>CM066034.1:938431197-939682200 GCA_033557465.1 Ichthyophis bannanicus
CTTCCAAAAGGAAGTTATGTCAGAGGGGGCAGGAGCGACACACCATGAGCGCATTAGCATAGGCACTTTAAAGCCCGACACAGCGGAGACATCACCGCACTGACCCCCTCCCTAAGGTGAGAAGATGGATGCCAGGAGGGCAGGACAGCATGGCAGTGCCACAATCTTCTGGGGGCAGCATAGAAGGTCTGACTAGAATGACAGAAACACTCGGGCTGGCCTTGTAAAGGATGAGAGGTTGGTGTGCACAGACAAGGAGAAAGACTTCAGATTGATAGTGTCTGAGGATCTCAAAGTGGTGAAACAACGTGACAAGGTGACAGCCAAAGCCGCAGGGATGCTGGGCTGCATACAGAGAGGAATAACCAGCAGAAAGCAGGAGGTATTGATACTCCTGTACAAGTCAATGGTGAGGCCTCACTTGGAGTATTGCATGCAGTTTTGGAGACTGTATCTCACAAAGGATATAAAAAGACTTGACATGTTTCAGAGGTAGACGGCCAAAATCATTTGGAGCCTGCGCCAGAAGATGTATGAAAAAAGACTTGAAGACCTAAATATATATATCCTAAAAGAGAGGAGAGACAAGGGAGATATGATAGAGACTTTTAAATACTTAAAGGGTATTAATGAACAAACCAACCTTTTTCAAAAAGGGGAAACTGTAAAACAAGAGGGCATAAAATGAAGCTGCAAGAAAGTAAACTTAAAAGTAGGATCAGCAAATACTTTTTCTCTGAAAGGGTGGTGGGTGCCTGATTACCCTCCCAATAGAGGTGGTAGAGGCAAAAACATTGACAGAATTTAAAATGGCATCGGTCAGACACAGTGGATCCCTTTATAGCAAGAGGATGAAATCAAAATAAATAGCTTTTATTCTTCAACAAATAGAGGGTGGACCCCTAAACGAAGGCATAGAAGGGGGATGACCTGCACGGAGCAGTGGATACATCTACTTTAGCCAGCTTACTGGGCAGACTAGATAGAATATACTAGTATTTATCTGCCATTATGTACGTCTCACCTCTCTGCCTTTTAATGAGTTAACATTTTGGCTGGACAATGAATTGTCTGGCTAAAAGTTAACCAGTCTTCAGCCCTGAAATTTTAAAAGTCACAATGTGTCCACTTAAGTTCTGAAGTTAACTCGACAAATTGTTTGAATATCAGCCCCTTTTATCACAAGCAAACCTCTGAGCCTCGGGCCTAGCTTTGCTAGAACTAACTGCCAGGATCTGAACTTACATCATATCTTAAGTATCTTGGGAATGTTGCTTTTCTTCCAGCTCATGTAATAAATTCATCAGTCTTGCACATCTAAGAATTTTACTGGTGAGTTTGTAGCATTTGCTATTGCTAAAGCACGCCACAGTTTAATTTTGTTGAAATGTTGTTTTTGGTTATAAACTATATGGATTGGGTCACTGAAGGGTTCACAAACTTCTAAAGAATGTATGTGTGCAAAAGGACTATTAGAAGGCATTCACATTCCTTTGATATTCTCTCATCATTCATGTGAATGTTGTGGAGCCTGTCTAATTAAGCTTGAGTGACAGTCATGTTAATTGACTCTTCAATATCTGGCACCCATTTTGCATAAGCGTAATCAATATTTTTATGCAGTTTTGTTGCCTGATCCAAGATTACTGAACTTTTAGAAATCTGTCTATTGAGTCCTTTTTTTCTTTTGTATTGAGAGCTGCTCATTACTTAATAATAGAACCTGATGTTAAAATGCATTTATTAAAAATAAATTAAATATGTGAGCAAAAGAAATGCATCCACTATGGAGATCATTTTGGAAGCCCTATTTGTGCTTTGGATGTCCGAAAACGGGCATAGAGATGTCTAAAGCCATTTTAGAAGCTGGCTTTGAGACATCCCCAGCGTGAGGACGTCCAAGTCTAAACGGGGGTATGATGGAGGCATGGCCAGGGTGTACCCAGGAACTTGGAAGTCCTGACAGAAATGTCTGGCATTGTGTTTAAGTTTAGACCTGCTCCAGGCACCTGAAAAGTGCTCGTTTTGACTTAAAAACATCCAGAAGGTACTCCATCATCCCCCGTATTCAGTACAATGTCAACAATAGCAGCAGTGGGATTTGAACCCTGGCTGTTCCTAGTCTAATACTCTGACCATTAGACTATCCTAGACAGCCAAGTTCTAAAATATGGTTCTGGATATGTCTATGTAGATGCCCCTGCAGGCGCCCATAATCGGGCACATCCACATTTGTGAAATTATATCTGCACTTGGATGTGCCTGATTTTTTCCCATATGTTCTGGCTTAGAAGTTCCAGATGGCACTTGAATGTCTCTTCTAAAATTCTACTCTATATCACTACACAATGGTGGAAGAGCAATGATTTTGTTAAACTTTTAAAATCTGTCTACTACATGCAAATTTGAAGAGCAGCTTATCTTTGTCATCTTATAGGCATAATGCTATTTTGAAAGATTCCCTTCACTCCTCTCGATCCCCAATAAGCCAATCACTGTTATGTCAGGTTTCAGCCAAGGGTCACCAGCTATCTCTTCCTTTGCATTTATGCGGTACCTATCTTATTGATTCAAGGGGTTCTTGCCATTAGAGTTTTGATTTTACATGTGACTGCAATTGCTGACTTCTCATGCTTTCCCAGTTCCTCTCGACCCAAAAAGATGGAATTGTTACTACTACTTATCATTTATATAGCGCTACACAGCATATGCAACAGTCTAGATAAACACATAAGAGACAGTCTCTGCTCACCAAGTTTGCAATCTATTCAAAACAAACAAACAGGGAGTTCTTCAGCGAAATGATTAAAAGACACATGGGTGTAAAACAAGAGACTGGATCTCGTGAACTGGGTTCATTCC
The DNA here is from genome assembly GCA_033557465.1 of Ichthyophis bannanicus. NCBI lineage: Eukaryota > Metazoa > Chordata > Amphibia > Gymnophiona > Ichthyophiidae > Ichthyophis > Ichthyophis bannanicus. Next base: position 938,434,060 of record CM066034.1, read on the forward strand.
ACTGCCACAAGAACATCAGTTGGATATAGGCTATTATTAATCTTGGACCTAATTATAAAGGCCTTATATTAGTTTGGATTTTTATGTCCAGGTAGTAGAAGTTTTAGAGGTATACCAGCATATGAAAAACAAAATTCTTCTTTGTCCATGCCAAACAAGTTAAGATCAATGTAATTTGTCCTCTCCCCAGTAGGTAGAGACAGAATCCCTATACAAGGTGTGATCAAAAAGTATCAAGACTTGTACAGTAACACAAGTAGTATAACACTAACAGTTAATGCACTCAGTCTCCTTCAAAGTAGTCCCCCTCCGATGAAACACACTTCCTCCAGCGTTCCTGCCACTGCTGGAAACAATTTTGAAATGCCTCTTTCGCTATGCTGTGAAGCTGCTGTGTTGAATTTTGCTTAATGCTCTCCAAGTTGTCGAATCTCTTTTCTTTCAGTGGTAATTTCAGTTTTGAAAACAAGAAAAAGTCACAGGGTGAGAGGTCAGATGAATACAGAAGCTGACGGACTTGCTCGTTTTGGTGTTTGGCCAAGAACTGCTGGAGAAGATGTGATGCGTGAGTTGGGGCATTATCGTGATGAAGCAACCACTCACCATTCCTGTGCAACTCTGGCCTCTTACGACGAACTACATCTCTCAAACGAGTCAGAACCTGGACGTAGTACTCCTTATTGATTGTTTGGCCTGTTGGAGCACACTCATGATGAATTGGTAATCAAAGAAAACTGTGAGCATGACCTTGACATTGCTCCTCATCTGATGGCCTTTCTTGGGTCTGGGAGAGTTTGTAGTTTTCCATTGTGAGGACTGAGTCTTAGTTTCCGGGTCATAACCATAAATCCATGATTCATCACCATTAATAATCTTTTTGATGGAATCTGAGTCATTTTCAACACATTTCAACAACTCCCTGGCTGCAGTCGATCTTCTTTTTAGTCAGGGTACAGGAGTTTCAGCATGAATTTTGCAGACACACGCCTCATCCCCAAATCAACCACAAGAATGGACTGTACTGACCCAAAACTGATGTCCATGTCCTCATCAAACTCCCTGATAGACAATCAACTCATGCATTCATCACTATACACTTGCTGTAACTTTTCATAAGTCTCTTTGCATGAATCTCCAAGTTTCTGGCAGAATTTAATGCAAATTCGCTGTTCAATTTTTTCACTCATCGTAAATCTTCAAAAATTCAATTATCGTAAATCTGTCATTTGTTCCTACAGCATCATATGATGCATTTCAGACTCGCATTGATCTTCATAAGATGTCTCGTAAGTTACAGATTAAAAAAAGTTTTCCAGATAAACCCTGTGTCTCTAATGATCCTTCTGTAATACGTAGTAAATCTCGCTGGTATCCTCCGGGCCCCATCGATCCTACTATACAAACTTTTACGGATTGTGTCCTACGAGATGTACATTTGATGGAAAAGAAATCAAGATGTAGGTATTTCAATCTTACACTTGATGAAAGATCTACAATACGGAGTCTTAGGGAACGGTCTGATATTATCATAAAACCTGTGGATAAGGGTGGTGGTATTGTTATTTTAGATCGTTCATATTACATTCATGAACTTTCCAGTCAACCTGAAGATAAGAATTTTTATCAAACTCTAACCTGTGATCCTACCTTTTCCATCAAACAAGAGATCGATTCTCTTCCGTCTTATGGCCTTAATGCAGGTTACCTCACACAGCGAGAATATTCCTTTTTATTGGTCACACATCCTGTCGTTCCAACAATATACACCATTCCAAAGATCCACAAGTCCCTCACTTCTCCTCCAGGTAGACCTTTTGTATCTGGTATAGGATCTGTCCTTGAACCACTCTCAAAATTTATTGATATTTTTCTATGGCCTTTTGTTCCTCACATTACTTCGTAAATTAGGGATTCTGCGGATGTTATTTCCTTCTTAGATGGGTTTGGTGATGATGTCTCTAACATTATTCTAGTGACATTGGATACTGAATCTTTGTACACCAATATACCTCAAGAAGATGCTCTTGCAGTTATCACTAAATATTTGAATTTACGCCCTTTACCAGTTTGTATACCCACTCATTTCTTGATAGAATTAGCACAATATGCTTTGACTCGTAATTATTTTCTTTACAACAATAAATTTTACCAACAAATCAAGGGCACAGTCATGGGAGCAGCTATGGCACCAGATATAGCTAACCTATATGTGGCGGAATTTGAAGAGAGTCATTTGAATGGATGCCCTTTTTCTCCTTTTCTTAAGTCCTGGAAGAGATATATTGATGATATCCTTATATTGTGAAAGGGCACGGATACTCAGTTACATGAATTTCATGACTGGTTGAATACTTTGGATGCTAATCTCAAATTTAAGATGCAATTTAGTTTTACAGAAATACCTTTTTTGGATATCCTTATTAGGAAATTTCCTACTAGTTTTAACACTACAATTTTTCATAAACCTATGGATAAGAACAAGCTACTCCGTTTTGACAGCTTTCATAGCAGTCACATAAAGAAAAATTTACCAGTTTCACAATTTCTGCGCCTTTGAAGATTATGTACAGATTACAAGGAATTTAAAAATAAGTCTTGTGACATGGATGAGCGCTTCTACGCAAGAGGAGTGTAGAATGTATTAATAAAGGATTTAGTCGTGCCTGTTCTACTACCAGACAAGATTTACTTCTACCCAAAGATAAGACTTTAGATGTTAAGTTTGTTTGTATTTTATGGTTTTCACACCTTTCCTGCAAAATACAAAAACCTTTGAAGGCTCATTGGCACATTCTTCAAACCTGTTCCTGTTTCCATAACGTTTAACCATCACTTATAATAGGGAACGCAATTTAGCTGATAAACTGGTCTCCTCCTATATGTCTCCGCTTTCAGGTCCCACTTTAATACAAAAGGGACATTTCAAATGTAACAAATGTTCTGTCTGTAAACATACTATCAAAAAGTGTATATGCGTTCAATATAACATATTGGGAAATACATCAAACATTAATGGTCTCTATTTGTTCTATTATATACTCTATATTCAGCTGCTACTGGGTGGTCTCAGACTAACGTTAGCTTCTATCCCATAGACTAGATCGTCAAACACAGGGAAAGATACGCTAGATAACATCAAAGACCTCCTCAGTAGCCAGCAGCAATATAGTCATATGACCTGCCTCATGTGTATTAAAGGAACTCTTCTTATAACCCTAAAAAAGGAGTTGGTATATGACTTAAAGAATTCTTCTTCTCAATCATTCAAATCCCTTATCTTTGCCACTGTAAGAACTATTGAAACTAAACTGATCCAAGTTCTTAACTGATCCCGATGCCTCCCCCCAGCGCCTTCGGAGCGTTTCTCCCAAAATGGTTCTTCAGGGGATTAAAGGTGGATCCTGCGAACAAACAAAACAAAACCGTGTATACCCAATTTTCATACCCCTAATCTAAAAAATCATTAAAATATAGCAATTAGGACTTGTTCCGCGGGTACTTACAAATGTGCTGCCCGCGTCAATCACAAAACCTTTTCAACTGTTTATTCTCCCGAACTCTTCAAGTGATTTAAGCGAAAAGACGCCGCGCATGCGGTCTACTATCACTTGGAACGATTTTATAGGCTGCACTCAGAATGAGGTCACTAGCTCCCTCATTCTTCTAAAACTTTGAACGTGAATACAAGCTAATCAACTTTATTCACCTAATCCAGAACAGACTCTATGGTCCCCTAATGAAAATCCTATATACTATGAATCTTCCGTTAAACGACATTACAGACCAACAAATTATAAACATGCTGCCCACTCTACCATGGCATTCAAGCCATTCGGCATCACTGTGTCTAATTCGTAAATCCAGCGTTGTTCACGTTGAATCAAAACTTGATCTTGAGTCCGACCCCCATAGCCTTGTGTAATTTGTTCAATACAAAAACATGACAATTGCTCAAAACGATGGCCGTAATCGAGACAGTGTTGAACAATAGGAGCCGCCACCGTTCTGCAGCGTATCTTACTACGATGCTCTCTCATACGCGTCCGGAATACTCGTGCGGTTTTGCCTATATATAAAAGATTACATGGGCATCTTATCACGTATACCACCCCGATAGAATCACAGGTAGTAAACGAAGATACAATGTGGTTTACATGACGGTACTCAAAAAGTGTAGTCTCCAAGGTGATCGCACAAATATCACATGTTCCACAACATCTATGCCCTTTCTCCCCTGTCAACCCTTCTAATGTTGGCAAACTTGCTGGGCTCACATATTCTTTTAAGTTTTGATGTCTCTGCCATACACATCTAAATTTCATTCCCTCTAAACCCGCTAGAGTAGATAATACATTTCTATGTTTTCGTAAACTGCTTTGTATTATCCAACTCAAGGGAGAAAATTTTGTAACTAAATTGATGGTATCATTATCTTCATTTGGCCCACGGTGGATAGGTGTAAGTAACAGGTTCCTATCATTGTACAATGCTCTTCGATATGCTCTTCTAACTGTCTGTTGGGGATAACCTCTCTCTAAAAAGTTTTTCTCTAGCTGCCGTGATTGCAATTTGAAATCTTGATCATTCGAACAGTTTCTGCGAAACCGCAGGAACTGTGAAAAGGGGCGTCCCTCTTTTAGTGGCTTAGGGTGAGCACTGCTATAATGGAGGAGTGTGTTTTTATCTGTGGGATTCCTAAATATTGATGTTTCCCAGTGTCCCCTTCCCCTACTAATGTGTACGTCCAAATAAGTCATGGAATCTTGATGGTAGACATGGGTAAATTTGATGTTCTCATCCAGTTGATTGATCCACTGGAAGAAGGAAACTAACCTCGTTTCCGACCCCTGCCACAGTAGGAATACGTCATCTATATACCTCTTCCAGATTTTAATGTTGGAAACAAAAGGGGAATTACCCAACCAACGGTCTTCAAATCCCACCATATAGAAATTTGCTATCGAGGGGGCACAGGTTGCTCCCATAGCCACCCCCGATATTTGCTTAAACAATTGACCTTCAAAAGAGAAATAATTTTCATATATAGCCAGTTGTGCTACACTCATAAGAAATTCTACCATTTTATCAGAAAGATCTCCTCTAGTAGATAGCGCAAGTCTAACTACTTCCAAGGCTGCTGTTTGAGGAATATTGGTATACATGTCTGTAAACATGTCTTTGTGTTATATGATGTTTTTATACATCCTGACACTAATAGACATTATAAATTGCATACTAGGACCAACTGTTTATCTACGCATGTGGTGTACGTTATTATCTGTCCCTGCTCTCTTTTATATGTTGGTAAGACTGTCCGTGCTATTAAGACACGTATCCAAGAACATAAGAGTTGTATTAAAAGGAAAGTTATGACGGCCCCTTTAGTGGAACATTGAAATTTACTTCAACACAGTCTTGATGACCTAAAATGTTTTGCCATTAAAAAAGTCACTGCTTCCCCTCGGGGTGGGGATCTTAATCGTAGATTAGTTCAAGAAGAACAGAGGTTTATTTTTCAATTAAACACAGTGGTCCCAGGAGGTTTAAATAAAGAGATTGAATATCATGCCTTTTTATAAGTTGTTATATAGTGACATATTCCATTTTTGTGTTTTAATTTTTCCTCTGCAATTATATAGAATTCCTGCCTTGGCAGTGTTGATGGCTATGTTTATTGCTTGATACTTTTATCTTTTAAATTTTATCTTTTTTAGTTTGTATTCATATATTTTGTCCTTGGCTCCCACGTTTTCTACTTACAATTGTGTCTGTAGTGTGAGTATATTTTTTCTCCTTTCTTCTTTTTTCTTTTTAAATGGGCTTTTTATCTTGTTTTTTTATCTTGGTATAGCCTATGGTATGTCCATGAAAAAGGGTTTTATTCTCACTCTTTTGTACCTGTGTTGTGTTTCTGCCTTGGCAGAGCCTATGATTATTTTAGTCTCACATATTGTCCATACACTCCATTTTTTAGAAGCTTGCTGTGGAAGCAAAAATGCGAAATAAAGATTTTTTCAAGTACATTCGCAGCAAAAAACCTGTGAGAGAGTCAGTTGGTCCATTAGATGATAGAGGAGTTAAAGGGGCACTAAGAGGAGACAAGGCGATAGCGGAGAGACTGAATGAATTCTTTGCTTCAGTCTTTACTGAGGAAGATGTAGGGATGTTACCCATGACTGAAGTGGTATTTAAAGATGCGGAAGAATTGAAGGAAATATCGATACATCGGGAAGATGTATTACAACTATTAGATAAACTGAAGAGTAGCAAATCACCTGGGCCAGATGGTATTCATCCAAGGGTGTTGAAAGAACTGAAATATGAGATTGCAGACCTGCTATTAGTAATCTGTGAACTATCATTAAAATCATCTCTAATACCTGAAGATTGGAGGATCGCCAATGTAACACCAATTTTTAAAAAGGGTTTCAGGGGTGATCCGGGAAACTACAGACCAGTGAGCCTCACGTCAGTACCGGGAAAAATGGTAGAAACCATCATAAAGAATAAAATTACTCAGCATGTAGATAGTCATGGCCTAATGGGAGACAGCCAACATGGCTTTAGACAAGGAAGATCTTGTCTTACTAATCTGTTATGTTTTTTTGAAAGTGTGAATAAACAGGTGGACAAAGGTGAGTCGGTTGATATAGTGTATCTGCACTTTCAGAAAGCCTTTGACAAGGTCCCTCATCAGAGACTTTTGGCAAAACTAAAGGGTCATGGGATAGGAGGCAGTGTACTACTGTGGATCAAGAACTGGTTAAGAGATAGAAAGCAGAGGGTTGGGCTAAATGGACAATTTTCACAATGGAAAAAGGTGAATAGTGGTGTACCCCAGGGATCTCTGCTGGGTCCGCTGCTTTTTGACATATTCATAAATGACCTGGAAAGTGGAATAACGAGTGAGGTTATCAAATTTGCAGATGACACAAAACTATTTAAAGTTGTTAAAACCCAAGAGGATTGTGGAAAACTGCAAGAGGATCTTATTTTTATTTTTTATTTATTTTACAGTTTTTATATACCGCGCTCTTTGGTATCAGCGCGGTTTACAGATAACAAATTTCGCATTAGAACAGTCCTTTGCTTACATTATAACAAGGTCTTTTGCTTACATTATAACAGGGTCAGTAACTTGGAGACAACATGGTAAACTATATACAAGCTATATACAGAAAGATATATTACCTCTGAAAATTTACAGTTAAATTGGGTCGTAACTTTGGGTGTGCAGAGCGTCTAGGTCGAGTTCTGTTATGACTATGTTGTTGTTGTTGATAAATTAGAAGACTGGGCATCAAAATGGCAGATGAAATTTAATGTGGACAAGTGCAAAGTTATGCACCTAGGGAAGAACAACCCAAACTATGGTTATACAATGCAAGGTTCCACATTAGGAACCACCACCAAGGAAAAAGATTTAGGCGTCATTGTGGATAACATGTTAAAACCCTCGGCCCAGTGTGCAGTGGTGGCCAAGAGAGCAAATAGAATGCTAGGTATCATAAGGAAAGGAATGGAAAATAAAACAAAAGATATTATAATGCCTCTATATCGTTCCATGGTGAGACCGCACCTTGAATACTGTGTGCAATTCTGGTCGCCGTATCTTAAAAAGGATATAGAGTTGTTAGAGAAGGTTCAGAGAAGAGCCACCAAAATGGTAAAGGGGATGGAAGTATACTCCTATGAAGAAAGGCTAAAAAGGATAGGGCTCTTTAACCTGGAAAAGAGACGGCTGAGGGGAGATATGATAGAAGTTATAAATTAATGAACGGAGTGGAACGGGTAAACGTAGATCGATTGTTTACGTTATCAGAATATAGAAAGACTAGGGGACATGCAATGAAGCTACAGGGTAAACTATTTAAGACTAATAAAAGAAAATATTTTTTCACTCAACGTTTAATCAAATTCTGGAATTTGTTACCGAAGGATATAGTAAAGGCTGTTAGTATAGCTGGGTTTAAAAAAGGTTTGGACAAGTTCCTGGAGGAAAGGTCCATAAACCATTATTAAGAAGGGACCCAGGATATCAATGCTTGACCCAGTACAAGCATTGCGGAACCTGTGTCTTTTGGGGAAACTGCTAGGTACGTATGACCTAGATTGGCCACTGTTGGAAACAGGATACTGGGCTTGATGGACCTTGTTCTGACCCAGTATGGCATATCTTATGTTCTTATGTTTAGATTTTCCAATCTGAATGTCTCTTATCAATGTACATATAATTCCAATTTCAGGCCGTTCTATTCTTCAGTATCTATTCTGTTATGTCAACTATTATGACATTTGTAGTGGGAGGTTCTCCTCCAGAGCTTTTATTTCTTTCCTTCTGCACCTGCGCGGCGTTTTCCTGCCTCGGCAGTGCTGTTGGTAATGCTCCCTATTTTTAGTTCCTCTATATCATGTTTTAAAACTCTCTTACTGTTTAGAGTTTGGATTTTATATTATTTATGTGATGTACCCATATTGTTTGTAATTTCTGATTTAGGTGGATTTTGATAGCAGCTCACTCTCTGGTTGTTGTATGTACGAGTATGTTGCAAACGGCTGTACAATGTAATTGTTTGGATTCTTACAGTGGCTTTTCTATCTTCCGATGTTGCCAATTGTTTTTACTATGAGAGAGTCATTTTTATATTCCTTCTTCCCATTTACAAAGATTTGTTACCAATAATCTGTTCCATGCCGTGTAAACATAATAGTTTATTTTTACTATTAGGGATCAATTCTACAGTGTTTTTGCTCCTTTTGAATTATGTTTTTTATTGGGGATGTTGCCAATTTTCCTAGACAGTTTTTTTGACATCCTTTGTCTTTATTTTTAAAGATCTCTTTTAAGGATTTGTCATTAAAACTATTTTTACGTATTCATTTACACTTACATTTTATGACGTCTTCATCTCATGATGTTGTTCATCGTTTTTAGACAGTTAAACTGATATCCTATGTTTCCATTTATAATGATTTGTTATTAACAGTTTGTCCTGTGTCCTTTTCTATGATCATATTTTACCTTCAATATTTTTTAATGACAATTCTATTTATACTGTATCCATAGTTTTTTGGGCAACATCGTTTTTGGTCCCTTGTTCTCTTTTATGTTTAGAAAGTTATACTGACATATTGTCTCTTTTATTGTTATGCTTCCTATCCCTTGGTGATTGTGTAAAAACCTGCTATGTTTTTTTGCTAGTGGTATATTTTCTTAAGGTTCTGTGTTTTTCCTTGTACTTTATTGTATTTCTTTATTAATTTTGCTTCCCTTATTATTATTTTTGCTCTGTATATTATTTATGAATTGCATTTTTTATATATATGATACATATAGCATGTTATATCATTTTCTATATTTTTTATGTTTATTATACTAATTATTTTTATGAATATTTAGTATGTTATATTTATTGTTTTTATTTATTCGCCATAGAATGGGAAGAGTGGTTTGTTCCACCCTTTTGATGTTGCTTTCTGTATCCTTTGGTAATGTATTTTATTTTTTTATGTACTTTAAAAAAAAATTAAATGTTTACTCCTTGTTGGTGTATATAATGATTTTATATTTTAATTTTAGATTTGTGTCTGTCTTTAGACCCCTGAAGAAGGCCTCAGGCCGAAACCTTTTAGTTGGGTCTGCTAATAAAGTTTTTTGGATATCCCTACTGTTTCTGGCCGTGTTTTTTGGCTTCCGCTTCTTTCTACTGTACCCCACCACTCATCGTAAATCTGACAAACTGCTTTTAAACAATACCAAAAATCATGTGATTTTAAAAAAGTACAGGTGTGCTGCAGCCATGCTACACTCTGTACATGCAGAGCACATAACTAAGTTACTGCATGCTTAATAGCATCGTGGCGCGACGTATTGTTATATAGCTGCACAACAGGTCTCGGTACTTGTTGATCACACCTCACATATGCTGGTGCATCCATAAAGACAATCAGAACAGCTTTTTCTCCAGGAGGTGGGGAAATATAGCTGGTGAAGCAAAGCCAAAGAGTTTCTGGCATAGAAGGCTGAGTCATGACAGCTCTGCAATTCCATAGGCTCAGCGACTTAAGGGATCCTCTACAGAAATCAGTAGGCAATGTGTGGACTGTTCCTCACCACTCAGGCAAGATAGCAAATACATAAAAACACTAACAAACCTTAATTGCCATCATTGTGGTTTACAACATCTTGCCAAATAACTGAATACTGATCACAAAAAAACATATTAAATAAATCACTTGACTGGAAAAAGAGGGAAGGACACATATAGAGGAAGAGGGATGCATAGGACCAATTCAGTAGCCTTAACAGAGACCCAAGAGGAAGGGAGGGACAGAAGCTGTTCCAATGCTGATGACAGCTGAATAATCAAAGGGAAGTTATAGTTCAGTTGTAAGGAAACATACGCCGGCAAAGGCACAGTGAAACAGCCAGGTCTTAACACTTATCTTAAATTTAACAAAAGGAAGCGAGTTCCACAAAGAGGGAGTAAGAATGCTAAAGACATACCTATGTGTTGCTTCCTGTCATTCCCTCCATCTGTCATATTCTCAATTTACTGCTTTCCACTGCAACTATTCCTTTAGCCTTCAAGCATAAGAACATAAGATATGCCATACTGGATCAGACCAAGGTCCATCAAGCCCAGTATCCTGTTTCCAATAGTGGCCAACCTAGGTCACAAGTACCTAGCAGTTTCCCCAAAAGACGCAGATTCTACAGTGCTTGTACTGGGGCAAGCAGTGGATTTCCCAGGTCCCCTATAATAAATAGGAGGCCGCGGAGCGAAGTCCCTCGTGGGCCTCTGTAACCGGGCCATTGCAGTCGTGCGCGGCCGAGGTGAGCACGGTGCGGGGTCGCACGCGCAGGACGCTGGGCGGTGCGGCGTCATTTGAATGTATTGGCCCCGCGGCTTGAGGGAGAGCCGCGGGAGCCAATAAAGGTGCTCGCTACAGAGCGAGCGGGGTTGTGGGTGGGGGAGGGTTCAGGATTGCAGAAGGGAACGGCGGGCGGTGGAGAGAGGACGCGGCGGTTGTGGGCTCATGCAAATAAAAGGAAAAAATTGATCGGAGGGTTATTATACTTAAAATACACCGAATAGGTATTAGGGGCTAGTAAGGTGGTAAAATTTCCATCCATTGTGAGGGCAGCCTTGACAGCGTGCACCTGCCTGAAGGGGATCTGTGGAGCAGTCGCGGAGAGCAGAAGCTGAGGCTGTTGGCTGGAAGGGACGAGAGACATGTCCCGTCGGGCAACAGGGGCAAGTACTGGGGAGAGAAGGAGTGTCCAGGCTGGGCGGGGGGGGGGGAGCAGGACCGGTTATAGCAGGGGGGGTGTGGGAGCACATGAAGGAGTAAGGGGGCTTCAGAGGGGCTTTAGGGGGGAGACGGCTAGGGGGGGAGAGAGGGCTAGGGGGGATCTCGAGGCAGAATGGCTGCGGGGCAGGGAAGTGGGGACTGCAGAACTGAGCAAGGTGGGGGATCCCTCTTGGGCAGCTTGCAGGGTAGTGGGCGAGGAGGACGTTCGGGTTGGCTTACCAGAAGTAGGCAGGGGGCCGGAAAAAGGGGAGGGTGGGCTGCTGAGGCGCTGACAAGGGGTGGGGAGATGGGGTCAAGGCAGGTGGACCGGGGGGGGGGGGCTGCTTATGAGGCAGCACCGGGCAGGATGCCTCCAGTGCAAGCGGGAACTGGCATTCCCCTGGGTCAATTTCAGGGGCATTTTCCTTGGGTGGGGTGGGGGCAGCTGAAGGAGGACTCAGTGGGGCGGAGGCTTGGGAGCACTGGCAGGAAGAGGGACAGGGATCTTCACGGGGGGACTGGGTGGGTGCCTGGCGACCGGCATGGCAGTCTTTTTCCCCCCCTTCTTGTTTGTCTTATCTCCCACCGCAGGTAAAGCCGGCTACAGGGAGTACGGGTTCGAGTGGACTGACGGATGTTCAGATCGTGGATACCAGGGCGGCGGTCCTGTCTCAGGCTACCGGGCCAGATCCTGCGCCTTCGCAAGAACAGCGGCAGCGTCCAGCGGCATCAGGAGACCAAGAGCCTGCGGCGGGCTTATCTATGGCGGGAGAAGGTGCCGTAGGTGAGTCACTTGACAGGGTTTCTGAGCAAGGAAGGTCGAGGAAGAAAGCGCGTAGGAAGAGAAAATATTCCCGGAGGTGACGGCAGAGTTCGAGTTCCTCCTCCTCATCGTCGGATGACGCTACGTCCTCGAGTGTGGGGTCTGATGGGGAAGGGCGGTCTCAGGAGTTGAGTGGTGGGTTGGTGGCGACGACGGTTGCCCCGGCAGTCTCTACGGCTTCCTATGTGGAATTGTGGGAGGGGGTGCCAAAAAAGCTTTGCCGGAAGATACGGAAGAGGCGTTATATTGATATATTCCAGTTACTGGAAGGAAGGCGGAGGTCGGGAGAGAGCAAAAAGAAGAGGAAGGAGGACGAAAAGGCGGGTCGGGTCAAGAAGGTATCCAGAAATGTAGTGAACTGGGCAAGGGCCTTTTTACGTTTGGCCAGTGTTTGGGGCCACAAACATCCTTCCCACTACGGGATGTTGTTGTCGTATGTGGATTCCATATTGGAAGCTGCGCATACGCATGAGGGATGGGCTTGGCTGAACTATGATGAAAAGTTCAGAGATAAGATGGAAGAGAGTAAAGCTTTGTCGTGGGGAACACAGGACATCAACCTGTGGCTGACGCAGATGTCGGCAAGAGGGGGTAGTGGGGGATTTAGGGGGTCAAGGGATAGGGCAGCTAATAACATAGGTGGGGGCGGTCCTTTCGTCTTGGGGGTAGTGGGCCGCAACCAAAAAATGCGGGGGCCGGCGACGTGTGTTGACGATATAACAAATCCGCCTGCCCGTTCCCCGACTGCAAATTTCGACATGCCTGTTCAGTGTGTAATGGGCCACATGCGGCAGTCAAATGCATCAAAAGACCCCCCGGACCCGTTGGGGGACAGGCGACAAAGTAGTGCGCATCTCCCATCTGTTGCGGCGACGCCCATAAAGCTGGAAGCGTTGCGACCATGGCTGCAACAGTATCCTAGGCGCAAGGACAGGGAGGTGCTTGGGGACGGTTTTCGATGGGGATTCCACATACCGCTAGTAGGGGGGGGTTGTGGGGGTTAGGGCAAAGAATTTGCAGTCGGTGTGACGTTTCCCTAGTGTTGTTCGGGAGAAATTGCGCTCAGAAATTGAGTTGGGCAGGATTGCCGGCCCATTTGCGGAGGAGCCTTTGGAGAATTTTGTGATCTCCCCATTGGGAATCATTCCTAAAAAAGACCCGGGAAAATTTAGATTAATTCACAATCTCTCTTTTCCTGAAGGGTTATCTGTTAATGACCAAATTCCCAGGGAGTCCTGAACGGTTCGCTACACGTCATTTGATTCGGCTGTGGCCCTGGAAAGAAAATGTGGTACAGGGAGTTTATTGGCAAAAGTCGATATCGAGTCGGCGTTTCGATTGTTACCAGTGCACCCTTCAGCGTTTCATTTACTGGGTTTTGCGTTCGAGGGGCAATTTTATTACGATAAAATGTATGCCTATGGGCTGCTCGGTGTCCTGTGCGTACTTTGAGAAGTTCAGTTCGTTCATGCATTGGGTGCTGGTTGCGAGGGTAGGTTGTGCGAATGTAGTGCACTATTTGGACGACTTTCTCTTTGTGGGGGAGGCTAGGTCCTCGAAGTGTCAGGAGTTGTTGGACGGTTTTACGGCGTTATTCCGGGACTGTGGGGTGCCGTTGGCTGTTAGTAAAACGGAGGGCCCTGCCACTACACTTACCTTTTTGGGGGTGGAGTTGGACACAGTGCATATGGTGGCTCGATTGCCAGAGAGCAAGATCGTGAACCTACGGGTTTTGGTTGCCAATGCGGTAGCATCCCGGAAAATGACATTGAAGGAAATGCAAGTTCTGCTGGGATCTTTGAATTTTGCGTGTAGGGTTATCCCAATGGGTCGTGTCTTTTCCCGTCGCTTGGTGATCGCCACAACGGGCGTGCGCAAACCTCATCATCGGATTCGCGTCTCGCAAGCTATGCGGGCTGACCTACTGGTATGGGATACCTTTTTGAGGGATTTCAATGGCACTGTAGTGCTGCGGGAGCTGGAAGTGTCCAGTGCGGATTTGGAGTTATTCACGGATGCGGCGGGGGGAGCTGGGTTGGGGATTTTTTTCTTTGGGTCTTGGTGTGCGGGGGAGTGGCCGCAAGAATGGAGGGATATAGGTCTGACTAGCAATATAGCATTTTTGGAGTTGTTCCCCTTGCTGGTTGTCTTGGAATTGTGGACGGATAGGTTGCAGCATCAGAAAGTAATATGGTGGTGTGATAATGCGGCTGTGGTGAGTGTGATTAATAATTACTCCCCGTGCTGCTTACGAGTGATGGCTTTGATGCGGGAGGTGGTCCTGGCTTGTTTGCGTGGGAATGTTTTTATTCGGGCAAAGCATATTCCAGGTTGCACTAACAGGATTGCTGATGCTCTCTCTCGTTTCAAGAGGGAGCTGTTCAGAGACTTGGCACCGGAGGCAGACAGCGTGGGAAGGAAGGTTCCAGATCGTTTGTGGCAGGTTGGCCTCCAGAGATGTTGAGACTGCTGCGGAGTTCGGTGGCCCCAGCGACGTGGGCAGCCTATCAGCGTGGTTGTGACAGTGTGATGGCATTTCTGCAGACGTCTGGTTGGCAGCCCGGGGGGGTTTCGGACCAGCTCTTGGGGCGATATGTCGTGGCCGCCAAGGAAGCTGGGGTGGCAAGGGCGATGGTGCGCTCTCAGCTGGCAGGGTTCACCTTTTTTGCAAAGGCTTTTGGGTGGGAGCCTGCGGGAGGCGGGTTCTTGACAAGGCAGTTGATGCACGGCTGGGAACGTTCCTGCCCGACTCCCAGGGACGGTAGACGCCCGATAAATCACAAGTTGCTTGTCCGGCTGGTGGAGGTGCTGCCGGGGGTGACTGATTCCGCCTATGAGGCAACTCTGTTTCGAGCTGTCTTTATTACGGCCTTTTTTGGGGCTTTTCGAGTAGGGGAGATTGTAGCGGACTCCGCCAGTGCAATGTCTAAAGGGGGTCTGCTGTTTTTGCAGGTGCAGTTGAAAGCTGGGCGCCTCTGTATTTGGTTGGCGCATTCTAAGACAGATCAGAAAGGAAAAGGCTGCTGGATAACCTTGTGGCCGGTGCGGGGGTCGCCGACCTGTCCGGTAGCGGCCATAAAGGCATACCTTCGGTGTCGGTCTCCAGTGCTGGGGCGGTTTTTCCTGCACGAGGATTCGTTGCCGTTGTCCCGCTTCCAGTTTACGGCAGTGTTGCGCATGGCTCTAGCACGGGTGGGAGAGGATCCGCAGCTCTTTGCCCCGCATTCCTTCCGGATTGGCGCAGCTAAGAGTGCGGCTGCGACGGGGTTAGGGATGAAGGAGATTCAGGATATTGGCAGATGGAGGTCGAAAGCCTTTCAGGGGTATGTGCGGTTATAAAAAAAAAAAAAAGAAAAGAAAAACAATCATAAATAACCAAGACCTAAACTTCGCTTTTGTACTGAACAAACTGGGTCGTTGAGGATGGTGAGGAGGTGGAGTGGGGTGATGAGCTAACTGTTCAATTTTGTTTTGCAGATCCGGTGCAGGGCCCGATGCGTTGCTGGGTCATCGGGCACTCTTTTGTTTATTGGGCTGGGCGGCGAGCAGCTCAGCGGCCAGTGGGTCCCAATCTAGGGGTGGACGTCGGCGAGGTCACCGTCTTATGGCTGGGCGAGAGAGGGCTGAGGTGGCCCCAACTGTTGCCTTTGCTTCGGCACCTCGGGAGAGAGTGGGCTGCTCCGGCGATGATATTGATGCATCTGGGCAGAAATGATGTGAGCTCATGGACCTGCAAACAATTGATTCGAGGGGCAATCAGGGACTTAAGGGTGGTTCAAGCAATGTTTCTGGTCTGATATTATTTCAAGGCCTGCCTGTCAGGCTCAGAGGAGGTGGTCCAGGGGCTTAGCTAAGATTAATCGGCAGATCGGGAGATGGGTGTGTGACCATGGTGGTTTTCAGATCATGCACCCATGGGCCGATGTGGCTTGTTCGGGATTGTTTAGACAAGACGGGGTGCATTTATCCCCGGTGGGCGTGGACCTCCTTCTGAATGAATGGCAGGAGGCACTGGAGTATGTACTGGTGCTGGGAGGTAACCGGTCGCAGCTGTGTTAAGGGGAGGGGCGGCAGGGCGATGGGGGTCGTCCTTGCCGGTGGCGGGAACCCGGAGAGCCCGGGGTCTGGAGCCAGAGGTTATATTGGGGCGGGGGTGAGGGGCCCCCGCCCGGGCAGCCCTTTGGGCTCTTGCTAATCATATGGCTAAGCCGGGTAAGGGGCGGTGGTTAAGCTAACCGTGGGGCTTGTCCTCGGCGGTGGCGGAGTACAGGCTCGCCTTGCTAATCATACGGCGGGTGAGGCCAGATACGCCAGAATGATAGTATGTTAAATTGTTCAAGTTCAAATAAAGCTGCGACCGGTTTTTGAATTCCCAGACTAGGTGTAAGACTGTTTTTGTGGGTGTGGTGTTTTCCGGGGGGGAGGGGGGGAGATTGGGGAAAAGAAGGTAATGAGTATTAATAGGGGGGGGGAGGCGAGCACGGTCCGGCGTGCCTCGGTTAATAGGAGGCCGCGGGGCGAAATCCCTCGCGGGCCTCTGTAACCGGGCCGAGGTGAGCGCGGTGCGGGGTCGCGCGCGCAGGACGCTGGGCGGCGCGGCATCCTTTGAATGTGTTGGCCCCGCGGCTTGAGGGAGAGCCGCGGGAGCCAATAAGGTGCTCGCTACAGAGCGAGCAGGATTGTGTGTGGGGGGGGAGGGTTCAGGATTGCAGAAGGGAACGGCGGGTGGTGGAGAGAGGACACGGCGGCTGTCCCTCCCATCCCAACCGGTGAGCAGGATGTGGATTGTGGGGGGTTGTTGCAGCTGGGGGTGGCGGGAACCCGGAGGGCCCGGGGTCCGGAGCCGGAGGTTATACTGGGGCGGGGGTGAGAGGCCCCCGCCCGGGCAGCCCCTTGGGCTTTTGCTAATCATATGGCTAAGCCGGGTAAGGGGCAGTGGTTAAGCTAGCCGTGGGGCTTGTCCTCGGCAGTGGCGGCGTACAGGCTCACCTTGCTAATCATATGGCGGGTGAGGCCGGATACGCCAGAATGATAGTATGTTAAATTGCATTTGGTTATTGTTCAAGTTCAAATAAAGCTGCAACTGGTTTTTGAATTCCCAGACTAGGTGTAAGACTGTTTTTGTGGGTGTGGTGTTTTCGGGAGGGAAGGGGGGGAGATTGGGGAAAAGAAGGTAATGAGTATTAATGGGGGGGGGGAGGCGAGCACGGTCCGGCGTGCCTCGGTTATGGTTTACGGACCTTTCCTCCAGGAATTTGTCCAAACCTTTTTTAAACCCGGCTACACTAACAGCTTTTACTACATCCTCCGGTAACGAATTCCAGAGTTTGATTACACGTTGAGTGAAAAAATATTTTCTCTTATTAGTCTTAAATAGTTTACACTGTAGCTTCATTGCATGTCCCCTAGTCTGTCTATATTTTGATGGCATAAATAATCGATCTATGTTTACCCATTCCACTCCATTCATTAATTTATAGACCTCTATCAAATCTCCCCTCTTTTCCGGGTTGAAGAGCCCTAACTTTTTTAGCCTCTTTTCATAGGGATATGAAAACCATAGTTTGGGTTGTTCTTTCCTAGGTGCATAACTTTGCCCTTGTCCAGATTAAATTTCATCTGCCATTTGGATGCCCAGTCTTCCAATTTATCAAGGTCCTCTTGCAATTTTTCACAATCCTCATGGGTTTTAACAACTTTGAATCATTTTGTGTCATCTGCAAATTTGATTACCTCACTCGTTATTCCCATTTCCAGGTCATTTACGAATATGTTAAAAAGCAGCGTACTCAGAACAGATCCCTGGGGTACTCCACTATTCACCTTTCTCCATTGGGAAAACTGGGCATTTAGCCCTACCCTCTGCTTTCTATCTTTTAGCCAGTTCCTGATCCATAATAATTCATTGCCTCCTATCCTGTGACTTTTTAATTTCTCCAAGAGTCTCTCATGAGGGACCTTGTCAAAGGCTTTCTGAAAGTCCAGATACACTATATCAACTGACTCACCTTTGTCTACCTGCTTATTCACACCTTTAAAAAAACAGAACCGATTACTAAGACAAGACATTCCTTGTCTAAAGCCATGTTGACTGTCCCATTAAGCCATGACTATCTACATGTTCAGTAATTTTGTTCTTTATAATGGTTTCTATCATTTTTACCAGTACTGATGTCAGGCTCACCGGTCTGTAGTTTCCCGTATCACCCCTTGAACCCTTTTTAAAAATTGGCGTTATATTGACCATCCTCCAATCTTCAGGTATTACAGATGATTTTAATGATAGTTCACAGATTACCAACAGTAGGTCTACAATCTCATATTTCAGTTCTTTCAAAACCCTTGGATGTATACCATCCGGTCCAGATGATTTGCTATTGTTCAGTTTATCAAATAGTTGTATTACATCCTCCCGGTGTATCAATATTTCTTTCAGTTCTTCTGTGGCATCACCTTCAAATACCATTTCAGTCATGGGTAACATCCCTACATCTTCCTCAGTAAAGACCAAAGCAAAGAATTCATTCAGTCTCTCTGCTATGTCCTTGTCCCTTCTTAGTGCCCCTTTTACCCCTCTATCATCTAATGGTCCAACTGATGGTCCATGCTGTTGTTACACCTCTCCTAAAGAAATCCTCTCTAGACCCTACCTGTCCTTCTAATTATTGACCCATCTCCCTCCTCTCCCTCATTTCTAAAATATATCTACATGTGGTTCACTACCACTGCTTTGACTTTCTCTCCTCTCAAGCCCTTCTGGATCCATTGCAATCTGGCTTTCTTCCTTTACATTCTACTGAAATGGCTCTTGCCAAAGTCTCCAGTGACCTGTTCTTGGCCATACCCAAGGGTCTTTACTCGATCCTCACCCTTATTGACTTTTCTGCTACTTTTGACACTGTTGATCACCACTTTCTCCCCAATACCTTGGCCTCCCTTGGTTTTAAGGGCTCTGTGCTTTCCTGATTCTCTTCTTATCTCTCCCACCGCACTTTTAGTGTTTTTTCTGGTGGATCCTCCTCTATTGCTATCCCACTCTCAGATGATGTACCCCAAGGGTCTGTCTTGGATCCACTCCATTTCTCTCTCTATACCTAGTCCCTTGGTGCACTCATGTCCTCCCATGGTTTTCAGTAAGATCTTTGTACTGATGACTCTCAGATTTCCCTCTCTGTACTTGAAATCTGTGGCCTAGTGGTTGGGGCAAGGTACTTCAGGCCGGAAGGTCGGGGGTTCAAATCCCACTAGAGGACAGCAACCTTGGGCCGGAAGGACTGGGGTTTCTAGTCCCACAGGTTGCTCCTTGTGGTCTTGGGCAAGCCACTTAACCCTCCATAGCCCATGTTCCCTGTAAAATAGTTATCTCCAAGTTATAATGCCCTGTTCAATGTAATTTCAGTTTGTTCAATGTAAACCGC
This sequence comes from Ichthyophis bannanicus, assembly GCA_033557465.1. Lineage (NCBI taxonomy): Eukaryota > Metazoa > Chordata > Amphibia > Gymnophiona > Ichthyophiidae > Ichthyophis > Ichthyophis bannanicus. Next base: position 938,453,596 of record CM066034.1, read on the forward strand.
ACTGATGCAGAATAGCGCGGTATATAAGAGAATGTAAATAAAATAAATAAATAAACTATCCAGGGCCGGATCTCTGCCTGCCTATCTGACATTGCTGCCTGGATGTCTCACTGCCATTTGCAATTGAACATGGCAAAAACCAAGCTTCTTATTTTTCCCCTAAACCCACCTCCCACCTCCCCCCTTCCTCCTTTCTCTGTCTCTATGGATTATGGTTTTCTCCTCCCTGTTTCCTCAGCTCCCAACCTTGGGGTCATCTTTGACTCCTCCCTCTCCTTCTCCACACATATCCAACTGATAGCTAAAACTTGTCTCTATAACATCAATAAAATATGCCCCTTCCTTTCTGAACACACTACTAAGACACTTATCCACTCTTTAGTCACTTCCTGTCTAGACTATTGCAACCATCTCCTTGATGTCTCCTCTGAACCATCACTCCCCCCTTCTATCTGTTCAAAACTCAGCTGCGTGGCTAATCTTCTACCAGCTTTGATATGCTCATATAACCCCTCTTCTCAAGTTGCTTCATTGACTCCCACTTCCATATCCAGTTCAAACTTATCCTACTGACCTATAAGTAACATAGTAACATAGTAAATGACGGCAGATAGTGCCTTCATTCAGCTGCTCCTCACTATGTTTCCTCTCTTATCTCTGCCTACACCCCTCCTCAGGAACTCCGCCTTCTGGCAGATCGCTTCTATTTATGTCCTTCTCTTTTACTGCCATTTCCAAACTTTGATCTTTCCACTTTGTTGCTCCTTATGCCTGGAACAAACTACCTGAGTCTATATGTCAGGCTTCATCTCTGGCCCTTTTCAAATCCAGGCTGAAAACTCACCTCTTCAAGTCTGCTTTTGGATCCTGATCCACATAGTCTCCTGCTCTCCAATTACATGTTTCCTTACCATTTCCCTAGACATAGCCTTGTCCCCAGATGTTGTATTGCCTGTCTTGACTAGATTGCAAGCTCTGATAAGCAGGGACCTTCTTCACATGTGTCTGTACGGTGCTGTGTATGTCTTGTAGAGCTATACAAATGGTCAGTAGTAGTAGGAAGAGGAGGAAGAAGAATAATCATCAAATTAATTGTGAGGACCTCAGTGTACGATGTGGACAATATGGTATTAATAGAAAATCTAAGTAAAGAGAATGGCCTCTGTAGAATGCCTGCAAGACAGAATCAAAATCTTGTATTTAATCTGCTATTTATGGGGAGTCAATGTTGTTCGGTTATCAGGAGAAAAGCATGACCGTATTAATCAGCACTATAAAGTAATCTCACTGATATGATTTGAAGAAACTGTAACCATTTCAAGCCAAAGAAGGGTATGCCAGCTAGCTAGCAAAGTATTCAATGACCTATATTCATTTATTTAGATATTAAGATTCATGCAATTAGGGCATGAATCAAGATTTCAGTGCTCTGAGATCAAATAGCGATCTGAGAAATTAAACTGGCCTTAGGGCAGAAAAGACGTTTTTTCACTAAGGAAGAAAAATCAGGCATAAAGGAAAAATGTGTGTCCAGATGCACCCCTGAAGAATGAATAATATCCTTTATAGGGATCTGGATCTCTTACAGAGATGGCCGATAAGGTGGAATTGAATTATTTCTGGAAAACCAGATTGCTTCCTATTTTAATGAGTTAAGAATCAATTTATGTGTTTTAAACCAATTGTTATAATCTCCAAGTGTTTTATGCAATTAGAATGAAACTCTGGATCTCAGTGGTCATTACCTATAAGCAGCTGAGTATCGTGGGCATAAAGAGAGATGCTAATTCTAGTGAATGGAGCAGGATGGCAAATGGGGTTAAAGTGATATTAAACAGAGTTGGGGATAGAAGTGATCCCTGTGGAACACCGCAAGGTAAGAGTTTGATTACAGATAAGCAATGTGCAAGATATGCAGTATAAAAATTTTTAAATTAATAAATGGTCTACCTTTACCCTAAAAGTACTGTATGAGCAGAGAGAGAAGACTGGAGCATTTGAAAACTCATTCTAGCAGCCCAGCCTCCTCCAGTCTATGTAAGAGAAGGCAATGGTTAATAATATGAAATGCAAATAGAGGTCTAGTTGAATCAAGAAAGTCTCCTTCCCCGCACCCAGGTGTGTGTACACCTCATGTAACATGGCTACCAGGGCTGGCTCTGTGCTATGGTCCTTCCTAAACCCTGATTTTTAGCGTTAGCAGTGGGGCAGGGGTTGATGCAGCGGGGGGGGGGGGGGAATGATGGTTAACCCTGGGTGCCTCATATCCTTGCACCGACTTTGTAACCAGTTAGCTAGTCTATGCTTTGCAACTTGGAATATCAACTCTGTAGGGGTCAAAGGAGATGAAAAGTTGCATAGACTTCTTAATAGAGTCTCTCCCTTAAACAACAGTCTATTTACGTCTAGAGTATGGAGGGTCTTCTCACACTAGTGCTTATTAGGTTTAGGATAGAAGATGGCCAATGTTATTTCTGTATTACTGTGAAAAATCATGACTACCTTTAGTAGGACCTCAGGATGAGTTCATAAGACTACCTTATTATGATGAAATTGTGTATAATGACAAAGGCTTGAAAATCACTAAGGGCCCAATTCTGAGATGCGGTTTGCAGGACTGCACATCCCGCCAGGGTGTACAGCCCTGCAAGCCATTCTTCCCCTATTTCCCCTCCAACACTCCCTGCATGGCTAGAGCAGCAGGACAGGGAGAGCTGGCGAGGTCTGGGTGGAGCGGGGGCAGATCAAGGCAGCAGGACATATAGGGCCAATTCAGGTCACCGCCCTGTATGTCCTGTGGGATCAGGGGGATGTGCTGATGATTCTACCACATTTACAGAGGCCAATGATGGTGCACTCAGGCATGTCTTGGTGCTGTTTGCACTGTCGAATGCCCTCATTTCAAGGGTCCCTTATGAGTGACAGGGATATGTATTTTTATTTTTTATTTAACCAGTTTTCTATAGCACCTTATCCTTCAATCAAAGCAGTTTACATTATGCAATCACTACAAACAGGTACTGGATACATTCCCTTGTCCCCAAAGGGCTCACAATCTATGTGCACCTGAGGCAACAGAGGATTAAGTGACTTGCCCAAGGCCACAAGGAGTACCTATAGGACTAGAAACCCCAGTCCTTCCAGTCTGAGATTGCTGTCCCCGGGTTGGACTTGAATCCCCAGCCTGAGGAACCATGTCCTAACCACTAGGCCACGCCTCCCTAATGTATGGACAGCTAGCTATGAGGAACCTGCTCGGATTTCTTCCGCCCGATCACATTGGCAACCAGTGAAATTGCAGGCATCCCTATCATCCAGCTACTGGCCAGACATTCATGGCCTCCCAGATTTGTGGATGAGCACACTAGATCCTCTCGTGCAGCTCTCAATCTCCCCCCCCCCCCCCACGCACACTGTCACTTGTAGTCTCACAGTAACAGACATCTGGAAAAATTATGCTCTGCACCTATCAACAACATTTGGCATAACATTATAGCATGGGGTCCGAAGACTCCATCAACTGGCACATTGTTTTTGTCCTGGGAACTGTTAGGGAATCCTGGATCTGCTTCCTCAGCACAAGCAGCAAATTTCAGCATTGCCAGAACCAACAGTAGTGCACTCCTTTCTATCTCTGTGGGGGTGTTTATTAATGGGGTTTTTTTTACCATACAACTTTCCCTTACCTCAGGTCTCTGTTCTGTAAAACTGTATCTGGTGTTGTCCCTGACTGCAGACACACCAGTGAAAAACATTTTTGTCACAGCCATTCTGCTATATGGGATGCATTGCAGAGGAGAGCAAAATAGTCCTGCCCTTATTCCATGTTTCCACAGGACTAATTTAGACATATGCGGGTGACACTGCAGACATACATGGGCCTTTCCAAGATACGCTTTATGCATCTCCACTGCTGGCCATACCCCCGTTCCGCCCTCCCCTGCCCATGTTCTGAGATCCCTGTGCTAGTGCCGTGTATGTGCAGGGACGTGTGGTATCGGAATACGTTTCTAGATGTTTTCATGAGTAAAACGTCTATCCCTCACATCTAACCGGCTTATTTGCATTCTGGAATGACCCCCATAGGCTCTGTAAATTGAAGCTTGTAGGGTCAGAACACTCATGTCAAAGGCCTGCTTCAGAAGGGACTTTAACTTGTGGTCCTGTAAATCCTTTAATGCTGCTCTGCCTCCCACCAGAATCATGGTCTTTGTCACAGTGGACACCAGGGCATCACTTTCAGCATTTTTAGAAGATCTCTTTCCTCCTCTGAGACAGGGAACAGGTGGATCATAGCCCGACCCTCCCCCCCCCCCCCTGCAGCCCTGCCTCTGAAACTTTCCATTCCTTTTCAATCATCTTCTTAATGACCCTATGAACCAGGAAGCATGCTTGGGCTCCCTTAAATGCCTGCAATAAAGGGTCCTCTAAGGGTTCCTCCACCATGGCAGGGTGGCCAGCGAAGGAATAATTAATGCTGGCAGCTCTTCTCTATGGAAAACACGAAACACCCCAGGGTCTTCCCCCTGAGGAATTTCCACTTCTTCCAAGTCAAGTCTCCCCAGCCTTTCCCCAGAGATCTGAAGGACCTTCTCCCAACTCCTCAGTGTCTGGGGACAAAGGAGAGGTCTGTTCCCCCCAGACCTCTTCTTGCACAGTATTCTTCTTTTTTAGAGGTTCTCACACTTTTGGGTTTCCCTCCTGAAGGGCAGCTGCCACCACTTCCTGAGGGGATCTTGATAAGGGTTGGCTATCTACATTAGCAGACTGTTGCTGCTTCAAACAATTTGCCAACTGCATAGACAAAATGAAATCCAGTGAAAAAAAGCACTTTGGAGCATTAAACAAACCTAAAGGTGCTGTCTCAGGTACTGCAGGCTGTTTAGACCAGCATTTAGGCTGTGTTCCCTTTGCCAAGCCTGAAATGGTTATCTGTGTAGAAATGGCCGCGTTTCCCTCCAAAACCGTGTGGGCTCCGCTGGCAGGGCTAATTCCGTTGCTGAAGGCTCCAAATCTGAAATCATGTCTGCGCCACTTAAAAATCTCTCTAGTGCCTGTCCCTGACTCAGACAACCTCTACAAATGCTGTTCTGAGTTAACCCATGGCTTCCTGCACAGATGACACAGCAAGGAGACGAGTACCGCATGCACCACTGAAAGCAATCCCTCGGATGGCCTGGACACTCATGCGGGAAAACAAACTAAACCGCAAAAAAAAAGTACTCACACCAACTGAAGTCAACCACCCGGTAAAGGGAAAAGCCTGACAGCCAGACACCATGTATGGTAAAAAAAACAGCCAAACTGAGAGCAGCGAACTGAAAGCCCCGATCAGCTCGTGCTCCTCTTTTTTCTTTTCTTTTTTTTAAAGTCACAGCACTGCCAATCAAATTAAACAGGGGGCAATCTAATATTAAGCCCTGCTAATATTAGGTTGTCCAGTCGGGGGAGGGGGGAGGGGTGGAGGAAGGGCCCTGGAATACTAGGAACTTAAACCCTGGGCTTCATCTGACCCATTCAAGGGCTCCGGTGAGAGATAAGCAGTCCCAAGGTATAATTTTAGCTTTATAAGCACTTAATCCTATTAAAGGAGGGAAAGTTGTTAAAGTCACTTTCAGGTTCAGCTGGTTATCATCACTAGGAATAAATTAAGGCCCTGAATTTAATTAATCTTGAGGTTAACAAAGTCCCTTATAGGTAATTGGTATAGTTGTATCAGTACATGTATCCAGAGCAACTTTAAATAATCAACTTAACTAAACAAAACCTTAAAACTAAAATATAGACAGCAGTCCAGCAGTTAGATGGGAGCTATCCAGTCTTCTGCACTGAGTGTCAAATGTACAATTTTCTCCCAGTTGGTGAGGGGTCTTATGTGTGCACTAGGTGCAAGGCCCTCTTTGCCCTCGGTGAACATGTCTGATTACTGGAGGTTGGAATAGCAGACTTAGAGGACATAAGGAAGACAGAGGTAAACAGACGAGACCTACAACAACCTATTTCTGAAATCTCACCTCCAATATGGCTGTCTCTCAGTTGCCATGGAAGAGAAATGTCACATGAAAGGAGAGCATCACAATGATGTGACATGAAGTGATCTTGTAGCTAGGACCTATCTGCCAGGAGATGTAAAACCCTCTTACACCAAGGAGGTTTCTCAAGGGCCATGTGCCCATGAGGGAATGGTTACAATTGCTGTTATAGTTGGCAATTCGATCATTAGGCATGTAGATAGCTGGGTGGCTGGTGAACATGAGGACTGCCTCGTAACATGCCTGCCTGGTACGAAGGTAACGGACCTCATGAGACACCTAGGCAAGGTTTTAGATAGTGCCGGGGAGAAGTATGCTGTCTTGGTACATGTTGGCCCCAATGACATAGGAAAGTGTGGGAAGAGGTTCTGGAGGCCAAATTTAAGTAGGAAGTTGATATCCAGAAATTCCAGGGTAGCATTCTTTGAAATGCTTGCCATTCCACACACAAGGCCTAGAAAGCAGGCAGGGCTCCAGAGTCTCAATGTGTGAATGAGGTGATGGTACAAAGAAGAGGGTTTGGGATTTGTTAGGAACTGGGCAACATTCTGTGGAAGGGAGTGGCTCTTCCGAAGTAATGGGGCTCCACCTTAACCAGGATAGAACCAGGCTGCTGGCATTAACCTTTAAAAAGGAGATAGAACAGCTTTTAAATTAGATGGTAGGAGAAGTCAACAGTCGCTTCAGAGCACATGGTTTGGAAGGATATATCCTTGATGATACTAGCAAAACAGAGAAGTTAGGGCATCCCAACAGAGAGGTTCCAACAAAGCTAAAAGTAACCCAGATGTCCTTCAGTATGGAGTTGAAAGATTTCAAATTACACCTATCAACTGATAACCAGAGTAAAATGAATAAAATGCAACCTCTACAATGCCTGTATGCAAATGCTAGAAGTCTAAAAAATAAGATGGAAATTCTAAAATATATAGGACTAAATGAAAGGTCAGACAGAAGATGATGGTAAATGGAACGCACTCGGATGAAAGGGAGGTGATTAGTGGCATGCCCCATGGATTGGTCCTGGGGCTGGTACTGTTCAATGTATTTGTGAGTGATATTGCTGAAGAACTGAATGGAAAAGTATGTCTTTTTGTAGATGACATGAAAATTTGCAACAGAGTGGACTCCCCTGAGGGAGTGGATAACATGAGGAAAGATCTGCAAAAGCTGGAAGAATGGTGTGATGCTTGGCAGTTAAGATTTAATGTGAAGTGTAGCGTCATGCACATGGGATGCAGAAATCCAAGGGAATTGTAGAGATAGGGAGCAATAGGTTGGTGTGCACGGATTAGAAGAAGGACCTCGGAGTGATTGTTTCTGAAGATATCAAGATGGCAAAACAGTGTGACAAGGCGGTGGCCAAAGCCAGAAGGATGCTGGGTTGCATATAGAGAGGAATTACTAGCAGAAAGGAGGAGGTACTACTGTACAAGTCACTGGTGAGCCTCATTTGTAATACTGTATTCAGTTATGGAAAGCATATCTCACAAAGGATATAAAAAGACTGGAAACTATTCAGAGGAAGGCAACCAAAATGATTTGGAGCCTGTGCCAGAAGATGTATGAAAAGAGACACTAAGACCTAAATATGTATACTCTAGAGGAGAGAAGGGACAGGGGAGATATGATATAGACCGTTAAATAGTTAAGGAATATTAATGAACAAACAAACCTTTTTCAAAGATGGGAAAGCTGTTATACTAGAGGACATAAGATGAAGCTGCAAGGGGGTAAACTGAAAGGCAATGTCAGAAAATACTTTTTCACTGAAAGAGTGATGGAATGCCCTCTTAATGAAAGTGGTGGGGGCAAATACAGTGAGAGAATTCAAAATGGCATGGGACAGACACAGTAGATCCCTTTATATGGGGTTTCTAGTCCCACAGGTGCTCCTTGTGGTCTTGGGCAAGCCACTTAACCCTCCATAGCCCATGTTTCCTGTAAAATAGTTATCTCCAAGTTATAATGCCCTGTTCAATGTAAATTCAGTTTGTTCAATGTAAACCGCACTGATGCAGAATAGCGCGGTATATAAGAGAATGCAAATAAATAAATAAATAAAATATAGAAACAGGATAAAATCAATACAAACTCAACTGTCTCTGATATCTTAACAAGTAGAAGTGACCTGCATGGAGTGGAGGGTACACCCCTAAACAAAGGTATGGGGAGTGGTGATCTGCACAGAGCGCTGGGGGCACCTACTCTTGCTACCTTGCTGGGCAGACAAGATGGACCATGCTGGTCTTTATCTGCTGTCATAGTAACATAGTCTATGTATGACTGGCATCTCAGAGACCTGGTAGAAGGAAGACAACCAATGGGACACTATGATACCTGGGTATAAACAATATCACAATGATAGAGTAGATTAAATTGGTGGAGGGGTTGTGCCCAATGTTAGAGAGGGCATTGAGTCAAATAGGATTAAAGTTTGCAAGCAACAAAATACATTCATAGCAAAAAACCTGTGACCGAGTCATTTGGACCAATGGATGAAAGAGGGGTAAAAGGGCTGTTAAGGGAGGACAAGATCATAGAGGAGAGACTGAATAAATTCTTTACTTTGGTCTTTACTGAAGATGATGTAGGGAAGTTACCTGTGCCTGAAATGGTATATAAAGGTGAGGTAGCGGAAGAATTGAAAAAATATCAATAAACCGGGAGGATGTATTACAACTGTTTGATAAACTGAAGTGTAGCAAATCATGTGGACCAGATGGTATACATACAAGGGTGTTGAAAGAACTGAAATATGAGATTGCAGATATACTATTAGTAATCTGTAAACTATCATTAAAATAATCTGTAGTACCTGAGGATTGGAGAAAGCACAGTTACATACCTGTAACAGGTGATCTCTGGGAACAGCAGGAATAAGTCTTCACATATGGGTACGTCGGTACTGACGGAGCCTGCGCGGGAATGCTCCCCAGCGTCCAATCAGAAAGCCTTTGGGAGCATCCCACAGCGCCTGCGTGCTGCCTTCCCGCCTTTCCCAAATGTCTCTCCTCAGTTGAGTTTTAGAGCTGAGACAAAGAGAGAGAGAGAGAGAGAGAGAGAGGGAAAGGAAAGAGAGAATAAAAGAATAAAAGAATAAAATTACTCAGCATGTAGATAGTCATGACCTAATGGGAGACAGCCAACATGGCTTTAGACAAGGAAGATCTTGTCTTACTAATCTGTTATGTTTCTTTGAAGGAGTGAATAATCAGGTGGACAAAGGTGAGTCGGTTGATATTGTGTATCTGGACTTTCAGAAAGCCTTTGACAAGGTCCCTCATCAGAGACTTTTGGCAAAACTAAAGAGTCATGGGATAGGAGGCAGTGTACTATTGTGGATCAGGAACTGGTTAAAAGATAGAAAGCAGAGGGTAGGGCTAAATGGTCAATTTTCCCAATGGAGAAAGGTGAATAGTGGTGTACCCCAGGGATCTGTGCTGGGTCCGCTGCTTTTTGACATATTCATAAATGACCTGGAAAGTGGAATAACAAGTGAGGTTATCAAATTTGCAGATGACACAAAACTATTTAAAGTTGTTAAAACCCAAGAGGATTGTGGAAAATTGCAAGAGGATCTTGATAAATTGGAAGACTGGGCATCAAAATGGCAGATGAAATTTAATGTGGACAAGTGCAAGGTTATGCACCTAGGGAAGAACAACCCAAACTATGGTTACACGATGCAAGGTTCCACATTAGGATCCACCACCCAGGAAAAAGATTTAGGCGTCATTGTGGATACCATGTTAAAACCCTCGGCCCAGTGTGCAGCGGCGGCCAAGAGAGCAAATAGAATGCTAGGTATGATAAGGAAAGGAATGGAAAATAAAACAAAAGATATTATAATGCCTCTGTATCATTCCATGGTGAGACCGCACCTTGAATATTGTGTGCAATTCTGGTCGCCGTATCTTAAAAAGGATATAGCGATTTTAGAAAAGGTTCAGAGAAGAGCCACCAAAATGGTAAAGGGGATGGAAGGATACTCCTATGAAGAAAGGCTAAAAAGGTTAGGGCTCTTTAACCTGGAAAAGAGACGGCTGAGGGGAGATATGATAGAAGTCTATAAATTAATGAACGGAGTGGAACGGGTAAACATAGATCGATTGTTTACCTTATCAGAATATGGAAAGACTAGGGGACATGCAATGAAGCTACAGGGTAAACTATTTAAGACTAATAAAAGAAAATATTTTTTCACTCAACGTGTAATCAAACTCTGGAATTTGTTACCGGAGGATGTAGTAAAGGCTGTTAGTGTAGCTGGGTTTAAAAAAGGTTTGGACAAGTTCCTGGAGGAAAGGTCCATAAACCATTAATAAGAAGGGACCCAGGATATCAATGCTTGAACCAATACAAGCATTGTGGAACCTGTGTCCCTTGGGGAAACTGCTAGGTACGTATGACCTAGATTGGCCACTGTTGGAAACAGAATACTGGGCTTGATGGACCTTGGTCTGACCCATTATGGCATATCTTATGTAGATAGAGAGAGACAACTCCTAGGAGAGGTGGGTGGGTTGTGAAGACTTATTCCTACTGTTCCCAGAGATCACCTGTTACAGGTAAGTAACTGTGCTATCTCCAGGAACAAGCAGGAATGAGTCTTCACATATGGGGACTCCCTAGCTTTAGATGCCAGGGAGAGATCCCAGAAGTTGTGTGTCCCTGGGACAGGGCTGCACTTCCCCACATGGATCTCTGGCATCCCATGAGGGATGGTGGGTAGGAGTTGATTAAGTATGGAACAGGTGTTTAAGAACAGACTGACCAAACAAGGCATCCCGGCGAGAGCCTTGTCCAAGCAGTAATGGGCTGTGAAGGTATGAACAGAGGCCCAAGTGGCTGCTAGATGAGCCATTGAGGCTGCCATGACTCTCACATTGTGAGCTGTGACATGGCCCTCCAGAGAAAGGTTCTTGCTCTGATAGGCGAAGGAAATACACTGGGCAATCCAGTTAGATAATGTTCTCTTGGAGACTGGTAGTCCCAAGTGAGAAGGATCAAAGGCAACAAAGAGCTGAGAGGACTTTCTATGTTGCTGTGTCCTCTGTAAGTAAAAAGCCAGAGCTCTTTTACAGTCCAGGGTATGAAGATTCCTCTCTGCACTTGATGCATGAGGTCCTGGAAAAAAGACAGGTAGGTAGACCTCTTGGTTGAGGTGAAAAGGCGAGACCACCTTAGGCATAAAGTGTGGATGAGTCCTAAGGACCACCTTGTGATGATGGAACCTTGTATAAGGTGGATTAGCTACAAGTGCTTGCAATTCACTAATACAATGTGCTTATGTGATTGCAATGAGAAAGATGACCTTCTAAGAAAGGTACTTCAAGGAGGTGGTAGCCAAAGGTTCAAAAGGTGGCTTCATAAGCTGCCCAAGAACCAAGTTTAAGTCCTATGCCACCGGGGGTGGTCTAATGGGAGGCTTTGTTAAAAGGAGGCCTCTCATGAATCTTGCTACAAGAAGATGAGAGGAAATAGGATGTCCATTTAGAGGCTTAAGGGAAGCTGCTATAGCACTCAAATGGACCCTTACTGAATTTGTCTTAAGGCCTGCATTAGACAGATGGAGAAAATACTCCAGCAAAGATTCCAGAGGTATGGCAAGGGGGTTAAGACCCTTCCAAGAACACCAGATAGTAAACCTCTTCCACTTGAAAGCATAAGAACGTCTAGTGGAAGGTTTCCTGGAAGCATAAAGAACATCTTTCACTTGTTGAGAAAGATGAAGATCCTGGAGATCTAGGCCTTCAGTAACCAAGCCCTGAGATGCAGAGTCTGGGGGTTGGGATGCCATAACTTTCCGTCCTCTTGAGAGAGGAGGTCTGGAGCAGACCCTAACTCCAGGGAGGGAGCTTGAGAGAGATGTAGAAGCAGAGGGTACCACACTTGCCGTGGCCAATGTGGAGCTATGAGAATCATGTGGCCTCTGTCTCTCTGAAGCTTGAAGAGGGTTTTGGGAATTAGGGGAATGGGTGGAAAGGCATACAGGAAGTCTTGACCCCAGTGAAGGAGGAAAGCATCCCTTGCCTGAGCTCCCTGAGCCAGAGTTCTGGAACAGAACCGGGGAAGTTTGGCATTCCACGGACTTGCAAAGAGGTCTAAGTCCGGGGTTCCCCAAATTTGAAAAATCTTGGCCACCTGGTCCACATGTAGGGACCAATGTTCCCTCTAATTTTCTGTAGGCTGTGTGCGCATAAAATATCAGCTGTGCAGCTTTTGAAGGAAGGTTAAATTTTTGTGCACCACATAACGACACTCGGAGTTATATACTTTAAAATTTGACTACCCGTCAGAATACAGTATGTACACCACATTGATTGCACTAGAAAATATTGTAGAACTTGTGAAAACCGTAAATACACAACAACTTTTAAATTTTAAGGCATCTGTGTTCTTTTCTATCAGATTCAGAACCATAATTTTTGTGCGCTCTGTTGTAAAGTATGTGCACTCGCTCGGCGAGGTGTGTGCGCGCGCACACGCGCACAGCTTAGAGGGAACAGTGGTAGGGACCACTCCGTGTGGAAGCAGAACTCGACTGAGCCTGTCTGCCCAAGGGTTTTGAACACCTGGAAGATAAACTGCCAGAAGATGAATCTGATGCTTTTATCTTCAGAGATAAAAGGACTTAAAATCTGCAAATGGTCAGTGACTTCCTTTAAGAACATTCCCATGTAGAGACTATAAGAATTAATTCTCACAGCAAGCATGGAAGCTTGGAAGACTCTTCTTCCAAAAGCATCCAGGGTTCTACATTCACGTCCTGGAGGATTAGAGGCATGTCTTTTGGTACTTCTAATCTTTCTCATTGCAGACTCAACCACAATTGGGAGGAAGTTGAGTTTTATGGAAACCAGGACAAGGAGGGACATGATACATGGTATCCAACCTGCGAGAATGAGGAAAGGTGGTCAGAGATGCTTCCCACATCCTCAACATGAGATCATAGAGAATCTCATGAATAGGCAAGGTAGCTGCCTCCTTAGGAGTTTTACGATATTGTAAGATATCTAACTCCTTGGCTCTGGGCTCTGTCTCAGGGGCCACTGTGATAGAAAGGCCCCGAGCCACCTCCCTGATAAAGTCTTGAAAAGACAAGTCCTCTGGAGGAGACATCCTTCGTTTTGGAGAGGACTCCTCCTGTGGAAGAAGCATCACTGCATCAATCGACTCTTCAGAATCCTCAGAGGAATCAAAGTATCGTCTGTCCGGATGCTCAAGCAAAGCCCGATACCCGTACCGACCGGGATCGGTATCGGGAATCACCGGTACCGGGGTTTCGGTACCGGAGGGTTTCAGAGGACAGAGTACCAGCATAGCGGACACCGATGCCGATGTCGATGCCACCGGTACCGGGATCGGTACCGATGGTGATGCTAGAGCCGGTACCGGCAGAGTAGTCTGTTGCGGTACCACGGTCGTCGATGCCACAAGGAAAGCCGCCAGACTGCATTCTATGGACAGAATCCTCTGATCCATCAACGCCACCAATGCTTGGAAGTCGGTACCGGTGGAAGCCACCAGTACCCCAGAGCATGGCACCAGGAGATCTGTCGAGGCCACGCCATCGAGATCATCCTGGAACCCTGATGATGATGCTTTAGAGGCCGAAGCCTCCCACCGGGGTAATTTTGCTGGTGCAGAATCCTCAAGGGCAACGCCAGAGGCATCTCGATGCTTAGAAGGAGATCTACCCTTCGAGGACCGGCTGGATTTATGTTTAGTTACCTGAGATCCATGTGAGGAAGAAGAAGCCCTGGAAGACATCAATGCCACCGAAGCCGCATCAGAGGGAAACAGGGTACTGAGCTTGGCAGCTCGGTTCTTCCGACCTCTTTTAGACATCATAGAACAGGACATACAATCTGTTATGGAATGGTCAGGACCTAAACATTTTAGACACCAGTCATGGGTGTCGGTGACGGAAATGGTACCGCCACATTTTGTGCACTTCTTAAATCCTGAGGCAAGTTTTTCCATATTAAGAAAAAAAGGTTTTGGGCCTAAGGCCCAAAATGCAAGTGCACCTGAAGAAAAAGTTTATTATTATTTTTTTTTTTTACAAGAAGAAAAGAACAAAGACCCGCGGTACCGGTAGAGCGTCGAAGAAGGCAGACGCGACACAAAAGAAATAAAGAAAAAATAAGGAAATTCTTCTGCGGTGACAGGAACACGACTGCTGGCTCCGCGGAAAAAGAAGAACTGAGGAGAGACAGTTGGGAAAGGCGGGAAGGCAGCATGCAGGCGCTGTGGGATGCTCCCAAAGGCTTTCTGATTGGACGCTGGGGAGCGTTCCCGCGCAGGCTCCGTCGGTACCGACAAAACCCATATGTGAAGACTCATTCTTGCTTGTTCCTGGAGATTGGCCACTGTCACTCCAATTTTTAAAAAGGGTTCCAGGGTGATCCAGGAAACTACAGATCTGTGAGCCTGATGTCAGTACCGGGCAAAATAATTGAAACCTTTAGAAAGAATAAAATTACTGAACATGTAGATAGCCATGGTTTAATGAAAGAAAGCCAACATGGATTTAGCCAAGGTAAGCCTTGTTTTACTAAACTGTTGTATCTTTTGAAGGTGTGAATTAGCAGGTAGACAAAGGTGAGCTAGTTGATATAGTGTATCTGGATATTCAGAAAGATAGAAAGCAGAGAATAGGACTAAATACCCAATTTTCTCAGTGGTGAAAGGTGAATAGTGGAATACCCCAGGAATCTGTGCTGTGCCTACTACTTTTTAACATATTCATAAATGACCTGGAAATATGAATGAGGTGATGAAATTTGCAGATGACACAAAATTACTCAAAGTTGTTAAGATGCAAGAGGATTGTGAAAAAGTGAAAAATTGAAAAATTGGAAGAGTGGACTTCCAAATGACAGATGAAATTTAATATGGGCAGGTGCAAAATTATGCACCTAGGAAAGAACGACCCAAACTATGGTTACACGAATCAAGGTACCACCTTAGAAACTACCACCCAAGAAAAAGATTTAGGCAAAATCGTGCATAATATGTTGAAATCCTGTGTCCAGTGTGCAGCAGCAGCCAAGAAAGCAAATAGAAAGCTAGGAATCATAAGGAAAGGAATGGAAATAAAATAAAGGCTATTATAATGTCTCTGTATTATTCCATGATGGGACCACACCTTGAATATTGCATGCAAGTCTAGTCACCCTATCTTAAAAGGATATAGCTGAATTAGAAAAGATACAAAGAACAGTAACAAAAATGGTAAAGTGAATGGAAGGATACCTCTATGAGGAGAGGCTTAAAAATTTAGGGCTCTACAACTTGGAAAAGAGATGGCTGAGATGGCATAAACATAGATCGGTTGTTTATGCCATCACAATGCAACCCATTTAAGACTAATAAGAGAAAATATTTTTTTATTCAATGCATAATCAAACTCTGGAATCTGTTACCAGAGGAAGTAGTAAAAGCTGTTAGTGTAACTGGATTTAAAAAAGGTTTGGACAAGTTCCTGGAGGAAAGGTCCATAAACCCATTATTAAAGAGGACCCAGGAAATCCATTGCTTGCCCCGGGACAAGTATGTGGAACTTGTGTGCCTCTTAGGGAACCTGCCAGATTGCCAGATACTTGTAGCCTGGATTGGCCACTGTTGGAAACAGGATACTGGGCTTGATGGACCTTGGTATGACCCAGTAAGGCATTTCTTATGTTCTTATGTGAATGTGATCTGCACGCATGGATGGTCATTTTCGCACATGCAAATCACAAATAGGGCTCTTCATACATATAGATCACATCCACATCCCAAAAGCCATTTTAGAAATGACTGATTTTACATGTTTGCCACGATCACATCCAAGTCAGATGTTGGGGAGGAGGGGGGGATAGGAGCATTTTAGGAGTATGGTTCAGGAAGGGCAGAAAGATACAGGCATATCTCAGATTTCATATAAGGGTTGCATGTGCCTTGCAGAAATTCTCCATATCTGTATTTACACCTGGCCCCAGGCATGTTGAAATTTTTAAAAAGTGCTGGTTTCAGACAGCCTTTGATAGGAGGGATGAAGAGGCAAACCCTCCTCAATCTCCCAAGTTTTTATTTCTTCCTCCACATATTATTTCGGTGGACACAGAAGATATATATCTGTAACTGAAGAAGGCTGGTGAGACATCTAGATGTCCGAAATGGCCGTGATACATACGTGCTTGCTGACATTTGCACATGCGCATGCTGAAATACCATCATGCACATGAGCAAGTTGCAGGGCTTCCCAGGTTTATATTTCCCACATGTGAAATAACATCTTCTGCTGCACATGAATGTCCATCAGCATGCGTGCCTACGTTTTCTTCTTTTGCTGTGACTCACACGTCTCCACGGAGGGTTGGAGATATGCCGATTTTAGATTGGACATACACGTGCAAATCTTCACCTTTAAAAAAAATAAAGCATTGCAGATGTTTTCAGCTGGACATCGGTGCAGTCACAGCAACGGCCTTTCTAAAATGTTCCTTTTAGTCAATGTCCCTGAAATATTGTTTCCAGTCTCTATGGATAAAATTTTGCTTTGTTTAAATTAAATTTCATACTCAGTTTGAAAGAAAAAGTTTAGATAGGTGTACTCCATTTTGAAGTGCAAAGAAGTTCCAAATGTGCTGCTCGTCATGGACAGACAAATAAGGGTCTCCCCTCATTGCATCCTGTTGCACAAAGAATGCATAAAAATACACTTATAAATGTTTTTAGAATTACAATAAAATACTCTGTGAGTAGGCATACTGCAATGGGATAACGTCCTCGGCTGTGTTATGCACTCTCACTCAGGGGTCTGGCATGTAATTCATTCACAGTTATTATCTAGCTTCTATGCATCTACTATGTAGGACTTCACTGGCTACTGTTTATCGATGTGTGTAGCTATCTATATTTATATATCTGTCTTCATATCTCTATAGTTATATATAGTATATATGCATGTATTTGTTTGGTATTACGAGAAGGATCATACCATGTAGTTAATTATATTTTTTGCAGATCCTTGTGTTCATATGTCTCAACCTTGGAAAGAGCACTGGAATCACTACCTAATCTTTTCTCCCCATCTTTAATACAATTAACTTACTTAAAAAACATCCTGGTTTGGCCTTTGTGATCTCATTATGCTATTGCAGAATGGCCCATTTTAATTCCTTTGTTGTGTTTTTAAAGGGCTATTGTATTTACTTGCTAATGCAGAGAAGAGAAAAGAACATGACATACCAGAGTGTACTTTTTCCCATGGTTTGTCCTGCATTAAGAAGTAGGTGGTGACCTTGCTTTAGATTTTAGCATAACTGTGTATATGGTAAATTACAGCTTTTTATTACTATAGCTCTGCTGACAAAAAAAGTAGAGGGAAGCCTCCGTTTCAGTCTTTATGCATTTCCCATGCAGGGCCAGTTCAACCATTAGGCAGTACTGGAAGGTCACCTAGGGCGGCAGTTTCCAAGAGGGAGTACAAAGCAGCAAAAGATCCTGACAGCCAAACGTACTCAAAGAGCCATCCGCATATTCTTTTACCTGCGGGGAGAGTGGGCACACAAATACTTGCAAGACCTCTGGGGACAGGGAAATACCTAGTGTACCTGACTGTAACTCACCTTCAATTACTCCTGGAAAGGCATGAGCAAAATACTAAAAATAAAATAAATACGTACAAAGCAAAGATTAATGCTTAAAAATATGGGAGGTAATTTTAAAAAGAGCCACTTAAAGTTATGCGATATGTGTGCATATTTATATTTTCAATGACTTGTATGTATGTGGATGGTGGTTGGCATATAGATATATATATACAGGTGGAGTGTGATGAGTACATTAACGTAGTGCCCCAATACCTGTGCGTCAGGCCCATGGTGCATACTTTTCAGAGTGGGCATAGCCAGGGGCAGAACTTGGGTAGGGTGTAAATTTATGTACGCAAGTTGTAAAATGCTAGAACTTATATGCGTTCTTTACAAATCTAAGTGCGTTTATTGACACCAAGCCTACAGCTTGAATAAATACTCACATCTAGGTTTGGCACACATATCTTCTGACCTACGCCCCTATTTTATAAAGAAATGTAGGTGCCCTCTTTTATTTATAAAATAGGAGAGATTTATGCATGCAAAACTGACCAACCCTTATCAAAATTACCTCTTTGATGCCAAATTATGCATTTTATAGGATTGCTATGGGGTATTGGGATGATCAGCATTTCTGAGTTTAATTATCAAAATCTGAGTAGGGGGAGCATAAGGTTGAAAGCTTGCCTAGAGTCCCCAATACCCTTGCAGCAGCTCCTATGACAAATATTGCAACTCTGATCCCCATCCACTCTCCATCCATCCCCCCCCCCCCCCAACACTCCAAGTTTGAATAATAAAACAGGTTAACATCTTCTCTATTCCCTAGTGGCCTAAATTCTCACCAATCGCTAGAGTTACCGCATTAGCACACATTAACACTGTTAACGCACATTATTTTACCAGAGGTCCCATTTTATGCAATGGGACTTGTTACTAATAACATCTATTAAAGGTGTTAGAGCATGTTAGTAGCTTTAGTTGCAAGTTGGGTTGAGCTAGATACAGCTAGTTGAAAGATATAAGGGGGATGAGTGGGGGAGAAAAAGTCATCAGGATATTCTGATATCACTGGTCAACAAATTTTTACAAAAGTCATGTTACTGAAATAAAAATAGTAATTTCTTATCAATTTTTATATGCTGAACACGAATATGACAGTGAAATTGCAAAGTTGGCTCTAGATTTTTTGTAATCTACAAGAATTAATGTTTACATTACGAGATGCATGTCAATAGTAAATATTAAAGGCCTTTGGTTAATACCTGTAAAAAATCAAGTCATAGACTACTTCTTAGATTTTTTCGCCTATCTCTTGTATCTCAGCTCAGCTGTTTGGGAGCTTCTCTGGGGAGTGTCCAGCAGTAGTCAGCCAGCATTGTAGTGGACCATTTTCCCTGGTATCTTTGCTCCATCGTTGCGATATCCTGGTGAAAACGTTTGCCCTGTTCATCACTAACCATACCACGGTTGTCAGGAAAGAAATCTAGATGGGAATCAAGGAAATGGATCTTTAGAGACATATTGCAGCCACGTTTCTGATACTGCATCAGCATGTCTTCTATTAGTTCCTTGTAGTTTTCTGCCCTAACATTCCCGAGAAAGTTTGTTGACACTAGGTGAAAAGCATTCCATGCTTGTTTCGCATCACCCTGCAGCAAGTTGTTGAACCGGTCATCTTTGAAGAGCTCTCGAATCTTAGGACCCACAAAAACTCCCTCTTTAATCTTTGCTTCACTGAGTCGAGGGAATTTTTCATGCAGGTATCGGAAAGCTGGCGAAGTGCGGTCCATGGCTTTCACAAAGTTTTTCATCAAACCTAGTTTGATGTGAAGGGGTGGTAGCAGGATTTTGTGAGCCTCAACCAGAGCTGGGTGCTGGATATTCTTCTCTCCAACTGTTACATTTTGTCTGCGATTCCATTCCTTCCGCAAGTAGTGCCAATCCCTTGCTCGGCTATCCCACTCACATAAGAAACACATGTACTTTATATATCCCTGCTGCAGTCCCATTAAAAGGGCAACTACCTTCAAGTCACTGCAGAGGTGCCAGCTGTACTTGTTGTAGTTAATGGAAGTCAGTAGATGCTTTAAGTTATTGTATGTCTCTTTCACGTGGACGGCATGTGCTACTGGAATAGATGGAAGATGGTTTCCATTGTTCAAAAGCACAGCCTTCAGACTCATTTTCGAAGAATCTATAAATAGTCTCCAGTCTTGTGGGTCATGAGTGATTTCTAAGGCATTCATGAGGCTTTCAATATCGGAACAGAATACCAGATTACTTTCCTTTCCGACTGCGTATAGTACACTGCTGACGTCAGATGCTTCAACAGCCGTCTGGCAGTAGTATTGCATTGCATCAGAAAATGATGCAATCAACTGTGGATGATGTGTGCATGCTGGTATTATGCAATGTGATGCAATATTACATCATTCAAGGCTTATCTGGGATGTTGTTTATGTCCTACATAAATTTACACGGTGAAACGTCAAAAATGAACTACATGCGATATCTTCAAAACGAGAGCCAATACATTTTTTTATGTTATATTCGTGTTCAGCTCACCAAGATACTACAGATTAGGGCTTTTTAAAGTCAGTAACAATTTCACTGTTGACCAGTGTATGCTTCTCTTCGTATGAAAGAAGGGTGAGGATGAATCTAGATCTAAAGATATTTTGGATTAGGATATATTCGATGAAGTTATACACATTTCTGCCTGTTACCTGCATGGCTTTAGTCCTGACAATTTGTACTTAGCAGGATATTATAATATTTGTAAGACAGAATTCATTCCTTCCATTCAAGTCTGCAATAATGGAGAAAGCAGAATCTTTCTCCTTTTCATCTTACATTAGCTATATACTTTAATGAGAAGAAAATAATCTGACTGTAGCCATCAGCTTAAGCTTCAGAAAAGTTTTGTTAAGCATTTGCCAACCCCATCTATGCTACAGAGTGCATAAAATACTGTACAATGAAATCACAGACTTCCTCCAAACTGTTTCTCTTTCCTGACTTAACTTAGTGGTGCTGTGTTTCTTCAGCTATCCACATGCCTTTGGTATGTGAGCCCCTGAATGCGTCACCTTCCTGGAGAGACTGCCTCTAAGACTGAAATCCCTCACCAACTACTTTTCTATAGCCTGTTCTTTCTAAAGTGACCTTACTCTTAAGTCCCTTGATAATAATCTTGGGATTCTATCCTTGGTGCAGAAAAGCCTTTCATGTTTCACTTCTTTAATATCTGTAAATCTGCCTCACGTAATCAAACCAATTGTGTTTATTTCTCACACTACTACTTTTGGCTTTGCCAAGTTCCTTATTCACATTATATTTTAACCTTGTTAACTTCCATTTTGACATCACTGAAGAACAATGAAAGAGATATTCGTACTAGTTATTATGGATGACTGGAGCACCATCGGTGTTGAAAATGCCACAAAACAAGGGACATAAGCAGAGATAACATATACAAAATATCCTTAGGGAGGCCAATTTTTAAAAGCCATTTACCCCTGAAATGGCTATTTACCTGGGTAAAAGACTTTTTTGAAAACTGCCCACCCCATGTATGGGTGAAAGCATTTTATCTTTCCAGAAAGCATGTTCTTTTTTAGCATTTTCATGGAGGTGTTCCCATAGTGAGGTTAGGTCCAGGAAAGTAACATGCTCATTTTGCATTTTCAGAATTACACAAAGCAAAGTGTGACACCACTGGGCAAAATACATGACGACTCAAATGTGAAATGGATAACTGTTTACAGTGTGTGCAGCAATGAAAAAACAAACGGTGCTATAGGACACTGCACTAAAGCACAGTTACTTGCCTGTAACAGGTGATCTCTGGGAACAGCAGGAATAAGTCTTCACATATGGGTATCGTCGGTACCGACGGAGCCTGTGCGGGAACGCTCCCCAGCGTCCAAAAGGAAAGCTTTTGGGAGCATCCCACAGCGCCTGCGCGCTGCCTTCCCGCCTTTCCTAACCACCTCTCTCCAGTTCGAGTTTTAAAGCTGAGACAAAGAGAGAGTGAGGAAAGGAAAGAAAGATAGAGAGATACAACTCCTAGGGGAGGTGGGTGGGTTGTGAAGACTTATTTCTGCTGTTCCCAGAGATCACCTGTTACAGGCAAGTAACTGTGCTATCTCCAGGAACAAGCAGGAATGAGTCTTCACATATGGGGACTCCCCAGCTATAGATGCCTGGGAGATCACCCAGGTTGTGAGTCCCTGGGAAGGGCTCTACCTCCACCCATGAATCTCAGGCATCCAGCCAGAGATGGAGGGTAGGAGTTGGTTAGGTATGGAACAGGTGTTTGAGAACAGCCTGACCAAACAAGGAATCCCGGTGGGAGTCCTTGTCCAAGCAGTAATGGGCTGTGAAGGTATGAACCGAGGCCCAGGTGGCCGCTCGACAGATCTGGTCGATGGACACAGAATTTAGATGAGCCATAGAGGCTGCTATGGCCCTCACATTGTGAGCTGTGACATGGCCCTCCAGAGAAAGGTTCTTACTCTGGTAGGCGAAAGAAATGCATTGAGCAATCCAATTGGATAGAGTTCTTTTAGAGACTGGAAGTCCTAAATGAGAGGGATCAAAAGCAACAAAGAGCTGAGAGGACTTTCTATGTTGCTGTGTCCTTTGTAAGTAAAAGGCAAGAGCTCTTTTACAATCCAGGGTATGAAGATTCCTCTCTGCACTTGAAGCATGAGGTCCTGGAAAAAAGACAGGTAAATAAACCTCCTGGTTCAGATGAAAAGGTGAGACCACTTTAGGCATAAAGTGTGGATTAGTCCTGAGGACTACCTTGTCATGATGGAACCTGGTATAAGGAGGATTAGACACCAAGGCTTGCAGCTCACTGATGCGGCGAGCTGAAGTGACTGCAATGAGAAAAATAACCTTCCAGGAAAGGAATTTCAAGGAGGTAGTGGCTAAGGGTTCAAAGGGTGGCTGCATAAGCTGGCCAAGAACCAGATTCAAGTCCCATGCCACTGGAGGTGGTTTGATGGGAGGTTTAGTTAAAAGAAGGCCTCTCATGAATCTTGCTATAAGAGGATGAGAGGAAATAGGCTATCCATTGAGAGGTTTAAGGGATGCTGCAATAGCACTCAAATGGACTCTTACTGAATTCGTTTTAAGGCCTGCATGGGATAAATGCAGCAAATACTCTAGTAAAGAATTCAGAGGTATTGCAAGAGGGTTAAGACCCTTCTCTGCACACCAAATGGTAAATCTTTTCCATTTAAAAGCATAGGAACGTCTAGTGGAAGGCTTTCTGGAAGCATAAAGGATATCCTTTACTTGCTGAGAAAGATGCAAATCTTGAAGGTCTAGGTCTTCAGCAACCAGGCTCTGAGGTGAAGAGACTGTGGATTTGGGTGCCACAACGTTCCCTCCTCCTGGGACAGGAGGTCTGGAGCATATCCCTAATCCAGGGAGGTAGCTTGAGAGAGATGCAGAAGTAGAGGGTACCACACTTGGCGTGGCCAATGTGGTGCTATGAGGATCATAGACCCCTTGTCTCTCTGAAGTTTGAAGAGTGTCTTGGGAATTAGGGGAATGGGTGGAAAGGCATAGAGGAAGTCTTGCCCCCAGTGGAGGAGGAAGGCATCCCTGGCCAGAACTCCCTGACACGGAATTCTGGAACAGAACCGGGGAAGTTTGGCATTCCACGGACTTGCAAACAAGTCTATGTCTGGGGTTCCCCAAATTTGAAAAATTCCTGGCTATTTGGTTCCCATGGAGGGACCATTCGTGTGGAAGCAGAACTCGACTGAGTCTGTCTGCCCAAGAGTTTTGAATCCCTGGAAGATACACTGCCATAAGATGGATTTGATGCTCTCTGGCGAAGGCCCACAATCTCAGAGCTTCGTTGCAAAGCGCCAGAGAGCCAGTCCCTCCCTGCTTGTTCACGTAGAACATGGCTACTTGGTTGTTCGTGTGGATAAGGACTGTCTTGTAGCTGAGCAGGGTGTGGAAGACTCTGAGAGCCAGAAAGATTGCTCTGAGCTCTAAGAGGTTGATATGTAGAGATGTCTCCTGTGGAGAGCAGATGCCTTGGGTGGAGAGGTCTTGTAGATGAGCTCCCCAACCCTTTGGAAAGGCATCTGTTGTAAGGGTTGCTTGGGGTAGCAACTGTTGAAAGGGGGACCCCAGCAACAGATTTTGAGTGGACTTCCACCACTGGAGGTACCAAAAAAGGTGACTGGAGGTTGCTATTTTGTCTGACAGGCATCCTGATGCCTGGATCCATTGGGTGGATAGAGTCCACTGAGCTGCCCTCATGTGCAGGCGAGCATAGGGGACCACATGCACGGTGGATGCCATGTGGCCTAACAGTTGTAACATCTCTCGAGCAGTTAAATGGGACTTTAACTGAATCTAGGAGGCTAACTGCACCAAGCGTAGGCAACAGGCCTGGGGAAGATAGGCCCTTGCAGTGGTGGTATCCAGTAAGACCCCTATGAACTCCAGAGATTGAGTAGGGGTGAGATGAGATTTTGGGATGTTTATTACAAGTCCCAGATACTGAAGGATACGCCTTGTGCAGGCCAGGGAAGCCTGGACCTCTGACTGGGATGGAGCTCGGATGAGCCAGTCGTCCAGATATGGGAATACAAATATCCCTAGAGTGCGTAGAAATGCAGCAACTACTGCCATGCATTTTGTGAACACCCTTGGTGCAGAGGCCATACCGAAGGGAAGCACTCTGTATTGATAGTGCTTTCCTTGGAAAAGGAACCGAAGGAACCTTCTGTGTGTTGGATGGATGAGGACATGGGTGTACGCATCCTTGAGATCTAGAGAACAAAGTCAGTCCTGACTCTGGAGATATGGAAGGAGAGTACCGAGAGAAGTCATCTTGAATTTCTCCTTGCATAGAAACTTGTTCAATTCTCTGAGATCTAATAAGGGTCTGTAACCCCCTGTTTTCTTTGGGATGAGAAAGTAGGGGGAGTAGAACCCTGAGCCCTGTTGAAGAAGGGGTACTTCTTCTATTGCCCCTTGGGCAAGAAGGGTAGCAATCTCCTGACCCAGAAGGTCGAGGAGAGATGTTGGAGAATTGAACTGTCTCACCATGGTGTGAGGGGGAAGGTTTAGGAAATGGAGCTTGTAGCCCTCCTTTATGATGGAGAGGGTCCATTGCTCTGCTGTGATTTGTTCCCATCTGGGAGCAAAGTGAGCTAACCTTCCTGGAATGGTGAGAGGCTCTGGATGTTCTAGAGCCAGAAAGGCTAAGTTCTCTAGTTGTAAGTCAAAGGCCCTGAGGAGGCTGAGGCTGTTGGGCTGTAGCAGTCCTAGGAGCCTTAGGCTTAGTCTGTTTCGGTTGTTGCTGTCTCTTTGTAGCAAAACGACCTGCAGAAGAGGCCTGCTGACCATAAGCAGAATAGTATCTGCCTTTTTTGGGGAAAAAACCCCTTTTTGAACAACCTTTTCTTAAAAGGAGCAGAAGTAGACTTTGAAAGTCTATCTAAAGCCGAATTTTCAGCATCCATCTGGGTGGCCTTTGCTTGCCAATCCTTGCCAAAATGGTTTTCACCTGTACAAGGAAGGTTACCTAGGCCATCTTGAACCCAGGGTTCCAAATCAGAAGCCTGTAATCAAGCAACTCTACGTGCACCTATGGCAATAGCCGAGGCTCTGCTGGCACCCTCAAAGGAGTCAAAGGCTGCACGGTTGGAAAACTTGGAAACATCCTGGGCATGTTTGAGCCAGGTGAGAAACTCCTCCCTTTTATCTTCTGAAATAAAAGGAGATAACGTTTGCAGGTGATCTGTAATCTCTTTAAGAAACATCCCCATATAGAGACTATAGGAGTTGATTCTGGCAACAAGCATACTGGCCTGGAAAATTCTCCTGCCAAAGGCATCTAGGGTTCTGCATTCTCTTCCTGGAGGAGCAGAAGAGTGCCTTTTTGTACTCTTTATCTTCTTCATAGCAGACTCCACCACAATAGAGTGGTGAGAAAGCTGAGTCTTATGAAAGCCAGGACAAGGAGGAACACGATACATGGTGTCCAACCTGCGAGAATGAGGGGAAATGGTGAGAGGAGTCTCCCATATGCCCAACATGTGATCATAAAGAATTTCATGTATTGGTAAAGTGGCTGCCTTCTTAGGAGCCTTAGGATATTGTAAAATATCTAATTTTTTGGCTCTAGGCTCTGTTTCAGGGGCCACTGAGATGGAAAGGCCCCTGGCCACTTCCCTAATGAAATCCTGAAAAGACAAATCTTCTGGAGGAGACATTCTCCTTTTTGGAGAAGAGGGCTCCTGAGGATGGATCACCGATGCTTCGACAGAGACCTCTGATTCATCAGAGTCCTCAGAGGAATCGAAGTATCGCCTGTCTGGATGCTCTTGCAGTGCCCGATACACGTACCGGGTGGTATCAACATCGGGAGTGATCGGTACCGATTCGGATTCCGATGGGCATCACAGAACAGTGTACCGCTGCAGTCGACACCGAAGCGGATGTCGATGCAATCGGTACCAGCATCGGAACCGATGTCGGTACCGGTGCCGGAATCGGTACCGGCAACGGAGTTTGTTGCGGTACCGAAGGCGTCGCAGCTTGTATGAATGCCGTGATGGCACGCTGCATGGTCAGGATATTCTGATCCATCGACGCAACCAATGTCTGGATGTCGGTACCAGTGGGAACCACCGGTACCCCAGAACATGGCAACAGGTGATCGGTCGAGGCCGAGCCATCGATGTCAACCTGTGACCCCATAGAAAAAGCTTTGGAAGCCGGAGCCTCCCGCCGGGGTAACTTTGCCGGTGCGGATTCCTCGAGGGCAAGCCCGGAGGCATCTGGATACTTAGAGGGAGATTTACCCTGTGAGGACTGGCTGGATTTGTTTGGTTACCTGAGATCCATGTGAGGAAGAAGCCCTGGAAGACGTCGATGCAACCGAAGCTGAGCTTACTGAGCTTAGCTGCTCGATTCTGTAGACCTCTTTTAGACATCATGGAGCAGGACTCACAATCCACAATGGAGTGGTCAGGACCTAAACATTTTAGACACCATTCATGGGTGTCGGTGACAGAAATAGTGCCGCTGCACTTCGTGCATTTTTTAAACCCAGAGGCGGGTTTTTCCATGAGGAAAAATGTCCTAGGCCTAAGGCCAAAGAAGAAAATGCACTGAAGTGAGAAAACAGTAGGGTTTTGTTTTGTTTTTTCTTTAGAATAAAGAAAGAAAAAACCGGCGGTTCCGGTCCAGCATCGAGAAGGCAGACGCATGACTAAAGAAATAAAATAAAATAAAGAAATTCTTCAGCGGTGACAGGAACACAACCTGCTGGCTCCGTGGAAAAGAAGAACTGGAGAGAGGCGGTTAGGAAAGGCGGGAAGGCAGCGCACAGGCGCTGTGGGATGCTCCCAAAAGCTTTCCTTTTGGTCGGTGGGGAGCATTCCCGCGCAGGCTCCGTCGGTACCAATGATACCCATATGTGAAGACTCATTCCTGCTTGTTCCTGGAGATTAGAAGGTCCTATAAAATTTGCATGTTCTCAGATGCTATTTAAACATTGAGATGGAGGGAGGGGTCAGACTGCCATATAAGTCATTTTCTACCTTATATGGCAGTCTGACCCCACTTGATACATCCCAGGAAATACTGCGTGGGGTCAGGAACTGCCATTTTTCAAGATTGTGGCGCAGGAGCGGGAGTGTGTGGGCAATACTCTTGCTTCGTTGTAAAGGTACTGGGAGGGAGTTGGGGGATTCGGGGACAGCAGACCACCAGGGTTATTTTTAATTGGATGGGTGGGGGGATTGGGGCTGCTGGGCCACCAGGGATTTGCTTTCTGTCGGGGGCATTTTGATAGCATCGAGGGCTTTCCCTGATGCCTGGATCATCTGAGGGGACGTTTGACACTTTAGATAATCCAGGCACTGGGGAAAGACCCTGATGTCATCAAAATACTGTCAGGGGCATGCACAACACATTTAAGCCACCTCAGATCCAGGCGTAGAGATATTGGTGCTTCAGCTGGATATGCAATCCTCTACATGTTTCTCTGCATCAGGTGCAGACAATATTAGCATGCCATTTTAATACGCACAGCTCATTTGCTTATAATTTAAATACCCTTGGCGCTACTATGTTCGCTTGCTTTTCCTTTGCTGTTTACGCATGAGTCAGCCTCTTTTCTGCATTTTTGCCTATCGGAACTTGTGCTTATAAGTTGCATTATCTTTGTGCAAGGGACACATTGGTCTTTCTGCATTGTCCCCTTAGAATGCTTGTCTATAGCTTCAAGTTACATTCAAGCTGCTCACAATTATCTTTAAAACTTCGAGAATGAAAGGATAAACAGAATGGGAAAAGATTCCATAGGGAATCGCACTGTGGCTTTTTAGGGATGGTCATTCATTAATATACAATCAGTTAGTGCACTTTAAAAAGTTTAGTGTGTGCTAAATCAATTTACCATGTATTAACCTAATACACATGTAAGAGGGCAGTTACTAAAGTGTGTTAAGGGGATAATGTAGGATTTTTTCTCATTTAACATGTATTAAAAGGCAAAATCTTACATCATTTGCCCTAAACACATGTTATGAGATGCAAGGCATGCAAATGCAAATCAAATATCGCAACTTGCATTAAACTTTGCAAGCTGCGTTATTCATGGAGACAAAAATCCAGCTTTGAGCTGGCATTATTTTTCCTCCCCAGGCTCATTGGATCACTAACACATGGTCTAATGCTCCCAGAGCCACCTTAAAGGGGCCAGAGGTACAAAAGTGCCACACAGACCTCCCCAGCCAATTCCCCCCTCACAAAGATACTCTCCAGACCCCATCAAATACCCCCTTCCCCCTTGAAGGCCTCCCAGACTACATTCCTCCACTCTGAAGACAACTCCCACCCTGACTACTCCACCTCCACCCCTCCCGTCAATCCCTGGTGTCTAAAGGGTGCTAGGTTCAAAATGGCATTTATTAATTCCTAGCCGTAGTCTTATTTGGCAGACTGACCCCTAGTGGTAGCATTGTGGTGCTAGAGGTTGACTGGTTCCATTTTGAACCCAGCGTTCTATGAGGCAGGAGAAATTGGTGCTTGTTCCTGCCCTCTATAGCTAGGCAGCAGGATTTGTGGAGATAGGCTTGGAAGGACATACAGGGTAGTAGATGGCATTCTTCCAGGGGATTGAGCATAAGGGATCTTCTTATGAGGGAGGAGAGGGTCCAGGAGGATTTGGGATATTAGCTGGAGATCAGGGGAGTCTCTTCAGGGAGGAAGGGGAGTCCATCAAGCTGGTACCGTAGCACCATCCTTGGCCACAATTTATATGGCAGATTTTAAGAATTATATGTTTATCCCTCAGCAGCTTTCAAGAAGATATTTTTATGGAAGTGCTTCCTTGATGATATCTTTTTTCTATGGACAGATTCTTCGGAATCTTTGCAGCAGTTCATTTCTTGGCTCAACACTTTGAAACCTAATATTAAGTTTACTGCTCATACTGAGACTACTATTTGTAGAATACCTAAATTTCTACACTTTCAGAGAACAACTACTAGAACAATTCTGTGTAGTAAAATAGCTTCTCAGACAACATCAAGATGACCTTTGGCCTTGACAATGTGGCAGAAAGATTTCAATTATCCATTGTGTTAGGTATCACAGGCTTGACAAATAGGAATTTCCAAGCACATGAAGTTGTCTTAAGTAGGTGTTAAAGGCAAGTGACAGGTCAAAGAAGCAATTTGAAAGGCCCCCTTTATCAAACCAAGAGCTGTGAGAATCACCCAGTAAATTGGTAAGACTTTACCTTAGAAATACAAATCAGGGCACTGTGTCGCAAGCCAGAATTTTTAGAAGCACAGGATAGGGCACTGTTTAGCAAGCCAGGGTTTAAGTCATCTTTCCCTCTCTCCTTCCCATGCAGCCCAGGGATAATCTTAGCTATATAGGCTCTTAAACCTATTAAAGTGGGGAGGGGACCACAATCACTTTCAGATGCGATTGGTTAGCCTCATCAGGAATACATTTATTAAGGATCTGAGATTAATTATTCTTGAGATGAACAAAGTCCATTAAACATATAAGGTATAGTTGTATTAGTATAAGTATCCCCAGCAAACCTAAGTAAGTAAACAACTTTAATATATGAACAAAACGTTAAAACTAAGATGCAAACAGCAGTTGAGCAGCGAGATGTGGGTTTTCCAGCCTTCTGTATTGAGTGTCACATGTATGATTTTCTCCCAGTTGGTGAGGGGTCTTACATGTGCACTAAATGCAAGGAGCTCTTTGCTCTCAGGGAACAAGTCTGATATCTGGAGGCTAGAGTAGCGGAGGGCATAAGGAAGACAAAGAGGTATATAGAAGAGACCTACAGGGACGTAGTACTTAAATCCCACTTCCAGTCTGGCAGCCTCCCTGTTGCCATGGAGAGAGACGTCACATGACAGGAGAGCATCACCCTGGTGTGGCAGTGGTAGTGTGGTGTGGCAGAGATCCTGTAGCTAGGACCTGTCCTTCAGGTGATGTAAAGTCCCTCGCACTGAGGTGGTTTCTTCAGAGCCATATGCCCATCAGGGGAGAGTTAGGATGGCCATTTTAGCTGGTGATTCAATCATTAGGCATGTAGATAGCTGGGTGGCTAGTGAATATGAGGATCATCTGGTAATATGCCTCACCTTTAAACCATGCTGGCAGTTTTTTGGACTTTCTTCCACTTTTCTTAAAGCATGGAATACAGCTGGTCTGGGCTTCCAAGATAGTATTTTTAAACAATACCCATGATTGATGTAAATCCTTTGCAACTGCTCCTTTTAGTTTTTTCTTAACTATTTTCCTTATTTTATTATAGTCTTCCTTTTGAAAGTTAAAATGCAGTACTGTGAATTTCCTTGCTGTCCTTCCTCCATTTATGAAATCAAATGTGATCATGCTATGATCACTGTTGCCAAGTGGCCCTAACACCCTTATCTCTTGCACCAGATCTCATGTACCACTAAGGACTAGGTCCAAAATGGCTTCCCTTCTTGTCAGTTCATGAACCAGTTGCTCCAAGAAGCAGTTATTTAATTCATCTAGAAAGTTTATCTCCCTAGCACGTCCTGCTGTGACACTGATCCAGTTGATACCGGGGTAACTGAAATCACCCATTATTATTACTGTGTTGTAACTTTTGTTAGCTTCCCTGATTTCTTAGAGAATTTCATCATCCATTTGTTCATTCTGTCCAGGCGGTCAGTAGAGCACCCCCACTGACATCACCTTCCCTTTTTCACATGGAATTTCAATCCATAGAGAGTCTACCATGTATTTTGTTTCTTGCAACACTTTAATCCTGTGTGTAATTCAATGCCCTCTCTAACATACAGCACAACCTCTCCACCAATTTGATCTACTCTATCATTGCGATATAGTTTGTACCCTGGTGTCGCAGTGTCCCACTGGTTGTCCTCCTTCCACCAGATCTCTGAGGTACCAATCATATCTAACCTGTCATTTAGTGCTGTATAATCTAACTTCCCCATGCTATTTTTTAGACGTCTAGCATTTGCATACAGGCATTTTAGAAGATGTATTTTATTCTTATCAATCTAGTTATCAACTGCCAGCTTTCCCCTATTATCTCATTTGAAAGCTGTTCTACCTCCTTTTTAAAGGTTAATACCAGCAGCCATGTTCCATCCCAGTTAAGGTGGAGCCCATCCCTTTGGAAAAGCCCCTCCTTTCCCCAGAATGTTGTCCAGTTCCTATCAAATCCAAAAAAACCTCTTCTTTACACCATCATGTCATCAATGCATTGAGACTTTGGAGCTCTGCCTGCCTTTTGGGTCCTGTGCATGGAATGGGAAGCATTTCAGATAACGCTACCCTGGAAGTTCTGAATTTGAACCTCCTACTAAAAATCCTTAATTTGGCTTTCAGAACCTCCCTCTCACACCTTCCTATGTCATTGGTACCAACATGTACCAAGACAGCAGACTCTCCTCAATGCTATCTAAAACCTTGTCTAGAGGGTGCATGAGGTCTACTATCTTCACACCAGGTAGGCATGTTACCAGGCAATCCTCATGTCCACCATGCACCCAGGTATCTACATGCCAAATGACTGAATCACCAACTAAAGAAAATTATTGACTTTAACCTTCTACAGAGATAAACAACGTCCACATCAACTACTTATGAACTCTGCCTCGTACCTGACCAGAGTCGTGCACCTGACCCGCAGGACCATCGCTCCATACCCAAGCAATACAACTGCAAAGCCAGCAACCCAGCCCATCACCAGCACTGCAGCAGGGGAGGAAGCTTGATGATAAGCTTCACCCCCTGCCCTATCATTATCTCACTACACTGGCGACCCCTGCCTCAAAGCTGTGCCACATCTCAGGTGGGCCCATGCCCAAGGGCCACAATCAAAGGCCTGTCAGTGCAGCCCTCGGGTGCAAACTGTGATGCAAAACCAACAAGCCCATCTGCACCATCCCACACACTCACACTATACACAAAGGGTCACACATTACCTCCCACACCAAACAAACCCAGAAGAAAACACATACCACAAAATCCAAACCCCCAGTAGCTACACAACCACCGTCCCGCTACCAACCACCCGAAAGATGCAGACATCATCATCATCACCCCCACCCCCTCCCTCTCCTAGTCATCATGATATACACAGTACTAGTTCCTCCCCCTCTCCCCCGTGGCCCCCCAAATACTGCACACCTTATCTCTTTACATGGCCCCTACTCCCAGTCTACCCTCAAACCCTCCACCACTCTCCCACATGATCCTGAAACCCACAACACATCATAAACATGCCTCTCATCAAGGAACCCCCCCAAACACAAACCTCAACCACAAAGCACACACAGTCCACTGTGCACTGATCAATGTTTGCTCCATAAAAAACAAAATCCAGTCATACACGACCGCATCACCACTCTAAGAATTGACATCCTCTGTATAACAGAGTCATGGCTCTTGGATTCTGATACAGTACTTATGAATCAGATTACCATCTCTCCCCCCCCCCCCGAACTACAGCTTTCACCACTGCTCCAGATCTCACAGGAAGGAGGGAAGGAGTCATTATCATACCCAGACCTGAGCTATACATCCGCATCCAATCAATAAAGAGCACAGAAGGCCTCTACTTCCTCTCCGTCTCCAATAAACACAAAACACTGTCTGATATACAGATCCCCATCCACCTCCACCTTTGACTTCTCAACCCTACTCCAAAAAAATCACAGCAAGCTCAAAAACGAACAAGAACCTCATTATCTTCGGAGACTTTAACCTCCACTCAGCTCGACCGAAGCGAGCGGCTACATTCACTGATGCTATGACCTCTCTGGATCTCTCCCAACTCATAACATCCCCCACACGCAACAAAGAACATACACTTGATCTTATCTTCATCTCCAACAACCTACGAAATGTCAACCCCTCTCTAACCACCCAGTATTATGATCTGATCATGAACTGATCACCTTCTACCTCTCACTCCCTACCTACAAAAAGCAACCCCCTGCACAACAACCCACCAGACACTTCAAGAAATTCAAAGAAACCTTCCTCAAAAACTTCTCCCCACTATTCAACACCACTCCAGAAAACCTCGACAACGTTCTATCAACCTGGAACAACTTAACCAGCCAAGCAGCTGCTACAACAGAACTGCATCACCCAAAAACACCCAAACACCCTGGTACATCCCAAACTTCAGAGAATACAAGACCTCTGTATAAGTCTCTGATGCAACCTCATTTAGTGTATTGTGTGCAATTCTGGAGACCACACCTTCAAGAAGATATAAACAGGATGGAGTCACTGCAGAAAGTGGCTAATAAAATGGTTAGTGGACTTTGTTATAAAGCATATGGGGACAGACTTAAAGATCTTAATATGTATATATTAGAAGAAAGGCAGAATAGAGGGGATATGATAGAGATGTTTAAATACCTCTATGGCATAAATGCACAGGATGAAAGCCTCTTTCGAATGAAAGCAAGCTCTGCTATGAGGGGATATAGGATAAATCCCCTCATAGCACAAATAGAGAAGAACAAACCTGTCAACTGACTGGACCTCATACGGTGAGCATGTCAGAATCCTGTACTAAAACAGACCAATGCAAGCGCACATACTACTTCAACCTAATAAAAAACTCAGTCGCCTAAGAGAGCTATTCATACTTGTCAAGAACCTTACAACCTCGACACCCAAAGGCTATTCCAGCACTCCAATCACAGCCCAGCAATTAGCTTCCTACTACTCCACCCAACACTAACAGCCACAATCACCCTCTGCCCAACCCACCCCGCGGAACACCCACACTCCCCTCTGGAGCTCCTTCGACTCCACAGGCAATCAAACCATTGAATCCATCATAAAAACCGTGAATACTGCTACATCTCCTCTTGACCCCTGATTAAAACTAACAATCCCCAAACTCACTCCTCTACTCATGAAAATCACTCAGACCTCCTTAATACTTGGCTACATGTCCAACTGCCTCAAATGTTCCTCAATCTGCCCCATCCTCAAAAAACCACAGCTAGATTCCCTCAACCCCTCAACCTACAGACCCACTGCAAGCCTCCCATTCATTGCAAAAATAATCAAAAAGACTATACAACAACAACTCCTAGACAAACTTGCAATGACCAACAACATGGATTCCGTCCCCATCACGGAGTAGAAACACTGCTAACATCACTCCTAAGTGAACTAACAAAGGGAATTCAAAAGTCTAACCATGCATACAACCTCCTATTCCTCAACACCATCAACCATAACATCCTAATTCAACGATTACAAACCATAGGAATAACAGACTCAGTCCTAAATTGGTTCCAGTCGTACCTCACAAACCACCAGCAAACTGTCTTTACCTGAATAATACCCATTCACCTCCAAAATTATAGATAAAAGAGTATTAAAACTGAACAAGCTTTAAAATGATTAACTAATACGTGCCTGTTTTTTAAGAAGTGTTGCACCACTGTTGAATAGAAGCACTGTAAGAATTGTTCTCAGAAAAATACTTGACTACATTTATAAGTATTGTTATTGTTTATTTATACAAATTGAATTGACACTACTTTATAAAAAAATTAAAATTAGAAATTTTTACAAAAGTTAAACTTGATCAAGACATTCCTTGTGAGAGAGTTCTCACCTCTTTGATAAGTTCTGATTTGAATTTAAGGTTCAAGAAGTTATAAAGTGCATTGAGAAAAAAATAAAAATAATTCTCTGTAAGCTGGGAGTTTCCATTGGTGGCTTATCTGAGGTAACTCAGCCACCCATGACACTCATAACGTCCAGGTAAAATAGAGTAATGCCCCCAGTTTACAGTAAGTATTGTGCAACGTGACAGTCACCTGGATATTTATGTCTGGTTAGCCAGAGGAACCTTATTGCTCTTTAAAAAAAAAAAAAAGAGCGAGAAAGAGGGAAAGCCCCTCAGAGCCAGAGTACTTAGAATCCTGAGGTATACAGGGAGAAGGGGCTCCCTTTTATTGATAATACTAAAGCTGCTTGGTTAAGCTAACCTCTGATAATACCTAGAACAGTCAGGGGCTCCAATTAAAAGGGAAACAATGGTGGTAATAATGCTGTGGATTTACTCCTAATGCATAATTTGGAATTTTCCTCTACTTGGGTTAGCCAGAGCATTGCTCATGGAGGTTGCCTATAAGGGTGCGGTTCTAGGGGGGAAGAAATAGGCTTTTGTAAGAGTAGCCTCAAGTAGCATAATTTCACATTGTGGTAATGTGGGTGTAGTTTTTTGGTGAAATTATTTGTACCTTCATCTTGAAGCTGTAAGTTAGGTCTAACAAATTGTTAAAATATATAGAAAGAAGACAACTTATCTTTCTAAATCACAGCGTTTTTCCTCAGCAGGCATGTTAACTTCTGGTAAGCAGTGATCCAGGTGGCGAATGAGCTCCACATGGCTGTTATCAATCTGAGATCTCAGGACTACAGCTTCCAGGTTCCACTGTGCCTTCCCCCTAAAGTTAATAAAGAAGTCCCTAGATCACAGCAATACCAGAGATGAGCCATCCCAAGGAGGGATTTGCTGTTCCAGAGAGTGAATTTTTCAAATGAAGGGGCAGCACAAAATGATACGAAGGGGGGGCTGATAAATCTCTGGGGGGTTATCTAATAAAAAGCTCCCGTGACCATCATACGTCTCTTGCTCTTTGTGCTATCTGGGTAGTAGAGATGAGGACAGTATCTGAATTCAAGAAAGATCACGGTGTCCTATTAAAAAATACAATAGATACAATTTAGGATATTTTAGGAATAGTGTATCTTGCTTAGGTATTCTGTGGAAATATTGTTTATAAATGAGCAACAAAGTTGTTGCAAGACAGGATACTGCAGGTGGCACTGAAGCTGGCGCTTCGTTCCAAAAGAGAACACTGAGGGACCTCTGGCCTACACCAAGCTACATACCGAGGCCAAGTGTTTTGTCTATGCCTCAATCTATTGGCAGGAGATAATTTTCAACAGGTCTAGACTGGTCTGTCAGCACTCAAGGAATTTCAACTAACTGGTAAGTATAATTAGCATTTTGTAATGTCTGACTTTTCCTTGAAATCAATTAACCTCACATCAAGAAATGTTTATGAAATCTCTGCAAACCATGTAAATGCCTTTGACTATTAGGCCCATAATCCTTTCTGATTTTGGTTCCTGCATTAGATGAATTGGTTTTCTGTGAACCAGAAATTGAAAAATAATAAAAACAGAAACACAAAAGAAGAAACAAAGAGGCACTCAACACAATCAATGACATCTTCCTGGAGTATCCTAAAGGGATAGCTGGGCTCAAGGGAAGCCCCTATATGTATATGAACTGTTTAAGTGACTGCTTCATAGTTGTGACACCAGATGCAGATTTGGTACTCCCATTTAGGGTTGTGATTCAGTTTGGGAAATCCCAGCCTAACTATATTGCCAAGCAGGGACGTATCAAGAGCTATGTGAGTGGTGAAGAGGGCACTGATATCATCACTGGGCTTCAAGGAAGCTCAAAAAGAGTGAGTTACTGAACATGACTGAGTGGAGGGGGGGGGCGCCAGATTCATTAGTTGCACAGGGTGCATTTTTAGCTTGGTACGGTCCTGTTGCCAAGTACTTGTTTATAAAAAATACCAGAAAGAATGCATTTCTGTGACATGCACCATGTGATGGAACTCTTTAGTTGAGTGCCGCCTACCTTTCTATGTCTCACTACTCAGAATGTATTCGGCCTAAACTGAAAAGTTCCATTAGCTAACATACTTCAGTTGTTCTGACACACAAAGAGCTCAGAAAGTGCCAAGGAGCAGTATATATGCTAAAATAAAATGAGAGATATGGCCTTATTTAACTTTAGTGCACACAAGAATGGAAAGGCATTGCATGTAGAACTTCAAGCACATCTGGGTAAATGTTTGACACGGAAAGAGAAAGCATTCCCAGTGCACCAGCTGGAAAATTAAATGATATCCATACCATAACTCTGTCTTTCGATTTCTGTACTATATTATATCCTGGCAATCTTTTCAGGAACATTCTTTAAAAAAAACAAAACATTTTTTGAATGGCTCAGTTTTCAATTACTGTGCTGTGCTGAGGCAAACCATACTTTAAAAGAACTTTAACACTCGACTCTGGTGTCATTCACTCAGCATGTAAGCACTCTGCCAGTCACTATTTCTGTCATGTTTTCTTTGTGCTGTGATGACTCTATTGTTGCTTATAGCCAGGACAAACCCCTTTTACCAACTGGCAGATGATACCTACATTGAACAGAAACAATTAAGAGAATGACTGAGACTTCATTGTTGGGCAAAGTAACTGAAGACCTTTTTTCTGATACACGATCTGTAGCTAACAATGTTTGCAATGTCAAGGAACCAGACTACATGCAGCGTAAAAGATGCTGCTGCAGCTAGGCAAAATTATCCTCGTGCCACCATAACCTTGTGAATAATTTAATGCTGGAGGACTGGATCTTCTGATGATAAATGAATGAGGCTTGACGCCATTCCTTCTTCAGTCATTAGCAGGGGGGAGAGGGGTGCTTTTTAAAAATAAATTATTTAAAAATCAAACAGATGTTATCCACGCAACCCTTAGATGTACAGTAGCTCTGTGCGTGCAGCAGGGAACAGAGGCGAAATACCTGGCCTTCAGTAAATGCGCCCCTAAGTGCTCCAAACCAAAAGATAACACTAACTGAAGTAAAAAATATCAGAAGACAGTACAAAAGGAAGAAAAATCAAAGGAAACACATTTTTACAATTGAATCTTCACAGACATACACAGTTCAAGAACAGAAAGGTATCAAATCCACACAAAATCACTTCTCTAGCTTTTTGTGTGAACTATAAGAATATTATGACTCTCTGGGTTTCCCTTGAGCCTCCTTTTCCCTCAAGCCCAACTCCTGAATCCTCTTCATCTCCAGAGAGAACTAAAATAATGATACTTCATTAGTGGGTGTGTTAGACAATGGGTGAATATTTATGATCACAATAGTTAGCATTTTATTGGCAGATAGAAGTATGTTCTATAATGTACTGTACAAGTTTCCCTCTAAGTCACACATCTCTAAGGAGTACAAAATGCAGGAAAATCAGAACACTTGGTTGGTGTCCTGTCTCTAACCAGATGTGTGTGCCCCAGCATCTTGGGATGCCTAGCTTTCAGAGCTTGTAGAATCAAAGTGCACTCCATGAACTCTTGCAACATTCTCAAAGAGTAGAACTCAGCACCTCACCTCATGAATGAGATCTTGAAGGCACAGCCCATGGCTGACCCTTGGTTCCTTGAACCACATCCATGCCTGCTGTATATAACCTGCAACTCACAGAGTCACCTCTTATACTCTGCCTCTACCTTTTGAGATGGGCTGCTGCAACTCTCAAAATTATGCCCCATAGTTGGAAACGTCTCCATTCTAACAAATACCATCTCTCTTGATAGAGTCCTATGGAGTCTATTCTGTCCCGCAAATAATGGGGATGGACGTCCCAACAGGATGTCTATCCCTGCTATTAGTCCTCCTTGCCATCCCCGACTAAGCCTCCCTGTACAAACAAGGGGTATGTATGGGGAGGCTTAGAAGGAGGCGGAAGGGGGAGGTGTGGAAGCGGAGTTAGGGCAGGCAGTGGGCGGCCTGCGGCCCCAGACGTACAAGGCCGATTCTGAAGTCGGCCCTGTACGACCGGGACCGGCAGACTGGACATGGGACTTCTTCCACCTCCGAGGTGGAATAAGTCCCCCTAGATGTTGAGGGATGGGAAGCCCGGCCAGGATCATAGGGGTGAGTGGGTGCAGGAGATTCCCCGCAGCCTGACCCTGGTTATGGAAGGCCAGATCGGGGGTCGGGCTGCAGGGAAAGGAGAAAGTGGTTTGTGGCCAGAGATCATGGCTCGTGCCATGGCAACTGGAGCCATGGCACTGCAGCTCCATTCAGGAGCCTGACTGAATTAAGCGGGCTTGGCTCAGTATGTGCAGGCTGATCGGAATAGGGACCGGCCTGCACGTACTGACCGTAGATGCAATTCTGATCCTGCAGGGCTAGACATGCCCTGTGGAATCAGAATCGCATCTATCTCTGTGCATCTAGTTCTGACCGGATGCACAGAGGCCGGGACGCACACTACAGAATGTACCTCAACGTGTCTCTGTGACACTTACATTAGTATGCACATGTTTTCTGGATTAATTTACATGCATATGGCTGAATTTTCCAAAGTCTTTGTGTAAATGCAAACCATCATTCACCCCTCTCCTTAGGAAAGCCTTCACTCAGTTTGGAGAGTTAGGTATGCACAGGCTTTATGCGCATATCTTACCCACATATCCGTGGGCCATTTTTTGAAAACCTATTTCCACAGGTAAATCACGTTTGCCCCTGGAAATGCTTTGAAAATTACTCTTCCTGTCTTTAAAATGTTAGGGACGTCAACTTCCCTTCAGTTACATGTAAGTGTACCCTTGGCTGTTTTACATGCGGGTGCTTTTCTTCCTGAGTGATCCTTTTCAGATCCCTTTACACAAATTAACAACAAGGCCTCTGACTTAGTTCTTTTGACTATTTGGTGGAAAATGTATTTTATTTTTACTGAGTAGATGCCTGAGTGGATCATTTGATCAAAAGGCAGTATATCAATGTTATAAATAAACTAAACCAGTGATACGAAAGAATACTTCATTAGTGGCTGTGTTAAACAATGGATAAATATTTATGATCATAACAGTTAGCATTTGATTGGCAGATGGAACTTTGTCTTATGATGTCCTGAATATTACAGACAGTATGTACATTTGAAAATTTTTAAGAGTTTCCTTCTGAAAATCAGAACATCTCCAAGAAGTACAAAATGACATTTGAAAATCTTATCATTAAGTTACAGGACTTAATTACATTTTTATACTTAATGCAGGTCTTTAAGGAGTTGTGCTTAGATTCTCTTTTATCACCATATGTAATTTAGAAGTCTAGTAGCTTCATTCGTCCAAAAGGAACTGTAGCATTAGTAGGCTGTGATACAATTTAAAGGTTCAACAAAAGAGAAGAGTGCATGAACACACGAGATCACAGTGGTCCTATGTTAGACATATGCAGAGGGGCGCATACGCTTCTCTTTTGATGGCCCTTTAAAAACGTATTACTATGCATAAAATGTTTCTTTTATTTTTTGCACTGACGAACGTAGTCAAAGGTGGGCTTGGCCAGGCATACCTTTATACTTAAGACAGTGGGAGCGGCATTCCATCCAGGACATCCATGCTCCTGTGCGCCCAATTGGAATCGTACGCACAGGGGCAGACACAATTCTGATCCCGCGAGGCACGTCTAACCCCACTGGATCAGAATCGCAACAAGGCCTGTATGTGCAGGCCTGGAACCCAATCCCAGTCGGCCTGCACGTACAGGCCTCCACCTGGCTCACTCAGTCAGGGCTCCTAAATAGAGCCATGGTGCCATGGCATCTGGTTGCTTTGGCACTGTGGCTCCATTCAGAAGCAGCGATCCCTAGCCACCGACCTGTTCTGCAATTCCCCGCAACCCGACCCCCGATCTGGCCTCCCAAGGCCAGGGTCGGGCTGCGGGGAATCACCTGCATCCCCTCCGAGCCCTTCCGCCGCACAGGCCAGCTGTCCCCCACCATCTGGAGGCTAGATGGGGGCGGGGAGGGGTGGAGTTAGTGTGGGCAGTGGGTGGTCCATGGCCCCGGACGTACAGGGCAGATTCTGATGTCGGCCCTGTACATCTGGGGTCGGTGGGCTGGATGGAGAGAATAAGTTCCCCATTCCAGCGGGCAATCAATGACTTGTGCCACTGCCGGTCCTTTACTTGAACTGCTGAAGAGAACAAAGAGATGGCCTGACCAATAGAAGGAATTAGTAATCTCCAAGTACAGCATTAACACTTTCCTCACGTCCACCAGATGCAACAAGGGATCCAACCAAAGTTCCTCCTCTGAGAAGGAGGGCAGGGTAATTTCCTGGTTAAGATGAAAAGGAGACAGCACCTTTGGTAGAAAGGATGGCATGGTCCTTAGGGAGACAGACAATCACTAAGATGATCAAAAAAGACTCCCTGCAGGACAAGGCCTGCAGCTCTGTCAACCTCCTAGCAGATGCAATAACCATTTGGAAAACCACCTTGAGGGTCACATCATTGAAAGAGGCCTGAATAGTCTCAAAATGGGTGTCTTTCAGAACCTTCAACACCATAGAAAGATTCCACTGACAGTCAAACATACTGGTGGATGGATCTGTTTTGCTCCCCTGATCAAGGAATGTCAGGGTTTGCCACCATGGATATTTCCTGAATATGCCTCTAGTAGCACACTAGGACCGCAACCTGAACTTTGAGCGAGTTAAGTGTTAAGTCTTGATCCAAACTTGACCTGTAAAAAGGACAAAACACCAACTATATCTGCCTTTCTGGCCTCCGGAGCCTGAGAGGAACACCACATCTCAAGGACTCTGCAGACTCTCACTTAGGCCAAGAAAGTAGAGTCCCTCAAGGCCTTCAGTAGTGTGTTCACTATGGCTGCAGAGTAGCCTTTCTTAGATAGCTTGCTCTCAAGGGCCGGACCAAAAACATAAAGGGAATTGGATCCTCCATCACCAGGGTCCCTTGCTGCTGAAAGCACGAGAGGGGATCATCTCAACAGGCTCAAGAGTTGTGTGTACCAGGGCCCATGAGGCAAGATGGGTATCACTAGAATCTTGCAGTATAAGCAGCTTTTCAATAAACATAAACATAAAACCAGGCCCAGATAAAACCAAATTCTATGTAGAAGCTCACCAAGGGCCTTGAGGAAATGTCATACAGGGCCACAC
Source organism: Ichthyophis bannanicus (assembly GCA_033557465.1). Taxonomy (NCBI): domain Eukaryota; kingdom Metazoa; phylum Chordata; class Amphibia; order Gymnophiona; family Ichthyophiidae; genus Ichthyophis; species Ichthyophis bannanicus. The sequence goes on from CM066034.1 coordinate 938,495,579, forward strand.
CTGAAGCAGGGTATCCAAGCCTGCTGCCTGTGGATCCTTCCTGCAGCTGAAGATGTTCTCCACTTTGACATTCTCCTGTCAGCCATCAAATCAAATACTGGGAAGCCCTGCCTCCTCAGTATGAGTTCAAACACTTGAGGGCTTAACTCCCACTCAAGGGGTTCCATTGTGTTCTGATTCAAGAAGTTGACCTACACATTGTTGATGCCTGCTGTGGGCTGCTGACAGGACAATCATATGATTCTCTGCCCAGTGACACAGCTCCATCACCTCAACAGCTATCCCGGCACTGGAAATTTCTCCTTGATTGTTGATGTAAACTACAGTCATAGCATTGTCTGAGAGAAAGGGAGAATAAGGAATGGAGCATAAAACCAAGAATATTATAATTCATCTTGAATATTGGGTCCAGTATTAGTTTGCGACGGCCATGCACTTCTAAGACGCATAGCTGTCGCCGCCAAACTTTAACTCTGAATATTCAATGTGGGGCCATATCCAGCTGCAAGTATTGGATATCACAGCTGTACATGGTGCAGAAGCTAACCGTGCAGCAGTAATATTCAGCCATTGCCTGGTTAGCTCCAACAGCAAAAATTAGGACAGTTTTTGCTGTGCCTAACTTTTGCTGCTGAGGGATAACCGGGCAGTGCCTGAATATCGCTGCTGTACCATTATCACCGGGTACTGCCCCCAATATGCCCCGATGCTATTAGGATTGTCATGTTAGTGTTGCTGAATATCCCACTTAAAGGCATTTACACAGTTTACAGCCCATTGTGTGGAATTCTGGTCACCGTATCTTAAAAAGGATATAGCAGAATTAGAAAAGGTACAGCGAACGGCCACCAAAATAGTAAAGAGAATAGGAGGATACCCCTATGAGGAAGGCTTAAAAGGTTAGGGCTCTTCAACTTCGAAAAGAGATGGCTGAGGGGAGATATGATAGAGATCTATAAATTAATGAATGGAGTAGAACGAGTAAACGCAGACCGGTTGTTAACTCCATCAAAAAGTAGAAAGACTAGGGGATGTGCAATGAAGCTACAATGTAACCCGAGCTATAAGCCTCAACACACAGGCCACAGTATCATGGTCTGGATCAGGAGAGGCAGGACTATCTGCATTGTGCACTTTGCAGAGACCTTGCCACCTGCTGGAGGCAGACAAATACTGACTTCTCTCAGTGCTGCACCAGTGGATGTATCAGCGATGAGATCACTGAAAGTTTCTCTAATCTGCCTCCACCTGCTGGCAGGGGAGTATAACTGGATTGGTCTAGCAGGATAAAGAAAATCAAAAGTGAGGAAATGGAATCTAAAATCAGATGTTTAACTTTTCACAAATAATGAGTGCTTTAAAAATATTGACCAGCATCAAGTCAGCTTTAAATTTTATCCTTGCTGCAGTTTGGTTTTTTTGTCACAATAATGGGAATGAAACAATAAAATAGATTAGATGGATAAAAAAGTGTGATAGCCGTGTTAGTCCACTATATTGATAGTTAAAAAAAAGAGAAACAAAAAGGATACCTTTTTACTGGACTAACTTAAAACACTTGGAGACCAGCTTTCAAAGGTTAAAAACTTCTTCCTCATGTAAGAGCAGTATGCAAGGTATCTCCTGTCATGAAGAAGACCCTTCTGAGCCTATGGAGTTGGTGAGAGAAGAGGATTCCATTGCAGAAACTGACAGGCAGTCTGAGCACATGGCTCAGTGTTTTCAGAGAGAATGCAAACAAAGAGAGTCACGAGCTGGAAAGACACTCCCACGCTGTGACGTAGTCCCTAGTTCAGGAGATAATGGCCCCTCCCTGATTGCCTTGTTTTGTCTTTGTCTTTTTTTTTATGCCGTCACTTGTCTGTCCCCTGTTCGTTTGTCTATGTTGCCCGGTCGGGCTATGTCTGTCTTATGATTTGGTAATAATGTGATGTTACTGCTCTTTCTTTCCTATTTTATTATTGGCGTTCCTTTTCTTGGTTTGCAGTGTGAAATCCTTCCTTTTTATTGTACACCGCTTAATGTTTTTTACAATAGTGGTTTATCAAATGTGAATAAAGATAAAGATACACCTGTTTAAGGGAGGGGCACAGTTTAGCTCGGAGAAACAGGATGATAAAAAGTGGTCATTAGCTTGGACTAGAGGGGAGCAGAAAGAAGGAAGACGTCAAGAGGTGAGAACCAAGGGAGCCATAGTCCTAACGCCAGAAAGAAGTGGCACAGGACAGGTGATGTCTGGTAAAGGCAAGAAGGATAAGATATTTCCTGGAAGGCAGGCTTGGGAAAACTCACATGCTCCAGAGAGAGAAACCTGCTGGCATGACAATACTTGTACCTCTAAGGTTGAAGCTACGAGGCTGAGAGACAAACAAACACAAGCTGTGTTTGGGAATCAGTCTGACCTTGCAGAGCTGAGGATTCCTTTCCCTCCAAAGCCGAAAGGTAGGTTTCACAACTTACATAGATTTGAACCTAGTTATAAAGTATTTCCCTGCAGTTGCCAGAATGTAGCAGACTCTCTAAAAAGAAACTTCAGTATATACGGTAATTCACAGTCCTATCCTTTAGAGTGCTACCGAGAGAAGCCATGTGAGGATAGTGAAGACATCTGTTTTAAAGTTCAGGATAGTAGCTCACTGACACACCCTGCTATTGCTGACGCTGAAGAAATGCAGATTGACTCTGATAGCAGTGAAATAGTGGATAACCAGATGGACTGCACATTATGTTTTGCTGACCACGTTGAGTCTCTGTGCTGAACTCTGGTTTGAGAAAGATGGTGAAGCAACAGAAAGAATGGGGAACATTTTCTTTTGCTGAAGGAAGCTGTTATTGTTTTGTTTGTACCGAGCACTGCACGCTGTGAGCCTGAAGCTGATAAGGCTAATTTACCTGAGTTCTTGTACATATCCCTCAAGCCAATTGTATGGCAGTTTGTCCTAAGTTATTTACCTGCACAGAAATCCGTTGGGAAGGGGAAAAATAAATTCTTGTCATTGCCTGAAACACTCGACTACAACTCTTCTGTTCTCAAAGGGTAAAAGGGACTACCATTCCCAGAGGGCCTTGCAGGACCAATGCAGGGTCACACTCTCTGAGTCAGGAATACCAAGGCAGACCAACTCTCAGCGCCCTAGGCGCTGGGATGGCCACCGAGAGGGTGACAAGTGGCGTAGTCTGTTCGGATCTTTGCTTGGAATACAAAAGGACATCCCAACTGAGGGAAAAGAAAAGAAAAAACATCAGGATACACCAGAAGTTTTTTCACATCTGGAAAGTATAGAGAGAAAATCTGCTAAGCTGCTGGTGGAGAGTGGTTGGAGATTTCGCTGGCAAAATCGTGCCAGGAGGATCAGGACACCGAGGATAAGACTCCTTTCTCAAGGCCTGAGTCTACACCGTGCGAAGGTAACGGGTAACTGGGTACGGGTGTAGAGGATTCAAGAGAGAAAGGGGAGTCTTGGTTCTGCAGTAAAACTAGTTAGGATTTAAAAGAGAGTTTGGTGCCGCACTTGGTGGGCTTTTCTTTTTGCTTTCTCTGCAGGAACAACAATCCTTAAAAATGGATCCACAAGAGGTGCTGCGGTGGGTGTCCAATCAGTTTGAGAAGCAAATGGAACTGGCACATCACACGCAAGAGCAGACAGCTGCGGCTATGTATGCCCAGCAGAAGCCCCTAGTAGAGCTAATGGAGGCTTTACTCGCCAAGCAGAAGGCTACCGAAGAAACAAACCCATCGTTTGCTGCGGTGGTAGGACTACAAGGCTGTGGAGCCTTAACCTTTGGCTAGTTAACAACCAATGATGATTTAGATGACTTTATTGAGGCCTTTGAAAGGGTTGCAATAGCAGTCAAATGGCCACTTGAGCAATGGGCAGTGAGATTTGCCACTTCCCTAACGGGAGAGGCTTTAGCGGCATATAAAACCATGCCCGCTGCTCTCGCGACCAGCTATGAGGAGGTTAAAAAAGCAGTTAAAGACAGATTGGGTCTAACCCCAATGTTCTATCAGAGAATGTTTAGAGAGGCCAGACTTAAACCTAATGAGACACCTAAAGCGTTGTATCAGAGGATCAAGGCTTTAGCGTGGAAATGGCTTGTTCCAGAAGGAAAAACCCTTGACTCTGTGCTAGACATGGTCATTCTAGAACAATTCATGGAGGCAATACCTCCTGAGGTGAAATCTTTCTTAATTTTACAAAGTTGCCAGTCCACTGCAGAGGCAGCCATCCTCACAGAGCGCTATTTTGAAGCAGAGTTGGTGGGAAAACCAAAAGGAGGTGCTCTGAAGCTGGCTGGAATCACCAACTTTGGAAGATTAGAAAGGGGTATGAAAGCAAATGTGACTACTGGAAATGCTGTTTTGTTTATGAAAAAAGGAAAATGTTATAATTGTGGAAAAGTGGGACATTTCCAGAAGAATTGTACAGTGCGAACAGCACTAATGTCTGGAAAAGGAAAACAGGTGCGAGAAGGGTTCCTGTTGAAGGTGGAAGTTCAAGGCATTGTGGCCAATGCACTGCTTGACTCGGGTGCAGACCAGAGCATGGTCTCCAAAAAGCTCTGGCAGGCCGTTGAAGCCCACGGTAGGTCTGCACCGAGGCAAGCAGAAGGTCAGGTTAAGATACGCTGTGTACATGGTGCTTCCTCTCATTATCCACTATACAGGCTCTCAGTAAAAGGGTTGGGGACCCAAAATGAGGTTTTGGTGGCCATTGTCCCACGGCTTCCCTATGATATTGTGTTGGGGAGGAACTGGCCCCGATTTTGCAGAGGGATAGAGGAGGGTTTAAATGTGAAAACAAGCATGGTCTCCACTAGGTCCCAGGCCGGAACCTCCAGGGTAAGGGTTGACCCACCAGAGGGAAGAGAGGAACTCCCCGAGGATAGGAATGAACCCTCTGAGAGTGAGGATGAGTTGGTAGAGGAGGTATCAGAGATGTTTCCTCTACATGATGATCTAGTTAATGCCCCTTCCAAAAAGGTCAGGAAAGGAAAAGCAGATAGGTGCTGGGAGAGACAGCATAGGACCCAAGGGAGGGCTGAACTGGAGGCCGGAGAGGGGTTGCCCTGGGTGCCCGCTGATCTTGTCAGGAAATTGTAAATAATTGTAAATAGTTTACCCCTGTTCTTCCAAGTTTCAACTCATGTTAAATGTAAAATACACTATAGTTTCCAGTATGTATATGTTATGTACGATGTAAACCGCACTGATGGTAAGAGTGCGGTATAGAAGAAATGTTAAATAAATAAATAAATAAATTCCCTTCCTTTCCGAAGGAACAACAAGCTGACACCGCACTAAAACGAGCATTTGAATATGCTCAAACTGATAGAGAGACCCTTCCTAGATTCCTCCTAGATAAAGAGGTGTTGTACAGAGAGTCCAATGAGCCACAGACAGGAGCGGTAAGGAAGCAGTTGGTAGTGCCCACTACCTTTAAAGCAATAGTTCTAAGGTTGGCCCATGATCACCCTGTAGGTGACCATAAAGGGATCCAAGGGATGCTGGATCAAATCTTGTCCCGTTTTTATTGGCCGGGGGTTTTTAAAGAAACCGCCCACTACTTTAAGTCATGCCCCACATGTCAGTGTGTTACCACCGCCAAGCCACGGGCAGTGCCCATGATACATATGCCCACGATATCAACTCCAATTCGCAGTATGGCAATGGATATTGTAGGACCCCTGATTAAGACCCCAAGGGGATTCCAATATATAATGGTGATAATAGATCAGGCCACACGTTTTCCTTGGGCGATACCCTTGCGGAGTACTTCCGCTAGGACGATAGCCTTAGAACTCATTAAGTTGTTCTGCGAGGTAGGGTTCCCTCAGGAAATGCTTACGGACCAAGGCAGTAACTTCATGTCGAGGTACCTAGCCCAGCTGTGGGATGCATTTGGGGTGCGCCATGTAAGGACCGCCGCCTACCACCCCAAGTCCAATGGACTGGTCAAACGTTTGAATCAGACCATCAAGCAGATGTTGAGACGGGGTCTGAATGGGAAAATGTCTTAGTGGGATATCTTGCTCCCATTCGTTTTATATGCCTGTCGAGAGCGTACGCAGGCATCCTTAGGAGCATCACCTCATGAATTGCTATTTGGTCGGGCTTCCAGAGGGGTTTTAGACATTTTACGAGAACAATGGGTGGAACCGGAAGTTCAGGACATAGGGGTGCCTCACTTCTTAAGGGATTTGAGAAGTCGTCTGCAAAGGACTTCTCAGGCATCAATAGAAAACTTAAAGGCCAGTCAACAGCGACAAAAGAAATATTATGACCGAGGGACAAGGCCTCGGCAGTTAGCAATAGGAGATAAAGTTATAATTATGGTAGCGGACGCCGGACCAAAATTCGAGTCCCAATGGAGAGGTCCGTGTACGGTGGTAGAAAAAGTAGGTCCCGTTTCCTACGCCATAGAAAACGATAGGGGACATCGCCAAGTCTACCATTTGAATGTTCTTAGGCCCTGGCATGAGAGGTCAGCGGCAGCACGCCTAGTTACGGTAGAAAAGCATCCTAGCGCCTCATTAGGGATTACGAGCTGTCCGAGTAATAGCTCGTCAGCCCGTAATATCTTAAGGGGGGGATCTGTCATGAAGAAGACCCTTCTGAGCCTATGGAGTTGTTGAGAGAAGAGGATTCCGTTGCAGAAACTGACAGGCAGTCTGAGCACATGGCTCAGTGTTTTCAGAGAGAATGTAAACAAAGAGAGTCACGAGCTGGAAAGACACTCCCACGCTGTGACGTAGTCCCTAGTTCAGGAGATAATGAGATACACCTGTTTAAGGGAGGGGCACAGTTTAGCAGAGAAACAGGATGATAAAAAGTGGTCATTAGCTTGGACTAGAGGGGAGCAGAAAGAAGGAAGACGTCAAGAGGTGAGAACCAAGGGAGCCATAGTCCTAACGCCAGAAAGAAGTGGCACAGGACAGGTGACGTCTGGTAAAGGCAAGAAGGATAAGATATTTCCTGGAAGGCAGGCTTGGGAAAACTCACATGCTCCAGAGAGAGAAACCTGCTGGCATGACAATACTTGTACCTCTAAGGCTGAAGCTACGAGGCTGAGAGACAAACAAACACAAGCTGTGTTTGGGAATCAGTCTGACCTTGCAGAGCTGAGGATTCCTTTCCCTCCAAAGCCGAAAGGTAGGCTTCACAACTTACATAGATTTGAACCTAGTTATAAAGTATTTCCCTGCAGTTGCCAGAATGTAGCAGACTCTCTAAAAAGAAACTTCAGTATATACGGTAATTCACAGTCCTATCCTTTAGAGTGCTACCGAGAGAAGCCATGTGAGGATAGTGAAGACGTCTGTTTTAAAGTTCAGGATAGTAGCTCACTGACACACCCTGCTATTGCTGACGCTGAAGAAATGCAGATTGACTCTGATAGCAGTGAAATAGTGGATAGCCAGATGGACTGCACATTATATTTTGCTGACCACGTTGAGTCTCTGTGCTGAACTCTGGTTTGAGAAAGATGGTGAAGCAACAGAAAGAATGGGGAACATTTTCTTTTGCTGAAGGAAGCTGTTATTGTTTTGTTTGTACCGAGCACTGCACGCTGTGAGCCTGAAGCTGATAAGGCTAATTTACCTGAGTTCTTGTACATATCCCTCAAGCCAATTGTATGGCAGTTTGTCCTAAGTTATTTACCTGCACAGAAATCCGTTGGGAAGGGGAAAAATAAATTCTTGTCATTGCCTGAAACACTCGACTACAACTCTTCTGTTCTCAAAGGGTAAAAGGGACTACCATTCCCAGAGGGCCTTGCAGGACCAATGCAGGGTCATACTCTCTGAGTCAGGAATACCAAGGCAGACCAACTCTCAGCGCCCTAGGCGCTGGGCTGGCCACCGAGAGGGTGACACACCTCATTTTCCTTCTTATTTCTCTTTTTATTTAATTACTATGTTATACATGGATATTTCTAGTATTATTTTGTAGGCGTGTGAAAACCTGTTTCCATATTTTCCTCAGTAGAGGAAATAAACCACCTTGAGAGAAAAGAAACTAGTATTATAGACAGTTTTGGCATACATGTTGTGATTCTTATATAAAGGTCACATGTACCTATGCACTTCTGTAAAACTGAAAGCCCCTGTACAAGGTTACGTCTCTTCTAAGGTTGTGTGCCAGTTGAAATCAGCTCATAGGTTTGTATTTTATAAAATAGACGTGTAAGTACTGAAACCACACCCACTCCATTTGTTCTGTGCACTAGGAATGCTTAAACATATATCCCGTAAATGCAGGCACTGTGAAGATTGCTTTAGAAGCATCTCCATAAGTAATTAGCAACATTTATACATGTAAATATGAATAAATGTGCAAAGGTGATTTCAATAAACTACTATTTATGTATGTATATCCAAACTACAGAGATTTCTATGGAACATGGTTTCAAAGTTTTTTGGGCATGAAAAAAAATAGATGTGGACATCCCATTTTATAATTGGAAGCCAGGGCTATTTTAAAACTCTCTGTCGACTTTTACATCTGCTCCAAGACATGCACAAGTCTTAGCTTATAGAGGCGGATGCACAGGCCAATTAAACTCCCTCATACCTCCACCCAATATCTTCCAGACACTCCCATCACAACACCAACATCAAGTATATCCACACAATCACAATCCCGACATCCTTCAGACCTTCCTCTTGACCACAATGCCAACATCAAGCAGATCCCTGATGGCAAATCTCTCCTAGCAAACAAGTCTCCCTTACTCCTCTGATCTCCCAATCTCACCCCAGCTCTTGCTGGGGGTCTCCCCAGTGTCTACTAGGGGAGGAGCAAAACCCTGTCACTTCTTCACCTTGCCACACAGGTCCAAAATGGCAGTGGTAAATTCTTGGTAGTAATCTCACAGTCAATCATTAGGCTGCCAAATGTGCCAGCTTGAACCCTAGCTAAAGTACCACGAGACTACCACTAGGATTGACCAGCACTAGTTTGGACCCAGCAGCAATGGGACAGGAAAGAAATTTCTCCTGCTCCTACTAGACACCAGGGAGACCCCTAGTAAGAGCCAGGGATGGATTGGGGGGGGGGGGAAGGGGGCTTTCCTGCCAGGAGGGGGTGCATGATCGAGGGGTCTACTTGATGTCATGACTGTGATTGGGGGGAGGGGTCTGGAGGATATTAGGAACAGGACATCAAGGGAGGATGTTTTGTCCAGCGGGAAAGGTATCTTGGCTGTCAGGAGCAGGGATTTTAAGAAGCTGGAAATTTGAGGAGAGCAGGATGCTCTTTTTACCCACAGGCAGCTTTTAAAATCGCTGCTGCTGCTTGATGTGCCAGCAAATACACGTGCGCTCCTGCACATATTTCTAAGTATTTTACAAAAGCTCCGTATTTGGCAGAACCTTTTGCAAAATAGCAGGGAAATGTGCACATCTGGATGTGGATGTCTCAATTCCTATCTCAACTTGTTATGCAAATGGGCCTTTTTTTAAGGCGCATTTTGCATAATTTATTTATCTGTAAAAATGTTATATACCACTAAATGGTAGGCACATCATAGTGGTTTACAAAGTCGCAAGAATTAATGGAGGACAATAACTTAAATCAACAAAAAGTCACAGTAGTAGCACAAGAAGTTTCATGGAGGAGACAATGGCAACAGGCAAACAAGAGGAGAGGTGAGAAAATAAGTGGACCTATAGGGAAAGAACAAGCGATTGCTGGAAGGCCTGTGTGAAAAAAGAGGTTTTCAGATCGGTCTTAAATTTCTTGTAAGAGGATTCGGTCCAGAGCTCTACAGGCAGGTGATTCTAAAGATGAGGGGCCTGAAAAGAAAATGCAACTGAGTGATAGGTTTCTAGGTGGAGGGTGCACTTACTGCTAAGAGACTTGTATTAGAGTAGAGTACATGTCAGGCAATAAGGAATGAGAACCAAGTAATGATAAGATGGTGAACCAGTGTAATAAGCATAATGTGTCAATGCTAACAGTTTGAACTTCATGCAAAACATGACCAGGAGCCAATGTTCTTCACGCCATAAGGGGGTGGCATGATCATAGCGCCTGGCGCCATAAATGAGTTTAACAGCTGTATTTTGAATTACTTGAAGGCATCATAAACTGAGCTTACAAAGTACCTACCAGCAGAGAGTTGCAATAGTCAAGTCTGCTCATGACTAGACAGTGGGCAGAATTTTGAGGGCCTTGGCGTCAATGAAGCGTTTCATGGATTTAATTCTTTTAAGTGCAAAAAAGCAACTTTGGATGGCTTTAGCAATATGGAAGCTGAAATGAGCTGATCTTCAAACAGAATTCCAAGAGAGCGAATCTGACATTTAAATGAAATTGGCAAATTTGAGTCATGTGGAAGATAAGGAGGAGGCTTAACAATGTGTGATAGCCAAATAGTTTTGGTTTTGTTTGGGTTAAAACCATTTTAAGGGACTGAAGCCAGGTTGCTATGGAGTGTAACTTGGAATCAACTTTGGATTAAAGGGTCCCAGGAGTCATGGGTTATGATTAGGTGAGTATCATTCGTGTAAAAAATAGGGACTGATGTTGAGATTTATTTATTTAGCTGTATTTATATACCGCCTTTCACTGGGACAAAGCCGTTTACAAAAGCAGGGATGAAATACAGTGAGACAAGGTATAAACACAATTGGGGGGGGGGACCAACACCAAGGGGGTTTCAAATGTGCATCAATAAGGGGGTTTCAAAAAACAATATACATTTCTGTTGAATAGACTTCGCATTTACAGATTCCAGTTTTATTCATAGTCTCAGCTAGATCAATGCAGGGGCTGAGCCTGGCATTAGTTGGTGCTTGTCTGTTCCTGTCCCAGGTGGATGGTGACTAGGTAGGTCTTTAGCTGTTTCCGGAAGGAAGGGAGGTCCTTGTTACCTTGGATGTTGGATGGAAGGAGTTCCATTGGGTGGGGGCATATAAGTCAAAAACACGGTTACAGGACTGTTGGTTGAATTTCGTTCTTTCATATGGTACAGTTAGTAAGTTGGCTGTGGACTGTCGAGTTGGTCTACTAGAGCTCAGTTTTGTTAACAAGGTGCTCATATTTGTGGCTTGTTGTTTGTGGAATGCTTTATGTATCAAGATCAGTGTTTTATATTTGATCTGTGCTTCAAGGGGGAGACAGTGGAGATCTCTTAATATTGGGGGTGATGTGATCACATCTCTTCCCTTTTTGTATGATCCTTGCTGTTGTGTTGAGGGCTGTCCATAGAGGGTTGAGGCTGCTGGTTGGAAGGCCTTGGTATATCGCATTACAGTCGTCCAGGTGGGGGAGAGTCATGGCTTCCATGGCTTCCAGGAAGGCATTGGCATGTTTATCTTGAACCGATGGGAGGCTGAAGTCTCCAAGGATTATGAGATCTTTCGTGGAGTTGTTACTGTCGGCTATTTGTCTGAAAATGTCTGACAGGTCCGAATTTGTTGTGGGTGTTCCGTATACTAGGTAAATTGAGAGGCATTTGTTGGTGATTGTGAGGATGTCCGCTTCATCTGTGGATTCTGTTGCATAGTTGCGGAAGTGTAGGGTAGATTTTGCTATTATAGCTACCTCTCCTTCCCTAGAGTGAGCTCGTGAGCAGTTGTATAGATTGTATCCATTAGGTGTTAGTTGGTTCATAAGAACGGTGCCAGATTCTGCTAGCCAGATTTCGGTTATACAGAGGACATCGGTCTGATGATATAAAATGAGGTCTTGGAATAGATGGAGTTTGTTCCTCACTGAGTGTCCATTTATTAGGGCAATGCAAAGTATTTGTGTGTGTGCTGGGAGGGGGGAGTAACTTGGTACGAGGGGGATCTTGAATGAGGAGTGCTAAGGAAGAGATGAAGAGGCTAAATAGGGCAGGAGCAAGGATGGAGCCTTGTGGCATCCCAAAAGATTGGGGTAATGAGGTGGAAGAGTGGTCATTACTAGAGATCTGAAATGTACGGGAGTGCCTATTGTTGAGGCTCCAGCTGAGTGTTTATTTTGTCTGTCCTATGGAATCAAATTAAGACAGACAAGCAAGAAGGGCAAGACAATTGCTGTCTGCCCATGGAGACTCCATTTTCCATGGGAAGAGGAAGAAAGAACTCAGCACTGGGCCTACCTTAACACCTAGAAAAATGGTTAGAGGCAGGGGGAATGAGATACAGAGAAGGCAGGAGAAATTTAAAGGGATAGTAGGCATATGAAAGAAGAATGGGGGGGGGGGGAGAAGGAAGGGAGGGATGAGAGAAAAGGGGGGAGAGAGAAGGAGAGAGATTCTAAGAAGAGGAACAGAGTGAGGGAGGACAGCAGAAGAGGGGTTGGAGGGGGGAGGGAAGAGTTCAAGGAGCTGGAGGTTGAAGAGATGAATGCATCGGGAGAAGAGGATACAATGTGTATCTGCCAAAAGGTGCACCCCACTACCACACACGCACAAGCACCCTACCTCCACACAACACACACATACACCCAGAGGCACCCCACCCTGCAGCACAGAGACAGGCATTTCACCTCCATACTACACACACACACACAGGCACCCCAGCTCTGCATCTCATCCCCATACCGCACATACATATACACCCCAGCCCTGCACCCCATGCACACACAAGCCCGCACAACCAGGCATCCAACCATTGCACTGCACACATATGCACACATATACAGGCACCCCTCTCCCACAGCATACACACAGACACTCGTTGTCTGAAGCTAGACACAAATATATAGATAGCAGCAATTATCACGATGCCTCATACAAAACCTGCTACCATAACAAGACACACATTATCATCTCTCCTCAAACTCTTCCCCTTCCCTGAGACACGTATGAGTTTGCAAATGGAGGAAGGGGAAACATGCCTTTTGTTACACAGGCATGCTCTTTTCAACTTGTGTTTTCTGAGCAGCTACTTTTATGATAGTATATGCTAGGTTGATTTCATATGCTCCTATCTAAGCATGCAAAATGCTATTCCCCACTCCTAAGATTCTTACAAAATTTCTCCCATCATTTCTACTGTGCAAACACAACCAATTCATCATTTATTGTATCCAGGACCGTCACCAAACTACATAGTGCTTTGGGCATTAGAAGAGGTCCCGCTCCAATATTTCGGCCAGCAGGTGGGAGATCTCTCCTTTTCCTCTTCCCTTGGTGTGACTGTTCAGAAGCTTCCTGCCAAAGGCCCATGGAGCCCTGCTCTGTCTGTCTGTCTGTCTCTCGTTCTCTGCCATCCCTGCTCTCTGCACACACTTCTCCCCCATGCCACAGCTGTTGCTCCTCTTGCAGTCCCATCACTGATCCACTGTTTGAACCGTTCACTACTCTATGGAAGCCTTCAGGTGCCAACAGCTATCATATGAAACACAAAATGGGGACGTGCTGGGGCCCTGATTCTAATCACAACTAAATATTGATTGTTTCAGATTTTTTTTCAGTGCACTTCCTAAATTCAGCTAAAATTTAAAAAATAAAATAAAGTAAAAACCAAAATTCCAATCAATTAATGAAAGAAAAAGATCATTGATTATCTATGTGTTTTTGGAAATCGCGTAGACTTTATGGGGGGGGGGTATATTCAGTGGTGACAACTAGGCAAGCACAGTTACTTACCTGTAACAGGTGATCTCTGGGAACAGCAGGAATAAGTCTTCACATATGGGTACGTCGGTACTGACGGAGCCTGCGCGGGAATGCTCCCCAGCTTCGCAAAAAGGAAAGCTTTAGGGAGCATCCCACAGTGCCTGCGCACTGCCTTCCTGCCTTTCCTAACCAGCTCTCCTCAGTTCGAGTTTAAAGCTGAGACAATAGAGAGAGAGAGGAAAGGAAAGATAGAAAAAGAGATACAACTCCTAGGGGAGGTGGGAAGGTTGTGAAGACTTATTCCTGCTGTTCCCAGAGATCACCTGTTACAGGTAAGTAACTGTGCTATCTCCAGGAACAAGCAGGAATGAGTCTTCACATATGGGGACTCCCTAGCTAAGATGCCTGGGAGATCCCCAAGGATATGAAACCCTGGGAAGGGGTCTACTTCCTCCTATGGATCTCAGGCATCCATCCAGGGAAGGAGGGTAGGAGTTGTTTAAGAATGGAACAGGTGTTTGAGGACAGCCTGACCAAACAAGGCATCCCGGCGGGAGTCCTTGTCCAAGCAGTAATGGTCTGTGAAGGTATGAACCGAGGCCCAGGTGGCTGCTCGACAGATCTGGTCGATGGACACAGAATTTAGATGAGCCATAGAGGTGGCCATGGCCCTCACATTATGAGCTGTGACATGGCTCTCCAGAGAAAGGTTCTTACTCTGGTAGGCGAAAGAAATACACTGAGCAATCCAATAGGACAGTGTTCTCTTGGAGACTGGAAGTCCCAAATGAGAAGGATCAAAAGCAACAAAAAGCTGAGAAGACTTTTGATGTTGCTGTGTCCTTTGTAAGTAAAAAGCTAGAGCTCTTTTACAATCCAGAGTATGAAGAGTCTACTCTGCATTGGATGCATGAGGAGCTGGAAAAAAGACAGGTAAATATACCTCTTGATTAAGATGAAAAGGTGAGACCACTTTAGGCATAAAGTGTGGATTTGTCCTAAGGACTACCTTATCATGATGGAACCTTGTATAAGGTGGATTAGCCACTAATGCCTGCAGTTCACTGATGAGGCGAGCTGAAGTAACTGCAATGAGGAAAATAACCATCCAGGAAAGAAACTTCAAGGAGGTAGTGGCTAAGGGTTCAAAAGGTGGCTGCATAAGCTGACCAAGAACCAAATTTAAGTCCCATGCCACCGGAGGAGGCCTAATGGGAGGTTTAGTTAAAGTTAGGCCTCTCATGAATCTTGCAATGAGAGGATGAGAGGAAATAGGTTGTCCATTGATGGGCTTAAGGGATGCTGCAATAGCACTCAAATGGACTCTTACTGAATTCGTTTTAAGGCCTGCATTAGAAAGATGCAGGAGATAGTCTAACAGAGAATTTAAAGGTAGTGCTAGAAGGTCAAGACCCTTTTCAGTACACCAAATGGAAAACCTCTTCCATTTAAAAGCATAAGAACGTCTGGTGGAAGGTTTTCTGGAAGCATGGAGGATATCCTTCACTTGTTGAGAAAGATTCCAGTCTTGAAGGTCTAGGCCTTCAGTAACCAAGCTCTGAGGTGTAGGGACTTGGGGTTTGGGTGCCACAAAGTCCCTTCCTCCTGGGACAGAAGGTCTGGAGCAGATCCCAAGCCCAGGGAGGGGGCTTGGGAGAGATGTAGAAGTAGAGGGTACCACACTTGGCGTGGCCAGTGTGGAGCTATGAGGATCATAGATCCCTGATCCCTCTGGAGTTTGAACAGAGTCTTGGGAATCAAGGGAATGGGTGGAAATGCATACAGGAAGCCCTGACCCCAATGAAGGAGGAAGGCATCCTTGGCCTGAACTCCCTGACACGGAATTCTGGAACAGAACCGGGGAAGTTTGGCATTCCACAGACTTGCAAAGAGGTCTATGTCCGGGGTTCCCCATTCTTGGAAGATTCTGAGTACCTGATCCATGTGCAGGGACCATTCGTGTGGAAGCAGGACTCGACTGAGTCTGTCTGCCTAAGAGTTTTGGACTCCTGGGAGGTATACTGCCAGGAGATGGATTTGATGCTCTCTGGCGAAGGCCCACAATCTTAAAGCTTCGTTGCAAAGCGACAGAGAGCCAGTTCCTCCTTGCTTGTTTATGTAAAACATGGCTACTTGATTGTCCATATGAATGAGGACTGTCTTGTAGCTGAGGAGGGTATGAAAGACCTTGAGAGCTAGAAAAACTGCTCGAAGCTCCAAGTGGTTGATATGAAGAGAGGTCTCCTGTGGGGACCAAGTGCCTTGAGTGGAGAGGTCCTGTAGATGGGCTCCCCAACCTGTTTGGGAGGCATCTGTTGTGAGGGTTGTTTGGGGCAACAACTGTTGGAAGGGGGACCCCAGCAACAAATTTTGAGTGGACATCCACCATTGGAGAGACCAAAAGAGACGCTTGGTGGTTGCTATTTGGTCTGAGAGAGCTCTTGAAGCTTGAGTCCACTGGGTGTACAAAGTCCATTGAGCTGCTCTCATGTGTAGGCGAGCATAGGGTACCACATGCACTGTGGAAGCCATGTGGCCTAGCAGTTGTAGCATCTCCCGGGCAGTTAAGTGGCTCTTTGACTGAATCTGGGAGGCTAACTGCACTAGATGTTGGCAACGGGCCTGGGGAAGGTAGGCCCTTGCAGTAGTGGTATCCAACCAGGCCCCTATGAATTCTAGGGACTGAGTAGGGGTGAGCTGAGACTTTGGGAGGTTTACCACAAGTCCCAGATACTGCAGAATGCGCCTTGTGTGGTTCAGGGAAATCTGGGCCTCTGACTGAGATGGAGCTCGGATGAGCCAGTCGTCCAGGTATGGGAAGACAAATATTCCCAGAGTGCGTAGAAATGCAGCCACTATTGCCATGCATTTGGTGAACACTCTTGGAGCAGAGGCCAGACCGAAAGGAAGGACTCTGTATTGGTAATGTTTTCCTTGGAAAAGAAACCGTAGGAATCTTCTGTGAGAGGGATGGATGAGGACATGTGTGTACGCATTCTTGAGATCTAGAGAACAAATCCAATCCTGACTTTGAAGGTATGGAAGGAGAGTGCCCAGAGAAAGCATCTTGAACTTCTCCTTGCATAGAAATTTGTTCAATTCTCTGAGATCTAAGATGGGTCTGTATCCCCCTGTCTTCTTTGGGATGAGAAAATAGGGGGAGTAGAACCCTGACCCTTGATGAAGAAGAGGAACTTCTTCTATTGCCCCTTGGGCAAGAAGGGTAGCTACCTCTTGACCTAGAAGGTCGAGAAGAGATGAGGGAGAATTGAAGTGTCTCACCATAGTGTGGGGAGGAAGGTCTGAGAAATGAAGCTTGTAGCCCTCTTTTATGATGGAGAGGGTCCACTGCTCTGATGTTATTTGCTCCCATCTGGGAGCAAAATGAGCTAACCTTCCTGGAATGGCGAGAGGCTCTGGCTGCTTTAGAGCCAGAAAGGCTAAGTTCTCTAGCATCAAGTCAAAAACCCTGAGGAGGTTGGGCCTGCTGAGTTGCAGCAGCCCCTGTAGGCTTAGGCCTGGCCTGTTTAGGTTGCTGACGCTTAGTGGTAAAGCGACCTGTAGAAGATTGTTGGCCAGAAGTAGAAGGGAATCTGCCCTTTTTAAAGAAAGACTTTTTAAAAGGCTTTTTCTTGGCAGGAATGGAGGTTGACTTTGAAAGTCTATCCAGAGCAGAGTTTTCTGCATCCATTTGAGTGGCTTTTATTTGCCATTCTTTACCAAATAGGTTTTCACCTGTACAGGGAAGATTTCCTAAGCCATCTTGAACCCAGGGTTCTAAATCAGAAGCCTGGAGCCAAGCAATCCTGCGAGCAGTTATGGCAATGCCTGAGGCTCTGCTGGCACCTTCAAAGGAGTCAAAAGCTGCCCTGTTGGAAAACTTTGAAATGTCTTGAGTATGCTTAAGCCAAATGAGGAATTCCTCCCTTTTATCCTCTGGAAGAAAAAGGAGGAAAGTGTGCAGTTTTTGTGCAACTTCTTTTAGAAACATACCCATGTAAAGGCTATATGAGTTGATTCTGGCAATAAGCATACTGGCTTGGAAGATTTTCCTACCAAAAGCATCCAAGGTCCTGCATTCTCTTCCTGGAGGAGCAGAAGAGTGTCTCTTTGTACTCTTTATCCTCTTCATAGCTGACTGCACCACAATGGAATGGTGAGGAAGCTGAGTTTTCTGAAATCCAGGACAAGGAGGGACACGATACCTAGTGTCCAATCTGTGAGAATGAGGAGAGAGAGTGAGAGGAGTCTCCCATAGATCAATCATGTGTTCATAAAGAATCTCATGAATTGGTAAGGTGACTGCCTCTTTAGGAGCCTTAGAATAGCCTAAAATATCCAATTTTTTAGCTCTAGGCTCTGATTCAGAAGTTACTGAAATAGAAAGTCCTTTAGCTACTTCTCTTATGAAGTCTTGAAAGGACAAGTCCTCTGGAGGAGACATTCTTCTTTTTGGAGAAGAAGGCTCTTCAGGAAGGGCTATGGATACTTCAGGAGACTCGTCTGATGTATCAGAATCATCAGAGGAATCAAAGTATCGCCTGTCAGGATGCTCCTCCAATGCTCGATACGCGTATCGAGCAGTATCGACATCGGGCATCCCCGGTACCGGATCGGTACCGATAAGCAGCCCTGGACAAGGAACCGCTGTAGCCGGTATCCTGGTCGATGTCGATGCAGTCGGTACCGGTATTGGCGCTGGTGCCGGTACCGGAGCCGATACCGACAACGGAGTTTGTTTCGGTACCAGCGGCATCGCAGCTGGAATGAAGGCCGTAATAGCCTGCTGCATGGACAGAACATTGTGATCCATAGACGCCATGAATGCCTGGAAGTCGGTACCGGGAGATTGTGCCGGTACCCCAGAGCATTCTAACAGGTGATCGGTCGAGGCCGTGCCATCGATGTCAACCTGTAACCCCATAGGAGGAGCTTTGGAAGCCGGAGCTTCCCGCTGGGGTTGTTTTGCTGGAGCAGGGTCCTCGAGGGCAAGCCCGGAGGCATCTCGATGCTTAGAGGGAGATCTACCCTTCGAGGACCTGCTAGGTTTATGTTTGGTTACCTGAGATCCATCAGGAGAAGAAGACCTGGAAGATGTCGATGCTACTGACGCTGCATCAGCGGGAAACAGCACATGGAGCTTAGCTGCTCGGTTCTGTAAACCCCGTTTAGACATTAGAGAGCAGGACGGACAATCCGGAATGGAGTGTTCAGGACCCAAACATTTAAGACACCATTCATGGGTATCTGTAACAGAAATAGTACCGCTACACTTAGTGCATTTTTTGAAACCGGAGGCTGGTTTTTCCATGAGGGAAATTTTCTTGTAGGCCCTGAGGCCCAAGAGGAAAAATACACTAAGTGAAGAAAAATAGATTTTTTTTTTTTTTTTTTTTTTAAGAAAGAAGAGAAAAAGACCGGCGGTACCGCTCCGGAGTCGGGGAAGGCAGACACGTGACCAAAGAAATAAAATAAAATAAAGAACTTCTTCAGCGGTGACAGGGCTCGACCTGCTGGCTCCGTGGCAAAGAAGAACTGAGGAGAGCTGGTTAGGAAAGGCGGGAAGGCAGCGCGCAGGCGCTGTGGGATGCTCCCAAAAGCTTTCCTTTTTGGGAAGCTGGGGAGCGTTCCCGCGCAGGCTCCGTCGGTACCGACGTATCCATATGTGAAGACTCAATCCTGCTTGTTCCTGGAGATAAATAAAATGCCTAGCCACCGCCACCACTTTAATTAAAACTGGATATTCAGTGGCGGAAGATATCCGGTTTCTGCTGCTGAATATTCAAACTTTCTGGACACCAATGTCACTATCCAGTTAGCAGCAATATCCAACCGCGGTTCAGCCGTTCATCCGTCCTAACTAAAACCACATAAGCTATCCGGCTGAATATCACCACTAACCGATAACAGCTGCCACTGCCCTGCTCTGCCCACATTCCACCTCGGTTTTAGTGGGTGTTTTTCGGTGGTCTATGGGGATACTGAGCGGCACTAACTGGTTAGTGCCATTCAATATTGCAGTGACTGCATTTTACCTAGTTAGCAGGTCTGCTAAACCCCTTTGAATATCCCCCCTATAGATTCGTTGGGGATGGATGAAGAAAGCCCCCAGGTAAGTGAAAGCCCCCAGGTAGGTGATACATTAAATACCTTTATGGAAATGGGTAACAGGGGTAACATATGGAAAGCAGTGTGTATTAATGCCCGTAGCATGGGAAATAAGATCCCTGAAGTTGAAGCTTTGGTGGGAGTGGCTGACTTGGATTTAGTGGCAGTTACAGAAACATGGTTCACAGAAAACCATGACTGGGATGTAACTATACCTGGCTATACTTTATTCAGAAAGGACAGGGTAGGAAGAAGGGGAGGAGGAGTGGCACTATATGTAAAAACTACTATTAAAGCTTTTGAATTACAGAGCTTTAAAGGGAGATTATGGGTTAAACTAGAAAGAGGGAAAGAGAAATCTATTTGCATTGGTGTGATATACAGACCTCCCTCACAAGAGGAAGAGGTGGACAGAGAGTTAATTGAAGACATACGCAGCATTGCTAGGAAAGGGGAAGTGCTCCTGATAGGAGATTTCAATATGCCAGATGTTGATTGGCACATTCCTGCTGCAGTATCATCTAGAAGTAAGGAGATCCTGGATTCTCTACAGGGAGAACTATTCAGGCAATTGGTAACAGACCCCACACGTGAAGGGGCCATACTGGACTTGGTGCTTACCAATGGTGAAAGTGTTTCTGATGTTGTAGTGGGAGATCATTTTGCATCCAGTGATCACCAGATGGTGTGGTTCAGTATTAGGACTAGGGCTGTTAGAATCCATTCCAAGGTGAGGATCTTAGACTTTAGGAAGACTAACTTTGCGAAGATGGGCCAATACCTCAGGGAGTCGTTAGTGGGATTGGAACAGCTGGGGGATGTAGAAAAACAGTGGGCAAAACTGAAAGGGGGTATTTTAAAGGCAACCAACCTTTTTGTTAAAATGGTAAATAAAGGCAAAAGGAACAGGAGACCACTATGGTTTTCGAAGGAAGTAGCTGAAAAAGTGAAGAAAAAGAGGGAGGCCTTCATGAAATACAAGAGATCACAGAGAGAGGAAGACAGGCATCTGTATTTAGAAAAACTTAGAGAAGCTAGCAAAGTAGTCAAGAAGGCAAAGATTCAAAAGGAGGAGGAAATAGCCAATGCAATAAAATGGGGGGATAAGACATTTTTCAGATATATTAGTGAGAAGAGGAAGGGCAAAAGTGGTATTGTCAGACTCAAGGGTGCAGGGGGGGAATATGTAGAAGCTGATAAGGATAAAGCGGAATTGCTTAACAAATATTTTTGTTCTGTGTTCACAGATGAAGAACCAGGAGCAGGACCTCAGAAAACACCCACAAATAAGAACAGAAGCGAGGGACATCTTGAACAATTTTCAGAAGACTGTGTTCGTGAGAAACTAGCTCAACTTCAAGTAGACAAAGCGATGGGACCGGATGGGACACACCCTAGAATACTGAGGGAACTTGGGGACGTTCTAGCAACTCCACTGACTGACCTTTTCAATGCCTCGTTGGAGTCGGGAGTGGTGCCAAAGGACTGGAGAGAGGCTCATGTGGTGCCTTTACACAAAAGCGGAAGTAAGGATGTGGTTGAAAACTACAGGCTGGTTAGTTTAACTTTGGTGGTGAGTAAATTATTGGAAACGCTGCTGAAAGAGAAAATAGTGAGGTTTCTGGAGTCCAGCGGATTACAGGATCCGAGGCAGCATGGATTCACCAGAGGCAGGTCTTGTCAGACAAATCTGATTGATTTCTTTGACTGGGTGACCAGGGAGTTGGACCGAGGGAGAGCTCTAGATGTGGTGTATTTAGATTTCAGTAAAGCCTTTGACACTGTTCCTCACAGGTGACTTATAAACAAACTGATCACCCTAGGGATGGACCCTAAAGTTACTGCTTGGGTTAGAAATTGGTTGGGTGGGAGGCGACAAAGAGTACAAGTAAATGGAGCTCACTCTGAGGAGAAGGATGTTACCAGTGGTGTGCCCCAGGGATCTGTCCTTCGTCCGATTCTTTTTAACATCTTTGTTAGTGATATAGCGGAAGGGCTGTCGGGTAAGGTTTGCCACTTTGCAGATGATATCAAAATCTGCAATAGAGTAGACACCCAGGAAGGTGTAGATAACATGAGGAGGGATCTAGCTAAGCTTGAAGAATGGTCTAGAATTTGGCAGCTGGGATTTAATGTTAAAAAATGTAAGGTCATGCATTTGGGCTGCAGCAATCCAAGGGAGCAATACAGTATAGGATGTGAAGTTCTTTTGTCCTCTAAAGAAGCGCGGGACCTAGGCGTGGTTGTGTCTGATGATCTTAAAGTAGCTAAACAGGTAGAAAAGGCGACGGCAAAAGCTAGAAGGATGCTTGGGTGCATACGGAGAGGAATGGCTAGCAGAAAAAAGGAGGTGATAATGCCTCTGTATAAGTCTTTGGTGCGACCTCATTTGGAGTATGGTGTGCAATTCTGGAGACCGCACCTTCAAAAGGATGTGAACAGGACGGAGTCGGTGCAGAGGGTTGCTACTAAAATGATTAATGGGCTTCATTATAAAGCATATGAGGACAGACTTAAGGATCTTAATATGTACACCTTAGAGGAAAGGTGGGATAGAGGTGATATGATTGAGATGTTTAAATACCTCCGTGGCATAAATGTTCAGGGAGAGAGCCTCTTTCAATTGAAAGCAAGTTCTGCTACGAGGGGACATGGGATGAGGGTGAAGGGAGATAGATTCAGGAGTGATATGCGGAAATATTTCTTTACAGAAAGAGTAGTGGATCCATAGAATAGTCTCCCAGTGGAGGTGGTAGAGATGAGGACAGTAACTGAATTCAAAAAAGCATGGGACCAACACAGAGGATCTCTAAAGGTAAAAAGTGGACTGTTGTAGTTGTTGTTATGGAAGGACAGACTAGATAGGCCATGTGGTCTTTTTCTGTCATCATGTTTCTATGTTTCTATAGGTGAATAATAAATGTGGATAAATAAATAAATAAATAAATAACTATCCTGTCACTGCAGAGCATAAATCAAAAAGTTAGAGCATCATTTTGATTGTAATTGTATAACAAGTAACCAGGTATGCACATAAGTTCCAGCAAATTAAAAAGGCAAATTGTGGGCCTCCACACATTTACACCTATTCTGAGGCATGCACACAAGTCCCAAATTATTGTACATGTTCCTGTACATATTTTATTAGAAATGTGCATAAATACAGACATTGCACCAAAACCTCCTGCCAGGAAGACCTGCCCAGATCAAAGAAATGTTTGCAAATACCGTGTATATATATACAAGTATAGGTTGACACACATACACCCTGAGCAATTTAACGAATGGCCATTTCTGTGCATAAAATGCTGTTTTCCATATAGAAATGCCTTATAAAATTACCCTCATTATGGCAACAAACACATTTTTAAAGTAAGAACAGAGCCATGTAATGTACTGTTAAGGATATTTTGCTGGGACTCCCTCAGAAAGTTTATATAATAAGAAGATCAGATGTGCTGGAGCGCTAGTGCTGTAGAACCGAGTTGCTATTAAATGTTGCTAACAAACATCTGAAGGGTAGGAGCATCTGCTTGTTTTTCCAGTGAAAGCTCCTCTTAGCAGAAAACATCTGTTATGTTGGAATGAAGAACTGAAGAGCCTGCCACAGCACTTCAGTCCATCTATATATTCATATTATATGTTAAGATGACAATTTTCAAAGCAGCTTACAGAAATGAAAAGAGTTTTACCCATGTTAATTAGCTGTCTGAAAACCGTTCTCCGCCAATGTAGTCAAAAGTCCACACGGTGTTTCAAAAAGTGCAAACTTCTAGTTGCATTGAAGGGACTGAAATTTCAAATCAATATGCTTTCTATTCCATGAAAAATAGGGTCACCGTTAAAAGAGATGAAAATATTTGTAGGCACCCTTGACAGGTTTCAAGGAAAATCAGTGCAAAGTCCACAGGTGAAAAGTACGGGGAGCAGAGCCGAGTTGGCGATCTGAGCAGACATGTTCCTACGGTGCTCCATGAACTCCTTGCTTGATGACTCCAAAGGAAAAATGCAGGAGCTGAGTAAAACATCTATTTCACCTACCTTGCACGATTCTCGGCTGGTGCAGTAGACTATCCAGTGATTTGCATCAAGTGGTGTGAGATCTCAAAGGAAGTGCAAGCCAGTGCTGTGGAGCTGGCTGATGTAACACTGACCTGAAGCAGAAGCAAAGTTTTGCTTAATCCAGAGATGCACACCTTACCCCCCCCCCCCCCCCATCCAGATGAGGCGGATGGCAGATGTATCCTGACGCAGCATGCAGCTTAGGAAACTGCATAAGCCGCAACTGGGATGTGGCGTGGAATTTCAAATGTGTTCCCTGGTTTAGTGTCTCCTGAAGAGTCTGTAAGTACCCTGGGTCAGCTTGTTACCCACCTTGAGAGGTAAGACTTGGAAGAACCATGCACTGGGAGGACCTAGAACTCAAGCCGGAGGCATCTTATGCAAGCCCATGTACTTCCTCTTTATACGAGTCTTGTTTCTAATAAGTCTGAGACAGTGATTTGGGACAATATTTGGTCTGCAATTGAGGAAATGGAGAGATCCTTCACTTAACCTACTGATAGTGTTTTTAGATGCGTCAATAAATAGGATCAGCGTGTCAATGGAATGGACCAGAAATGTGTAGAAATGGGAACCAAAATTGCTGAGACAGAGAATGAAATAGATGATTTAAAGAAATGTGGCAGTATGGAGGTGCAATGCAAATTGGAAACATTTAAGAATTACACCAAGAGACTTAAGAGCATGTTTATTAACGATTAATGTGCATTAAGTGCCACTGCATCTATAGGAATAAAAGGGTCATGGAAACTTAACATGCATTAATAAAATTAAGATGCGTTAAAACCTTTAGTGAGCATGCCCCTTTATTTGAGGTCTTTGAAGTTCCCTTCAGAATGGATATCTCCAATAGATATGCTTAGATATGGTAGAGAAATGCTCTAGATTCCACCTGAATCTATTCCACCAATTACAAGGACCATATATCTACAACGGATGGAAGGAGATAAGTGGAGATAAGAAGGAAGGAGCCAATATTCAAAGGGACTTATCTGGTTATCTACTAACCAGATAAGTCCCAATGATCCCACTATATAGAAGCACTATCCAGAGAGTGCCATGGAATATTTCCACCGACTGCCTAAGCATTTTCCAGATAGTGATGGAATATATAGGGGCCCATTGTTTGAAGGCCTGAATATATAGGGGCCCATTGTTTGAAGGCTGGAATATATAGGGGCCCATTTTCCAGATAGTGCTGGAATATAGGGGCCCATTGTTTGAAGGCCTGATCAAAGGAGAAGAAAACTTTGACATGTGAAACTTCGGCTCATATAGGAGAAAACAGGTCAATGTGTAGAAGAACAGAAATGTTTTCTGGCGTGATATACCTACTGGTGGCTTTACAGTCACCCATTCTCACGAAACGTATAGGTGCCCTCCATAAACCTCTGTTTTGGCACTGTTAAGCGCACCACTTTCCCCACCCCATGTGGCTAAACAATGATTACTCTTTGCTGAAAACTGTTTTACATATAATAAATTGTTATTTTCTATTTTGCTACAGATATGCCATCGCTAGTGCATAAGTTTCTGCGTATGTGTCTGGCACCCACTGCGCATTTAGCGCAGAGGATTTGCACATATCTCATTTGTGTATGTTTTGCTTATGGCATTCTGGTGCACAACCTTTGCGGTACTCTTGCACTAGAAAATCGGGAGCATGGCTTTTAGTATACAGCTCTAATGCTGGCTTTCTGAATCAGCCCCTTAGTTATTTAAACTTGGATGAAAATTTTCCTAAAAGATAGCCACCTAAGATTTTCCAGTTCTGGTGCATTCTCATCATCGTTTTGAATATTGATCTATTACAGAAAAAATAGAAAATAACAGATAAAGACCATACGGCCTATTTAATCTTCCCATCCATACGAACTACTAAGTTCTCTCCTCTCCCATATAAATCCTCATACAATAAGATATGCCATACTGGGTCTGACCAAGGTCCATCAAGCCCAGTATCCTGTTTCCAACAGTGGTCATTACAGGTCATAAGTACCTAGCAGGTTGCCAGAAAGACACAGGTTCCACAATGCTTGTCAAGGGGCAAGCAGTGGATTACTCGGATCCTCTTTAATACTGGTTTATGGACTTTTCCTCCAGGAACTTGTCCAAACCTTTTTAAAACCCAGCTACACTAACAGCTTTCACTACATCCTCTGGTAACGAATTCTGGAGTTTGATTACATGTTGAGTGAAAAAATATTTCCTCTTATTAGTCTTAAATGGGTTACATTGTAGCTTCATTGTATGTCCCCTAGTCTTTTTGCTTTTTGATGGTGTAAACAACTGATTTACGTTTATCCGTTCCACTCCATTAATTTATAGACCTCTATCGTATCTCCCCTCAGCCGTCTCTTTTCCAAGTTGAAGATCCCTAACCTTTTAAGCCTTTCCTCATAGGGGTTTCACTCCAACCTCTTTACCATTTGGTGGCTCTTTTCTGTACCTTTTCTAATTCCGCTATATCCTTTTTAAGATATGGCGACCAGAATTGCACATAATATTCAAGGTGCGGTCACACAATGGAACGATACAGAGGCATTATAATATCCTTTGTCTTATTCTCCATTCCTTTCCTTATGATTCCTAGCATTTTATTTGCTTTCTTGGCTGCCGCTGCACACTAAGCGGAGGGTTTCAACAAGTTATCCACGATGATGCCTAAATCTTTTTCCTGGGTGGTGGTTTCTAATGTGGAACCTTGCATCATGTAACCGTAGTTTGGGTTCTTCTTTCTTAGGTGCATAACTTTGCACTTGTCCACATTTATTTTTTATTTATTTATTTATTTATTTAACTGTATTTATATCCTGCTTTTCACCGGGTCAAAGCGGTGGAACATATAACAGGGGGGGGGGATCAAATGTGGGGGGGGGCCCATCACCGGGGGCTCAACATTGATGATTTTGGGATGAACATAGAGACTGACAAGATAGCATAGTTACTGGTTTGGAGTTCTTGGAGAGGAATGGGGGGGGGGGGGTCCTATTCAGAGATGTTCTTGGAATAGGATGGTTTTTAGCTGCTTTTTGAATGATGGGAGATCACCGTTGTTCCTGATGTGGTTTGGTAGAGAGTTCCAGAGGGATGGGGCATAGAGTTCAAAGGCTCTGTTGCAGGTCCATTGTGTTGCTTTGGTTCTTTTGTGGGGGATGGCAATGGAGCTGTTGGAGGATTATCTGGTTGTTCTGCTGTGGGTTGGGCGAGGTAGTAGGGCGTGGAGTGGGGTGCCCTGTGTTTGGTGGATGGTTTTGTGGGTGAGTAGAAGAGTTTTGTACTTGATTCTTGCTTCGATAGGGAGAATATGAAGGTCTCTCAGAATTGGGGTGATGTGGTCTCGTTTCTTTGCATTGTGAATTATTCTCACCGTGGTGTTTAGGGCAGTTCGGAGGGGATTGGTCTGTGTGGCGGGTAGGCCATGGTAGATTATGTTGCAATAGTCCAGATGAGGTAGTGTTAGAGCTTGCATTACTGTCCTGAAGTCTTGCGGCTCGAGGAGGGGTCGGAGGCGTTGTACCGTTTTGGCCTTGTGGAATACAGTTCTCGTGGTCTTGTTGATTTGCTGCTTGAGGGTTAGGGCTTGGTCAATGATAATGCTGAGATATCTTATGTGTGGTTGTATTTGAATTTGCGTGGTTCCCATTTGAACATCCAGTCTTCCAATTTATCCAGGTACTCTTGCAATTTTTAACAATCCACTTGGGTTTTAAGAACTTTGAATAATTTTGTGTCATCTGCAGATTTGATCACCGCACTCATTATTCCCATTTCCAAGTTATTAATGACTATGTTAAAAAGCAGCGGACCCAGCATAGATCCATGGGGTACTCTACTATTCACCTTCCTCCATTGGGAAAATTGGCCATTTAGCCCTACCTTCTGCTTTCTATCTTTTAACCATTTCCTGATCCACAATAG
Organism: Ichthyophis bannanicus; assembly: GCA_033557465.1. NCBI lineage: Eukaryota > Metazoa > Chordata > Amphibia > Gymnophiona > Ichthyophiidae > Ichthyophis > Ichthyophis bannanicus. The sequence goes on from CM066034.1 coordinate 938,523,226, forward strand.
TACACTGCCTCCTATCCCATGACGTTTTAATTTCGCCACAAGTTTCTCATGAGGACGTGACCAAAGGTTTTCTGAAAATGCAGATATACTATATCAACCAGCTCACCTCTGTGCTTGCCTCGTGCTTTCTTGAATTCAGATACAGTCCTCATCTCCACCACCTCTACTGAGAGGCCATTTCATGCATCCACTTCCCTTTCCCTTAATATTCTCAGGAATTATCCCTTTTCAACTTCGTCCTATAGCCGCTCATTCTGCTGCTTCCTTTCAAATGAAGGAGGCTTGCATCCTATGCATTTATTCCATGGAAAAATTTATACATCGCTGTCATATTTCATCTCTCCCACCTTTCTTCAGTAGTTTAGATATTGTCCCTATATGAAAAAGAAGACTGACCATTTTAGTATCCACTCTCTACACAGCTCCATCCTATTTATATTCTTTTTGAAGATGCAGTTTCAAGAATTGCAGTCAGTACTCAAATGAGGTCTCATCAGAGACTAATACAGAGGAACGATTGTCTACTTTTTCTTCCAAGCTATTCCTTTCCCTATGTACCCAAGCATCCTTCTGGCTTTAGTTATCATATCTTTTACCTGTTTGTCCGCTTTAAGATCATCTGATATGAACACCCCCATGTCCTGCTCTTCTTTCATGTACAGAGGTACTTCACTCCTTGTATTGTACTGCTCTCTGGGATTTTGCAACCCAAGTGCATTTTCGAGCATTCAATCTTAGCTGTCAAATTCTAGATTATTCTTTAAGCTTTGCTAAATCCTTTTTCATGTTATCTATACTTTCCAAAGTGACTTCCCTATTGCAGATTTTGGCATCATCCACAAAAGCTTCTCCAACAATTCTTCCACAATATCACTTTAAAAAGGTTAAAAAGAATAAGAACATCACTGGTAACGTCCCTATCTTCTGAATGAATTCCATTACAACTATACTTTGTCATCGCCCAACTAGATACTAACCCTATCTGTTACTTTAGGACATATCCCAAGGGCACTCAGTTTATTTATAAATCACCTATGCCAGGGGTCGGCAACCCGCGGCTCCGGAGCCGCATGCGGCTCTTTCTCACCTTTGCCGCGGCTCCGGAGCACACTGCCCGCCCGGTATTAAAACGTGGCGTTATGGGCTCCCTCCATTCTTCTGCAGCCGCGGCTCCCTGCCTCTTAAGGAACCGCGGCTGTGCTTTTAAAATCATCTCGGAGCCCTTCCTGTCTTGACGGGCTCCGTGCAGCATTGTCCCGCCTCTAAAGGAAGTTTTGGAGGCGGGACAATGCTGCACGGAGCCCGTCAAGACAGGAAGGGCTCCGAGATGATTTTAAAAGCACAGCCGCGGTTCCCTAAGAGGTAGGGAGCCGCGGCTGCAGAAGAAGGGAGGGGGGCTGACATGGAGGGAGGGGAGCTGACATGGAGGGAGGGAGCAGATATGGATGGATGGAGGGAGGGGGGCTGACATGGAGGGAGGGGGGCTGACATGGATGGATGGAGGGAGGGGGGCTGACATGGAGGGAGGGAGCTGATATGGATGGATGGAGGGAGGGGGCTGACATGGAGGGAGGGGGGCTGACATGGATGGATGGATGGAGGGAGGGGGGCTGACATGGAGGGAGGGAGCTGATATGGATGGAGGGAGGGGGCTGACATGGAGGGATGGAGGGGGCTGACATGGAGGGAGGGGGGCTGACATGGAGGGAGGGAGCTGATATGGATGGAGGGAGGGGGGCTGACATGGAGGGATGGAGGGGGCTGACATGGAGGGAGGGGGGCTGACATGGAGGGAGGGGGCTGATATGGATGGATGGAGGGAGGGGGGCTGACATGGAGGGATGGAGGGGGCTGACATGGAGGGAGGGAGCTGATATGGATGGAGGGAGGGGGGCTGACATGGAGGGGGCTGACACGGAGGGATTGGGGAGGCGGGCTGACATGGAGGGAGGGAGCTGATATGGATGGAGGGAGGGAGGGGGCTGACATGGAGGGATGGAGCACTGGTAATGGGGTTGAGGGGACGAGCACTGGAAATGAGCTGATTAGGGGAGGCTAGGACTGGTAATGATTTGATGGGGGTAGGACTGGTATTGGGCTGATTAGGGGAGGCTAGCACTGGTAATGGGGTTGAGGGGGGATTAGCACTGGAAGCGAGCTGATTGGGGGGCTTTGACTGGGCATGGGCTGATTGTGGGGAGGGGAGGATAGAGCTGCTGGCCCTGGAAGATAACTGGGGGCTAAGGCTACAAATGGGCTGATATGAGGGGATGGGAGAATGGAACTGGATCTGAGAGGGGCTGCCATGGTATTTGTACTAGAAGGGACTGGTCAGTGGGGAAGGAGGGGGACTGGAAGGAAATGGACACCAGTGGCAATCATGGGAATGCAAGTTGACATTGGAAGGTACTGGGAGTGAGGACTGGAAAGGGGCTGATATTGGGGAGGGTTACTGGGACTGGAAATAGGCTGATGGAAAGAAGTGAAGAAAACGAAAGAAGAGATAAGAAATGGCAGATGGACCATAGACCACAGAAAGAGAGCCAAGAGAAGAAAGGAAAGCAGAAGCCTCAGATCGGGACCAGCATGATCAAAGAATAAATTGGTCAGACAACAAAGGTAGAAAAAATAATTTTATTTCATATTAGTGATTTGACTACAAAATCATCATCATTTTGAAATCAAATATTGTTACTTGTTGTTGTGATATTTTCTGGCGTATTTTTTTTGGTGTGCGAAGGAAGAGGGGTAGTCTTATACGGCGAGTATAGGCCAAACACCTATATTTTAACAGGAAAAGTAGGGGGTCGTATATAGCATTAAGGTAAGAAACAATATATGCAGTGGTAGATTTGTTTTAAATGTCGCAATGGTTTTGCGGCTCCCAGTTTTTTTTTTCCCTTCGGAAACGGGTCCAAGTGGCTCTTTATGTCTTAAAGGTTGCAGACCCCTGACCTATGCAGAACCATGTCAAAGGCTTTGCTGAAATCTAAGCATGCCATATCTAGGGTTTTATTTATTTATTTTATTTATTAACAATTCTTATATACCGCACTATTAGACATCAGCGCGGTTTACATTGAACAGAAAACATCCGACAATTTACATATGTCTGGTCATTACATTTAACAGGAAGTATAACTTGGTGAAACAGGGGAAACTAATACAATGGTCCTTCAATCCAACTCTTTGCTAACTCAGTTACAGAAATTGATCAGATTCATCTGACAAGACATACCTCTAGTAACACTATGCTGCCTCATAGCCTGCAATTCACTGGATTCCATTAACTGCACAACCCTCCACTTTAATAACAAACTAACAACCCTCCACTTTAGCAACATTTCCATTAATTTATTCCCGACAGAAGAAAGGGATCAGAGGAGACACCAGGGTTTCCCTAAGTTCCCTCAGTGCACGCAGACCCCTTTACCTCATCTAGTTTTAATTTAGCTAGCTCCTCACCAACATAGACTTCTGAAAATCATTTCGGATCTACCTTATTCCATTCCTATGTGCTTTTGTGTCTTTAGTGAATTAGGTACTTAATACCCCGAGAAAATGAGATTCCTATAGTGCATTCCTATGGCTATACATATATTCATAAAATATTGCACTAACAAACTAGAAAGTGCACACTTACAGTGTGATACAATGATGAAATTTCCAAATGGATTAAAGTTTGTGCATCACAAAAAACAGAGGTGATCCCAACACAGAGATATAATAGCAAAAACAAATTTGGTTGCTCAAAAACTGCACCAAGTAAATAAACACTAAAAAACAAATTTATTATAGAAATACTCATAAAACCATAAATACCATGCAAACACTGAAAGTTCATAAAAAGCCCAAAATGTTTCAGCCAAAGTCTGCATCAGGGGTGTATCTTTAAACCAGAACAGTATGGTTAAAAAATAATTTCCAAGGGTGCGAGGTACAATCTATAACAAACATATGCAAAATAAAATCAAAACAATTTCATACAAAGATAATAAATAATGTTATCTCTTAAACGATGAGTAATTAGATAATAATAATAAAAGAATCAATAAGTAAAAAAAAAAAAAAAAAATTGAATAAATATATAAATAACCTGGCAGCCCTCACTCAGAGATGTCACATCACATCATTGAACAAAATACTTGGGGGTATGTTTACTAAACCGTCTTAATGTGCGCCAGGCGACGTTATCGCGCGATGAGGTACCTTATTGCGTGATAATGGTGCTTTATCGGGCGCAAAGGTACCTTAGCGCGCGATAACGCATGCAGCGGCGCAAATGAGCGCTGAGGGCAGAGGAAGGCTCCTGAGGGTGGAGGAAGGCTCCCCAGAGGCGGAGAGAGAGGGTCAATGGGCGGAGAGTGGGAGGGGAGAGGCTCCCCACACACTAACGCTGTGAAATCCGAGGCTCAAAACTAACGCCAGTGAAACCCTGGCGTTAGAGCCGATTTAAAGGGAAAAGAAACCATTTCCGTCAGCAATGTACAGCAAAACCAGGGAAACCCACAAAAAGTTATAAGTGTGATACATGTGCACGGAACAAAAGGGCAAATAAACATTGAAAATGATCAGAAGAAAATGTAAGAAAAACATAACCAAGCTGGGCAATAGCGATATCAATGGGAAACATCAAAAAACACTCCCAAGAAAGCTAAAAAAAAAAAAGATATGAATTTTGGAAGGGTCTATGCTCCGTCCTCATACAAGGTGAAGGAGCCCACAGTGAAATTGCGCTGAGCAGGGTTTCCGACTCTATTGACCAGGTTTCGTATGGCATGCACATGTTCCGCAACAGCAGGGTGGGCATGTCGGAACAGACAACTGGACAGATGCTGGAAAAGGGGACACAGAGGGCTGCAGGCGGCACATGCTGTGGTGCAGCTGGGCCACAGTGTGGACTAGGGTGATGCCTAGCTGGCCCATAGGAATGCTCAAACAGTAGAGCAGCCAGACAGCAACTGCTGAGGGCCCAACATGGGCACGAGTGTGCTTCCCACAGTGTCACATGGGATAGTACCCAGCAGGTACCCCCGAGGGCACGGAACATTGGCATGCGGTGCTGGGGGGAAGCGTGGACAGCTATGCAGGCACCCCTACCCCAGAACCCGCACCATAGGCAGCCACCTACCCACACACTGGATGGCCTGAGACTGCGCACCACCAGCACCACCAGCAGAAGGGCATGTCAGCATGGTGGCAGAGGGATACTGGTGGTGGAGGGGGCAGTGGCAGCTGCCCAGAGCAGACCGTGGCCTAGCCCTGTGTAGGTGGGTGCCATGCACTGCAACAGACAGGCCCTGTCTGACAAACAGTCATGGTATCACCAGGGAATGCACTGTCTCTGTGGCAACACAGTGGTGCAGTGCACACAACCAGTGTGTTCAGAAGCAGAAGGTCACAGGTTCAAGTCCCAGCTGTGGTTCCTGCCAACCCAGTCCCCATATTTTACCCACTACTGAAACATGCTAATACAAACAGAACCTTTATTTCAGATGACGTAAACATGCCCAAAACACCTACATTTTACCCTACAGAGCACAGACACCATAAACATGCACATTACCTAGAGCAGAGTCTTCCAAATGCAGTCCTGGAGGGCCAAACACCATTCAGGTTCCATGCTGCCTCTAATAAAGATGCCTGTGCTGCATTTCTATGCGCCGCCCCCATGGTATGCAGATGTATCTCATGCATATTCATGAGGGACAGCATGAAAACCCGAACAGTGTCTGGCCCACCAGGACTGGAGTGGAGGAGTGGCCTAGTGGTTGGGGCAAGGTTCTTCAGGCCGGAAGGTCGGGGGTTCAAATCCCACTAGAGGACAGCAACCTTGGGCTGGAAGGACTGGGGTTTCTAGTCCCACAGGTGCTCCTTGTGGTCTTGGGCAAGCCACTTAACCCTCCATAGCCCATGTTCCCTGTAAAATAGTTATCTCCAAGTTATAATGCCCTGTTCAATGTAATTTCAGTTTGTTCAATGTAAACCGCACTGATGCAGAATAGCGCGGTATATAAGAGAATGTAAATAAATAAATAAAATAAAAATAAACATCTGCCCTAAAGCAGCGGCCAACATGGGCAGACACACCCGCACCCACAGACTCCATTATCCAATACCTCCTGGAGAGGCAGGATGTTGGGACCTGTGTGCATCTCCCAGTACTAGCACTTGCATACCTTAGCAATGCCACCCTAAACCTGGGAATACGGTACACATCTATCAAAAGGTTGCTATGATTACTGGCAGATAGCAATCTCGAAGTAAAGTACAATTTTCTGATTGAGCTGCATCATAGCAACCTTTCTGATGTCTGTGGAGTGTGCTACAGGTCTTGTGTCTGACAGTGTTTACCACCCTGGGGAGTGACCCCAACAGTATTGCGAACCATAGCCATGCCTGCACTGTGCCCAGGACTGGTGCGGTGGCCAGGGCTGCCAAACACCTCTATAGTTGCACAATGCTGGCATAGGTGTGGGGAGTGTGTGTCTTTCTATCCAGTGTGTGGTGGCTGCCAACACCCTCCACAGCCCACACTGCTAGCACTGTTGCCAGTATTGGCCTGCCAATGTGCATAATGAGGAGCAAGGTACTCTGGGAATAGCCTGGATAGGGTGGCCTGGCCTGGCCTGGATGCATCTGCACAGGGCATAGGGCAATGGCTCGGACATTGTAGTGCCCGGCCACAGCATGTCCTGCTGGGAGGTCACTCTCACCCTGACTGAGCAGTGACCACAGCATGGCTAGGTTCCCCCAAAGTGCTATATAGTATTTTTCTCATGTGATATTTATGGGTTCTCTTTTGGGGCCCAATCACTGACTTATCTGCTTGGTGTGTATGCTGACATCCCAGTTCTGTGTACATGCATCTCCTCCAGGAACATGCACTATGGACTAGCTAGCAGACTGTCTGCAGCTAGTATGTGTCTTGCAGGAACACCTTGCAAAGTGCAGCAGCTGGAGGCTTGCTGCTGGAGAATGTCAGATAGTGGTGGGGGGCAGCTGAGCATTTACAGGCCTACTGTCTGTCTGCTATTGCTTTATGGATGTGTACAGATCTGCATTGACTGCCCTGTAAGGTGTCTGTTCCTCAGCATGACTGGGGTTGATGGCCCCCCTCTACTGCCACCATTGCAGGGAGGCAGAATGTGGATCTGTTGGTGAGAGATCCTGTTTCCCACCCTGAGCCCCAGAGGGTGGGTTGGGTGGTGGTGGTACATAATCTGCCTATGGGTCCAAACACCCCCCCTTCACCTACATCATGTAACCATGGCACCAACACAGAATATGCACTATTCTGGGTGCATCATAGCCCATAAGGGCTAGACATCACTGAAAAATACAGATGGACACAGATGTACCCTAGGTGCGTCTGCAGGAACTACCTATCACACACAGTAGCACTGATGGGGACCTGCAGCATGGTGTATTTCAGCCATGAAAGGTGCTGTGGACCTGGTGCTGGGCGCCCCACCTCACCCTCAGGGTGAGCACAGTACCCGCACAATGTGATGGTCTGTAGCTACTCTGTGCCAGTAACACACACGGTCAGTACCCCCTACCAGGCTGAGGGGGTGCACACGGTCAGTTCCCCCTACCAGGCCGAGGTGCTGTGGGGGTGCATACCCCATCTTGTGAACATCTGTAGACTGCTGATTTGCATGTGCAGTGCATCATGGGTACGGGTGGGTTAACCCTATCCTGGTAACCACAGCAGACAGTTTTTGTGGTAACATGTAGTCCTTCTGCAGCCAGCCAGGGGTTTGTTAGTAGCTGTAGCCCACTGGTTACTTCATTGCTTGTGGAGCCAGAGGTCATGGGTTCAAACCCATAGTAAGGTTATTTGATAGGGCTGTCCAAGGCATTGTCTATTTTTAATGTACATTATTGCTGCCAGCAAAAACACCCTCAGTGTACTGTAACCATAAGGCACCCTATAAAGCGCCTTATAGGGCGCCCTATAAGGCGCCCTATAAAGCGCCTTATAAGGTGCCTTATAAGGTGTCCTATAAAGCGCCTTATAGGGTGCCGTATAGGGGACATTATAGGGTGCCTTGGCGGACAGTGCACTTTATAATGTGCCCTATGGAGTGCCCTATAGGGCGCCTGATGCGGCACCTTAGGTTACGGCACGTGAGGGTGTGTTTGCTGGCAGCACTAATTGAAATATAAATAACATGCCTCAAAAAACAATACTTACATGTAATAGCTAATGCCTCAGCCAGCCTTATGCGTTAGGCACACTGGGGGATCGAACTAATGACCCCGTACCATTAGTCAGTGTATTAACCATTGTGCTACACCTCTGCTCCTGGGCTTGCATCTCTGCGCGCCTACTTAAGATTATCGCGCGTTAACGTGCTTAGCGGCGTCTCACCCGATAATGTGCGCAGTGCACGTTATCGCGCGATAATCCCGTTTTGCTACATTAAGACCAAAACGCCCACTCCTTTTATGGCAGCCTGCACACTATCACCGGGCGCACGTTAAGACTGCTTAGTAGACATACCCCTTGGTCATAATGCTACCCATCTAACAAAGAAGCGAGAAATGCACCCACAACTAACAAATTAAATGACTGAAATGCTTCACCTCAAAACACATTTTACCAAAAAAGCCAAGAAAAGAACAAAACTCACTTAAGGGTATCCAAACGTGCAACCAATTCAAGCGACTCAGTTTACACAGCTCTGTCATCAAAAGAATCGCAAACTCATCCACAAACTCGGCCACAAAAAACAGAAAGTAATAAAGGGAAGCAAAGTGTCATCCACATGAATGTATATATCTTTTTATTAACACCCACAATTCATTATTCAGAAACAGATATTCTAAAAAGTCTTCTGAAAATAGTACACTAAGAATCCTGCAGCATTCAAACGCTGCAGCGTGCAAAAAGATTAAAATATCTATACGTACTGCAAAAAATCGAAAAAGATTTTTTTCATTTTGAAGGACACAGTAATGATAAACACCAAAATGTATATGCTCTACAGTCTGTTCCAACCTCTTTAAATAAAACTTAAAAGGACTGGCAAAAAACACAGGGCAACAGCTGCACATACGCATTGTAGGCATCCCGATGCTCAAAAGGTGTAAGAAAGGGCAGACAACTCTAAAAGCCACTTGAAAACATACTGTGCCATAAGAACCAAATGCTGCCAAAGTGAAAAAGTTGAAAAAAACCAGCACCATAACAAAAAAGCGCACAACAAAACAGCGCCGACCAAACAGCACCAACAGCAAGCCATCAAATTAATGCACAACAATTCAGTGCAGTGTAAAATAGGTACAAGTCAACATAGCAGATGATAAAACCAAATAATTTTTATTGTGTTTCACTGAAAGAAGTATGACTATGTATCAATATTTTGTACAATTCCCCGTAAAAACACTATATAAGAATTTCATCTCGATCCTATTCAATGAAAAGCAGTGTAACTACATATCAATATTTTTTACTTTGACACATAAAAAACTATATAAAAATTGTTCAATTAAAAGCAGTTTAACTAGATATCAATATTATGGCCAATTCCAAGTAAAAATTCTATTATGGATATGGTTTCATAATCTTTGATCCATATTTCAAAGCACCTATTGAGCTGGCATATGTTTATTCTTTGAGCCGGCATATGTTTATTCTTATACAGCATTTAATGAAATGCTGTATAAGAATTTCATAGTGATCCTGTTCATTTTGAAACTGTTCAAGAAGACAAAAGAATGAAGGATGATGGCAATCAATAGTTCTTTGAAAATTATGGTACCATGCTTCCACCAAGTAATTGGTGCGTGGTAGATGTTCAGTGACAAGGCCATGTACATTCCACATTGCAATTGGGAAAGCGGTGTGCCGCAACAGTGACAATGCTGATGCCCGATATAGTTGTCCTCCCAGTAATCAGTAAGAGGTTCCAAACCTCTGAAAGATAGTCCACCAGCTCTTTAAAACATTCAACAACAAGAAGAGGGCACGAAACTCGGTGACAAAATCATTTTTGAGTGATTGCGAACTCCTCTTCATCGCAATATCTGCCAGCTAGATCACATTGATGAATTTTGTGCCACAAACACTGCCCAAGGTAAAATAAACAGCCTTTAATCTGTGCTCTTGGAAAGGAAGAAATCAATGCATTAAAACGTGCCTTTTTAAAGTCGACCATAAGAGTATTCGCATATAACAAAGGCTGCAGTTCAATAAGCTTTGTGAACAATCTGGTGTATGTTTGCTCAGTTTTGTCACATAACAAGACATAAATGACAGGAACAGCCATATTGTCGACGAGAACATGTATGGTATATACTTGGTAAAATAGTTTAGGAGAGACTTTAAAAGTTCCGTCAGCAAAACACTGACCATTTTCCACTAACAACTAAATTTTAATTTATACCAAATAAAACATTCTCTTCAGATCATTACTCCCAGAATTCCACAGGATGAAATTCTCGCATCTTGTCATAAGACATGCCATATAAGACATGCCATACTGGGTCAGACCGAGGTCCATCAAGCCCAGTATCCTGTTTCCAACAGTGGCCAATCTAGGTCATACGTACCTAGCAATATCCCCAAAAGACACAGGTTCCACAATGCTTGTACTGGGTCAAGCATTGATATCCTGGGTCCCTTTTTAATAGTGGTTTATGGACCTTTCCTCCAGGAACTTGTCCAAACCTTTTTTGAACCCAGCTATACTAACAGCCCTTACTACATCCTCCGGTAACAGATTCCAGAGTTTGATTACACGTTGAGTGAAAAAATATTTTCTCTTATTTGTCTTAAATAGTTTACCCTGTAGCTTCATTGCATGTCCCCTAGTCTTCCTATATTCTGATAGCGTAAACAATTGATCCACGTTTATCCGTTCCACTCCATTCATTAATTTATAGACCTCTATCATATCTCCCCTCAGCCATCTCTTTTCCAGGTTAAAGAGCCCTAACCTTTTTAGCCTCTCTTCATAGGAGTAGCCTTCCATCCCCTTCACCAATTTGGTTGCTCTTCTCTGTACTTTTTCTAATAACGCTATGTCCTTTTTAAGATACGGTGACCAGAATTGCACACAATATTCAAGGTGCGGTCGTACCATGGAGCGATACAGAGGCATTATAATATCCTTTGTTTTATTCTCCATCCCTTTCCTTATGATACCTAGCAATCTATTTGCTTTCTTGGCCGCCGCTGCACACTGGGCAGAGGGTTTTAACATGTTATCCACGATGACTCCTAAATCTTTTTCCTGGGTGGTGGTTTCTAATGTGGAGCCTTGCATCGTGTAACTATAGTGTGGGTTGTTCTTTCCTAGGTGCATAACTTTGCACTTGTCCACATTAAATTTCATCTGCCATTTGGATGCCCAGTCTTCCAATTTATCCAGATCCTCCTGCAGTTTTCCACAATCCACTTGGGTTTTAACAACTTTAAACAGTTTTGTGTCATCTGCAAATTTGATAACCTCACTAGTTATTCCCTCTTCCAGGTCATTTATGAATATGTCAAAAAGTAGCGGACCCAGTACAGATCCCTGGGGTACTCCACTATTCACCTTTTTCCATTGGGAATATTGGCCATTTAGCCCTACCCTCTGCTTTCTATCTTTTAACCAGTTCCCGATCCACAATAGTACACTGCCTCCTATCCCATGACTTTTTAGCTTCGCCAAAAGTCTCTGATGGGGGACCTTGTCAAAAGCTTTCTGAAAGTCCAGATACACTATATCAACCGACTCACCTTTGTCTACCTGTTTATACACACCTTCAAAAAAACATATCAGATTAGTAAGACAAGATCTTCCTTGTCTAAAGCCATGTTGGCTGTCTCACATTAGGCCTTGACTATCTACATGCTGTGTAATTTTGTTCTTTATGATGGTTTCTACCATTTTCCCTGGTACTGACGTCAGGCTCACCGGTCTGTAATTTCCCAGGTCACCCCTGGAACCCTTTTTAAAAATTGGTGTTACGTTGGTGACCCTCCAATCTTCAGGTATTACAGATGATTTTAATGAAAGTTCACAGATTACCAATAGCAGGTCTGCAATCTCATATTTCAGTTCTTTCAACACTCTGGGATGTATACCATCCAGTCCAGGTGATTTGCTACTATTCAGTTTATCAAATAGTTGTAATATATCTTCCCGGTGTAGCGATATTTCTCTCAATTCCTCTGCAGTATCACCTTTAAATACCACTTCAGTCTTGGGTAACATCCCTACATCTTCCTCAGTAAAGACCGAAGCAAAGAATTCATTCAGTCTCTTTGCTATAGCCTTGTCTCCTCTTACTGCCCCTTTTACCCCTCTATCATCTAATGTTCCAACTGACTCTCTCACAGGCCTTTTGCTACGAATGTACTTGAAAAAGTCTTTATTTCGTGTTTTTGCTTCCGTAGCAAGTTTCTTCTCAAATTCCCGCTTTGCCTGCCTTATCAATGCTTTGCATTTAACTTGCCAGTGCTTGTGCTGTTTCCAGTTTTCATCATTTGGCTCTTTTTTCCATTTCCTGAAGGTTGCTTTTTTGGCAGCAACAGCCTCTCTGACCTCACCTTTAAACCATGCTGGCAGTTTTTTGGACTTTCTTCCACTTTTCTTAATGCGTGGAATACAGCTGGTCTGGGCTTCGAGGATAGTATTTTTAAATAACACCCAAGCTTGCTGTAAGTCTTTGACCTTTGGAACCGCTCCTTTTAGTTTTTTCCTAACTATATTCCTCATTCTATCATAGTCTCCCTTTCGAAAGTTAAAAGGTAGTACTGTGGATTCCTTTACTATCTGTCCTCCACTAATTAAATCAAACATGATCATACTATGATCACTATTGCCAAGTGGTCCCAACACCCTTATTTCTTGCACCAGATCTGGCATTCCACTAAGGACTAGGTCCAGTATGGCTTCCCCTCTGGTCGGTTCATGAACCAGCTGCTCCAAGAAGCAGTCATTTATTTCATCTAGAAACTTTATCTCTTTAGCTTGTCCTGCTGTGACACTGACCCAGTCGATACCGGGGTAATTGAAATCACCCATTATTACTACTCTGTTGTGACGTTTGTTAGCTTCCTTGATTTATTTGAGCATTTCATCATCCATTTGTTCATTCTGGCCAGGCGGTCGATAGTATACTCCCACTGCCATCACCTTCCCCTTCATAATTGTCATTGTCTTAAGAGCATCTGGAATTTCAATTTCTTCAAGTCATTGAAGATTTGTGTATGGCAGCTGGTGTCGTTTCAGTTGTTGTTTAATGGTTCGCTGTGAAGATGCATATTCTGGAAGATAAGCTGCTGTCTGTAGCGAAATTCTTTTAGTAGTACACTGTATTATTTGCCATGGTCTTTCAGTTGATGTTTTTGCTCTTTGACGCATTGAATCCAAAGGTCGTAAAGCTTCAATCTCCCCAGGATTAGGGGCATGGTCATGCTCTGTTTTAATAGCTATGAGTGGATTTGTAACTTTGACTTGTCCCTTGCAACCTGTTCTTGCGCATCTCCATGTGCTGCTTCCATCTTTGTTAACGTGATCTTTTCGATAGCGGTAGCCTTCATGAACTATCATTGTTTTTCCTCTTTGTGAATTGATTGTTTCCATCCAATAAACAACCATTATTTAATTGAAGGTGCACTCCCAATATTCCCGAATGCGAGCATTTCAACCTGACGCATGATTTTATTTATTTATTTAGACAGATTTGTATACCATTTCATCCTTCAATCAAAGTGGTCACAACACAGTTGGAGGGGTACATTTAACAGGAGGGGAGACGACTCACATACGTAAATACGGTGTTTGTAGATCAAAATGGGAGTGGGTAGAAGGGCCAGGTGGTGTATGGAGCTGTTGGGTCCATTGGGTGGTCTCTACATTCAACATTTAAACTTACCTTCCTGAATATGCGTCTTCATATCAAACCATACAATGACAACTCTGTTTTGTCATCTTCTGCTGTTTTGTCAGTTTCTGCTGCTTTGTTTGTGCTGTTTTCCGCATTTTATCGGCACCATTTTGTTTTGCGCTGCATTGTCGACCCACTCATTTGTCTATGTTGTTTTGTCTGCATTTTTTTATTGAGTGCTCTTTTGAGTGGACACCATCTTTACCCAATCATGCTGTCTCCATGCTTTGCACTCTGTAAAGTTTACAATCGGGCAGTGAACTGCCTTTCAAACCAGCTTCCCCACCAGCGATGTTTGAAGGACAGAGCTGCAGACACAATGGGTCCTTTTTTTAAAAAAAAAGTTGTCAGGGTCTTTTTGGTCTTTTTATTTTTGAAGTTCAGGAAGCCTCATTTCAGCAGCAATTATAGTCAAAGGCTCATTCTATGAAGCTCTAAATGGGTAAAGTAAGCTCAGAAAGAAGCACCAGGTATTATTTCTTCCCTGAAAAGGAGGTGGAGGCCAGTAATAGCCTTCCACTGGAGGTGATACAGGTAAAATCAGGAACACGATTCAAGAAAGCAAGCAGATGCACTTACGACGAATGTGAAACCAGAGATTAAGAAAGTTCTGCAGTACTGCAACAGAAAACGATAATTAGAAAGGCCTAGTGTTAGAAAGACCTTGTGTTCTTTACGTGCTGACACATTCCCTATTATTCTTTTTCCCACTGACGTCAGGCATAGCAGCAGAGCTGCTGCAAAATGAATGAAGCAGACAAGTCCAACAAAACCTCTCCTCTAATCACTTCATTGGCTCCTATCCGTATGCACATACAATTCAAACTTTTCTTACAGACCTACAAGTGCACTTATTCTACAGCTCCTCATTACCTCTCCTTTCTTATCTCTCTCTACACTCGGGAACTCTGCTCATCGGGTAAGTGACTTATCTATGGCCTTCTCTGCCACCACCAAGTCCAGACTCTGTTTCTTCCACCTTGCTGCACCATATGCCTGGCATAGAATTTCTGAGTAAGTCTGTCCGGCTCTGATCCTATTCAAGTCAAGTCTAAACCCCCCTTTTCTGAGGCCACTTTTAAAGCATTAACCCCTTATTTACCTGTTCATGCCCATGTTGTTTTTAATCATTTCCCATCATAAACAAGCCTTCCTGATCTCTTGTTTTGCCCTGTTTGATTTTGAATAGATTCTAAGTTTTGTGGAGCAGGGACTTTCTCTTACATGCATGTTATACAATGATGTGTAGCATCTAGTAACATTATAGAAATCAGTAGAAGTTGTAGTAGTGAAAGCTAGGATGAAAAGATGATAACAGAAACACTCACTGCCCCCCCCCCAGAGACAGAAAATACTTTGCAACTGGCGTACTAAAGTCTATACTTACTAAATAGAAAACACTTCATTATCCAGACCTTACTCTCATACATACATGACTTGTATGCTGGGATTATTTAGCAAATCTATCTATGTTTAGAGATACCATAGTGCAGCAAAACATTGTTCAATAACAGAATTTCTGCAACGGATCATTCAGCATTAATAATAATCAACATTAGGAACACAGTGTTGTTACAAATCAGGGTCTTAATTACAAGGTTCTACAGAACTGATAAATTGTTCAGTCAGGTCTTGCAATTACTCAATTAACCCAAGGTTGAATTTTATGGTGATTAACAGCCAGTCATCTTCACATTTTGACATTACAGAAATATTACACCATGATTGACGATTTGTCTGGAAGCTGCTTGGAAAGTTGTATAACTCGTTACCAGGCAGTGAAGATTTTCTTTTGTTGACACACAAGGAAACCTCTAATTATACGAGGCACTGTAGTTTAACAAGTGAATAAACTGCTCACTAAATTGGAAAAATTGTCATAGAGACGATGGTGGCTGCAACAAGTGTGACGCCAAACTGCTCCAAACTATTAACTCGTGTCTTCAAGCTAAGAACCCGCTTGTAAGGAAACTGATGTTGAAAGAATGGTGTTGAAATGCAATATGCCTTTTAACTAGCTGAGTCTGATGAATAAGCGTCGTTTGGCCATTTCTTTTGAACATGACAGCAGCCTACCAGAGCATTTAACCAAAGGTCTAGGAAATACTCCAGGACCTTCTTTCTATGTCAAGTCTGCTAAAATCAAAAATAAAAATAAACACTAACCCCCCTCCCCGGCCTGGCAATCTCATTTAGAAAGACATTACTTGTATTTGAACAAGTTATGAGTCTGCTCAGAAAGAAACATGAGGCCTTTTTCAATAGGTCGGCTTTCTTTGTGGCGTTTTGGGGGAAATAAGGGGAGGTTGGCAGGAAATGGAGAATTTGTTTTTTGTGTGTACATTAGAGACTCTGGGAAATTCTTTTTAGAGGGCAATACAGCATGGTGTGTACTTGTTCAGCTTATTTACTGTGTTTGATTTTATCTTATGTGTTCTGCTTGTATGCTAGAGCAGGGGATGTCAACCCAGTCCTCTGGACACACCTGGCAAGTTTTCAGAATAATCGCAATGAAGATGCATGATGGAGATCTGAATACAGTGGTGGAAATGCTTGCAAATCTATTTCGTGCATATTCATTGTGGTTACCCTGAAAATCTGACTGGCTAGGTGTGTCCAGGGGACTGGGTTGGGAACCACTGTGCTAGAGGGGGTCAATTTTGAGCCATAGCACTCAGGATTTTGTTTGAACACTGGCTGTTGTGACTTAAAGAATCCAGATATTCAGCACTGGTATCCCTCCCCCATATCCTGTTTCCGGATTCCAACCGCTACCCATTAGCAAAGCAGTAGCCCATAACCAGTTGGCAGTCTTGTGCCCTATGTTCAGCTCCCCAGACATTGGCAAGGCAGTTTGAGACAGAATCTGAATGTTCACAAGGTCAGTTTTGAAACTGGCTCCACTGGCCAGACGTTCCTATTTGCATATTCCCCTGCTGCTGGGACATCCTTTCTAAAATCCCACTTCATGGGCATTCAGTACAAACATTATCAGGACAGCGGCAATATTCAGCTTTCTGCCTGTCCTAACTTTATCGGATAGGAGGAATGTAGAATGGCAAAAAAATATATATAGTTTTTCAATTTTTCACAGATTTTTCCCAATTTTAGGGTGTTTTCTTTTTGTCAAGTTCTACACATTTATTTTAATAGGGAATTTTTAGTACATACTAAATTGATTTAATACACAGTAAGTGACAAGTTAAGGCACACTAAATTGATTAAGACATGTTTAATTAATTTAGCGCGCACTAAATTCTTTAAGGCACTTTAATGTATCTAATTTGCATTAATGAATACATGCCCCCTACTGGCCATTTATCTGGATAGCAGATTGAATATCACTGCTAACTGGCTAAAATTTGCTCAGCCTGATATTCAGCGGCACTAACTGGAGGTTAAACTTGGGGCAGTTTGTGGGAGAATGGGAGCAGTGACTGCTGCTATCTGATTAGCAGCACTATTCAGTCGCTAACAAGATAGCTTAACCACTTAAAGTTAGGACCAGTGAACGGCTTTCGTAATTTTAATCAGTTAGTGCTATAGAGTTAGTGGCTGAATATTGCTGCTAACCGGATAGCTGTGCTGGTGTCTGTCTGGCCAGCCCAGATATAGAACTGCGTAAACCATATATGTTTTGCTGCTGAACATCTGGTTTTAATTAAAGTGGCGGCAACAATCTATTCTGAAGCATTATGGGTTCTACAGTACTGATTACAATGGGTAGAATCTCGAACAACAAATACCACATTGCTTGTAAGTTCAAAAGTAGGACTAGCCAAAAAGTTTCCGTTCTGGGACTTAAAAACTTGGGAGCTATGCAGCCTGCTGCCGACATGCAGCAATTTCATTTTGAAATCCCTACACACCACTCATGTTGCAGACTTTGCAGGTGCAAGGTCCACGGATACTCATGTAAGAGTGGTACCTAATGGCCTCCAAATTTTCAAAGAAAAACTCTGAGGAAAATTTTACTTTGAAAATGTGCATGCAGGCCCATGGGAACACAGTACCTGTGGGATCTCAAGCATCCTGTGAGTATAAAACTTGTTAATAAAAACCCAGTCGATTCCTAGTCAGTAACATTCATGAATGATGTTTTACAGTACTGAAGGATGCCCTTAAATGTTCCTGCTGGGCAGTTCTGACAGATAAACGTATGCAAAACTCCCATACGTACAGCAAAATCTGCTTATCTAAGCCATTTTATGTGCCTTTTGATACAAGTCAATAGAGATGTGCTGGTCTCAACTCTATACCAGACCAGTCACTTTGCTTATGGTGTACAGTACCTGTCTTTGTGTTCAAGAACTAACCACATAGGCCCCTGTGTGGAAAATGGATTGGCATCATTAAACAGATTTCCCTCCCCCCCCCCCCCCCCAGGCTGGGTGCATAGCTATGTGTGGTTGAGCAATATGGTTTCAAAACAAATGGAGGTATGTGTTAAGACCATGAAATGGATGATAATCTGGACTAGGAATGTGCTTTTGTTTTGAAACGAAAGAAGCAATAGTGTGCCCTATTGTGCAACAGGGGGTGCTTTTGCACAATAGGATGCACTATTAAAAAAACAAAAGGAAGACAAAAAAAAAATCCTGAAATGAAACAAAAAGAAATTATTTGCCCTGCACATCTCTAGTATGGACTCAGAGTACAGTAGCTGTCCCATGTTCCGCCTGTCAAATATGGCACAGGTGAATGAGGGCCTAAGAAGATATACTGTATGAAATAAATGTGGTCTTCTTGCTGATAAGTACTGCCAGTTCCCTGGGTTAGAAGTCAGTGCACTTTGTTATTAATATTAAAACTGTAAGCTATACATCCCCATGTGTAACGCTGTTGACTACATCACTGTGCTGCTATATATTTGTTTATTTAACATTTCTTATATACCACCTTTCATGATATCAAGGTGGTTTACATTGAACAGGGCATTATAACTTGGAGATAACTATTTTACAGGGAACATGGGCAATGGAGGGTTAAGTGGCTTGCCCAAGACCACAAGGAGCACCTGTGGGACTAAAAACCCCAGTCCTTCTGGCCAATGTTCCCTCTAATTTTCTGTAGGCTGTGTGCGCATAAATTTTCAGCTGTGCGGCTTTTGAAGGAAGGTTAAATTTTTTGTGCGCTACATAACGACACTTGGAGTTATATACTTTAAAATTTGACTACACATTAGAATACAGTATGTACACCACATTGATGTTAATCAAATTAAATGAAAATAGACGATTACTAAATGAAGCGGAAAATTTCTAGTAATTACAATCACAAGTGTGGTATTATTTCAGTTAATTTTTATTGAAAGCCATTGTTATTCCATGTAAATAATTTATGTATGGAAGAAGAGTTCGGTGTCCTACATGGAGTGGTGGGTTCACCCCTAAACAAAGACATGGGGAGAGGTGGCCTGCACAGAGCAACAGGTGCACCTACTCTTGCTGGGCAGACTAGATGGACCATGCTGGTCTTTATCTGCCGTCACTTACTATGTTCTCAAAATTTTTCTCTTCGATCTTTCAAATGTACCCAGTCTGAATAAATTTTATCAAGGTCTACTGATCCGCCATCTTGAAGATGACTCTTAACACGCATCAGCATTTCCAAATGTTCTAAATGTAAGCGATTCCTTATTTTGGTTTTTAAACTGTTCATCAAGCTGAAACCACGCTCACAATCTGCACTAGAAGCCAAAAATGTTCCACCAATATCGATCAGTTTCGCTAAATCTGCAAACTGAGCATTCTGAAATGCCAAAGTCACCATATCCGGAAAACTGTTTATCAGTTTGCTTTTGATTTTTTCTGCGACTAAAAACTTGAAGTCATTGTACTGCTGAACAATAATATGTTCCTCCATAAGAAATTGTTTGTACTTTAAACAGAGTGATCGGACGTTTTCAATTCCAAATTCATAATCACACTGTGCTATTGCTGTCAAATCAAAAGCAGACCATTCCTCAATTTCATTTTCAGGAAATCTTTCCCCTAAATGCAGACACAGCATATTAATGAAAGTAAGTGTGGAACCAGTATCCACTGAAGCGTCTCCAGGTATCTTGTCGAGAAGATTTTTAACATTATCAGTCCATTTTACTGTGTCACCCAAGTATTGCATTCGGATTTTGTTCAGCTTACCCTGTGCAAGATGATATACTTCCAGTGGTGTTAGCCCACGTTTCTGAAATGCCATTGTTAATGAAGCTAGTTCAGATAAAACATCATTCAAAATTTGCAATGTTATATGGAATTGATGGCTGTTTAGCTTTTTATAACAGTACTTTGCAATGGGATCATTATCCTTATCTTCTTCAAAGTATTTTAATAATGGATCATAATTTCGAATAATTGCTTGAAGAGCAAAATGTCTAGATAACCACCGCACTTCGTTCAGAGGTCTAAAAGCAATTGACTCGCATTCAGAAGCATCTGCTAATTCTTTAAATTGTGACCTTTTAGTAGAAGATCGACAAAAGGTTGTGTAAACAGTTCTCATGAAAGTTTCAACTTCTTTCATCAACTTTACTTCCTTCCATGATTCAGAGATCCCCAAATCTTCACGATGGGCAACACAATGCTGCTGCACTAAATGCGAAATATTTTGTTTGAGCTGCGCAGCAACACCATTTATTCTGCCTGACATGACAGAGGCACCATCCGAAGTAAACATGACCATTTTGTTAAGGTCAAGCTTGTATTTCCCATAGAATTCCCGGAGTGCACTGACTATTGATGCAGCATCGCATGCTTCCAACTGTAGCATCCCACCAAATGAAGTTTTATACAGACATGAATTTACTGGCCGATATTTGAAGTACAGTATTAAGTATTTGTTGACAGAAATGTCTGTGCTTTCATCAATAGTTAATGTATGATACGCTGCTGATGCAACATCTGCCATGAGCTTATCTTGGACATTCATGTTTATAATTTCAAGAAATTCAAACGAATAGTTTTTGCTTCTCCAGCTTTCAGGTATGGTTATGTACTTGGACATGTGTTCATTAATATCTTGAACAGAGAGCATGGAAATATTCATCCGAACAGCCAGCAAAACACTATCAATTAGAATTTTAATTTCTTCTGGTGTAGAACGCTTCCGTTCATTACTAATTTGCCTTTTCTCTTTTTCAGCGGTGCTCTCAAGCAACAAGTTAAATAATCCTCCTCTTAAATTTGGATTTTTAGCTCTAAGTTTCTTAACACTTTCAGCATGAGTCTTACTAGACAGATGTCGTTTCAAAAAGTCCAGTTTCCACACATCATCCCAAATTTTGCCATTCGAAAACTCTCCGATGGTTTTTGCATCTCGGCAGTATAAACAGACTACTCCGTCATCCTCTTCGTAAGTGAATATTTCATGCAGTTGAACGCACGTTTTATCCCGAGATTTCGGTGTCTCCGTTTCAATCATTTCTTCAAGCCATTCAGGCTTAAAAGCTCTGGCCGTTCTCTTACGTTTTGCACCTCTCATTGCTATTGGTTTCGACATTTTAAAAGTGGTGTGGTGGTCACAGCAGGTGCTTTATTATTCAAAAGAAATGCCCACAGCCTACAGAAAATTAGAGGGAACATTGCTATAAGGTATGTACATGTATAAAAACAACATACACCAAGATTTTATGTAAAGCAACTCAAAAAAAAAACATATGGCATAGTGACTTACCAAAAAGGTCAAAACATTAAAATGACATTAAAATAGCTGAACACTAAAAATCGACGACCGAGGGATAACAAGCATCAATAACATGGGGGGGGGGGGAGGAAGGGGGAAGGGAAGGGGGGAAGGGGAAGAAAAAGAAACTGACATTGTATTGTAAGAGCCCTATCTGTTTAAAAGAAAAGGGGGGAAAACAAATGGGACTAAAAAAGTACCACTAATAAAAAAGGTGATGGATGGCATATGTAGTAAAAATAATAAATACTTTTGGCATTAAAAGATATCTCTGAAGATAAGTACAAAAGTATGATAAGCACATTTGGCAAAAAGAAAGATCATCTCTGGTTGAAAGAAGAGAAAAGTGGGGGCAAGTCAAGGACATTTTCCCTCTTTCACAGGGTTCCTATGCCTGTACTCGCCAGCTCTATGGGGAAACCACCTGAAATAAAAAGGGGGCAAGAACAAGAAAGGGGGGGGGGGAGAAAGGCACTTCAAACTAAAGTGCTTAAAACAATCACAAATTATGAAGGGGCAAAAAACAAATAAGCAGCACATGGTGATACAATAAAAACGCATAAGGAAAAAAAGGAGGGATTAAAAATTGTACCATATAAAGACCAATGTAAACGGTGCCGAAGGGGCTCCGGATGCAAATTGTGATCACCGCGCCAATACCGTGTGAAATAAGAACATAAGATATGCCATACTTGGTCAGACCAAGGTCCATCAAGCCCAGTATTCTGTTTCCAAAAGTGGCCAATATAGGTCATATGTACCTAGCAGTTTCCCCAAGAGACACAAGTTCCACAATGCTTGTACTGGGTCATGCATTGATATCTTCGGTCACTCCTTAATAATGGTTTATGGACCTTTCCTCCAGGAACTTGAAATGCTTTTAAAATTGATAGCTGTAGCCTAATGTAAATATTACTACAATAGTCATAACAAATACACTAAAGCCCAGAAAACTGATAATTGATATCCAAAGATACACTCAACATAATATACAAATCTTTATAAAATGCTGTTTTTATAACCTTCTTAGCACAAGAGTGCATACTAAGCTGGCTATCTGAAAAATCATACCTAGGTAATATTTCTGATTTCACAGAAGAGAATAGCCTCATGTAACTTAATTGTGGCAAGAAGCATATAGCCCACATTTCAACACGCTGCCATTACCTCCATTTTCTTTACATTAATACTCAATCCATATGTTGAAAACTCAATTGTTAAAAACAATATACCTGCTAAAACCAAACCCCAACATTAGCCATCAATTCCTGCTGTCAAACTTATCATTATTGAAAAGCAGAAGTATAATTAAGCACAAGCACACAGTTGACTTTCAGTTTTGTTAAATTACACCAAAATACATCAAGTTTTGATTTTCAGTTAACAATCGCAGACTGCCTTGACTCTGCATCAAGCCCCCTCCAAGGCCTTCCCATCTCTCACAGGCAGAAGGGAATGGCTGCTCCCATGGCAAACTCCTTCTGTCTGCCCGTGGGCGATTGGATTCCCACAGGCAAGAGGGGAAGGTGCGGCAAAGACATAGTGGCATCTCCAGACTGGGGAACAGAAGCCAGCAGCCAATGGAGAAGGACCTGATGTCTTTAATTGTAAAGCGTAAGGCCCTATCCCTCCTGCTTGTAAGGCACCGGGAACCGTGCAGCGCTCCGCTCCCTCCCGGGTCACGTATCTAAGGCACAGCTTCCGTTCCTCCCACTACCGCCGCCTGCTCACGGTTCCCTCACCCCCATCTCGTCAAGGTTTCCGGAGTCTCGGTCGGAACCGCACTCCTGTCGCGCTCGGCTTCCCACCCAGCAGCAGCATAACCAGGACCCGGAATCGCCGCCATAGAAGCTGCCTCCGGGCGCTTACCTTCCCGGTAATTCCTGCACAGCCGCCGATGAATGCTCTTCACCACGCCAGAAAGCTTCTCCTGCTCCAGCTGAGGGAGGGATCCAAGGAGTTGCGTGGCTGGCAGGCAGGCAGGCACAAGAGCAGAAAGAGGCTGGCTTGCTGGCTGCCCCTCCCTTTTATTTCCCTATAGCCTGCCATGATTCGTCAATTGTTCAGTCACATGTGAGAGGAGTGAGGGCAGGGAACTCAGACAGAGAAGAGATTCGCAGAATGGCAGTAGATCGGTGGTGCAGCCGCAGCCTTAAAAAACCCAAGGTTTGAAATCAGTAATTTTTGTGCGCTCCTTTAAAAGTTGTGTGCGCTCGCTTGGCGAGGTGTGTGCGCGCGCACACGTGCACAGCTTAGAGGGAACAATGCTTCTGGCCTAAGGTTGCTGTCCTCTAGTGGGATTTGAGCCCCTGACCTTAGGTAACTTACCCCAACCACTAGGCCACTCCTCCCTAAATAAACACTTCAGCAGCAACATGCAGTCTTCATCTGAGCTGAGGGTAGGGGAAGCCCAAGTAAATGTTATACTGTGCCAGTGTCATCGTCTATGGTGCTGGCTCTTGTGTTCAAGCACAATCAGAAAGGCCTCTGTGGGAAAATGACTCCTGACATGTTCCCACCTTTGCCTTGGTACTCATCTGGTTACATGAGCAAACATTAGATAACACGCACAGGGCACAAAAATATGCCCTTTCCTTGGGGCTTTGGAATGTCCCTCCAGAAATAGTAAATTTTTATGCTTAATTTTCAAATATTTTATAAAAAGTATTTCATTATCAAGGTGCATGGTCTGTGAACTAATAAAAGTAAAAGAAAAACGACAAGCAGAAGGAATGAAATTGTTCAGCATGTTTTTAGTTTTCTTCTCTTCTATTATATTCAGATTTCACATATATGCCCACACAGGCTAAATGTTTTCCTGCCTTATAATATATTTCCTGCACTCTGAGTTGTTTTATAATCATGCCACGAGTTCAAATCTCTGATGTGATAAGATGCAAGGCTGACAGTACTGCCTGTGAATAAGCAAGAAGAGGATATGAGCTGTAAGAATGAAACACCTCGACTAGTCCCAAAGATCTTACTAACCAGGGGTGCTCTTTTCAAGAGTTTTAGCAGAGGCACAAACTGACAAAAAAACATTTAAAAGGAAACATGTAAAAGAATATTTAACCTTACAATATTCTATTTTCAGGGCAATATGTTCACAGTGCATAGCTCTGCAAGACAGGTGAAATTGCTTCTCCCGCAATATGCAGCAAAATCCGATATACCAGGGGAAATAAGCTGAGTCACCAGTGCAGACTTTCAAGTTTGGCCTTCTTTTGCTGCAGACATAGACCTGGAGATCTGAATGTCCTTGAGGGTTTCCTTTTCATAGTACCAGTCTGGTAACCATTCATTCATATTAATGGGCATTGAGTGGACTTCAGATTCTGGATGTTTACAATTTACTTAACGCATTTCTGAAGGGCATAAAATTTCAGGATGACTCTTGTGATCTGATAGGTCCCAATGGCTTTATGTCAAGAGTTGCCATTGTGGACTGCTGGCCAATTGTTGCTTGCTCTGTGCAGTCATACTGACCTATCAATGCACTGAAGCAATACGGCACTGGTGGCCTTCATGAGGTGGCTGGGAAGCCCAGAAAGATATAAATCTACAAGTAGGAGTCTTTTCACTTCATGCAAAAGGGATGTGTTTGGCCATTATGAGACTTTCCATGAATTTTAAATTTTTTGTCCCAGTAGGAGCATTCATGCAAAAAAATAAAAACATACAAAGTGCCCAGAAATGTGAAACAAAGCAGAAAATTTGGGGTTTTTATATTATATTTGCATTTCAACACTACCTTCTGTGATAAAATTTGCAAACTGGCACCCATCCTCATAGTAAACCTTCATGTGAGGTCTGCTATGTGGAAGCAAATGATGCTGCTTATTGTGGGAAATCCCAAGGATTGCATCACGAATTTCCATTTAGCAAGAAGGGTGCTTTTATAGTAGGGTACCTATACTGTAAAAGGATATAGGTGCATATGTTGTGCTTACTGAGGTGCATTTTACTTAAGCAATAGCATCTGTTGTCAAGAATACAATCTGTCTGTGAAGTTGTCTATCCATACGTTTGGTGCTTATGTTGGCAACCGCACAAACAAACCTTCTGCTGGTAGCAGACAAAATGAGCAATATCTGCCTATGGGGACCCCATCCTCCTCCGGTCTGAGGAAGGACCCACCACTGCAATTGAAAAGCGCAGCGTCTGTCAGCAGGGGTCCCATTCCCTACCAGCTGGAAGAAAGACCAAGGCTACCACTGGTGGGGGACTTAGAAGCAGGAGTCCCAGAACACCACCGGCTTTTTAAGGCCACTATAAGAGCGGCAGCTGGAAAGAAGAGAAGGAGCTGAGCATCAAGGTAAGGGGTGGGGTTAGAGAAGAGCTTGATAGAAGGAATGGGGGTTAGAGAGGAAGAGGGGCAGAGCAGAAGGGAAGGCACAGTGGTGAAGTATTGAAGGAGCAGGGCATAAGGGGAGGGGAGTGGTTGGGAGAGGGTGGAAGGGAAGGCATAAAAGGCAGGAAAGGGAGAGAGATAGTAAAGTTGGGGGGATGGAGAGAGTGTATGACTGGATGGAACAGAAGGAAGGAGAGTGCAGGAGGAAGGCTATTGAAGGGTAGGGAGTGGTCATAGTGCAAAGGAGAGAGGAACCTACAGGTCACAGCCACACATGCAGAGTTCCCAGTGCACAGACACACAATCCCCCCAACACACTCAGCTTCCTGGTACACATACACACACCCATACATATGCAGCCCCCAACACATATGCACGCACACCCTGACACACACACACACAAATGCAGCACCCCAAAACACACATGCACACACACATGCATACCTGCCCCTCAATCCCCTTCAACAAACATACCACAACACTGACAATCACCCCAACCCTCTCCCCCATCCTCCAAAACACATTCATACCTTTAACTCCCAAACAAACAGACACACACACACACACACACACACACACACACATCCCAACCTCACATCTCCATAGATAAACAGGTAAGCTGTCCACGTGGACATAGATCTGTGCATCATGCCACTGATTCACATGCACCTAGGCATGTAGAGCCATGCAGCTACACAAGCCCTGCTGCCCTATTGAGTCACAGGGGATACACACCATTTTGTCACACTATGTGTGTGCACTTTTCAACTTATTTTATAAGGTAAAATATGCACGTGTGCTTCGCCATAAATGCCCACATAAAGTGTCACTTGCTTCGAGGCAGGCATAACTTTCTTATTCCCATTTGTATGGATACTCCTGCATAGTTTAACATGCATGTGTATTTCACAAATCCAGCTCCACTCTACCTATCCCTTAAAGCCCATGAATATTCCACGTAAAGTGGAATACTTTGATCCGGCTTACTTCTGCATTCAAAATACTGTTTTATGCACAAAAATAGGCTTTTATATAATGTTAGTTTTAGTTTATTCAATATACCGCCTATGACAAATACATGTGAATTGCCTAGGTCCAGGACATTTATGAGTGCCAAAGAGCAGATGTAAAAATAAGTGCATGAATTCCATGGGGTATTTTTCAAAACACATTTTCATTTTGAGAATTTGTGCAGGGAAAAGTATGCATGAATTAGTTATGCATGTGTGGCTAACCACTTAGGATAATTTTATAAGCCATTCTGGGGCATGTAAACTAAAGTGCAGTCAGTGGATAGTGCAGCACCATGGTAATGGTTACCATGCACTAAAAATGCCAGCACAGTAAAAATCCCACACTAACTGCTTAGTGCACAATTGGACGGGGACTGGGCAGTTACGGGCACAGAGTGGGTGTTGCCTATACATTGTGATTCAGGCATCATTAGCATGCGCTAATTGCCAATACTGCCGTTCAGTTGGTGGCGGTAAGTGTACCCCATTGATCACAGTTGCAGGTTTAGCACAGTGAGGAGCGTCATAACGCGCTAAATGCAGGGAGACTTGCCAGAAATGCCCCATCAGTTAGCATCGGTTGGCCACACCTTCCCGTGCTAATTTTTGGCACTAAACGCATACGAAGATGCCGGTTCTTAGTGCAGTTTAGTAAACATGCCCCTCTATGCATACGACAGCATTTCACCCGCAGGAATGCCTTTTGAAATTAACCTTCATATGCAAGCTTTTTTTCAGTCTTCTTTTATTTACTTTTACTGAAACTATTCAGCTGTTAGTATAGTTACAAAACTTAACCAACTGTACAGGAAGCTCTATAAACTTCCAATAAATCTCTTTAGGGTATTACTCTCCTAAATTTTGTATCTCATTTTGATTATATCACTTCCTAGCACAAACCATTGTTTATCTTCCCTTCTGCTGCTCCAAGTTCACTGATACAACACTGCTTTCTGGTCATTCCACCAAAGGCTTAGAGAGGAGGAATTTTTCAAACCATCCCTCCAGCTAATGACCCTTTTTACTGCTATTACTACTGCTACAATGCTGTACTGATTCATATAAAAGATGGTCCCTGTTCGCCAGAGCTTACAATCTAATCAAGACAGACAATACATTAGATGAGAATAAAGGTAAAAAAGGGAAAGGTAAGGAGACACAAGGGATCAGGTCCAAAAGCAGCCTCAAACAGCTGAGCCTTTAGCATGGATTTGAAAAGAGGGAGAGATGGAGCCTGACGTACAGACTCGGGTAGTTTGTTCCAGGCCTTAACTCGAGCTCTCTGCCACACAGCCCATAGGAAAAAAGTGGGGCATGCCACGCAGCAGATAGCTCAAGCTAAGTGTTAGTAAAGGGGCCCTAAAAATCTCTTACCCATGGATATGGACTATTTAGAAAGTATTCCCCGCTATGGGAATAATTTTATAAAACCATTTTTACATATTTGTGGCCTCATGGAAAAGTACACGTGTTGGCATGAAGGTGTGCGTATTTTGCTGGTAGGCATAACCGGGGATGCGGTCTGCGCCGAGTATGAGCTGAGTTCACAAGCACACATGTTGATTATGAAATAATTTAAAATAAACGTGGTACTTGCATACTTTACACACTTTCATTTATACCTGCTTTCCAGCTTTCCTGCTTTCCTGATTTCTTCTTCTTATACTAGTCTTTTATAAAGGCACACAGATGCCTTTGTAAATGTATAAAATAGCTCCTAAGAAGGTGCCTACTTGGTCTCTGAAACTAGGCATCCCCTTAGAAAATTACCCTCCAAATGTGCAGGCAAAAGTTCTGTATGCACATCATGGAACAGCTCACGTATTTTTACCCATATTAAGCAGAAACATTCCCAGGGGCAGGGTTAACGCAGAGACTGAAACAATACAATATTTTTAGTTTTTCAAAAACTAACTATATTTTGATCAGAAAAACAGTGTCTGCGGAAAAAAAGGAGCTGAAAGTCTTTGTGAGTAGTTTTTCCTTAAGCAATTCTCAAAGTGAAAAGTCGTGCATGTTTGCACTTCAAAAACTAATGCAAAATCCAACTGCTATTGCTGCTGCTATTTGTCATTTCTATTGCACCACTAGGCACACTCAGTTCTGCATATATACACACAGGAGAGTCCTTCCCCACAGAGCTTACAATCTGTTCAAGACAGACAAACAGAACAGAGAGGGGACTAGGGTAATTCTAAAGGAAAATGATTAAAATGCAGATGGGTGTAGACAGGAAAGTAAGTAAGTGTGTCAGGATCCAAAAGCAGCTTGAAACAGATGAGTTTTTAGCTTGGATTTGAATTGAACCAAAGATGGAGCCTGATCTACCAACTTGGGTAGTCAATTCCAGGCATATGGCGCAGCAAGATGGAATGAATGGAGACTGGAGTGGACAGCAGAAGAAAACTGTATGAATTAAAGTGATTTGCTTGATGAGAAGAGTTGCCAAAGAGGTGTGTAGGGAGAGGTAAGATAATAAGGAGCTTCAGAATGAATGCACTTGTACATAAGTAGGGGAAATTTGAACTGCATGTGGAAACAGATAGGAAGCCAATGAAGTGACTTGAGAAGAGGGGTTATGTGAGTTTGCCAACACTGGTGGAAGATCAGCTCTGCAGTTGAGTTTTGAATAGTTTGAAGGGGAGATAGATGGTTCAATGGGAGATCAGCAAGGAGCAAGTTACAATAGTCTCAATGGGAGGTGATGAAAGAGTGGGTAAGGGTCTTGACAGTGTGTTCAGAAAGGAAGGGATGAATTTTGTTGATGTTGCAGAGGAAGAAATGACAGGTTTTAGTTATCTTTTGCATATATATAGAGAGCAGCGTCAAAGATGACCCATAGGTTGAATGTCAAGAAGACAGGGAGGATGACAGTTTTATCTACAGAAATGGAGAAGGGAGGAAGGGGAGAGGTGGATTTAGGGGGAAAGATAACAAGCTCTGTCTTTGCCAGGTTCAGTTTTAGAAAGCAGTGGCACAACTAGGCAGCAATGTCAGATAACCAGGCTGAGATTCAGAGCTGGATTCCTGGAGAGATGTCTGGTGTACTGAAAACCACGGGAGGAGATCAAGGCACCAAAGGAAGGAGTGTAGAGAGAGTGAGAAAAGGTACACAGAAGTACCCTAACTGAAAGCTGGATAACAGCAGAGGAGGATCCACCAGAGCATATACAGAATGTGCAATGGTAAAAAGTGCCCAAGTACTTTCTGTAGCTATGTGAGCTATATGAAACTTGCCCCCTTAAAGGTTAGGAAGCACTATGCAAGACTTCAACAACAAAAGTTACACCAGGGACTGATCAGTTCAGTCCTCCAATGCTGCATATTGCTGGTTTTCAGCATATATGCAATGACACACGGAAACATAGGATAAACAGCAGATAAACACCTATGTAGTCTGCCCATTCACATCAACTACTGAGTTCTACAATCATTTCTGCTACCCAGAGATCCTTTGTCATCGTCCAATGCTTTCTTGAATTCAGGTACTGTTCACATGTCCACCTTCTCTAAGACTGTTCTAGCCATCCATCAACTTTTCCAAAATGAAGTATCTCCTTGGATTACTCCAGAGTCTATCCCTTTTCTCCTTAATCCTATGAGCTCTTGTTTCTGAGCTTCTTTTAACCCATTAAAGAGGCCCACCTCCTGTGCATTTATACTTTGCAATTACTTAAATGCCTCTATCACGTCTCCCTTTTCTTGCCTCTCCTCCAGAGTACAAACATTTAGCTCTTCTTCTTTTAACTTTAGCTTTAATTTACATTTGCATTTAATAGTAACCATCAAATACAATTTGACACAGCAATTGAGTATAATAACTGCAAAAATAACTGCAAATACAAACAAAAAGTAGAAAAAGAACAAATAAAATGTATCCACGTGCCCTACCTAAAATCTACTACATTACAGGGTCAAGAAAACACCCCATCTCACACTAAGCAGATTTATTCCCACCGAAACATTCCTTGGAACCTAGTTACAATCCTTGTTACACCCTGATCATCTCCTGTTACACTATTCTTATTGCTACTGTTCAATGTATTCTTGAAATTCAATGTAAACTGCTTAGGTAATATGAAAGGCGGTATATAAAAGCTGTTAAATAAATAAATACTCCAACAACACGATAAACTTTAGCTATGAAATCAGGAAAGATAACTCCAGAAGCCAACAAGCTTCACTTTCAACCCCAAAAGCACCAACCCCAACACTCCTACTTAAGCCAAGTCTTCATACCCCCGGAGCTCCCTCATTTTTATTGAGATGGCTCTTAAAAGACATTTCTTATCTTGTAATTTAAAATATATTTACAAGGAAATTTGCTCACAGAAGATGCCCCCAAAGAAATGGCCTACCCACACATTACCAAAAGCTTGCATCTACTTTCCTGTGTGTTTCCACAAATATCTGCAGAAAGCCGCCTCTATGCCCCATTGATAAGGCACTAGAATGCATGAAATAAATCAAAGAATAGCATCCCTATCTTCAGAAACCACAAGGGTAATTAGTAGGATGGCCCAATTACCTTCTCCCATCTCTGATTTCTCTAACAGCTCCAACAAGTCCAGAGATTCATCACTTTACAGATGGGAACAGATTAAGGAGTGGACAACAGAATCTTAGGAAAATTCAAAATCTGCAAGTTCTCAAAAATTTCCATTCTTTGATACACAACATTTCTTTCTTGCACTAATTCAGCCTGGATGGCTGTTACCTGGATGGATGAATGTTCCAATTTCTTAACCCTCTCTTCCTCAGTCCAAATAGTGAGTTTGTTGCACTGGAATACGTATATGAGCAGTAGTCAAAGTCAAGAAGGCAACTATACATTCCACACAGAGTCCAATGAAATATTTTGAGATTTACCAAGGAAGGTCTCCCTGGTTTTCAGGATGTCCCAAATGAATATTCATGAGAGAGATTTGCATGCACTGCTCCTATTGTATGCACATATATCTCATGCATATTCATTAGGAGCATCCTGAAAACTTGACTGGTTTGTGGCCCTCAAGGACTGGAGCTTGACACCCCTGGTGTACAGTACTCCAAATGAGGTCTCGTTAGAGACTTATACAGAGGCACTATTACCTCCTTTTTCCTGCTAGCCATTCATCTCCCTAGGCATCCAAACATCCTTCTGGCATTTGCCATTGCCTTTTCTACCTATCTGGCCACCTTGAGATCATCAGATATAAGCATCTCCGGGTCCTACTCTTGTTTTCGGCACAGACACTTCTTCACTACTTATATGGAAGCAAAGCATGCAAACATACCTCAAGCATATTTACTGTGGATTTTCTGAAAACTAGACCTGTTTGTGATACTCAAGGATTGGAGTTGCTAACCTCTGATCTACACTAAGACTAGGCTTACATTAATGAAGAATGTCTGACATTTTTTATATGTCCAGGAAATCATAACAATGCTTATTTTATGTCATTTCCCAACCGGAATGAAGGAAAACACAACTAAATGCCATTTTGTTCGATTTCTGCATTTAGGAGAAACTAAATAAAATGAAAAAAAAAAAACCACCTAGAAAATAATAGTAAATGAAATGAAAATATTTACCATTCACAATCCTTATATTAATATGAAGCTAACCCCCAGGGATTTCTTTTTGCTTACGAATTGTAGAGTACGAGATGCAGCCAAACAAAACAAAGCTAATAATTTACTAGGAAACACAGGAACTTATATTTTTCAGGATACACATATTCAATTTAAAACTCCTCACTGCTATGTTTTATTAGCATATACAGTTTATCTTGGTACTTCTGCTGTTTTACATTTGTCACTTGCATCATTGTCCTGTGTATCTATTGGAAATATATTCATGTGTCAGAGATCTTACTGAAATTGCAACAGAGACATCTGCAGCAGGGCTTGATGGGGTTTGGATAGCTCACACAGGGGCAACATCTCTGCATATATATTTCAGTCTAGTTAAAGGTACCAGAAATTAAACTGCTATATGTGGAACAAAAACAATTATGTTTTGCCTTATCCTTCCTGATTTTTATTGCTTCCCAAGAGCAACTTATTGAATCTGTGAACGATGTTGCAACATTGCTCAACTAATCCACCTCATCGTTTCTCATCGTTTTAGATGCCAGTCAGATCCACGTGCTGCATTACTGACTCTTATGGAAATCCTAAAGAAGCATCACACTGTCACATCTAATTTATGAACGCAGCTCAAAAACCACTTTAGTACAGGAGAGCTATAGAAATAGGTAGTACAACTACAAGAAATGTATACAACTTTCGTCTCATGGTAAAGGATACATTGGTAGGACAAAAAAAACAGAAAAAATAAGAACAACACGGGGAAAATGATCCAAGAGACAGACAGATGGTGATAAATCTTATAGCAGTTCTGCTATTTCTCCTTGGCACGTTTACTGTAGATCAGAGCAGAAATTCAGGCCTGTTGCTCTAGTGCTGACCATGGAAGAGAGTGATACTGCTACACACATTTCTTGTTTCTCAGCAACTCACATAAGTCATTTGAGAAATAGTAACATGGGAAAGCAATACCATCCACCAATTTCTATAGCTGTCTGAAGAAAAAACTGCCACTGATGTTTAAAATGTGCTGATGGGGTGGATCTAATGACTCGGTGACTGTTCTTGTGCAGGAGACCTGGGTGCAATTAGCAGATAATGTTCCTCCTTTTTTGGCTAGCTCAGCCTGGGGACACTTTCACAGTGGCAGCATTTACAGCACTTGGGAGTGAAAATAAGGCTATCTTAGTTCCAGGTTTGAGCAACAAGGTATGGAGGAGGGAAGAAGAGTCATTACTCTGCCCTCCCCCCCCCCCCCCATCCATCCCATGACAGCAACAATATCACTTCCCAAGCAGATAAATCAACAGAGAAACAGAAATAGTAATGCATTTTCCCCGTACTGTGCAAAAAATAAGGATAATAGATTTAAATTGTAAAAACTGACATATTCAAAGCGCTAAATTAAAAATATTTTTTTCTCTCCTCTGTGTCCCCATTGCTGGAATTGGGGACAGGAGGCTGCCAAACAGGGGACAAAGCTCAAAAGAAATTAGGGACAAACCCAGGAAATCAGTGACATCTGGTAACCTTAAGCGAAAGACACCCAGCTAGTGACACAAACTGTCCAGGCTCAAGGTGCATGCATCCCAGTTTCTGGAGAGAACCATGATCTCTAGTCCCAGTTAAGCATTGTCAGTAGGAGGGTTGTGTAGACAGAATGGAATTTAAATGGATTAAAATTCCTAGTAGTTGTGAATGAAAGCTCATGAGTCTCCAGCCTAGTAGAGCCCAGGTCCAATTTAAATAGTCAAACCTCGGTTTTCATTTGCCCCGGTTTTCATACGCTTCGGTTTTCAACGTCTTTTCTGACTGAGATTTTGTCCCGGTTTTCATGCATTGCTTCGGTTTTCAACGTCTTTTGACTGAGATTTTGTCCCGGTAGCAGGGAAGAAAAGCTGTCAACGTAAGCAGGAGATGTTGCATGAATGTGGGAGGCAGTTCTTTCTCTTGCAGGGTACGTCTGAAGCTATATCATTAAGATTTTCTGCCATTCTGAAGCATTGAGCAGATAATGTAAAGGTATTTTAATGGACTGAATTCAATGTGATTCCGAAGAGAGCTGGGCACAGCAGCTTCTCAGGGGTGGCTAAGGCCAGATGTTAACATACTGTACTGTACAGTACTGTACTTAGCTTGCTTTCAGTGATGTTAAATGTTCATTTATCCATTTCATTAGTCATTTATATTTATTTCTCATTGTTTTCTGTATGTAAAAATATAGTTATTCTCTATAAAATGTATTTTTTGTGAATATTTTTGGGTGTCTGGAACGGATTAATTGGATTTACATTATTTCTTATGGGAAATATTGCTTCAGTTTTCATACGTTTCGGTTTTAGTCAGACTTTTTCGAACGGATTAATCATGAAAACCGAGGTTTGACTGTAATGTCAAAGTGAGCATGAAGAAATTGCTTATCAAAGGGGATGATTTTATAAAGCATTTTTCACATGTGCAACAAAATGTCTTCCCCTCTCCAAAAGGTTAGAAAAGAACAAGAAAAGGTTCAGAGAAGAGTGACAAAAATGGTAAAGGAAATAAGACATCTCCCTGCAGGTTAGGGCTGTTCAGTTTGGAAGAGACAACTGAGAGGGAATGAAAGATATTTATAAAATCGGGATGGTGTGGAAAAGGAGTGGAGTAAGCTAATGGTTAGAGCACTGACTTGGGAACCAGGAGACCAACATTCAGTTCCCACTAGCACTCCTTGTGGCCTTGGGCATGTCATTTATCTCTCAATTACCTTAGAAAAATCCAAGTTATCAATGTCCCTGTTTAATATATATTACCAAGTTGAAGTTATAACTTAAACCATTTTGACTGAAATGATAAGGCGGTATAAAAAACCTGTAAATTAAATAAATAGAGGCACATTCCAATGTGGCTGTCCAGGCCCCTGTGTATCAGATTAGAATCAGGACGCCCAGAGGCAGATCTGATTCTGATCCCACGGAGGCTAGACATGCCCGCAGGATCAGAATTGGGTCTAGGGCCTGAACATGCAGGCTGGACCATGATTCCGATTGACCTGCACACACAGCCACATGCCGGCTACCTCAGTCAGGCTTCAGAATGGAGCTGCAGTGCCATGGCATCCTGTTGCCATGGCACCATAGCTCCATTCAGGATCTGCGAATGCAGGCCGCTGCAGATTTACTTCCATCCCCGCAGCTGGACCCTCAATCTGGCCTCTCATGGCCAGGGTCCAGCTGCGGGGAACTTCCTGCATCTTCTATTTTTTGTTTCCGGCCCAGCAACAGAATCCCCCGATGTCTGGGGGGACTTATTCCACCTCTGTGGTGGAATAAGTCCCCCATCTAAGTTCATGGTATTGGACGTACAGGGTCGACCCCAGAATCAGCTCTGTACATCTGGGGTCGTGGATCGTCCATGCCCTGCCCTCACTCCACCTCCAGAACGCCACCTCTTGCCCCATCTAAGCCTCTCCATACAAACGCGTTGTTCGTATGGGGAGGCCTGGGGCCCACAGGGGCGTGAGTAGAGGGGATGGACGTCCCAATGGGACTATTCATGGGACAGAATGACCCCATAGGGAACAGTTGTTTAACCTTCCTTTCAAAAACAAGAGACACTTCACAAACCTAATCATCAGCAGTTAGAAAAGAAATCGTAAAAAACATTTTTTCATGCAGTGCATAATTAAGCTGTGGAATGTGTTGCTGGAGGATGTGGGATGCATTTGAGGTTTGGATAAGTTCCTGGAGGAAACATCCATAAAAATGTATTAGCCAAGTAGACTCAAGAGAGCCACTACTCATCCCTGGAAATGAGCTATGAGAAATATATGTACTGCCAGGTGCTTGTGACCTGACCTGGCCACTGTCGGGGCAAAATGTTGGGCAATATCCATGATCTGACTCAACATGGCTTTTCTTCTGTTCTTCTGTTCTTCCTTGTATGCATACTGTGTGTGGAATTCTCAGGGATACAGTTTAATTGGAGCTGGAAAGGCACTACAATGTTGATGCATATATTATAAAATACACCTTCCTCGGAGGTGGCGTAAATTTATGTGAGAGAATTTGTACGCTATTAGAGATAGTTATGAGGTCTGTTTTATGAAAGCATGTAGGTACCTTTCCTGCCTTTGTAAAATATTCTTCAAAAAAATGGAAGTAGATCGATACAATAACAGCAGCTATGGATACCACTCTATCAACAATGAGCCACTTGGCTGAAGACCGAACAAAGTTTAGCTCAACTATCCAGAGGGTCGCCAGGAATCGACACAACTTGACAGCACTTAACAACAACAACAGCCTTTTAATTTAGACTTCTATTTGAAGTTATTCAGTTCTTTGACATGAATTCATATTTCAAGCAATTTTCTGCTCTGCATCAGGGGAAGTTTAGAATGTCATATTTCTACCCCTGAGGCAGACTAGAAGATTGCTTGAAACATGAATTCATGTCAAAAATGTAAATAATTGCAAATGGAATTCAAACTGAAAAGGTTGCTTTTATAAATACTATGGGGCCACTATTCAGAGTGACTAATATGACTAGGGCCACTGAATATCCCTGGGTGACACTGCTAAATGCCCTGATGCTAGCCAACTGGTATCAGAGTGTTCCAGGGGCAGAATGCAGGTGGCGTCTGGGGCTAATTGAGCTGCGGCAATATTCAGCCACTGACCGGTTATCCCTAAGCAGGAAACGTTAGGCAACTTAAAGTCTGGCCTAACTTTCACCACAGAAGCTAACTGGGCTGTGGCTGAACATTGATATTTCACTGCTATCTGGCTGACCCGGATATGAAATGCCGGTGACTAGATATG
The DNA here is from genome assembly GCA_033557465.1 of Ichthyophis bannanicus. NCBI lineage: Eukaryota > Metazoa > Chordata > Amphibia > Gymnophiona > Ichthyophiidae > Ichthyophis > Ichthyophis bannanicus. Next base: position 938,560,533 of record CM066034.1, read on the forward strand.
GCCCAGCATTGAATATCCAGGTTTAAAGTTCAGTGGCGATAGCTAGCCACTTTAGAAGATCTGAATTCCCCTCCCCCCCATCTGTTTTTGAGCAGAGGAGATGAATTAAAATGTATGACTGATGATATTGCTGAATCTCCTTGCAAGGATTATAGTTGGCTTTTTTTAAAATATGCATAAATAAGTTCTTGTTTTGGAAATTTGGCATTGGTGCCCTGCTATGAAATTGTTCCTGAAAGCTCAAATATCATGATGTGTAGTGCCACGATCATTCAAGCATCTGGATTTAAGAAAGACATTGTATGTTACATGTTTGAGCTCAAGTGGGGCTACACGTATCAACTTACAGGTAATAGCAAATGAAAAAAATATTTAAAATATCCCCTTTTTTCTTTAGAACAAAAACAATACACTAGAGGAGAAAGAGCATGCAACTATTGAAAAGAAGGGAGAAAACCAATAGATGCAATGGAACCTCAAATGCTCCTTGCCTCGTCCTTATCTCTTATCAGACATGCACTCACATCCCTAGACCTTCAAGCACAGCTTTTCCTTGTTTTCATTTTAATGGAAACTTGCCAGGGGCAAGTTAGCACACAATGGACAGATTTTAGGGTAGGGGGTCAGAGGGCAAAGCACCAAATCCACTACAGTTTCCATGACCGCAGAAACCCAATTCCAATGAGAAAGCGCAAAATCTGGTTTTACATAATGTTTTTGTTAAGTTATGTAATTATCTGGAATGCTTTTATTATGAATCAGATTAAAATTAGAACAGGTTCCCATAAATGCTGACTAATCCAGACACTGAGTAAGCTACGGTATTAATCCACTCAGCACAAATCCTCAACAGACAGCTCCACAAAAAAAAAAAAAAAATACGTCTCTCAACTGACTCATGTGGCATACAGATGAGACCGGCACTTAGCACAGGAAATATTACTCTCTGGAAAAAAAATGCAGGCAGCTACCAGGAACAGCTGCATTTTTGCTAAATTACATTTTGAACAAATTTTGCTCTTCTGTTTGATAAATAATCAGTTCTGGCACCATTATGTCATACAAGAAGCTAAATTTCTGAATCCAGCTGCAAATGCAAGTATTTAAGGCTTGAATCATCAAGGCCTTTCTCCCATTGTGTTTATCTGAAAAGTTCATGGTAAATCAGGTCCCTAATCTTTTGAGTCCCAGTCATATGCTGAAGTGAGGGACCAGATGCTCCTGGGAATCCTTTCTTAAGCTATTTTATAAAAACAATGCCCCACTGAGAGGAGTAGAGCTGAGATTCCCTTGATAATAAATTAGTTGCAAAGCAGTTAATTATTGCCCCATGATGACAAACCTGTATCTATTAGAATTGCCAGAAAAATCAAACATTCTTTTTTAGAACATTTGTTTGTTTTTATGATGCATCAAAGGGCATGCACCTTGCACACAACCTGCAACTCTTCAGTGACAGAATGTACTGTATCTCATGAGTAATGTGCAGATCTGAAGGAGACAAAAGAACACTGAACTATCTTTTCAAACTGAAGGTAACAATCATCAGCTATTACATAAGGTATGAGATTTCCCATTGGTCTTGCACTAAAATTTTCATTTCTTATAGCACATTGCAGCTTATTGTTCTACGATAGGTGTTCTCAAGCCAGTCCCTGGGTCAAACCTAGCCAGTCAGGTTTTCAGTGTAACCACAATTAATATGCATGAGAGAGATTTACACACAATGGAGGCAGTGCATGCAAATTTCTCTCATGAATATTCATTGTGGTTATTCTGAAATCCTGACTGACTAGGTATGTCCCCAAGGAACTAAGTTGGGAATCCCTGTCCAATGGAAAAGGGGATTTCTAATTCTTATAAACATCCCAGTAGCACATTAGGAATAATCAGAAAAGAACATTTAAAGAGAACACAGTTGCCCCCTTCTCTCCCCATGCAGACGCCAGTTGCCTTCCTTTCTGGTTCTCTATCACTTTAGGTAGAGGACATACATGTATAAACTTCTAAACTCAGACCAATACTAGCTCCCCCTATCTGAAGCCTTTTTACCCAGCTTCTCAATGCTGTACCAAAACTGCCCGCTATATATGTCCCAAGCATGTTTAAGTTCTTTTCCAGTAGCAGCCTCCACCATTTCTGCTGATAGGCCATACCGGAGGTTCACCATTCTCTTTCTTCTCAATCTCTTTTTAGTCCCTCTAGCAATGCCAATACAGAGCATTAACTTGAGTACTCATATGTATGCCAGTAGTATAATGGGTACACTACTCATCAAACTGATTGACAGCTGAGATAAGGATGATGTCAGACAAACAGTGTTCACTTCCGGGTTATGTCCCACCCATGGCCATGCCCACACCCTACCCCTCCCACAGAAATGAATGGGGGATAGCTCCTCCCAGCCATGCCCCCATATCCACCCCTAGACATGGCCACACTGATAACATACAAATGGCAATAGCTCATAACATCTGGAATATTTCCTTTGATATTTCTTTGATACAACATTTAGAAATCATAGCAAAATGAATTCAAGATCATCACAGCTCTTAATGGGATATTCCTATTCCGATGGATATAAAGCTGGAAGAAAGGAAGCCAAATATACAGTAGTGGTAAAGGAGAAAAACACCAGAAAGGCATTGATTATAGAAGTGTCAGTTACAAGCAACTACTCTGTGAATCGCGTTTTGAGGGAGAAAATCTTAAAGTACCAAGAAATGCGGTCAGAGACCAAGAAAATGTGGCAGATAGAGTTATTTCCCATCGTGTTGGGTACCACAGGCCTAATTAAGAGGAATTTCCAAGAACACCTTGATAAATTACCCATACAAATAACTTCTTACGAACTCCCGAGGGAGGCTCTCTTTGGCACAATGCCAGTATTACGCCGAGCATTAGCAGTAAATTTGAGAGGCTGAGATCATACTCCACATACCTTGGCTTAGCAGTGAGGTTCGTGACTGTCATGGTAATTGCAAAACTTACCCATATGAAGAAATTGCCCCCTAACAAAATCAAGTGCTATGGATTCCGCATGCAAACTCCACTACATTTTTTTTCTCTGTGTCTTGCAGGCACTCAGATTCAAATCAAAGATAATATTACTTCACTTGGTGTGATTCTAGATAATCAGTTTTCTTTTGGTCCTTATATCTCTTCACTTGTGAAAAAAAATCCATTTTCATGCTTAGATTAATTCGGTCAATCAAGTTTTTCTTGGATCAAAAAACTCCTCAAATTCTCCTCCACTCCCTCATTCTAAGCCATCTCGATTATTGTAATGCTCTCCTAATTGGTCTCCTTCTTTATCATATCAAACATTTACAACTCATCCAAAACACAGCCACTAAAACAATCTAGAATGCAAAATGCGTTAATCATGTCACACTCTGCTTCCAACAAAATTTTATGAGTCATATTAAGTTTAAAATTGTTATGATTGCCACCGTGCATTCTATGCTGGTTATCCTCATTAACTATTCCCATTACTCATTCCACATGCCCCGCACTCAACGTTTCTCAAATGCATCTTCAGGAAATCCTTTCAGCTCGTAGGTTCCATCTTGTGTGAACAAGTCAAGCAGCATTTGTCTATTATGCCCCAGTGTTACAGAATGCCTTCAGTAAGATATTCGATCTGAAAATTCTTATAGGAAATATTAAAAAATGGTCAAGACCTGGTTCTTCCGATACTCTTACACTTTGTACTTACGATTTCTGCTTCTCATTTTGTTTCATCAATCTCTGTTTCTGCTTCTGTTTTCCTTCTTATGTTTTTCTAGTTTTTTACCTCTTATTGGTATAATTGTTTTGCTATTCAGTCCTTTCCTTAGGTGGGGGAGGGGGAGAGGGTGGCTCTGAGAAATATCTATTATGGTCATACTTATTTATTTAATTTTTTATTTATAGACTTTACAACATTAAATTATCCAAAAGGATGAACAACATAGTGGAAAAACATATTCAATGTAAATCCAAAATAAGCAGGAAATAAATCCCCAAAGCTAGTCCACAATATACAGTACCCAAGAAAGGAAAAAAAGAGAAAAGCAACACAAATTACATTATCATGTGCATGGTTGACAATTCCATATCAGCCAGTATGGAACACAACTCTCGCCTCTCAGAAACATTCTCCCTAACAGAAAATCACTCAGCTGCTTGGGCTCAAAGAAAATCGTTTAGCTTCATACAATATAATACATTTACATGGATATTTAAGCCTAAAAGTAGTGCTCACAGCATTGGCTCTCTGACGGTAAGCCAGAAGGTCCCTCCTCTGCTTTTGGGTCTCTCTAGAGAGATCAGGAAAAACAAATTCTCAAGCCCATATACTGAGCAAACATATTCTTGAAATAAAGTCTCAGGACTGAATTCTGATCAGACTCAAAAGCAAAACCCACCTGCTGGTCACCGCCTCAAGAGAATTATCCGGGAAGGCAGTGAGGTCTAAGTTCCCCAGCTCGGCAAGGTCTTCTGATCCGGAGGCAGCTGTAGCGGAAGGGAAGCAACATATTGAGTCCTAACAGTAGAAGGTGAAGCCTCTTGAGGCATTTTCAAAATTTCCAAAAAGTACTTATGAACCAAGTCCAAAGGTGATAACAAAGGAGACTGAGGAAAATTTAAAAAACAAAGATTGCTCCTTCTAAACCATTTCTCCATAAATTCAATCCTCTGTACCTGGATGTTCTGCTCCTTAACCTGGGCATTGCCCAGCACTTGTAAGTCCCCTACATGGGACTCCAGCAAGGAAACCTGAGTGGACTGCTGAGTCTGTTCTGAAACAACAGCCTGAAGATTACTTTTGAGAGAAGAAACCTCCTGATTCAAAGAGCCCACCACAGAGATGATAAAACTGTTGAGAGAAGCAATTGCATCCCATAAGTTTTCTAATGTAACCAGCACCAGTTTTTTTCAAGCTGCCATCTCTGGGAAACAGCTGACCAGGGATCCTCTCGATAGCAGTAAAGGGGTATCTGGCCCACTCCAGCAGGCACCAATCTCCTCCTGCAACACCTGCAGCAATCAGCTGTAGCCTGGACCGAGAACCCTCCAGAGCAGCTGAGACCTCCATAAAAACACCATAGGGCTCCAAACAGCACTCCAACTCAACACGGCAAACACTTCAGAGTTGCGGTAGCAATATCCTGTAGACAGGGCTGAATTCTACCCCTTCACTACTTAGATCCACTGTGGAATTAAGGGGACCTGCCGTAGCCATTTGTCGATGAGGAGGGAAGACAAAACCTGTCCATTTTCTGCAGGTTCAATGCCAGAATTGGCACTCTGGCGGAGGGCTGGCCCTTCTGCTTCCTCTTTCTGTGCCCCATCAAATCGTCAAGGGCAGGCCACAGTATGGAACCTCCAGCCAACAGACAGATAAGAGCTTCTCACCACACGTCCTGCTCCCGATCCTATTATGGTCTTATTTATTGTATTGCATTAAACATCTGTAACTAGTATGCTGTAAACTGCCATATTGAAATATTATTTTACATGGTGGTATATCAAATCAATCAATCAATCAAGTAGCACCTCTTCACACTCCTCTGAGCCTAGCAGATGAAGATGATGGCAGATAAGGACAAATTAGATCATCTAGTATGCCTGGATATTCCAGTCCTTCTCAGCTAAGGATGGGCCACCAACTATCAGCTGTAGAAATCTAAAACCTTCTGCAGATGTTTGGGCCTTACAAGTCTCATACCTAATCTGATATTCAGGTCTCATTCCATATCTTGCTGTTAAGCTTTTTAATGATCCAAATACTTACTAGCACTAGTGAGGTTGTTTGAACTTCTGCCCACATATGCTTATCAATGTTTTAGAGTGGTAGCCATGGCTTGAGGCCATAGTAATAGTGCTTACGTCATGACCCAGAGAGGTTTTTTTTACTAAATGGTTTGCTGAGATCATTCACTAAACTAATAACCAAAGGTGTCTGAAGACCAGCACAGATATAGAAGTCATCACAAAAAAGACAGAGAGAAAAAATCCCTACAAGCCTCCTATTTACTAAACTGTGTTAAAATACAGTAGCACAAGTTTATTTTGAATAATGGCACCACCAAGGCAGGGATACCTGAGAATCACGCCGATTCCCCTTCAGGGAATCAGTGGGTGGGGGAAGAGCTGCACTGATATAATAATGAGCTGCTTTGAACACAGTGTAACTCAATATTGTTGCCTCGGGTTGGCCTGAATTTTTTCTTTTCTTTTTTTTTTTTTTGCAGTAAAGCTGCATATTATCAACAATTAACTTGTGTTATCTTGCTAATAAATGCAACTTAGTAAATACTTAAGGGCCTAAGAGAGAAAAGACCCAAGAATAAGATAAAGGGAGATGCTGATTCAGAAAACCAAGCCAGACACACCACAGTACGGAAACTTTTATTATCTTACAGAGACTATTAATAGCATGTGAGTATTCTAGGACCTGGTTTAAAGCTTCTAACCTGGATGATACTCCCACATAGATTTTGCATATTTCTTATAAAGCGGGGTACTATATTAAGCCTCTAAACATATAGCAGCTGCATTTCTTCTAACAGTTTGCTGCTAACATTCTTAAACCCTCAAGAAAGTTGCTCTTGAACCCATTCCGATTCTTGCCATTCCAGTATTTATCACTCAGGGAACATTGGGCTAGATCATTTATGGATAAGGGAATGTGAGCACATCTCTAGTCCCAAGGAACTTTCCGTGCCTTTATTGTTTCCCAAAAGGTGAAATACAACAGTTAATGTATGCACTTTGGGGCTGATATCCAGTGGAAGAAGTCAGTGTTTTTAAAGCACTTGGTCTCCATGGTTTTAATCAAATATGGATATTGAGTGCTGGAGCTTATCTAGTGTCTGGCATGCAATATCTGATTTTGCTGGCAGAGTGCTGGCTATCCGATTAACAGCAATATTCAGCCACTAACTGGATATCGCAAAGCAGATAGAGTTAGGACAGTCATTGAACTGTCCTAACTTTATGCGGTTTGGCAATCTGGTTAGCAGCTGAATATTGCCACTAACTGGAGAGCTGCCAGGACCACTCTCACTCATAGAGGACCCCAGTTTGAACTAGGTGGTTTTTCTGTGGTCTGTGGGGATATTCATCAGCACTGTCCAGATAATGCCACTATATATCAGGATCACCTTTCCCCAGCAGTTCTGTTTCTGATGCCACCCATAAAGGACATATAGAATCCTTTGCCAACCTTTTGTTCTTAAAATACTTGAGTTCTAAGACCACAGAAGTTGCAGAAGGATTTGTTGCTGAGCCGTGTCAGCATGAAGAAGCATCAGAATAATCCCAGGACATGGAAGAAAATAGATCTTGCAGTTAAAAGCACTCATAGCTCAAAATACTGTCAGACGGCTGCCTAGGGTGAGAACTTACACAATCTTGACGATGCATATATTCATATGATTCTTGCAAGGTATTGTGGGTATTGTAGTTCATTCACTCCCAAACACAGCTGATGACAATAATTTGAGTTGTGAAACCAAGTGGTAAGATCAATAAAATAGTTCTTTTATTGATGGGGTTTAATTCACCCAGCACATGTATGCTTGATAGCACTATAAATGAGGTTACTTGCTTGCAGTGTTTAAAATGGATAACAAAAAGTCACAAAGCAAATCAGAAAAGAACCTTCACCTTGTCAGGCAATTAGCTAATCTTTTCTTAGCAAATAATTACCAAATACAAAGGCACAAAGAAAAGAATAAACTTTGCTGGTTAGGTTAACTTCTGCTTATTTTCCACGCAGATCTCAGCAGTGATTCTCCCTTGCTCACACACACAATCAGGTGCAGCTTTAATTACTATCAACTGACCAGCTGTAAGCCTTTAGCTGGCTGGCTGCTACTGTGTGAACCCAAATCCTGCTTTAAGAGCTGTTTGCAGTGGAAATAAAGAACAAAGTTAGGTTTCTTTGTGATGGCTGATGTGTTTGCTCAGAGAAAGCTAGCAATAGCATTTAGATAGAGAACAGTCCATATAAATAGTTTCATCTGCTGTATTTCCCTCTTCATCAACAATCATAGGGTCAATATCATACATTGGCACAGATGAGTCTTTCATTAAGGCACTATCATGAGAATGCTTATTCCCTTGCTGCCATTCTCTATTATAGATAGGGTCTGGATCAGTGTTCATACCTGAGCCTCTCCTGCCATCATAATTCCTCTCTGTAAAGCCTGGCCAATATGTAATCCAATTCTGATGTCCAGCCTTCCAATCTTGATCCCTGGACACTGGATCTCCTCTCACATACCTTCTGGCCTTGGTCTGAAAGTCCCTTCCACGTGCAGTCTTCTCTCTTCCAGGTAGCCACTGGTGATTCCTATCTCTGCCAATCCATTCCTCTGGCTGAATCCAGTCCAATGGACTCTGCTGGCATTTGGAATACCTCCCAGTATGGGTACTGCCTTGGAATCTCCCAGACCTTCCAATGGGCTTTCTTCTCTTCCTTCCAGAGAGTTTCCTTCTCTCTCTATCTGCGTGGCTTTTGCTGAAGCTGTTCTTCAAACTCTCCCTGAAGCTGGGCTGGAGCTTGTAGTAACTCTTATCTGAAGAATAAGCTCTATTCTTATCCTGTTCTAATGTGTGCTGCTCCCTAACACAGCGCAGCTGTCTTGAATCAGGCCCTGCCCTTTGAGATGAGTGCTTAGGGATTACCTCATAGCTCTCTTGATTGCACACACATTTCCTCACTTCAGCCCCTCTCATGGCTGCTGGAAACCTGGTGCATTCTGGGACTGGTAGTCTTTTATGTGAAAACTCTGTTTTCTTGCTTCTACCAGAACTGACAGGTTGCTTGTTCAGAGTCACATCATCTTTTCTATAGCTCCTACCTGAGCTATGATAAGCTTCCTTATCACAATACATGGTAGATCATTGGCAAAGCACAGTGACCTAGCTGTCTTACTGGGACAGGCAGAAACTGAGCCTCTAAATGAATGTTTCTACTCTAGATTCATCAGCATTGCTGACACTCCTATAGAGGCAAATGTTGAAATTTTCTGCTTGCTATCAAGAGCTCCCCTCACTTGGTTTGCAGCTTGTCATGCTGTGGGGGCTTGTGTGCATCAGTGATGCTGAGAGCCAAGCTATCGGTAGTTTAACTACTGGCAGGGTCTCCCAAGATGGACAAGTCTCAGCTGAGATGCCAGAGCAAGACAAGCCACCCATCTGGGCATCAGCAGAATGGGACAGTGTTAGTGGCAGAGGATCACATTTCTGTGACAACGGCAACAACACTAAAATTAAACTGTGTGGATGAAAGGCCAAGCAATCTACTTATGTATATTGCCATGAAACCCAATGGATAGTCACAATTAAACAAATTGCACTATAGTGCTGGAAGATGAGATCCCCAGGTTGGAAGGCACTCAACTAGCTACTGGGGAGCAGCTGAAGACTTTTCAGAGTAAAACCAGCATTTAAGATGTGGTTGGATCAAAGCCGCGGGGACGTCTGACTGATGATATAGCTGCACATGAAATGAGAAGCTGTAAAGATGTATTACATATTAGGACATGGAATGTACGAAGCATGAACCAAGGGAAGCTGGAGATGGTCAAGAATGAAATGAAGCATGTACAACTTGATCTGTTTTGTGTCAGCGAACTGAAATGGACTGGCATCTGGCAATTTGTATCAGATGATCACATGGTCTACTATGCTTGAAATGAAAGACAAAGAAGAAATGGTGTTGCATTTATAATAAAGAAGAAACAAGAACTGTAATGAAATACAATGCAGTCAGTGAACGCTTAATCTCTATTCGTCTACAAGAAATACCTATCAACATAACTATAATTCAAGTATATGCCCCAACAACAGCTGCAGAAGAGAATGAAATTGAAGAGTTCTATGAACAAGTACAAGCTGAAATTGACAAAACATGCAAACAGGATATCCTGATAGTCATGGGTGACTGGAATGCAAAAGTTGGCAACAAAGAAGAAGGCAAAGTGGTTGGAAAATATGGACTTGGCAGCAGAAATGAAGTTGGAGAAAGACTGATAGAATTCTGCAAGACCAACAATCTATTCATCTCGAACACCTTCTTCCAGCAACACAAGTGGACCAACAGACGTTTCAACCTGTACCTTATCATCCGGAACCATTGGTGATGAAAGAAGAAATTGAAGCAGCATTGAAAGCCTTATCAAAGAACAAAGCACCAGGCATTGATGACATTCCCATAGAAGTATTACAGCAATATGATGCAGCTGTTACCATACTTACAAGGCTCTGCCAGGAAATTTGGAAGACAACATCATGACCAACTGACTGGAAAAGATTTGTGTTTATACCAATACTAAAGAAGGTGATCAAACTGACTGTGAAAATTATCACACAATTGTTCTGATCCCACATGCCAGCAAGATTCTACTGAAGATTATTAACAGAGATTACAACCATACCTGGAACAAGAACTGCCTGAAGTGCAAGCAGGGTTCAGGAAAGGGTGAAGAACGGGAGACATCATCGTGGATGTGAGATTGATCCTTGAAAAGACTAAAGAATACCAAAAGGATATCTATTTGTGCTTTATCGACTACAGCAAGGCTTTTGACTGTGTAAACCATGAGAAACTCTGGGCCACATTAAGAAGCATGGGTATACCAGAACATCTGATCGTTCTCTTGCACAATCTGTACATCGATCAAAAAGCAATAGTTTAAATGGAACAAGAAGAAATAGAATGGTTTAAAATAAGCAAAGGTGAATGACAAGGCTGCATACTTTCCCCCTGTTGTTGTTAAGTGCCGTCGAGTCGCAGTCGACTCATGGCGACCCTCTGGATAGCTATCCTAAATAGTGTTCGGTCTTCAGACAGGTGGCTCATTGTTGACTGACTGGTACCCGTAGCTGCTGTTATTTATTTATTTATTTATTTACAGCTCTTCTATACCGCGCTTTTCGTATCAGTGCAGTTTACAAATAACAGAATCGATCCATCTCATTGCTGGCCTTCCTCTTTTATTTTATATTTTTATTTATTTATACACATTTATATACCACATCTTCCAGAGTTCAGTTGCGGTTTACAGTGAACAACAATTAACAAAGCAAGTTTGTTTTACAAGGAACGTCATATTATAAGTATAATGATTAACAAAACAGTATATGTATTGAAGAACGAGGTGATTAACTAGACAGAATATATTGTCTAAACAATGTGAGACACTACCGAACAGAATAAACTATATACAAATATATATATATATATATATATACATATGGAAGTGAAAGGACATGAGAGGTGGGGTCATCAAAAATTTGACTAAGTGTGCTATCTGTGTGAGTGAAAGGGTTTTTATTTAAAGCAGTCAGGACCTGTTGACCTTCTATCTTGCCAAGCATGATGTCTTTCTCTAATGATCTCTCTCTAAGCATGATGTGTCCAAAGTATGAAAGTCAAAGTCTTGTCATCTGAGCTTCTAAAGAAAGCTTAGGTTTGATCTCCTCTACTACCGACTGGTTTGTTCTTCAGGCAATCCATGGTATATGCAGTATTCGCCGCCAGCACCATAATTCAAAGGCATCAATTTTCTTCCTGCCTATCTTTTTCACTGTCCAGCTTTCACATCCATATGATGTTATTGAAAATACCATGGCTTGAACAAGTTGAATCTTTGTATGGAGAGAGACATCTCTGCTCTTGAGAATCTTATCTAGGTCTTTCATAGCCATTCTGCCAAGAGCAATGCGTCGGCTGATTTCTTGACTGCTTATTGCTTCTATATTGATAGTTGGATACAAGTAGGTTAAAGTTGTTCATGATTTCAATTTCTTCTCCTTCAACGATGAACCTGTTAATTATGCCAGTTGTCATGATCTTTGTCTTCTTTACATTAAGGTGCAGGCCCATTTTGAGACTATGTTCTTTGATTGTGAGAAGCAAATGTATTTATTTACATTCTCTTATATACCGTGCTATTCTGCATCAGTGCGGTTTACATTGAACAAACTAAAATTACATTGAACAGGGCATTATAACTTGGAGATAACTATTTTACAGGGAACATGGGCTATGGAGGAAGTGGCTTGCCCAGGACCACAAGGAGCACCTGTGAGACTAGAAAACTGAATCTTTCTGGCCCAAGGCTGCTGTCCTCTTGTGGGATTGAACCCTCAACCTTCTGGCCTGAAGTACCTTGCCCCAACCACTAGGCCACTCCTCCACTCCTGAAATGTTTCAGATCATCTTTACTTTCATCCAGTAATGTGGTATCATCAGCATAGCAAAGGTTGTTGATGAGTCTTCCACCAATCTTCACACCTCTGTTGTTTTCATACAATCCTGCTTCTCTGATGATTTGTTCTGCATATAAATTAAACAGGTAGGGGGAAAGTATGCAGCCTTGTCTTACACCTTTGCTTATTTTAAACCATTCTGTTTCTCCTTGTTCCGTTTGAACTGTTGCTTCTTGATCAATGTACAGATTGTGCAAGAGTACGATCAGGAGTTCTGGTATACCCATGCTTCTTAATGTGGCCCAGAGTTTCTCATGGTTTACACAGTCAAAAGCTTTGCTATAGTCGATAAAGCACAAATAGATATGCTTTTGGTATTCTTTAGTCTTTTCAAGGATCCATCTCACATCCACAATGATGTCTCTCGTTCTTCACCCTTTCCTGAAACCTGCTTGCACTTCATGTAGTTCTTGTTACAGGTATGGTTGTAGTCTCTTTTGAATAATCTTCAGTAGAATCTTGCTGGCATGTGGGATCAGAGTGATTGTGCAATAATTTCCACAGTCAGTTGGATCACCTTTCTTTAGTAGTGGTATAAACACAGATCTTTTCCAGTCAGTTGGTCATGATGCTGTCTTCCATATTTCTTGGCAGAGCCTTGTAAGTACAGTAACAGCTGCATCAGATTGCTGTAATACTTCTATGGGAATGCTATCAATGCCTGGTGCTTTGTTCTTTGATAAGGCTTTGATACCCCCCCCCCCTGTCTGAAACCCCAAACACACCCCCGATTTACGTCATAAAAGGAAATAAATTCCAAAACATACACAACCACTGTAAATATCCAATGTAAATAAATTAATGGATGTTTGTATTATTAATACATCTTGAAGTTGAAGTTTTGTTTAATGTAAATAGTTAAAATCAACCGTTCATTGTAAATAGTTAAATCTAATTGTTCAATGTAAATGTATACATCTGTATACAGTTGTTAAAATGTTCCTTGTAAACTGCCCTTGATCGCTGGAAGGGGCAGTATAGAAATATATACATAAATAAATAAATAAGGCTTTCAATGCTGCTTCAACTTCTTCTTTCATCACCAAGGTACAGGTTGAAATGGCTGTTGGTCCACTTGATCTTTATGATATAAAAACTCTGTATATTCCTTCAATCTTTTCTTGATCTTCTCAGCCTCATTCAACATAGAACCTTGAGTATCTTGTAACATTCCAATTCGAGGCTGGAACTTTTTCTTTAACTCTCGTAGCTTTAGGAAAGCCGATCTTGTTCTTCCTCTAATAGTTTCTGCTTCTATTTCCTCGCATGCGTCATTGTAGTACTTTTCCTTGTCCTGTCTTGCTGCATGTTGGAAATCTCTGTTGAGTTTTGTGATTGTCTTTCTTTCTCCTCTGGCTTTAGCTTCCCTGCGTTTCTGGGCACTTTTCAGAGTTTCTTCCGTCATCCATTTTGACCGTTTTTGCTTTTTCACCTTTTGTAGAGACTTATCGCTTTCTTCCAACACAACCTTCTTGATGTCATTCCATAACTCTTCTTGAGCTCTGTCATTTGTATCTAAAGCAGCAAATCGATTTTGCAGGCAGTCTTTAAATTCCAGTGGTATATTCACAAGATCATATTTTGCTGCATTGCTGAGTGGTTTGCTCTGTTTCAACTTTAGCTTCAGTTTGCATACTAGTAGTTGATGATCTGTACCACAGTCAGCTACAGGTTTTGTCTTTGTTGATGTTATAGAGCTTTTCCATCGTTGACTTCCACAGATGTAGTCAATTTGATTTTTATACAATCCATTGGGTGAAGTCCGTGTGTACAGTCGCCGCTTGTGTTGCTGGAAGAAGGTGTTTGAGATGAATAGATCGTGGATCTTGCAGAATTCTATCAGTCTTTCTCCAGCTTCATTTCTATTGCCCAGTCCATATTTTCCAACTACTTTGCCTTCTTCTTTGTTGCCAACGTTTGCGTTCCAGTCACCCATGACTATCAGGATATCCTGTTTGCATGTTCTGTCAATTTCAGCTTGTACTTGTTCATAGAACTCTTCAATTTCATTCTCTTCTGCAGCTGTTGTTGGGGCATATACTTGAATAATAGTTGTGTTGATAGGCATTCCTCATAGACGAATGGAGATTAAGCGTTCACTGACTGCATTGTATTTCATTACAGTTCTTTCAAGTTTCTTCTTTATTCTTTCCCCATACCTGTTTAATTTATATGCAGAACTAATCATCAGAGAAGACAACAGAGCTTTGAAGATTGGTGGAAGACTCATCAACAACCTTTGCTATGCTGATGATACCACATTACTGGCTGAAAGTGAAGATGATCTGAAACATTTGCTTCTCACGATGAAAGAACATAGCTTTGAAATGGGCCTGCACCTTAATGTAAAGAAGACAAAGATCATGACAACTGGCAAAATCAATAAGTTCATCGTTGAAGGAGAAGAAATTGAAATCGTGGACAACTTTAACCTACTTGGATCAATTATCAATAAAGAAGCAACAACCAGTCAATAAATCCAATGACGCATTGCTCTTGGCAGAATGGCTATGAAAGACCTAGACAAGATTCTCAAGAGCAGAGATGTCTCTCTCCATAAAAAGATTTGACTCATTCAGGCCATGGTATTTTCAATAACATCATATGGATGTGAAGGCTTGACAGTGAAAAAGATAGACAGGAAGAAAATTGATACCTTTGAATTATGGTGCCTGCGGCGAATACTGCATATACCTTGGACTGCCTGAAGAACAAATCAGTCAGTACTAGAGGAGATCAAACTTAAGATTTCTTTAGAAGCTCAGATGACAAGACTTTGACTTTCATACTTTGGACACATCATGCGAAGAGAGAGATCATTAGAAAGACATCATGCTTGGCAAGATAAAAGGTCAACGCAAAAAAGGAAGGCCAGCAATGAGATGGATCGATACAATAACAGCAGCTATGGGTACCAGACTGTCAACAATGAGCCGCCTGACTGAAGACCGAACACAATTTAGGATAACTATCCAGAGGGTAGCCATGAGTCGATACTGACTTGATCGCACTTAACAACAACAACATCAAGAGTTCAAGGCAAAAATGGATATAAAGTTTACCTGAATGGACAAGGAAATACAAAATAATTAAGATTTTATAAATAAGCTGCAAATTGAATTTAAAGCTGCTACCAATGGGATTAGATCCATGAAGCTGTTTACAGAAGCAAGTGGAAGAGTTTTCTACCTTGAAAATCTTATGAAGAAGAAGAATTTAAGCCCCTATTGCTCTGTAGGGTGTGCTTTCATTAACATGGATTCAGTTCATAAGCATGTCTCAAACAATGTTCTGCATGCTAAATCAATTTAACAATCACTGGAAAAGGTGAGATCAAAAGCTAAAGAGCAAAAATTGTTTTTTTGTCTGAACTTTTGTTATTTAAGATCAAAAAATCTTCCAAAAAACAAACATGTCTGTTTATTCTAAATATAATGGTGCCCAACAACCGTTGTGCTAAGAAATATGCAAAACCTAGAATAAAATCACATTTATACAATCCATAATCAAGGCCAAAGCGAGTACTTAGCTGGTGGTTGAAGCCGGGACCAAAGCCAGGATCAAAGCCGTCAAGGATGAAGCAACACAGCACTGTGTTTCGAGCCTCACAGAGATGGCTCTGCTTCAATCATTTGGCAGCATGGGCCGGAAAACCAAACAATTGTTGTCCAGCAATTTTCACAGGGGTTTGTTCAAATGCAGTCAAACAAGTGACTTTCAATGTCTCCGCTAGTCTGTTGGTGCGGCAGAGCCAGCAAAGCTCTTTTTAACATAGATGAAGCCGTCAAGTGCATCTGACTTCAAAATCAGAATCAGCAGATAGAATACTAATACAATTATCACAACAAACTCCACCAACCTATCTCCAAATTCAGACTCTCAGGAGAAACTGTGTGAAGATTAAAAATCCATTGCTGTTCCAAAAATTGTAATCTATATTCACGATCTCCACCACGCGGGTCAACAAGAACATGAACAATGACCCTCCACAGGCTGCTTCAAAAGTTGGGTTTGAAAAACCCGAAGAGCATTTGTCAGTGCCTGTAGTTCTAGCAGGTTGATCTGCAGGGCAGATTCCTGTTGTGTCCACAGTGCCTGTGTGGCAAGGTCATTCAGATATGCCCCCCCCCCCAACACAGCTTGGAAGCATCCATCATCAGGGTGCACCAAGGTGGTGGCATCTGAAAAGGTAACCTGACAAGTAGGTTCTGTGGAAGATACCACCACTGAAAGGATTTGATCATTTGAGAAGTGATGTGGATCTTGTCTCTGAGTTGACCCTTCACTTGCATCCATTGGGAAGACAGAATCCACTGCACTTGTCGCATGTATAATCGAACATAGAGGATGACATGGACTGCAGAGCATCTGAAAAGGTGACCCAATGAGTAGGTTCTGTGGGAGACACCACCACTGAAAGGATTTGATCATTTGAGGGGTGATGTGGATCTTATCTCTTAGTCGACCCTTTGCTTGCATCCATTGGGAAGACAGTCCACTGTGCCTGTGTAATTGAGCATAGGGAACAATATGGACTGTGGAGGCCATGTGTCCTAGTAGCTCTAGCATCTCACAAGCTGATTCTCAGCTTTGCTCTTGTAAACCTCTTGCCAGCTTGATTAGGCAGGCACAGTGATCCTGTGGGAGAAAAGCTCAGGCCTCTTGAGTATCTAAGAGCGCTCTGATGAACTCCAGTCATTGGGTTGGAGCGAAGTGAGACTTTGGAAAGTTAATGACAAATCCCAGATGTTGAAGCACCATGATAGTACGATGAAGGGAAAATCTTGAGAGAAGTTTCCCCTGATCAGCCAGTCGTCCAAGTAAGGGAAGAAAAATATCCCCAAGGTAGGTAGGCAGTTCCAGAGCCCCTCCTGTACTTTGAAGGACAGATCCTCCCACCAGGGCTGTTTGGCTGGCTGGTCTGCATCGCAGCACCTCAAGGGGAGTCACGATGCTTATGCTGGGACTTCTCGATGCCGACGCCGATGAGCCCTGGGAGCAGCCAGAGACTTTGATTTTATGTTTGGACTTTAAAGATACATGAGATCCTTGAGAGGAAGTTGATGCCCTCGATGAAGTTGAAGCCACTAAAACCGAGTCTGAGATGAACAACAATCAGTACTTGTTGGCCCATTTTTTTAGGCCTCTCTTTGTCTTTTGTTGACACAAAGGATAAGATTTGGGTTGATGGTCAGGGCCCAAACATTTGAGACACCAGTCATGTTTATCAGTGACTGATATGGTACCGGATCACTTGATACTTTTATGAAGCCACTAGTTGGCTTTTTCATGCCTTAAAAGTTGTCTTCAAAGTTGAAAAGAAGGCTATGGAAACCCACCGGCCTAGTTTAGCAGTGAAACTTGCATAAAAATATATAGAAAAAATTATAAAAATAAAAAATAAAAATAAAACTGAATTATCGGGGCCGGTGTCAGAATCAGCGGAACCGACGGCAACGGGAAGGTAGAAGCACGATGTTCCACAAAGAACGTTTTTCAGCGGTGACAGGATTGTACATCCTGCTGGCTCCGCGAAAAATGAAGAACTGAGGAGAGGAGTTGGGAAGGCAGGCATGCACTGGAGTGCTCCCAAAGGCTTTCCTACTGGATGCTGGGGAGCGTTCCCGCACGGGCTCCATCGGTGACATTCACCCATATGTGAAGACTGCATTACTGCTTGTTCCTGGGGATATATTTTCGCTGGCCTTTTTTCCATGTATGTGTATCCATGTCCACATTTTAAAGTTGTATTTTATGTTCTCAGATCTGTATTTGCCTATAATCTAATACCTTTCTATTATGATCCTTCTTTTGTTTTACTATTTAAAAATGTCAAATTAATATTTATTTAGCTAGGCTTATATACCACTTTTCTATGAGTCAAAGCAGTGTATACTCAGGTACTAAATATACATACCCATGAAGGGCTCACAATCTTTGTTTTTGTATCTGAGGCAACAGAGGGTTAAATGGCTTGCCCAAGACCACCCAGTAGAACTAGAAACCACAGTTTTTCTAGCCCAAGGTTGCTATCCTCTAGGAGGACTTAAACCCCTAGTCTTCTGGCCTGAGATAATTTGCACCAACCACTAAGCCACTTTTATTAAGCTTTGAAGTGTTTCTTATTGAGTGGAGGAATGCTGAAGACTCTACCATTCCGCAAATCTCTTCTGTTTATCACCTCCACATCATCTATTGTACAAAAGCTAGCAAAGGTGTTTTATTCTTTATGTACACCATACTGCATATCAAATAATACCACTATACACCTGCAACTATGCATTAAAAAGTAGTCAGCTGTCTGGTTTGCTTTGTTGTAATGTTGCTTTTTCTGAGGAAGGAGGAAGAGAACATAAGCCCAGGTGTTTGGGATTAGTCTATGCTGTTTTACCAGGCGTCACAGCTGACATGGCAACTTTAGGACATTAACTACACTTAAAGAAAAAAAATCACTCATGCTGTAATTGCAGAAGTGTGCTTGAAAACAATGTACATGTGAGTATAAAATTGCCACTGACTCCAACAGTCAGAAATGGATGCAGATATTTTTATGGGTGTAGCAGCAGTTAGTACACATTAATGTTCATCAACGTGCATTCATCCTTAGAAAGTATACCTCCTACTTTTGTTTAGTGCATGTTAATTGTTTTAGGAGGAGGAGTAGCCTAGTACCCAGGAGGTCAGGGTTCAATTCCCACTAGCACTGCTTGTGACCTTGTGCATGTCACTTTACTCTCCATTGCCTCAGAAGAACAAGCTTGGCAATCTACTTCCGGTTATACCTTGCCAAGGAAACCCAGGAGCTGCTGGGTTGCCAGGAGTCTGCCTTGACTTGACGGCACTTAAAAAAAAATTCTTTTAATGTGTGCTAAAAGTTATTTTTGAACTGCCCACATTGGTGCAAAATCCATGAGTACTTGACACTCAGGAAACATTGCCCCAATTTCCAAAGTGCAGATACCCACACACTCTCAGGTAAACTACCTGTAATACATTTACACCTTCTAGTTTGGATCATTAGATTTCCCAAGAAAAAACACATGCATGCCTTTGAAAATCCCGAAGTGTGAAGGTAAGATGCTCCTTAACTATGCCCCATCTTCTCAGTGTAGGAAGAGTTATGCATGTAATAGTGATACTACATGTGTAAGATTCCCTGCACAGATTTACCTATGGAAATGATTGACCAAATTACCCTTCCTATATTTTAGCAAGTACTAAAGCGATTTAAGGTGCACTAAATCACTTTCGCGAATTTTAAGAATAATAAATTACATGCAACAACACACAAAAGAAAATAGTCTATTTACTAACATGTGGCAAGGTTTTGCAGAAACCATACAGTAATTCCCAAAATTAGTGACTGCAAAATCTCTATGTTAACTTTTGGAGGTATTCCCAGGGGTTTTCTAGTGAGTTAAAACTGAGAAAACATTTTTTAATGTTCATAAAGTGAATGCCACGTATTAAGGTAAACTTACCTCTTGAAGTGGAGTTAATTGCTCTGTTTTAACACTCCCTTCTGACTAGGGGGTGTTTTTCAGGTTTTTCATTTCATTTAATTTTTTTTTATAGATTTTCCTTTCAGTGATATTTTGTTAATTAAGAGGTGACTATTGCCACAGCCCAAACAAAAATAATAGCTGAAAAATTACTAAAGGTTTCCAGGGAAATAAAATACCCATTTTTTCAGGTTTTAATATGTATCAAAGATTGGCCTTGAATTAGTGTCTCTTGGTTTGATCAGCAGTCATCTTCCAGGGGTCTATACTTTGCTGTGTCTTGTATTTCTGACAATATTAGATCCTGTTTCCTGATTCACCCAAAGCTTGTCTGGTCTTGAGCTTTATGGAAAATCCTTCCAGGATGTATTGACTTGTGAATCTACTATCCCGTGCTCTAGAGACATTCCAAAGACTTGTGAATCTACTATCCCGTGCTCTAGAGACATTCCAAAGACTTTTCTTGTGCCATGTTCCTAGCCCTGTAAGTTCTGGGAAACGCATCCTGGAACTCTTGCTATCCTTTCTATCCTTGTTGAATGCCTCAACTTAAAAATCCCGAATCTTTGTGCAGAGCTGCCAAGTTACCCAATTCCAGGAGGCAGACATTTTAGCCAGTCCTGGTTTTAAATTTAAGCAATGTAATATTTGTAGTCCTTGATGTCACCCATGAAATCATTGTTGCAGATCCTAAATCACCATCATGGAACTGTCAGAAATCAAGGAATGGCCTAAAATGTCTCCTTTGGAACTAGGCAACTTTGCAGAACTGCGTATGTGAAATGCCCAGTTTATCATTATAGAGGCTTTTACCAAGACCATTCCAGATCCTGGAGAAATTCTGTGAAACCATGTCTAAAACACTTAGAAATGGTTTCATAGAATTTCTGGCACAAGAAAAGTCTTTGGAGTAAGTATCTAGAGAAGGAGTCAATAGATTTATAAGGGAAAAAAATCCAGAAAGTTCAAGACCAGACATACTTTAGACCAGTCAGAAAACAGGAACAAATATTACCAGAAATACAAGACACAGCTAAGTATAAGCTGGCTAGAGCCAGCTCTCTTCTCCCCCCACCCCCACCTCAGGAAGCAGAATGGCTTCCATCCCCAAGGACCTGGTTCCAGGTCAACACTGGGGTAGAAAAAAGCACAATTTTTTTCATGTCGTTTTGGATTAAAAATTATATGAAACAAAATTGGAAATGTGGTTGGCATTTCCTATGACATTTCAAAGGAATGCACATCCTTCCTTTTAACTGCTAAGGTGTAGCATTAACTGCCAGGTTAACAGCTATCACAGCTTAGTAAATAGATCCCTTAATGGCATAAATAAATGAAATGAAGGCACTATCCTCCACACATGCATACTAAATATGATCATTTGTTTCTGAATGCAGCACAGTCTCATTCCTCTTTCAGATAGACTGCTGCATTATGCAAAGGGCTGGGGAGTGGGGAAAAATAGCTAGCTTGGTACTAAGCAAGCAAGCAAATGATTGTCACTTATTGGCATATCAAAGGCACAGCAGACATACCAACATTCAAAATTCTTTGCAACACAATACAAATACTTTCAAAACCCAGCGGCAGATTACAGATTTATGGCAGAAAATAAAAATCTCCTGACATCTGAGCATGCAATTTTGTACTAACAAGCATAATGAATAGCTGTGTTCTAGAAGAATTTGTAGAGCTTTGATCAGTATCCCAGGAAGCATCAGGTCAAGAGATACCTTAAGCCTTGTTTAGAACCTTACTATCACCTGTGATATTTCTGCAAGCTTTGGATTAGAAATTTAAGTGCATATTTTGGTAGAGGTTGCACTTTCTTATGTTAGATAGCAAGGCTGTCTTGATGTTTGTTTTCCTTTCATACTGCATATGGTTTTTGTTTGTTTTTATATATTAAATTGTATGTTTTTAATTTTGTGAGCTGCTATGAGCACAGCAGATTATAAATGCTCTTTTTTCACTATTTAGATTTTATTGAAAATTTCCCAAAACAGAAACAATTCTCCAATAAAGGAAAAAAATACACTCGCATCAATTATACAATCAAAAAACACAATACAATGCAATCCCATTAGCCAATAGTGGGAGAGAAAATAAACTGAAGGAATTATAAACAAGTAGGAAAGTGAATGGAAGAAGCATTACAAATAGGCACTTTTTGCTGAGTGTGTGTGTGAGTGCAACAAAGTGGCAAGGATACATCTGCGTGTGTGTGTGATTTGTAACTACCAAAAATAGAAAAATCACTCCAATGTCAACAAACGTGTTTTCTAACTGTGAAAAATAGTGTAGTTTTATTTAAACAAGTAAATCAGGTCTCAGCATATCAAGGCACAGGTGAATGAACAACCATTTTACAGGCCGTCTACACCAAACTTAAGCCCAGTAACATCAATGACCTGATGAGTGGCAACTGGCGTACTCCACACCTTACTTTATGCAAAGAAAAAGTAACAGCACTTAGCTTTATAAATCAGGCAGGAGAATAACAAAAACGCCAGCTGCATCCCCGACGTTATCACATCAAGAGCTCTTCAAACGTTTCGCGGGACTGCCCGCTGCTTCAGGGGAATCTACAAAAACACATGTAGATTCCCCTGAAGCAGCGGGCAGTCCCGCGAAACGTTTGAAGAGCTCTTGATGTGATAACGTCGGGGATGCAGCTGGCGTTTTTGTTATTCTCCTGCCTGATTTATAAAGCTAAGTGCTGTTACTTTTTCTTTGCATAAAGTAAGGTGTGGAGTACGCCAGTTGCCACTCATCAGGTCATTGATGTTACTGGGCTTAAGTTTGGTGTAGACGGCCTGTAAAATGGTTGTTCATTCACCTGTGCCTTGATATGCTGAGACCTGATTTACTTGTTTAAATAAAACTACACTATTTTTCACAGTTAGAAAACACGTTTGTTGACATTGGAGTGATTTTTCTATTTTTGGTATTTTTCACTCCGTGAATCTTGACCGACTACGTTTTGGGTTACCAATCATGGATGGTCCGGTCTCCTCTTGGAAGGAGATTTTTAGTTTTTCTAGTGACCACATTTCTCAGCTGTGTAAGGAACAGACCCCGTTTGGTCTGGAAGGGGCTGTATCCAAGGGTGTTTCTGCCAGTGATTCTGCCAATTGGGACCTTGTGCTGAATTTACAGAAACGCATTGTACGCTCTGAGCTGCATCGTCTGTCCTTGCTGGAATATGTTCGTCGACAGCACATCCCTCGTGGTCTCCGGATTTACAAGGAGCCCCGATTATTTGCCTCCGATCCTGTGTTTATGAGCAAATGGAACTGTATTTTAAACAAATGTTCGCTGGATCTGATGGTCCTGGTGATTGATGCGGCCAAAACTAGCTTAGAAGCACAGATTAAGGAGGTGGAAGATCTGTTGTCTGAACTTAAATCTAAAGATTCGGTGGCAAGTTTTCAATTACATTCTGACGAGATCGCTAAACAGCTGACAACATTATGCGAGGAAGTCAAGGCAGCCAAGGCTAAGAAACTGAAGCGCGATTACGATGACTATACTACGGGCTACGTATACCCGTGGCTCAACCCCAACCGACGCATGCGAAGAAGACAACGGAAACGGGTTGATTTTGAGTACTCCTCAGAAGATTCATCGACTGATGATTCTGGTAAAGCTTCCCATAGGGCTTTTTTGGACTCGAGCGGGACTCACAACAGGAGTGGCGGATCCCGGGGTCGGGCCAAAGGTCGAGCAGGGGGGCAGTAGGTGACTGCCTTGTGGCATCTGCCCCTGCCGTTGTGGTGCCCTCTCTGGTCATTAATCTAACATCTACTTCACTGACTGGCCCTCAACTTCAGGTTCTGGAGAAAGGATTATCCTTCGTGCCAAAAATTTTTTTTGATGCCTTCCAGTTCCGTGTGGAGCTGGAGGGGCTCATTCGTAAATTGCATTTGAAATTCTTTTTTGCAAATTCTCAAGAAGTGCCCCCTAGTCCGGTAATTACGGGTCCTCCCCGGGTCTCTTTACCTTTGAAGTCTTCTTGGTCGCCGCCGGGGCAGTTACCCCCGGGTTTGTTGATTTTTAAACAACTTGTCCTTCATGATGTTGCGAAGTTAGAACAGTCCCATCGTAGGCAGTTATCCACCCTGACTCCCGCTGAAAATACAGCCTTGGCTGATTTAAGATCAAATCCAGATATTGTTATCTGTTCTGATGATAAGGGGGGTGCTGTGGTGATTTGGGGGAGGGCTGATTATTTACGAGAGGCTTTTAAGCAACTTTCTGATGTTGTTACCTATGAGAAGTTATTGGTAGATCCTACTTCTGAGTTACAGAAATCTATTTTAGAGATTATGACTTCGGCGTTTTTGTCTAAATTGATTTCAAAAAAAGAATTTGCTTTTTTGAATCCTCGCAGTCCTGGTTTAGCTAAGTTCTATCTCTTACCGAAGGTACACAAATGTTTGCAACAGCCTCCGGGACGTCCCATCGTGTCCACTAGGGGCACGGTGTTAGAGCCCTTATCAACATATGTTGATTCATTCTTAAGACCGATGCTGCTGCAAATCCCCACCTACATTCGTGACACCATGCATTTTCTCAACATCTTACATGAACATGCTGATTTGGCTGGGTCAGGGGATGTTTTGTTAGCTACCTTAGATGTAGTTTCTTTATATACATCCATTCCCCAGGCTGCGGCGGTGGAGGTCGTTGAGGACTGTCTTGTTCGGCGTGGTGACCTTGATTTTGCTATGATTAGCTTTGTTAAACATTTGGCCCGGTTAGCCATTTTCGAGAATTACTTTCAGTTTGAGGGGTCATTATACCATCAAAAAGCTGGGGTCGCCATGGGTGCCACGTGCGCTCCTTCCGTGGCCAATTTGTACATGGCCCGGTTCGAGGCACGGTGGCTTGGGAGATCCCCTCTTTCAGTTCATATTTTGTCTTGGCATCGGTACATTGATGATGTCTTTTTACTTTGGGGGGGCACTATGGAGGCCTTTCTGAGTTTTGTTCAGTGGCTTAATGCTTGTGATGAGCACATTAGTTTCACCAGTACCCATAGTTTCCATAAGATTGTGTTTCTGGATGTCGAGGTTAGCAAGGGTGTCCAGGGATGGGGAACTTCTGTTTATAGGAAGCCCACCGACAGGAACACTCTCCTGCACTACTCTAGCGCTCACCCCCTGGCTTTAAGAAATAGCTTGCCTTTTTCTCAGTTCATTCGCTATCGGCGTAATTGTTCCAATCTGGCAGATTTTAAGAACAAGTCCCGGATATTAATGGATGGTTTTCAGGCCCGGGGATATCCCAAAAAGATAGTGGGTGATGCATATAAACGGGCTTTATTCAACAATCGGTCCCTTTTGTTAACTCCCAAGGTTAAGCCGGTTGATGTGGACAGCACCTCTGTGAATTTCATTTCTAAGTACTCACCTTTAAGTTTCAGTATCCAGCGTATAGTTAAAAAACATCTTCCTGTTGTCCGCACTGTCCCTGGGTTGGAAAATCACACTGTCAGATGTGTGTGGCAGCGTCAATGTAACATTCGTGAGATACTGAATTCCCCGTTACGACGAAGTGAGGTGATGGGTGGCCATGCTCCTTGTGGGCATTGTGCTGTCTGTGAGGTTTCATGCACGGTTTCTGTTTTTGATTACCGGGGCACACGGTATAAGTTGCGTGATGTCACCACTTGTGATTCTGCATTTGTGATTTATGCGATCCGATGCCCGTGTCAGCTTCTTTACATTGGCAGCACTTGTCGGCCTTTTCGTAAACGGCTGTCAGAGCATAAAAGCAGGCTCCGCTGCAGTGTTTTGTCAGCGCCTCTTGTGGCCCATTTCTCTGAGTTCCAGCATTCTTTCAATGATATTGCATGTTTTTGTGTGGAGAAGGTTTTGTGTGGGCGGAACGGGATGAGCCGGGAACAGACGCTTTTGTGGCGTGAGCAAAGTTGGATTTTTCGTCTAGGCACAGTAGCTCCGGACGGTTTGAATCTGCGGATCGATTGGGCTGTATGTGTATGAGTTAGGTTGGGGGTTGGGTCATATTTTGGCCTTTTAATTCAGTTTGATTGACACAGGGGATTTCCTCTGACGTCATTAAGTGCGCTTGTTTAAAGGTCTTGGGTTTAGTGCAGTGCGCATGAGTGATTTTTCTGTTCGGCGCAGTTGAAGTTCAGCTGGCAGGTAAATGGCAGTTGGTGGTCTTTTTAACTTTTATAGAGTACTTTTTCAGTGTGTTGCTGTGCATTAAAGCTTATGTTTTGTTTGTGTGGTTTGCATGTGTTTTTGTAGATTCCCCTGAAGCAGCGGGCAGTCCCGCGAAACGTTTGAAGAGCTCTTGATGTGATAACGTCGGGAATGCAGCTGGCGTTTTTGTTATTCTCCTGCCTGATTTATAAAGCTAAGTGCTGTTACTTTTTCTTTGCATAAAGTAAGGTGTGGAGTACGCCAGTTGCCACTCATCAGGTCATTGATGTTACTGGGCTTAAGTTTGGTGTAGACGGCCTGTAAAATGGTTGTTCATTCACCTGTGCCTTGATATGCTGAGACCTGATTTACTTGTTTAAATAAAACTACACTATTTTTCACAGTTAGAAAACACGTTTGTTGACATTGGAGTGATTTTTCTATTTTTGGTATTTTTCACTCCGTGAATCTTGACCAACTACGTTTTGATTTGTAACTACAGCAGAGTGGCAGAGCCACATGTGTGTGTTACCCTGGTGTGTATGAGTACAGAGGTAATGTGTGTGCATGTAGATATGTGTGTATGAGTAAGTGGGTGGTCTTTAGGTTGGGGCACAGATGAAGTTGGTAAGATGGTACTCATACATACGTACAGACAGACAGAATATTATACATTACACAACTGATGCTATTGCTTTAACAAACCACATCTAAAAAATTAAGAGGGAACGCCCCTTTTTCCCCCAAATAAACCTGGCCTGATACCCAGTTGCTTCGATTGCTTCTCACCAAACACCTAAGGGACATTTGAATGACATACTCAGGTAGAATATTTAACTAAGAAATCTTTTAAATGCAAAAGCTCGCTAAATATATGTTTTCCCTTGGTATTTAATTCAGCACTCTTTTTACTAAAGGATATTATGGTGTTATGCATCCATAATTTGCAAATGCATAATTCCTTAGGGTAACACCATGAACTTTGGCTATACAGTATAATTTACTAAGAAACATTATTTTCTTCGATCTGAGATACCTCTGGACAAAGACAGAACAGAATTAAGACATTGAAATGCTTCCTTTAATCAACACCCCTGAAGAAGTCTGTTAAACGAAACATGATTGTGTAGGCAGGGCTGGCCCAAGGGTTTCTGCCGCCCTAGGCAAAAGCCCTGGATTGCTCCCCTCCCCCCACCCCAGTGTGCTGCCTCCCTCCTTTCCCATGTTGAGCTGCACTGCGCTGCCACTGATTCTGGCAGCGGGGTCAGAGGGTATCTCGGCAGCAGTGGCAGGCCATATGCTTCGGCACACATGGCCTGCCACTTCTGACCCCTCCAATACAACTTCAGGGAGGTCAGAAACCGCAGGTCACAAATGTCTACAAAAAAATTATTTTCGAGAGCTGTTTTGGTTATTCCACGTAATCTTTATGTCTTTTGGTACGCTGAATCCGAAAATGACCTCCATTTTGTCATAGGACATCACGTTTCCTGACAATTTAGGTAACTATGTTAAATAAGGCAATACCTCAAAATAAATGGAAATAGACTTATAAAATTAAAGTTTTATTACAATATTTTCATGAAATTCCTTTTTTGAACTGAAATGAGCTCACCTACACACACTAAACTCGATTCTTCTTCTTTGTGAGGCTCCTCTTGGTGCATTTACGCTTGTGAGTAGCATCTGGAATGTCTATCTGAAGCATCCAACAGTAGTCTGCCATCATTGTAATGCTCCATTTTCCCTGGTATCTCCTTTCCATCTCTTTAATGTCTTGGTGGAATCGTTCACCTTGTTCCTCACTCACAGCTCCCAAATTTTCAGGAAAGTAGTCAAGGTGGGACTGGAGGAAATGCACTTTCAAACTCATCAGGCAACCTAAAGCTTGAAATGCTTTCAGCATTCGTCTGACGATCTTTTTGTAGTGAGGATCTTTGTTATTGCCTAAAAATTTCTGTACGACTTCTTTAAATGCAATCCACCCTTCTTTTTGAGGATCCGTCATGGTATTTGACAAACTCTTGATCAGCTATAAGCCTTCTAATGTCTGGTCCGACGAACACGCCTTCCTTCAATTTTGCCTCCGACAGGCCTGGAAACTTGGTGACCAAGTATTTGAAGCATTCTCCATCTCTTGGAAGTGATTTTACGAATTGCTTCATCAATCCCAATTTTATGTGGAGAGATGGTAGAAGAACTTTATGGGAAGGTACCAAAGTTTCTCGGAGGACATTTTTTTCACCAACTGTTAGCACCCTCGGCTGCCAACTCTTCTTGGTCCAGTGATTTTGTCGGTCTCAACTGTCCCATAGACACAGAAAACAAGGATATTTGGTATACCCAGCTTGTTGCCCGAGCTGCATGCACAAGACCTTCAAGTCCCTACACACTTGCCAACCATGGTCTTCATATTTAAGTTTAAGAAGAACCAATTCCAAGTTCTCGTAGGTTTCCTTCAAGTGTACGGAATGACCTACAGGTATGGAAGCGTAAAAACTGTTGTGGAGTAAAACTGCTTTGAGACTTCTTTTTGAAGAATCTATAAAAAGACACCATTGCTCTGAATCATATTGGATTTTAAATTGACCCATCAGATCTTCGACATCGATGCAATAAACCAACTTGTCTTCCTGGGCGAAGTAAGGAACGAACTCCTTTTCACGATGTCTGAACCTTGAAGATGACACTCCTGGCAACAATAAATTCCTGTTTTTCAGCCTTGATCCGAGTAACTCAGCGGCATCTTTGGGAAGATTCAAGTCTCTTACCAAATCATTCATCTCCTCCTGAGAAAACAATTTTGGTCTTGTATCATCTTCAAAGTCAGAACTTGATTCGTCATCTGGTTCAGGTATGACTTCACCTTCATCGAAGCTAGGTATCTCTTCCACGGTAGCAGGGGACTTGGGTACTGGTATATCTGTGCAATGGGGGATGGGACGAATTGCCGAGTGAAGATTGGGGTATGAAATGGAATGCTTCCATTTGGAATTAAACCCTTTCACATCGCATGAACAAAAGTAACAGTCGTCACTATGGTTCTTTTGCTCTCGCCATACCATAGGAATCCCATAACGGAAAGATTATTTCTTACCCTTGAACCAGTTTCGGAGGTCCTCAACACACCGTTTGCACACTTTATGAGGCACCCAGACTTTATCTTGATCTCCAATTTTTAGTCCAAAGTATGCAAAGTATACTTTTTTCACAAAGTCTGTAATATTCTGCTGTTGCTTCAACACTGTATATTCACCACAGATGAAACAGAAACTGTCTGGCGAATTAATACACTTTCGCAGAGCCATAACATAATGGTTGAAGAATGACGAGCTAACACGAATTGCGATGAAAAAGTGTGAACAGCCTAGAACCAAGAACCTGAATATGATTTGTGCACAAGTGTGGCATGCAGGAGAGAGCAGCTCTGTGTCTGTACACGAGACATCACAGTGCTGGCCACGCCCCCCTGCACTGACCGGAGCTGCTGCTATCTGCCCTGTGTCTCCCTCCCACTGGATTCTTCAGGAAAGATTAACCCCTTCTACCATTAGAAGCACGGACTTAAAACTTGCTTAGCTTATGTATATATTGCTGACCATCAGATTTACAGTGCTATATTTTTTTTTACATAACTCGGACAGCCCCTTTGAGGTTTTTTTGGCATTTTATATCTTAAATGCACTTATGTGAATTAATTAATAGTAATTTGAAAAAATTTGATAAATTTGAAGACAATTTTGCATGTTGTGGCAAATCATGATGTCTAGGAGTTTTTTCAATATTTTATTTGTTTTCAGCACACCAAAATACATGGAAATTAGATGAAAATAATCAAACAGCTTTTTAGTCGCAGACCTGTGGTCATGTGTGCTGAAACACATAGCCTGCCGCTGCCACCGAGCCGACCCTGCCGCTGGAATCAGTAATCAGCAACAGTGGGGGGTGGCGGCACAGTGCAGTGCAGCTTGGTTTGGCTCAGCACGAGGGGGTGGCAGGCCATGTGTGCCATGCTGCCCATGGAGGTCTTCCACCCTAGGCGACTGCCTAGGTTCACCTACTGGATGGGCCGGCCCAGCCCTGTCTGTAGGGTGGTTTGAAAGGGTCTTGTTGAAAAGAAATACTGTAAATCTATTTCTTGTTATGCAATGCTTGCACTTGTGTGGTGTCAAAGACCTTTTTCCACCTCGCTCCTTGGTTACCCTTTGTAGTGCTGCAGGTGTGCTTACTACTACTTCTTAGGAACAGCCACAATGAATATGCATGAGAGACATCTGCATGCACTGCTTCCATTGTATGCAGGTCTCTTTCATGTATATTCATTGTGGTTATCCTGTCTCTAATCCTATGGGCACTCCTTGCGACTTGGGCAAGCCACTTAACCCTCTATTGCATCAGGTACGCATATAGATTGTGAGCCCTTTGGGGACGAGGGAATATATACAGTACCTGATTGTAAACCACCTAGAATGCATTCGCAGGCAGATGGTATATAAATGCCTTAACAGAACAGAATAGAATTGCAAACCTGACTGGCTAGTTGGGTCCTGAGGCCTGGGTTGAGAACCCCTGATATAGAGCAACCACAATAGGCCTTCAGGCCTACTTAACAGCTTCACCAGACCCAAACACATGAAAAGTGTTATAGTATGAAATAAACAATCAGAATTTGTCTCCATTGCCAAACTTGGAAATGCATTCCAACGAGCAGAAGGAATGGATGAGAATCCACTAGTATATATAGGGAAAGAAGCAATAGAATTTGCAAAACAAGAGAAAAAAAATCTTCAAAGAATCAGATCAGCAAACAAGGAACAGCAAGTGGCTAATGCATAAATACACTAGGAAATTCAAAGCATTATTCCAGAAGCCATATCTTAATCAAACAAGGGCAGAAGAGTGGTTAAGGAGAGGCAAACTGAAACCTAAGGATAAAAGACTGATAGTTGCAGCCCCAGGAATGTGGATTAGGGACGAGGTAGTTTCACAACAAGCATAGAGAAAACTGATAAAACAGACATACTGTATGCAGATTCTATACAAAAGATCTGGAAACTGTCACTCATCTCGTAGCTGGTTGCAAAGATCTATGGAAGAAAATTTCTGTCTAGAAAGGTATAACAAAGTGGTTTGCCTCATCCATTGGAAACTTTGTAAACACTACAATATCACTTTACCAGCAAAGCACTAAGATCATGACCCCTACAGAATTACAGAGAATGAAGAGGGATATTCCCAGTATATTTTTCCTAGAAAAAAAGGTGCCAGTACTCATAGGCAAGGATCTTTCATTAAAACATGAGGATCATGGTCAATTTTAGTAGGCAGTGAAAAAGGTGCTGGCACTACATACCACCACGTACTCCCTCAAAAAAAGCCCTGGACATTCCCATTTCAATGGATAAGAAGCTGGATGCTAGGAAACCTGACATAGTGATAAAGGAGAAAAACATCAAAGCCACGTCGATAACAGAGGTGTCTGTTCCGAGTGATTATTCTGTGAATCATGTGGAGAAGAAGATCCTGAAGCACAAAGAAATGCAGAGACCAAGAAAATGTGGCAGAAAGATACAGAAATATTTCCTGTCATAGTGGGAGCCATAGGCCTGATTAAGAGGAATTTCCAATCACACTTTCACAAGTTGCCTATACATGTTACATCTTATGAACTCCAGAAAGGAAGCTCTCTTTGGCACAATGCAATTACTATGCTGAGCATTAGCAGTAAATTTCAGAGACTGAGATCATACTCCATATACTCTGGCTCAGGAGTGAGGTTCATTGCTGTCATGGTATGCACAAAGCTAACCTATTTGAGAAATTGCCCCTGAGAAAAACAGCCAGATAAAGCTATCTCCACATCTCCAGACTGGAGATTTCTGTAGGGGGAGCTAAGCGAAGATCCCCTTCTCCTCCCAGACTGGATGGAAACATGACTGATTTGATGGACCCAAGCCAGTTGGGGCCTCCAGCCAGTACAGAAGTATCTTCTTTCACTCTCAAAATCTTAAAATCCTCCTTAACATCGCCATGGCAAACCTCCAAACAAGTCTGAGATATACTTGATTCCTGATTATTGAGCATATTTCCCCATGCTCCAGCTCAAATTAACATAGCTATGTTGAGTAGGAGAGAGTGTGTTCACCCCAGCTCCAGATGGTTGAGGGAGTGAGTGAGGTAAAGTGCTCCATGAGGTCTCAAAATCAATAATGCCCCCCCACACATATATACTTCAGAACAGAGACATCAATGATCAAGCATTTTTTAACCCCTGATACCACAAAAGTATGCATGGGTCTGTGGATGGATTGTATCTTGTTCTCAAGGATCTCTCTACTTTTCCCATTCCACCCATCTCAAGAAGAATCACACCTTCAGCAGATCCTGCCTCTCCTATAACTCCTTGATGACTCCAAAGGGCATCAAAAGAGGTGTGTCACAGTTGTGTGTTGCTTTTATAGGAGAAATCTTGGTAGATTAAATAAAGGAGCCAAACATTTTCCATCATAGAGATCCTAGAGAAACTCAAGACAAATCAAGACAGGTTTGCTTACTTTTTTGTCATCATCGGCCCAGCAAAAGCTCATAAAACCAAGTATATCAATAGATTTTGAAGTCCATAATTTATATATTTCAAAAAACTTAAAAAAAAACATCCATGCATAATTATTTCTGGTATAATGGCACCTTTCATCAACAATGTCATGGAGTGACCATGACATCTTCAGTGGCATTATTGTACGTGGCTCAGTCTGAGGAATGATATGTGTTCGGTTCTTCTCATTTTGCTAATATGGTTATGTGGAAATGTTATTTGGGTGATGTTTTTGTCCTTTGGACAGGCTTGCAGGAAGATCTGTTGGAATTTGGAAAATGGTTGAATGTTCTTGATATTAATCTGTAATTTACAATGCATTAAATTGCCACCAAAACCAGTTTTTTGGATGTATAAATCTTTAAATGTGAAGTAAGGTTTGAGACCTGGATTTTCCAAAAGAGTGTGGATCTGAATAACTATCTACAATTTGACAGCTATCTCCCTTATATTTTGCGTTCTAGCCTGCCAGTTAGTCAATTTTTGTGGGCTATATGCATTTGTTTCACTGATGCAATGTTTAAGAGGGAATCTGCTCTTCTGCATCAGGGATTTTTGGATAAAGGATACCCATAGCACATTATTACTCGGGCGTATCAGCAGGCGAAATATGCTCAGCCTGATCTTCTGCTTAATTACAAGCCAAAAAAGTATGAGGAGGCTTTGGTTTGTGTACTGCAATTTTCTATGGGATATCATTGGATCATTCAGTCTATGAAGAAGTACTGGGTAATCTTGGGATTGCACCCAACTTTGGCTGAGTTCCCTTGGATTGCTTACAGTAGGGAAATGCTGACTAGGTTTCCTATACCTGAGACTATCTAGCTCTTCTAATTATGCCTATTTTGAGTGTAATCATTGTTACTGGTGTCAGTATGCTCTCTGTGGAATATATTGGAAACACACCAATGGGTCTACCTATTTAAGTCAATCCTTTACTAACTATGAGTCTGTGTGGGTGGTGTACAATATTGCGTGCCCATGCTCTATTGTTTACTGGGCAGGACTAAGCAAAAAATTTGCCTGAGTTTAAATGAGCATAAGAGTCGGCTTGTCAAGAAGGTTGATTCTGTTCCTTTGGTGAACCAGTGGATACAGAAAGAGCATGCTACTACTGAAATACGAAAGTGTGTAACTCATCAGCAACCTCAGACATGGAAGGGTGGTGATTATGAGCGATTGCTGAATTACAAGGTGCATTCTTGGATTTCTGTGTACATACTATTGAGCCGTATGGATGGCAATTGATTGGATGGCACTGATTTGGCTTGCGTGTGTCTCCAGACAGAGAGTGATTAACTCATCAGCCATCTGTATTGGATGTCATGTGATTTGTGCCCCTTATTTCATTCAGCCTAATGGTGGAGGAATGGTGAGCTGTGTGCATCTGCTATGTCCCCTTGAGAGCTTGGTTGCTCCATTTTGAAAATGGATCTTAGAAATGACTGAGCCTATGGATTGATTTTTCCCACTGTAGATCCATGATGCAGATAAGTCAAAACACAATATTGTGACGGATACTGGATACTGTGTTGATACTGTATTGAAGATATTGCTCTCTATATATACTTTTTGAAAGAGTTTTTGGATGTGTTTTGAAAGTTCTTTTGAAATATATATATTATGGACTTCAAAATGTATTGATATACTTATTATTGCTCTTGGTTTTATGAGCTTATGCTGGACTATTGAGGATGACATCAGCAAACCTGGCTAGATTGCCTTGAGTTTCTCTAGGCTCTTTGTGCTGGAAGCTGTTTGACTTCTTTATTTGAGGGCCATCTTCAAAACATTCTTTGAATTTAATTGACTTGGAGTTTGTGGTCTGATGTGCATGTTGATGTAATACCCCTGTCTCTATATGACAACATTATTGGTTTTTATAGGAGAGTCACTCTCCCATCTATGATGTCAACAGAGGAGAACACCAATAGCCAGTTCAGAACAGCTCTCTCAGCAATGCCGGACGCATCAGGTATATAAGGCTCATCTAGCACCGTGCATTACTGCACAATTTCTTGCAGGCTCCACACCAGGTCATCAATAGTTGCTCCCTCTCTACCAGAATATAATGCACTTAAACACATGTTTGATGTACATTTGTTTTAGAACCTTTCACTTGCACAATTTTAAATTCCATAATAACATTTTCTTAATTCCTTCTAATAAAAAGAGTATTCATTCTGTGACAAATGACGCTTCTGAAAGCTGAGGATAGTCACAACATAGACAACCATCCACAAGGTTGCTAGTATCGACATCACTCGATAGCACTTACTAACTACAAACGGGGTCAAATATATTCAATACTTTATTCACCCAACATTTGTGAAGAATTGTGCAGCAATAAGAAACATGACAGTACTCTTAGGGCATAAGATAGCTAGTGCAGAAAAGCATATCTCATGCATTTCTCATCTCATATGCAGATGAGATTAGACCCACTTGAAAAGTGCAGCGGCATGAAATTGTCAGGGTTTTATATTGTCTGCTTCCAGGTGGCCATGGAGGCTTTGGTCTTGGATTGCTTCTAATAATTTGAGTGAAATTAAATTTTCTAGCCTCACTACTAAATTGATAAAATGCGTAGGCTGAAAAGGTGTATATTATGCCAATGTGAACAGCATAGAATGATCCTCTTGTTCTTTGATACAGACGTTCTGCTCTTACCACATTCAGTATTAGCTACTCTTATGTTTACAATTGTAATGTCTGTGCAAGCATTTTTCAAATATAAGCATTCAAGGAAAACAGGTTGCCTTAGAGGGTCATTTTAAAAGGCTTATTTGTGATTTAGGAAATTTGAAGACATGTACGTGGGTGTTGAAATCACAGAGACGTCTCGGAAGCCATTCCATAAATGATGTTTACAAATGTCTCTGGTGAAGGGACGTCTAAGTAGGCAGGTGGTGTAGTGGAGGCATGTCTGTGGAGGTGCAATGGACTTACACATCTCCATTCGATTTCAGGAATAATGGGAATTTCTACAGGCATAGCCACATTTAGACCTGCTGTAGGAATAAATAGGCATTAGGAAAGTGCTTGTTTTGGCCTTAAAACATCCAGAGAGTGTAGAGAGTTAAGTGACTAGTCTAAGATCACAAAAAGCAACAATGGGATTTGAACCATAGCCACCCTGCTGCCAAACCACCACTTTAACCATTATGCTAACAAATAGCCATAGTCTGAGGTGCTGTTCTGGGGATGTCTATGAAAACGTCTCTATAGCCATCCATCTCGGGCACACCCACATTTCTGAAATCATGCCTGAACTTGTACGTACCTGCTTTTTTTCCAGACATTCTGGCTTTGATGTCCCAGAATACTTTTGGATGTTCCATTGTAAAATGTGCCATACAGTTTTAACAGTTTTTAAAACTCCTCTCTGACAGTAATTCCCTGAAATTTTTTCTTAGTTCTACTTCTCATTTTGAATTCTACAGCTCCTGTCTGTCCCTCATGGCTCCTTTTCTATCTCATCTTAATGGCCTTCCAATCCCCCTTTGCACTTGTTTAAATCTCCTCTGTTTTATCTTCCTTGTTTAATCCTTCCCAGCTTGCTGCCTCCATTTCCCATCAGTTATTTGCCTCCCAATCTGCAGAAAGATTGATAGAATTCTGCAGGACCAATGATCTATTCATCTCAAACATATTCTTCCAGCAACACAAGTGGCAACTGTACACATAGCTTTAACTCGATGGATTGTACAAAATTCAAATTGACTACATCTGTGGAAGTCAATGATGGGAAATTTCCCAATAACATCAACAAAGACAAAACTTGGATCACCAACTACTATTATGCAAACTCAAGCTAAAGTTGAAAAAGAGCAAGCCACTCATGAATGTAGCAAAATATGACCTTGATAATATATCACTGAAATTTAGAGACTGCCTGCAAAATTGATTTTCTGCTTTGGATACAAAGGACAGAACACCAGAAGAGTTATGGAATGACATCAAGAAAGTTGTGCTTGAAGAAGGTGAAAAGATGAAAAAGCAAAAATGGCCAAAATGGATAACTAAAGAAACTCTGAAAATTTCCCAGGAACACAACGTGCAGCAAGACGAGACAAGGAGAAGTACTACAAAAAAGCATGCAAGGAATTAGAATCAGAAACTATTAGAGGAAGAAGAAGATCAGCTGCATACTTTCACCCTACCTGTTTAATTTATATGCAGAACAAATCATCAGAGAAGTAGGACTGTATGACGACAATCAAGGTGTAGTCGAAGATTGGTGGAAGACTCATCAACAACCTTCGCTATGCTGATGATACCACAATAGTGGCTGAAAGTGAAGATGATCTGAAACATTTGCTTCTCAAGATCAAGAAACAGTCTTAAAATGGGCCTGCACCTTAATGTAAAGAAGACAAAGATCCTGACAACTGGCAAAATCAATAAGTTCATCGTTGATGGGAGAAGAAATTGAAATAGTAGACAACTTTAACCTGCTTGAATCAATAATCAATAAAGAAAAGACAAGGAGTTAAGAAATGCAATGACACATTGCTCTTGGCAGAATCGCTATGAAGGGTCTAGATAAGATTCTCAAAAGCACAGATGTCTCTCTCCATACAAAGATTTGACTTGTCCAAGCCATGGTATTTTCATTAATGTCATATGGATGTGAAAGCTGGATAGTGAAAAAGATAGGAAGAAAATCGATGCCTTTCAATTATGGAGCTGGCAAAGAATACCGTGTATACCATGGATTGCCTGAAGAATAAACAAGTCGGCACTAGAGGATATCAAACATAAGCTTCCTTTAGAAGCTCAGATGACAAGGCTTCGACTTTCATACTTTGGACACATCATGAGAAGAAAGAGATCATTAGAGAAGGACTTCATGCTTGGCAAGGTTGAAGGTCAATGCAAAAAAGAAAGGCCAGCAAAGAGATGGATTGATACAACAACAGCAGCTATGGATGCCACTCTGTCAACAATGAACTGCTTGAATGAAGACTGAACACAGTTTAGGACAACTCTCCAGAGAGTTGCCATGAGTTGACACCGACTCAAGATGCATTTAACAATAACAACAACAACAACTACAGCATTTTCTTCTCTTCTGTGCTGCCTCACTTATCTTCAGATCATTCTCCACACTTGCCCCCTACTTTTTGGAATGTCTTCCTCTTCAGGCTTTCTGTCATATCTCACATTTCTCTCTTTAAGTGGTGTTCCTATGGCTGCTTGTTCTTCAAGGTTCCTTGGATGTTCCATGGATTTGAAACATTTCAGAAATGATTTTTAATTTATAATTTTATTTTAAAAACTGTATTTGTAAAATTAACATATTTTGGTTAGTTATTTGGTGATGTGTAACCAATTCATTCTACATTCTCTTCCTTATTCTCTGCCAGCCTCCTTTGCTGTAACTACTTTCATAACAAGGAGTGGAGGAGTAGCCTAATGGTTAGTGCACTGGCTGGGGACCCAAGAAATCAGGGTTCATATTCCCACTAGCACTCCTTGTGGCCTTGGGCAAGTCACTTAACCCTCCATTGCTCAGAAAAATCCAAGTTATCAACATCCCTGTTTAATGTACATTACCAAGTTTAAGTTACAATGTAAACCACTTTGATTGAAATGATAAAGCAGTATAAAAAAACTGTTAAATAAAATAAACAAGAGATTGCTCAGGAAACCCGTTTGTCTTTCCTTTTTATTATACTTACCATATCATTTTATACACGGTCAGAAAGTCTCATGAAAATGACATGCATCGCATACAATTTCTGGAGGTTAAAAATAGATAAATTATTCAATATTGTAGAGAATATTAGCATATAAGAGATACCACGATATTGTGCATTCACACATTGTAAACTTTCCACTTGAATAAATCTTTTATGTCACTTATACCAGACATGAATAAATTATAACAAGAAAATGCCCAAATTATAACCAATATGATATATAGATTCTATAGTAACCAGTCATGTTGTATTTTGGGCCATAAACTAGCATGTTATTCATATGTTTCACAGGGTGGGGCAAATGATCGGAATGGGAAAATTTAAATGTCCCAAGGGGTCGGGCAGCTGAGTGGAAAAGGTTAAATTCGTAGGCAATGCAACCAATACCATTATGAAAGGCTCTGATTTTTTTCTCACTGAAGTAATGCCCAGAATTGTGAACAGATGATTTGATCAATTATTTGCAGAGCGTGCCTTTGAGTAGTGCAGAAGATCACAAGATGACAGTGTCCTTCGATGAATCTCTGCATGATATGCATTTGATGCAAAGGATCAGTTTTCAAAATACATATTTTATTTTTATTTATTTGTGGGTCTTTTATACCGCCTTATCAAGCATATGAGCCTGCAAGCTGATTTTCAAAGGGAAACCCCCTTTGAAAATCCTATGGTGGCTGGTTCCATGAAACGTCTTTGGTCTATGTACTATGCCATTGCAAGTTATACAGGAAAACAACATGCAATGATTCCAGAATGAAATCCCTCTGCTATTTGAATCTGATACCCTCATGTACCCCACAGTGGCAAGTTTTTTCCCCAAACTGGTTGGAGGGAATCTTCAGAAGGCCTTTCCCTCCATTGGTAAACCTCCATTTATTTAAGAGATTCGTATCCTAAGAAAGGAAGTGACATGCAACAAATGCAACAATAAACAGCATAATACATATAGAATCATACTAAATCATAAAAAAGAACCAATTTCATAGAATTAAATACAGATCCATGGATAAGCCAATAAAGTAATAAATTAGTTCAGTAAAAAAGAAAATTTTATAATTTCTCCAAAGCATTAACAGGATCATTCTGAGGTCTGAATAGCGGGGATGGATGTCCCATTGAGATATCCATCCCCGCTACTGGGGCTCTCTTCCGACCCTGACTAACATCCCCACACATTGTATGGGGAAGTTAGACGGGAGCGGGAAAGGAGCGGAGCAGGGACAGTGCTAGGGTGGGCAGTGGGTGGTCGGTGGTCCCGAACATACAGGGCCAATTCCAATGTTGGCCCTGTACGTCCAGGGCTGGCTGCCTCTACGGGGAACTTATTCTACCTCTGAGGTGGAATACGTTTCCCTAGTTGGTGGGGGACGGTGGGCCTGGCCAGCGGAGGAGGTAGGAGGGGGTAGAGGGGATTCCCCGTAGCCCGACCCTGGCCTTGGGAGGCCAGATCGGGGGTCAGGCTGTGGGGAATGAACCTTTTGGTCCGGCGGCCGGGCATCGCAGCTTTTGAATGGAGCCGCAGTGCCATGGCAACTGGATGCCATGGCACCGCAGCTCCATTCAAAAGCCCTGACTGAGTTATCCAGGCAAGGCCTGTATGTGCAGGCCGACCTGAACCAGGGACCCGGCCTGCATGTACAGACGTGCCCCGCAGGATCAGCATCCTGGCTAACTCTGTGAGTCCGGTTCTGACCGGGCGCACAGAGGGCCGGGACGTCCACGACTGAATCGGGCCCTAAATAATCAGAGGTGACCCAAATATCTCTTTGAAAAGAGTTTCAAAGTTTAGAAATAAAGCAGGCAAACACTCCAAACTGCAGCATACTCAAATGCTGAAATGGAAGGTAATTTTAAATATAATCCCAGAATACAGAAAGATAGGCCACCCTGAACAATCTCTTTAAAATAAGAGTAAAAGTTCTGAACTTAATCCTAAACCACAAGATGCTAATGAAGTCTATGCAGAACCAGAATCAAAGCCCTTTGAAAATTATCCCCAAGCTGGATAAAACTCACTAATTCTTTTATCAGATTGCCTTATACCAGAGAATGCCCTTTAGCAATAATCCTCAGTGGTTAGTGTATAATTTACACATATGCATTAGTTTTCATACAAATAGAAAAAAATCAACAAAAAACACAATTTTTTGGTTTGTTCCGGTGTCAACTAACTCAGCATGCATACTCAGAAATTGTGCACAAATTGCCATTCATAAATGTCAGTTTTGTCGTGCATGTATGTGTGCCAGTCTGGGAGAGGGAAAAAATCAAGAAGGCGTCATCAGCAGCCATCATAATGAACTTGAGCCAATCATGCGTCAAATGCTTGACAGTCAGGGAACCCTATCCCTACCTGACTTTTGCAAATCCCAAGGCTGATGAGCAGGGCCAGCCCGTCTATTGAGCGATAATGTTGTTCACACAGGGCCCCGTGCTTCAGTGGGCCCTGTGCAAACTCCATTATCGCACAACGGACGGCTTCAGAGGGAGCCGGGGAAGCCCGGAAGCCGCGAATGCCGGGAGAGGTTAAAGGCAATGATCTTTAACCTTTCCCGATATTCGTGGCTTCACAAAAACAGCTGCCAGCATGAGGGAAAAGGCACTTTACGCTGGCGGCTGTGCAGAAGGAGCCGGGGCCTCGCCGTGCAGCTTTATCTGAAGTTTTAGATACTAGAGAAGATGGCAGGTACAATCTACTCTTGCTGGCAGTACTGCATCCTCTTCCAGTTACCACACCTTAGCCTTGACTGACACACAGAACTTGCAAAAGGATTTATTTTCTTTGCAAACTGGGAGTGCTCCTTTGCTCTCATCAGCCTCTGCAGTCTCCTGTATGCCTTCTACAAAACTGCACCTGTGTCTGTCACTGTGCGTGTGAAACCCCCTATTGTTTCCTCCTTAGTTTGCCTCCTGGCCTACTCAGTAGTGAAAATGTTTTCCAGCCAAAGGTTAATGCCTTACAAGTACCTTCTGCCACTCCAGGACTGCTTAATCAAATGAAGCTTTTAGCCTCACACTCTTTAAATTCCTCTCAGCTTGTTTCTATACCACTGGTAATTACATAGCCTCTGTCCTCTTCTGCATCTTGGATAATGAAAACACCTTGTTGACTGTGAAGAATAAGAAGCGTTTAAAGAAGATCGCTGCTAGACAGAAGCATCCAGAGCAATCTTTTGACTTGCCTAACCTTTGTTCTTCTGTGCCAGCTGCAGTTTCTGGGGTGACTGTTGCTCCAGTGTTGTCTGTGTCTGATGTTAGTAAAGAGGATGGTCTGCATAGATGGGGACAGGGCTCCCTGTTCAGCTGTTCTGTTCCCTGATGGATCATCTCTCCCATCTATTCAAAGTGTGGGATGTCCTTCCAACTCTTTCTGCTTTGTTCAATCTGTTTGCCTCAAGAGGAGAAGGAATTTACAACTGGAACTAGTAATATTAATGCTGGCGCTTCCACAGCTCCTACAGCTGTAGTTATAGTGCCTGTCTCTCCTAGATTAGACAGTAGCAACACTTCAGTTTTGCCCTTTACACACAAGCGGAAGTAAGGATGCGGTTGAAAACTACAGGCCGGTTAGTCTAACTTCTCTGGTGAGTAAATTATTGGAAATGCTGCTAAAAGAGAGAATAGTGAGGTTTCTGGAGTCCAATGGATTACAGGATCGGAGGCAGCATGGATTCAGCAGAGGCAGGTCTTGTAAGACAAATCTGTGACCAGGGAATTGGACTGAGGAAGAGCCCTAGATGTGGTGTACTTAGATTTCATTGAAGCCTTTGACACTGTTCCACATAGGCAACTTATAAACAAACTGAGCACCCTAGGGATGGACACTTAAATTACTGATATGGAGCTCACTCTGAGGAGAAGGGGGTTACCAGTGATGTGCCGCAGGGATCTGTCCTGGTCTGATATTTTTTAACATCTTTGTTAGTGATATTGCAGAAGGGCTGTCGGGTAAGATTTGCCTGTTTGAGGATGATATGTAAATCTGCAATAGAGTAGACATTCAGGAAGGAGTAAATAACATGAGGAGGGATCTAGCTAAGCTTGAAGAATGGTCTAGAATTTGGCAGCTGAGATTTAATGCTAAAAAATGCAGGATCATGCATTTCGGTTGCAAAATTCCAAGGGAGCAGTACAGTATAGGGGGTGACGTATTTCTGTCCACAAAAGAAAAGCGGGACCTGAGCGTGATTGTGTCTGACAATCTTAAAGTAGCGAAACAGGTAGAAAAAGCTACGACAAAAGCCAGAAGGATGCTTGGGTGCATAGAGAGAGGAATGACCAGCAGAAAAAAGGAGAGGATAGTGCCTCTGTATAAGTTTCTGGTGTGACCTCATTTGAAGTATTGTGTGCAATTCTGGAGACCACATCTTCAAAAGAATATAAACCGGATGGAGTCTGTGCAGAGGGTGGCTACTAAAATGGTTAGTGGTCTTCGTTATAAAGCATATGAGGACAGGCTTAAAGATCTCAATATGTATACTTTAGAGGAAAAGCGGGATAGAGGAGATATGATAGAGATATTTAAATACCTCTGTGGCATAAATGCACAGGAGGAGAG
Organism: Ichthyophis bannanicus; assembly: GCA_033557465.1. NCBI lineage: Eukaryota > Metazoa > Chordata > Amphibia > Gymnophiona > Ichthyophiidae > Ichthyophis > Ichthyophis bannanicus. The sequence continues at coordinate 938,603,336 of CM066034.1, forward strand.
CCTCTTTAAAAGCAAGCTCTGCTATGAGGGGACATAGAATGAGGGTGAAAGAGAATAGACTCAGGAGTAATATGCAGAAATAATTCTTTATGTAAAGAGTGGTAGATGCGTGGAATAGTCTCCCAGTGGAGGTGGTAGAGATGAGAACAGTATCTGAATTCAAAAAAAGCATGGGAAAAAAACACAGAGGATCTCTAAAGGTAAAAAGAGGACTATTAAGTTGATATGGAAGGGCAGACTAGATAGGCCATGTGGTCTTTTTCTGCTGTCATGTTTCTATGTTTTTATGTTTGACTTCCAGATACTGTTCAAAATGAAGATCAAACAGAAACTAGATTCTTTAGGTACTGACTCCCCTTTTCCTTCCTGAGACTATGTCTGAATGGGAAGAAGTTGTGCTGGGCCCCAATGGAGTGGTCCCTTCAGGAGTGTCCGCTAAGCGAGGTCTAGAGGAAGCTGACGGTCAACAGAAAAAGAGTAAACTTAGGAGTAGGTCTACTAAATTGGGCTGATGGTTAGCCACGGCTATCTGCTCCTAGGTCCCATTGAATAACATGGAACCTAGGTGCAGATAGCCTGGGTTAACAATTAGCCTGGCTTAGAAGACCTACCTCTTAGTGTTTGGCATCATGGCTGGTCTTCAACTGTGCCTTGCCACTTTAAATGTGCCCAGCATTAAGACAGTGCATGATGTGCTTTAAGAGGCTTGTAAGACTTCTTTGTTGGAAAAGAATTCTATGTCCCTCTGTAAACGGGCTGCCTTGTGGAAACATCTTACGTTAAAGCCCCCTTAAAAAAAACTCAGAAAAAAACAATTCAAGTACTGCTAATTTATTTCCTTTGTATTTTTGTATAAAATGCGGAGTGTTTGCTCTTGTTTATTTCTTGTTGCAAGCTTCAAATAAACAAAGGCCTTAAAACTTCACCTCTTCCTCCAGTTTTACCCAGAAGCCAATGTGGACACTGCACCATCCTCACAAGCCTCTCAGAACCCTCTTGACTGAAGTCAAAAGAGTTCCCAATTATGTCTTAAATTGTAAATAGTTACCCTGTTATCCAAGTTGCATTACCTGTTCAACTGTAAACACAAAGTACCATCGGAAATGTGTATTTTATTGTTCATTGTAAACCGCACTGATGCTGAATAGCGCGGTATAAAAGAGACTCTAATAAAAATAATAAAATAAATAAAAGTCTCCAGCTAATCTAAGTGCTGTGCTGGTCTCTTTGCCCCAGTTGTGGTACTGCTTTGCCCTCTTCCACTATCTTGAGGTGTTCATTGCACTTTCTGTTCCAATATGCCTTCTGATGTTGGCTTCTGGTTCTCATCCTGCAGTTGTATTTATTTTTATTTTATTTATTTAATGGTATTTATATACCACCTTATCCTTCAATCAAAGTGGTCACAACACAAGTGGGGGATACATTTAACATGTGGGGATTTGAGACACATACACTAATACTTACAGGGAACATGGGCAATAGAGGGTTAAGTGGCTTGCCCAAGACCACAAGGAGCATCTGTGGGACTAGAAACCCCAGTCCTTCTGGCCCAAGGTTGCTGTCCTCTAGTGGGATTTGAACCCCTGACCTTCTGGCCTGAAGCACCTTGTCCCAGCCACTAGGCTACTCCTCCCCCTGTATGGGCTCATTGTCCCTCTTCTGGTGCCCCTGAGGGATTTGTGACACTCTGGATGGCTTGTAGTACTATTACAGATGCCTGCCATCAAGTTTGAAGCAGGTTTGATTGAAAGTAGATGGCAAACTATATTGCAAAATAGCTTCCTTACAGACTTTAAAGAGGACGAATGGGACTAATACTCAAATGGTTCAATTCCCAAAGACTAACCGAGTTGGTTTAATTTGATGAACCAAAATGAGCCCCAAAATCTTTCATGTACACATGCCTAGTGTATACGTTGGCAGTTGATATGCTCTCTTAAGGAGTGGAGAACCTTAGGCAAAGTCAAAAGGAAACGTTATTGCAGTTACAGGATACCATTCAGATGTTTAGGTTTGTAAGGAAGTTCTATGATCATCAAAACAGAGGGCAAATTTTATACACACACACACAAGACAGAACATTTTATTTGTTTTAGGAGAATGTGAAAAAAAAAGAAAAACAAGATTGACATCAACTTTTTATAAGTTGTCATATTTATGTAAATGGAATAACTGATGGTGCCCCAGTACACATTACCAAAACAACTTATGAGTAAATGAAAGTTCAGAAAGAACTAGAAGGTGCTGCTTTGTATGACATCTGATCGGGGGCCATCAAAATGCGGTTCATTCTTTGTTACTTGCATATCTGTGACATAATATACTATGAGAGGAAGTTTCCCAAGCTACTGAAAATCACTGGACATTTCTAACAAAGGCTAATCCTTTCTAAACCCCTGTTAAAAGATGTGAGGATTGACAGATTACATACAGTATTTATGGTGATCTCTAAAACCAATTTCCAGGGTTGTTGTTTTTTTTTTTGCAGCTTGCTGCCAAAATAAAAGAAACCCTGCTCTGTAACCAGGGCACTATTTGTTAGCTTATTTTTCTTATTTTAGGGGCTTGTTTCATGAAGAGAAAAAGACTGATGCCATTCAAAGCAATAAAACTGATAGGGCCATACAGTAGTTATATCAGGAAAGACTAAGGGGCTTGTTTGCCAAGCAGCGGTAGCAGCTTCCGATCGATATCAGTGCCGCGGCTCCAATATTGGTCAGAACCCACTACCGCTGCTTGGTAAACAAACCCCTAAGTATGTTTACTCAATGGAAGAGGTGTTTACAGAGGGGCAACTAACATGTGATATGTATTTAAGAGGAGCCATTCATAAGATTCAAGCAAAACATCTATGTAAGACGGTTTCAATGATGAAATGGAGGGAGCAGAGAGCATTTGTTAATACCAAGGATAAACTGATTTTAAAATTAAGAGAGCTATTTTTCACAATCCAGATATTAAGAATCTGGTTAACTACAGAAATCTAATTGATACATTTGCCTGGAGATTCTTAAGCTGAAATGGGGCATTTTATTCGCTGTGAAAGTTATCACTGGGTACTAGGATGCACAGTAAGCAAAGGTAGCATCTATATGAAGGGAAAATATGTTGATTCGGGGGTTAAAAAAATATTTTAAAATTCAAATAACCTAGGGAAACGCAATTTAGGGCTATTTTATATAGGGTGTGCAGGACAATCCACACTATTTCAAAGGGCCTAGGCGTGTGAATGGGCACTTATGTGCACGCTTTAGTCAGGTGCTGTTCTGTAGGTTTGCGCATAAGTCCCATAGTGCGTATCTGCAGTTGGGGTGAGCACGAGAGTAGAGCTATGGCAGAGCATACGCAGGGCCTATATCTACACACAGAGCAGACTACCTGAGTCAGCATGTCACGTTCCATCTCTGCTCCTATTCAGCCACGTCATTGAGGCTGCTTCTGAATCCCGGTCCCCCTTATTCTCCATGATTCCAGAAGTATCCTAATGTTCCAAAAGCCGACTGGACATATCACCTAAAATTAAACTAGCTTCCTGCCTAGAACTTGAAATTTTCATATAAAATTAAAACGTTAAATGGTCTCTCTAAACAACTACAAGGTGGAGATGGAGTCTGAAAATCAGAAATGTCCAAATCACGAACTGTCACTTTAGAAGCCCTGTTTGTGATTTGGACATCTGAAAACGGGCTTTTAGATGTGAAAATAACAGAGATGTCCTCCGAGCCATTTGGATATATAGAAGTCCTCAGCACATGAATGTCCATGTGGCATGGGGGCGTGATGGAGGCGTGCCCTGGGTAGGGCAAGGGAGGTGCAATTTTGAACAGTACAAGCACATCAGGCGCTAGTTGTTGAGGCGTCAATGTCTACTCCTGCTTCTGATCACGAATGCGGTGAAAACAAAGTGCTCGTTTCATGGCTGCAACACTGCCAGGGGACAGAGCAAAATGCACTCTCATATCCACAGTTACTGTTTCCTGGCTAAAGCAACCTGCATGTAAATACATACTACAAATATATTACAGGCTGCCACCACAGGTCTGAGTGTCCGAAATGACAGGCAGACAAGCTAGTCTTATCACACAGACACCCCACTTCTGAACTATCCAGACCAGGTCATCCAAGTACCCGGTTCTGCAATTCAGGGCAACCACCTTTGTGAAATGGATGTACCCAACCTTGCTATCTATATGGAGCTCATCTCCAGAACCGGCTAACTAGGATGTTCATTTTTCAGGGTGGAGATAGAGCGAGTTCAGACAGAACTTATATGTGCCTCCCTTCACTGCTGCCACTTCCCCATATTTTTGGACGTTCAGCTCTGGATGTCCCAGATTCATCCTTCTAAAATTCCACTTGCACACCTCTAAATGTTTACAGTTTCATCAGACCAAAACTACAGAGATGGGTGCCATCAAGGGACTCTGGAAATACAGAGGTATACCACTGCACATTAGTGGACATACTACAACATGTTTACTTATTTATTTAACAAGTCTTTTATACTGCTTTATCATTTCAATCAAAGTGGTTTACATTGTAACTTAAACTTGGTAATGTACATTAAACAGGGACATTAACAGCTTGGAATTTTCTGAGGCAATGGAGGGTTGTGACTTGCCCAAGGCCGCAAGGAGTGCTAGTGGGAATCAAACCCTGGTCTCTTGGTTCCTCTAACCATTAGGCTACTCCTCCACTCCTCCAAACATGTGAAACATTTACCTTTATTCCTAACTCCCCTATATCTGACTGAAGTGAGAGCAGATATGGTAATTATTTCTATCTTGGTTCAGAATGTTTATGGCTAACACCAAGAAACTTGTCATAATTACTATGGGCCCGATTTTCAGTTGGGCAGGCTATTTGCCATGTCGGCACATAGCCTGCCCACCAACCCTTTTAACCCGGATTTTCACTTCCGCAGTGACGGAAGTGAAAATCTGGGTTTGGCTGGACATGCCGGCAGCCGCCGAGGCTAAATGGGTAGCAGCGATTTTCTATGCTGCCCGTTTAGCCCCTGTGCATGAAGATAGGCAAGGAAAAACTTTGCTTATCTTTAAGGCACAGAGGACTAAGCGGGCAGCATCAAAAATCACTGCTACACGCTCAGCCCTTTTCTCCACCCCCGCTCCACCCCAGAATGCTCCCAACACGTCCCAATGCTAATTGCATAGCATCTGGGCACGTTAGGGACTTATCCAGGATTTTTCAAAGGCACTATCCGTGTAGGTGCCTTTGGAAAATCCCAAATAAGGCATTTGCACGGGTAACTAGGGCAGTTACCCATGTAAATGCCTTCGAAAATGCCGTCTTATAATCATTAGTAAAAGCCCTACTGCTATTACAAACAGAATAACAGAAGTTCTGAGGAATTAGGAAAATGTATGGTAGATGTTTCATATTTGAGGTGATGTTAGAGATAAAAAAACAAAACAAAACCAAGGTCACAACTAAAGTCCTTTCGGCTCTGTAGACACCATCCAAATATGACTAGGCACTCTTTCCATAGGTGTAAGATAGTAATTATACCAAAACACCAGTCACAGCTTCAACTTCAGCAGTGTACATTAACTTATTATCAAAGTTATCAAACTGCTGCATTTTTTCGTCTATAAATGCTATGCAACCTATTCGTAATCACTGATATAATCTTAAGAATAGTATCTGACCACATACTCAGAATTCCCTTCTCTCCCTCCAATAATATATTTGAAGACAGAACAATAAGAAATGTGTTACGGCAACATTTAAAAAAAAAAAAGATAAGAATATAACAAATAATTAGTAAAACAAGAAGAATAAATAACAGATGAGGAAATTGGACCAAGAGCAACTCAGAAGAAGGTTACAATGATAAAATGGTTATAAAGAGAAGGAAAAGTCATGTTGTCATTGTTAGCTTCCAAACATGGATGGAAAAAAGTATGTAAAAGAGGTTACTTTCTTTTTGGTGCTTTAGGGGAACTTTCCTTGAGCACAGTAGGTTGCTGAACTCCAGTAACCTCCTCAGGTTTAGAAACTGCTAACACCTAATCAGGAGTTAGTGGGCCTGTTTCCTGAGTGCAGTTGAAGCCTGCATAAAAGGCTCCAGTGCCCTGCCCTGTTGAGGCTTTCCTAACCAGGGCTCCACAGATCAATAAACAGTAAGGATTTAAGGGTTTGTTTGTTTGTTCTATTATATTACTTTGCTATCTCTCTGACTGGGAGCTCTTAAAAGGGGTTTTTGTATATTTTTTAAAGCAAGGTTACTTTCTTTTTGGTGCTTTACGGGAACTTTCCTTGAGCACAGTAGGTTGCTGAACTCCAGTAAACTCCTCAGGTTTAGAAACTGCTAACACCTAATCAGGAGTTAGTGGGCCTGTTTCCTGAGTGCAGTTGAAGCCTGCATAAAAGGCTCCAGTGCCCTGCCCTGTTGAGGCTTTCCTAACCAGGGCTCCACAGATCAACAAACAGTAAGGATTTGAGGGTTTGTTTGTTTGTTTTATTATATTACATTGCTAGCTCTCTGACTGGGAGCTCTTAAAAGGGTTTTTTGTACATTTTTTAAAGCAAGGTTACTTTCATTTTGGTGCTTTAGGGGAACTTTCCTTGAGCACAGTAGGTTGCTGAACTCCAGTAACCTCCTCAGGTTTAGAAACTGCTAAACACCTAATCAGGTGTTATTTTAAGGGCAACCAACCTTTTTGTTAAAATGGTAAATAAAGTCAAAAGGAAAAGGAGACCACTATGGTTTTCGAAGGAAGTAGCTGAAAAAGTGAAGAAAAAGAGGTAGGCCTTCATGAAATAAGAACATAAGAACATAAGATATGCCATACTGGGTCAGACCAACGTCCATCAAGCCCAGTATTCTGTTTCCAACAGTGGCCAATCTAGGTCATATGTACCTAGCAGTTTCCCCAAGAGACACAAGTTCCACAATGCTTGTACTGGGTCAAGCATTGATATCTTCGGTCACTTCTTAATAATGGCTTATGGACCAACTTGTCCAAACCTTTTTTTAACCCAGCTACACTAACAGCCTTTACTACATCCTCCGGTAACAAATTCCAGAGTTTGATTACACGTTGAGTGAAAAAATATTTTCTTTTATTAGTCTTAAATAGTTTACCCTGTAGCTTCATTGCATGTCCCCTAGTCTTTCTATATTCTGATAAGGTAAACAATCGATCTACGTTTACCCGTTCCACTCCGTTCATTAATTTATAGACTTCTATCATATCTCCCCTCAGCCGTCTCTTTTCCAGGTTAAAGAGCCCTAACCTTTTTAGCCTTTCTTCATAGGAGTATCCTTCCATCCCCTTTACCATTTTGGTGGCTCTTCTCTGTACCTTTTCTAAAATTGCTATATCCTTTTTAAGATACGGCGACCAGAATTGCACACAATATTCAAGGTGCGGTCTCACCATGGAACGATATAGAGGCATTATAATATTTTTTGTTTTATTTTCCATTCCTTTCCTTATCATACCTAGCATTCTATTTGCTCTCTTGGCCGCCGCTGCACACTGGGCCGAGGGTTTTAACATGGTATCCACAATGACGCCTAAATCTTTTTCCTGGGTGGTGGTTCCTAATGTGGAACCTTGCATCGTGTAACCATAGTTTGGGTTGTTCTTCCCTAGGTGCATAACCTTGCACTTGTCCATATTAAATTTCATCTGCCATTTTGATGCCCAGTCTTCCAATTTATCAAGATCCTCTTGCAATTTTTCACAATCCTCTTGAGTTTTAACAACTTTAAATAGTTTTGTGTCATCTGCAAATTTGATAACCTCACTCGTTATTCCACTTTCCAGGTCATTTATGAATATGTCAAAAAGCAGCGGACCCAGCACAGATCCCTGGGGTACACCACTATTCACCTCTCTCCATTGGGAAAATTGGCCATTTAGCCCTATCCTCTGCTTTCTATCTTTTAACCAGTTCTTGATCCACAATAGTACACTGCCTCCTATCCCATGACTCTTTAGTTTTGCCAAAAGTCTCTGATGAGGGACCTTGTCAAAGGCTTTCTGAAAGTCCAGATACACAATATCAAACGACTCACCTTTGTCCACCTGTTTATTCACTCCTTCAAAATACAAGAGATCACAGAGAGAGGAAGACAGGCATCTGTATTTGGAAAAACTTAGAGAAGCTAGCAAAGTAGTCAAGAAGGCAAAGATTCAAAAGGAGGAGGAAATAACCAATGCAATAAAATGGGGGGATAAGACATTTTTCAGATATATTAGTGAGAAGAGGATGAAATAAATGACTGCTTCTTGGAGCAGCTGATTCATGAACTGACCAGAGGGGAAGCCATACTGGACCTAGTCCTTAGTGGAACGCCAGATCTGGTGCAAGAAATAAGGGTGTTGGAACCACTTGGCAATAGTGATCATAGTATGATCATGTTTAATTTAATCAGTGGAGGACAGATAGTAAAGGAATCCACAGTACTACCTTTTAACTTTCAAAAGGGAGACTATGATAGAATGAGGAATATAGTTCGGAAAAAACTAAAAGGAGCGGTTCCAAAGGTTAAAGACTTACAGCAAGCTTGGGTGTTATTTAAAAATACTATCCTCGAAGCCCAGACCAGCTGTATTCCACGCATTAAGAAAAGTGGAAGAAAGTCCAAAAAACTGCCAGCATGGTTTAAAGGTGAGGTCAGAGAGGCTGTTGCTGCCAAAAGAGCAACCTTCAGGAAATGGAAAAAAGAGCCAAATGATGAAAACTGGAAACAGCACAAGCACTGGCAAGTTAAATGCAAAGCATTGATAAGGCAGGCAAAGTGGGAATTTGAGACGAAACTTGCTACAGAAGCAAAAACACGAAATAAAGACTTTTTCAAGTACATTCGTAGCAAAAGGTCTGTGAGAGAGTCAATTGGACCGTTAGATGATAGAGGGGTAAAAGGGGCAGTAAGAGGAGACAAGGCTATAGCAGAGAGACTGAATGAATTCTTTGCTTAGGTCTTTACTGAGGAAGATGTAGGGATGTTACCCAAGACTGAAGTGGTATTTAAAGGTGATACTGCAGAGGAATTGAGAGAAATATCGCTACACCGGGAAGATATATTACAACTATTTGATAAACTGAATAGTAGCAAATCACCTGGACCGGATGGTATACATCCCAGAGTGTTGAAAGAACTGAAATATGAGATTGCAGACCTGCTATTGGTAATCTGTGAACTTTCATTAAAATCATCTGTAATACCTGAAGATTGGAGGGTTGCCAACGTAACACCAATTTTTAAAAAGGGTTCCAGGGGTGACCCGGGAAATTACAGACCGGTGAGCCTGACGTCAGTACCAGGGAAAATGGTAGAAACCATCATAAAGAACAAAATTACACAGCATGTAGATAGTCATGGCCTAATGGGAGACAGCCAACATGGCTTTAGACAAGGAAGATCTTGTCTTACTAATCTGATCTGTTTTTTTGAAGGTGTGCATAAACAGGTAGACAAAGGTGAGTCGGTTGATATAGCGTATCTGGACTTTCAGAAAGCTTTTGACAAGGTCCCCCATCAGAGACTTTTGGCAAAGCTAAAAAGTCATGGGATAGGAGGCAGTGTACTATTGTGGATCGGGAACTGGTTAAAAGATAGAAAGCAGAGGGTAGGGCTAAATGGCCAATATTCCCAATGGAAAAAGGTGAATAGTGGAGTACCCCAGGGATCTGTACTGGGTCCGCTACTTTTTGACATATTCATAAATGACCTGGAAAAGGGAATAACTAGTGAGGTTATCAAATTTGCAGATGACACAAAACTGTTTAAAGTTGTTAAAACCCAAGAGGATTGTGGAAAACTGCAGGAGGATCTGGATAAATTGGAAGACTGGGCATCCAAATGGCAGATGAAATTTAATGTGGACAAGTGCAAAGTTATGCACCTAGGAAAGAACAACCCACACTATAGTTACACGATGCAAGGCTCCACGTTAGAAACCACCACCCAGGAAAAAGATTTAGGAGTCATCGTGGATAACATGTTAAAACACTCCGCCCAGTGTGCAGAGGCGGCCAAGAAAGCAAATAGAATGCTAGGTATCATAAGGAAAGGGATGGAGAATAAAACAAAGGATATTATAATGCCTCTGTATCGCTCCATAGTACGACCGCACCTTGAATATTGTGTGCAATTCTGGTCACCGTATCTTAAAAAGGACATAGAGTTATTAGAAAAAGTACAGAGAAGAGCCACCAAATTGGTGAAGGGGATGGAAGGCTACTCCTATGAAGAGAGGCTAAAAAGGTTAGGGCTCTTTAACCTGGAAAAGAGACGGCTGAGGGGAGATATGATAGAGGTGTATAAATTAATGAATGGAGTGGAACGGATAAACGTGGATCAATTGTTTATGCTATCAGAATATAGAAGGACTAGGGGACATGTAATGAAGCTACAGGGTAAACTATTTAAGACAAATAAGAGAAAATATTTCTTCACTCAACGTGTAATCAAACTCTGGAATCTGTTACCGGAGGATGTAGTAAGGGCTGTTAGTATAGCTGGGTTTAAAAAAGGTTTGGACAAGTTCCTGGAAGAAAGGTCCATAAACCACTATTAAAAAGGGACCCAGGATATCAATGCTTGACCTAGTACAAGCACTGCAGAACCTGTGTCTTTTGGGGAAACTGCTAGGTACGTATGACCTAGATTGGCCACTGTTGGAAACAGGATACTGGGCTTGATGGACCTCGGTCTGACCCAGTATGGCATTTCTTATGTTCTTATGTTCTTATGTTCTTAAGGGCAAAAGTGGTATTGTCAGACTCAAGGGTGCAGGGGGGGAATATGTAGAAGCTGATAAGGATAAAGCGGAATTGCTTAACAAATATTTTTGTTCTGTGTTCACAGATGAAGAACCAGGAGCAGGACCTCACAAAACACCCACAAATAAGAACTGAAGCGAGGGACATCTTGAACAATTTTCAGAAGACTGTGTTTGTGAGAAACTAGCTCAACTTAAAGTAGACAAAGCGATGGGACCGGATGGGATACACTCTAGAATACTGAGGGAACTTGGGGACGTTCTAGCAACTCCACTGACTGACCTTTTCAATGCCTCGTTGGAGTCGGGAGTGGTGCCAAAGGACTGGAGAGAGGCTCATGTGGTGCCTTTACACAAAAGCGGAAGTAAGGATGTGGTTGAAAACTACAGGCCGGTTAGTTTAACTTCGGTTGTGAGTAAATTATAGGAAACGTTGCTGAAAGAGAAAATAGTGAGGTTTCTGGAGTCCAGCGGATTACAGGATCCGAGGCAGCATGGATTCACCAGAGGCAGGTCTTGTCAGAGAAATCTGATTGATTTCTTTGACTGGGTGACCAGGGAGTTGGACCGAGGGAGAGCTCTAGATGTGGTGTATTTAGATTTCAGTAAAGCCTTTGACACTGTTCCTCACAGGCGACTTATAAACAAACTGAGCACCCTAGGGATGGACCCTAAAGTCACTGCTTGGGTTAGAAATTGGTTGGGTGGGAGGCGACAAAGAGTACAAGTAAATGGAGCTCACTCTGAGGAGAAGGATGTTACCAGTGGTGTGCCCCAGGGATCTGTCCTTGGTCCGATTCTTTTTAACATCTTTGTTAGTGATATAGCGGAAGGGCTGTCGTGTAAGGTTTGCCTCTTTGCAGATGATACCAAAATCTGCAATAGAGTAGACACCCAGGAAGGTGTAGATAACATGAGAAGGGATCTAGCTAAGCTTGAAGAATTGTCTAGAATTTGGCAGCTGGTATTTAATGTTAAAAAATGTAAGGTCATGCATTTGGGCTGCAGCATCCAAGGGAGCAATACAGTATAGGAGGTGAAGTACTTTTGTCCACCAAAGAAGAGCGGGACCTAGGCGTGGTTGTGTCTGATGATCTTAAAGTAGCTAAACAGGTAGAGAAGGCGACGGCAAAAGCTAGAAGGATGCTTGGGTGCATACGGAGAGGAATGGCTAGCAGAAAATAGGAGGTGATAATGCCTCTGTATAAGTCTTTGGTGCGACCTCATTTGGAGTATGGTGTGCAATTCTGGAGACCGCACCTTCAAAAGGATGTGAACAGGATGGAGTCGGTGCAGAGGGTGGCTACTAAAATTAGGGGCTTCATTATAAAGCATATGAGGACAGACTTAAGGATCTTAATATGTACACCTTAGAGGAAAGGCGGGATAGAGGTGATATGATTGAGATGTTTAAATACCTCCGTGGCAGAAATGTTCAGGGAGAGAGCCTCTTTCAATTGAAAGCAAGTTCTGCTATGAGGGGACATGGGATGAGGGTGAAGGGAGATAGATTCAGGAGTGATATGCGGAAATATTTCTTTACGGAAAGAGTAGTGGATCCATGGAATAGTCTCCCAGTGGAGGTGGTAGAGATGAGGACAGTAACTGAATTCAAAAAAGCATGGGACCAACACAGAGGATCTCTAAAGGTAAAAAGTGCACTGTTGTAGTTGTTGTTATGGAAGGACAGACTAGATAGGCCATTTTGTCTTTTTCTGTCATCATGTTTCTATGTTTCTATGTTTCTAAAAGGGGCTGGGGCAAAATAACCCTAAATCTGGCATATAAAGTCACAAAACTTGACTTGCTTAGATGGAGTCTGAAAATCAGAATAATTATATGGAATAATTACTTGGAATTATTAACTCTCTCAAAAAATCTCCATTGCTTTAATATGGGAATAGAAGCTATGGAACAATTATCTCCAGGAACAAGCAGGAATGAGTCTTCACATATGGGTATCGTCGGTACCGACGGAGCCTGCACAGGAACGCTACCCAGCATCCAGTAAGAAAGCTTTTGGGAGCATCCCACAGCGCCTGCGCGCTGCCTTCCCACCTTTCCCAACCGCCTCTCTCCAGTTCTTCTTTTCTGCGGAGCCAGCAGGTCGTGTTCCTGTCACCGCAGAAGAATTCTTTATTTTTTTCTTTAGTTTTCTTTGTGCGTCTGCCTTCTTCGACGTCAGACCGGTACCGCCAGTCTTTTCTTTTCTTTCTTAAAAAAAAACAACAAAAAACTTTTCTTTCTTCAACTGTGCATTTTCGGTTTGGGCCTTAGGCCTGAACATATTTTCTCCTCATGGAGAAGCCCGCTTCTGGGTTCAAAAAGTGCACGAAGTGTGGCGGTACTATATCTGTCACCGACACCCATGATTGGTGTCTAAATTGTTTGGGACCTAACCATTCCATCACGGATTGTGTGTCCTGTACCATGATGTCTAAAAGAGGTCGGCAGAACTGAGCAGCCAAGCTCAGTACTCTGTTTCCCTCTGATGCAGCCTCAGTGGCATCGACGTCTTCCAGGGCCTTTTCTTCCTCTCATGGATCTCAGGTAACCAAACATAAATCTAGCCGGTCCTCGAAGGGCAATTCTCCCTCTAAGCATCGAGATGCCTCCGGGCTTGTCCTCGAGGATTCCGCACCGGCAAAATTACCCCGGCGGGAAGTTCCGGCTCCAAAGCATTATCTATGGGGTCACAGATTGACATCGATGGCACGGCCTCGACCGATCACCTGTTGCCGTGTTCTGGGGTACCGGTGGCCTCCACTGGTACCGACATCCAGACTCTGGTGGTGTCGATGGATCAGAAGATTCTGTCCATGCAACGCACCCTAACGGCATTTATGCAGGCTTCGACACCTCCGGTACCGCAACAATCTCCGTTGCCGGTACTGACTCCGGCACCGGCATCGTTCCCGGTGCCGGTACCGATTGCATCGACATCGGCTTCGGTGTCGACTGCAACGGTACCCTGTCCTATGATGCCCATTGGTACCGAATCGGTACCACTTACTCCTGATGTCGATCCCACTCGGTACGCGTATCGGGCTTTACAGGAGCATCCAGACAGGTGATACTTCGATTCCTCCGAAGACTCTGATGAGTCGGAGGCTTCTGTCAAGGCACCGGTACTTCTTCCTCAGGAGTCTGCTTCTCCAAAACGAAGAATGTCTCCTCCAGAAGACTTTTCTTTCCAAGACTTCATTAGGGAGGTGGCTAGGGGCCTCTCCATTACAGTGGCCCCTGAGTCAGATCCTAGAGCCAAGCAATTAGATATGTTGCAATATCCTAAGGCTCCTAAAGAAGCAGCTACCTTACCTATTCATGAGATTCTTTATGATCTCATGTTGAGCATGTGGGAGACTCCTCTTACCACCTCTCCTCATTCTCGTAGGTTAGACACCATGTACCGTGTCCCTCCTTGTCCTGGCTTTCATAAGTCTCAGCTTCCTCACCACTCTATTGTGGTGGAGTCTGCCATGAGGAAAATAAAGAGTGCAAAGAGACACTCATCTAATCCTCCAGGACGTGAATGCAGGACCCTTGATGCTTTTGGCCGAAGGGTCTTCCAAGCTTGCTGCCAGAATCAACTCCTATAGTCTCTATATGGGGATGTTTCTAAAAGAAGTCACAGATCATCTGCAGACTTTAGCCCCTTTTATTTCAGAAGATAAAAGGCAGGAATTTCTCACTTGGTTTAAACATGCCCAAGATGTTTCCAAATTTTCCAACCGTGCAGCCTTTGACTCTTTTGAGTGTGTCAACAGAGCCTCGGCTATTGCCATAGGTGCACGCAGAATTGCTTGGTTAAAAGCCTCTGATTTGGAACTCTGGGTCCAAGATGAACTGGGAAATCTTCCCTGTACAGGTGAAAACCTTTTTGGCAGGGATTGGCAAGCAAAGGCCACTCAGATGGATACTCTGAGAACTCTGCTTTGGATCGACTTTAAAAGTCTACCTCTGCTCCTGTTAAGAAAAGATTGTTCAAAAAGACACCTTTTTCTAAAATGGGAAGATATTATCCTGCTTATGGTCAGCAGGCATCTTCTGCAGGTTGTTTTGCTGCAAAGCGTCAGCAACCACCTAAACAGGCCAAGTCAAAGGCTGCCAGACCTCCCAAGGCTCAGCAGCCTCAGCCTCCTCAAGGCCTTTGACTTGCAACTAGAGAACTTAGCCTTTCTGGCTCTGGAAGAACCAGAGCCCCTCACCATTCCAGGAAGGTTGGCTTACTTTGCTCCCAGATGGGAGCAAATTACAGCAGAGCAATGGACCCTCTCCATTGTAAGGGGAGGGTATAAGCTTCATTTCTTAAACCTTCCTTCCCACACCATGGTGAGACAGTTCATCAGAGAATTGAACAAGTTTCTATTCAAAGAAAAATTCAGGATGATTTCTCTCGGTACTCTGCTGCCATACCTTCAGAGTCAGGACTGGCTTTGTTCTCTAGATCTCAAGGATGCGTACACCCATGTCCTCATCCATCCAACACACAGAAGGTTCCTTCGGTTCCTTTTTCAAGGAAAGCACTACCAATACAGGGTGCTTCCTTTCGGTCTGGCCTCTGCACCAAGGGTGTTCATGAAATGCGTGGCAGTAGTAGCTGCATTTCTACGCACTCTAGGAATATTCGTTTTCCCATATCTGGACGACTGGCTCATTCGAGCTCCATCCCAGTCAGAGGCCCAGATTTCTCTAACCTGCACAATGCGTGTCCTTCAGTATTTGGGACTGGTAATAAACATCCCAAAATCCCATCTCATCCCTACTCAGTCTCTGGAGTTTATAGGGGCCTTGCTGGATACCACAACTGCAAGGGCCTATCTTCATCAGGCCCGTTGCCTACGCTTGGTGCAGTTAGTCTCCCAGATACAGTTAAAGTCCCATTTAACTGCTCAAGAGATGTTACAACTATTAGGTCACATGGCATCCACCGTGCCTGTGGTTCCATATGCTCGCCTTCACATGAGGGCAGCTCAATGGACTTTGTCCACCCAATGGACTCAGGCATCAGGTTGCCTGTCAGACAAAATAGCAAACTCCAGTCACCTATTTTGGTCTCTCCAGTGGTGGAAGTCCCCTCCAAATCTGTTGCTGGGGTCCCCTTTTCAGCAGTCGCTACCCCAAGCAACTCTGACAACAGATGCTTCTCCAATAGGTTGGGGAGCTCATCTGCAAGATCTCTCCACCCAGGGCATCTGGTCTCCACAGGAGACTTCTCTGCATATCAATCTCTTGGAACTCAGAGCAATATTCTTAGCTCTCAGAGTGTTCCATTCCCTGCTCAGCTACAGGACAGTCCTCATCCATACGGACAATCAAGTAGCCATGTTCTATGTAAACAAGCAGGGCGGGACTGGCTCTCTGTCGCTTTGCAACGAAGCTTTGCAACTGTGGGCCTTCGAAAGGGAGCATCACATCCATCTTCTGGCAGTATATCTTCCAGGCGTTCAAATCTCTTGGGCGGACAGACTCAGTCGAGATCTGCTTCCACACGAGTGGTCCCTCCACATGGACCAGGTAGCCAGAATTTTTCGAATTTGGGGAACCCCGGACATAGACCTCTTTGCAAGTCCATGGAATGCCAAACTTCCCCGGTTCTGTTCCAGAATTCCGTGTCAGGGAGTTCAGGCCAAGGATGCCTTCCTCCTTCACTGGGGTCAAGACTTCCTTTATGCCTTTCCACCAATTCCCCTAATTCCCAAGACACTATTCAAGCTTCAGAGAGATCAAGGGACCATGATCCTCATAGCACCACATTGGCCACGCGAAGTGTGGTAACCTCTACTTCTGCATCTCTCTCAAGCTCCTTCCCTGGACTTGGGCTCTGCACCAGACCTTCTGTCCCAGGAAGAAGGAACTTTGTGGCACCCAAACCCCCAGTCGCTCCATCTCAGGGCTTGGTTGCTGAGGGCCTAGAGTCTAGACCTTCAAGATTTTCATCTCTCTCAGCAAGTCAGAGATGTTATTCATGCCTCTAGAAAGCCTTCTACTAGACGTTCCTATGCTTTCAAATGGAAAAGATTTACCATTTGGTGTTCAGAGAAAGGTCTAAACCCTCTTGCAATACCTCTGAATTCTCTACTAGAGTATCTCCTGCATCTATCCCATGCAGGTCTGAAAACAAATTCAGTAAGAGTCCATTTGAGTGCTATTGCAGCGTCCCTCAAGCCTCTCAATGGACAACCTATTTCCTCTCATCCTCTTATAGCAAGATTCATGAGAGGCCTTCTTTTAACTAAACCTCCCATTAGACCACCTCCAGTGGCATGGGACTTAAACCTGGTTCTTGGCCAGCTTATGAAGCCACCCTTTGAACCTTTAGCCACCACCTCCTTGAAATTCCTTTCTTGGAAAGTTATTTTTCTCATTGCAGTCACCTCAGCACGACGTATCAGTGAGCTGCAAGCTTTGGTGGCTAATCCTCCTTATACAAGTTTCCATCATGATAAGGTAGTCCTCAGGACCAATCCACACTTTATGCCTAAAGTGGTCTCACCTTTTCATCTGAACCAAGAGGTATATATACCTATCTTTTTTCCAGGACCTCATGCATCAAATGCAGAGAGGAATCTTCATACCTTGGATTGTAAGAGAGCTCTCGCTTTTTACTTACAAAGAACACAGCAACATAGAAAGTCTTCTCAACTCTTTGTTGCTTTTGATTCTTCTCATTTAGGACTTCCAGTCTCTAAGAGAACACTATCCAACTGGATTGCTCAGTGTATTTCTTTCGCCTACCAGAGTAGGAACATTTCTCTGGAGGGCCATGTCACAGCTCACAATGTGAGAGCCATGGCAGCCTCAATGGCTCATCTAAACTCTGTGTCCATTGACCAAATCTGTCGAGCGGCCACCTGGGCCTTGGTTCATACCTTCACAGCCCATTACTGTTTGGACAAGGACTCCCGCCAGGATGCCTCGTTTGGTCAGGCTGTTCTCAAACACCTGTTCCATTCCTAATCAACTCCTACCCACCTACCCTGGTCGGATGCCAGAGATCCATGGGGGGAGGTAGAGTCCTTTTCAAGGACACACAACCTGGGGTTTCTCCCTGGCATCTGCAGCTAGGGAGTCCCCATATGTGAAAACTCATTCCTGCTTGTTCCTGGAGATAGCACAATTACTTACCTGTAAGAGGTGATCTCTGGGAACAGCAGGAATAAGTATTCACAACCCACCCACCTCCCCTAGGAGTTGTATCTCTCTATCTATCTTTCCTTTCCTCTCTCTCTCTTTGTCTCAGCTTTAAAACTCGAACTGGAGAGAGGCGGTTGGGAAAGGCGGGAAGGCAGCGCGCAGGCACTGTGGGATGCTCCCAAAAGCTTTCTTACTGGACGCTGGGGAGCGTTCTCGCGCAGGCTCCGTCGGTACCGACGATACCCATATGTGAAGACTTATTCCTGCTGTTCCCAGAGATCACCTGTTACAGGTAAGTAACTGTGCTTTATATACCTTGTATTTTTGAATCCTGCTAGACCAGTCCAGATAAGTGGGTTATGCTTCCTTGACAGCAGATGGAGGTAAAATTGAGCAAATTTTAGTGATGTCATCACTTGATATATCTAGAGGTACCAATCCAAATTATCCCAAAAAACCCCAGCAAGGCACAGAATGAAAATCAAAAAACAAAAAGCCCTCTGGTAGAAAGGCAGCTACCAGAAATGTACATAAATGTCGGAGCTGTTATCAGAAGAGGGAACTCATCCACCCACTAATTATTAAACTCCTTTTTAATCATTTTTATTAGAGACAAAATTCTTAATTATTGCTTTCATGAAAATCAATATATAATATCACTTATCTCATTGTACACTCATGAAAACCTTGGCCATCAGGCCTGTTGTAATTGCCAGCATTGCCTACATACTTTGGAGGGCCATCGGTGGAATTATGCCAAAAAGAATGTTTGGTTGACATCTCGATGGCATACACCTTGTTCATCAGATTTTGTAGTGTACTTGATTGTTTGTCCCTGTGGTCTTATCTATATTGGACGGACGACACGTGAAATTAAGATATGTTTAAGTGAACATGCTTCTCGGCAGCGGACTCCCACCTTATCAGCTCCTATTGTTGAACATTGCATGCAACAGAATCATTCTTTTGATCAATTGCTGTGGAGAGTTATTGATTTTGTTCCCCTTGATACACAAGGGTGGTGATCGCCCAGCTAAACTGCAATGGAAGGAACAACATTGGATTTTTAAGCTAGGATCTCTGTGCTCGTCGACTTTGAATCTTGAGATCGATTGGCCAGCTTATTTTAATGTCCAGCCTATCTCAAGAGGGGTTTTCTCTTTTCATGGCATCCTCCCACTGCTTTTTCTGATTGGTGGGCAGCTTTTGAAGTCAGATGCCATTTTTCTTTTCCAAAGGCGCAAATGTTTCATGGTCTTTTCATAAGCGCTGTTTTTTATCACTATTCTCTGCATGGGGAATTTCCAGAAAGCCTGAAGCAGAGTTCTGGTTTTATGGACTCAAAATGTGCCATGTCATATGGGGGCTTCCTGTTTGTCTTTGCTGTGCTGCGCTCTTTGAGATAAGTGATGTTATATATTGATTTTCATGAAAGCACAAATTAAGAATTGATGAAAGCATGAATTACGAATTTTGTCTCTTATAAAACGATTAAAAAGGAGCTTAATAATTAGTGGGTGGATGAGCTCCCCCTTCTGGTAACAGCTCCGACATTTAAGTACATTTTTAGTAGCTGCCTTTCTACCTGAAGGTTTTTTGATATCTAGAGGTACAGCACGGACAGAAGTCAGCATGACACTTCCCAAGCAGTACACAAGACTGAGAAAGTCAGAAAAGACTACCATTGTTAACAGCCAACCATATTGCAACAGACATTTGGAAGAAGTATTTGGCAAGGCAATCAAGAGGCAGCAGTGCTCTTAAACCTGTATGAGGAGTTTTCCAAGAAAGGGTCCTGGACTGGTCTAGCAGGATTCAAGGGAAGAAAGTTATGAGGTATGTAAAATGTGCACTTCTTTATTATCCTGCTAGACTATTCCATGCATGATGTACCCAAGCAATCAGGATCCAGGGTGGGAGGAAGATGATATTCTGGAAAGAACTGCCCTGCCAAAGCTTCTATTCACCCCTGCTCCAACATACAACCTGTAGTCCTTCAAAAAGGTGCTCAGAGACAATCACGTAGTCACCTTATAGATATCCTCTGGAGATACCAAGGCAGACTCCACCCAAGAGGAGACCTGTGCTCTAGCAGAATCAGCTCTGACTCCCTTCTTCACACATTTTCTAGCCTAAAGGTATGCTGAATCAATAGCCTACTTAATCCAGTGGGCAATAGAGTAATTGGCTATTGCCTGCCATTTTCTTGGACTTCTGAAGAGGATGAAGAGATGATCTTAACAACTGAAGGAATTAGTAACTTTTGTATATTTGACCAACATAATCCTCATGTCTACCAGATATAGAGAGGAGTCTGCCTAAAAATCCTCTTCAGAAAAGGAGGAGAGGCTGACAAATAACAGAGACTTCTCCAGCACAATTTTAGAAAGCTGTATATATAGATATTCCCATCGCGAGAACATCCATGTAGAACGAAGGTGTGGTGGAAGTGTGGCCTGGGCAGATCAAGGGAAACGCAGGTTGCAGTGCAATTTCAGAACAGCACAAGCACATCTAGCCCTGGCTGCTGAGGTGTCCGTGCCTATATCTGTTCCTGACCATGAATAAGGTACAAAAAAGTATTTGTTTTATGGCTGCAAAGCTTTCAGGGGGAAGAGCAAAATGCTCTTTCATCAACACAATTAATGATTCCTGGCCGAAGAAACCTGCACATAAATACATACCCCAAACATATTACAGGCCCACTGTCGCATATCTGAGTATGTGAAATAGCTGACCAGGCATGCCAATCTCATAACAGTCACCCCACTTCTGAAGTACCCTGAATGGCACGTCCAAGTACCAGATTCTGCGGGCATGCAATTCGGGGAAGTCCATATTTGTAAAATGACTTACACCCAATCACAAACCTGGCTTTGCTATCTTGCATGGCA
The DNA here is from genome assembly GCA_033557465.1 of Ichthyophis bannanicus. Lineage (NCBI taxonomy): Eukaryota > Metazoa > Chordata > Amphibia > Gymnophiona > Ichthyophiidae > Ichthyophis > Ichthyophis bannanicus. The sequence goes on from CM066034.1 coordinate 938,624,130, forward strand.
GATCACTAGAAATGATTACTGGGAAGTTCTTCTGGAGTGGAGACAAAGCAATTTCAGAAGGCACTTATATGTGCCTCCCTTCACTCTGCCTCCCCCTCCCCCGCCCCCAGATTTTTGGATAATGTGCTCTGGAAGTCTCAGATTCTTCCTGGACATCCTTTCTGAAATCCCACTTCACAAATTTTAAGGCACATTAACAAAACAAATGTGGTACTAATGAATGCACATAACTTACTGAAATTGCTAAATTATGGGCTATCTAACCCCATCTCTGAGTCCACTTACCTTTCCTGTGGAACACCTGCGTTATTGATTCCCCATGCATATTTTTACACAAAGAAAGGATTGCCATACAGCCTATTGGCCCAAATAAATGGCTTCTGAAAAATGTCTTCTGAAAAATGTCTCTTTACCGCACTGTATACATGAATGCACTATAAAATAGAAACATAGAAACATGATGCCAGAAAAAGACCACATGGCCTATCCAGTCTGCCCTTCCATATCACCCTCTACAGGAGTCCCCTTTTTTCCTTTAGAAAGCCTCTGTGTTTGTCCCATGCTTTTTTGAATGTAGATACTGTCCTCAGCTCTACCACCTCCACTGGGAGACTATTCCATGCATCTACCACTCTTTCTGTAAAGAATATTTCTGCATTTTACTCCTGAGTCTATCCCCTTTCACCCTCATGCTATGTCCCTCATAGCAGAGCTTGTTTTCAATGGAAAAGGCTCTCCTCCTGTGCATTTATGCCACAGAGGAATTTAAACATCTGTCATATCATCTCTATCCCGCCTTTACTCTAAAGTATCCATATTAAGGTCATTGAGTCTGTCCTCATATGCTTTATAATGAACAGCAAGAGAAAGAGCAGTGATTGCCAAGGCCCATAATCCATTCTAACAGTTTGCAACAGTGTAAAAAAAACAAAAACAAAAACCAACCAAATCCAGCTTGCCTAAAACCAACACTGGCGTGTTATTACTACAAGATGTGCATGGATCGTAAAACCAAGCCCAGCCTGAGAAGGCAGATATTGTGCAGAGTCTTCCAAATGATTAACAAACAGAAGCCACAGCAGTGTAGAGTCGACAGTATACTGTGCTCACGTGTGGAACACATCAGTTGGTACAGGGCAAAGAATGCCGCTTCAGGAATCTAGCAAATAAGTGCATGATGAATTTTTGCCATTTACAAAGCACAGCTGCGTTTTTCCCCCTCACTGTGCAAACATTTTTATGTGCTGCCCAACAAGCAGTAACTTGTTTTATGTAACCTCTCTGTTCCTTAAGCCTGGAAGCATAGGGGCCATGTTTCCTTCTAACAGAACATATGCAGGTCTCCATCCATCTGCATTCTACCCTACCTATCAACAAGAAAGGCCACAACCGATCACCTGGAGATCTTGCTTTTTGGAAATGATTCTTTAATACGTTAGAATTTTCCCAAATAATAAAACAAAGACGCCTATATTTACTAAGCCGTGCAAAGTTTTTGCATTTAAGGTGTGTTTGTTACAATTTTTAACATGTATCAAGTGCAACGCTCTGCACTTTCTACATACAGGGGAACAGGTTGCATTTGGCAGCAGAAGAGGTATGCAGTTCAAATCTCTGCAGAAAACTCAGACGCCGTGACATATACCTTTTGAAGGTATTCTATGTTCTCTGCATAATTTTAGTTAACATGCATTAACTGAGCTGCCTGCACCCCTGCCCCTCTTTACTGCCTGCTTGTGTGTATCATTTTTCAGACGGTTCCACTGGATTTCTTTTCTGACTTTTATTTATATTGTTTTTAATATAAACTTTTCCAGCGTACTGAAGGGCAGTATATTAAGTTTTAAATAAACTATAAACCATAACACCAGCATTATTTGCACTGAGCACCTCCTGCCCCTTTCCTACCTCCTCCTACATTAAGGGCTAACTTGTGGTAGTTTTATAACTACTGCACAGTAATTGCTAAAATGAATACACAGGCACTGTAAAACCTCTGCGTTAACTGTTGGGTGTGTTCTCAACAGTTTCCTATTCGGTTAACACAAAGAAAAAATTGTTTACACACATTAGCTGCAAGGCAGATAACACGATGCAATTAGTGCCATCCATTCAAGTAGCGTTAAGAGTGGCACTTTATCAGCTGCATAAGCAGTCAAGATATGCTAAATGGCTCTGTGTCAACTGCAAGGTATAGTCCTTGCCCATTTCGTGGCCCCTTTTGTTTTAAATGGTAAATACAGACATCAGTGTGCAATAATTGCTAAGACACCAAGCTAAGAGTAATGCAGCTTAGTAAATAGGCCCCTAGAATCTTAACATGGCAGTTATTGTGTAGAAACTGTATTTACTCGGTTGTAACTATGTTTCTAGTGCACGAGTGGTGGGTAATTCTGTAAGGGCTGTTTAGTTCAATGTACGTAGACAAGCATCTATTTGACACCTATTCTATAAAGTGTACCTTATAAAGAATAGGGTCATAAGTCTTGAGATGTGTGCACCAAATCTAGGTACAACCACATACACCAACCCCAGACCCGCAACTAGATATGTAGGAAACACATGCGCGTTATAGTATTCTATAATTTACATGTGTAAATTTGCATTCTGCCCAAGCTCTGTCCCATGTTCATCCACTCCAAAATTACATACCATCACCCTAACACTTTACTTATAGAACAGCAACTGCCTACAATCCACATTCAATTACCCATCCCCGCATATAAGCTATTTACAATAGATGACTTATACACATTGAGGCACATTTCACAATGGGACATCCTAGTGCAATCTGGGACATCAAAGCCAGAACGTCTGAAAATAAAAGCAGCCAAATGCAGGTTCAGGCACTATTTTGAAAATGTGGTCATACCCAATAGGCACATGTATCAAACATCAATATAGATGTCCCCAGGATAGCACATCACAGCCAAGTTCTCTAATAGCATGATGCTTAAAGTAACAACTTAAAAGCAGAGTGAGCAAGGTTCAAATCCTGGTGTGGGCCTTTGTGACCTAAGATTAATCATTTAATTCTCCATCTTCTCTACCCTCTCTGGATGTTTTAAGATGAAAACAAGCACTTTCCTGATGCCTATTCATGCCTGGAGGAGGTATAAATATTGCCATGCTTACAGACATTTCTGAGATCGAATGTGGATGCGTAAGTACAATGCCACTCCCTGGAAATACCTCCACCACATTCCTGTTCCTACTTGGATGCCCCTGTGCAGGAGAAGTCTGAAAATGTCATTTGTGGAATGGCTACAGAGATATGTCCATGATTTCGACCTCCACATGCATGTCTTCAGAAGTCCAAGTCAGAATTAAACCATTTAAAATGACCCTCATTACACGCAAATGGCTGTGGCTCATTATAGAATGACCTTTTAAACACTTTAATAACACATGTGAAAGGTAATTTTATAACAAGGCACTGAGGTTTAAAGATTTATTTATTTATTTACATTCTCTTATATACCGCGCTATTCTGCATCAGTGCGGTTTACATTGAACAAACTGAAATTACATTGAACAGGGCATTATAACTTGGAGATAACTATTTTACAGGGAAGATGGAGAAGGTGTCTATTTTATAAAGACAGGTATGTGAAGGAATATTTTACAAAAGACATTCAAGTGCAGTCGGGGATGTGAAAGCCACAATGTCTGGAAAAAAGCAGGCACGAGCAAGTGCAGGCAGGTTTTCACAAAGGTGGACGTGCATGATAGCGACACCTATGGAAACGTTTACAGTTTAACTTTGGTGTTGAGTAAATTATTGGAAACGCTGCTGAAAGAGAAAATAGTGAGGTTTCTGGAGTCCAGTGGATTACAGGATCTGAGGCAGCATGGATTCACCAGAGGCAGGTCTTGTCAGACAAATCTGATTGATTTCTTTGACTGGGTGACCAGGGAGTTGGACCGAGGGGGAGCCCTAGATGTGGTGTATTTAGATTTCAGTAAAGCCTTTGACACCGTTCCTCACAGGCGACTTATAAACAAACTGAGCACCCTAGGGATGGACCCTAAAGTTACTGCTTGGGTTAGAAATTGGTTGAGTGGGAGGCAACAAAGAGTACAGGTAAATGGAGCTCACTCTGAGGAGAAAAAAGTTACTAGTGGTGTGCCCCAGGGATCTGTCCTTGGTCTGATTTTTTTTAACATCTTTGTTAGTGATATAGCGGAAGGGCTTCGGGTAAGGTTTGCCTCTTTGCGGATGATACCAAAATCTGCAATAGAGTAGACACCCAGGAAGGTGTAGATAACATGAGGAGGGATCTAGCTAAGATTGAAGAATGGTCTAGGATTTGGCAGATGGGATTTAATGTTAAAAATGTAAGGTCATGCATTTGGACTGCAGCAATCTAAGGGAGCAATATAGTATAGGGGGTGAAGTACTTTTGTCCACTAAAGAAGAGCGGGACCTAGGCGTGGTTGTGTCTGATGATTTTAAAGTAGCTAAACAGGTAGAAAAGGTGACAGCAAAGCTAGAAGGATGCTTGGGTGCATACGGAGAGGAATGGCTAGCAGAAAAAGGAGGCGATAATGCCTCTGTATAAGTCTTTGGTGTGACCTCATTTGGAGTATTGTGTGCAATTCTGGAGATCGCACCTTCAAAAGGATATAAACAGTCTGAAGTCAGTACAGAGGGTGGCTACTAAAATGGTTAGTGGTCTTCATTATAAAGCATATGAGGACAGACTGAAGGATCTTAATATGTACACCTTAGAGGAAAGGTGGATAGAGGTGATATGACTGAGATGTTTAAATACCTCCATGGCATAAATGCAGAGGGGGAGAGCCTCTTTCAATTGAAAGCAAGTTCTGCTATGAGGGGACATGGGTTGAGGATGAAAGGGGATAGAGTCCGGAGTGATATGCAGCAATATTTCTTTATGGAAAAAGTGGTGGATCCGTGGAATAGTCTCCCAGTGGAGGTGGTAGAGATGAGGACAGAATCTGAATTCAAAAAAGCATGGGACCAACACAGAGGATCTCTAAAGGTAAAAAGGGGACTGTTGTAGTTGTTGATATGGAAGGACAGATTAGATAGGCCATGTGGTCTTTTTCTGTCGTCGTTTCTATGTTTCTACATAGATGTCCCCAGAATAGCATTTTAGAACAGAGACATGTAATAGCAAGATGGTTAGGGTAGGGGTAGCAAGAAATATAGCTAAGGTTCAACTACCAGTGTGGGCCTTTGTGATGTTAAGCTAGTCACTTAATTCTCCAGATGTTTTAAGGACAAAACAAGTACTTTCCTGATGCTTGTTTGTGCCTTGAGCGGGTCTAATTGTAGATGTTCCTGCAGACGTCTCTGAGGTTTCTGAAATCAAATGGGGACTCCAAGTCCATAGCACCTCCTGAGACATATCTTCACCACACTCCCTGCCTACTTGGACAACACCACATTGGTGATGTCTTTAAAAGCTATTTGTAAAATGGATCCAGAGACATTTCTGTGATTTGAGTGTGCTGGTGCATGTCTTCAGATGTCCAAGTCATGACTAAGGGGTATGTTTACTAAACCGGGCTAACAGTTAACCCGGGCTATCTGCAACTAGGTCCCATTGAACCTAGTCCCCAGACAATCAAGAGTTCAGTCCTCAGAGGCACTCCTTGTGACCTTGGGAAAATCACTTTATCTTCCATTGCCTCAAAAGAAAAGGCCTGGCAATCTACTTTCAGTGATACATTACCAAGAAAACCCAGAGGCAGCTGGGTTGCCAGGAGTCAGCCCTGACTTGATGGCCCAAAACAAAAAATTATAAAAAAACCCTCTCACATACCTAAAACTGTATTTGAGGTGCAAACATGGTTCATAAAAGTACCTCCTAAAAGCCATGTTGAACATCTAACACAGCTTAAGGAATCATTTTGTAAATTGAGTTTTGTAGAACAGCATACCGGGGGGAATTTTTTAAAACATTTTGTGCATGCAAAGCATTTTTCACACAAGAAAAATGGCTCTTATAAAATTGGGCAGGTGCGTAGGTATATCCAGATATACATGCTGAGAAGAGCATGCATTCTTTTACCTGATATACAGTAGATGTAGGCATCCCTGGTGGTATAGTCTGGGTAGAGTTGCAATGTACCCATGTACTTCATAAAAAACGGTATGTTTCTGGATTTTATACAATTGATAAAACATATGTTAATTTAGTATATAATTTGAACCCACAAAATTTTTCTGGATTGGGACTTTGTGGTATTGTGACATTTTTTTGTGGTATTGTTTGAGTTTTTGATTTTTGTTGTATGACTTACCTCAGAAAATGCATGCATGTGCAAGGGCATTTGCACAGTGTTGTGGATTAGAAGAGACAGCTGTTCACTCTTTCAAAAAATACAAAATCTATGGCAAGGATTCCTAATCTGTGGTCCATGTCCAAGTACTACTGAGAAAAGCTGCTCTTGCTGGGAAGGATTCTACAATTGTATTTACCTGCTGGTAATTTCTCAGACTCGAGTTATAAGGAACTCTGTGGTTTTAAACTGAAAAAATCTCTATTTTAAAGTTCTGTGTTTTTTAAAGTCACATAGGGCACTGTTTTAGCAACCCAGTTTCGATTCTTTCCCTCCCACCGACTCCCACCCACCCCAGGCATAAATTAAATTTATAGGCTATTACAGCTTTTACAGGGAGAGAGGTAGTCAAATTCACGTTCAGGTGTACTGTAGCTGGTTATCCTCATTAGGTAAAGCTTAATTAAGGCCCTGAAATTAATTCTGACATAAACAAAGTCCCTTAAACCTATTAGATATACTAGTGTTTGTACAACTATCCCTAGCTACTTTAAATAAGTCAACCATTTAAATACCTTAACAAAACCTTAAAACTAAGATGCAGATAGCAATTCAGCAGTGAGATGGGGGCTATCTAGTCTTTTTCACTGAGTGTCACATGTATGATTTTCTCCCAGTTGGTGAGGGGTCTTACATGTGCAAAAGGTGAAGGAGCTCTTTGCTCTCAGGGAATGAGACCAATCTCTACAGGCTAGAGTAGCAGACTCGGAGGAGCTAAGTAAGACAGAGAGGCATATAAATTAGACTTAAAGGGACATAGTACTGAAGTCCCACCTCCAATCTGGCAGCCTCTCTTTGGAGGAGAGAGGTAATGTGAAAGGAGAGTATCACCTTGGTGTGGCAGGAAGTGATCCTGTAGCTAGGACCTGTCATCCAGGTGCTGTAAAACCCTCTCATCCCGAGGAGGTTTCTCTAGGGCCATGTGTCCATGAAGGAAGAGTTAGGATAGCCGTTATAGTTGGCAATTCAATCATTAGGCATGTAGATAGCTTGGTGGCTGGTAAACGTGAGGATAGCCTGGTAACATGCCTGCCTGGTGTGAAGATAGAGGACCTCATGTGCCACCTAGACAAGGTTTTATATAGTGCTGGAGAGCAGCCTGCTGTCTTGGTACATGTTGGTTCCAATGACATAGGAAAGTGTGAGAGGGAGGATCTGGAGGCCAAATTTAAGCTTTTAGGTAGGAAGTTGAAATTCAGAACTTCCAGAGTAACATTCTCTGAAATGCAGGACCTAAAAAGCAGGCAGAGCTCTGGAGTCTCAATGTGTGGATGAGACGATGGTACAAGAAAAAGTGTTTTGGATTAGTTAGGAACTGGGTAACATTTTGGGGAAGGAAGGGGCTTGTCCAAAATGATAGACTCCGCCTTAATCAGGATGGAACCAGGCTGCTAGCATTAACCTTTAAAAAGAAGATAGAGCAGCTATTAAACTAGATAATAGGGGAAAGCCAACTGTCATTCCAAGAGTGCATGATTCAGAAGGATGATCCTTGAAGGATACTAGCAAAAGAGGGAAGTTAGGGCATCCTAATAGAGAGGTTCCAATGAAGATAAAAGTAACCCATATGTCCTTAAGTACAGAGCAGATGGAGCTGAAAGATTCCAAATTACCCTTATCAACTGATAACCAGATTAATATGAATACAATACAACCTCTAAAATGTCTGTATGCAAGAAAGATAGCAAGGGATTCCACAGTACTTCCTTTGAACTTTCAAAATGGAGACTATGATAAAATGAGGAAAACAGTTAAGAAAAAATTAAATTGTTAAATGTTCAACCTTTGCTAAAACTGTTTTTGTTCCATATAAGACAGCTGTAAACACACTGTTATTTTTGTTCACTGCAAACCGTTTTGAATTGGAGAAAAATGGTATATAAAAAAATGCAAATAAATAAATAAAATAAAAGGAGCAGCTGCAAAGGTTAAAGATTTATATTAAGCATGGGCATTGTTTAAAAATACTATCTTGGAAGTCCAGACCAGTTGTATTCCACTCTTTAAGAAAAGTGGAAGGAAGGCCAAAAAACTGCCAGCATGGTTTAAAGAGAAGCTGTTGGAGCCAAAAAAAAAAGCATCTTTGAGGAAATGAAAAAGGAGCCAAATGACAAGAATGAGAAACAACATAACCACTGGCAAGTTAGATGCAAGGCATTGATAGGGCAGATAAAAAAATAATTAAAATAAAAACTTGCTGTGGAAACAAAAACGCGTAATAAAAAATGTTTTCAAGTACATGAGTAGCAAAAAACCTGTGTGAGAGTCAGTTGAACCATTATTTATTTATTTATTTAGATCTTTTTTATACCGCGCTATTTAGAATCAGTGCGGTTTACAAGTAACACAAATTTGTACAATGCAGGTTGAGTACATACATTGAACTTTACAAAAACAGGTATTACAACTTGGGGTTCAACAGGGGTAACTATATACAACTGAGCAATTGTGTCATGGATATGTTTCTGTCAGTATGACGTGCTCTGTTAACTATTTACATGATGAATACGTCAATATGACGTATGTGTGCTTGTGGTGTCATCGTGATGGGTGGGAGGGTGTGCTGGGTTGTGTTAAGTCACTGGTGTGGGCATAGCGTTGAAGGAATAGATGGTGCTTTAGTGCCTTCCTGAATTGTGCAAGGTCAGTAATAGCTCGGATAATGGTTGGGAGGGCGTTCCAGAGTGTAGGTGCGTAGTATACAAAGGCTCTGTTCTTTGTTGCAAGGGAGCATTTTATTATTTCAATGGGGATTGTGAGTGTGTTGGTAGCGAGTGATCTTCTGGATCTGCTCGGAGGAGTGAGGTGGACAAGGTCTTTGAGGGAGGTGGAGAACGGTTTGTTAATGGCTTTGAAAGTCAGCAGTAGTACTTAGAAGGTGAGCTTGCAGTGGATCGGTAACCAGTGGAGGTGTTTCAAGATTGGGGTTATGTGATCTCTTCTGGAGGCTCCATGCAGGATGTGGGCAGTGGTGTTCATTGCTAGTTGTAGTGGGTTCAGTGTGCTCTTAGGGAGTCCATGCAGAATGGCATTGGCGTAGTCGAAGTGGTATTTATTTTGCTTTCAGCTTAATTATTTTGATTACATATTTGGTAACAATAACACTGAAGAAATCATCAGAAATAAAATAATCCTGCTAGGACAGTGTAAAAATCAATCCGATGTTTTCTGTTACATTTGTGGTTCATTTGCTACTGTATCTCAACACCGTACCATAATGTCAGATCTTCACAAAATGTACAAGTTATATTTTGGATGCCCACTGGGTGACTAGGATAAGCTACGGGCGCCTCACATCATTTGCACTGCCTGTAGAAATGGACTATGTGATTGGTTAAATGGAAGGAAAACAGTGATATTCAAAAAAACCACCAACCTTCCTTAACACCAACCTTCCTTAATACATAATGCTAAAATAAATCACCAATTCAAAAAGGCAAACAGGCCTCAGAGAAATCTTACCCTTCACTTGGCGAACCGAGCCACCATAGGGTTAGATGGAAAATTCCACATCACGGGCCATTAAGCCTTTTACTTTTTATTTTAACAATTTAATTACACCAATTATTATCAATAATCAAATCAGACCTAATTAAAAAAGACTACTTAGATCACCTAAAAGTACTTTTTCGGGATTTCAAAATAATCTCAATATCTTAATCATACAGCTGAAATAGTGTGTACGGAATACACAGTGCGGGTACTATCAGGCCTCACAAGAGGCTCCGTGACCTCCAAAAAATACAAGAAATCTTTCAAAGTGAGTTATGGCAGCATCGAAATGTAAATAGCATACTCAACTTAGGGTTCTGTTGAAATCTCCCACACACGCTTGTCATCAAAACCGCACACACTTTCAGTTCTTAGATATCAGCCTCAATCTGGAGAAGCAGAGTCAATGCCGAGAAAGCTTTCTTTAAAGTCCAACAAAAGCTTTTGTTTCGCCTAACAGGCTTCTTCAGGGACAATAGACTCAAGCATGATTACTACAACTCCACAGCTCAAAGATACGGGCAAAATGCCTCCAACCTGAAGCGGCTATTCCTAACGACACAAATAAAAAGACCAACCTTTATACTCCAATGTGCTATCAAAGAATGATGTCATTTCCTGCTAGACCTAACCAATCCTGAACAAGAGGAAAAGGAATGTACGCCCCAAACTCCAAAAGGACCAATCAAAAAAATAGTGGCCAGTCTATCTTATCATTGAGTCCATGTGGAGCAAGTGTATGCAGATTAAAAATCCACCGTTGTTCTTGCTGCAGCAGCAGTTTCCCTCGATCTCCTCCCCGAATGTTAACGGGGATACAGTCTACCACTGTACACTTGAAATCTGCAAATGTATGAGCACATAAAAGACAGTGCTGAATGAGAGGTATTTCTAACTTCGCCTTCAAAACACTATACTTATGTTCAGTCAACCGTGTACGGAGAGGTCGAGTTGTTTTACCGATATACAGTTTAAAACATGTACACCAAAGAGCGTAGACTACAAAAGAAGAATTGCAGTTAGTATTCATTTGCAGTGAATAAGGCTTAGAGGAAAACTTTGAAGGTAGAATAGGATCCATCATTGCACAAAAAATACAGCGGTTGCAGCACATATGCGTATTAGAGAGCGAGTGACGGAGTCAGGGAACTGCAGGGCAGAGATAATCTCTCACGTTCTTCTCACGTCTGTAGGCCACACGTATCTGATGAGTAGAAAGTGTAGGATGAGTAGAGAACATACGCCACCGCCGATAAATACAAGAAGTCAATCGGCTGGACAGATTTGAAAAAGGTAGGACACAAGTGATACAAGTAGATTCATTTGTAACTGATTGTGGCACTAGAATAGTTTCAGTTGTAGCTGATTGTTGCATGGGAATAAGTACCTCTGGTACACTCTTTGGCAATGGAGACAAAAGCCATTCGCGGTGGTTAAATCTTGCCCTCTTATAAGCTTTCCTTAGGAGAGAGTTCGGATATCCTCTTTGTTTAAACTTTCGCATCATTATAGTAGCTTGAGATTCAAACTCCCTATGGGAGGAACAGATACATCGACAACGTAATAATTGGTAATACGGTAAACTGTTTTTCAAGTGTTCTGGATGATAACTGGAACAATGAAGCACAGTATTTCTATCAGTGGGTTTGGCATAAAGTGTAGTCTGAAAACAGCCATCGCCTTTCATAATTCTCACGTCTAAAAAATGAATAATAGACGAATGAATATTAATTTCAAACTTGATAGAGATATTGCAACCATTTAAATAATTGAAAAATTCGAGCAAGAGATCTTTAGAACCGCTCCATAGTAAAAAAATGTCATCGATATATCTGTACCAACCCAGTATACAGGGCATAAAAGCAGACGGATAAATCCATTGAACTTCAAATGCGCTCATAAAAAGATTAGCGAGTGAAGGTGCAAAGGTAGCCCCCATTGCAGTACCAGAGATCTGCTGAAAAAACTCTTGTTGATAGAGAAAATAGTTACGTTTCAAGGCAATTTCAGCCAAAGTCATTAAAAATAACGTAGGTACTTTATGAGGCTGTTCACGAGCATCCCATACATTCTGTAAAACACATAAAGCTTCATCTTGAGGGATAGAAGTATAAAGCGATGAAACATCTAAAGTTGCCCACCAATCAACTTTATCTACTAACTGAAAGTTCTCAAGAATATTCAAAAAATACGTAGTATCCTTAACATAAGATCGTATAAAGGGAACTTCATCTCGTAGAAATACATCCAGATATTTACCGACCCTTTCAAGCAGCGAATCATTGCTTGAAAGGATCGGACGCCCAGGAGGATCAACGAGACGTTTATGCACTTTTGGCAGTGCATAAAACACTGGGGTCTTCGGAAAAGAAGGATTCAAATATTGTTTTTCTTTCTCAGTTAAGAAGCCTTCGGCAACTGCTACAGTAGTAAGATCTAATATCAAATTCTGTAATTCTCGAGTAGGATCATCAGCCAACCGGATATAGTTATTCGTATCATTCAATTGTCGCATAACTTCGTTGTGATAATTCACAGTATCCATTATCACTACAGCACCCCCTTTGTCGGATCTTTTGATAGTAATATCTTCCATCAAAGATAATTCTTGTAAAGCTCTTGATTCCACTGAAGAGAGATTCCTAGAACGATTATTCGTCTTACGCTCCAACTTCAATAAATCTGAAAAAATAAGATGCTTAAAAGTATGGAGCATCGGGTCCAATACCCCCGGGGGCACCCATTGCGATTTTAAGCTTATCACTGAAGAGTCCGGCAAGGAGGGTTTATCATGAAAAAAAAGCTTCAATTGAATTGTTCGAATAAACCGCTCAATAGCGACACGATTATCAAAACGGTTATACCGAGGTCCGACTACAAAAGACAGGCCACGAGCTAACACTTTGTTCTGTGTCTCTGTAAGAGTCTTCTGAGAAACGTTCAGAGCAGCATCTACTGCTGAAATGTCACTGTATCCTTCTTCCTCCGGGATCGGGTATGTACCTCGGGAAAATTATCATGAGAAACTGATGTTTTTTGTAACTGATCTTTAGTGCCCTTCTTAGATTTAAATGGTTGTGGTATGTCTACATGCTCACTTTCACCACTGGATTCTGATGAAAAAGTAGAAGAAGCTCCAAAATCCGATCTTCTGTAAGTGTCAACTGGACGATTCCTTCGAGAGGTCCAATTATAAATTGAGCCTTCCTTCATCTGCCGTTCATCTTTCAATAATTTTCGAATTTTAATGGTTTTTAAATCAGCTCGATATTTATCTAACTGCTTCGTAAAATCAGCATATCGATCATCAAAATCAGTTGATTTCTTAAGCTCAACTAGTTCTTCCTTCAAATCTTTAGTTAGCTGAACATTTTTAGCATGTGCCGATTCTATTACCAAAAGCATTAAATCCAGGGAGCATTTGTTAAGGATTCCTTAACAAATGCTCCCTGGATTTAATGCTTTTGGTAATAGAATCGGCACATGCTAAAAATGTTCAGCTAACTAAAGATTTGAAGGAAGAACTAGTTGAGCTTAAGAAATCAACTGATTTTGATGATCGATATGCTGATTTTACGAAGCAGTTAGATAAATATCGAGCTGATTTAAAAACCATTAAAATTCGAAAATTATTGAAAGATGAACGGCAGATGAAGGAAGGCTCAATTTATAATTGGACCTCTCGAAGGAATCGTCCAGTTGACACTTACAGAAGATCGGATTTTGGAGCTTCTTCTACTTTTTCGTCAGAATCCAGTGGTGAAAGTGAGCATGTAGACATACCACAACCGTTTAAATCTAAGAAGGGCACTAAAGATCAGTTACAAAAAACATCAGTTTCTCATGATAATTTTCCCGAGGTACATACCCGATCCCGGAGGAAGAAGGATACAGTGACATTTCAGCAGTAGATGCTGTTCTGAACCTTTCTCAGAAGACTCTTACAGAGACATAGAATCAAGTGTTAGCTCGTGGCCTGTCTTTTGTAGTCGGACCTCGGTATAACCGTTTTGATAATCGTGTCGCTATTGAGCGGTTTATTCGAACAATTCAATTGAAGCTTTTTTTTCATGATAAACCCTCCTTGCCGGACTCTTCAGTGATAAGCTTAAAATTGCAATGGGTGCCCCCGGGGGTATTGGACCCGATGCTCCATACTTTTAAGCATCTTATTTTTTCAGGTTTATTGAAGTTGGAGCGTAAGATGAATAATCGTTCTAGGAATCTCTCTTCAGTGGAATCAAGAGCTTTACAAGAATTATCTTTGATGGAAGATATTACTATCAAAAGAGCCGACAAAGGGGGTGCTGTAGTGATAATGGATACTGTGAATTATCACAACGAAGTTATGCGACAATTGAATGATACGAATAACTATATCCGGTTGGCTGATGATCCTACTCGAGAATTACAGAATTTGATATTAGATCTTACTACTGTAGCAGTTGCCGAAGGCTTCTTAACTGAGAAATAAAAACAATATTTGAATCCTTCTTTTCCAAAGACCCCAGTGTTTTATGCACTGCCAAAAGTGCATAAACGTCTCGTTGATCCTCCTGGGCGTCCGATCCTTTCAAGCAATGATTCGCTGCTTGAAAGGGTCGGTAAATATCTGGATGTATTTCTACGAGATGAAGTTCCCTTTATACGATCTTATGTTAAGGATACTACGTATTTTTTGAATATTCTTGAGAACTTTCAGTTAGTAGATAAAGTTGATTGGTTGGCAACTTTAGATGTTTCATCGCTTTATACTTCTATCCCTCAAGATGAAGCTCTATGTGTTTTACAGAATGTATGGGATGCTCGTGAACAGCCTCATAAAGTACCTACGTTATTTTTAATGACTTTGGCTGAAATTGCCTTGAAACGTAAATATTTTCTCTATCAACAAGAGTTTTTTCAGCAGATCTCTGGTACTGCAATGGGGGCTACCTTTGCACCTTCACTCGCTAATCTTTTTATGAGCGCATTTGAAGTTCAATGGATTTATCCGTCTGCTTTTATGCCCTGTATACTGGGTTGGTACAGATATATCGATGACATTTTTTTACTATGGAGCGGTTCTAAAGATCTCTTGCTCGAATTTTTCAATTATTTAAATGGTTGCAATATCTCTATCAAGTTTGAAATTAATATTCAATCGTCTATTATTCATTTTTTAGACGTGAGAATTATGAAAGGCGATGGCTGTTTTCAGACTACACTTTATGCCAAACCCACTGATAGAAATACTGTGCTTCATTATTCCAGTTATCATCCAGAACACTTGAAAAACAGTTTACCATATTCCCAATTATTACGTTGTCGACGTATCTGTTCCTCCCATAGGGAGTTTGAATCTCAAGCTACTATAATGATGCGAAAGTTTAAACAAAGAGGATATCCGAACTCTCTCCTAAGGAAAGCTTATAAGAGGGCAAGATTTAACCACCGCGAATGGCTTTTGTCTCCATTGCCAAAGAGTGTACCAGAGGTACTTATTCCCATGCAACAATCAGCTACAACTGAAACTATTCTAGTGCCACAATCAGTTACAAATGAATCTACTTGTATCACTTGTGTCCTACCTTTTTCAAATCTGTCCAGCCGATTGACTTCTTGTATTTATCGGCGGTGGCGTATGTTCTCTACTCATCCTACACTTTCTACTCATCAGATACGTGTGGCCTACAGACGTGAGAAGAACTTGAGAGATTATCTCTGCCCTGCAGTTCCCCGACTCCGTCACTCGCTCTCTAATACGCATATGTGCTGCAACCGCTGTATTTTTTGTGCAATGATGGATCCTATTCTACCTTCAAAGTTTTCCTCTAAGCCTTATTCACTGCAAATGAATACTAACTGCAATTCTTCTTTTGTAGTCTACGCTCTTTGGTGTACATGTTTTAAACTGTATATCGGTAAAACAACTCGACCTCTCCGTACACGGTTGACTGAACATAAGTATAGTGTTTTGAAGGCAAAGTTAGAAACACCTCTCATTCAGCACTGTCTTTTATGTGCTCATACATTTGCAGATTTCAAGTGTACAGTGGTAGACTGTATCCCCGTTAACATTCGGGGAGGAGATCGAGGGAAACTGCTGCTGCAGCAAGAACAACGGTGGATTTTTAATCTGCATACACTTGCTCCACATGGACTCAATGATAAGATAGACTGGCCACTATTTTTTTGATTGGTCCTTTTGGAGTTTGGGGCGTACATTCCTCTTCCTCTTGTTCAGGATTGGTTAGGTCTAGCAGGAAATGACATCATTCTTTGATAGCACATTGGAGTATAAAGGTTGGTCTTTTTATTTGTGTCGTTAGGAATAGCCGCTTCAGGTTGGAGGCATTTTGCCCGTATCTTTGAGCTGTGGAGTTGTAGTAATCATGCTTGAGTCTATTGTCCCTGAAGAAGCCTGTTAGGCGAAACAAAAGCTTTTGTTGGACTTTAAAGAAAGCTTTCTCGGCATTGACTCTGCTTCTCCAGATTGAGGCTGATATCTAAGAACTGAAAGTGTGTGCGGTTTTGATGACAAGCGTGTGTGGGAGATTTCAACAGAACCCTAAGTTGAGTATGCTATTTACATTTCGATGCTGCCATAACTCACTTTGAAAGATTTCTTGTATTTTTTGCAGGTCACGGAGCCTCTTGTGAGGCCTGATAGTACCCGCACTGGGTATTCCGTACACACTATTTCAGCTGTATGATTAAGATATTGAGATTATTTTGAAATCCCGAAAAAGTACTTTTAGGTGATCTAAGTAGTCTTTTTTAATTAGGTCTGATTTGATTATTGATAATAATTGGTGTAATTAAATTGTTAAAATAAAAAGTAAAAGGCTTAATGGCCCGTGATGTGGAATTTTCCATCTAACCCTATGGTGGCTCGGTTCGCCAAGTGAAGGGTAAGATTTCTCTGAGGCCTGTTTGCCTTTGTGAATTGGTGATTTATTTTAGCATTATGTATTAAGGAAGGTTGGTGTTAAGGAAGGTTGGTGGTTTTTTTGAATATTGTATTTCCCTTCCTTGCAGTTATTTTCTGGTTAGGAAAACAGTGATGCCATTTGCTGTACCAATGATATGGAGGGAGCCAAGAAACTATCATGACGACTGCTATTTTTGTCTGGTTAATATCATGGGTTTCTTTGCGAAGAACAAGCACAACATTGTGTATCCAAATCTTATGTCTGCAATGCAACCAGTCCCACATGACGAAACACTTCTTGTTCCAGTTCTTCACAGGACGGGCTGTCTTCTGTACCAGAAGAAATGAGTTAGATGAAGGTGCAAGTGGCGGCCAACCTAAAGAGTCGTAAGATGCAGATTATGTGCCAGATGAAAGCGATGCAACCCAGAGAAATTCAGCTAAGAAGAGCGAAGTGATCTTGCACGAGACTTGGCAATCGCAAAAGATAAATCAGAACCCTTTGCTGAAGGAAACGAACTTGCTTCAAAAGAATGTCCTCATTTGCCACTATCACACGTGCAATCGTAATTTAGCAATGTTCTTTAAAGTAGATGGTCTACTGCAAGAGTATCAACGGACTTTTTTGAAGTCCTCTCACAGGTACACAGACCATCAGAATGGCGCGTATTCATTGATTCTTCATATTCATAATGGCAACATAAAGCCATCTATTCCAATTGCACACTCTGTTCACCTCAAGGAGACATATGATAACCTGCAGATATTGCTCCAATCTATATGCTATGAGCGGCAGTTTCAAAGACATTTACATGGGTAACTGCCCTAGTTACTTATGTAAATGCCGTATCTGGGATTTTCAAAAGGCACCTACACGGGTAGTGCCTTTCGAAAATCCCGGATAAGTCCCTAACATGCCCAGATGCTATACGGTTAGCATTGGGGTGTGTTAGGAGTGCTCCAGGGCAGAGCAGGGGTGGAGGAAAAGGCTAAATGGGTAGCAGTGATTTTCAATGCTGCCCGTTTAGCCCTCTGTGCCATAAAGATAGGCAAGGTTTTTCTGCATATGACCCCCAACAATGAAAATGTGGGTTAGATGGACGGCGGGCGGGCTAGACACCGGCACGGCACATAGCACCACCCAAATGAAAATTGGACCCTTTGACAATTACCAGTGGAAGATTTGTGGGGATCTTTAGGTTATTGGCATGCTGATGGGCATGCTAGGTGGATTTACCAAATATTGCTGTTTTCTCTGCCTCTGGGACAGTCGTGCTGTCAAAAATTATGCTGTTCACGACTGGCCATTAAGAACTGCCTATAATCCAGGAAGCAGCAGTGTTAGTCATGTTCCATTAGTCAATCAGGCAAACATTCTGTTTCCTCCTTTGCATATAAAACTTGGTTTAATAAAAAATTTATTGCAAAGAATGGCGCAAACAAATTCAAAAGGATTTTAGTATCCTGTTTCTAAATTTCCAAAGATCACAGCTGCAAAACTGAAAGAAGGCATTTATGTGAGGCCACAAATAAGACAGATGATGAAGGATGAAGAATTTGAAAAATGCCTGGATGCTTTGGAACTTGAAGCATGGCAAGCCTTTAAGCGGATCTGTGAAAACTTTCTGGTTAATCACAAATCGCTAGATCATGTTGATGGAGTACAGAGGTTAATTGATGCATATTGTAAAATTAGTTGTCGTATGTCTTGAAAATGCATTTCATGTACTCACATCTTCACTTTTCATCTACTCACATCTTCACTTTTTTCCACCAAACTGGAGTGAAGTGAGTGATAACAGGATGAGAGGTTTCACCAAGACAATCAGGCCATGGAAAAATGTTACCAAGGATTCTGGGATGAGAGCATGATGGCAGATTATTGCTGGATGTTGTATCATGACAGTCCTGACAAACTTCACAGCAGAAAGTCTTCTATAAAACACTTTTAGTGTGTTTCTTACATGCAGATCTGCCAAATATAGTTATTAGCATGTGTGACATCTGTCTTTTTCAATGTTTACAGTATGTAACATTTTACAGAAACCTCTATGGATGATATCTCTAAAGCCCTACGTGCTAGAGAAGAACTAATTACAGACATAGAATCAGCGTGAAATACTGCTTTAGGAAAACCTGATTTCACCTTTGATGAAGAAAAAAAATATTTTGGTGTAAACCAGTAATTAGCATCTCGTATTCCCAGTTCCCCAAGAATGAAGAGAAGTCATAAGTCCCTGCCAACCGAGACTGAACGAACTTGTCCCTGAGCAATCCTGCTTTTCTTAGAAGGGTCATGCAACTGTTAAGCGATGAACCTGATAAGCACCACACTGCACCGAGCAGTGAAAGTTCAACAGCTCAATTTACGATATCGGGCTTTCATAAACAAATAGAGCAAAATTCATTGTTACATTGAGTAACCACTTTTGTTCCTAACTGCCATCAAACAAATACCTCAAACAAGTTACGACAAGTGTAGCTGGATCATTTAAAAGGGACCTTTTAAGGTCACAGGACTGAAACTTTGTTGCACTGATTATCTACAGCTACTGGTAAGTGATTCTTCTGTTTCAGGCTATCCAGAAAACAATGGCAACCTTGTCTATTACGTGATCATTCCTAATTAGAATCAATGATTTTTTATTGTCGTTCTGATAAGCTTGTTTGCATAGCTGCACTTTCTTAAAACTGTTAAACATTACTAAAGAAAAAATGAGCATTAGCTGTACTGTCCAATAGGCCTGGGGTACTGTGTGGTATTTGCAGTTTATCATTCTTGGGGAGAGGGGCGCGGTAACTTTACAAAATTAAAACACTAAAGAATTTATTAAGGAGCCAAGCCATTTCATTTCTTATGAATATTACATGTACCAGAAGTTACACAGAGAGGCAGCTGACATTTCTCCCTAGAGACACAAGGAAAGTATTACGCAGAAATATAATTTAATTCTTTCTCTCCAGCCTGCTGTTTTATGAATTTCTGAAGAAAATCAAAAATATCATGGGCACCAAAATAAATCATAAAAAAGGGGTTTTCTGAATATTAGGATCTTTCTCACTGGTTTTACTGATATGGGCCTCACATCACTCAAATCCAAGATTCAGGAAAAGTTAGCATTAAAAATTATTTAACATATTCGGGCCTTAATTACAAAGTTGCTGTAAGGCTTTGCAGCTACCCTATGGTCATTGTCCAAATTAATGCACAATAATCCCAAAATCTCAATGTTACCTGATGGGGGCATTATCAGCATTCTGACATGCATTTAATGCTGAGAAAAATATGCATGCACGCATGTTAGAACTGTTTTAAGCAAACAAATCAATTGTGTGTGTGTTGATTCTTAGATGTATGTGCATACATGCGATTTGCATGCACTTTACATTTTTAGGCATCCAACCGAACTGCGGTGTTGCCATATGTTAATTGCATGTCAGAAGATGCAGAATGCAGTTAGCTGCACCTCTCGAGGTAGCGTGTGGGAATGACTTCCATGTTAACTGTAAGGTCCAGTCTCTATCCATTCCATGCCCATTCCATTCCCAGTCTCTATCCATTCCATGCACTTTTCGGCTCCTGCCTGCGGCGGTGTTTGGCGGTGACTTCAGGTATCTGCGGCGTCGTGGGGAGCGAAGCCTGCTGCAGTCAGCGTCTGAAGCGGAGTGGTGCTGTCAGCGAGTCTGGGAGAGCGGGTGTCTGCTGTGGCGCTGGAGTGGGAGTGCAGTGGTCGATGACGTTTTGCCCACGAGTCCTAGGCGTGTGGGTGTCAGAGGCGGTTTCGGAGAGAGGCCCTGAGGAGTGCGGCGCTGCGGAAGGTGTGGGGCAGGTACCGGTTTGGTGGGGGGGTTTGTGTGGTGTGTGGGGCAGTAATTTCTTGTGGATTTCATGGTGCCGAGAGCGGGGAATGGCTCTTGGTGAGTTAGTGTGGAGGGGAGAGGAGGGAGGGTTAGCAGTCAGGGTGGGCTATATTAAATAAAATAAATACATACATAAATAGGTGTTAGTGGTTCCTGCTGGGAGGTAAAGTTATGGTTCGGGTTCCAAGGGGGCTGCAAGGGTCTTAGGATTATGGTGCGATCGAGCAGGGGGCAAGTTGGCAGGGGCAGCGGGGGGCGCAGTGGCATGGCCCAAGAGTAAAAGGGGTGGGTCATGGGGGGCAGAGTCTACGGGGAGCGCTAGGGTATCTGGGCAGGCGACACGGCAGGAAGGAAGTGTGGCGAGTCTGGGTGCTCGAGGGGGAAAAAGGGGAAGGTTGGGTGTGAGGTATGGGTGCGGGTCCGGAAGGGGTGTGGTAGAGGAGTCCACGTGTCAGGAGCAGGGAGGACATGGGGCGGCAAATGAAAGGGAGAGGAGTAGTGCAGGCGCTGTGCAGCAATTGAACAGAGGTGGTCCTTTGGGGTTGGAAGGGGACAGGCTTGGAGGAACGAGTGATGCCTGGGCAGGCTCGTGGGTTGGTGTGATTGGGGAAGATGATGTTGGGGTCCCTTCTGGTGTGAATTATCCAGATGGTTATATCCCGGTGCAGATGGGTGGCCAATTTTTGCATTATCCGCCTATAGGGAGGCTGGGAAATTGGTCGCATGGTAGGGTTACTTCAGTGGAGCAGGGCCATGGGGCCAGTACAGAGGAGCGGGGCCTTGGGGTTCCAGCTGGGGAGATTGGTATGGGATGGGGTTGCCGGCTACGGGGGAGGCATCAATGGTGGGG
Organism: Ichthyophis bannanicus; assembly: GCA_033557465.1. Taxonomy (NCBI): domain Eukaryota; kingdom Metazoa; phylum Chordata; class Amphibia; order Gymnophiona; family Ichthyophiidae; genus Ichthyophis; species Ichthyophis bannanicus. The sequence goes on from CM066034.1 coordinate 938,645,558, forward strand.
GGAGCAGGGTGGGCTGCCAGAGGTTTGGGCTCTTCTGCCTGGAATTGGGGTAGCGGGGGGGGGAGGGGGATAGGAGGGCTGGTGAGGCCGGGAGGGTTGCTGCTGGTCTTTGTCCTTCTTTCCCTGTGCAGGTGCCAGTGAGTGGAGCTGATCTAAGCCAGACAGATGGAGCAGCCTCGATGTTGCGGAGTTCGGACCAGTCCAATCCTGCTGCGGAGGTGCCTGTTTCCAGTGAGCGATCCACTGGCAATGCTGCGGCTGGTGAGTGTGGGGGGGGGTAGCCCAGGTAGGGGGTTAATGTCCAGTGGAGAGGTGACAGTGGTCAGCCACAAGGTCAAGGCAAAGTGTAAGCATGGGAGGTGCTGTCGTCGTAGTTCATCGTCTTCGTCCTCCACTTCTTCGGGCAGTTCCTCGGCGGGTTCTGCAGAAGCAGCTAGTGGGAAGGGTGACCGGGCAGCCTCATCGGTGGTTCATTGTGTGGAGTTGTGGGAGGGCAGTCCACGTAAATTGAGGCGTAGGATCGAGAAGCGGAGGTACATTGACATATTTAGGTTGTTAGATGGCCGGAAGCGTTCAGGTGAGAGCCGGAAGAAATGCAAGGAGGATGAGAAGGCGGGGAGGGTGAGGAAGGTGTCGTGCAATACATTGAATTGGATGTGCGCCTTCTTAAGATTGGCGAGTGTGTGTGGGCATTATGACCTGGGTCAGTATGGAGCATTGTTGGCGTACGCGGATGTGATCTTGGCAGCGTCTCAAGCACACGAAGGTTGGGCTGGCTCAACTATGAGCCATGCAGTTGTCATGGGGGATGAAGGATATTAATTTGTGGTTGACGCAAATGTCAGCCAAGAAAGGCGCCATGGGAGGAGCAGGCACTATGGTCAAGACGGCTGGGCCAGTGTTGTCGGCAGGCCTTCGGTCCTTTCATGCCCCAGTGGGGGCACCAGCGTTGCCAAAAGGTGGGTCAGCAGGGGGGGGGACCTCTGTTGGCGTTTTAACAAATCTTCCTGTCCGTTTCCGGATTGTAAATTCCAGCATGCCTGTTCACTTTGCGGGGGGGGGGGCGGGGGACACCCCGCCACAAAGTGTAGTCGGAAAGGAGTGGCAGGTGCTGCGAGTGTGGGAAAGTGAGGGGGTGTGGGGGGGTGTGGGGGGCATTAGAGCCAACTCCTATCAAGGTCGTGGCATTACGGCCTTGGTTGGTGTGTTATGGAGGGGGTCGGCAGGGTAAGGCTTGGAGGGAGTTATTGTTGGGTTTTTCGGAAGGGTTCCGCATATCTTTTATGGGCAAGGTGATGAGTGTAGTGGCAAGAAATAACAGCTCAGTTTGGTTGTTGGGTGAGGTTGTCCGTAAGAAGATAGCAGCCGAATGTGTGTTGGGCAGGGTTGCTGGACCCTTTGCCAAGCCCCTCTTTTCATCGTTTATTGTCTCGCCTTTGGGGGTTATTCCTAGAAAAGGGCCAGGGTGCTTTAGGCTGATACACAATTTGTTGTTTCCGCCGGGGAAGTCGGTTAATGACCATATCCCTCGCGATCTGTGCTCGGTACATTATGCGTCATTTGATGCGGCAGTTGATTTGGTGTGCCAGTGTGATGTGGGGGCTCTCTTGGCAAAGGTGGATATTGAATCCGCCTTCTGACTTTTGCCCGTTCACCCGTCGGCATTCCTGCTGTTGGGATTTCAGTTTGAGTCACAGTTTTGACAAGTGTTTGCCCATGGGCTGTGTGATTAAGTGTGCGTATTTCGAAGCATTCAGTTCCTTCCTACATTGGGTCCTGATTCAGCAGTCGGGGTGTGAATCCATTGTTCATTATTTGGATGATTTCTTGTTTGTGGGTCCTTCGCAAGCGGCGACGTGTGCTATGCTGTTGGAGGCTTTTCATGAGATGGCTAGAGACTTCGGCATTCCGGTAGCGGTGGAAAAGACGGTGGGGCCAATGACATGCCTTTACTTTTTAGGTATTGAAGTGGACTCGGCAGCGATGGTGGTCCACCTGCCGATGGACAAGGTGGAGCGGCTTAAAGACTTAGTGGCGGTGGTGGGGTTGTCATCAAAGGTGACGCTTAAGATCTTGCAGTCTTTGGTGGGTCACCTTAATTTTGCTTGCCGGGTTATCCCAATGGGAAGGCCTTTTGCACGGCGTTTGTCATTGGCGATGGCAGGGGTACGACTTCTGTATCATCACATTAGAGTATTTTCTGGCATGCGGGAAGATCTTAGGGTGTGGGATTCCTTCCTCTCTGAGTTTAATGGGTGCTCGGTGGTGCAGTTACCTGAATTGTCCAAAGCAGACTTACAGTTGTTTTCGGATGAGAGCTCGGGTTTTGGCCTCTACTGTCAGGGGTCGTGGTGTGCCGAGGCCTGGCTGCCATCCTGGATTGCATCTGGGTTGACTCGTAACATAGCTTTCTTGGAGTTATTTCCCATTGTGGTGGCCTTGTGAGTCTGGCCTGGGAAGTTGCGGAATAGGAGGGTTGTGTTTTGGTGTGACAATGTGGCAGTGGTGCAGGTTATTAATCGACACTCGCCCAAATGCCCGCGCATGGTGGTGCTGATGAGAGTCTTTGTGCTAGCTTGTTTGCGTCTTAATATCACAGTCAGGGCGCGTCATGTACTGGGTAGGCAGAACTCAATTGCGAATGCTTTATCACGTTTTCAGTGGTCACAGTTCCGGTTGCTGGCTCCAGAGGCGGAAGAGGCAGCGTCAGCGGTCCCGGAGCATCTCTGGCAGAATGGGACTCTGGGATGATGGCGTTGTTGTGTTCCTCAGTGGCTCAAGGGATGTGGTTATCGTACCTGCGTGGCTACTCCAAAGTGCGTGAGCTTTTGTTGAAAAGGGGTTGGCAGGAAGGGAGTGTGACTGAGCAGATGTTGGGAGGGTTTGTGGTATGGGCAAAGGCAGAAGGTTGGTCTCGGCTGATGGTTCTGTCGGCGTTGGCGGGGTTCTCCTTTTTTTGCAAGGCTGCGGGTTGGGGTAATCCTAGAGGGTCATTTTTAGTGCAGCAGTGGTTGGCGGGGTGGACAAAGGCATGCCCCAGGTTGCGGGATTGGCGTCGCCCAGTATCGCATGAGTTGCTCTTGCAGATCTGGGAGGTGCTGCCGGTGGTGGCAGTATCGGGTTTTGAGGTGGTGTTGTTTCGAGCATTGTTTGTTACAGCATTTTTCGGTGCTTTTCATGTAAGTGAGCTAGTTCCATGCTCCAAAAAGCAAGGGGCTTTCGGAGGGTTGGATTCCAGCATGTCACCCTGACGGCAACACAGGTGTGGCTTTTTCTGGTGCAGTCCAAAACTGATCAGCGGGGGGCGGGAGGTTGGGTGGCACTTACAGCAATCCTGGAGTTCTGTTCTTGTCCGGTGCGGAATTTGCCTTTGTATGTACGCCGGCGGCCGAAGGTGTCAGGCTATTTCTTTCTCCATGCGGATAGTCAGCCTGTCACGAAATTTCAATTCACTGCGGTGCTTCGGCTGGCCTTGAGGTGGTTGGGTTGCGATGAGACGCAGTTTGCGTCGCATTCCTTCCAGATAGGTGCTGCTACTAGCGCGGCAGCAGCAGGATTGGAAGGAGAGGTGATTCAGAGGATTGGTAGGTGGCGTTCAGGAGCCTATGCAGGTTATGTCCACCTGGAGAAGTTGGCTTAGATTGCAGGACTGGGGGGGGGAGGGGTAAGAAAAAAAACAGGGCGACAAGATTTGTAGGGCGAGGGGGGGGGCGTTAATGATGTTATTCATTTTTCATGGTATCAGTCGGAGGTCTGAGTCAGCCCAGGAAACCAGGGTGCAGACCTTGGCCGTGCAAGCGAGTGGTGGCTCATGGGACATTCGTTTGAGTACAGGGCTGAACGGAGAGCGATGTCGCGCCCTTTAGGAGTACACTTGGGCCTGGCTGCCTACAACACTCAGTTGACATGGATGGGAGCGCGTGGCATGCGGTGGTGGCAGTTTCTTCCAATGATGCAGTGGCAGGCCGAGCAGCGACAGCAGCCAGTGGGGATCATGCTGCATTTGGGCGGCAATGATCTCTCCAATTGGACTTGTAGACAGCTGATTCGGGCTGTTCAGCGTGACATTTGCTTGCTCCGGGAGTGGTGGCCTGGGGTGGTGATTGTGTGGTATGACATCATCCCGCGGCCGGCCTGCCAGTCTCAGCGGTGGTGGTCGCGAGGACTGGTGAAGATCAATCATCAAATCGGGTGTTGGGTGCTGCAAACGGGCGGGTGGCAGGTCCAGCACCCTTGGGTGGAGGTGACATGTCTAGGGTTGTATCGTAAGGATGGTGTTCATCTGTCTCCAATGGAACAAGATTTATTATTAAATGATTGGCAAGAGGCATTGGAGAACTTGGTTGGTCGCAGCTTTATCGGTGGGGGGCGGCGCTAGGATAGGTATGCTACCTTGCGCCGGTGGCGGGGTAGAGAGCTAGCGCTCGCCGAGGCGGTGGGGCTTTAGCAGATTAAGGTGCATTTTGGGAGCAAAGTGCTCCTCAGGGATGTGGGGGGCGAGACATCCCAGTTGGGGGTCTCAGCCCGGTATTAGGAGAGAGGGTGCCGGCATTTGCTGCTAACATGGCGAGGCAGGCGGTGGAGTTTGGGGGAGGATGATGCTCCACCTTGCTAATAATATGGCTGGTGCGGGCACTGTCTGGAGTTGGGGGGTGGGGGGTTATGTTATGATGTTTAAAATTGTGGGCCAGTATTTGGGACGGTGTTTATGGTTGTAAATAAAGCTGCAACCAAAGTGCTTCCATAATTGATGTGTCGACTTTTATTTCCAATTGGGAGTGGGTGGGGGAAATGGGGTTTGGTTGAAAAGGGGGAAATGGAATTGGTTGGTGGCCGGTAGGGCGAGGAGGAGGTCCTCTGGGATACCCTGGTTAATTTGCAAGGCCACAGGGCCGGGTCCCGAGGCCAGCGGTAACCGGGTTCCCGGGGCCCGGTCCTCGCCAGAGTGTGTTTGGCAGCTGTGGGAGAAAGGCGGGAAGGGGGGCCGAGGGATTATGGCGCGAGCGTCATTTGAAATCGCCTGTGTCGATGGCAGGGCAATTTCATTGGCGCTCACAAAAAAGGAGGTGGGGTTGTCGGGCCAGTTGGGGCCGCGTGGAGCGAGGGTAGCTCACTTTTCGGCTCCTGCCTGCGGCGGTGTTTCCCTACTGCCCTCCCTTGTGGTTGGGAGAATGGGGTGAAGGTTTTTGCAGCTGGGAGGGGGGTAGAGAGATAGTGCTCACTGAGGCAGTGGGGCTTTAGCAGATTAAAGTGCTTTTGGGGAGCAAAGTGCTCCTCGGGGGGGGGGGTGAAGACATCCCAGTTGGGGGTCTCAGCCCTGTATTAGGGGAGAGGGGGCCGGCCTTTTCTACTAACATGGCGAGGAAGGCAGTGGGGTTTGGGGGAGGATGATGCTCCACCTTGCTAATAATATGGCTGGTGCGGGCACTGTCTGGAGTTGGGGGGCGGGGGGTTATGTTACGATGTTTAAAATTGTGGGCCAGTGTTTGGGCCGGTGTTTATGGTTGTAAATAAAGCTGCAACCAAAGTGCTTCCATAATCGATGTGTGGACTTTTATTTCCAGTTGGGAGTGGGTGGGGGAAATGGGGTTTGGTTGAAAAGGGGGAAATGGAATTGGTTGGTGGCCGGTAGGGCGAGGAGGAGGTCCTCCGGGATACCCTGGTTACTGTTTTAAGCAAACAAATCAATTGTGTGTGTGTTGATTCTTAGATGTGTGTGCATACATGCGATTTGCATGCACTTTACATTTTTAGGCATCCAACCGAACTGCAGTGTTGCCATATGTTAATTGCATGGCAGAAGATGCAGAATGCAGTTAGCTGCACCTCTTGAGGTAGCGTGTGGGAATGACTTTCATGTTAACTGTAAGGTGCAGTCTCTATCCATTCCAAGCCCCTTTCCATTCTAACCTTTTAATATAGAACTAACTACGTGCTGTTAAGTTGCGGCATTAATTGTTAAGTCTGTACCTGCACTTTTAGTGCACAGTGATTTCTATGTCAAACAGCTATCGCAGCTTAGTAAGTAGGACCCTCAGTGAACAAAAACAAGGATAGCCTAAGTAAGCAAAGCAAAACTAAATCCAGAACTCAAAGGTCCTATACCTGGAAAGTCAAAGAAAACATCCTTTATGTCTCAGCAACTGGAAGTAGCAAGGTTGCTAGTTGGGATCCAGACCGGCTAAGAAGTAGGCCTCGGCTTAGTGTGTGTGGGAGAGTAGGGTTGGCGATAAGAACAGTGGGCCAGAGTTAGTTATCTTGTGTGTTAGATGGTGGTTAATGGGGGAGGGGTGGGAGTAGACAAGTTTTGAAATTAATTCTGGCTTGAGCGTCTTCTGAGGTATTTCATTGGTTAGGGATGATGTGACTGGCATGGTGTGAGGTGCAGTATGTTTGGGCTAGGGATTTGTCTGGTTGACATTTGGGTGTGTTGGCATCATTTCCAGGGTAACCCAGTAGGAGTTTTTGCCTTTTTGTCATTCTTTATTTTCTCTTTTCCCCATTGTGTCTGGAGTTTCATTTGGTTAAAACGAAAATCATAAATATGTGGTGGGAGGCTAATTCTGATGGACACTCTTTAATTTAGTTAAAAAATTATTCATACCTGAGTTAGTTCAAGGTGTAGCTATTATTAAAGATAGAGCAGGAATACAGTTGCCCCCAGTAGACTGAATCGATTATAGGTGTTCCTATGATGATTAATATTGTCCACTGTTTTTGAACGTCTCTTTCATTGATCTTTTATTTTTGTTCCTATGTTGTATCTCACATTATGTGTATATCTTGTATCATATGGTCTTTATGTTTTTAAGGATGTTCTGGATTATGATTTATTTATTGATCTTGAAACCACACCTTTTATATTTTTATGTGTTTACTTATTTTATTAGTTAGTGCAAATGAGTGCTTTTTTTAAATTTTTAACTTATTATTTATTTTTTGTTACTTATCTCTGATTTTTATGATACCTATGCTCAGAATAAGTGGCTTTTTAGAAGGAACATCTAGTTTGAATCTGGGAAATCAAGAGCAGAACGTTCAAAAATCCAGGAGAGTGGAAGCAGTGAAGGGAGGCACATTTAAGTGCCTTCTGAAACTGCTACATCTCCAGCCCAAAAAATGGTCAACCCTGTGACTAGTTATGGAAGTGGGCCCTGTGCAGGTTGCAAGGCCGACTACATATATAAATGTAGGCCATTTCAGAAATATGGATGTTCTCGACTTGCATGGCCTGAGAACCGAGTACTTGTATGTGTCAACAGGGGTATCCCAGAAAGGGGGTGTACATGGTATGAAACTTGCACATTCCGTCCTGCCATTTCAGACGTGTGGGTAGCAGGCAGTAAAATGTTTGGAGTATGTATTTATGCTCAGGTTTCTTCAGACAGAAAATAATAATTGTGGCAATGTAAGCTCATTATGCGCTTCTCTCTGGAAGTGTTACATCAACGAAAGAGCATTATTCTCACCGTATTTGTGGTGCTCAGGAGCAGGTATAAGCATGGACATCTCACCAATCAGGAACAGCCATGATGCGGACCATTCTAAAATTGCACCAAGACATGCAACTCCCCTGTTATGTCCAGACCACATCTCCAACATGCCCCCTTGCTACACGGACGTTCTCACACTGAAGACATCTATATACCCAGCTTCTAAAATGGCCCCAGGAACCTCTCCATGCTTTGCATATCTAAGTGCCTATTTTCAGATGTCCAACTCACGAATAGAGTTTCTAAAATACTCCTAAATGAGTTTAGTTTTAACAAGTATCCATCTTTATATATTATATATTTTTATCTTCATCAAATTATTTATTTTCTTTTTATTTATGCAATTATCAATTTACAATGAAGCAGAAAATATGTATACAGAAATCAGCTTCATTCGAGGGAAAAGTGAAAATTCATACTGATATTCACAAATTAAATTAAATATAAGTTGTCAGAAGCTATACAAGTCCTCATTAATAGAAGACAAGGAGAAGACAAGTGATTAAACAAGGAAAAGAAACAAACCATATAGGTTTTATCTTATAAGGGAAAAAAGACACACCATGCACGTATCAGAAGTATATAAATTCCTCAAGAGTTAGGAAGCACAGAGTCGGGCATCAAGCTAGGAAATTGTATCAAGAAAATCAGATCCAGGTTCATAAAAATATATTTTAATGATTGATATTTACATGGGAACTTGAGAAAAAACAAAGCATCCAGCTGTAGAACCCCTGGATGCAGGAACACAAAACTGCCTCCTCCTTCTTTGCCTTTCCTTGGTCACATCAGGATAAATCTGAACCAAAGTATCCATTTCATCAAATGATTGCTAATATACGCATTATATGGTATAGATTGAATGCTAATGGCAATGATAAGGTATTGGGCATTTTACAGACAACAACATTTGATTTTTTAAATCGCGATTATTATATTTCAAATGTGAACACCCGTCAAAACATTTTGATGTCCAATCCATTGGACATAGTGGCTGTCCCCCTCCCCTTTCCTAAGACTGTATTTTTTTTACAGCTATTCACAATCACTTTTTATTATAGTGTCATTGTTTCCATGGCAACTGCAATTCAATGTTCCGTGGTTGAAACCATTCTTTAAAATGGCACCTCGCTTTATTCACCTCGTTCATACAGCCACAGAAACACTAATGATGGCGTCTTTAACTCTACACAATAGAATAAGGAGCATCTTTACTAAAGGTTAATGCGTGGTAAAGTTAATGAGTGTTAAGTGCTTCCACTGCCCATTCATTTCTATGGGCATCGCAGCACTTAACGCGCATTAACCTTTAGTAAACATAATTTTAAGTATACAGTCAAAAGCCTTTCAAGAACCCTGAAGATTAAATGATATAAAGAATATAGCATAGTTAAGAACATAAACATAAATGTAAAAAATGCCATACTGGGTCAGACCAAGGTCCATCAAGCCCAGTATCCTATTTCCAACAGTGGCCAATCTAGGTCATAAGTACCTAGCAGTATCCCCAAAAGACACAGGTTCCTTAATGCTTGTATTGGGGCAAGCAGTGGATTTCCCAGGTCCCTTTTAATAATGGTTTATGGACCTTTCCTCCAGGAACTTGTCCAAACCTTTTTTAAACCCAGCTACACTAACAGCTTTTACTACATCCTCCGGTAACAAATTACAGAGTTTGATTACATATTGAGTAAAAAAATATTTTCTCTTATTAGTCTAAAATAGTTTACCCTGTAGCTTCATTGCATGTCCCCTAGTCTTTCTATATTCTGATGACGTAAACAATCGATCTACATTTACCCGTTCCATTACATTCATTAATTTATAGACCTCTATCATATCTCCCCTCAGCTGTCTCTTTTCCAGGTTGAAGAGCCCTAACCTTTTTAGCCTCTCTTCATAGGGGTATCCTTCCATCCCCTTTTACATTTTGGTAGCTCTTCTCTGTACCTTTTCTAATAACGCTATATCTTTTTTAAGATATCTTAATTTAGCCATGTCCCTATGATCGCTGCCGGATCATGGAGATTACGAGTGGTATTTTAGAAGTTCTATTCCTGAGATGGATGTATGAAAATGGATACATAGACATCCAAATCATGTGTGTCCAGTGGGAGAAAGTCCAGGTAGCGCAGAGATATGGTGGAGGCATGCCCTGGGGGGAGCATGGGAGTTGCACATCATGGTGCGAATTCAGAACACTACAAGCATGTCTCACCCTGGTTGTTGAGGCATCCATGCTCATACCTGCTCCTAACCACAAATAAGGTGCAAAAAAGGGCTTGTTTCATGGCTGCACTGTTTGCAGGGGGAAGAGCAAAATGTGCTTATATCACAGTGCTTAATATTTTCTGGCTGATCAAACCTGCCCATATATACATACATCAAATATATTACTGGTCCACTGCTGTACGTACAGTGCATTGCAAAATTATTCATCCCTCTGTATTTGTCCTTTTTTTTAAAGCTTTTAAACAACTTTTATTAAAAAATAAAGTAAGAATACAAAATCAAGTCCACATCAAGAAGACAGTCACCTAAGTAAACAAGCAAAAATCAAGGCAACAGGATCACAATTTGTTTAGCCCAATTGTGCATGGAAAGAAAAAGGAAAATAACACCTCATGAAGATTCCTTACTAATCAGAAAAGCCTCAAGTTGTCCGACATCGAGAAAAAATACTTAATACCTTCTAGCACCAAGATACATTTGCAGGGATATTTTAAGAAAAAGGAAGCCCCAATGGCTAAAGTCCGATCTTTCAAAGCCAAAAACGCTTTCCTACGAATCTGAGTAACCCTACTCACATCCGGAAATATTTGTATAGAGTCCCCACAAAAAACCTGATTTTTCTTTGAAAAATATAAACGTAAGATCAAATTTTTATCCTGTAATGACAAAAAACAACCAACCAAAGTAGCACGTTGAGGAATCAAATCAATAGAAGACTCCAAAAACTGAGAAACATCTAAGGACTCAACACCATTGGGGTTCCCTTTCTGTGCAATATCTGGAGAGGAGGTCTTATCAGAGGAAAACAAAGGAATATAATAAATTGAAGAAACCTTAATAGAATCCACATCATCAATTAACAACACCTCCTTGAAATATTTTTGTAACAAAATCAATGGAGCGAGATAGTGGGAACGAGGAAAATTTAAAAAACACAAATTTTTAGAACGATTAACATTCTCAAGGGCTTCTAACTGTTGGTGGATAAGGGCACTATCCTTGACAGAAGAAGAGACTGCAGCCTCCAACACTGTAAAACGACCCTCCAGTTTAGTCAAAGATTTATTATATTTAGAATGCAATACTTCATGCTCTGAAAGCTTCTGAACCACTTCCTAAGAAAACCGCTCCACTTGGGAGAAGGAAGCGCGAAAGGAACCTTCCATGCGCGCTACCAACTTCCAAACATCTCGCAAAGAAACCTCGGCAGGTGCAACCACTTCTAATGACCCAGGGGAAAATACCACCGGGGAAGGTATCTTAACCTTCTGTTCTCCCAATGTCATTAAAGATGAGGCTTCCTGGTCACAACGAGGATTTTCACCGGGTACACTCTCCCGGACAAAAGAATCCTCAAATACCACTTCTTTTCCGGGTTGGACAACCCCCAATGTATGAGAAGATGAATCAGACACAGTACTCACGGACTCCCTTGACAGGTCTTTCTCCGAAGAAGGGATTCCAGGTCCCAAAAGATGCCGATCCATGGGGCCAACAGTTTTACCAACTTTGGCAGGGATAGCTGGAAACACCTTTTTCCTCCGTCTACCCATGAGACCGTGTAGAAACTCCTCGAGGCTCTGAAGGGGCTCCAAAGGGGAGTGGCTTGCCCCTTTGGTCATGCCCCTTCGGGCACGCACCCACGGGTACGCGCCCATGGGTCGCGTTCCGCGGCGGGCCAACGTTAAAATAGCGGCCCGGAGGGGGGTCTCCAAACTCCTCCTCCACCCGAAACGCCGCACCAGGATCCAAAAGGCAACTGTAGCAGGTAACTGTCCCACTAGTCAGCGGCGGGCCAACGTTGAAATAGCGGCCCGGAGGGAGGCGGGGTCTCCAAACTCCTCCTCCACCCGAAACACCACACCAAGATCCAAAAGGCAACTGTAGCAGGTAACTGTCCCACCAGTCAGCGGCGGGCCGACGTTGAAATAGCAGCCTGGAGGGGGCGGGGTCTCCAAACTCCTCCTCCACCCGAAACGCCGCACCGGGATCCAAAACGCAACTGTAGCAGGTAACTGTCCCACCAGTCAGCGGCGGGCTGACTTGAAATAGGGGCCTGGAGGGGGGCGGGGTCTCCAAACTCCTCCTCCACCCGAAACGCCGCACTGAGATCCAAAAGGCAACTGTAGCAGGTAACTGTCCCACCAGTCAGCGGCGGGCCGACGTTGAAATAGCGGCCCGGAGGGGGGAGGGGTCTCCAAACTCCTCCTCCACCCGAAACGCCGCACTGGGATCCAAAAGGCAACTGTAGCAGGTAACTGTCCCCTGTATTTGTCCTTTTTGTCGCATTACATCCTAGAATTAAAATGGAGTTTTGGGGGTTAACACCATGTTATATACAGAACATGACTACGACTTTGAAAGTGCAAAATCCTTTATTGTGACACAAACAATAATTAAGACAAGAAAAGAAACTGAAGGCAGGAGTGTGCACCCTCAAAGTCAATACATTGTAGAGCCACCTTTTGCTGCAATCTTGGGATATGTCTCTATTAGCTTAGCACATATAGCCACTGGGATTTTCACCCATTCCTTAAGACAAAACTGCTCCAATTCCTTCAAGTTAGATGGGTTGTGTTGGTGTATAGTAATCTTCAAGTCATGCCACAAATTCTCAATAGGACTGATGTCTGGGCTTTGAATAGGCCATTCCAAGATATTTAAATGTTTCCCTTTAAACCAGCTTTAGCAGTATGTTTAGGGTCATTGTCCTGCTGGAAGGTGAACCTTCGTCCCAGTCTCAAATCTCTGGCAGGCTGAAACAGGTTTTCCTCAAGAATTGCCCTGTATTTAGTGCCATCCAGTGTTCCTTCAATCCTGACCAGTTTTCCTGTTCCTGCCAATGAATAACATCCTTATAGCATGATGCTGCCACCACCATGTTTCACTGTGGGAATGGTGTTGTTGGGGTTATGGGAAGTGTTGGGTTTGTGCCACAAATGGCGTTTCCCATGATGGCCAAAAAGTTCAATTTTTGTCTCAACTGACCAAAGAACCTTCTTCCAAGTGTTTGGTGGGTCCGCCACATGCTGCTATGCAAACTCCAAACGTGTCTTCTTATTTCTTTCTTTAAGCAATGTTTTTTTTCTGGCCACTCTTCCATAAAGCCCCACTCTGTGGAGTATATGGCTTAAAGTGGTTCTATGGACAGATACTCCCATCTCCACTGTGGATCTTTGCAACTCCTTCAGTGTTATCCTTGGTGTCTTTGTGGCATCTCTGATTCATGCTCTCTTTGTCCAGTCTTGTGAGTTTTGGTGGGTGGCCTTCTCTTATCAGGTTTGTAGTGGTGCCATATTCTTTCTATTTTGTTATAATGGATTTAATGGTACTCTGTGGGATATTCAGAATTTGGAATATTTTTTTATAATGCAACCTTGATCTATGACCTTTTCAATGCCTCGTTGGAGTCAGGAGTGGTGCCAAAGGACTGGAGAGAGACTCATGTGGTGCCTTTACACAAGAGCGGAAGTAAGGATGTGTTTGAAAACTACAGGCCGGTTAGTTTAACTTAGGTGGTGAGTAAATTATTGGAAACGCTGCTGAAAGAGAAAATAGTGAGGTTTCTGGAGTCCAGCGGATTACAGGATCCGAGGCAGCATGGATTCACTAGAGGCAGGTCTTGTCAGACAAATCTGATTGATTTCTTTGACTGGGTGACCAGGGAGTTAAGAACATAAGATATGCCATACTGGGTCGGACCAAGGTCCATCAAGCCCAGTATCCTGTTTCCAACAGTGGCCAATCTAGGTCATACATACCTAGCAGTTGGACCGAGGGAGAGCCCTAGATGTGGTGTATTTAGATTTCAGTAAAGCCTTTGATACCATTCCTCACAGGTGACTTATAAACAAACTGAGCACCCTAGGGATGGGCCCTAAAGTTACTGTTTGGGTTAGAAATTGGTTGAGTGAGAGGCGACAAAGGGTACAGGAAAATGGAGTTCACTCTGAGGAGAAGGAATTTACCAGTGGTGTGCCTCAGGGATCTGTCCTTGGTCCGATTCTTTTTAACATCTTTGTTAGTAATATAGCGGAAGGGCTTTCAGGTAAGGTTTGCCTCTTTGTGGATGATACCAAAATCTGCAATAAAGCAGACACCCAGGAAGGTGTAAATAACATGAGGAGGGATCTAGCTAAGCGTGAAGAATGGTTTAGAATTTGGCAGCTGGGATTTAATGTTAAAAAATGCAAGGTCATGCATTTGGGCTGAAGCAATCCAAGGGAGCAATATAGTATAGGGGGTGAAGTACTTTTGTCAACTAAAGAAGAGCGGGACCTAGGCGTGGTTGTGTCTGATGATCGTAAAGTGGCTAAATAGGTAGAAAAGGCAACAGCAAAAGATAGAAGGATGCTTGGGTGCATATGGAGAGGAATGGCTAGCAGAAAAAAGGAGGTGATAGTGCCTCTGTATAAGTCTTTGGTGCGACCTCATTTGGAGTATTGTGTGCAATGCTGGAGAGCGCACCTTCAAAAAGATATAAACAGGATGGAGTCAGTACAGAGGGTGGCTACCAATATGGTTAGTAGTCTTTATTATAAAGCATATGTGGACAGACTTAAGGATCTTAATATGTACACATTAGAGGAAAGGCGGGATAGAGGTGATATGATTGAGACGTTTAAATACCTCCGTGGCATAAATGCACAGGGGGAGACCCTCTTTCAATTGAAAGCAAGTACTGCTACGAGGGGACATGGGATGAGGGTGAAATGGGATAGATTCAGGAGTGATATGCAGAAAGATTTCTTTATGGAAAGAGTGATGGATAGGTGGAATAGTCTCCCAGTGGAGGTGGTTGAGATGAGGACAGTATATGAATTCAAAAAAGCATGGGACAAACACAGAGGATCTCTAAAGAAAAAAAGGGGACTGTTGTAGTTGTTGATATGGAAGGACAGACTAGATAGGCCATGTGGTCTTTTTCTGTCATCATTTTTCTATATTTCTATGTTTCTATACTTCTCCACAACTTTGTCTCTGACCTGTTTGGAGTGTTCCTTGGTCTTCATGTTGCTTGCTTAGTGGTGGTGTAGAGTCAGGGATCTTTCAGAACACGTATATTTATACAGGCATCATGTGACAGATCATGTGACACTGATTGCACACAGGTAGATCCTAATGACTTCTGAGCTTAATTGGTTGGATCAGATCTTACTTAGGGGTTTCATAGCAAAAGGGATGAATACAGATGCACTCACAACTTTTCAGTTTTTACTGGTTTTTTTATATAGACAAGGTATTTTATTGTCATTTCAATTTACCAATAGGTCCATTACCTAACATCCAAATAAACTTCCATTTTCATTCCAGGTTGTACATAATGCGACAAAACAGGACAAAAACCAAGGGGAATACTTTTGTAAGGCACTGTACGTCTGAGTATCTGAAATGGCAGGGCAGGACATGCTAGTTTCATAACATAGACTTCTCCCTTCTGAACTTCCCAGGCTGGGGCTCCAAGTACCCAGGTCTACAGGTGTGCAATTCAGGAACATCCACATTTGTAAAATGGCCTAAACCCGTGCACATACCCGACCAAGTTATTTGCGCGGGGCCTGTTTCCAGACCTAGTTACTGGGATGCTCATTTATTGAGGTGGAGATAGAGTGATTTCAGAAGGCATGGCTGCCACTTCCCCCTGTTCTGCTCTGGATGTTCCAGATTTTTCCTAGACATCCTTCTAAAATGCCACTTTATATTTTTTAAACCGTCAGGAGTCATTAAAATATTGTAGCCATTTTTTAAAAGCATTGAGTAAGACAATTTAACCTTGCATATTCTTATCCCAGAATGGAGGAGTATCTTAGTGGTTGGAGCAACAGCTTAGTATCCAAGAGAACATGGTTTGATTTCCACTGGCACGCCTTGTGACCTTGGGCAAGTCAGTTTATCCTCCCTTGTCTCAGAAGAAAAAGAGCTAGCAACCTACTTTGGTCACACCTTGCCAAGAAAACTCAGGGGCTGCTGGGCTGCTAGGAATCAGCATTGACTTGATGGCACTTAAACTAAACTTATTCTTATCCTGTGTCATAGAAATCTGATGGCAGAAAAAGGCCACATGGCCTATCTAGTCTGCCCTTCCATATCAACTACTTTAATAGTCCCTTTTCCCTTAGTGATCCTCTGTGTTTGTCCCATGATTTTTTGAATTCAGATACTGTCCTCATCTCTACCACCTCTACTGGGAGACTATTCCACGCATCTACCACACTTTCTGTAAAGAAATATTTCTGCATATTACTCCTGAGTCTATCCCCTTTCACCCTCATCCGTGCCAGCTGTGATCAAGGCTACTATTGAATGTGTCAACTGTTTTTAAAGACATGCTAGAAGAGCCTGTGAGTGTTTGTAAAAAGATTTACTTCTAAGCATCTAAATGGAAATACTGTAAAAGAAATTGCTTTTAAAATTTAGCAGTTTAAATATTAATGAGAGAGAAGTAGAAGAGATCAAACCTAAGCTTTCTTTAGAAGATTAGATGATAAGACTTCATCTTTCATAATTTGGACACATCATGCAAGGAAAGAGATCATTCAAAATCAACATTGTGCTTGGCAAGGTTGAAGATTAATGCAAAAGAGGAAGGCCAGCAATGAGATGGATCGATACAATAACAGCAGTTATGGATGCCAGTCTATCAACAATTAGCCACCTGACTGAAAAACGAACACAGTTTAGGACAACTATCCAGAGGGTCACTATGGGGTATGTTTATTAAAGGGTATGTTTAACACCTGTTATTTGGCACCCTTGCACACTGCAAAAAAGTTGCATTAACAGGCGTTAAAGGCTCCTGCAGTGTTAAGAGCACAGTAGGTGGAGAGTGGACATTAACGCAGCGGAGAGTGGGCATTAACAATGCATGTTCCCTTAACGCTTGCTATGCTAACGTGTGTTAAAGACCTTAACAACGGGAACGCCAATGCCAAGTAAAACCTCGTGGAAAGAGTGCATTTTGAGGGGATAGAGCCTATTTTAATGTCTGCAATGTGATGCAGAGACAGGGGAATCCACAATAATGATAATAGTGCTCCATTAGCAGCAACAGCATAATGCCCAAGTATGAAAGGGCACCATGTTGATTGTGCAAATGGGGCAAAGGAGGTGGCATGTCGGTTATGCAGTGGGGGTTGCTGAAGACCAGACAGTTGCCCAGGTGGCACATCTGTGATGTCTCACATCGGCATTGGAGGCACACAGACATGCTGATGCTGCAGAAAGGTGATGTACCACCTGGGGTGGGCCAAGGTTTCCTGGCACCCTAGGCAGGGACCCAAGCTAGCACCCCTCCCCACTGCCACTGAAGCCAGCTCTGGAGAAAGAGGATGATAGCACCAGCAGCTGTAGCACTACAGGACACTGCAAAATGCAGGTGCCTGGGAAAATACCATAGCGGCGGCTGCCTGCCTCCCCCCAAGATGTATCAGTGGCAGGTGGTGATGGGGTTCTGGCAGTGGCAGTTTGGGGCGGATGGCGTATTCATCAATGTGTGCCTCTGGACCTGGTGCCCTTGGCATCTTCTAAAGACGCATGGTGGACCAGTTGGTACTACACTCCACCCCCACTAACAGCATGCTGGCATAGCAGCATGGTATGGGGGTATCCGTAGCAAGTGCAGCAGCACCCACCTGTAGCAGACAAGACCCATGTCATAGTCCTGTGTGCTGATCGCAGCACCACATGTGCCCAGGTCTGCCTAATGGGTAACATGTCAGCCCCAAGGACTAATCTTGCCATATGGCATTTTTATGGCTCAACACACAAAACTGATGTGTCTATGGATGGAGGGTAACAGGTTGAAGATCATTTATTGCATGTCCCTGTGGATAAACGTTATCCTAAAGTGCAAGTGCAGCATCAGCATGTGCAACCCCCAAAGCATCAGACAGCAAGGGTAAAGATACCCCCATCAGCCACACAGAGAGGCTCCGCTATCCACAGCTGGATGGAAAGGCAGGCTGATAGTACCAGCTCACTGAGTGGGCATTAACAATGTGTGTGAAAGTCAGAGCATGCTACTGGCACGTGCACTATGAGCAAACATTAACAATGCTTGAGCTGATATGGAGACCAAAGTGACAGGCAGGAATGCCACTCATCCCCATTTTTGCATGGCGGTATAAGTGTGTGTGTATGTCTCCCCAGAATTCTGTGGCCTACTACACTGTGCCTCACATTGCCTAGGCTGTTCCCAGCTTTAGTCTTAAATGCGCATGATGAGGAGCAGAGGATTGTGGGTATGGCCTTAAACAGAGAGGTTTGCCCATGATGTGTCTGCATCAGAGGTAGGGTCAATGACTGAGACTTCCTAGTGCCCATCTGCCATGTGCATGGCCTGGGTGGTCACAGCTGTTCATGCTGCAAGGGCACTCTCACTCTGACTGAGCTGTGACCATGATATGGCTATGTACCGCATAGTGTTATATGCAGTCCAGATCCAGTGATATGAGTGCACTCACTGTCCTGGGAGCCCAATCACTGTGCCAAATGCTGGTGGGCCCAAGCCAAGGTGTACATGGTCACTCTCTGCACATGCATGGTGTGCTGCCCAGCAGACAGGCCACAGTTGGTATGTGCATAGCTGAAACAGTCCTGTAGTAACTAGCGGGTGCAGTCTGACTGCGGTGGCTTGGTAGTCCCGGATGGTTGGGACAGCAGCTGTTCCTGGCCTATTCACTGTGGTCATGATGAGATGAGCAGGACTGTAGCAACAGCCCCAAACAAACCTATAAGCCCCCACTGCATTTGGGGCCATGGCATCAGCTGCTGCAACACTGGGCACTAACTAAGAGGGGCAGAAAACAGGGCCCAGATGTGGCAGGCACCTATGACATGCTGTAATTCGGCAGGAAGCAAGGTGACTAGCATATCACACTGCAGACAATATCTATTACACACTGACAGTGATGTGGCACAGCTGGCAGAGACCAACTCTAGCACTGCATGCTCTGTGGACTAGGTGCTGGGCGCCCATCCTCACCATCAGGGTAACCGCTGAAACTGCTCAGTAGCATACTTTGCAGCTGTTCTGTGATTGTATCACACACTGTCACTGCATCTTACTGAGCTGAGGTGATGGATCAGTGCATTCTCCATTTGGTGATCATCTGCAGACTGCTGTTCTGCATGTGCAGTGCATCATGGGTACCTCAGGGGCTAACATATAGAGGCACACACAGTAGACATTTTAGGCAGTGACCTGCAGTCTCTTTGAATCCAGCCAGTGCTGTGCAGAAAAGTGTGGAGGTGTAGCCTACTGGTTAGTGTGCTGTTTCTATAAGCAAACAGCAGGGGTTTGATTCCCACAGGTTCTTTTTTTTTTTTTTTGTGAATGTGCTATTCAGTTCATTTTCATGCCTGTAACAGTCCAGCCTCTGCAAATCCTTAGAGTTTATTATGTGTACTGGCCACAATTTGGGTCAACAAGCAGACTATTCAACATCATGCCCTTCTGTGAGCATGGATTTATTGGTTCTGCTGCAGCCCATTGCAGGGGGTCAAACATGTTCACCCTGCAGATGTCAGGCCCCGGCTTGGAGGTGAGGTGTAATAGTCATGGCACAGGCTTGGAATCCAGACTATCAGGCTTCAAGGCCCACTAGCACTTATTTTGCGACAATTTGGAATGTTTTACTGTGGTGTTTTATGCATGCCACAACCTTCATGGATTGCCCGCACCTCCTTGTGACCTTGGACAGGTCACCTAACCCTCCATTGTCTCAGCTGACTGCAGGTTCTTACAGCCCCTGTTCTGCATCAGACATTGTCGTGTTTTCAGTAAAACTTAAGCTGATGTGTCTGCACTGATGCAGCAGTATACTAATAGGCAGTTACATGCATACAGCTGTAGCCTACTTGTGCAACATGAGGCAGGTATGATATCATGACTGTGACTGTATAGTTTTGGCTCCATCACATCTCTGCATTAGATACAGACACATCCTACCCCTCAGATAGCCATCTGCAGGTATCAAATCATGTCCATACCTGCCCCTTTTGCCCAGTTTGAATGAATCCTGTCCAGCTGCTATATGCACTTTTGTCTAGGTTGTTATATAGTGGTTGAGTGGCTGGGACAGGTGTGAGACCCACATGTCTTGTATTAGGCCTTACACATGGCACTGACATATGTTTTTCCCACACAGTACACATGTGTTGGGGATGGCACCTCCGGTACATCGGTGCTGCCAACCCATACACTTTCTTCTGCCACCCTCCTTCCTGCAGCCTATCCATCAGTCTCTGGTGGCTATGTGCAATCATGTCTTCTCCTGTAAGCTGGTACACCATAGCCTACACAGGTACTCTTTTCTGCATTTGGATGTTTCACTCATGCCTCTCCTGTGCTTGATTTTCACATCACCACTCCTGCTCCATCTTCCTTTCAAAGCACACATTGTGGGAGCACATCTTCCCCATCCTATGTTATACACTGACATTATGACATTTTATGTGGGCACCACCCAATGCATAGGTACAGTTGCCTTCCACATGCTTGTCACACTTCTGTCAGGCCCTTTATTTATTTATTTATTTAGCTGCATTTATATCCCGCTTTTCACCGGGTCAAAGCTGTTGGGGATACATTTAACACGAGGGGATATGAGACACATACACTAATACTTACAGGGAACATGGCCAATGGAGGGTTAAGTGGCTTGCCCAAGACCACAAGGAGCACCTGCGGGACTAGAAACCCCAGTCCTTCTGGCCCAAGGTTGCTGTCCTCTAGTGGGATTTGAACCACCGACCTTCTGGCCTGTAGTACCTTGCCCCAACCACTAGGCCACTCCTCCCTCCCACCTGTCCTCGCATTCATCACCTTTACATTGGCTGTTGATGGTCTCCCTTATCCAACAATAAAGTGACAGCTGTTTTTGGGGATTAAAGTTCACACTTGACAAATTTACGCCCGATGTCCTGTTAACACCTGTTAAGTGACCTACAATGCCCTTTACACTGGAAGGCCTCCTACCCCCCCCCCCTCCAGAGCCTTTTTCACATGTAACACCCCTTATCGCTGCCATTAACGCCTGCTACCTTGACGCCTTTTAGTAAACATACTCCTATGAGTCAGCACAAACTAAATAGCACCTAACAACAACATTGTTTTAAATTACAATAGGCTATATAGTCCCTTATAAGAGTTTATTGGTCTAAAAAGAAAAATGTATATCATTGAATTCTGATTCCTTTACAGGATACTCAGTTGTATTGTACTTGGGCATGTTTTGGAGCCAACATAGTTTATTAATATTTTAATATTGAATTAATATTATTATAACTTGGATTTCACTCTGTCTACAAATACAAAGCTCCCTTCAATAGTAGCTTTGAGACTAATTTAAAGGAATGGTTTTGGTAACATTGAAGCAACTGGTTATCAGTTAGAAATAATGTTACCAACACTATGATTTGACAGCTATGGAAATCAAGGGATTGGCGATGCTTTTTAGGTAATGTTATGAGAGAATTCTTCACATCAGCTGTGACTTATAGGTGATTCGTTTTAATGGCTGTGAATAGTTGTTTCCTCATTACAATGAGTTTGAATCAATTATACCATAATTATATTGTTAAACTTTGTCCTTTTAAGTGATATGTGCATATCATTTATTATTGATATTTCATTCCTAAACGTTTCTTTTGGCTTTTATAGGATATTTGGCTTGTATCATTCTGTTACACAAAATCAATTCTTTGATTACAAGGTAATTTAACTATTATTATAAATTATAATAGACTATCAGTCACTATGCCCTTAAAATACAGCTTACTCTATTCTTTGTAAACAATGTAAGTTAAAAGTAAACTGCTTTGACTCTAAGAAAAGCAGACTTTAAAAACAGCAAAAAATAAATGAATAAAATTGGCCGTGTTATTATTTATTTATTGTATGGCATATATATATATATATATATATACACATACATACATACATACATACATACACTAATAAAATAAGAAATTCAATGGGATCAACAATGACATACTGATGCTTAAATAAGGCAAAAATTTGATTATATTCATACATAAATAATTTTATGTGTTGTGAATTATTTTGCATAGCGATTAATGCATTGATTCTTTTGTTACAGACTTAATATGTATATGACCACTGACTGAGGCATTCCTGAACCGAAACATGGCCATGTAGGATATTGTATTGCACTTTTAACTGTAGTTCAGTAAAGAAGATTGTTTTGGACTTGTTGGTCATGTTGCCAATGCTACAAGAAACAGGCTCAGAGAGCAATTAAAGAGAAGGAACAAGCAGCTGCAGTCGTAATGTCTCCCCTGAAGACCCAACCCCACCCGATAAGCCCCCCCAATAAAAGACACCCCCCCACTGATCAAGTTCCCCTGGCTAATCAACCACTCCATCAGCACCCCCACCCCCCAAGACAGCAAGCCAATATGGCTGCCATCCCACAAGACACCCCCCCTACCATCTCAGGTAGGTCCTCCACCCCCATAAGCAGCCACCACAGACCTCCCCCACCTCACGGCCACCCTTGGTAATACCTGTGGGCTTGCTGATAGCCAAGTGGTGAATGGGGCAGAAGCAGTTCCTCTCCACTCATGCTCTATCTCTGACTTATTTCAAAATGGTGCTGGTCTGATGGTAATGATTCCTAGCAATACCGTAAGACTGGTGCCGTTTTGACAGTAGCCAGACACTGGGTAGAAGTGGAGGTGGACCTCTCCTGCCTTGTTCACCACTTGGCCATCATGGAGCTCTTGGTAAGACCTGGGGGGGGGGGCAGCCGGTAGGAGGGGGCCAGAGTGGCTTTCTATGGGGAGGGAAGCCTACCTGGGATGGGGGGGGGGCGAGGGACAAGGGCCATTTTGGCCTGATATCCGGGGGGTGCTGTCAGGGGGTTGATCAGTTATGGGGGCTTGACTGGGGAAGCTTGATGGAGGAATATGAACTTTGGGTGGAAGGGGGTGCCAGTTTTGCATAACCATTTATTTCACCATGGGCAGTGGCAGTGCTACTGGGCTGCTGATAGCTCCACTGCACAAATCTACCTCTTGGGGTGGTGTTATGTGCAGCCAGGGTTACTAGCAGCTGTGAGAGCTAGCACGCCACAATACCCCACATGCTAGCTGTCAATGGCTGACACACCCATTCTCCTCCCCAATTCTTCCTCATGTCACACTAAGTAGACAGTGCGGGATTATTTCTACGCTGTCTTTTTGGTGCCAGTGCTAACTCTTAGCGAGGGTCGGTGCATGCTGGATAGCTCACACTTGAGCCTACACTAACAGCGCTGCTTAGTAAACATGCCCCTTAGTCACTCAGAACGCCACTCTTCTGACTGAGAAGCAGCAAAAACCTGAAGAGTCACAGAAACCTTTCTATGTCCCCAGCACCAGATGAAGGGTAAGGGTGAGGTCGGATATAGCCTACTGTCCATCAGTCTACCTGAAAGTTGCTGAAAATGTGATTTTAATTTTAATATGTTTCTGTTTTTTAATAAAACCTTAATTTATATTTATGCGTGGTAGCAGTTCCATCATAAAGATGGTAATTTTATAAAAGGCCACCTATGTGTGAAGGCCAA
This sequence comes from Ichthyophis bannanicus, assembly GCA_033557465.1. Lineage (NCBI taxonomy): Eukaryota > Metazoa > Chordata > Amphibia > Gymnophiona > Ichthyophiidae > Ichthyophis > Ichthyophis bannanicus. Next base: position 938,668,854 of record CM066034.1, read on the forward strand.
ACAAGTGCCTACCGTGAGGCTATTTTATAAAGAGACATAAGCTCCTATGTCTTTATAAAATGCTAGGGCCAATGCAGCAGAAACTGAGCATAAACTGTAGCTGTGGGCATCTATGCCTGCCTAAGGGCTGCAGTAAATGTTTAAGTGCAATGCTCTTGTGTACATGTGCATTTTATAAGCAAGCATGAATTGTAGCTCTGCTCATGTTCCACCTAGATTCTGCCACTGAGCATGCTTCTGCCGGGTTGAATAACGGTATGCGCCTTTCGTGTTATACTTTTATGCACATAACTCTTTTTACGTAATTTTATAAAAGTCCTTTTATATGTGTAAAAAGACCTCTAAACATGAAAAGTTCCTTATACAATTACACCCAAAATGTTTACTGTTGTCTACTGAAATGCTTTATGTGATGAATTTTAAGTGGACATATGGTGCATTTATTTATTTATTGATTACTCAATTTTAGCTGTCAAAAAATCCCAAAAGTGGTTATAAAACAGATTTGTTGGTCAAAATAAACAGAACAGTTATAAAGCACAATTTCAACCTTTCACCTTAAAAATAAATAAAAACAGCAAATAATTCTACAGCCTCCAAAATAATGCACAACCACTCCATAATCGAGAAAGATAGAAGCCCCATCCTCCATCAGTTAAAATCCTGCTGCTGTTTAACAGAATAACAGATAAAAATAAAGAAACAAACCTTGAGAAGACACGGGGAGAAAAAAACACTTTTACTAAAGTGCGCTGAGCAGTGAGTGCATGAATTAATGGGTGCTGTCAGCACACGCCTATAGTAACTATTACGATGCAGCCGTGACAACGTGCGCCAGCTCGCATGCTAACTATGTGCTTCCATTTTGGGCAGGATAAAGGAAGAGGGTGGGAGTGGCAGCCAGTGACACTAGCGCATGGAATGTTGCTGTGCACTAGCTGTCACGACTGCCAATAGCACAGCTGCAAGTAGCACCTTCTCAAGAGGCCGCGTTAAGTGCAGCCATGCCACTGGCCTCCCGGCAATGCAGTCACTGCCCATAGAAAGAAAACCAGGCACTCTTAATTGGCTCCCTGTCTCTCCCCCCACCCCTCACCCCATAACAAACACAGCCCCATCAAACAAATACCCCCGATCTGAGTCCCCATACAACCCTCCAATGATCACTGCCTCTCTGATCTGTCTTCCCCACCCCCCACCCCAACTGATCAGCACCCCCTCTTCAGTATGTGGTAGTCAGTGGAGCTCATTTATTCCTGGAATGCAATGTTTATGAATATTTTGAAGACAGTTTTACAAATGAAGAACTTATTGAAGGGGGCAATGGAGCAGGCGGCCACCTTGTCACAAGAAGATGTCAAATTTAAAGATCATTATAACAGAATTCAACAAGCTGAGCAAAGACTGGATAGCATTCATTCACAGCTGTTCTCTGTGGCGGCTGCTGGTGTGTATACCATTAAATACAGTTTATATCTGCAGGAGAATTTGTGGAGACGACTTGAGAGTCATGAATTTGCCTAAGACTCATTGTCTATCTCCAGTTTTTTTGCTTAGGAAATAGTTTAAGGAGACTTGAATGATTTCAAATACTGAAACTGTGATTATTTCCAATGGTTATTATCTACCCATTATGCATTTAACCGAGAATGATGCTAGGGTTGTTTAGGTTGGGGTTGAACCTTCAACTAGTTTGGATTTTTCAAAATTTCTAGAATCTTCCCAAGACAAGATCCTCCCTAGAGCAACCTTGGTAGTATCATTGTCCAATGAAAGCAATAAAGTTGCTATTTTGACAGCATATTTCCAGAAAGAAGACTGTCTGGTGGTCACAAGGTTACTGTATTTCCAGACTTTGCAAGAGTCACTCAATTATGTAGAAAAAACCTTCTTCAATTGAAGTCACAAGTTTTAGCAAATTGGGGTTACCCTCTGTTTCCCCTGTAAAGGGTCCGATTACCTATCAAGGAGTTAGAAATGTTTTTCCAGATACACTACAGCTTGAGAATTTCTTGAAGAAAAGTGATGCCAGCTGATTCGCCTTCTGTCCCTATCTTTGTAGGTTAATTATTGTTATTAGCTGTCATGGAATGGATAAGCTAATACTCCAGGTCCAGATTTGCTTCCTCTTCTCATGACGATGACTACAAAACAAGTTATTTTTTTCTATTTTCTTATTATTTCTTGGAATTTCTTAAATATGCCATACTGTAGCTACACTGCGTGTCCCCTTGTCTTTCTACTTTTTGAGTAGGGAACATGCAATGAAGTTACATTGTAGCACATTTAAGACTAATTGTAGAAAATATTTTTTCACTCAACATGTAATCAAACTCTGGAATTTGTTACCAGAGGATGTACTAAAAGCTGTTATTATAGCTGGCTTTAAAAGAGGTTTGGATAAATTCCTGGAAGAAAAGTTCATAAACCAATATTAAAAAGGACCAGGGAAATCCACGGCTTACCTCTGGGATAAGCAGCATGGAATCTGTGTATTATATTGGGAACCTAAGAGGTACTTGTGACCTGGATTGGCCACTGTTGGAAACAGGATACTTGGCTCGATGGGTCCTTGTTCTGACCCAGTATGGAATATCTTATTTTCTTATGTTCTTATCTTCATGTCCCACCAATCTCTGTTAGATTCTTGCAAGATAAACTGTTAACCTTGAAGGCATAGTGACACTGTGACATGGAAACATGTTTATCCATCCTTCATTCCACTTCAAAGAAACCGAGTCTGGTGAAAGATTGTTGAGGGGCAAGTCTCTTAATCTACCATTGCTTCAGGTATCTAGGGATCTAGTTATTAAGGTGCGTTAACATTAACATGCATTATTAATAACTAGATCCTATTGAATAATATGTGGCCTGTATTAAAATGATGTGTGTTAATGGTGAATTAATGTACCTTAATGTTAGTGCGCCTTATTAACTAACCCCTTAATTTATTCCATAGAAAGTTTGGGCGAATATGAAACATCAGAGTAAATAACTTAAAGGACACCGTACCAGATACTGGTAACCAAGCAAGATGTTCCAAAAGAGATCTAAAATGATCCAAACATTTTAGCCCCATCAATGCACAACCCACATAATTTATCACTGTGTTCTGCACTGCAATAAAACACAAGTAAATTAAAACATTTTTTAAAGGTTCTCATAGATCTGACATTAATTTCTGAACAGCACTGAACCCCTAAAATAAAAACCATTTTCCTAGTGAAACTAGATCAAAAAAAGATGCTCCACAGTAAAATCCTAAGTTGTGGTTTTTAATGTGACATTGGGTTTGGCAGGGAACTTTCCAAATTGTGACTAGGGTAGGTTATTATTAGCAATAATAATAGCAAAACTTCTTCAGATCACACTTTCTCTCTCTCTGTGTCACTAAAGGGCTGAAGCTTGTGCTATTTATGCATGTAAGTTCCTATTTTCAAGGATATCTGCATGTAAATGGGCACTGACGCATGTGCTTTAGCAAGTCACTACTCTGTAAGCATGTGTGTAATTGCCCATCATGGATAAGTTCCGCTGGGGAATGCATGGGGGCGGTACTTAGGCAGAACAAAGGCATAGCCTCGATTGACGTGCATGAATAAAAGATACTATGATATACGCAAGTGTCTGCACTAATCTATGCACAGCCAGCTACTCCTTCTCTCAGTCAGGTGCAACTGCCATGCCTAGGTGCAGGTATGGCCATATGCCGCTATTTTATAAAATGAAGCACATGCGTACTTCACTTTATAAAACAGGCCCCAAATATGCATGCAGCAATGTGCTTTGCCTGCATGGGAGTTTATACAATTACCCTCTAAGACAGGGGTCTCAAACTCAAATTGCTTTGAGGGCCAAATGAGGACTTGTAAAGTAACCCGGGGGCCGCATAAGACGTGGGGCCTCATTTGCATAAGGGGCCTCATTTGCATAAATATTTGCATAATGTTACCATACACTAACTTTTAGTAAACATGCCTCTTAATGAGTATGGATAAAGAAAGACTAAAAGATTCAGAAATAGGAAGACAATAATTAAACTGGGAATCCCAAAAGCCAAACTTGGAATGTACAACAACACTGTAGAAATAAAACTATAAATTAATTTCCTCTTGTACTAAACAAAGCGCAAACATTAATGATGCACATTTCCCAGAGCTGACATATTCCAGTTAATAAATTCAAAATAAAGAGATATTTTTCTACCTTTTGTGCATTTTTTTTCAGTTGCAATTGCTCCAGCCACTTCTGGTTTCTTCGTGTCTTCTGCTATCTCCATCGTCTGCTGTCCATTTGTCCTTTCTTCTCTCTTCTAGTTTTTTTCCATTCTCTCTCCCTACATCTGCTTTAACATACTAATCTTTCTCCTTTTGCTCTTTCCTCATTCCTATTTCATCCACTCAAATTTTACCCCTCCATCCTCAATCCCCACTTACTCTCCCAATACCTGGCCAATTGTAGATTTGTCTTCTCTTCCAGACAAAATATTTTTCCCCTCTCCATTTCACTTTCCCAGCTCCATCCCATTCTAATCCTCCCCCAACATCAGCTCCCTTCTAGTTCCAGCCCCACCCAGCATCTGCTCCTTTCTAGTCCCTGCATCAGTCCATTTCCAGTCCTATCCTAGCCTCACCATCAGCCCATTTCCAATCCTAGCCCCCCATCAGCCCATTTCCAATCCTAGCTCCCTCCCCTCACAGCCCATTTCCATTCCAAGCCCCCCTCCCCATCAGCCATTTGCAGTTCAAGCCCCCTTCCACTCAGCCCATTTCCAGTCCTAGCAACCCCCCCAGCCCATTACCTGTCCTAGACCCCCCATAGCCCATTACCAGTCCTAACCTCCCCATAGCGCACTTCCAGTCTTACCCCCCCATCACCCCATTTTCAGTCTTACCCCCCCCCCATAGCCCATTACCAGTCCTAGTCCCCCCCATAGCCCACTTGCAGTCGTATCCCCCATCACCCCATTTTCAGTCTTACCTCCCCTCATAGGCCATTACCAGTCCTAACCCCCCAATCAGCCCACCTCCAGTCCTAACCCCCATCACCCCATTTTCAGTCCTAGCCCCCACCATAGCCCATTACCAGTTATAACCCCCCCAGCCCATTACCAGTCAGAACCCCCCTGCCAATAGCCCACTTCCAGTCCTAACCCCCATCTGCCCATTTTCAGTCCTAGCCCCCACCATCGCCCATTACCAGTCATAACCCCCCCCCCTGCCAATAGCCCACTTCCAGTCCTAACCCCCATCTGCCCATTTCCAGTCCTAGCCCCCACCATAGCCCATTACCAGTTATAACCCCCCCAGCCCATTACCAGTCATAACCCCCCCCCTGCCAATAGCCCACTTCCAGTCCTAACCCCCATCTGCCCATTTCCAGTCCTAGCCCCCACCATAGCCCATTACCAGTCATAACCCCCCCCTGCCAATAGCCCACTTCCAGTCCTAACCCCCATCTGCCCATTTCCAGTCCTAGCCCCCACCATAGCCCATTACCAGTCATAACCCCCCCACCCCCCCGCGACAGAGGAAAACAAAAAAACCCCAAAACCCTGGCTTCTGCCGTTGCCGCCGTGGCAGCGGCAGAATCAATTGTCAAATTTAAAAAAAAAAAGACTTCTGCTGCTCAAGCAGCAATATCACCTGTCCTGCGGCCCCTTCCCCTGTGCCCGGAGATCCGAATCTGCTCTATCAGCGGCGTGCTTTTCAAGCCGCGAAGAGTATTCCCCTCTCGCGCGGTTTCAAGCCGCGCGAGAGGGGAATACTCTTCGCGGCTTGAAAAGCACGCCGCTGATAGAGCAGATTCGGATCTCTGGGCACAGGGGAAGGGGCCGCAGGACAGGTGATATTGCTGCTTGAGCAGCAGAAGTCTTTTTTTTTTTTAATTTGACAATTGATTCTGCCGCTGCCACGGCGGCAACGGCAGAAGCCAGGGTTTTGGGTTTTTTTTGTTTTTCTCTGTCGCGGGCCGCACAAAGTTGTCTCGCGGGCCGCATGCGGCCCGCGGGCCGCGTGTTTGAGACCCCTGCTCTAAGAGGTCGATTCCGTACTGGCTGTCCAGTCCCTGTACGGCCAATCAGAATCGGGGCGTACAAAGGTAGACCCGATTCTGATCCCGCGGGCAAACCTGCAGGATCAGAATTGGATCTATGGTCTGGACATGCAGGCTGGGCTCCAATTCTGATTGGCCACACAACCAGCTAACTCAGCCAGGTTCCTGAATGGAGCCACAGTGCCATGGCATCCCATCGCCATGGCACCATGGCTGCATTCAAAAGCTATGATCCCCAGCCATCAGCGACACCGTCCTAATAGAGCCGTGATCCCCAGCCGACAGTGACACCATCCTTTCCCCACAGCCTGACTCCAAATCTGGCCTCCCATGGCCAGGGTCGGGCTGCGGGGATCCCCCCGCACCCCTTTACCTTCCATCTCTCCTTGCGCCACAGTCCCCTGACATCCAAGGGAACGTATTCCACCTCTGAGGTGGAATAAGTGCCCCATCTCCATGCCTGACCCCGAATGTACAGGGTTGCCCACAGAATCAGCCCTGTATGTCTGGGGTCATTCTCCGCCCACCGCCTACCCTTGCTCCGCTTCTTTCCCGCCTCCTCCCTCCCACGAACAGAACTCCCCATACAAATCGCTTGTTCATACGGGGAGTTCTGTCCCCTGCAGGCTGCTTGGCCATTTAGCGGGTCTGGACGTCCGGATTGGAGGTACAGACATGTTAAGGAGAGTTCAAAATGACCACCTAAGTGTCCAAAAGACTGATGTCAAAGCAAAGGGCATTGAAAAGGCAGCATAAATGCAATCCTTTACAAACTCTCTTTATTTAACCATACCATGTAGACACGATGAAAGAAAAAAAATGAATTATTTTTACATAGCTATACTCCAAAATGAACAGCAATAGAGAAAAGGATTTGAAGATGGTGTGGATGAAACAGAGCTATTATATGTTCTTTAAAATTAAGGGGCATGTTTACTAAAGATTAATGCAGAGTTAGCAGATGTTACAGCATGTTAAGTGCTACCAACATTAGTAGCTAACTGCAGTAAACACACCCTTAAGTACATTTGGATCATGTCTAAATAAAAATAACTTGCCAATTTTTATGACTGAATATGTCAAACACTGTCAAAACATATATAAAAATGTAGGCATTATGATTCTGGATAGGTCAAGTAAGAGCCCTGGCAACGAGCCACTCAAATGACAACCAAGACTTAGGTGCTCATTTACTAAAGCTCTCTATGCAGTTAACATGCACTTTTACGGGTGCGAATGGCCCTTAGTGGCAGCTAACGTTTGGGCATGACAGCTATTGGCCACTAAAATGTGTGCTAATTGGCCATTGCATAAAGGGGTGGGGAATGGGCAGGATATGTACACAGTGTGGGAATGAGGGCACGTTGCAGTCAGCATGGGGGTAAATATCATGTGCTATCAATGTGACAATTAGCCTAGGTGCACCTAGTGACATCTCTATGGGTTGCATTAGGTGCACCCGCGTTAACTGTACCACACATTAAGGTATGCATATTTGCAGTAACTGCTGAGAACATGCTGCCCATACCCCTGACACTTATCATGGAGGCTTTGCCCTTAATGTACATTACTTTTTGGAATAAACTCATTAAGTGCAAAATCCTAACGGGCTTTAATAAAAGAGCTCCTTAAGCTCTACTAAAGGAACCAGCGTGGGAAAGAAATTAAGAAAAATAAGAAGTTAAAATGTTATTGTTTGTGGATTTTAGGATAACAAGGGTAATTTTGAAAGGCACTGAGCTTGATGGACCTTGGTCTGACCCAGTATGGCATATCTTATGTTATGTAAATTAATCATAGTGTTAATATTCTTGAGATATGATTCTTTAAAAATATACTTCTTTGAACAATAAGCAAAATAAAGAAAAAAACAAAAAATAATATAAGGTTATACCTTTTTATTGGACTAAATACATTTTTGACTACTTCCAAAGACTTACACTTTTTTCTTCAGGTCAGAAAAGTATGAGCAAAAGAAGATAATACCAGAAGATATACTGTAAGTGAATCATAAAAGAATTCCAGTGACAGTCTCAGGAGGAATGGTGGGTGGAAACAGAGGGAGAGATGGATGGGCAATTAGAAGGTGACAAAGCAGTAATGAGATAGGAAACCAAGATCTTTGTTTAGTCCTTTTGTCAAAGTGCCAAGGTGTTCTATCATTCTGACTTCAAAAGTCTTATGTTTATGGATTGTCTTAAATTCCCTTTTAGAATTATGACCAGAAAGTTATTTATGCAGTGGCCTAGTCCTGAAACGTGTTTCCTAAGAGAGGTGTCAACTTGGTTGGGTTGGTGGTGTCTGAAGAACCCTACCCAATTTAGCCTTTCTTCATAACGGACCCATTCCATCCCATTTATCATTTTTGTTGTACTTATCTTTGTTTTTTCTAGTTCTATCTTTTCTTGAGATGTGGTGACCCACGTTGCACACAATACTTAAGTCATGGTTGTACTACTGATCTACAGAAAGGCATTATGGTATCTGCAAATTTATTCTCTATTCTTTTCTGAATAATTCCTAACATTCTACTTGCTTTATTCACTTCTGCTTTATATTGAGCTTTCAGTATAGAGAACAACTTTAAAAGCCATTTCTGCATGTAAGTAGTGCTTTATGCACTGGTATATGAAGTTTGTCAGGAAATACTTTTTCACCGAAAGGGTGGTGGATGCTTGGAATGCCCTCCCGATGGAAGTGGTTGGGGCAAATACAGTGACAGAATTCAAAAAGGCATGGGACAGACATAGTGGATCCCTTTAAAGCAACAGGATAAAATCAAAATAAACATAACTATCTCTTATATCTCAACAAATAGGGGTGATCTACAAGGAGCGGTGGGCACACCCCTAAACAAAGGCATGGGGAGGGATGACATGCAAGGAGCGGCAGGTGCACCAACTCTTGCCGCCTTGCTGGGCAGACTAGATGGACCATACTGGTCTTTATTTGCCATCATACACTATGTTACTATAAAATAGGCAATTATAAGAATTTGGTGCACTTTTACTAAAGTGCATTTTGGTTTTGCACCTAATGCACATTTAGGGGTATGTTTACTAAGCAGTTGTAGCAGCTTCCATGTGATATCGGAGTTGCAATCCCATTAGTAAACATAACCCTTAGTGTGAAAACTGACATGCATTAAGTGCAAAGCCTCTGCAGTACTGTAACTGTTGGGAGCATACCAGCAAGTTCTCAACAATTAACATGTAGATATGCACAATAATGCACAGCACTATTACCGCTAATTGCAACATTGACAACACGCGATATGTACCCCAAGCTAATTGCAATGTGCTCACCACACCCACTATCTGCTCCTGATCCTCCCATTCTCCACCCCAACACATAAGTGGCAGTTAGGGCACAAATCAGTTATTATGGACCTGAGCATTCAGGTACCCAACTCCAAAACCTGCACTAACTCCTTAGCATACTTTAGTAGATGGGCCCCTTTGTGTCCGATTATGAACTTATAGCCTGTTCAAGTGTGATTTCATCTGAACTAAATGGTGGTATTCCCAAGGGTGGGGTTGGGGAGGATTCTGCTTTTATGAACATATTTTTAAAAATATGCACGTTACCAAGAAAACATTTGTGTAAAGACCAGGTATAAATATAAGTGCATACATTTTCTGGGGTAATATTCAAAATGGAAATGTATAAAGAAAAAAATTCCAGGTTTGAATTGGAATTCTAAAAGATGCTTGAGGATCCATGTTAAAAGATGCTGAGAAGATCAAGAAAAGGTGGAAAGAATACAGAGATTACACTATAAAGATCAAATGGATCAACAGCAATTTCAACCTGTACCTTACAATGAGGAACAATTGGCAAAGAAAGAAAAAATTGAAGCAGCATTGAAAGCATTAACAAAGAACAAAGCACTGGGTGTTGATGGCAATCCTATTGAAGTATAACAGCAATCAGATACAGCTGTTACAATACTTACAAGGCTCTGCCAGGAGGTTTGGAAGAAAACAACATGGCCAACTGGCTGAAAAAGATCTGTGTTCATACCAATACTAAAGAAAAGTGATCTGACTGACTGCAGAAATTTTCACACAATCACTCTGATCCCACACACCAGCAAGATTCTACTCAAGATCATTCAGTGGAGACTATAACCATACCTAGAATGAGAACTACCTGAAATGCGAGCAGGGCGAGGAAAGCACAGTTACTTACCTGTAACAGGTGATCTCTGGGAACAGCAGGAATAAATCTTCACATATGGGTACGTCGGTACCAACGGAGCCTGCACGGGAACACTCCCCAGCGTCCAATCAGAAAGCTTTTGGGAGCATCCCACAGCGCCTGCGTGCTGCCTTCCTGCCTTTCCAACTGTCTCTCCTCAGTTGAGTTTTATAGCTGAGACAAAGAGGGAGAGAGAGGGAAAGGAAGAGAGATAGAGAGAGAGAGAGACAACTCCTAGGGGAGGTGGGTGGGTTGTGAAGACTTATTCCTGCTGTTCCCAGAGATCACCTGTTACAGGTAAGTAACTGTGCTATCTCCAGGAACAAGCAGGAATGAGTCTTCATATATGGGGACTCCCTAGCTTTTGATGCCAAGGAGAGAGCCCAGAAGTTGTGTGTCCCTGGGACAGGGCTGCACTTCCCCACCTGGATCTCTGGCATCCCCTGAGGGATGGTGAGTAGGAGTTGATTAAGTATGGAACAGGTGTTTGAGAACAGCCTGACCAAATAAGGCATCCCTGTGGACGTCCTTGTCCAAACAGTAATGGGCTGTGAAGGTATGAACCGAGGCCCAAGTGGCTGCTCGAGAGATGTCGTCGATAGACACAGAGTTCAGGTGAGCCATTAAGGCTGCCATGGCTCTCACATTGTGAGCTGTGACATGGCCCTCCAGGGAAATGTTCTTGCTCTGATAGGCGAAAGAAATACATTGGGCAATCCAGTTTGAAAGTGTTCTCTTGGAGACTGGTTGTCCCAAATGAGAAGGATCAAAAGCAACAAAGAGTTGAGAAGACTTTCTATGTTGTTGTGTCCTCTGTAAGTAAAAAGCTAGAGCTCTTTTACAGTCCAGGGTATGAAGATTCCTCTCTGCACTTGATGCATGGGGCCCTGGAAAAAAGACAGGTAGGTAGACCTCTTGGTTGAGGTGAAAAGGCGAGACCACCTTAGGCATAAAGTGTGGATTAGTCCTAAGGACCACCTTGTCATGATGGAACCTTGTATAAGGTGGATTAGCTACTAGTGCTTGCAATTCACTGATGCGGCGTGCTGATGTGATTGCAATGAGAAAGATAACCTTCCAAGAAAGGTATTTCAAGGAAGTAGCAGCTAAAGGTTCAAAAGGCGGCTTCATAAGCTGACCAAGAACCAAATTTAAGTCCCATGCCACCGGAGGAGGTCTAATGGGAGGCTTTGTTAAAAGGAGGCCTCTCATGAACCTTGCTACAAGGGGATGAGAGGAAACAGGTTGTCCATTTAGAGGCTTGAGGGAAGCTGCAATAGCACTCAGATGGACTCTTACTGAATTTGTCTTAAGGCCTGCATTAGACAGATGCAGGAGATACTCCAGCAACGATTCCAGAGGTATTGAACGGGGGTTAAGACCCTTTCCAGAACACCAGATGGTAAACCTTTTCCACTTGAAGGCGTAAGAACGTCTAGTGGAAGGTTTTATGGAAGCATAAAGAACATCTTACACTTGTTGAGAAAGAGGAAGATCCTGGAGATATAGGCCTTCAGCAACCAAGCCCTGAGATGCAGAGACTGGGGATTGGGGTGCCACAACTTTCCGTCCTCCTGAGAGAGGAGGTCTGGAGCAGACCCTAACTCTAGGGAGGGAGCTTGAGAGAGATGTAGAAGCAGAGGGTACCACACTTGCCGTGGCCAATGTGGAGCAATGAGAATCATGTGGCCTCTGTCTCTCTGAAGCTTGAACAGGGTTTTGGGAATTACGGGAATGGGTGGAAAGGCATACAGGAAGTTTTGACCCCAATGGAGGAGGAAAGCATCCCTTGCCTGAGCCCCCTGAGCTGGAGTTCTGGAACAGAACCGGGGAAGTTTGGCATTCCACGGACTTGCAAAGAGGTCTATGTCCGGGGTTCCCCAAATTTGAAAAATCTTGGATACCTGGTCCATATGTAGGGACCACTCGTGTGGAAGCAGAACTCGACTGAGTCTGTCTGCCCAAGAATTTTGAGCACCTGGAAGAAAGACTGCCAGAAGATGAATGTGATGCTCTCTGGCGAGGGCCCACAGTCGCAGAGCTTCGTTGCAAAGCGACAGAGAGCCAGTTCCTCCCTGCTTGTTTATATAGAACATGGCTACCTGATTGTCCGTGTGGACAAGGACTGTCTTGTGGCTGAGCAGGGTGTGGAAAACTCGCAGAGCAAGGAAGATTGCTCTGAGTTCTAAGAGATTGATATGTAGACAAGTCTCCTGTGGGGACCAGATGCCCTGGGTGGAGAGGTCCTGAAGATGAGCTCCCCAGCCCATTGGAGAAGCATCTGTTGTAAGAGTTGCCTGGGGTAGAGGCTGTTGAAAAGGACACCCCAGCAATAGGTTCTGAGGGGACTTCTACCAATGGAGGGACAAAATGAGGAGACTTGTGTTTGCTATTTTGTCTGACAGGCAGCCTAATGCCTGGGTCCATTGGGTGGATAAAGTCCACTGAGCTGCTCTCATGTGAAGGCGAGCATATGGTACCACATGAACGGTGGATGCCATGTGGCCTAGCAACTGTAACATTTCTCAAGCAGTTAGAAGGGGTTTTGACTCTGCTTGAGAAGCTAACTGCATCAAGTGAAGCCAACGGGCCTGGGGAAGAGAGGCCCTTGCCTTTGTGGTATCCAGTAGCGCCCCTATAAACTCCAGGGACTGAGTAGGGATCAAATTGGATTTGGGGATGTTTATAACCAGCCCTAAATATTGAAGGATACGCATTGTGCAGGTTAGAGCAGTCTTGGCCTCTGATTGAGTGGGAGCTCGAATGAGCCAGTCATCCAGATAAGGGAAGACAAATATTCCCGGGGTGCGCAGAAAAGCAGCAACCACTGCCATGCATTTCGTGAACACCCTTGGTGCAGAGGCCAGGCCAAAGGGGAGCACTCTGTATTGATAGTGCTTCTCCTGGAAAAGGAACCGAAGGAACCTTCTGTGAGTTGGATGGATGAGAACATGAGTGTACGCATAAGAACATAAGAACATAAGATATGCCATACTGGGTCAGACCAAGGTCCATCAAGCCCAGTATTCTGTTTCCAACAGTGGCCAATCTAGGTCATATGTACCTAGCAGTTTCCCCAAGGGACACAGGTTCCACAATGCTTGTATTGGTTCAAGCATTGATATCCTGGGTCCCTTCTTAATAGGCTTATGGACCTTTCCTCCAGGAACTTGTCCAAACCTTTTTTAAACCCAGCTACACTAACAGCCTTTACTACATCCTCCGGTAACAAATTCCAGAGTTTGATTACACGTTGAGTGAAAAAATATTTTCTCTTATTAGTCTTAAATAGTTTACCCTGTAGCTTCATAGCATGTCCCCTAGTCTTTCTATATTCTGAGATCTAGAGAACTATATCCTTGAGATCTAGAGAACAAAGCCAATCCTGACTCTGAAGGTATGGCAGCAGAGTTCCTAGAGAAACCATCTTGAATTTTTCTTTGACTAGGAATCTGTTCAACTCTCTGAGATCTAAAATGGGTCTGAAGCCCCCTGTTTTCTTTGGGATAGGAAAATAGGGGGAGTAGAACCCTGTGCCCTGTTGTTGAGAAGGCACTTCCTCTATTGCCCCCTGGGCTAGAAGAGTGGCAACCTCCTGCTCTAACATCCTGAGGAGGGAGGTTGGAGAATTGAACTGGTGCAATCTTGTGAGAGTGGGCAAGCTGCAAAGATGAAGTTTGTACCCCTCTCTTATGATGGAGATTGTCCAATGCTCTGCTGTGATTTGCCCCCATCTGGGAGCAAAGTGACATAACCTTCCTGGAATGGTGGAAGGCTCTGGTCCTTCTAGAGCCAGGAAGGCTAAGTTCTCTAGCAGAGAGTCAAAGGCCCTGAGGGGCTGAGATTGCTGGGCTGGAGCAGGCCTCGCAGCCTTTGCCTTGGTCTGTTTGGAGGATTGCTGACATTTGGAAGGAAACTGAGCTGCAGAAGATGCTCTCTGACTATAAGCAGGATAGGATCTTCCCTTTTTAGAAAAAGGTGTTTTCTTGAACAACCTTTTCTTAGCAGGAGCAGCAGTAGATTTGGATAGTCTATCCAAAGCAGAATTTTCAGCATCCATTTGATTGGCTTTTGCTTGCCAATCTTTACCAAACAGATTCTCACCCGTACAAGGGATATTTCCCAATTCATCTTGGACCCAGGTCTCCAAATCAGATGCTTGAAGCCAAGCAATCCTACGTGCACCTATAGCTATAGCTAAGGCTCTGTTTACGCATTCAAAGGAGTCGAAAGCTGCACGGTTGGAGAATTTGGAGATATCCTGGGCATGTTTGATCCCAGTGAGAAATTCTTGCCTTTTACTGTCAGACATAAAAGGACTTAAAGTCTGCAAATGGTCAGTGACTTCTTTTAAGAACATTCCCATGTAGAGACTATAAGAATTAATTCTCGCAGCAAGCATGGAAGCTTGGAAGACTCTTCTACCAAAAGCATCCAGGGTTCTACATTCACGTCCTGGAGGATTAGAGGCATGTCTCTTGGCACTTCTAATCTTTCTCATTGCAGACTCAACCACAATAGAGTGGTGAGGAAGCTGAGTTTTATGGAAACCAGGACAAGGAGGGACACGATACATGGTGTCCAACCTGCGAGAATGAGGAGAGATGGTTAGAGGTGCTTCCCACATCCTTAACATGAGATCATACAGAATCTCATGAATAGGCAAGGTAGCTGCCTCTTTAGGAGTTTTAGGATATTGTAGAATATCTAACTCCTTAGCTCTAGGCTCTCACTCTGGGGCTACTGTAATAGAGAGGCCCCGAGCCACCTCTCTGATAAAGTCTTGAAAATACAAGTCCTCTGGAGGAGACATCCTTCATTTAGGAGAGGACTCCTCCTGTGGAAGAAGCATCGCTGCATCGACAGACTCTTCAGAATCCTCAGAGTCATCAGAGGAATCGAAGTATCGTCTGTCGGGATGCTCTTGCAAAGCCCGATACCCGTACCGACTGGGATCGGTATCGGGAATCACCGGTACCGGGGTATCGGTACCGGAGGGCTGTAGAGGGCAGAGTACCGGCATAGCTGACACCGATGCTGATGTTGATACCACCGGTACTGGAATCAGTGCCGATGGCGATACCGGAGCCGGTACCGGCGGAGTAGTCTGTTGCGGTACCACGGGTGTCGATACCACAAGGAAAGCCACCAGACTGCGTTTGATGGACAGAATCGTCTGATCCATCAACGCCGCCAATGCCTGGAAGTCGGTACCGGTGGAAGCCACCGGTACCCCAGAGCATGGCACCAGGAGATCTGTTGAGGCCACTCCATCTAGATCATCCTGGAACCCCGATGATGATGCTTTAGAAGCCGAAGCCTCCCGCCGGGGTAATTTTACCGGTGCAGAATCCTCGAGGGCAAGGCCAGGGGCATCTCGATGCTTAGAAGGAGATTTGCCCTTCGATGACCGGCTGGATTTATGTTTAGTTACCTGAGATCCATGTGAGGAAGAAGAAGCCCTGGAAGACGTCGATGCCACCGAAGCCGCATCAGAGGGAAACAGGGTACTGAGCTTGGCAGCTCGGTTCTGTCGACCTCTCTTAGACATCCTGGAACAGGACACACAATCTTTAATGGAATGGTCAGGGCCTAAACACTTTAGACACCAGTCATGGGTGTCGGTGACGGAGATAGTACCGCCACATTTTGTGCACTTCTTAAATCCTGAGGCAGGCTTTTCCATATTTAAGGAAAAGGGTTTTGGGCCTAAGGCCCAAAACTGAAGTACACCTGAAGAAAAATAAATGGAAAAAAGGTGCTTTTTTTTTTTTTAAAGAAAAGAATAAGAACCGGCGGTACCGGTATAGCGTCGAGGAAGGCAGACATGACAGAAAAGAAATAAAGAAAAAATAAGGAAATTCTTCCTCGGTGACAGGAACACGACCTGCTGGCTCCGCGGAAAAAGAACAACTGAGGAGAGACAGTTGGAAAGGCGGGAAGGCAGCAAGCAGGCGCTGTGGAATGTTCCCAAAAGCTTTCTGATTGGACGCTGGGGAGCGTTCCCGCGCAGGCTCCGTTGGTACCGACGTACCCATATGTGAAGACTCATTCCTGCTTGTTCCTGGAGATAAAGATACATCATTGTGGATATGAGATGGATCGTTGAAAAAATAAAAGAATACTAGAAGGTTTTCTATGGGTTTTATTGACTCAGAAAAGCCTTTGATTGTGTAAGTGATAAAAATTCTGGGCCACGTTAAGAAACATGAGTATACCAGAACACCTGATAGTTCTCATCCACAAACTTTACATTGATCAAGAATCACAAATTTCAAACAGAACAAGGAGAAACAGAATGCTTTAAAATCAGCAAAGGTGTACAACAAGGCTAGAACTTTACCCATACCTATTCAATTTATATGAAGTGAAGATTGGTGGAAGACTCATCACTATGCTGACCATACCATGTTACTGACTAAAAATGAAGACAATCTGAAACACTTGCTTATCAAGATCACGATACATAGTCTTAAAATGTGTCTGTACAATAACATGAAGAAGGCAAAGATCCTGACCACTAGCAAAATCAATCATTACATTCTTGATGGAGAAAAAAATAGAAATAGTGGACAACTTTAACCTGCTTGGATCCATAATCAATAAAGAAACAACAAGCAGTCAAGAAATCCAACAACACATTGCTCTTGGCAGAATGGCTATGAAGGACGTAGACAAGAATCTCAAATGCAGAGATTTATCTCTGCATACAAAAATTTGCCTTGTCCAAGCCATAGTATTTTCAATAAGACCATATATATTTGAAAGTTGGACAGTGAAGAAGAAGACAGAAATGATATTGATGCCTTCAAATTATAGCGCCAGCGAAGAATACTGTGTATACCATGGACTGCCTGAAGAACAAGCTTTCTTTAGAAGCTCAAATGACAATATTTTGACTTTCATACTTTGGATACATCATGAGAAGAGAAAGATCATTAGAGAAAGACACATTACTTGGCAAGGTTGAACATCTGCACAAAAGAAAGAAGGCCAGCAATGCTATGGATCAATACAATAACAGCAGCTATGGATGCCACTCTATCAACAATTAGCCACCTGTCTAAAGATTGAAAACAGTTTAGGAAAACTATCGAAAGGGTCTCTATGAATCAACATCAGCTCGACAGCACTTAGCACATACTTACATTTTGAACATTTTCTGATACCTTCATAGGGAAAAATATGCATGCACCAGTGACGTAATTCCACCCAAGGCACTCCTGTGGTGCAGGGGAGGGAGAGAAAGAAAGCTGTTCATATATTTTCTGTGTTGGATTCGGGGCCCTTTCTGATATTTTGCATAGGGGTCCTCGATTTGAATTTGGATAGTGCTGCCAAAAGTCATTACAGTCTGCCCTGGCACTATCTGGATAGTGCTGGAGCATAGCATTAGCATTCCCAAACGTTATCCAGATAGAGGCGATATTCAGACTCCTATCCAGATAGCTTTCAAGATAACTTTAGAACAGCCAGTATCCAGATCATGGTAGAACTCACTACTGTTCACTTATGTTTAGCACCAGCCACTGCCCAAACATTTGCTATCCGTGGATGGCAACTAAATATCCGCCCACTAGGTCCCTATTTACTTATGGACCAATTTTTAAACTCCAGTGTCAGCATTCCTATTAAGCTACACCCAAATATTCAGTGGCAGCTGCTATCTGGATACCAGCATTGAATATCTGGGTATTGCGCTGCCACACCAGTGTCCTAAGTTATGCGGATAACTATACTGATAGCAGGGCTCAAAATCGCCACTGACCAAATAAGTTGGTAGCCCTCCCTGATTCCACCCCCAGATCATCCCAGCATTATCCGGATAGCCTCAGAGCAACCTGTGATGGTTTTCATCAGCATTATCAAGATAATGTCGCTGAAAATCAGTGGCTGGTCCCAGTCAATACCATTTATCCGGTCAACAGGTGGAGATAGGAATTGCGACGTCAGGGTCAGAATGTACACAGTTTTGATGGTATTTTAGAAAAACTAAACCCACAAAGTGAAACCCCTATTCAAACTCAATTTTTGTCAGAAGAGACTGGAGGAGACTGGAATGGACATCCAATCACACCAGACAGCCTTTTCTATTTTTCTTTTTTTGTAAACGCTAAAACATTTTTACTTAGCTCATCAGTATATTCCAGTGAAGTTTCCATGTGCCAGACTTTTCTCTCGAATAGCGGTCGGATAGTTCAAGCACGATGTACGTTTCGGGCCATTAAGCCCTGTTTCAAGTGGTTACTTTCTTCCAAATACACCGCTTATGGAAAGCTTCTTCTTACCGGAAGTTGCTCCGGAAAGATAAAGGGGAACAATCCTGTTCATTGGCTAGCAGTCACTGCCATTCAATTGGGAGATCCAATCTACCAAACGGGAGACCCCATTGCAATCGGGGAATCCCTTGCTGTCTTGGATTACGTCAGAATAAGCTAAACCATTCAACTTCTTTGTTTAGCCCCATAGGTTGGACTGCCTGCAGATCAAATATCAGCTGTTGTTCACGCCGTTGTAAGGCTAAAAGCCGATTACCCCCTCGGGGGTTTGGGGGAATAAAATCCAGCACTGTCCAAACAAAGTCAGTATCAAATTGATGTTGGTAAGCTTCACAATGTTCTACTAAAGGGGCAGAAAGAACTTTTTGGCGAATTCGAGAGGCATGTTCGCTAAGGCGAGTTTTAATTGGTCGAGAAGTTCTGCCTATATAAATTAAAGGACATGAGCATTGTAAGGCGTAGACCACAAATGTTGAATCGCATGACGTCCACCATCGGCGTTGTATAATTTTCCCAGTGGTGGGATGTGTCCATTGTTGTCCAATCATTGCTGAGTCACAATACATGCAGTGTGAACATTTGAAATGCCCCCTAAGATCAGGATCTGGAACTTGAGGACGATCCAAGGGGGTGGCAGAATGAACCAAACGATCCTGTAAATTACTGCCTCTAGAAAATGCTATTCGTAAAGATTTTTGAAAACATTTATGCAGTCCTAAAACACCCCAATGTTTTCGAAGCACCGTCACAATAGAAGAACTTAAACTAGTAAATGGTAATGTCCCTACTATATGATCAGACTCCTGATTATCCGAGGTTTTTGTTTGGCGATTTTCGTCAAGAAGCCATTCACGATGTGTGTACAAGGCTCGTTTATAGGCTGTCTTAATCACTTTCTCTGGGTATCCTCGTAGGGATAATCTGTTAATAAGATCCAATGCCTGAAATTTAAAATCAGACGTTGTGGAACAGATTCTTCTCAACCTTAAAAATTGACCATATGGGAGATTCCTCCGCATTGGTTCCGGATGACAACTCTGGTACATGAGAAGACTGTTCCGCTGAACCGGCTTCCTATATAAGGTTGTACGAAAGGTATCCTGTTCCTTAATCACTGTGATGTCTAAAAATTCAATCTGCTTCAAATCATAATGAGCTGTGAATTTTAAGTTTGGTTTAAGGGCATTCATCCAATCAAGGAAAGCCTGAAGGCGCGGTAAAGTATCAAACCATAAGAAAAATATGTCATCCAAAAAACGTCGCCAAAAACGTACCGGTTGAAAAAAATCAGAGGGATATAGTAAATTCTCTTCAAAGTGAGCCATATATAATGTGGCTATAGAGGGGGCTACTAAAGCCCCCATTGCTATGCCATATATTTGATGGTAAAACTGACCTTCAGAAAGAAAGTAATTTTTTGTCAAAACCAGACTTAGCAATTCACATAAAAATGCTCTAGGTAACCGTTGAGGAGCAAATTGAAAAAAGGAAGGCATTAAATCCATAACTTCAGCCTGATTGATGTTGGTGTATAAGGCTTCAACATCAAGTGTCACCAAATAAAAATCCCTAGATGGCACTGGTTCATTTGCTAGTTGTTGCAAAAATTGAGAAGAATCTCTAATAAACGATTTAACAAGTGCTGCTTCCTTTTGCAAGAATACATCGCAAAATTGTGACAATGGTTCCAACAGGGATCCCCTACAAGATACGATAGGTCTACCCGGGGGGGCGATTAAAGACTTGTGGACTTTTGGTACCATGTATATGATCGGCCGAAGAGGGGTTTCTAACTTCAGAAACATATGTTCCCGTTTAGTTAACCAACCAAAGGTTAATGCTTCATCCAAAAGGACCTTAATCTCCTGTTGGAGAGAGTAAGAGGGTCCACTTATTTATTTATTTATTTACATTCTCTTATATACCGCGCTATTCTGCATCAGTGCGGTTTACATTGAACAAACTGAAATTACATTGAACAGGGCATTATAACTTGGAGATAACTATTTTACAGGGAACATGGGCTATGGAGGGTTAAGTGGCTTGCCCAAGACCACAAGGAGCACCTGTGGGACTAGAAACCCCAGTCCTTCCGGCCCAAGGTTGCTGTCCTCTAGTGGGATTTGAACCCCCGACCTTCCGGCCTGAAGTACCTTGCCCCAACCACTAGGCCACTCCTCCACTCCAAGTAAAGTATACGTTCGGCGATCAAGCAAATGGTTCCTAAGAATCTCCATATACATCTCGGTTGACTGCACCACCACAGCGCCACCTTTATCCGCTCGTCGTATTATAATGTTAGGATCCTGTTGTAATGTCGTTAAAGCTTGCCATTCAGTTTTATCTAAATTAGACTGGGTGTAACGCCGTTTGTTTTCCAAATTTTGAAGATCCTTAAAAACTAAATTCTGATAAGTTGTTACAGCTGGATCAGGAACTCCAGAGGGGACCCACTTTGATGTTGGTGTTTTAACTGAACCATCAAAGGTAGATGGTCGATCCGAAAAAAACTGTATTATCTGTAGTGGGAGCAACTTCCGGTAAGAAGAAGCTTTCCATAAGCGGTGTATTTGGAAGAAAGTAACCACTTGAAACAGGGCTTAATGGCCCGAAACGTACGTCGTGCTTGAACTATCCGACCGCTATTCGAGAGAAAAGTCTGGCACATGGAAACTTCACTGGAATATACTGATGAGCTAAGTAAAAATGTTTTAGCGTTTACAAAAAAAGAAAAATAGAAAAGGCTGTCTGGTGTGATTGGATGTCCATTCCAGTCTCCTCCAGTCTCTTCTGACAAAAATTGAGTTTGAATAGGGGTTTCACTTTGTGGGTTTAGTTTTTTTGTTATTGGATTTCAATTTTACTAACCTAAGGACTTAGTTTATATTGAGGTATTTTAGAAAAGGCATGCAGGACTGCACATGTATTTGCTAACATGTAGAGATGTAGGAGCCATTTTACAAGCCATATATGCGGAAAAATCAACAGAGGAAACCTAACATCTTATATACGTAAATGCCTGCAATTATATGTGTAAGTTGGTATTTTGCCATCGCACTTAAGTTCCGTTGGGACACGCAGATGGCACTTGCGCAGAGCACAGGCATGGCCTCGATTGACGCACACAAGTAATAAAATACTATGATTTACGTGCATTTATCTAGGTGTGGCCGGCTATGCCTGCTCTCAGTCAGGCGCAAATACCATGCCTAGGTGCAGGCACGGCTGTACACCCCTGTTTATAACATGAAGCAGGCACGAACTTCATTTTATGAAACAGGTGCCAAATATGCATGAAGTAACATGTTTTGCCTGCACAACAGTTTACAAAATTACCCTCCAGATGTATTAATACCGCTACTGAAATAAAGAGGCCTCAATCGTTATTTTCAAATTGGAGGAAGAAAATAAACGATGGGTGATTAAGGAAGATAATTCCCTTAATCCCTCCTGTGAAGGGACGGCCAAAACAAACACTTCTTACACATGCCAGGCAGCATCTGTAAATCCTGATGTGGAAATATTTGGCCACTGATGTGCATTCCGTTTATGCAGTGGGTAATACATGTGTACATTCTTTATTTACCCATGCCATGCTCAAACCACAACCCACCCCCTTGCAATTTGTACATATTATGGACATCCATGGGTAAACTGAGCCCTTTCTAAATTCGACATTTGAACACGAATGCCATTTACACATGGAAAGGCTGGAAAATCCCCATGGAAATTTTCAATAAGGCTTCTATAACCCCCATAATAAAAGTGTATACATGCATGTTTATCAGTTTAGTGTTATAGGGATAATCTGTATTTAAAAATCAGTTGTACTGGTGCAGACTAAAACATAGGTATACACAACTGCTAGTTAAATGCCCCACTTTTTTAATGGCCTGGAAAAATATCTTACATATAGAAGCAATATCCAACTTGTCTCTCCAGCACTTTACTGATGTGGAGCACCATGCCTGGAGGGGGATGTCTGGGCCGCCCTGACATCCCCGTTGAAGATGGGGCTGTTAGGACCTGATTCTGGTCTGTGAAAACAAAACGTTCCCTCAGGAGCCAGAATCGAGCCCGAGGATGGCCCGGCATGCCCCTCTGCCTATGGGGAATGTCCTCCAAGCAGGCACCCCAGACATTCGCGTTCCTGGCCCCTCTTTTCCCCACCATCTGATTAAGGCTGGCCTCCCGCAGACTGGATCGGGCAGCGGGGACCCTTCCCCCACCCAGCCCCGGCTCTGGAGTGGCTACCCTGCCACAAAATGCTTCTTATATCACCTCTGAGGTGGTATAATAGCACATCCCAGCAGGCTTGGCAGCAGGTACAGGGCTGTGACCTGAATCAGCCCTGTATGTGCTACTGGGTAGCCTGCCCCCATTCCGCTCCCTCCTGCCCCCGCCAGCTTTCCCTGTCCTGAAGCACAGGATGTATGGGGAGAGCTGGTGGGGAATAGGATCTGGTGAATTACGGGGCTGCACATCCCAGAGGGACATGCAGTCCTGCAACCCACGTTCGAGAATGAGGGCCTATGGGAACTAGAAAGTAGATACTGACAAGGAAGTCTTCTTGAACTTCTCTAGTCATGGGTTTAGAAAAGGTTTGGTGAGATGTGGATGATAAGTCTTTTTGCCAATTATTAGTCAGGCAGGCGTGGGGGTTGTCATATCTTGCATCTGGGAGTAGGCAATGGAGAAAGAGAGGCTTGGATTCTATATTTATATTTATTTATCAACTTCATTATCACTCATTGCTATAAATTTGTTTGAAACAAGGAAGAGTAATATACATAGTGACCCACTAAAATTCCCCAAATAGCACTATAATACATTAATTCAAACAATAAATAAAATCCCAACACCCCTGCCTTTTAGATAATACCAACCCATACTGGCTGAAAGTGAAGACAATCTGAAACATTTGCTTCTCAAGATCAAGGAACATACTCTTAAAACAGGCCTGCACCTTACCATGAAAAAGACAAAGGGCCCGATTTTCGAAGGCATTTACATGGATAACTGGCCTAGTTACCCATGTAAATGCTTTATCCGGGATTTTGAAAGGGCACCTCCATGGGTAGCGCCCTTCCAAAATCCCGCATATGTCCCTAACGTGCCCAGATGTTATGCAGTTACATCAGGAAATGTTAGGGGCGTTCCAGGGGCAGAGAGAAGAGCTAACCAGATAGCATCGATTTTCAATGTTACCCACTTAGCCCTCTGCGCCTTAAAGATAGACAAGGTTTTTCTTCGCCTATCTTTCAAGCACAGGGGCTAAGTGGGTAGCATCGAAAATTGGTGCTGCCCGGCTAGCTCCTATGGCTTCCGGGGCAAGCAGCATGACCCGGATTTTCAATGCCAGGGCCGCATATGACCCTGGCACTGAAAACCCGGGTTAGATGGATGGTGGGTGGGCTGTACACCGATGTGGTGCAAAGCACCGCCCAGCTGAAAATTAGGCCCAAAGATCCTGACAACTGGCAAAATCAATAAGCTCATCACTGAATAAGAAGAAATAGAAACAGTAGAGAACTTTAACCTGTTTGGATCAATAATCAATAAAAAAATGACAGTCAAGAAATCAGATGATGCATTGCTCTTGGCAGTATTGCTATGAAGGACCTAGACAACATTCTCAAGTACAGAGGTGTATCTCTCTACATAAAGATTTGACTTGTCCACACCATGGTATTTTCGATAACATCATACGAATGCGAAAGCCTTGAATGCCTTGAGTTATGGTGCCGACAAAGAATACTGTGTATACTATGGACTGCTTAAAGAACAAATCAGTCGGTTCTAGAGGAGATCAAACCTAAGCTTTCTTTAAAAGCTCAGATAAAAAGACTTTGATTTTGATACTTTGGACACTTCATGCAAAGAGATAGATCATTAGAGAAAGACAACATGCTTGGCAAGATTGAAGGTCAACGCAAAAGAGGAAGGCCAGCAATGCGATAGACTGATACACTAACAGCAGATATGACTGCTACTCTATCAACAATTAGCCACCTGACTGAAGACCGAACACAGTTTAGGACAACTATCCAGAGGGTTACCATGAGTTGGCACTGACTCGACGGCATTTAACAAAGACAACAACCAACCCCAAACTCAGCACATAATTCTTCCACTCCATGCACAACCCTTTTAAAAAGCCCCTGTACAGTGAGGCTTACAACAAGGTAATGTGATAATCACCAGCACAATAAATGGAGAATTAAGAAGATTAGTAACAAGCTAGAGGTAGGAGGCAAGGGGTAGGGGGTAGGAGAAAGATTTGGTAAAGAGGCACAGAAAAAAAGGTAGGCCTAACAAATGTGCAGAATGGTGAGTAACAATTATTTATGTATTTACTTGCTTTATTTATTTGAAAAGCTTGCATGTCTCCAATCTATCATTCCAGGCAGTTTACACTGAACACAAGAAACAATGTCAAGCAACATGGATTTAAAACAAAAACAGTATATCAAAGCAAAACCAAACATCAGAAGGGGTGTGCAGGGATATGCTGGTTAATCAGAAAAGAAAGATAGGGTAGTGCAAGATCGCTCATGTACTTAAATAAAATAAAAGGTTTTTTTAAATAACTGCCAGCTTGGTAGGTAACCAGTATAGAGAAGCAAACATGGGAAAAAAACAGAACATCGGAAAATAAGAAATAAATAATATCAAATGGGAACAAAAGCATGAGAGGAATGCTTATTAAGGTGCACTAACAGTTAATGCTGGGTTTACCACGTGCCAAAAATGCGTCCATGTTAAAAATCCCAAGCTAATAGCTTAGCCCAGGTTAGGATGGAGACTGGGAAGTTCAGGGGTGAAGTATGCACTTTGCTGTTAGCGTGGATATCCTTAATGCACACTAATCATCAATGTTGCACTTACCGCAGGTGCACTTACTGCCACCTCATTGTACCTCTGTTTACTTGTGGCAAACTGCGTACCATGGAGATGGGTGGAACTTGCACTAAATACATGGGGGACATGCAAGGTACACCTCCAATTTTTAGTGCTGGTTCAGTGCCACCCTGTGCTAAATTTTACTGGCTGAACACACAGTAACCATAGCATTTTAGTATACATGCCCCATAGATCTGAGCAGATCGAAAAAATGATAGGCACACCCACAAGGAGAAATTACAAAGCTAAGGTCAGTAAAGATGGGTATAAAACAGTAAAGGACCCATCAAAGAGCCCTGGCGTACACCAACCACTAAGAGAGGGGGAATCATACTCAGAATAGTTAGCAAGAGTTAGAATGGTTGAAAAAAGAGAATTAGAACCAAAAAGTAAACATTGCCATGAACTGCAAGAGAAAACTTAAGCTTAGAGAGATCAGGATGGTGCACAGTAGCATATACTGCTGATAGACCATAAAAAATGAGGAATGATAGATCAGAGACAAGGAAATGGCCAATCAGATACTCCAGGATTTTCTAGAGTAAAGAAATTTACATCCTCACTACTCTCTTGTCTAATTTTTTGGCCTCTGGAATTTGAGGGTTTATGCACACACAAAAACACGTACTGTCCATATACACTCTTCTCAGCACGCCTACAATGCAGCCACAGGAGCTGAGATGATTTGCTACTTTTGGACCCGAATGGCAACAATGTTACTTTTCATAGATCTTTCTCGAGAACTGATAACTGGTTGGATAAGTACTATTTTATTCCACTAATCAAGGTTAACTCAAGTAATGCTTAGTAACCATACCTGAAAGATAGCACTCAAAAATCATGCTAAAATATGAAGCAGGAACCTTATTAAGAACAGGTTCACTCAGCAAAGTACATTTACCAGATAGAACCATGCATTTCTTAGCTTATACTTACATTAAATCACCAGTACCAAATGAACCAAACCTGATTATGTAAACCTAAGCTCAAAGTAGCATATTATGTACAGGATATGGGATACATAGAAAGAATCTGCGTTCATGTATGTGTTATGCAACCTTCATGATTTAACACTATTTAACAGCTAAAGCAGTTTTTGGGTGCAGAAGTCTATATTATTTTTATTTATTTAAAAATGTTATATTCTGCACTAATACCTAGGTGGATAACAAGAAATATACATAAAATTCACACCTAAAAACAATAACATAAAATAATCATGCCTAAAGAACACAAACTTGCAAGCTTAGTACTATTAAAAAAAAAAGCCTGACATCACTTATATAAAACTAATTTAACTGCATGTTTATGTTTTCCCGTCTTTTGGAAATAATCAATCATTTTTAAGCATTAAAGATAGATGACCAAAACAGAGTAAAAACAATCCTTTCCAAAGGCTTGTAGAGATTGATCCAAATTATGTTTAAAAGTAAAATATTACAGTGATCCATAGTTTCAATAAAGTTTTAGCCAACTTTCAAAAACAAATAAATGGAATGAAAAGGCTATTCTTTATATATACAGGCTGCAATTTTTTTTAGGATTCCTTCCAGTGTATTATACCCACAAGTGTTCTGCACTTGGAAATGGATTTAACCTAGCAGTCCTATAGTGATCGTGGGTTTGCTGGTTCAAACATATACAACCCACAAAATAGAATATATATATATTCCTCCCTGTAAAATACTATTCATGGTTACATGATGGAAAAATGAGCACGTCACTTTGAAACTATTAGCATTCAAACAGGAGTGCTCAAATCTAGCACTCATGTTCCCACTGACTGACCTTTTCAATGCCTCGTTGCAGTCGGGAGTGGTGCCAAAGGACTGGAGAGAGGCTCATGTGGTGCCTTTACACAAAAGCGGAAGTAAGGATGTGGTTGAAAACTACAGGCCGGTTAGTTTAACTTCGGTGGTGAGTAAATTATTGGAAACGCTGCTGAAAGAGAAAATAGTGAGGTTTCTGGAGTCCAGCGGATTACAGGATCCAAGGCAGCATGGATTCACCAGAGACAGGTCTTGTCAGACAAATCTGATTGATTTCTTTGACTGGGTGACCAGGGAGTTGGACCGAGGGAGAGCCCTAGATGTGGTGTATTTAGATTTCAGTAAAGCCTTTGACACTGTTCCTCACAGGCGACTTATGAGCAAACTGAGCACCCTAGGGATGGACCCTAAAGTTACTGCTTGGGTTAGAAATTGGTTGGGTGGGAGGCGACAAAGAGTACAAGTAAATGTAGCTCACTCAGAGGAGAAGGATGTTATCAGTGGTGTGCCCCCAGGGATCTGTCCTTGGTCCGATTCTTTTTAAGATCTTTGTTAGCGATATAGCGGAAGGGCTTTCAGGTAAGGTTTGCCTCTTTGCGGATGATACCAAAATCTGCAATAGAGTAGACACCCAGGAAGGGGTAGATAACATGAGGAGGGATCTAGCAAAGCTTGAAGAATGGTCTAGAATTTGGCAGCTGGGATTTAATGTTAAAAAATGTAAGGTCATGCATTTGGGCTGCAGCAATCCAAGAGAGCAATATAGTATAGGGGGTGAAGTACTTTTGTCCACTAAAGAAGAGCGGGACCTAGGCGTGGTTGTGTCTGATGATCTTAAAGTAGCTAAACAGATAGAAAAGGCGACGGCAAAAGCTAGAAGGATGCTTGGGTGTATACGGAGAGGAATGGCTAGCAGAAAAAAGGAGGTGATAATGCCTCTCTATAAGTTTTTGGTACGACCTCATTTGGAGTATAGTGTGCAATTCTGGAGACCGCACCTTCAAAAGGATGTGAACAGGATGGAGTCAGTGCAGAGGGTGGCTACTAAAATGATTAGTGGTCTTCATTATAAAGCATATGAGGACAGACTGAAGGATCTTAATATGTACACCTTAGAGGAAAGGCGGGATAGAGGTGATATGATTGAGATGTTTAAATACCTCCATGGCATAAATGTTCAGGGAGAGAGCCTCTTTCAATTGAAAGCAAGTTCTGCTACGAGGGGACATGGGATGAGGGTGAAGGGAGACAGATTCAGGAGTGATATGCGGAAATATTTCTTTATGAAAAGAGTAGTGGATCCATGGAATAGTCTCCCAGTGGAGGTGGTAGAGATGAGGACAGTAACTGAATTCAAAAAAGCATGGGACAAACACAGAGGATCTCTAAAGGTAAAAAGGGGACTGTTGTAGTTGTTATGGAAGGACAGACTAGATAGGCCATGTGATCTTTTTCTGTCGTCATATTTCTATGTTTCTATGTTTCAAAACAATTCTGGTTTTCCATATATATATATCATAAATATGTATGAGATATATTGGAATAGATCTTGTCCACAGAAGCCTCCAAAACAGTGCCTGGAGAAGAGATGTTTTAAGTGCCCTATCTTCTCTTTTGGGCACATGTGCTTGCAGACTGACTCAAAATGGGTATCATCTTCCTCGCCCCCACCCCCCCCCCACTCCCACTTGGCACTCAGGGCAATTGCCTTTCTTGGCCACCACTTGTGATGGTCCTTAGGTTTATGAATTAGATTGATTTCCATTGTTTAGCTGCCTAATAAACAGGACCTGTCTGGGTTTCACCATAAAGTTCAGAGCTTGGGGCTTCACAGTACGAGGAATCGGCGCTGTATCAAGGGCTGCACGAGGAGTGTGGCATCATAGGGCACAAGTACAAAAGGTGCCACCAATGTCATCACTGGGCTTCCAGAAAACCCAACAAGACCAAGTTCCTGCATGTGACTGGGTGAAGGAGGCACCAGGACTACGAGTCGCACAGTAGCATTTCTAGCTTGGTTTGGTCCTGAGAGGAATATAATCTTTATGGATGTCTGGGACACTGCAAATGCTATATTTCATTTCATTAAGGTGCACACTGCCCAGTCCTCTACTATGTGTGCACCTCAATAATGAGATATCATTTGAGCAATGATTTATTCTATTAACAGTACGCTATGCAAATTTCTACCAGCAATAAACATCTCAAAACATAAAAATGTAATAAATGCATTAGAAAGCAGATGAGACATGGCAAGTAACCTTAAAAACATATTTGAAAAACAATTCCTCAGTAAAACATTGAAAACAAATAGGTAATGGAGTACATTATGAGGCTTCAAATAAAATTCTCAACGTTTAAATGAATTTAATTTTAAAAAATGTATATTCCATCTTTTCCAGTGGTTTCTGGTATAGTTTATTATAGCAGACTAAAAATAAAAGGACATCATAAAATCAACATCAAATTATACAAGTCACAAACAAATACAACTAAGGGGCATACTTACTAAGCTGGGCTAAAGGTTAGCATGCACTAATGTAACTAGGCCCCATGTTATTCAGTGGTACATAGTTACAAATAGCAAATGCTAACCTTTAGCCCAGCTTAGCAATCATGCCCCCAAGATTAAAAATTAAAATATGAAGAGAAAAAAGTCAAAGAAAACTCTAAACTAGAAAAAAGAGAAATAAAAACTATAGGTTAGGAAACCAAGAATAACTATGTTTTCAGCCTTCCTTGAAAACGCTGGTGATTTTCACAAGAATGGTTTGGATTATTACGGTAAATAAAAAATAACTATTTAATGAAAAGGATCTTTAGTGAACTGTTCTCTATATCCTCACCCTCATTTAACACTTGTAAAGCAAAATGGCCCCTATTTACTAATGCTTAGTGGCAGATAACATGGGATAACACCATGATCTCATACCAGGCTTCAGTAAATAGGGGCAACATGAGGCATGCAAAAGAAAGTGAAGCCCAAGGAACACCACACAAAATAAGTCCAATCCACAATCATGGGTAAGCACAAGACGAATAAAACCATACAGCTCTATTAATTTGTCTGAAATCTTCCAATATGGATTTCATCTGTAAGTATAATGTGTGAGAATGCATTATGTTTGAAAGGGAAAATGAGATTTTGCTTTACGGTCATCCAAACTATACAAATGAGGCACACAAGCATCCCTCTCAAGGTTCTATTTATACTTTTAAGTTACTGTGCATGCATCCTATTGATGATCAGACATCATCTTAAGCAGTGATTCTCAACCCAGTCCTCCAGACACACCAAGCCACTCTGCTTGTCAGGATATTCATAATGAATATGCATGAGATAAATTTTCATGCACAGCTTCCACTGAATGCAAATCTACCCCATGCATATTCATTATGGATATCCTGAAAATCTTACTGGCTAGAAATGTCCCTAGGACTGGGTTGAGATACCCCGCATCAAGTATGGCTTTCTTCCTATCTGAAACACCTCAGCTTCTTTCAAAATTAAAAAAAAACAACAGGTTAAAAACACACCACTCTTACACAGTATTTCTTTAACATTGGACTTTTCCTTGGTTCTGTGACATTTATACAATATGCCTGAAGCCATATGCTTCAAACTGAGCAGTCTTTTCTTTTCAGAAGCTCAGGAACTTTGGGGCGAGAGAAGTCTGCCACAAAGCAGGTTTTCTACACTATCAAGCTCTGTGGTTATCTGCTTAGATGCCGAAAATATTAATTATGGGTTACTCCTCTGATATAATGGTGGCATAGTCCTGTCTAAACCAGGATTCCCCAATACCGTACATGTGTAGAAACTAAGTTAATTTAATCTATTAATACCTGCAGTTGCATCTAAAAGGAATGGAAAGTATTAGTAGCTCAAATCTTGCAGGATCCAAAGATTTAATAGAAAATGTATACAGTCACACTGATTGAATTTATATTCACCACATAGAAAAGTAAAACCTGATTTTTTTTGTTATGAAATGGACACAACTGGGCTTCTATTACCAAAGTGATAGTTTGGGGACTTACTGTGCACTTGTTCGGCTTCTCTCCTGAGTGGACTCTCATATGAATAAGCAGTTTATAACGTGCATTAAATGGTTTATATCTTCGGGGACATCCTGTCCAGAAACAAGTGAAGTCCTCTCCTTTCCTCTGGTCTATGTGGACTTTTTCTATGTGCCGTACAAGTTCCTCTTGCTGATCATATGATGCACTACAGTCTATCCAACGACAGCAATGCCTGCCATTGAAATCATCTAACTCGCCATCCTCATCCAGCAATGGCCCCTGAGTAGGTGGTGGAAGGGAAAGTTGATGGGAGTGGTTTCTTATGTCATGCTGGTGAAGGTGCTGATGAGAATGGTAAGGAGGCGGGGGACCTTGTGGAGGAGGTGGGGGTGGCAGTGGGGGAGGAGGAGGGGGAGGAGGCATGTCAATTGTATTCCCCGAAAAATCTTCCACATGTTCACTTTTCAACATACCCATTGGCTGGCTCTCCATCAGTGGTATACTATGCTGGACCACCATGTTGTTCATGACTGCCGACTGCAGGCTACTCTGTTCCAGTTGCTGCATCCGTTGATATTCTGCCATTCCATTTTCACTGTAAGGTGGAAGTGAAATATTGCCATTGGCCATGAGAAAGCTTCTTTGTGTTCCAGAAATGGAGCAAGGCTGGGGAATGCAGCTGCCTCTCACTCCCAAGAAATGCCCATAAACCTCGGGCTGAGGGGAGATGTTTGCTGGTGATGCTCTTGACCCATTGATGTATGCAACTAATGAAGTTGGGGATGTGCGAATGATAGTATTGAAATCAATCCCAATGCCATCAGATAAAGGGGACAGGGAGAGAGCTCTTTTCTTTGAACGAGCTGAGTGGGACCTCGCTGATGAATGACGGGGGCTAGGGTATGGTGAATGGCTATTCTCTGTCCCAAAAAGGTATGATGGCAACGAGTTAGATACACTGTTGTTGGACATGGCTGTTCCGGGAGGTATACTCATCATGTCTCCAAGTTCACTACCATTTTGAGAACCTTGATTTGAAGGAAGAGAAGGAAGAATCCGGTAGCCATGAGACCATTCTTGTTTCACACTCAGCACCGATTGGCTTTCTGTCAGACTCAGCGTTGTGGAAGCCAATGACTCACGTGACATGAGACATCTAGAATAAACAGAAGAAAGAAAAACAGGTTTAAAATAATCACTCAAAATTTAATTATTATATTTTAAAAATAAGATGCATTTGGGTATGTTTTTTTTATTGCAGTTTGAAAAATTTAATATTTCCAAAAACAACAAAGGAAATATAGCAAACCAAAAAAAGGAAAAAAACCCCAAAAGGAAATAATTATATTAGGAAAACTATTCACGATTGGACAGCCCACATTATGAGAAGGTCTAAGGAACAAAGGAAAATATTTACAAGCAAAGGCTAGAAGCCCGATGGTGTGATATATCTTTACTCATATTTCCATTAAACCTATCCCTGGCTACTTCTTCCTATCAACCAAAAATGTCTCCAAATGCATGCTCTCCTGAAAAGAAAGTGTTGTTACTCACCTGTAACAGGTGATCTCCAGGAACAGCAGGAATCAGTCTTCACATATGGGTGACGTCGGTACCAAATAAGCCCAGCGCGGGAACACTCCCCAGCATCCAATAGAATGTTTTTGGGAGCATTCCGCCATGCATGTGTGGCTGCCTTCCTGCCTTCCCTTTTGGTCTCTTCGGTCAGGTGTATAGCAGAGAAATAAAATATTGTATACAAGGAATGAGAACAAAAATAGGACATCTTGATGGGGAGGTGGATGGTTTTTGAAGACTGATTCCTACTATTCTCAGAGATCACCTATTACAGATGGGTAACTACACTATCTCCAGGAACAAGCAGGAAATCAGTCTTCATATATGGGACTCCATAGCCTAAAACAGCTGAGCGAGAAAAAAATCCCAGTGCAGCTAGAAGTTGCAGCAGGAATCTGACAGACTCAGCTCGTTCAGAGCACTCCTTGCGAGGTAGTCTGATGGACGGTGGGCAAGTTGTCTAAATTTGAAAAAGGTTACGCAAAACAGCATGTCCAAATTGAGCATCAGCTCCGGAGTCTTTCTCAAGGCAATAGTATACTACTGAGGTATGTAGAGAAAACCATGTTGCCGCTTGGCAGATCTCTGAGATAGGGACAGAGAAAAGGTTAGCTACAGTAGCTGCCATGGCTCTGACATTATGAGCTGTCATACTGTGTGGGAGAGACAGCCAAGCTAGTGAATAAGCAAAGGATATGAAATCTGCTAACCAGTTCAAAAGTGCTCTTTTGGATACTGGTATCCCCAGCACTGTTCCCACTAAGCTGTGCGCGTGTGTGCGCGCACACACCTCGCCGAGCGAGCGCACATACTTTACAACAGAGCGCACAAAAATTACGGTTCTGATTCTGATAGAAAACAACACAGACGTCTTAAAATTTAAAAGTTGTTATGTATTTATGGTTTTCACAAGTTCTACAATGTTTTCTAGTGCAATCAATGTGGTGTACAATACTGTATTCTGATGTGTAGTCAAATTTTAAAGTATATAACTCTGAGTGTCGTTATGTGGCGCACAAAAATTTAACCTTCCTTCAAAAGCTGCACAGCTGATATTTTATGCGCACACAGCCGACAGAAAATTAGAGGGAACATTGGTCCCCAGATGACTTTGGTCAAAGGAAACAAAACTCAGAGGATTGACGATAGTCCTTAGTGCGGTCTAGATAGAATGCCATGCTCTCTTGCAATCTAAAGTATAAAGTTTGGCCTCAGCCGAGGAGGCGTGGGGCCTTCGAAAGAAAGTTGGTAGCGAGATCGATTTGTTCAAGAGGAAGGAGGTGATGTCCTTTGACAAGAACTTAGGATATGTGTGAAGGACCACCTTGTCATGGTGAAAAGTGGTATAGGGCGCATAGCTTACCAAAGCTTGCAGTTCACTGACTCTGCGAGCTGAGGTGACTGCTATGAGGAAGAGAAGCTTCCATGTTATGAACTTTAATGGAGCTGACCCCATTGGTTCAAAAGGATTATGCATGAGTTGTGCAAGGACAACATTTAGATCCCATGTGGTGGGAGGTGGACAAAAAGGCAGCTTGGTCAGGAGAAGACCACGCCTAAATCTGG
Organism: Ichthyophis bannanicus; assembly: GCA_033557465.1. Taxonomy (NCBI): domain Eukaryota; kingdom Metazoa; phylum Chordata; class Amphibia; order Gymnophiona; family Ichthyophiidae; genus Ichthyophis; species Ichthyophis bannanicus. The sequence goes on from CM066034.1 coordinate 938,703,226, forward strand.
CCACTAAGGGGTGCGCCGAGATAGGGTGGTTCTCTAGTGTATAGTGGGAGACCACAATGGTGGATAAATGTACTCGCACCAAATTGGTCTTGAGACCAGAAGAGGACAAATGTAGCAGATACCGGAGCAAGTCCAGAATGGGACATGTGAAAGGATCCAGTGTTTTATGAGATCACCAGATAGAAAACCTGCACCATTTAAAAGCATAAGAATGTCTGTTTGAATCCTTTCTTGAAGATAAAAGGATATGCAACATGTTTTCTTGGAGATCTAAGTGTGAGAGGACAAAGCACTCAGCCTCCATGCTGTCAAGCGGAGTGGCTTGAAGCTAGGGTGCAGAAGGGTCCCTTGATCCTGGGATAGTAGTGTCGGTGGATAACTGAGCCTGAGGGGAGTGCTTGAGCGAGTTGAAGAAGCAGAGGAAACCAGGGTTGTCTGGGCCAGTAAGGGGCAATGAGAATCATTTGACCCTGGTCAGCCTGGAGTTTGAATAGTGTTTTTGTTATTAATGGAAGTGGAGGGAAAGCATAAAGGAGCTCCTGACCCCAATGGATGAGGAATGCATCCGATGATTCCCTGTGAGGAGAAGGAATCATCGAGCAAAAACAAGGTATCTGGGCATTGAGGGGAGACACAAAGAGGTTGATTAGTAGTGTTCCCCATAGGTGAAAAAAGGGTTGGGTTACTTGATGTTCCAGCATCCACACATGTGGATGGAGGATCCGGCTTAGCTTGTTGGCTAAGTGATTCTCTGCTCCCAGAAGGTAGATTGCCCAGTTACAAAGGCGAATGGCTTCCCTGCATAGAGCTTGTGAGCTTGTCCCTCCTTGCTTGTTTATATAAAGCATAGACACCTGGTTGTCCATCTTTATGAGAAGAGAATGTCCCCTGAGTTGGAGAGAGAAGACACTGATGGCATTGAAGACTGCTATGAGCTCTAGAAGATGGATCTGGAAGAGTGCTTCCTGAGTGCATCAAAGGCCCTGTGTTGCCAGGCCATTGAGATGGGCTTCCCAGCCTAGTTTTGATCCATCAGTCGTTAGGATAGACTGTGGTGCAGACTTTTGAAAAGATGGCTCATCAACTAGATTCTGTGGTGTGCTCTCATTTGTGAAATGATGCTGATGAGGTCGGATAGGCGACCTTTGGACGGCTTCCAGTGCTGTGTGAGAGTCCATTGTCTGATCCTCATGTGGAGATGTGTGTGGGACACGACATGGACTGTGGAAGCCATCTGGCCTAACAGACGTAGAAATGTTCTCGCCGTAACTGATTGTTGCTGCTGGACCTGTGAGGCGTCTTTCCTCTGACAAAAATGCTCTGCTTCTTACCGTATCTAAATAAGCTCCTATGAACTCGAGGTCCTGAGTTGGCCTGAGATGTGATTTTGGATAATTTATTATAAAACCTAACTCCTGGAGGACATAAATGGTTTGGTTTAGGATGGAGGTGACTGCTGAAGTGGAGTCTGCCCTTAGCAGCCAGTCGTCTAAGTAGGGGAGCAGAAAGATCCCCAAAGTTAATAGGCAGGCCGTAACATCAGCCAGGTATTTTGTGAAGACTCTGGGTGCTGAGGCCAGTCCAAATGGGAGGACTAAGTACTGATAGTGATTGTTCTGAAACATGAACCTGAGAAACCTTCTGTAGTCTGGGTGAATCAGGATGTGTGTTTAGGCATCCTTTAGATCCAGAGAGTATAGCCAATAGTTTTGTAGGAGGAATGGCAGAAAAGTGCCTAAAGAAATGATCTTGAATTTCTCCTTGATGAGAAATTTGTTGAGATTTCAGAGATGTAATATAGGCCTATGACCTTCCATCCTTTTTGGAATTAGGTAATATCGGAGAGAAGTGAAGGAGATCCAAGGAGGGTTGTTCCACAAAGAGGGTGGGAGGAAGAGTCTGGAATTTTAGTTGTAGGCCCTGACAGGGATCCAGGACTCGGAAGTGATGTTGATCTAGCAATATGTGAAATGCACCAATCTTCCTGGAATCATGGGAAGAGGAGGACATTTTATGGGAGAATTGACCATGCTCTTTTTGAAGCAGTCAAAAATTCTGAGGAGGTTAAGTAGTTGTTGCAGGCTGTGGTTTGGTAACTTAGGCTTCCTGGCCTGTTTCTGGCCTTGTTGCTTCTGTTGCTGTTGTGAGGCAGAGTAGCCAGAATAGACCTGATATGGATGATAAAACCTCTTCTTCTTGGGAAAGAACGGTTTCTTAGCAGTAGTCTTATTTTTAGAAGAGTCTGCTGTCTACCTTGACAGCCTCTTCATGATGAGGTCATCAGTTTCTATCTCACCGGCCTTCTCCCTCCACCTCTGGCCAGAGATTCTCACCTTTATAGGGTATTTATTTATTTATTTTATTTAAATGGATTTCTATACCACCTTTTCCTACAATCAAGGCGGTATAGAAATCAAGAGTATATTTATTAATTTGTCCTCGACCCACTGTTTCAGGTCAGATCTTTGGAGCCATGGAGCCAGATCTTCCTAGCCTCTATGCAAGCTGCAACAGATCTGCTATTAGCCTAAAATGCATCAAATGCTGCTGTTGTCAAGAACTTTGATGCATTCTGGGCATGTGTCACTAAGACCTGATGAGCCACCTGCTTGTCAGGGAGCAACAAGGTGGTAAACTCTGACAAATCCTTTGATACATCCTTGAGAAATATGCCCATATATAGCATTTATGAGTCTATTCTAGAGGCTAGCTTGGTAGCTTGGAATGCCTTCCTTCCAAATTCATCCAGGGTCCTGGCCTCTCTGTCAGGAGGCACTGAGGAGTGATTTTTCTGGCTTTTAATCCTCCCTATGGCAGACTCCACAGCCATGAACTGGGGGGAAGTTGTGGTTTTTCGAAACCTGGGGAGGGAGGAACCTGATAAAGGTTATTGAGCCTCTTGCTCACTGCAAGGATTGACATGGGGACCTCCCCCATTCGAGCCATAAGGTTCTTTAAGATGTTGTGCACTGGGAGGGTAGCAGTCTCTTTCGGTACTGATGGATATTGGAGTATATCAAGCTCTTTATCTGTATTTATTTTATTTATTTATTTATTTAACAGTTCTTCTATACCGCTCTATTTTAGATCAGAGCGGTTTACATTTAACATCAACTATACAACACAAGGAACTTTGAGTTGTATTTACAATAAACAGGGAGATCAACTTGGAAGTAACTGGGGGAAACTATGTACATTCTTAATTCTATACATTGTATCACACTGGTACCTGATTTCAGGCAGAACATATCTACATTTTATTTACACTGGGGTACATTCTGAGCGATCATTTGATTATCCTTTTTCATGCTGAGTCTGATTGTTTACTTGTAATGAGAGATTGTCTGGGGGGCCATATGTATGGTTACTAAGGCTAGATTCAGGGTAGTATGTAGTGAACAGATGCTGCTTTATTGCCTTCCTGAAGTGGGTTAGGTAAGTGATGTTCCGAATATAGGTAGGGAGAGCATTCCATGCTCTGGGAGCGTAAATCGTAAAGGCCCTATTTGTTGTTGTTCTCGTGCATTTTGTTATTACTTTTGGGACCTCTAGGGTGTTTTGCATCATGGGTCTTCTATTTCTGTTCTGTGGTACTTTATGTATCATCTTGCTGAGGGCTGTGGGGGTCAGAGTGTTTGCGGCTTTGAAAGTTAAGGTTAGAACTTTGTGGCGGATTCTTGCTTGAACTGGTAGCCAATGGAGGTTCATCAGTACTGGCGTTATGTGCTCTCTCCGTGAAGCCCCTGTTAGTACTCTTGCAGCAGTGTTCATTGCAAGCTGGAGGGGAGCTAGGGTTGCTTGAGGGAGACCGTGTAGAATTACGTTGGCATAGTCGAAATGAGGTAATATTAATGCCTGATAGATCGATCGGTAGTCGCTGAAGTCGAGTAGCGGTCGGAGATGTTTTAAGGTCTTTATTTTCATGTATACTGTTTTTACTGTGTTTTTTATGTGAGTTTTCAGATCCAGGTGTTGATCCAGTGTAACGCCAAGGTAGCGGATTGTGGATTTGGTTTTCAGTTCTGTGTTGCCGATTTTTAAAGAGAGTGGAGGGGTGAAGTCCTGGTTCCTTGAGATGAAAAGGACATCTGTTTTACTGTAGTTGATTCTCATGTTTTGTGTGCGGAACCATTCTGCTACTGCCTCAAAACATCTTGTTAGAGGGGAGAGGTCCGGTTGGCTAGTCCTGAAAGGGATGTATAGGAGGATGTCATCTGCGTAGGCTAAACAGTTGACCTTGAATGAACGTGCTAGGGCACATATGGGCTGCACGTAGATGTTAAACATCAATGCAGATAGTGACGAGCCCTGTGGTACACCCTGGTTTTGTAAAAATGGTTCGGAGGTTGTGGAGCCTGACCTTACATGTTGCCATCTATTAGTCAGGTATGACTTGCACCACTTTAGGGCTGTTCCCTGAATTCCTTTCTCGCTGTATCTTTTGGGGAAACTGCTAGGTACGTATGACCTAGAATGGCCACTGTTGGAAACAGGATACTGGGCTTGATGGACCTTGGTCTGACCCAGTATGGCATATCTTATGTTCTTATGTTTATCTTTATCTTTATTCTGGTGCTTGATATACCTCCCTGGTATGTTGATGATGCAAAGAAATTTTTGGAGAATTAAATATTATCCACTTTTTTCATAAGAACATTTTTTGTTTTGATAGAGTGTGTTTTAGCTTTTTGATATACCAACCAGGCACAAGCATCAGAATGGTGTACAATTAATACAGGCTGTAGGTGAAAACAAAGAGAGAAAGGAACACCATCATTTGGATAGGAAAGTAATAGACCGAGGAACAGAGAGAAAAGGAGATACAAAGATTCCAGTCATATGGAGGAGGAGAGGGGAGGCTAGTGAAAGGGGGAGCCTGTGCCAAGGGAAGGAGGGGGACTAGGAATCGAGGGAAGGAAGATCAAAAGCCTGGTGTATGCGGGAATGAGTTCCAGAGGGCAGGGCCTAGGAAAAAGAAAGTGGAGTGTCGGGTAAGTTTGAGGTGGACCTGTGTGGGGGAGGGAAGGAAGAGGCGGTTACCATGAGCTGATCGAAGGAGGCGAGGGGAGGGCTAGAGGGGAATGAGATTTGCTAGGTACTGAGGGGTGCCGGTGTGGAAGACTTTGTGGACAATTGTGAGTATCTTGTAAACAAACCTGAATTTAATCAGGAGCCAGTGGAGACATATGAGCAGAGGAGTAATGTAATTGGATGAAGAGGAGTGGGTGATAAGACGAGCAGCTGTGTTCTGAAGAAGTTGCAAACGATGGAGCTGTGTTGGGGGAGGCCGGCGAGAATGACATCACAGTAGTCAAGTCTGGAAATGATAAGGGACAGCACAAGTGTGACGAGGGAGGAGGGGGAGAGAAAAGGGTGTACAGCACAGATCTGGCATAGGGAAAGGAAGGAGTGACAGGTAAGTAGAGAGATGTGGTGATGAAAGGTGAGCGACGAATCCAGCATGACTCCAAGGTAACGTAGAGAAGAGACAAGAGAGACTGAGGTAGCAAGACAGGGTAGGGGATAGGGTGGATGAGGGGGTGCTGAAAGAGAACCACAGGGCTGCGGATTTGGAGGGGATCACGTGGAGGAAATTGCTCAGCAGCCAGAAGGTAACTTGAGAGAAACAGGTATTAGAGACAGTGAGATCGGGGCAGAGGGAGTTGATATGATGTAAGAGGAGAATGTCATTGGCATAATAGTATCCGAAAATCCCAGACTGCTGAAAGATGAGTGCAAGTGGTGCGAGGAAAACATTAAAGAGAAGGAGGGAAAGCATGGAGCCCTCGGGAACACCGCAGTGAAGGGGAGACGATGGAGAAATGGTGAGATCGGTCTGAACAGCAAAGTTGCGGGATGAGGAAAAAGGAGCGAAACCAACAAAGAACTGTACCATGGATCCCGAGGTCAAGGAGGCGAGAAAAAAGAGCATGATGGTCAACTAAGTCAAAAGCAGAGGAAAGGTCCAGGGAGATGGCAAGGGAGAGATCATCATGATCGTGCGAATGGGTGGCCTCGTTGAAGAGTGCGAGGAGAGTGGTTTCAGTGCTATGGCCAGATCTAAAACGGATTGATGGGGGTAAAGAGACCTAGTGTTATCGAGGTGAGCAGAGAGTTGCAAAAAGACGAGTTTCTCTAAGATTTTAGAGAGGAAGGGGAGGTTATAGACAGGGCGCCAGTTGGCCAGGACAGAGGGGTCAAGGGATGGTTTCTTTAGGATAGGCTGAATGACAGCATGTTTCCAGCCAGAGGGGAAAAGATTGAAGGAGAGACTGGCATTGATCACATGGAGGATGAAAGGCAACAGTGTGAAGGAGGGATCCAAGAGCCAGGCGGAGGGAAGGGGGTCAAGTGGACAGATGATCTTGTGGGAAGAAGTAGTGGCCTTAGTGAGTTAAACAGTTGTGATAGGACGAAAGGTGTGCCAGGTATGGGGTAAGGTCGGGGAGGGAGTGGGAGTGGGAGTGGGAGAAAGGAAAGAGGAGGGTGAAGAGGAAGGGGATGGGGAGAGAGGAGAGAGGAGGGGGCAGAAAGAGAAGGAGGCCCAGAGAGATTGTATTTTCCTGGAGAAGAAAGAAGCCAGATGGGCTGGGTCTGGGGCAATGGAAGAGAGGGCAGAGGGTGAGGGTGAGGTGGTGGGCACTGAGAGGGAGCGAAAGACCTGGTAAAGTTGTCTGGAGGAATTGATGTAAGAGGTGTTAAGTTCCGAGTAGTACGACTATTTGGTGGAATGTATCATGGAGCTGTATAACTGTTGGCAGTGACGGAAGGTAGCCAGTGAGTGTGGAGAGGGATGCTTGCGCCAGGCCTGCTCAGCATGATGGAGATGTGTGCATTGAAGGTATAGGCCTGGATGGTACCAGGGGTGATGGGTAGCGGAACATGGAGGGGGGGTAGGGTGGAGGGGGGGGCTAAATGGTCTAAAGTCATGGAGAGAGTAGAGTCCAGATGTCAACTTGTTTGTCCACTGGAAGAGCGGTGAAATCAGAGCGGAGAAAAGAGTCAGCAGAGGGGAACTGCTGTAAGGTGTGAGGGGTGATATGGTGCTTGGGTCTCGAAGGGGGCAGACAGTGGGTAGTGGGAGATGGCTGTGAGGGGGGGAGAGAGAGGATAAATAAAAGGTAGAGTTGGTCAGACCAGGAGAGTGAGAGAGGTGAGATATGGGAAGGAACAAAGGGTGTGGCAGTCGGTGTAAAAATGAGGTCCAGAGCGTGCCCAATGACATGCATAGGGCAGGAGACATGCTGGAGGAGGGACAGGTCATCCAAAAGGGACAGGAGGGCCTTGTCTCTCTGCCGAGTGGGAGAGTCATAGTGGGCATTGAAATTGCCCAAAATGACGAGGTGCGGGGACATTAGAGATGCCTCAGAGAGGGAAAGTAGGAATGCATCCCAAAGGAGGAAGAAATGGACAGGTGGCAAGGAGCCAAAGCGAAGCAAGAGGGACTCAAGGAAGCCGTAGGCCTCAAACAAAGTTTGGTGAAAAAGTAAAAATAGAACAAAATTTATGAAAAATAAAAATAAAAAGGGGAACCGGAATCGACGGGAAGTCAAGTCGGTCAACAGGAAGGCAACCTAAATACGTTTGACGGTACTAGAAGAAAACCTTTGAAGTCTCTAGACGCGGCTGAAAGGGATGAGGTCCCGATGGCTCTGCAGAAAAAAGACGACTGAGGAGACCAGAAGGGAAAGCGGGAAGGCAGCCACGCATGTGTGGAAGAACGCTCCCAAAAGCATTCCTATTGGATGCTAGGGAGTGTTCCCACGCTGGGCTCCATTGGTGCCAACGTCACCCATATGCGAAGACTGACTTCTTGCTTGTTCCTGCAATTAAGTATTACCTTGATAGGAAATAATACACTCGTATGGGAATCAGAGACAGAAAGTTGCCCCTAGGGCTAAAACTTGTGTCTCAATGCAAGAAACTGTTTCCTGCGAAGCTGAGTGCTCCTTGTAATGTCTGGGAACGCCAACAGTTTAACCCCACAGAAAACTGCCTCTTTGTTTTTACAGCGGGCCTTGAGACCATTCACCTTGTCACTCTGAGCTGAATGAAACCACCAAAGTTGCTCTTTTTGTTATCCTATCCATAGAAGCTTCTAAAAAAGCTATAAAATCCTGACTTACATCTGGCTGTAATAAATCTAATTCACCCTCCACAACATTCTGAACTTTTCACTTATCAGGACTGTAATGAGACTTTACAATTGAGATATCACCAGAACATTTCAGCACTTCACTAAATACTTCTTAATAAGAATCTCAGCTGACAAAAGATGACTAAGGGAAAATTTCAAAAAACACAAATTCCTAGCTCTGGAGAGATTCTCAAGCCTGCCTACTATGCAACAACATAGAATCTTTAATAGCAGAGACATTAGTAGCTTGTAATGATACACATTGACCCTCAATTTTCTTAAAGGGTTTATCAAACAACTAATTTTAAATCCACCCCCTAGAACTTAGAGAGAAAACAGTACCCACCATGAGCCTAGCCTCAGTATGAGACAAGGCTCCCCAAAAGTCTTCTAAAGTTACTTCTTGATCACCCGACAACTTTGTGACCTCTGTAGACACAAACAAATAAACTGGATGAGGTAATTCGGCCAAGGATTGCTGAGAAGTGTCTATAGGCAAATCAGTAAACAAGGTAGTTGAGGATAATGGGGGGTTTTGGCAGGAGATGGGGGTAGAGACCTTTCCACAGAGCTCAACGAAACTCCTTCGAGCAGAGGGTGTGAAGAATCCTGAACAGGAGTTAGATGCTGATCCATAGAACCAACAGTTTTACTTTTTGTGCTAGTTTATGGTTGAGGCTGTTTATTCTTCTGTTTCTTTTGCACCATATCCAACTTCCAAACCTGGAACCAAGCTCGCCAAATCTTGGTATTGCCAAATTCCAGTCAAACAAGGCTCATCAGCACTCCGTGTTGCTCTGAAGGGGCTCCAAAGGAGCATGACCTGACCTTTTGGGCATGCCACGCGGTCACTCATCTAAGGAACAGTGTCCATTAAGCTGGTGTTGGGGGCCTCGTGCCCACATCACAGGTCAGCCACTTACTGCCTGACTGCACCTCTGCATGGGCTGGACAGCTGGAAAAAACCCAGCAACACAGGTTACATACCAGGAGCCTGTAGACCTTTCTGGGGTTTATTTTATCAATGTTCCAGTTGGTCTGAAATTTTTTTTTTCCAACAGCTAACACAGTTGCTTATGCAGTTATGATTACAACAGCATTTGCTGATCTGTTTTCAGTAGCATCTGATTAATGGCACAGTTGTTTAAGTGAAACATTTGCCTGATGTTATTCTCGCCAAGTATCAACTCTTGTGAGCTACATTATAAAACCATTGAGCTCAAACCTACCATGCCCCTGCATGTATGCCATGCGTATAATGGAGGACAATGTAAAAGATACAAGAAATTTGATAAAGCTGACTTTTTGAAACAAACGATTCAACACCTCACCCAAACCCCTACTGATATTAATGAAACAATATCTAAGGCAGCTACCCCACACACATACCCTGTATACCCTATAGGGAAACTACAGGCACCATGGTTCAACTCTGAACTAAAAAGACTGAAAACAAAACTATGTAAAAGCGAACGTAGATGGCGCCACACAAAATCTATAACCTGCCAATCCCAATATATGGCCACACTCAAACTCTATAACGAAGCCATTAACACCAGTAAGAAAGAACACTACTCCTGCTTTCTATCAAAATCTATAAACCTCCCAGAAGATCTATTTGAAATAGTAAAATCATTAACCAATAAGACACCTAATAAAGTCACAACTGAGCCTCCCATAGCACCCAAAACTCCCTACCTCAACCCCTGTCCAGTAAGCTGGAAAAAGCAACTAAACTAGAACTCTCTCCTTTTATTCTTCCCATTTTCAACCTCTCCCTTCAACATGGTCACATACCACCCTCCCTTAAACATGCACTAATTCGACCTATTCTGAAAAAACATTCCTTGGATACAAATTCCCCAACATCATAAAGCCCCATTTCCAGTTTCCCTTTCATAGCTAAACTGATAGAGAAGATTATTCAGATAAAGTTTCAAGATCATATCGAAACCTACGCCCACTAGATGAACACCAATATGATTTTTGCTCATACCACGGAGTGGAGACGCTCCTCACTGTCTTTATCTTTTATCTTTATCTTTATTTGTTTCTTTATATACCGCACACGCCAGAGACACCAGCGCGGTTCACAACAAGCTTAAAATAAGAGTCATAACAATGCTGCTGGAAACAAAGGATAGAAGAAAAAGAACTCCATTAACGCAATAGGAAAGGGACAGAGGTAGATCAACTCACACATGGTATTTGCAACACCAAACAGGTCTTTTTCCTAATACTTTTAGACATCACCGCAGCTTGACAGTATAAACCACCAAATTATGATCTCCAGGTTACAGCAAATAGGAATCAGAGACACAGACCTAAACTGGTTCTCATCTTATCTATCAGGTCAAACCCAACAGGTAAGAATAGAACAACATCTTTCCGATCCCTACAACCAAGAACAAGGTCTGCCTCAAGGTTCCGCCCTCTCTGCCCTCCTCTTTAATATTTATCTCTAACCCATCTGCTCCATCTTCAAAAAACACCAGGTAAACTACCATATATACGCGGACGATATACTGTTAAATCTCCCGTTCAACTGCTCTAACCCTAGAATTCAAAAAATTACAGGCTGTTTTGCAGAAATAACTGAATAGCTATTACTTCACAATCTTAGGATCAACTTCAGTAAAACTGAAGCACTATATATTATGAGAAACCAAACTTAATTCCGCCAATATCCATCAAGATTCAGGACACAAACATATCAGTTAAAAACGAGGTAAAATACCTTGGTGTAATCCTTGATCGCACTCTAAACATGTCCTCACACATAAAACAAACAACAAAAAAGATCTTTTACAAACTCAAAATGTTGAAACAACTCCGACCACTGCTCCACAATCACATCTTCAAGTCCATCATCAATGCAATCATCACACCCCACTTTGACTTCTCCAACTCAATCCTACAAACACTTACCAAATACACCCTAAGACAACTTCAAGTAGCTCACCACGTTGCAGCTAGGATAGTCTTAAATTCCATCCCAATAGAACACACTACCCCAATATTGCATGATCTTCACTGGTTCCCTGTACAGAGCCACATAAGCTATAAAATACTAGTCACAACTTTTAAACTAAATAACGAGATTGCCCCCTCATAACTTTCCACCCTCATTACCCAGGAAACCCACACTCACATAAAAATAGATTGCAACAAAAACAAACTCGCAATCCCATTAGATTTCAGAAAATCAAGAAAAATAACAAACAATAAAGCATTCTCACACGTAGCCCCTAACCTCTGGAACTCCCTCCCAGACTACCTAAGAGAAATAAATGACCTCTTAACCTTCCTAAAAAAAACCTTAAAACCCATCTGTTTATCCTTTGCTTTGGAAATGAACCTAACAGTAACAATCCCACCCCCTCCACTGATTAATCTCGCCGCCATAATGCATCCCACCCCTAGCTGATCTACTCAATTCAGTATCCCTTCCCATTTGGACAGCCAAATTTTGTATATAGTTCATGATCATGACTGTTTTCTGTTAAAACAATGTTAATGTATATAGTTGCAACACGTTCTTTGTAAATGAATATGTACCGTACTGTACAATTCATTGCAATGTACTGCTGTTTGTAAACTGCATTTGATCTGCTGGAAAATGTGGTATATAAATTTATAATAAATAAATAAATGACTCTAATAGCATTTTGATGTAATTTTAGAAAATGTTCATACCATCAACTGATTATATTTAAATAAAAACACATTTACATTGATAGTATGGCCCACTGCACTCATGAGAGTTCTATTGTTATAAGAACATAACATCATATGATATGCCATACTGGGTCAGATGACGGGTCCATCAAGCCCAGTATCCTCTTTCCAACAGTAGCCAATCAATATCACAACTACCTGTCAAATTCCATGCTGCTTGTCCCAGGGGCAAACAGTGAATTTCCTGGGTCCTCTCTAATATAATGGTTTATGAACTTTTCCTCTAGGAAGTTGTCCAAACCTCTTTTAAACCCAGCTACACTAACAGCTTTTACTACATCCTCCGGTAACAAATTGCAGAGTTTGATTACGCGTTGAGTGAAAAAATATTTTCTACGATTTGTCTTAAATGTGCTACACTGTAGCTTCATTGCATGTCCCCTGGTCTTTCTATTTTTTGAAAAAGCAAACAACCAATCTACATTTACCACTCCATTCATTATTTCATAGACATCTATCGTATCTGTCCTTAGCTGTTTTTTTTCCAAGTTGAAGAGCCCCAACCTTTTAAGCTTCTCCTCATAGCAGTATCCTTCCATTCCCTTTACCATTTTTGTCGCTCTTCTTTGTTGCGCCATGGAGCAATACCGAGGCATTATAATATCCTTGGTTTTGTTCTCCATTCCTTTCCTTATGATTCCTAGCATTCTATTTGCTTTCTTGACTGCGGCTGCACACTGGGCGGACAGTTTTGATGTATTGTCCATGATGATGCCCAGATCCTTTTCCTGTGTGGTGATTCCTAATGTGGAACCTTGTATTGTACTGTATAACCATAGTTTGGGTTGTTCTTCCCTAAGTACATAACTTTGCACTTGACTATTTGTCCGTTTGATAGACAGGGTACTAGTTCCCCCAAAATTTAAGAAGCAAAGGGTTAATACTGACTCAGTGCAGAAATCAAATAAAATTAAAGGTCAGCTGACATGTCAAATTTAATCTACATATTTAATGCTGCTACCTGTATAGGTAGTGGCGCTGTGGTATCGGTGCCACACTCAAAGGTAGAGCAGTACTCTGCATTAAAAAACCCTCACTGCCTGGGTAGCAAATGCATGGATGAGGAGCGGGTATTCCTTCAGCAGTGCCACTACTGTAGGATCTGAAAGCCCGCTCTGCCAGTACTTAGCTGGGGGCAATGATTGCTAGCACAATGGGTAGCAGTAGTTACTTTCCATTATGGTTTTAATGTGGTGAGCCATGCTAAATGCAGGGAGGTGGCTGTCCCCACCCTCCTCTGCTTAGCACGGTGCCCCATGCTAGTAATATGGCCCAAACCCTTGTTACTAGTGTGCGGCTTCTTAAACATGCCCCACGGCACAGTCACTGTGCTGGCATTATCTATCTGATTTAAGCCTGCTATTCATCAGGCCTAAACTAAACATATAGGGCTTGATCTTCAAAGGCATTTAAATGGTTTGGAAATGTCACTCAGTGGGATATTCAGCAGCACTAAGACGGTCAGTGCCACTAAATAGCCACGGGTGCCGCCACTGCACGTCCCGATGCTAAGCGGTTATCATCGGGGTGTGCCAGAGGGTCTCCTGGGGCGGCACTCATTGCTAACCATGCCGTGGCAATTACTGAGCTGCTGCCCAGTTACCGACATGTGGCAAAAGTCAGACGCGGCAAACACTGGCCTAACCTTCACCGCAGAAAGTAAGCGGGGAGCTGCTGAGTACTGCTGCTGCCTGGCTAGCTTTGCAGCAATCTGGGCAAGCAAGATTTTCAGTGACAGAGCACAGATATGACCCTGGCCTTGAATATCCGGGCTTAAGGTTCAGCGCCAGTGGCTAGCCACTGTAGGAGCACTAGCCGCTAGCGCTGAATATTGGACCCATAAATCATCCATTTAGGGGCTCACCTCCAAACCCTAAAATGGGATCTGCAGTAAAATCATACACATTACTGGCATCAGCATGTGCTAATGCAATAGCGCACATTAGCACTTCTTGCCCTAAGTTTTGAATATAGACATATTCAAATTATCAAGTTCAGTGGTCACTGGGGTACGTATGACTTCTTTTGAATATTGGTCCATGAGTTTTCAGCTTGACATCAAATCAATTAATAAAGAAACAAAGAGAGAGGCAGAAAATGTACTAGGACTGCTGTACAGTATGTGTGCCTTTCTGATGTTTTTAAAACTTAGCTAAGTAGCTTAGTAAATTTAATACTAAACTCTTATCTGCAGCCAGAATATTTTAATATGAGAAACTCACCAGTGGTACCCTGAATATCTCTGTTTGCAGACAAAGCATATTCTTTCTTCTGCAAACAAAAAGAGCACACCAACCCGCAGCAACATAGAACCAAACAGAAGCAGGTATCGCAATATCACACCATTAAAGCCAAAAATGTAGCAGAGGAAAGAATAACCAAACAGAAGCAGGTATCACAATACACCGTGGAGTATGGATAGACCATCTTTACTAAACTGTTCAGGGAGGTCAACTCTACATGTGTTTCGGCACACAACCTTCCTCAGGGGTTAAGGACCTCAGATAAAAATGAATAAATAATAAGCACAATAAATATCACATTAACAACCAAGACGATTATACATATAGAGAGGACATAGTAGCATTAATAACAATCTTAAAATTCAAATCAAAAGACAATGAGGGGTGTTTACTAAACAGTGGTAGCGGACTCCGTGTGATATCGGAGTCACAGCCCCATTGAATGGAGATGCTAGGGCCAGGAGGAAAAGAACAGGAGTGGTTACTAACTGAAATATTGACAGCAATGGCAAACTCGTGTGACCAGGAACCAAAAAGGAGGAGGTGGGGGAAGGGGAAGTGGAGAGGACACAGCAGATATGAAAAATACAATATCTAAAAGGAACTTCCATGTAGCTGATAAAATCGATCAGGGTTTTATAGGTATAATATTATAGCAGGGTACCTAGGTGAAAAGTCCAAGAAAATGACAATTTAAATGTGTTGCACAAGGCAATGTAGGTACCTATGTGCTTTTATAAAATAGGCACTCAGAACCAGCCCCAGCAGCATGCAAATTCACACATAGATATTTATACCAGCTCCGAAGATCGTAAAATTTATGCATGTATACTATGCATGTACTCGCATAATATATAAAACACAGTATGGGGTCTATTCTGAGCAATGCCATGCCTGCCAAACCTCCCATATGAACAGGGAGTTTGTATGGGGAAGTTAGATGGGGGCGGGAAAGGGACGGTGTGGACAGAGACAGAGACGGAGACGGAGACGGGGCGGGCAGTGGGCGGTCTGTGGCTCTGGACATTCAGGGCTGATTTTGATATTGGCCCTGTATGCCCAGGCTGGCAGAGTAGATGGGGAACTTATTCCACCTCTGAGGGGGAATAGGTTCCCCTAGATGGGAGGGAATGGCAGGCCCACGGCGCATCAAAGAGTGAGTGGGCCACAGAAGATTCGCCGCAGCCCATCCCTGGCCGTGGGAGGCCAGATCGGGGGTTGGGCTGCAGGGAAAGCACAAAGTTGGTAGCGGCCAGGGATCGTGGCTCCTGAATAGAGTCACGATGCCATGGCAACTGGACGCCATGGCACTACGGCTCCATTTGGGAGCCTTGACTGAGGTAGCCGGGCAATGGCCTGTAAATGCAGGCCGACCGGAATCAGGTTTGGGCCTGCACATACAGACCTAGACGGAATTCCACTCCCACAGGGGTTAGATGTGCCCCACAAGATCAGAATCCCGTCTATTTCTGTGCGTCCGATTCTGACTGGATGCACAGAGGCCGGGACATCTACTATGGAATAGGCCTCTATGCGCGGATGGCAGCTCTATCACTACTTAATGTACAATCCCAGGAATGCTTACACATAGCCAATGTAACAGTACATGAAATTTTTCAGCACACATGCTTTTTATTCCTGCTTTCAGTTCTGCTTTATAAAGCATGCTTTACATGCAGCAGAAAATGCTTTCAAGAATTGTCTCCTATATGATTATATTTTGCTGCTCTATAGAGAGCTAACAAAGGATCTGGTAAACCTTATTGTTAGGCAGCTACATCTCTTTTAAAATTGCCTTCTAAATGCTTTAATAAGGTTGGCTCTAGGAAAATGGCCTTAGATTAAACTCACTGTCAAAAAATGCATAATTAGCATATTTTCTTTTCCGTTGACTTCATCATTGTGCCATTGTCAGAGTTTCAAATATTTTATTACATAATTAAGGCTTCTGATTTTTAGTCATACTCAAAAACCCCCAAAGAAAATGTAGTTACTTACATGTAGCACAAAACACTCGGGCAGACAGGCTGAGTCAATTCCTTCAGCCCCACGATTTGATGCTGGACAGGGAAGTCGCAAGTTGAATCTTTCGAGAGTGGGGCAATACAGCCCTGCATGGGATTATTCCCAGCTTCTTCTGGAAGCTTTTGGAACCTCCTCTGTGCATGCGTGCATCTTTTCACATGCTGACATGGCGCCATTTTACCTCAGTTGATACTATAGCTGAGGAGAATGCAACTGCTAGGGGAGGAGGATGGATTGTGAGGAGTTTTCCTGCTATCCACTGAGAACATCCGCTACAGGTGAGCAACTACAGTTGTGTTCAACATTATTGGCACCCTTGCATTTTAGATATGTTGTGTACAATATCTTGAGAAATTAGTGGAAATATTCCAACTATATGTCATCATAATATTTAATAGTATGTTCAAAGGTATACAATAAAAAACAGATGTCTCTGCAATTTAGACGTAGTAATTTCTGAGAAAAAAAAATGACCTGGACAGGATTAATGGCACCCTTCACTAATATTTGGTTGCACAATCTTTGGTAGTGATGACAGTCTCCAAACATTTCTTTTAGCCATCTACAAGTTTTGTACATCTGTCTGCTGGTAGTTTCTCCTATTCTTCAACTGAGATTTGTTCCAGCTCATGAATGTTTCCAGAATTCCTTTTACCAATGGCAGATTTTAGCTCTTTCCAAAGATTCTCGATTGGATTGAGATCAGGACTCATTTGTTACTTTTTAACCATTCTTTTGTACTTTTGGATGTATGTTTTAGGTCACTGTCCTGCTGGAAGACCCATGACCTTTGACCCAGACCTAGCTTTCTGACACTAGGTAGCACATTTCGTTCCCCACTTTTCTTTGATCTTCACTGGCTTCAAACTTCTTACCGTGGTCCACAATGTGCTGTTTGCTGCCTATTCCCCGTATTTGGCCACCATTATCTCTCCCTATGTCCTTTCCCATTCTCTTTGCTCATCCAGTGCTGCCCTCTTGTCTCTGCCTTCACCCTCAGCCCTCTGCCTTGTTGTCTCCAGAAACTCTTCTTTTTCCTATGCTGGTCCCTCCCTTTGGAACTCCCTTCCCCTTTCAGTCCAGACTGAACTTTCCCTGCCCACCTTCAAGAAGAATATCAAAATCCTGTTGTTTCTGTAAGCTTTTTCCTATTCCTCTGCTCCTTAATTTTTCCCTCCTGAGATCTGCCTGCTCTCTTTCCGTCATCTCTCAACTTCCCTATCTGTATATGAATTGTAATTTCTCCTGTCTATTTTCTTTAACTTTTTCCCCCTTTTTTATTGTTTGTATACTGCTGTGATAGCCTTGGCTCTTAAATGGTATTTAAAGTGCTTTAAAAGAAAAAAACAAATAAATAAATACATCTATGAAGTGTCCCTCACACCAGACAACAAACCTCTTCCATTTCCATGAATAGGTCTTTCTTGCTGAGGCCTTCCTGGAGGCCAAAAGGATGTTAGTAACCCATTTGGCAGACTGAGAGCGGACAAAGTTAGCCTCTCAACATGCAAGCTGTGAGGGCCAGGGACTTGATGTTAGGATGCAATGTTGTTCCATCCTCCAGAGATATTAGATCCAGTACATAGCCCAATCAAATTGGTTCTCAACTGGAGAGTTCCAGAAGGAGAGGGAACCACGGTTGTCTGGGCCAATATGGGGAAATGAGAATCATCATGCCTCTGTCTGTTTTGAGCTGCAGGCAGATCTTCACAATGAGAGGTATTGGGGGATTCACATACAGAAGACCCTCCCCCCAATCTATAAGGAAAGCATCTGAGGCTAGTCTGCTGTGTAACCATTCTAGAGCAGAAATGATCCACCTGGGCATTCTGAGGAGTCCTGAAAAGACTTATCAAGGGGTGCCTCACTCTCGAAAGATTCAACTTGCGACTTCCCTGTCCAGGATCAAATCGTGGGGTTGAAAGAATTGACTCAGCCTGTCTGCCAGAGTTTTTTTGTTTGCCTGGTAAGTGACTTTTAACTCCATCCCATGGGAGATGGCAAAGTTCCACAACCTGATCATTTCCCAACACAGGAAGTACGAGCTTGTTCTTCCCTGCTTGTTGATGTAGAACATGACTACCTGGTTGTCTGTTTGAATAAGGACAATTTGATTGGACAACCAATCTTTGAAAACCTTTAGAGCATTCGCCATGGCTCTTAGTTCCAAGAAATTGATGTGATGGAGTATTTTCTGGAGTGCCTTGGGTATTGAACCTATTGAGATGAGCACCCAACTCAGCTTGGATGCATCCGTCGTCAAAAAGTTTTGTGGTAGAGCACTTTGACTAGATTGAATGGAACAGTCCACCAGTGGAGAGATCGAATGAAAGGATCAGTGACAAACAGGTGGTGTCTGTGATGCCCTGAGGCTTATGACCACTGGGTTCTCACCATCCATTGAACCTGTCTCATATGGGTATTACATCTACTATTAAGGCCATGTGGCCTTGTACTGTTAACATCTTCCGAGCCATTACCCGCTGATTCAATTGAGTCTCCTGCACTTTCGCTGTTAGCCCGGAGATTCTGTCATGTGGGAGGAAGGCTCTCATATGAGTTGTATCAAGCAGGGCTCCTATGAATTCCAATTGTTGGGTGGGCTGAAGGTGGTACTTTGGGTAATTTATTACAAACCCTAGTAGCTCCAACACCTGAATGGTCAGCCATGTTGATTCATGCACTCCTTCATGAGTGGAACTCTTTGCCAACCAATTGTCCAGGTAGAGGAAGACATATACTCCCAATCTGCCTAGGAATGCTGCTTCCATGGCAAGGTATTTGGTGAAAATCCGAGGTGCTGATGTTAGGCCAAAAGGCGTAATGCGGTACTGGAAGTGCTGCCTCCCTACTATGAATCTGAGAGACTTCCTCTAAGCAGGATGTAACTCTATGTGGTTATATGCATCCTTGAAAATCAGACAGCATAGTCAATCTCTTTTTTGAAGATAAGAAGCAGGGTGCCCAGAGAAATCATTCAGAATTTTTCTTTGACTAGAGATGTGTGTAGATCTCTTAGGTCTAGGATGTGATGGAATTCCCACATCTTCTTGGTAATCAGGAAATACCTGGAATAAAATCATTGCCCTCTTTGCTCTGATGGCACCAGCTCGATCTCTAGATCTTTTAGGACGGTGGTGACTTCTCTATGAAGTAGTTTCTGATTCTAAGGATTTAAGGACTGAGCCCTTAGTGGGCAATTTGGAGGCAGATCGAATAGATGCAATTTGTAACTGCTTTGGAAAATTTGCAGGACCCAAGTGACTGAGGTTACATGGGGCCACCTTTGGACAAAGAGTGAGTCTTCCTTCAACAAGAGAATCCTCCACTATGGTTACAGGTAGAGTGGCTATGCTCGTCAGGAATCAGTCACAACCCCGCCCATGGTTTTGGATGAAGAGCCAGCTTGGCCTTCCGAGGCTTCTCTCACTTTACTTGAGCTTGAGGAGCCTGTTTTGATTGGGAATAGTGGGAACCAGGAAAGTACCTATGCCTGCGAGAGTAATAAGCCTTTTTAAGGTTGCCACCTTGAAACCTCCAGCAGTGGGAGATCAGCTCAGACATGCACCGTGAGAGATTGTGTAGGGTGACATGCTGCTTTTCTATGAACCCAGCATTCTCTTCAAACATTTCTCTGAAGAAATTCACTCCACCACACAGTACATCAGCGAGCTTTTCCTGCACAGATTTTCCTAGTCTGAGACCTGGAGCCAGGAGAGTCTCCGGATGCCAATACCCATTGCAGAAGCTCTCGATGCTATTTTGAAGATGTCATATGTCGCTCGGACCATGAAATTCGAGCAGTCCTTGCCGTGTCTCACTAGGAAATGATATTGTTCCAATCTCTCTGTAGGGAGATATTGGGGCAGATCATCTAAGCCCCTCATAATATCCTTCAAAAACATGCCCATGTAGAGCTGTTAAGAGGCCACGCGTGCACCAAGTATGGTACTCTGGAAAACCCTTCTCCCAAAAGAGGCTAATGTCTGACCTTCCCTCCTTGGGGGTGCCCAGGAGTGAGTCTTGGAACTTTTAGATCTTTTAAGAGTGGATTCAACCACTAGGGAATGGTGAGGAAGCTGGAGCTTCTAGAATATGGGAGACTTACATAAGAACATAAGAAATGCCTTAATGGATCAGACCAAAGTCCATCAAGCTCAGTATCCTGTTTCCAACTGTGGGCAATCCAGGCCATAAGTACCTGGCAGGTTCCCCCAAAGGTACACAGGTTCCATAATGCTTGTCCCAGGGCAAGCAGTGGATTTTCCGGGTCCTCTAATAATGGTTTATGGATCTTTCCTCAAGGAACTTGTCCAAACCTTTTTTAAACCCAGCTACACTAACAGCTTTTACTACCAGAATTTGATTTCGTGTTGAGTAAAAAAATATTTTCTCTTAGTCTTAAATGGGTTGTATTGTAGCTTCATTTTGTGTCCTCTAGTCTTTTTACTTTTTGATGGCATAAACAACTGATCTACGTTTACTCCCTTCATTAATTTATAGACCTCTTCCATATCCCCCTCAGCCCTTTTTTTCGAAGTTGAAGAGCCCCCGATCTTTTAAGCCTCTCCTCATAGGGGTATCCTTCCATTCCCTTTACCATTTTTATCGATCTTCTTTGTACCTTTTCTATTATGCTATATCCTTTTTAAGATATGGTAACCAGAACTCACACAATATTCAAGGTGCAGTTGCGTCATGGAATGATACAGAGGCATTATAATATCCTTGGTTTTATTCTCCATCCCTTTACTTATGATTCCTAGCATTCTATTTGCTTTCTTGGCTGCCACTGCTCACTGGTTTGAGGGTTTTAACATATTATCCATGATGATCTTACTACATGCAGCCAATCTTCTTCCTGGGGGGTGGTTTCTAAGGTGGTACCTTGCATCGTGTAATCATAGTTTGGGTTGTTCTTTCCTAGGTGCATAACTTTGCACGTGTCTACATTATATTTCATCTGCTATCATACCTGCCCAAATGGCCTGGAGGCCACACCAAGGTAAGACAGGCTGGGGAGTTAGGAAAGGGGAAATTTTTGGAAGTTGGCAGTGGGGGTAGGGTGGTTTCTAGGAGGAATGTACTGAAGGGGAAATTGCATCAAAAGGCATTAGGTTCTGTCTGCTAAGACAGCAGTTCTCAGACAGCCAACCTATATTGCAAATTACTATTTGCCTAAAGTTTTGGAAATTGTCCTTTATATATGTAAATTGGCTAAATGGCATGGCTGTTACTATAAAGCACTCAGGCCCAAGCAGTCACCAACAGCTTTCAGGACTTCTGGTACTTATTTATTTATATTATTTTTATTTAACAGGGTTTTTATACCGCTTTATCATTTCAGTCAAATCAGTTTACATTGTAACTTAAACTTGCCAATGTACATTAAACAGGGACATTGATTACTTGGATTTTTCTGTGGGTGCAAAGATACCTCCCTCCCTTGTGGAGTTTTCCTTTGAACATTTAACATGCATACTATGAAAGTGCAAAGTATGTGGGTGTCTGTTCCTTATGCACAGCTATCTAAAGGTCCAATTTACTAAGCATTTTTGCCATAGACATATAATGGGAGAAAACCCTTAGTAAAGAGGCCCCTAAATTTGAAATGCTGCCAAATCTGACAGATTCAATTAAAAATCTAAAAAATCTATACAGTGAGTACTGCAGTTATAGTCATAATGAAAAGCATGCCAAGGGCAGCCAAAGCATGGTTTCATCACCTGCGTCATTAGTAAACATTATCTCATGTACTGGAAATATTCATTACACGCTTATATTGGCTTGAGTTCATAACAGACCTAGCAAGTCTATCTCATCCCAACATTTTTGCCATGCCACTAGTATGTATCATGTCTAGATGTTTTTTAGAAAAATCATTTTTATTAACTTATGTCAAACATAGTAAACATACAGAACATAAACAACACCAGAACCAAACCCAGACCCGAAGCCCGAAGGCGGGACACCATCATCTGTCCTATCCTAGGCTAGTGCTGCTCCCGATTCCCTCCCCTCCCCCCCCCCACCACGTCGGCAGTACTGCAACTACCCCACTAGAGCAGAGGATGAGGGGCCGAACGGGGACTGGACGGGGCCTATGCACTCTCAAACAGGCATGTTTCCTCTCCACCAGGGCGGTCCCAGCGGCTCCAACTGATCCCCCACCCCCACCCCACCCCCCACAACCCCCACCCCTCCCCCCTCCCCCCCCCCCCCCCCCCCCCCCCCCCCCCCCCCCTCCCCTCCTCCCCCCCTCCCCACCAGCCTTAACAACAAGAACAGCTCCCCCTATACCACCTAAAGGTCCACCTCGATGGCAAGGCTCCGAGGTCTACCCAGGGAACTGAGCCCAAACCTGACCTAAACGCTCGCTCACAGCTCCCCCTACCACTCTCGCTGTGCGCATTTCCAGGGCTCGAAGATCCCTCATAGCCTGTTCCCACTCCCCAATCTCCGGTGGGGTGTTCTTTAGCCAGTGGCGCAGAATACATTGCTTTGCTATGACAAAGGCCCGAGCACAAAGACTCCGTACCGCCTTCGGCAAGCTTGTACCTCCCTGATAGACCCCCAACAGACCCCAAATTGGGGTGATCTGTATCGTGCAACTCACCCGTTCACCCAGCCTAGTGCCCACTGCAGTCCAAAATGGGCGGAGGAGGGAGCAGTGCCAAAACCTATGCAACATAGTGCCCGGCACACGCTGACATAAGGTACAACTGTCCGTCTCCGCGATACCTACCCGCGCCGCCCAAACATTATGTCCGTACGCTCTCCACAAGAACTTATACTGAGTCTCCTGCAGTAACACCGACTCCGAGAGGGCTTTAACGGCCGTAAACGCCGTACCCAACAACTGCCCAGTCACCGTGTGCAATTGGTCCCGCCTCCACCTTTCGGCCAAGTCCTCTAAGGCTTGGTCTACCCCGGGACGCCCACCCCCAGCATAGAGTTCGCTCTGCAAAGATTTGACAGTCAAGGTGCCAGCAAGAGCCTCAAATAATTCCAACATACCACCCAGCTTCAAGAGAGACCCATCCCGCCGCTGCAGGGTACGGACATAGTGTCTAACCTGCAGATAAAAGTAGAAATCATGTTGCTGCAACTGGTAACGGGTCTTCAGCGAGGTAAAGGAGTCAAGCTCCGCATATCCCTGCAGCCTCAAATGTCCAATATAGTGGATGCCTTTCTGCGCCCAAGTACGCACTACGCGACTGTCGCCACCGGGGGCAAAATCCGCGTTCCCTGTTAGTGGCAGGCAGTCAGTATACTGCCAGGCACAGCCACGACTATGGCACAGACTCTTCCATGCCATTCCAAGTCCCCGCAGGCTCAGGGAGCTCCGCCATGGGGGGGGTAACTCCCTCCGGGAGGAATGAAGCAACCAAACTGGACAGGAACCTCCCAATAGGTCGGCTAGCAGGTCTAGCGGGAGGATCTCCCCCGCCCGCTCCAACAGATCTCGAAGGGCTCTCATTAAGTAGAGCACATTATATTCCCGTAGGGAGGCCAGGTGTGCCCCACCAACCTCGCTCTCCCGCATTAAAGCTGCCAGAGCAATGCGAGGCTTACGGCCCCGCCAGAGAAATTTCGATAAATGCTTCTGGAGCAGCTGCAGATCCCGCTTCAGAAGCCAAAGCGGGAGATGCCGCAGCACATAAAGCCACCTAGGGACTTCAACCATGTTAAAGAGAGCAATGCGGCCCTTCAGAGAAAGCGGCAATTCACTCCAACGCTTCAGTCTGGCAATGGTGCACTCCAGTAGTGGCCCAATGTTCACGCGGTACAACTGTGCTAACACAGAGGGAATCTGGAGGCCTAAATATCGAAATTGACCTTCCGCCCAAGTCAAAGGGAAATCCTGCCGCCAATTCCCTCTAACCTGGTCACCCATGTCTAGAGCCAGGGACTTCGCCGCGTTGATCTTCAAGCCGGAGAACGAGCCGAATCGTTCAATCATCGCCAGCGCAGCCTCGAGGGACCGCCGAGGGTTCGTAAGACATAACAACATATCGTCCGCGAAAGCACTAACCTTCAACCCCCCCTTGGCCCACTCCATCCCTTGTATCTCCTCCGATTGTAATAACTTAAGCAGAAGCGACTCTAATTGGAGGACAAACAGGATAGGGGAGAGGGGGCAACCCTGCCGAGTCCCCCGCCGCAGGGGGAAGATGTCACAGCGATCGCCGCCCACCATCACATACGCCAGCGGTTCCTCATATAAGGCTCGTATCCACCCCAAAAACGGTCCCATCCAAGCCAAATCTCCGCAATGCCTCAAACATATAGTCCCAGGAAACCCTATCAAAAGCCTTTTCGGCGTCCAGACTAACCAGCAGCAGTGGGGTACCCACATGTACGCAACGCTCCATGCCCAACAGAACACTAGTAATGTTCCTAGTCGCATCCCGCCCCTGAACAAAGCCAGCCTGATGCCGACCAACCAGCCTAGGGAGAACGGCCTGAAGCCTGCCGGCCAGCACCGACGCAAAAATTTTCATATCGTAATTAATCAACGAGATCGGCCGATAAGCAGCCGGATCCTCAGGGTTCTTGCCCTCTTTGTAAATGAGGGATATAGAGGCCGTACGCATGTCCCTGGGAAATCTCCCCACCTCCACCACCTCCGCATAAAGGGCAGCTAAGGACGGCACCACTTGGCCTTCCAACACCTTGTAGAACTCTGCCCCGTAGCCATCCGGCCCTGGGGTCTTATGAGGCTTGCTGTTCCTGATAACTTTCTGAATTTCGCCGCAGGAGATGGGTCTGTTTAGCTCCAGCAGTTCCTGCGGAGAGATTTGTGGAAGCACAAGACCCTCAAAAAACCATCGCTCCGCCTCCCGGTCCTCCTTCCCAGGGGTATACAGAGTTTCGTAAAACTGTTTAAATATCCCCGCGACCTTCTTGGAATCACTCTGCTTCCTCCCCTCCGCGTCGCGGATAAGCGTAATAACCTTCGAACTACCCCCTGCTCGTACTAAGCGCGCGAGTAGTTTGCCCGATCTGTTACCATCGCGAAAAAGTTGGTGTCGATAATAATGCAAGGAGTGCAGCGCTCTATCCTGTAAGAGAGCGTTCAACCTCTTTTGTGCAGCTACGTAAGCCCGAGTACGCTGTTCCTTCGGGTCTCGCCCCACCCCCTTCTTCAACTGCTCAAGCTCCCGGGTGAGATGCACGATAGCGCCATTAAGCCGCTTCTTTTCCGCTGCCATATATGCAATAATATGTCCCCGCATGACCGCTTTTCCCGCCTCCCACACTGTGGCTACTGACGGGCAGCTGGACTCATTAAATTCTAAATATTCTACCCACTTCTGCCTGAGAAAAAGCGCGAATTCCGGATCCTGTCCCTTCTGTCGAGGGAAGGACCACCTGAGCCCATCTGCTCCAGCGCCCCTCCAATCAATCCAGACCATAGCGTGGTCCGAAATCACAATAGGCCTAATCTCAGCCCGCTGCACTTTCCCAAAAGCTGACTCGGAAACAAGGATATAGTCTATGCGTGACCAAGTATTATGGGCTCTAGATAAGTGGGTATAGTCACGCTCCCCCTCATG
This sequence comes from Ichthyophis bannanicus, assembly GCA_033557465.1. Classification (NCBI taxonomy): domain Eukaryota; kingdom Metazoa; phylum Chordata; class Amphibia; order Gymnophiona; family Ichthyophiidae; genus Ichthyophis; species Ichthyophis bannanicus. The sequence goes on from CM066034.1 coordinate 938,728,929, forward strand.
CAGCATGCGCCACACATCTAAAAGGCTACCCATCTGACAAAGATAACTCACCCCTCTTCTCGTCCACCCTACACCCTGCACCGGATGGGATTTATCAAGGGCCGGATCATGCGGACAGTTGAAATCCCCAGCCAAAATAATAGGAATCCGCGGGGCCGCCTCCAAGGTCTGCAGAATGCCACGAAAAAAAAGCGTGCTCATATACATTTGGGGCATATATATTGCCAATAAAGACTTCTGCTCCAGACATGCGCACATGCAGAAATAGATAGCGGCCCCGAGGGTCCACCTCCTCCCGCAGCACTTCCACCGGGATCCCCTTCCTGATCAATATCGCCACTCCCCGTTTCTTTCCCAAAGCCGAAGCCGCGTGCACCTGTCCCACCCAGTCTTTCCGTAGTTTAAGGTGCTCAAGGGCACTCAAATGAGTTTCCTGCAATAGTGCAATCTGAGCCCCCTCTTTCTTTAAGGCCTGGAGTACCTTGGTGCGCTTAACCGGGGTATTAAGGCCCCCCACGTTCCATGAGAGCACCCTCACATTAGATCCCAGGAGAGTAATGGGTGTGGGTTACCGCCACCTCCCCAGGAGGGGTATCGATAAGGTAAGGCCAGTAGCTGCCCAGCCTCAGCTCCCGGCCCACTCCCAGCAGAGTCACCTCTATGCCTCAGACCCAGCCAGTAATACAGGGCTCGCCAGGGGAAGCTCACTCCTTCTCGTAGGCAGGTTACCCCCTCCCCAACCCCCACCCCCACCCCCCCGCTCCTCCCCTGTCCCCACCCCCTCCCCCCCTCCCCATCCCCCCCATCCCCCCTCCCCATCCCCCCCCAAGCATAAATACGCCTCTCCACTAACCCTATACCCACGAGTCTATTACCACGGCCTGCTAAGCCGCGGCCTGACTTCCCTATGTGTGCACCGCAGGGCCGCCTCGGCTCCAGGAATCCATGACCCCCAATAACCCCCCAACAACTAAGATCCGCAACAAGAATATGTATAACTGCAATAATCATTCCCAAACAGGCAGCACATTCAGCCCCGGCACGAGCCGCGTGTCATGTCATGCTCGAAGTAGCGAGCTCAGAGCTACCCCCCCCCCACCTCCCGCCACCCCCCCACAGAATAGCTAGGAGGCGAAGGCCACCACCCGCTAATCGAGACCCCCTGGGGTATAGAGTCCATAGTCTTCCGAAAAGAGTCTCAAAGACAGTCTCAGGATCCAAGTCCCCATGGCCTCTCTCCTCCATCGCAAGGGCACTGACAAGTCTACTCACGCTGCATCCGCGTGGTCAGGGCCGGAGTAAGAACAGGGTCCATAATCAGCTCTCACTGTGGTCACGCGCTCAGCCCGGAGCTCTCGCCCAAGGTCTCCAAAAAGACTTTTGCTGCCCCTGCCGAGGCGAAGACATGGTTCTGGCCCAAATGCGAAACCCGGAGGACTGCCGGGAAGGCCAAGGTGAAACGCACCTTCCTCTGAAAGAGCGTGGAACAGATGGGAGCAAATTCCTTCCTTTTTCCCGCCACTGCCGCCGAGTAGTCTTGAAACAGCAGCAACGTTTGATTGTCAAGCTGGAGGTTTCGTTTGCTCCGGTAAGCCTGCAGCAGCTGTGCTTTGTGCTGAAAGTTTAAGATTCGGGCTATTACCACCCGAGGTCTCTGGCGGGCTTCCGTTTTAGGCCCTATCCTGTGGGCTCTTTCCACCCTGATTTCCCCCACTAGTGCCGACAGGCCCAATGCATTCGGAAGCCAAGATTCAATGAGGGGCAGTAACATTGCATCAGTGGTAGTCTCAGGAATCCCGACAAGGCGAATATTGTTGCGTCTTGATCTGTTCTCAAGATCGTCAACTTTGTCCAACAAGGCTGCTATTTGATCTGCCCGGGCCTTGTCCGTTCGGGCCATGCTGCCCCCATCGTCCTCCAGCGCCGACACTCGCTGCTCGAGTTCATCCACGCGTTGACCCATCTCGCCCAGTGCTGCGCCCAACGCCTCCAGTTTGCCGAGTATTTGGTCGAACTTCGGGTTAAGTAGTTTCACTACCTCCCTCGCCATCTCTTCCGAAGCCGATTCGATGCTTTCAGTACCCGGGGAGGCTGGGCTCAACGCCGCCGACCGCGTGGTTCCCGGTTTAGGGCCTTTCTCTTTCTCTTTGCGCGCCGGCAGCGGCATTGGGCAGCCGAAAATGTGATCCGCTCCAAAATGCAACCGTAGGGTGCCGACCCTTTCAGAGGTACCCGCCTGGGTGATAGGGCAAGAAATTGCGGGGCTAGCAGATGAAAATCAGAGATTAATCCCGAGGCGGTCCCGGAGCGAGCTGAGAGACGTCCTCACTCACTCATGTGCCACCGGAAGTCTAGATGTTTTTTAATTTGGAATTTTAGGGGTCTATTGTCTAGGTAATTAAGTTCTTCCTAGGTTCAGAAAAATATAAGTTTATTGGTATATTTGCATCGCAAAAAAAATGTTACAGCTTTTTAAGTGGATTCCATGTAATGACACAAAATCTATTTTCTAGCCTCACCTCCATCTTCTCCCAGCATCAGAATCAACATAAGCCCCCTTCTCCCAGCATCAGTAGCAGCACCAGCCATCCTTCTCTCTGTCCCAGCAACTGCATCAGCACCCCCGCTCCAAACCCCAACATCGGCCTGTTTCTCCACTATCCAGCAACAGCAGCAGATCCTCTTCTCCAAACACCAGCTCAGTATCAACCTCCTTGAAGCCCTTGCAATAGCATCAGCCCCCTTCTCCAAGCCCCCCTTTCAGTCCCCAATCCTCTCTCAATCAAAGCAATTGCATCAGCCTCCCATTGTTTCAGCTCCAACCCTCGCACAAAGCAGTGGGAGCTTGTGTCTTTGCTCCTGTAGCTCTCTGCAATTTTGCCAGCTGTAGCAGAGGGTTTCAAATTCAAGAACAGACCTAGTGCCTATTGTAATGTTATAAATGTTGTTGCAGAGCTGGCGAACAAGCAGAGAAAGGTGGGAGCAAAGATAGAAGCTCTTGCACCGCAAAAGAACAAAGAACATAGAAAAGTTTTGATGATATCATCTAACCATGACAGTGGCTGCCAAATGACATCATCAAATCCATGATGAGAAGGGATAATTTTTGGGCATTTTCAGTTACAACTTGAAACATCAGTTTCTCCGTGGACAAGCAAGAAAAAAAGTCCTCATGCATGGGTGATGTTATCCTCATGCAGGAGTACATAAGAACATAAGAACATAAGATATGCCAGGGGGCGGAGCCTGATGTCCAGCGGGTAGGACGCTTTGCGTTGAAGCTCCCGAGAGGCCTACTTAGAATCCTGACTTAATACCTATACAAATTTACTATTTCGCTCCGAGCTGACCGGGGCACCTCGGGGGGGATGGCGGCCCATAAACCAGCGCGCTTGGATTTCGGGTCTCCTTCTTCTTCTCACGGAAAACGCTCCAAAACAGAGGTGTCCTCCCCACAGAAGATGGTTCCATTTCGTGAAAACCCCGAAATGCACCTGGAGATTTTGGAGGAAATACGCGGCGTGAAGGAATTGGTGCAGTCCAATGGAGAAGCGCTTCGAGCCATGCGAGAAGACTTTGGAGTGCTCCAGGACCGACTTGAAAGTCTTTCATTACGGCAGGACAACATGGCGGGGGTCCTCGACTCGCACGAGGTGCGCTTGGGCAAACTGGACAAGGCTGAGCGCCAGATACAGAATCTTCAAAAGGAGTTAGAAGATAGCAATAATCGAGCCCGTCGCAACAATGTGAGGCTCCTCGGAATGCCGGAGGGGGTGGAAGCAGGAGATATAAGAGAATTCTTGCTCAAAACTCTTCCCTCCTTGCTGAAGATCACTTTTCACAGAGAACTGGAAATCGATCGAGCACACCGTGTTCCTGCCCACATGGCGCTCAACCGCACGACCCCCGGCCTATTATCTTTAGCTTGCTACGATATCAACAAGTGGAACAAATTTTACATGCTGCCCGAGCGAATCATCATTTGGAATTTGAAGGTCGTAAGGTCTCCTTCTTTCCTGATTTGGCAAAGCCTACCGTTGACCGTCGGAAGAAACTCCTTGCTTTTCGCCCTCGACTTCAACAGCTACAGGCTCGCTTTGGCCTGTTGTATCCAGCGACGCTCCGAGTGACTCTCCACAACCAAACCAGGACGTTCGAAGATCCTGATCTACTATCAACATTTTTAGACTCCAAAGAAGCAGAGCAGATGCGCTGATCCCAAATCTTGGACTCTTATCTGCCGGCTCTATCCGCCATTTTGAAGGGCCCGATGCGGCGGTCATAGCCAAGCACAGAAATAGCCTGGACTTTCTTTCTTTCTCTATATGACTTTTGTTTTTTGGTCTCCTATCCCTTCATGATGTGTGCCTCGGTCGGATTCGGAGCACGCACAGTCCTACAGGTTATGTGTTTTTTCAATTTCGGCCTTCTCTGGGGTTTCTCCCCGCAGACACATGGTCGCCAGTAATTTTGGGGTTTTGCTTCTCCTCTACCGTACTGCGGTTTTCTTTGTTAATGTGGGGCGCTTCATTGTATTATATTAGCTTATTTTTCCTATGTCATGTGTACAGCCAGATACAGTCAGTTTGAGGGACATAGTGAAATTATGTGTGCTATCATGCTCAGAATTTTTAACTTTTTTGAATGGCCTTATGTAAAATCTTATCATTCACCGTCAAAGGCATTAATGGTCCACTCAAAGGAAAGAAAATCCTTAGCTATCTTAGCCATGAGCATATTGATTTAGTGTTTCTTCAGGAAACGCATTTAAACTCTGCTGAAACACTGAAACTCAATGCTAAGCCTCACATGGTAGCTGCCTATTCTCCCACCGTTTCCAAATGGTACGGGATAGCCATTCTGGTTAGGAAGTCTTTGCACGCTACTGTACCTGATATTAGCGCTGACAAGGAGGGTAGATGGGCCCGTGTACACCTTGAGGTTGGAGATAGTGAATTCACGTGTATTTGCATTATGCCCCGAATGTGGACAACCCTGCTTACTATGCAAGTATTGCGCAGTTGGCCTTGGCCTCTGCCAATGCTCCATTAATACTTGGTGGCGATTTTACTCAAGTGTTCCCTCAATCTTTTCTTCTCAAACAAGGTGCTCGTTGGTTGGAAGATCCAGTACCGAGTAGACCTGTGTGGCTAGATATAGAAGCGGACCTTTGCAAACCGATTCCTCTTACCTTTCTCCCTGGTATGACTCTCCCATCAGACTCCCACTATCCACCAATGCTTTTAGACACTTTAGGTGCCTTTAATACTCTTATGCAATCTTTAGACTCCCGACTCTGGTCAGTGCAACTTCAGCATCGCCTTCGGAGCACTAGAGGACTCCCGCCATCGGCATTCTCTACATAAGGTTGCTTGGAGACTTTCCGATCTCTCGGTAGTTCACCGGGTGTAGCATCCACTTTTACTAAACCTTATGTAATGCTATAACTAGAGATACCCCTATAGCGCAGAAAGTATGGGAGAGAGAATTGCATGTGACTTTGACCTCGGAGCAATGGAGCCTTATCTGGAGTAGAGGGACACGGGTTCCCGACCCGCCTCACTCACTCAGACCCTCTTCTTTCTAGCCCACCGGTGTTTTTACACTCCTCACAGATTAGACAAATGGAACACTACTCAGGGCAATGGTTGCTGGACATGTCCTGCGGCCATTGGTTCCTTGCCTCATGTTATGCATGAATATCCCGCACTACAGTATTACTGGCGTCGGGTCTGGGGTCGTATTTAGTCTATCTCGCACTCTCAGGAGCCCCTTTCTTGGAGGATAGTGGGACTTCGCCCAGTTGCGGGGATCCCCTCTCTCCCAAAAATGGCTTATCTCCTTTCGAACTTTATGCTTGGCATTGCTATTTCCCTAATTAAGTAATACTGGAAAATTAGCTCCCATCTGAGCCCCAATGAATGGTGGAATCATGCTTGTCTTTACAGTAAATATGAACAAATACCTCGCCTGTTCGCTTCCTCCGTTCAGACTCCTTCTCATTGGTCTCAATGGAAGATGCTCAATGACTATGTACATTTTGTTAAATGCTCTCATCTGACTGTCTAACTTTGTATATATCTCTGTCCCATGATCATGCTGTATTGTAGATACTCTTTTGATCGTTTGATGTATAATCACTGTTAATTGGAAGCGCTCACATGCTGATATAATCGGGTAGAGAAGAAGCATCGGGGTGGGGGGTAATGGGTTTACTTTTCCTTATTGTATACTTGTTTTGTCTCTTTTGGTGTGTTGTTTCTTTTGTTTGTTGCAAAATGAAAATAAAAGTTTAAAAAAAAAAAAAGAACATAAGATATGCCATACTGGGTCAGACCAAGGTCCATCAAGCCCAGTATCCTGTTTCCAATAGTGGTCAATCTAGGTCATACATACCTAGCAGTTTCCCCAAAAGACACAGGTACTGCAGTGCTTGTACTGGGTCAAGCATTGATATCCTGGGTCCCTTCTTAATAATGGTTTATGGACCTTTCCTCCAGGAACTTGTCCAAACCTTTTTTAAACCCAGCTACACTAACAGCCTTTACTACATCCTCTGGTAACAAATTCCAGAGTTTGATTTCACGTTGAGTGAAAAAATATTTTCTTTGATTAGTCTTAAATAGTTTACCCTGTAGCTTCATTGTATGTCCCCTAGTCTTTCTATATTCTGATAACGTAAACAATCAATCTACGTTTACCCGTTCCACTCCGTTCATTAATTTATAGACTTCTATCATATCTCCCCTCAGCCGTCTCTTTTCCAAGTTAAAGAGCCCTAACCTTTTTAGCCTTTCTTCATAGAAGTATCCTTCCATCCCCTTTACCATTTTGATGGCTCTTCTCTGAAGCTTTTCTAATAACGCTATATCCTTTTTAAGATACGGCGACCAGAATTGCACACAATATTCAAGGTGCGGTCTCACCATGGAACGGTATAGAGGCATTATAATATCTTTTGTTTTATTTTCCATTCCTTTCCTTATGATACCTAGCATTCTTTCTCCAGGACCAAGCAGGAAGTCAGTCCTCACATATGGGTGTCATCGGTGGCTGCAGTCATCGGATGTTCCCTGTAAATAGTTATCTCCAAGTTATAATGCCCTGTTCAATGTAATTTCAGTTTGTTCAATGTAAACCGCACTGATGCAGAATAGCGCGGTATATAAGAGAATATAAATAAATAAATCGGTGCCGATGAAGCCCCAGCGGAGCATTTCCCCAGCTTTCTATGAAAGCCTTTGGGAATGCAGGCACGTATGTGCGGTTCCCTTTCCCCTAAAGGTGCCATCTTACCTCAGTCTCTTTTTTTCAGAGAAGCCCACCGGACGTGAGTCCTGTCCTCCCGGTTAAAAGTAGATTTTTTCGGTGATTATCGCTATTTTTTCTCCCGGTTCGACGCCGGTTCCCCTCCTGCCGGGTTCGGTACACCGGTATCGAGCCCGATTCTTCTTTTTCGGTTTTTGCCCTTCGTGGCTGGCGTTCACGTCCTTTTTTCCCATTTTCCCTGGAAGGCCGGTCCTTTGACCTCGCGGGGACTCTTTTTTCCCCGATGGCTTCCAGTGGTTTTAAAAAGTGTGAATGGTGTAAGAAATTAATGTCTCTCACCGACACACACGACTGCTGCCTTTGGTGCCTCGGTCATGATCACGACCCTAAGTCGTGCGGGCCATGTGGGAATATGTCTTCCAAGGCACTCCGAAGTCGCCAGCAGCAGAAAGAAAGGCTTTTCTCGGACTCAGCCTCCAGCTGGGCTCGCACCTCGTCTGAGGCCTCGACATCTCGAGATTCCGATCCCGAGCGCTGTCGAAGCTCCTCGGACAGGGGGTCCACCGACCGGGAACGGAAGAGGAAGAAGCGGCTCGTGAGGGCGTCATAGGAGGAGGTCCCTGGCTCCTCGAGGGCCAGGTCTAAGACCCCCGACCGTCGCCCCGGGCCCGTGGAACAAGAGAAGCCTGCCAAAGTTCCTCACGTGGAGCCGGAGTCTGCTGGACACATAAGCCCCGTAGTCCTCGAGGACTCTCCTCCCAGAGAGCCGACGTCGGGCCCAGCGCCCCCAGGGCCCGAGTCGGTGGCTGCTGCCTCTCCCGAGCTGAGTCTCAGGATGACAGCCTTGGAGAGCAGACTGTCTGCCTTCAGGGAGCAGCAGCGGGCACTGATGGCCAGCCTGTCTGGCGCATCTGCCCCAACCACCGGGACATTGACTTCGAAGTCGACCCCGGAGACTGAGCCGATACTCTAGTCCATCATGGCTCGAAGTCGACCTCGGTCGCGGTCTCCCGCGACCTCCCGTTCAGGACCGAGGGCATCGACGCCAGTGCCGAGGGCGTCGGGGCGGGTGCTCCAGGGCCCCGCAGGGTCAGACCCTGACTCCTCCTCGGACGAGTCCGCCTGGGAGACGGAGGACGAGGAGTCTCCCGATACGTTCAAGACTCAGTGCGTCCCGTCGGACTCACCGCAGTCTGAGCCCCGGAGTAGATCCCCTCCAGAGGATACTCGGTTCTCAGAGTTCGTCCGGGATATGACCACTGCCTTGGCCATTCCGGCGGACCCCGAGGAAGAGCCTCGAGCCGAAGAGCTCGAGGCGCTGCAGTATGACTCTCCTCCGAAGGAGGTCTTTACTGTCCCGGTTCCTCCGATGCTGGAACGGCTCCTCTTCCGTATGTGGGAGGCACCAGCCTCGGCGCCGGTTCTGAGCAAGCAAGTCGACTCGATTTATCGACTCAGGAAGTGCCCTGGTTTTCAGAAGGCACAGCTTTCACACCATTCTATGGTTGTGGAATGGGCCCTGCATCGTCTGAAGAGCCAGAAGATGCACTCCGCGGTGCCCCCTGGCAGGGAGGCCCGAAACCTTGATGGCGTTGGTAGAAAGTGCTTCCAGGGCTCGATGCTTGCTTGCCGTGTCCAGTCGTACCAGCTGTACATGGGCATGTACTTGCGGGACCTGGCCAAGGAGTTGGCTGGGTTCTCTGCTGGTCTCTCCGGGGAACCCTTGCAGAGATTTAAGTCCTTGTCTTCGGGGATTCGGGACTGCTCGAAGTTCATGTCCCGTGCCACCTACGATGGCTTTGAGGCTTCGGCGCGAGTCGCGGCAGCTGGCATCGCGGCTCGATGCCAGGCGTGGCTGCAGTCATCGGACCTCAAGCCATGGGTTCAGGACAAGTTGGTTGATGTCCCTTGCTGATGTGAAAACCTCTTTGGCAAGCCCATGACTGAGAAGGCCGCTCAGCTCGAAACAGAGCACCTTACATGGACAAGGCTGTCTAGGAAGACCTCTGCCCCTTCTCATAAAAAGAAGGGCTCAGGTAAAAAGCCCTTTTACCCGAGGAAGGGCACTGCCTACAAACAGTACCCTCAATATAAGGCTGCCCAAGCTGCCCCTCAGAGTCAGCAAGCCAAGGGGCAGGGTAAAGGGCCCCGTAGGCAGAGGACCCCCAAGCCTCTGGCCCCTGCTCCCATTCAGCAGGGTGGGGGTTTTTGACTCCTTGAGCATAGCCTCTTCATCCCTGCTCTCCCAACCCTGCACAGGAGGTTGCCTAGCCCTCTTTGCCCACCAGTGGCCCCTTATCATCGGGGACAGTTGGGTGTTGGACTTAGTCCGCAGGGGCTATGCACTGCATTTTCACCAACTGCCTCCTCCTTACTATCCAGGGGAGCCTCCAAGGCCTCCCCTGCACACAGACCTTCTCCTTCAAGAGCTTCAAGGTCTGTTGGTGGACAAGGCGGTGGAGCCTGTGCCTCCCCACTTGCAAGGTCACGGATTCTACTCAAGGTATTTCCTGGTACCCAAAAGAACTGGTGGCCTTCAACCCATTCTGGACCTCAGGAACCTCAACAAGTTCCTAGAGAAAGAAAAGTTCAAGATGCTTACTCTTGGAACACTTCTGCCCTACCTCTAGCAGGGAGATTGGCTATGCTCCTTAGATCTAAAGGATGCGTACACTCACATCCTCATTCATCCAGACCACAGAAAGTACCTCAGGTTCATTGTGGGAGGAAACCATTATCAGTACAGAGTGCTGCCTTTCGGCCTCACCTCCACTCCCAGGGTCTTTACCAAATGCCTGGCAGTGGTGGCGGCCTACCTGAGAAATCAGGGAATCTTTGTCTTCCCCTATCTGGACGACTGGCTCATCAGAGGTCAGACATGCCAGGAGGCCAGACAGGCCACCCTCAGGACTATTGCTCTTCTTCAAGGCCTGGGATTTGTCATAAACTTCGCAAAGTCCACTTTGCTCCCCTCCCAGAACTTGGAGTTCATAGGGGCAAGGCTGGACTCTGTTCTGGCAAAGGCATTCTTGCCAGCAGACAGGGCCCAAAGACTGATGGACTTAGCAAATCAGTTTCTCAAAGGGTCAGTGGTCTCCGCCAGACTCTGCCTGAGACTGCTTGGCCACATGGCTTTGACAGTACATGTGACCCCCAATGCCAGGCTCCATATGAGGCCTGCACAGTGGTGCCTCCAGACTCAGTGGTCACAAGCCACAGGCAGCCTCAGAGACAGGATAAGGGTGTCCAGACAATTTCTGAACTCCCTCAACTGGTGGCTGCACCCACTCAATCTTCTAAAGGGGGTGCCTTTTCAGATTCCTGGTTACACGGTGGTACTGACCACCGATGCCTCCCTGCAGGGCTGGGGAGCTCATTGTCTAGAAAAGTGCACCCAGGGCCTGTGGTCTCCTTGGAAAGCTGCACAGCAGATCAATCTCCTCGAGCTCAGAGCTATTTGATTAGCACTCAAAGCTTTCTCTCCTACCTTGGCTCATCAATCTGTCCTGGTTCAGACAGACAACCAGGTAGCCATGTTTTATGTGAACAAACAGGGCGGGACTGGGTCCAGAATCCTTTGTCGGGAGGCTCAGGACCTTTGTTCATTTGCCCTCAAGCACAACATGCTCCTCAAGGCTGTATACCTTCCAGGCCAGGACAACTTCCTGGCCGACAGATTAAGCAGGATTCTGCAGCCCCACGAGTGGCAGCTGCATGCTTCAGTAGTTCAGAAGATCTTCCTGAACAAGCAACTGCCAAAGTTCTGCTCCGGGCAACTGCATCCTCTGAGAATAGCAGCAGATGCTTTTCTGATTCCATGGTCTCAGGGCCTCCTGTAGGCGTTTCCTCCCACACCCTTGGTGGCTCGAACTCTCTTCAAAATTCTTCAGGACAAGGCCTCGGTCCTGCTGGTGGCTCCCAGATGGCCGAGACAGCCTTGGTTTCCTCTTCTGCTTCAACTGGCGGTGGATCCCCCACTGCCTCTGGGGTTGCAACCCGACCTTCTCTCACAGGAGCAGGGTTCCCTTCTGCACCCCAATCTCAAAGCTCTCAATTTGATGGCCTGGAGGCTGCAAGGGTAGTCTTGGCTCCCTGGGGCCTACCTCAGGAAGTTGAGGAGGTTGTCCTAGCCTCTAGGAAAACAGTCCACTAGGAAAACCTATGCTCTCAAATGGAAAAGGTTTTCTGTGTGGTGTCAGCTACGTACAGAGGATCCTTTCTCCTGTACTGTGCCAGTAGTGCTTCAGTACTTACTGCACTTATCAAATCAGGGACTTTCCAATTCTGTTCGGGTCCACCTCTCAGCTCTAGCAGCTCACCACTCTTTGGTGGAAGGACATTCTTTGTCAGGTCACCCCTTGGTGTCCCGCTTCCTCAGGGGTTTGCTTTTGCTCAAGCCTCCTATCCATCCTCCTGCCCCTGAGTGGGAGTTGAATGTGGTCTTGCAGCAACTGACTCGCCCACCTTTTGAGCCGATGGCTACTTGTCCACTACGCTTCCTCTCCTGGAAGACACTCTTCCTGATAGCCCTTACCTCGGCTAGGCGAGTGAGTGAGCTTCAGGACCTGGTCTGTGATAGGCCTTACACCAGGATTTATAGGAACAGGGTAGTCCTTAGGACTCATCCAAAGTTCCTCCCAAAGGTTGTCTCCTCTTTCCACCTCAATCAGGAGGTGGTTCTTCCAACATTCTTCCCTAGGCCTCATGCAAGCCAGGCTGAAGCAGTCCTGCATACCCTGGACTGTAGGAGGGCCTTATCCTTCTTCTTGACCGTACGCAGGGGCATAGAAGGGCTACTCAGCTCTTCGTATCCTTTGACCCCAGTAAGTTGGGGTTGGCTGTGTCCAAGCGTACCTTGTCCATCTGGGTGGCTGACTATATCACCTGGGCTTACAAGGCGGCTGACCTTCCTTTGCAGGGTAGGGTCACAGCCCATCATGTCAGGGCAATGGCTGCCTCAGTGGCTCATCTCCGCTCTGTGCCCTTGGTAGACATCTGCAGGGCTGCAACTTGGTTTTCAAGCCAGACTTTTGCGGCCCATTACTGTCTGGAGAGGAAGTCCCATAGGGACAGTGCTTTTGGCCAAGCAGTACTCCGGAATCTCTTTGAGGTTTAGGCAACTCCTGCCCTCCTGCCCTCTGTTGGGCTACCGGTGGAGGTTGTGTCCTTGAAAAGCCTTTCTTTGCTGCTGAGACTAGAGGGAGTACTCTTGTTCAGCTTGGGTTCCTCGGTAGCCAAGAGCTAGGGAGTCACCCATATGTGAGGACTGACTTCCTGCTTGGTCCTGGAGAAAGAGAAGTTACTCACCTGTAACAGGTGTTCTCCAGAAGCAGCAGGAATCAGTCCTCACAACCCTCCCTCCTCCCCTTGGAGTTGCAGTTGTACATAGTTTATTTTTTCCTTTTTGTGTGCTGTTCTTAGCTATGTCATTTGACTGAGGTAAGATGGCACCTTTAGGCGGGAAGGGAACCGCGCATGCGTGCCTGCATTCCCAAAGGCTTTCATAGAAAGCTGGGGAAATGCTCCACTGGGGCTTCATCGGCGCCGATGACACCCATATGTGAGGAATGATTCCTGCTGCTCCTGGAGAACACCTGTTACAGGTGAGCAATGTTCCCTCTAATTTTCTGTAGTTTGTGTGCGCATAAAATATCAGCTGTGCAGCTTTTGAAGGAAGGTTAAATTTTTGTGCGCCACATGACGACACTCGGAGTTATATACATTAAAATTTGACTACACGTCAGAATACAGTATGTACACCTCATTGATTTTAATCAAATTAAATGAAAATAGACGATTACTAAATGAAGCGGAAAATTTCTAGTAATTACAATCACAACTTTTAAATTTTAAGACGTCTGTGTTGTTTTCTATCAGAATCAGAACCATAATTTTTGTGCGCTCTGTTGTAAAGTATGTGCACTCGCTCAGCGAGGTGTGTGCGCACGCACACGCGCACAGCTTAGAGGGAACAGTGCAGGTGAGTAACTACTCTATTTATTCCCAGGTCTTTCTGGAAGCTTTTGGAATCTTTTCTGCAGCGCCATTTTACCTCAGTCTCTTCTTTTCCATGAAACCACTGTTGTTTGAGCCATGGTTTTTCCCCTATTATTTTCCTCGCTATTCCATGTGACTTCTCACTGCCTACCTGCCTGCCTCCCATTCCGGCATCTTTCTTTCCTTTTAGAATTCCATTAGTTTAGAGTTTTGGTCACTTTAAAGTTTCCTTTATTTGCTGCGGCACCATTGCCCCCTTAGGCATTGGTGCTTTGGCAACATATAGTAAATGATTTTCACTAAAAATTGAGCTGTTTGATTTTGCTGCAGCCACTTTTCTGGGTGATACGTCAAAGAAACTAGCTAGAGGGTTTAAGTAGTGTTCCAGGCACTCAAGGACCATATCCATTAGAGATACTCACGGTGCCTTCAGTGCCTGGGACCTGATCATCAGCTCTCTTTTTGTAATTTTTATAGATGACAAAAAAAGGACTCAAGGGTCAAGAAAAACTGTGTGAAACTATTTTTGGTGCTATGAAGTCCAATCCATCAACATTGGCATCAGTGGTACCAGTCTCTATGGCATCGAAGGCTCCATCAGATGCTGGCAGTGCATCAACATCAAGGAGATCTGCAGCCATCTTTGAGTCAAGAAGCCATATTCCCCCAGAGCATCAGCCATTGACTGATGTTCATTTGAAGGTGAAGAAGGATTCGTCTTAATCTTCATTGATGCCAAAGGGTGAAAACGTCGAGCATCGGGTGGAAGCTTTGGTGCAATGATGTTGAAAACTTCTGAGACATGGCATTGGGAGCAAAAAAGGGGTCTAATCGGCCCCAAAGAAAGGAGAACTAATCCTCCAGGACATCGGAGGGGCAGCGACGGCCTACTGAGAGCCAAGAACAAGTAGCCAATACACCCTCTTAGGATCCAGGAACATCAGTGAGGGTGATGTGGCCCTGCAGCCTTTGGAGACAGTAGCCATGGAGAAATGCTTTTTGAGGTGCTATTGAGGAGTGCATCACAATGTTATTTGCCATGCAGCAAGTCAGTGCCTTGATGTCTGCTGCTTTGACATTGACAGCAGTCCAGCCAATTCTCGAGAAGCACTGAATGCTTGTGGGAAAGGCATTGACACCAGGGCTTTGAAGAGCTCCGACACCGGAGCCTGCCCAGTCGATAACCCTTTCAAGTGCATTGGGGCCCAGTGCTTCCCCAAAGTTTAGAAAGTCATCGGTGCATCGATGCTCCCAAAGGAGCTCCCGATCCCCAAAGGGCAAGAGAGTCATCCAGGCTGACAATCAGAGAAATTTTGTTTTCCTCTCTGAATCAGACTCGTCACTGATGATGATTCTGAAAGCATGTTGGAGGAGAAGTCCCCAGAGCTTCCATCGGACTCTTCTCTACTTCATGAGAGGTGTAAATCATCTTCTGAGGACATGACTTTCCAAGATTTTATTTGGGATATGGCTCAGGCCAAACCATTTTCTTTGGAGACTAAGAATGAGTCCAGGACAGAAGACATGGAGTTCCTTCAGTACTCCTCTGCCACTAAGGAAGCAGTGACAGAGCCTGTGCACTTCATCCTTCAGAGGGTACAGAAGAGAATGTGGGAGAACCTCCTCAAGAGTGTGCAAAGAACTGAAATATGAGATTGCAGACCTACTATTAGTACTCTGTTGGGGAGGAGTGGCTCAGGCTGGAGGACCAGGGGTTCAATTCCCATGTAGGGACAAGTAACCTCAGGCCAGAGGGACTGGGGTCTCTAGTCCCATAGCCACGCCTTGTGGCCTTGGGCAAGCCACTTAACCCTCCCGTGCTTCAGGTGCACTTAGACTGTGAACCCTTTGGGGACAAGGGAATAAAAAGTGCCTGTTAGAATATATATGTAAACTGCTTTGACCCAGTGAAAAGCAGTATATAAGCACAGCTAAATAAATAAATACATAAATAAACAAAATCATTCAAATCATCTGTAGTACCTGAGGACTGCAGTGTGACCAATGTAACGACAATTTTTAAAAAGGGTTCCAGGGGTGATCCAGAAAACTACAGACCGGTGAGTCTGACGTCAGTACCAGGCAAAATGATAGAAACCATTATAAAGAATAAAATTACTGGACATGTAAGATAGCCATGGTTTAATGGAAGAAAGCCAACATGGATTTAGTCAGGGAAAGTCTCGTCTTATTAATCTGTTAAATTTTTTTGAAGATGTGAATAAACAGGTAGACAGAGGTGAGTTGGTTGATGTGGAGCCTGATTCCCTAAGGGGCACATACAGGCCATCTGGGCAGCCTCGAGCAGAATGGGCTCATTAGGACCCAATTCTGCACTGCAGGAGCTAGACGTTCCCGTGGGTGCAGGATCAGGCCCTGGGAGGCGACCAGGCGTGCCCCTGCATTGCCACGGGGACGTCTTCCCTGCAGCACAGCCTGCCCGCAGCTGATGAGACCCTTCTTCCCTGCTGCCTGACCCCCGACGGGGGCAGCAGGGCCCCGGATTGGGTGGCGGGGACTCACTCTGCTTGCCGCAGATGCTTCAGGAGGCCTGGCCAGCCAACACAGAGGGGTGGCCAGCACTTATTCCACCTCTGAGGTGGAACAGTCTGGCAGTACCCCCAATGCCAGCAGGACGTACAGTCGTAAGCACAATCAGCCTAGTACGTCCATGTGCCGGTCTCGCCCATGCTCCTTCCACTCTCCGTCCATGTGCTGGTCCCGCCCATGCTCCTCCCACTCTCCGTCCCTGTGCGGCTTTGTGCGTGCAGAGGGGATGGGAGGCAGTATACAGCGAAGGCCATAGTGTATCTGGTTTTTCAGAAAGCCTTTGACAAGGTTCCAAATGAGAGACCCTTGGTGAAATTAAAAAGTCATGTGATTGGAGACAGTGTAGTATTGTGGATCAGGAACTGGATAAAAGATAGAAAGCAAAGAGTAGGACTAAATGGCCAATTTTCTCAGTGGAGAAATGTGAATAGTAGAGTACCCCTGGAATAGGAATAACAAGTGAGGTGACATAATTTGCAGATGACACAAAATTATTCAAAAGTTGTTAAAATGCAAGAGGTGCTAAAATTCAAATAGTGCAGACTGGTCCAACGCTCTGTTAATTAATTCCTCTGATTTCCTCATCAGACTCATCAGTAGCACAGAAGATCTTCCTCCTCATTCTCCTTCTTTATCCTCCAGCTTTCTGTATAACCGTTGCCATCATTGTGATCATTACAAACCAAGTTTTCTCTCTTTTCCAATTTAGTTACTGTGACTTGGGATTTCCAAGTTTCCATTTGCTTAAATTGCTATAGTAATGTTTTCCACTCAGGAAATTGACATTGAAACACTACAAGGTATACCTGAGGCATTACTGATGACATAATGCTAAGAAAAGGACCCACTCTCAAGGAATGGAACAAAGCAACAGTGACCAATCAGACTGTGCCTGACATCAAGGAGACCAATAGGACAGTATTTCCTGCTGGAGTTGTTCTCTTAGGGATTTTGCCATAGCTTTTAATACATCTTCAGAATGAGAAAAAACCTGCAGTTAGGACAGGAGACATATCTTTATCTTTATCTTTATTAAAACACTTGATATACCACCCAGGCCGAAGCATCAGGGCGGTGTACAATCATAAAATTAACGACTGCTAAAAAGAAAGGAACGCCATAAAATAATAGGACAGAGGAAGAGACAGTAAGACAAATAAATAAAGTAGGTAAATAAAACAGATAGCAGGGAGCCTGGGAGCCTGGGTACAGGAGGGTAAGGCGGGAAAGGAGGGGGGGGATGATAAAGGGAAAAGGGAAGAAGGGGAGGGGGAGGCGCGACTAGGGAGTGGAAACACCATCAGCAGAGGGGGGGGAGATCAAAAGCCTGACAAAAAAGGTGTGTCTTAAGGAGAGTCTTGAAACGGGTGTAGGATGATTCAGTGCAGAGTGGGAGGGGAAGGGAGTTCCAGAGGGCAGGGGCTAAGAAGAAGAAAGCAGAGTGACGGGTAGATTCAAGATGAGCCTGAGTAGGTGATGGGAGAAAGAGACGATTACCGTGAGACGAACGTAGGAAACGGGGAGAGGGCTGGAGACGAATGATATCAGCCAGGTACTGGGGGGAGTCAGAGTGAAGAGCCTTGTGAGCAAGAATATAGATACATAGACCTGTATCCTCCATTTATCAGTTGTCATATCTACAACTAATCCAAGACAATGTATATGCACATAGCAAAATTACTACAGCATAGATAAAACTTCATAAAAATACATTAGTACCAAAAATGCTGAACTTCTCAATCTCACTACATCAGTCCCAGTCATTGACCACTACCCACAGTCCAGCTCAACCATCCTTACCTCTGCTGAAGCTATATATCAGGTAACCCATTCCACAACCCGATCCACACTATCCAGTAGTCTTTACTGTGATAATCAGACTGAGCAGCAAGTCATAACCCTGAATCCTATTCTGCAAATCAGGGGTGCTGAACAGGTTTTCCACAGTGAATACATATGAAATCTATCTGCATACAGTGAATGCAAATAGATCTCATACAGTGCATACAGTGAATGCAAATCTGCATACAGCAAATGCAAATAGTGGTTGGGATAAGGGCCGGAGTGCCAGGGGTTTGAATCTCACTATAAGACAGCAACCTTGAGTCGGAAGGACTGGGGTTTCTAGTCGCACAGGTGCTCCTTCTGGCCTTGGGCAAGCCACTTTACCCTCTGTTGCCTCAGGTATAAAAACATAGACTGTGAGCCCTTCATGGACAAGGGAAAAATATATATACAGTATCTGAGTGTACACCACTTTTAATGGTAGAAAAGTGCTATGTAAGCCTGGTTAAATAAATAAATCTCATGCATATTCAATGCGGAAATTAATTTTGGATTATACTTATGGCTTTCTAGTAGTAGTTCAAGGTGAGTTACATTCTGGGACTGTAGATATTTCCCTGTCCCTGGAGGGCTTACAATCTAAATTGTATCTGAGGTAATGGAGTGTTAATTAATATATTCAAAGTCACAAGAAGCAGGGGTCAGATTTGAACCCTATCTTCCTTGGTTTCCAGACACTATGCTTCTCCCAATCCAAATCCAGGTTAGGACACCCTAACATAAATCATTTATTACCAGTTAACGTGTGCTAATGCCATTAATGAGCACTGTTGGCCACAGGGTCCAATAAACAAAATAACCCCCTCATCTGAATACAGGTGCTACTGGAAAGTGAACTCCTGAAAAATCCCACATAGTGGCTGTATATAAATATTGAACAAATAAGGTGATAAAATTAAATCTTGCAGTTCCCCATAACAAAATTCCAATTGTGTGGACCAAAACAGTCCCAACATCACCTGTTGAAAAAGCTTATCCAAATAATAATAAAGCCATTCCAAAACCACACCTAACAGGCCAATGGCCTTCAGCATAGCCAAAAAAATTAATAGAATGCTAGGAATAATAAGGAAAGGCATGGAGAATAAAATAAAAGATATCATAATGCCTCTGTATTACTCCATGCCGCAACTGCACCTTGAATATTGTGTGAAGTTCTGGTCGCCACTTCTAAAAAAAAGATATAGCAGAACTGGAAAAGGTACAGAGAAGGGCGCCCAGAATGATAAAGATGATGGAAGGATACCTCTATTAGAAAAGGCTTAAAAGGTTAGGGCTCTTTAGCTTGGAAAAGAGATGGCTGAGAGGAGATATAATAGAGGTCTATCAAATAATGAGCAAACGTAGTTCAGTTCTTTACTCCTTCAAACAAATATAAAGACTAGGGGAAATGCAATGAAGCTACAACGCAGCACATTTAAGACTAATCTGAGAAAATAGTTTTTCACTTAAAGCATAATTAAGTCTGGATAAAGCTGTTAGAATAACTGGGTTTAAAAAAGGTATGGACTCGTTCCTGGAGGAAAGGTCCATAAACCATTACTAAAATGGACTGGGGGAAATCACTGAGTTAGGCATCATGGAATATGTCTACAGGGGCAATTTCTCCAAATGGGTTAGTTTGTACATACCATGACAGTCATGAACTTCACTCCTAAGCCAGGGTATGTGGAGTATGATCTCAGTCTGTCAAATTTACTGCTAACTCTCATTCTGTGAAAGAGAGCTTCTTTCTGGAGTTCATAAAATGTAACATGTATGAGTAATTTGCAAGATGTGTAGTAATGTGGATCAGGAACTGGTTAAAAGATAGAAAGCAGAGAGTAGGGCTAAATGGCCAATTTTCTCAATTGAGAAAGGTGAATAGTGGAGTACCCCGGGGATCTATGCTGGATCCGCTACTTTTTCACATATTCATAAATGACCTGGAAATAGGAATAATGTTTGAGGTGATCAAATTTGCAAATGACCCAGAATTATTCAAAGTTGTTAAAACGTAAGAATATTATGAAAAATTGCAAGAAGACCTTGAAAAATTGGAAGACTGGATGTCCAAATGGCAGATGAAATTTAATGTGGACAAGTGCGAAGTTGTGCACCTAGGTAAGAACAACCTAAACTATGGTTACACGATAGAAGGTACCACCTTAGAAACCATCACCTAGGAAAAAGATTTAGGCATCATCATGGATAATACATTGAAACCCTCCGCCCAGTGTGCAGCAGTGGCCAAGAAAGCAAATAGAATGCCTCTGTATTGTTCCATGGTGCACCTTGAATATTGTGTTCTATTCTGGTTGCCATATCTTAAAAAGGATATAGCTGAATTAGAAATGGTACAAAGAAGAGTGACAAAAATGGTAAAGGGAATGGAAGGATACCCCTATGAGGGGAAGCTTAAAAAGTTGGGGCTCTTTAACTTGGAAAAGAGATGGCTGAGGGGGGATATGATATAAGTCTATAAATTAATGAATGGAGTGGAACGGGTAAACATCGATCATTTTTTATATCATCAAAAAGTAGAAAGACTAGAGGACACGCAATGAATCTACATGCAACCCATTTAAGACAAATAAGAGAAGATATTTTTTTTACTCAACACAGTCAAACTCTGGAATTCATTACCAGTCGGATGTAGCTGTTAGTGTAGTTGGGTTTAAAAAAAAATTGGACAAGTTCCTGGAGGAAAGGTCCATAAACCATTATTAAAGAGGACCCCGGAAATTCACTGCTTGCCCCTGGACAAGCATTGTGGAACCTGTGTGCCTCTTTGGGAACCTGCCAGATATTTGTTGCCTGGATTGGCCACTGTTGGAAACAGGATACTGGCCTTGATGGACCTTGGTCTGACCCAATAAGGCTTTTCTTATGTTCTTGTGCTCTCTATGCTTGATGTGAACCATCTCATCCATAATCCATTGTCCTGGGCTGCAACTGTCAATCTCTCTTCCTTAGGTTTCATTTTGCCTCCTCTTAACCGCTCATGTGTCCCTGTTTGATCAACAAATGACTCCTAGAGAAATGCTTTGTACAGTATTTCCCACTGTATTTATGAATTTTCCACATCTTGTTCCTCGTTTGCTGATCTAATTCTTTAAAGTTTTTTTTCTTGTTTTGCAACAGGAGAAAGAATAGAAGAGGGAAGCATAATTCCCAGGCTTGTTTTTTGAACTTTAAAAGTGGCTTATGAAACTTGTGATGAAATAAAGTTGGGCAAAAGAGGAGGGTGTGAGGAAATTTATGAGAGGCACTAGAGTGCAGGTGGAGATTGTTTAACCATTGGATTTAGAGAAATTTTGGAAGATCCATGTTTTCAGGGCTTTTCTGAAAACAGATGAGAGCAGTCACAAATCGTATCTCTGTGGGAAGATTACTGCAGACCTTTGAAACTATTGCTGAGAAAGTCTTTTTCCAAGTATCCGTAAGTCAGAATGATTTGGGAGGTGGTATTGTACTTATTTTGCAAGCCTCAGAAGATCATAATTCTCTGGGTGGACTGTACTGTAGTTTTGGATGAGGTGAGACATATACATGTAGACTGGTGCTAGACCTTCTCTAATTTTGAAAATTGATAGTATGAGTTTAGAGCAGATTCTCCCAGCTATTGGGAGAATGTGGAGCTTTTCAGGATATGTGGAAGCACTGTCAAATCTAGATGCTCTAAAAATTAGCTTGTTCGCTGCGTTTTGAAAGGTTTGCAATCAAGCAATTTTCTGTTTGGCTAAGTCTAGGCTGACTATATCACAGTAGTCAAGAGTGGGGAGAATGATTGCTTGAACTATTTTGTGATAATGGTTTGTAGAGAAGAATCCCAAATTTGTTAGAGTAATCTCAAGGTTAGGAAGAGCTTCTTGGATAAGGATGATATCTGTAAGCTCATGGTGAGGTTTTTATTACCCTTTCTTCTGTTTTTACATTGTAAACTGCTCGACTCAAATTTAAGGATGAGATAGGAGGAAAAGGCCCAATAATCAGCGGTGGCCACTAGGCATTATAAAGTGACTAACCATTGCCATCTCTTTACCTAAGCTTCCCCTTATAAAATTACCCTCCAGATATCAAACCACTGCATTAACTCTTACTGTGGGCATGTGTTATCCATTAGTGCACACTAATTCACAAATTAATTTCTTTACACACTTTAGTAAACAGACGGGATAAAATGAACACCATAAGTTAGATATTATGCTTTATTTATGGTTTATGGATTACTATACTATATCGAGATATGCCAAACCGCAGAGATAGAGGGTGGCACAGTTTCTCTATATAATTTAATTTAATTTAAAGTTGTTAAAACTCAAGAGGATTGTGAAAAATTGCAAGAGGATCTTGATAAATTGGAAGACTGGGCATCAAAATGGCAGATGAAATTTAATGTGGACAAGTGCAAGGTTAAGCACCTAGGGAAGAACAACCCAAACTATGGTTACAAGATGCAAGGTTCCACATTAGGAACCACCACCCAGGAAAAAGATTTAGGCGTCATTGTGGATACCATGTTAAAACCCTCGGCCCAGTGTGCAGTGGCGGCCAAGAGAGCAAATAGAATGATAGGTATCATAAGGAAAGGAATGGAAAATAAAACAAAGGATATTATAATGCCTCTATATCGTTCCATGGTGAGACCGCACCTTGAACATTGTGTGCAATTCTGGTCGCCGTATCTTAAAAAGGATATAGCGATTTTAGAACAGGTACAGAGAAGAGCCACCAAAATGGTAAAGGGGATGGAAGGATACTCCTATGAAGAAAGGCTAAAAAGGTTAGGGCTCTTTAACCTGGAAAAGAGACGGCTGAGGGGAGATATGATAGAAGTCTATAAATTAATGAACGGAGTGGAACGGGTAAACGTAGATCGATTGTTTACCTTATCAGAATATAGAAAGACTAGGGGACATGCAATGAAGCTACAGGGTAAACTATTTAAGACTAATAAAAGAAAATATTTTTTCACTCAACGTGTAATCAAACTCTGGAATTTGTTACCGGAGGATGTAGTAAAGGCTGTTAGTGTAGCTGGGTTTAAAAAAGGTTTGGACAAGTTCCTGGAGGAAAGGTCCATAAACCATTATTAAGAAGTGACCGAAGATATCAATGCTTGACCCAGTACAAGCATTGTGGAACTTGTGTCTCTTGGGGAAACTGCTAGGTACATATGACCTAGATTGGCCACTGTTGGAAACAGAATACTGGGCTTGATGGACCTTGGTCTGACCCAGTATGGCATATCTTATGTTCTTATGTTCTTATAATTATCTCTTTATTTTAGAAAATGGTAAGCAATTAATTCAGGGATTTGTGGATACAGGAAATGGTTCATAAATTAACAGAAAGAAAAAACAGCAACACCACCATAGAAAATATAATGCATCTTGCTTTGTATTTTTATGGTTTATGCATTTATTAGATTGTTTATAGAATTATATTTAAGTGTCTTATTTATTTATTTAATTATCTGTGGTGGTGTTAGCAATTTTTCTTTCTGCTCATTTTGTAATTCCTTGCTCTCTGGACTCCTCTCGTATATTGTCAAGTCAAAATTTAGCCACCATGGTCGATGCTGTTTTTAAATGTCAGCGGTTAAATAAAATATATAGTAATATAGTAAATGATGGCAGATAAAGACCAGCATGGTCCATCTAGTCTGCCCAGTAAGATGGCAAGAGTAGGTGCATCTGCCGCTCCGTGCAGGTCACACCCACACCCTTGTTTGTTGAGAAATTAGATAGTTACATTTACTTTGATTTTATCCTGTTGCTGTAAAGGGATCCACTGTGTCTGTCCCATGCCATTTTGAATTCTGTCACTGTATCTTGAGAAGCAAATGTTTCAAATCATCTTCACTTTCAGCCAGTAATGTGGTATCATCAGCCATAGCAAAGGTTGTTGATGAGTCTTCCACTAATCTTCACATCTCGCTTGTCTTTATACAGTCCTGCTTCTCTGATGATTTGTTCTGCATATAAATTAAAAGGTAGGGGTAAAGTATGCAGCCCTGCAATACATCTTTGCTGATTTTAAACCATTCTCCTAGTTACATTCGAACTGTTGCTTCTTGATCAATGTAAAGGTTGTGCAAGAGAATGATCGGGT
Source organism: Ichthyophis bannanicus (assembly GCA_033557465.1). Classification (NCBI taxonomy): domain Eukaryota; kingdom Metazoa; phylum Chordata; class Amphibia; order Gymnophiona; family Ichthyophiidae; genus Ichthyophis; species Ichthyophis bannanicus. The sequence goes on from CM066034.1 coordinate 938,752,686, forward strand.
GTTCTGGTATAACCATGCTTCTTAATGTGGCCCAGAGTTTCTCATGGTTTACACAAAAGCCTTGCTATAGTCAAAACACATATGGATATCCTTTTGTCTTTTCAAGGATCCATCTCACATCCGCGATAATGTGTCACATTCCTCGCCCTTTCCTGAACCCTGCTTGAACTTCAGGCAGTTCTCGTTCCAGGTATGGTTGTAATCTCTGCTGAATAATCTTGATATTTATTTATTTATTTATTTATTACAATTTCTTATATACCGCACTATTCAACAGCGCGGTTTACATTAAAACAAAAGGACCAGAACAACAGGCTGTTCGGTTTTACAGAGAACAGGTGTACAAACTTGGATAACATTGTTGAACTATTTACATAAAATATCTACAAGTAGGCGTGATGACAAAGCTCTAGAGGTAACATGTGGTTACTTTCTTTGGTGGGGTTATCTAGGCTTCATTGCTGACTGGGTAGTACTTGAGGAACAGGTGATATTTGAGTGCCTTCTTGAACTGAGTTAAGTCAACGATAGCAGGAATGTCAGATGGTAGAGCATTCCAGCATCTTGGGGCGAAAAATTTGAAGGCCCTATTCGCCGTTGTCAGGTTGCATTTTGTCAAGGACTTCGGAATTATTAGAGAGTTCAAAGCTGTTGGTCTTCTGGATCTGTTAGGTGGCACGGTGTGAATGAGTTCTGTAAGTGAGGAGGATGAGAGACCATTGATGGCCTTGAAGGTCAGGAGTAAGGTCTTGAAAACAAGCCTTCCGTGTATGGGGAGCCGATATATTCAACACCACTATCCTGATAATGGCTGCTGCTATATGCTCTATATACATATATATATATATATACTGTACATATACACAAGAGAAGCAGTATAGAAAAATTGTTAAAATAAATAAATTATATATACATACATACATATACATATACGTTGTCACAACGCCGCCCTGGCGGTTGATGGTGGTCAAGGCAGGTCGGACATAAAGAAAAGTACAGTTGGGTTTGGTATGTTTCTCTTTCTAGGGCCCAAGGTTATATAGCCTCGGTAGCATCCTGTATTACCAAAAATACCCAGAGAACAAAAGGTCATCGAGTGTAGGGAAAAATAAGGCTTTATTTCCCCTGGTTTGCACAAAGGTTCAAAGGATCGGCTTCAAACACCAACAGAAATCTCCTTACATCAGGTTACAAAAATCACAACTCAGATTCAAAACAAAAACTGTTCTTTTCACAGAAAGGTTACAAAAGCAGGCATTCCTATTTACACCGGTTTTAGTGCTCACTGGTTACACAAGCATTCTACCGCTTCCCGTGATGCAATAGATGCAATCCATGTCTTCCTCTGAAAGGGATTCTACCTCTTCCACTTGCATCGGTTCCTCCAGCAAAGTATCTGAGACAAAGTCAACCGTTCCCGGCAAGCTATAGTTAGGTTTCTCACCCAAATGCTGTATGACCTCCCAGTGTTTGGAGTTTAGTGTGGGGCGTCGGCCATGAGCATTTCTACAGTGTGAATCTCTCTCTTTCTTCCAAGGGTTTACATGCACTTCCTGCAAACCTGGCTTACTTAAAAGTTTCTTATTCAATAAAAACTTTTCATACCTTTTCTTTTGAGCAGTGGGACATGTACAGGGAGCTTCTGTCTCTTGCCCTTTCCATAGGCTGTTTCCAATACAATATGGTTTACCTTGTAACTCTTGCTTCTTTCCTGAGGATGAGGCTTGTGGCCTACTCCTAGGGAGATTCTGCCTTGCTCCAGCAATATGGCTTGGGTTCTGCCCACAGCAATCACAATGCAGCTTTTGCATACCTGAATCTCTTGGACCCTTCTGTAGTCTCTGCCCATTCAGGTTCCTTTGGCTTGTACCTCTTTCCTGCAGTTTTTGTAGCTTCTGCCGCTCCTTCGGCGTCTGAAGGTTCTGCAGCTTCTCTGCGGCCTTCTCTGCTGCTTCTGGCTTTAAGGCTACTTCTGCCTTTCCAGTCACTTCTGCTCGGCACAGCACTTCTTCCAGAGCTCTCACTGCTCCTACTTCTCCTCCTGCTCCTCCTGTACTCCTTATTCCTGTCCTTGCCTCTGCTCCTGTCTTTGCCTCTGCTCCTGTCCTTGCCTTCCCTCCAGTCTTCCTGACTTCCTTTAAAAGGAGTTCCTGTCTTCCTGGATTGGAGGCTGGCTGGTTTTAGGTTACACCCTGTAGGGCGTGGATCCTCAGTCTTCCAGAGGTCTCTCTTGCTCCCCCTATCAGGCTCCTACAAATACTGCAGCTTGTGCACGTCTTTTTTCAAGTTTAAAACATTTTCTTCTATGCCCTGCTGGTCTGCTGCATCACAACGTATATATATATATATATATATATATATATATATATATATATGTGTGTGTATACAGAGAGAGAGAGTGTAGTCAGAACTGGAGCTTTTCAGATAGCAGCAATATCCAATTCACTTCCAATAACTTAGGACAGTCTTTTTGCTATCTTTAGTTTTCCAGATAGTGGACTGAATATCGTTGCTATCAGGATAACTGAGGGGACTGCCCAGATTTTGCCTTGGCACTATGAATTACAGCAGCACTAGTTAGATAGTGCTCCTGAAAATCACCAGATAACCTTGACCAGTGGCACTTATCTGGCTAGCAGGTGTTGCTATCGAGACAAGTGCTTTTAAATAGGCTCCATTAGGGTAATCGTATAAGAGGGCACCATGAGTAGGTGTCATAGAGGTACATATAGGCAGAATGTTATAAAGATACGTTGGCATCTACAGTACTTGTCTTCATAAAATCCTAGCATACGTGGCAGAGAACGCACCATGAACATAGGCAGTATCATTTCTACCTACTCATGAACTCATGAACAGGTGTAAATGACTGCACAAATTTTACACACGAGGATTAAAGTATTTTATAATCTAGGCACTAGCATATGAGCTCCATTGGTGCTCTGTCCAGACCATACCACCAGGAAAGTCTACCAGTAAAGTATCATCATGCCAAAGAGTGTAGTGTAATACTGATCGGTATGTTGTGAGAGATCATTTAGGCGCAAATGCAGACACACACACGCAAGAATGACTTTACACCATTACCTCCTGTATGTCTAGTGTGGGGCATGTTTACTGAAGTTTAATGTGCATTAATGAAAATGACAGGCGTAAGCACCACTGCACCTACAGAAATAAAAGAGCTGAGGTACATGGAAACCTGTGGAGGGGAATTTTAGGAGGGACATCCAAGTGCAATCTGGGATGCCTAAACTAGAAGTTTTTTTTTAATTTATTATTTAGGAAGAATTTTACATATTAATACATCACAAGATATATCACATCTTGTGCAGAAAGGTTTTCAAAAGGTGAAGCCAAACAAAGAACTAAATAACTATGACATATAGCAAATACCTCCAAGCCCACATACTGGAGGAAGCAAGTACACAAAGCAAAATAATATATCCTCGAGGCAAAAGAAAGTAAATACAGGGAACAAAGCCCTTAGTTAACCGAGATGACCCCTGGACTCCCCTAGGGGTCACCTCCTGAGACAGGTCCCACAGTAGCTTCCACCAGGGAAGTTCTAGATGACACAAAGGCAGACAATTGTTGAGGCTCAAAGAAAATATACCGGGTACCCCCCAGTTTAATTAAACACCTACATGGAAATCTAAGACAAATTAACCCTCCCTACTGGAGTATAGCAGACTTCAACAAAAGAAACTGATTACGTCTCTGCTGCATTACTCTAGAAACATCAGGAAATAATCTTATCTTACAGCCCATAAACTGAGTGTCCTTACATTGAAAAAATATTTTAAGAAGCCAAATATCTGTCGGCATGCAATGCAAAAGTTACCAATGAGGTGGCAGCCGCTGGTGGCTCAGAATCCGATCTTTCCAGAAACGCTGTCAAATCCAAACTGTCAGATGACATTACAGGCGACTGCCTATGCTCTTCCGCTGGCACAAACCTAGATGCAGGTAAGTAGAAAACTCTAGAAACTGGAGTATGGACTCTGCAGGAATCTTCAAGGTGGATACCAAGAAATGTTTTAACAGTTTCTGAGGAGAAACTGTAGGCATCTTAGGGAAGTTCAAGAAATGCAAATTGTGCCTCCTATTAGCATTTTTGGAAAGCTTCAGCTTCCTATCCATAATCCCTGAATCTTTAATAAAGGTCTCATTGCTAGCTTCAATAACTTCCATTCTCTGCTCAAGCTTAACAGCTCTAGTCAAGTTGACACCCGTTTCTGTTCATCCAGCTTCAGAGCATTTTGATTAAACAAATTTAAAATATGTTGCAATTGGGCAGAGATTTCTCCAGCAGAGAAATTCCTTCCCATAAGAACTTAAATTCAAAAGTTTTTGGCCTTACCAAATGGGCTGAGGTAAAGACACAGAAGAATGCAGGAGAGGATCTTCTTGAGGGGGGTAACTCACCAGGTTGACCCACTCCAGCCAACTGCTCAGTGCCTCCAGGAACCGCAAATTGAGCAACCAGTATCTCCTCACTCTAAGAGCCTTTTCTTGTTTGAGAGTGCTGCAGCATGGGAGGTATTGTGCTGAGATCAACACCCAGCACCCCCTCAACTGATCCTGACACACTTCTTCCTGGCTGCGCCAGCAGCTTGCTTTTCTCTGGGTTCAATGTTGTTTCAGGATCAAGTGTGAGTGGTAGGTCTCCTTCACCCCTGTGTCACCCAGTGAATGCTCCAAAGTTAAATCCCTTTTGGCAGGCTGGGCTAACTGCTTAGCCTTTCTTTTCCTACTCAAATGGGGCATACCATGAAAAAACTACAGAGGAAACACAGAGCACAAAAACTAGTCTGCACTCAGAGGACCGCCAAAGATGCCATCTTGGTTCCCTAAGCTAGAACTTCTGAAAAAAAGCAGCTATGCCAAGGCCAAGGTGCAGACACAATTTCAATGTCCCCAGCCCCCCTACCCCCCCCCCCATCCCCAGTATGGATGTCGGTGGGGCATATACACAGATATATCCAGAAACATATTGCAAAGTCTGGATATCTAGGATAATCTAATGGTTAGAGTTCTGGGCAAGGCGTGAGGCAACTAGGATTCAAGCCTCATTGCTGCTACTGTTGGTGACATTGTGCTATGTATTGGGGATGATAGAGTGCTTTCTGGATGTTTTTGTTGTTGTTAAGTGCCATAGAGTCGGCGTCGACTCATGGCGACCCTCTAGATAGTTGTCCTAAATTGTGTTCGGTCTTCAGTCAGGTGGCTCATTGCTGACAGGCTGGTACCCATAGCTGCTGTTATTTTATCGATCTATCTCATTGCTGGCCTTCCTCTTTTGCGTTGAACTTCTATCTTGCCAAGCATGATATCTTTCTCTAATGATCTCTCTCTTCGCATAGTGTGTCCAAAGTATGAAAGTCGAAGTCTTGTCATCTGAGCTTCTAAAGAAAGCTTAGGTTTGATCTCCTCTAGTGTGGTAGGCGAGGGCCTATGATCCCCTCTGCTTGAACTAGGCAGGCAGGCCTAAGCAGCTTGACCTGTAAATAAAGCCTGTGGTTAGGCCCGAGGGTATGAACCCCCCCCCCCAATGCAGCTTCCATAGAATCGAAACTTAACTAAGCATAACCAAGCATAGCTAAGCAGAAACGAAACTTAGAAGAGATAGAAAAACAACTTTAATTGGAACTGATAAGATGTGTGAAGCTTCTATGGAATTAATTAACTCTGCTGAAAGAAAAGTTACAGTGCCCTGCTTTCCCATATGTTTTGGTTAGCCAGTGACCTTGGAGGAGAATTGTATCAAGAGTCTAAGAACTGACCATTGTAATGAGGACTGTAAGGGGGGCAAGCAGGTGCTGAGCCCAGACCAAGGTCCTCATTGGACAACTACGTAGTGGTACCGGGATCAATAGATAGGATAGAAGGGGTTACCGAGACCAATGAGAAGTTTGCCTATGTCTAGAATGGAAAAGAACAGTATAAAAGTTGTTGTTTTACTAACAGCCATTGCTCAGCCATTTTGAATGTGATTCTGCTTGAGTCTTGTGAACAATAAATGATTTGGACCTTCTGAACAGACTCCTGGTATTATTGGATTGTTTGCGCTCTGCCGCTACATATTCTTGGTGCGTTGGCCGGGAACGTGTGGTTAGTAGAGGGTATACGAGCTGATATACCACGACTTTCCTGCATCATAGAACCCGTGAGGGGAGTCCGAGGTCCAACTCATGCGCTTGCTCGGGAACTGGGACCGGATCCGGTGAGTATAGTTTTTGGTATGTCTAGACAGATGAGTCAGAACTGCAGCTTGTAACTTGGAACTAGTAACTGGCCACTTGTAACTTGTAACTTGGAATTTTGGTAAGAGAGCTTGATCACCTCTCAAGACAGTCCGATTAACCCTGCATAGTGTATCGCGGGGTGAAACTATCGTCTTCTTGGAACTTGGAAAAAGCCGGCATAACTTGTAACTTTGGTATAGCCTAGTCAGAACAGACAGGATTGGGCTGTTTGGGAGTACGTTGCTAGCATGATTGTGTGAATGAAGTGTGGTTGAGAGGTCTGGTGACACAGACCAAGTGAAGGCGGACTCCTGAGTAACGCAGTTCCTGGCCGGGCGACCGCGTCCAGGTCGTAAAAAGGAGGAAGCGACCGTCGTCTTGTCTTGTTTTTTGTTTCCCTTGGATGTTTCTAGGGCCATGAGGACCCCTCACCCACGGTCCGCTCTCCTTTTCCCTTCTGTCTGTTGTTGCGCGCACACATCGATATGGGAGGGGCGGGGTCCACTGTGCACACTCCATTAGAATGTATGATTAAGTATTTTAATAAAGGATATACAGGAGATTATGGGGTGAAAATGACTGCGTCACGATTGCAACTTTTGTGTACTAGGGAGTGGCCCATCGTAGACCCCATGTGGCCCCGAGATGGAACATTTAACATAGGAATTATTAAGTCAGTCCATCGGAAGGTGCGAGCAGCGCACCCCGATCAGTATCCCTATATAGATTCCTGGTTAAGCATTTGTGAAAGCCCGCCCCCTTGGGCTCGGCGCTGTTATGAAGAACAGACACAGCGCCGAGCCCAAAGAACAGACAAAGCGCAGAATAATGGTAGCGCTGACAGAACAGACACAGAAGACAGGGATAGAAAAGCCTGTTTACGTTGATCCTGAATCCCCGGAAGTTGTACTTAGACAGCCCCAAGCTCAGCGCCCAGTAAAAGTGCCACCGCGTCCCGCGGCAGGCCCCCGGGACCGGCGAGATCCACCCCCTACCCCGCCAGAAGCTCATCTAGATGAGCCGCCCCCTGAAGAGGTTGATCCGCCCGAGGGTGAGGAACATTTTGAGTCGTCAGAACAGGAAGAAGAAGAAACGTCTTCCCAGACTGAGACAGACAGTGTAAAATCAGTTGTCAGTGCCAGTTCATCTGTTGCAAGCATAAAGTCCCAAGCCAAACAAAAGCTGAGAAAGAGAACCGTTATCAAGAAAGTAATGCCGTTACGGCAAGTCCCGGGAATGCCCGTTAGGGATGATCAGAATCAGATAGTAGCGGGACCTACGAGTTTAGTTTATGTGCCATTCTCCACTACTGATTTATTGAATTGGAAAAGGCATTATGCCTCTTACACTGACAAGCCCCAAGAATTAACAGAGGTAATGAATACAATTATGCAAACCCATCAGCCTACTTGGGCAGACTGCCGTCAGCTCCTGTCTACTTTATTTACTACTGAGGAGCGGACAAGAATTATGCAAGCAGCTGTCACTTGGTTAGCAGAAAATCCCCTAGTAGAGGGAGCAGAAGGAATAGATAGCCGTGAAGCAGCGAAGAAAGAATTTCCCAACAAAGACCCTCGGTGGGATCCAAACACCGATGTAGGATCCAAAGCCCTAGCTCGGTTTCGCCAAGGCCTTTTACAAGGTCTGCGGAAGGGGGGTCAGAAAGCTATGAACCTTTCCAAAACAGCGGAAATCATCCAAGGCCCAGAAGAAAGCCCAGCAGTATTCTATGAGAGATTAGCTGAAGCATATAGAATGTACACGCCTTATGACCCGACAGCGCCAGGGAGTCTATGCATGGTGAACGCCGCTTTTGTCAGCCAGTCCCAACCAGATATTAGACGCAGATTACAGAAGTTAGAAGGGTTTGCGGGCATGAATACATCACAGCTCATGGAAGTCGCTCAGAAAGTGTTTGTGAATCGTGATAATGAACGACAGAAAGAAAGTGATCGTAAAATGAAGAAGAAAGCGGATTTTTTGGCTGCCGCTTTAGTTGAACAGAAACGGGGAGGTTTCCCTAACCGAAGGAGCAGAGGTAGAGGGCGGGGCCGAGGAGATAGCCGGCCCATACTAGGCGTGAATCAATGCGCTTATTGCAAGGAAGAAGGACATTGGAGGAATGCATGCCCGCAACTCGAAGATGCCTCACATGAAGAAGAAGAGAACGCCCCTCGGCGAGAGAGGGAAAGAGGCCGATCGCAGAATCGCAGAGGAACGACTCAAGTACATTTCCAACGGGAAAGAGAAGAGGCCGTAGAGGCAGTTGTAGCCACCACGGACTATGATCTCGATGAAACAGATTAGGACAGACCAGGCTCCGAATTCGTTTTAGGTTCCCAGGAGCCTATGGTCTGTTTAAAAATAGGGAACCAATTCATGGACTTTATGGTTGATACTGGAGCAGAACATTCTGTAGTAGATAAGCAAATAGCCCCTTTGTCCACAAGAGCAGTCACTATTATGGGAGCAACTGGCGCAAAAGCCACCAAGTCTTTCCTGAAAGACCGAGTATGTGAATTAGGGGGACAGCAAATAGCACACCAATTCCTTTATATGCCTGAGTGCCCCGTGCCACTACTGGGACGAGATATGCTAGCCAAGCTGCAGGCCCAAATATCCTTCACTGAGAAAGGAGAAATGCAAATGACTGTAAATCCAAAACCTGCAGGACTAATGGTGCTTACTGTTCCCCGAGAAGAAGAGTGGAGATATTACAGTACTGAACCAGTTCTTGATACCAATCTTAACATGCCAGCAAGCATTACAGCTCCTCCTGGAGTATGGGCAGAAGATAACCCACCAGGTCTAGCCAAGCACATAGCCCCAGTAATCGTGAACCTCAAGCCTGGAGCAGCACCAGTACATGTTAAGCAATACCCACTCCCAAGACCAGCCATTGAAGGCATCCATCGCCACTTATTAAGATTACTGAAGTATGGCCTTCTCCAAGTATGTCAATCACCTTGGAATACACCTCTCCTGCCAGTTAAGAAACCTGGGACAGGTGATTACCGCCCAGTACAAGATTTGAGGAGAGTGAACGAAGCAGTTGAAACCATACATCCAGTTGTGCCAAATCCCTATACACTCTTAGGATTGATACCTGCTGAAGCTACCCACTTTACTGTCTTGGATTTGAAAGAAGCATTTTTCTGCATACGATTAGCCCCGATTAGCCAATTGTTGTTTGCCTTTGAATGGCAGGACCCTGTCTCAGGAAGACGGGGCCAACTCACCTGGACACGATTGCCTCAAGGATTCAAGGACTCACCCACCATTTTGAGTGCAGCACTGAACCAAGATCTTTCAAGTTATCCTGTAACTCCTGGGAAAAGAGTGCTTCTTCAGTATGTGGATGACTTGTTGATAGCTACCACCTCAGAAAGTGAATGTGCACAAGCCACAAATGACCTTTTACAATTACTAGATGAAGCTGGATATAAAGTTTCCAGAGCCAAAGCGCAGCTATGCCAAACGGAAGTAAAGTATTTGGGTTTCCGGCTGACCAAAGGAAGCCGACGACTGGGACCAGAAAGAAAAGAAGCCGTGTGTAGTATCCAAACCCCAGCCACCAGGAGGCAAGTCAGAGCCTTTCTGGGAGCAGCAGGATACTGCTGAATATGGATACCCAACTTTGCTCAGATTGCTAAACCACTATATGAAGCCACCAAAGGAGAAGAGAAGTCACCACTAGAGTGGGGACCTGATCAAGATGAAGCTTTCAAAACCTTGAAGGAGGCATTAATGTCATCACCAGCACTTGGACTGCCAGATGTCCAGAAGCCTTTTCGCTTGTTTGTACATGAAATGCAAGGGAACGCTCTGGGAATGTTAACCCAGACATTGGGACATTGGGAGCGACCAGTAGCATACCTATCAAAACAGCTAGATACTGTAGCCAAAGGATGGCCTCCATGTTTGAGAGCTGTAGCAGCCACAGCATTGTTAGTGAGTGAAGCAGACAAACTCACCTTAGGACAGAACCTGCGCGTTACAGTACCACATGCAGTGCTTGCCCTTATGGAACAAAAAGGGAATCATTGGTTCACCAATTCTCGAATGCTGAAATACCAGAGCATGCTATGCGAAAATCCCCGAATACAATTGGAAGTGAGCCATGCTCTCAACCCAGCCACCTTGATACCAATCAGCAGGGACCCACCAGAACATGACTGTATGGAAGTGATGGACACTGTGTTTTCAAGTCGACCTGATCTAACTGATGTACCTATAGCGAACCCTGACCAGACTTTTTATTATTATTTTATTATTTTATTTATTACAATTTTTTATATACCGCGCTATTTACAATCAGCGCGGTTTACAGATAACCAAAGACCAGAACAACAGGCTGCTCGGTTTTACATAAAACAGGAAGATAAACTTGGATTCGATAAACTTGGATAATATGGGGTAAAACTATATACATAGAATGTTGGTCTGTTAATTTGATAACATGAAAGAGGTATTTATATGATGTTGACTGTGGGGGTTGTGAAAGGAGGCAAAGTGGTTAAGATTGTAGTGAATATTTTTGAATTTATGTAGGGTAATATTTGTTGATTAGGTTATGCTTGAGAGGGGAAAGCTTTATGGAGGGTAGTATTTGATGAATAGGTTATGCTTGAGGGCCTTTCTGAATTGGCCTATGTTAGTTATAGCACGAATTTCGGGTGGTAGGGAGTTCCAGTGTTTTGGGGCACAGAACATGAAGGCTCTGTTCGCTGTTGATCGGCTACACGTTGTTATGGCCTTCGGTATTATTAGGGTGTTATCGCTATTTGTCTTCTGGATCTTGTTGGTGGTAGTGTTTGTGTGAGATCGATTATTGAGTTTGCAGATAAACCGTGGATGGCCTTGTATGTAAGGACTAGGGTTTTGAATTCGAGTCTGCCTTGTATCGGGAGCCAGTGAAGCTGTTTGAGGATTGGCGTCACATGATCACTCCTGGCCGCTCCTTGTAGAATCCTTGCAGCAGTATTCATGGCAAGTTGAAGAGAGCTTAGGGTGGATTGTGGGAGACCTTGTAGAACTGAGTTGGCGAAATTGAAATGCGGCAATATGAGTGCTTGGAAGATGGTTCTAAAGTCATCTGGGTCCAGTAATGAGCGAAGATGCCTGAGTGTGCGTATTTTGAAGTATACAGCTTTTGTAATATGTTTACATGTGTTTTCAGATTGAGACGTTGGTCCAGCGTGACTCCAAGGTATCTTATTGTTTCTTTTGTGGTTAGATCGCTCCTTTCACACTTATATGTGATGGTGGAATGAAGTTGGGGTCTCTCGTAACAAAGAGAACCTCAGTTTTCTTGTGTTGGATGCGGAGGTTCTGTGAGAGAAGCCATTCTGATACTGCATTAAAGCAATTTATTATGGGCAGTAGGTCTAAATGCATTGTAGAAAATGGCATATAAAGTAGGATATCATCTGCGTATATCATACATTTCACGTTGAATGATCTGATGATATTGCAGATAGGCTGCATGTAGATGTTAAACATGAGAGATGAGAGAGAAGACCCTTGTGGCACCCCTTGTTTTTGATGGAAGAGATTTGATTCTCCCGTTACAGATTTTACATATTGCATTCTGGTGTCCAGGTATGATTTACACCATTCCAGAGCTGAACTACCAATGCCTTTTTCCATCAAACGTGTAATGAGTATCTCGTGATTTACCGAGTCAAAGGCTGCTGCTATATCTAAGAAGATTAGCACAACGCCTTGGCGGATGTTGTCTATGCTGGTGAGTAAGTTGTTGAGGAGAGTGGTGAGGAGTGTTTCAACTCCATGATGTTACTTCGTGGATGGAAGCAGCCTCATCATCAATGGACGACGTTGTGCCGGGTATGCAGTAGTCACACGGGAGAAAGTCATTGAATCATCAGCTCTTGCCTCAGGAACATCAGCGCAGAAAGCAGAATTGATAGCGCTAACAAGGGCACTAGTATTAGGTGCCGGACTCAAGTTGAATGTGTATACAGACTCAAAGTACGCTTTCACAACTTTGCATGCTCATGGAGCTCTGTATAAAGAACGAGGACTCATTACCTCGGGAGGCAAATCAATTAAGTACAGCCCAGAAATATCGATGTTACTAGATGCAGTATGGGCCCCAGCACAAGTTGCTGTTATGCACTGCCGAGGACACCAAACAGGAAAAGGAGAAGTTGCCCAAGGAAACAGATTTGCTGATGCCTCAGCGCGCAAAGCAGCCATGACAGGCCAGATTTCACCACAAGTAACACCAGTACAAGCAGCATTGTTTCCAATACCCCTCAACTTGTGGACACCACGATATACCACAGGGGAACTGGACTATTATTGCACTACAGAAAAGGAGGTACTGAAAGATGGATGGATTGAGCTGCCACCAGCCGAGGGCAACCAACTTCCAGGACGAATAGTGATCCCTGAATCATTGGGACCAGCCTTTGTAAAGGCCTTTCATCAAGCTACACATTATGGGAAAAGCGCAATGGAAAAAGCACTCAGACCCCATTTTTGCATTGCACTGTTGGGAGCCTTGTCAGCCTCAGTAGCCCGTCAGTGCGTCACTTGTGCAAAGAACAATGCCAAGCAAGGTCCTACACCACCACCCCGAGCCCAGTCAGGTGGTGTAACTCCTATGCACAACCTGCAAATAGACTTTACTGAAATGCCAAAAGTCAGTGGATATCGCTACTTGTTAGTTTTAGTTTGCACCTTCTCTGGGTGGGTGGAAGCTTTCCCCACCAGGACTGAAAAAGCCAGAGAAGTCACCAAAGTATTGCTGAAGGAAATCATCCCCCGATATGGAATCCCTGCAGTGATAGGATCAGACAATGGGCCCTCATTTGTATCTCAGATTACCCAACAGTTAGCAAGTGCCCTACAGATACAATGGAAGTTACACACTGCATACAGACCCCAGAGTTCAGGGAAAGTTGAGCGAATGAATCGCACACTAAAATCTCAGTTGTCTAAGCTATGTCAGGAGACCCACCTGAAGTGGCCCCAAGTTCTCCCAATAGCTTTACTTAGAATATGCTCAGCCCCTGTGAAATCATCAGGATTTTCTCCCTTTCAAGTCATGTATGGTAGACCCCCAGCAATAGTGCAGGGGGTCAAAGGGAGTTTGACACAAATTGGTTCAGAAATAACCAGACAAGAACTCCTAGCTCTTAGTTCTGTTCTGCAGACTCTTCATGCGTGGATACAGGACCAGTTACCCATCAGCTTGATGGAATCCTTGCATCCCTACAAGCCTGATACCTCGGTGTGGATCAAAGATTGGAAGAAGACACCGCTGGAAGTGCATTGGAAGGGACCGTATACCATCATTCTGTCTACACCAACAGCTGTCAAGGTCGCAGAAATCGAATCTTGGATCCATCATAGCAGATTCAAGCCAGCAGCAGTCCCAGAGCCAGATCAGTGGACAGCAGTGCAGCATCCTGATATTCCTTTGCGGCTCACCCTAAGAACTGCAGTGTTCTACAGTTGACAAGTCTTTCGAAGAGGATTGCTGTTTCCAACACAGCAAAAACACTTGTTTCTTCATTGAATAACTTTGCACTCACAGACTTTCTTCAGGCCAGCTACGGTTGGTAAGTGGGCATACAGCGGAACCTTGAGGATCTTCAATCAACATTGACACCCGTTGAATTGCTTCATTAACAAACGGGTCAGCACTGTGCCAAAAAGGCAGTGGACGTCGAGGTCAAGATTTTTCAGCGGAGAATCAGACGAACTACAATCAACATGCATCTTTGTTTCTATTTTGTCCTGGTTGCCTGCCTGGGGGGATTTGAACTTATTCTTGCTTTACCCCCATGTACTGCCTGCATTACTTCCACTCGAACTGGAATGAAAGTAACTCAGACTTTGCTTTATCATTCTTACTATACCTGCACTGGTACAGTAAGCCGGTGTATATACAACACCACTGAACTGAACGTTTGTACTAAAGGAGATACTAAAGTTTGTTTTAACCCACATCAGAACCCATCCTATTATACTCTAGAAATACGATGGGATGATGCAGATGGAGCTTTGCTTAATGCCACACCCCCACTCACCGACCCTACAAAGGGTGCTGTTTTGTATTTTGATGCTTGTGATGCTATTAATAGAGATAGTCGGTCTCATTGTGCTAACTGGGAAAAAGCATATTATCATGATCATAAGTATATGTGTCCGGAAGGAACCACCGGATGGGGGGCCTGTACAGGTAAACGAGTTTTAGCGAATGAGTATAGCACAGCACCGGCTGAAGATTACTATTGCCCAAAGTGGGAGTGTGTGTTTTATGCCACATGGAAGACAGGTATGGTAGAAAACACTAGAGATAACCGAATGGCTGCCCTACATAAGCCACATGTAAAGAATCCAGAAAACTGTAAGAAGGGTGCTTGCAATCCATTAGAATTACATATAATGAATCCTAGTGCATGGACACAAGGGTACAAAGTTGGACTACGCATTGCAGGCTCTGGGACAGATCCCGGAACCATTGTATATATCAGATTGAACACCCAGGCCCATCGTTCATCACGATACCATATACACAATACTTTCTATGAAACTATGCATGTAAATAAGTTTGATATCCCACACCCTTCTCAGAATCTGTTCTTAGAATTAGCTGGAGCAGTAGTATCCAGTCTCCACATTTCTGATTGTTATTTCTGTGGTGGAACTAAAATGGGTGATCAGTGGCCCTGGGAGGCCCAAGAATTGAATTACTCAGTAGCTTATAATCATACTGAGCTGCACAAGACCACCAGTGAATGGGTATTAGCACACCCAATAGTTGGACGTCTGTGTTATGCTCGGACTGGACCCCAGTTCAAGTTTGAATGTAGGACAGCTTGTCTGTCTTAGCCAGAAGTTTTATAATGACACCACAAAACAGACATCCTGGTGGTCAGGAGTTAATGCATCTGAACCTACCAACCCATTATCAAAATTCCCTGAGCTTGCTGATTTATGGACTAACCTTGCCCAGCTTCATGCCTGACAAGCCCCATCTGGCTTGTATTGGATTTGTGGAACCCGAGCATATGCTCAACTCCCTATTCACTGGGGAGGGGCATGTGTCTTAGGAACCATCCGACCTTCCTTCTTTTTGTTACCCACAGAACACGGAGAACAATTAGGTTACCCAGTCTACACAAAGAGACAGAAAAGAGCAGCTTTGCAAATAGGCAAATGGGAGAGATGGGAGGGGAATGATTGGCCACCTGAGAGAATTATTGCTTATTATGGACCTGCCACTTGGGAGCAAGATGGCACCTGGGGATACCGAACCCCTGTGTATATGATAAATCGTATTATACGCTTGCAAGCAGTTGTTGAATTAATAACTAATGAGACTAGCCAAGCACTCACACTTCTAGCTAGACAAAGCACACAAATGCGTACTGCAATATATCAGAATCGCTTGGCACTAGACTACTTATTAGCAGCTGAAGGAGGAGTATGTGGTAAATTGAATTTAACCAATTGTTGTTTGAAGATAGATGACAAAGGTCAAGTAGTTGAAGATATTGCTGAGAACATGCGCAAGCAAACTTATGTGCCAGTACAGACATGGCATGGTCTTAAGATGCCTAATTGGTTCGAATCTATCTTCTCTGGCTTGGGGGGACTTACTACTTTTGTTATGATAATATTGATATTTGTTGCTTTGTTTTTGCTGTTACCCTGTATAATCCCATGTTGTATGCGTTCTATTAATAGTGTTATAGAAAATACAGTAGAACGAAAGACTGCTACTAAGATTTTGGTCTTATGGCACCCTAATCCTGGAATGCTTGGTCGTAATCCGACCCCAGTGTAATTAAGTGATTTGAATCTCACACCTTATTAGTAATAGGGTGAGATTAATCAAAGGGGGGAATGTGGTAGGCGAGGGCCGATGATCCCCGCTGCTTGAACTAGGCAGGCAGGCCTAAGCAGCTTGACCTGTAAATGAAGCCTGTGGTTAGGCCCGAGGGTATGAAACCCCCCCGCCCCCAATGCAGCTTCCATAGAATCGAAACTTAACTAAGCATAACCAAGCATAGCTAAGCAGAAACGAAACTTAGAAGAGATAGAAAAACAACTTTAATTGGAACTGATAAGATGTGTGAAGCTTCTATGGAATTAATTAACTCTGCTGAAAGAAAAGTTACAGTGCCCTGCTTTCCCATATGTTTTGGTTAGCCAGTGACCTTGGAGGAGAATTGTATCAAGAGTCTAAGAACTGACCATTGTAATGAGGACTGTAAGGGGGGCAAGCAGGTGCTGAGCCCAGACCAAGGTCCTCATTGGACAACTACGTAGTGGTACCGGGACCAATAGATAGGATAGAAGGGGTTACCGGGACCAATGAGAAGTTTGCCTATGTCTAGAATGGAAAAGAACAGTATAAAAGTTGTTGTTTTACTAACAGCCATTGCTCAGCCATTTTGAATGTGATTCTGCTTGAGTCTTGTGCACAATAAATGATTTGGACCTTCTGAACAGACTCCTGGTATTATTGGATTGTTTGCGCTCTGCCGCTACACTAGTACTCACTGGTTTGTTCTTCGGGCAGTCCATGTATACGCAGTATTCGCCAGCAGCACCATAATTCAAAGGCATCAATTTTTTTCCTGTCTGTCTTTTTCACTGTCCAGCTTTCACATCCATATGATGTTATTGAAAATGCCATGGCTTGAATGAGTCAAATCTTTGTATGGAGAGAGACATCTCTGCTCTTGAGAATCTTGTCTAGGTCTTTTATAGCCATTCTACCAATGGCAATGCGTCATCATATTTCTTGACTGCTCGTTGCTTCTTTATTGATAGTTAATCCAAGTAGGTTAAATATGGAGTGACTTTCTTTTGGTAACTGTTCATGCCTGGAGCAGGTCTAAACTTAAGATGCAATGTTGGATGTTCATGATGTTTCTGAGATCAGGGCAGGATCGGGGCAGGATGTCCAGGTTCCTGGGAACGCCTCTACCATGCCCCCGTTCAGACTTGGATATCCCCAGAGCCAACTTCTAAAATGGCTCTGGAGACACCTCTATACCCATTTTCGGACATTTAAAGCTTGAATAGAGCTTCCAAAATGACCCTCCTTAGTAAACATACTCTTAAGCAAATCATCAAAATGAAGAATTACAAATCACCAAGGCTGGATAGTATTCACCACATATTTCTAAAAGAGATCAAACATGAAATTGATAGCCTATTATCAGGTATCACTAACCTTTTACTTAAAATATCCACAGTATCTGAGGACTGGAAGGTGGCCAGTATAACAGCCGTTTTAAAAAAGGGCTCCAAGGATGATTGGGAAACTAGAGACTGATGAGCCTTCTTTCATTTCCAGGGAAAATGGTAAAACCTATTCTAAAAACAAAATTACTGACCATTTAGATATATGTGGTTTAATGGGAATGAGTCAACGTCGGTTTGTCAATTTAGTTGCCTTTTTTGAAGACGTAAACAAACATGTGGACTGGGATGAGCAGGTTGATTTAGTGTATTTGGATTTTCAGAAGACATTTGACAAAGACCTCCATAAGAGACACTCCAGGAAATTAAAAAGTCATGGGATAGAAGTCAATGCACCATTATGGACTGGGAACTTGTTAAAGGATGGAAAACAAAGAGAAGGATAAATAGTCAATTTCCTAATGAAAAAAGTCTGCAGAAAAGAGCAATGTGATCAAATCTGCAGAAAACACAATATTATTCAAAGTCGTTAAAAGAGTGAAGGATTGTGAGAAATCTCAAAAGAATTCTGTGAGGAGACCGGCATCCAAACAGGGATGCCCCAACCATTAGGCAAACTAGGAAACCACCTAGGGTGGCAGCTTCAGGAGGGGGGGGGGTGGAGTTAAAAGAGCAGGGCATTCAAAGCTAAACCATAGATTCTGACAGTTGGGAAGGGGGCATAAGTCTCAAAGTTTGCCTAGGACGCCAACACCTGGAGTTAACTCGGGGGCCAGTCCTGCATTTAAATGTTGATGAAACAAAAATAATTTATAGGGAGCCGTGTAAAACTACATGACATCAAAGTGCAAAACATATGTATTTTCAATGACTTGCATGCATGGACGGGTATTTATATTCACACTTTAGGCAATCACTATCTCTGGGCATATGCACAGAGGCAAAGCTTGGCCAGAGTACAAATTTGAATGTATAAATGATAAAATATTATCCTTTACGCACGTTCTTTACAAATTTTAGCACCAGCATTTAAGATAGCCCTGCAGCTGGTGTTAAGTGCTCATGCCTAGATTTACCACTACTTATGCCCCTATTTTATAAAGAAAGATAGGCACCTGCTTTTCTTAATAAAGCAGGCTTCAGATAGGCACATTCTGGGTGACTAAAACTAGCGTCTGGTTATAAAATTACCCTCTTAATGTGGACAAGGGCTAAGTGAGGCCCGTGTTGTTGTTGTTGTTAAGTGCCGTCAAGTTGCTACCCACTCATGGCGACCCTCTGGATAGTTGTCCTAAACTGTGTTTGGTCTTCAGTCAGGCAGCTCATTGTGATGTCCACAGCAAAAAAAAAAAAGAAAATCCCAAACACAGGTACAAAATGTTGGGTTCTGATGGAAAGAGATCTTGGGGTCATTATGGACAATACATTGAAATTTTCAACACAATGTACTATTGCTGCCAAAAAAGCAAATAGAATATAAGGGATTAATCCAAAAGGAACAGAGAACAAAACTAAAATATCATAATGACTTTATATTCATCCATGGCATGACCACACCCTGAGAACTATGTACAGTTCTGGTCACCCCTTCTCAGAGCTGAAAAAGGTTGAGAGAAAAGCAACAACAATAAAGGACATGGGTATAGTTTGGGGGCAGGACAAGGGGAGGCATTGTCACCCCCCAAACACTGCAAGATGAAGTGCTATCATGTTTCAGAAAGAACCCCTCTTGTTACTCGCCACCCCCCCCCCTCCAAGGTCCATCACCTCCAGCCTGTCTCTTCCCCCGCCCCCGTCAGTCAATCCTTTTCCCTCATACCTTCTGAGCAGTGTCCGTGCTAAAACAAAAGCAATCAGAGGCGGAGCCTTATGCTCAAGGACACTGCAAGAGTCTGCCTGCCCCACCCCCTCTGATGTACACTTCCTGTTGCCCTGGGAATGAGGTCAGCAGAGGCTCCTGCAGCATGCTTGAGGCTGAGGCTCCCCTACTGTTTGCTTTTGTTGTAGCCCTGACACTACCTGGAAGATTTGAGGAACGTGAGAGGGGATTGACCAGTGGGTTCAGGGATAGACCAATATAGATGTAGGGGGAGGGAAGGAGACAGGAAGCAGCAAGAGGGCAG
This sequence comes from Ichthyophis bannanicus, assembly GCA_033557465.1. NCBI lineage: Eukaryota > Metazoa > Chordata > Amphibia > Gymnophiona > Ichthyophiidae > Ichthyophis > Ichthyophis bannanicus. The sequence goes on from CM066034.1 coordinate 938,772,247, forward strand.
ATGCAGGACCATGTGGAGGGAAAGAGTAATCCAAGCTGTCTATGGTATAGGGCCTGGCAATGGGAGAGCTGACCAGGGAGAGACGGTGCACAGGGAAAAGGGAGGCTCTGGTAATACCCTGAGAGTTTGGGTACATTCTCTAAATCATTACAGAAGTGCAGTGAGGTACTGTCAGAAGATAATATCAGCAGCCTTTACACATGCTCTTTCCCTGGACTGTCCGGCACTGTCTGGACAAAGCTAAGGCAGCCAGAGATAATACTCAGCAGTACTGCCCAGACAGCGCTACTGGATATTAGTGGCACTTACCCAGTTTAACAAATACTGCTGACCATATAAGTGCCTTTGAATATCGGCCCTGTAATTTATAAAATTTACATGTGCATGCATACAGTATGAGGCCAATTTCCTTCTGGACATTCAGCCCATATATGGACCCTCAGAATCAGGGTGTACAGTGGTAGACCCAATTCTGAAGGGCCACATGCTCTACAGATCCCCAGCTAACTCAGTCAAGCTCTTGAATGGAGCTGCAGAGCCATGGCATCCCGTCACCATGGCACCATGGCTGTATTCAGGAGCCGTGATTGCCAGCCATGGGACAGAGCCCACCATTCCCCACAGCCTGACCCCCGATCTGGCCTACTATGGTCAGGATTGGGCTGCAGGGAACCCACTGCAGCCTCTCACCTTTCTGCCGCCGCTGGCCTCCGCTGTCCTCCGATATTCAGGGGAACTTATTCCACCTCAGAGGTAGAATAAGTCCCCAATCTAGAAAGCCAACCCAGGACGTACAGGGCCGAACTCAAAATCGGCCCTGTACATCCGGGGTGACAGCCCACCCATGCATCGCCCTCGCTCTGCCTCCCGACCACCCCCTCCTGCCCCATCTAAGGCTCCCAGTACAACCCCGCTGTTCATACAGGGAGCCTTGCATGGGGACTAAGGGGGACGAATAGCAGGGATGTACGTCCAGGCAAGGCGTGCATCCCCGCTATTTGTGCCTCAGATTGACTCCCTTATGTGTACATATCTATACCTGCTTTAAGTCAGCCCAATAAATACATATTAGTCAGGGCCTGTGCAAAGACATGGGTACCCTAGGTGAATCTCATTCCAAGTGCCCCCAACTCCACTGCTGCCCCTGTCACCCCTCTCTGGAACCCACAGCAGCGGCAATGACTTGAAACAGCACTGCAGCGCTTCCTAAAATCTCCGGTGCTGCAGTGTTGTTTCTGCTTTCGCCCCTGATGAAAACGTTCCTTTCGCATTGGTCCAGTCACTTCTGCTCCCATGCAAAAAGGAAGTCTGCATCGGAGGGGGTGGATGTAGGAACAGCACTACAGCACCAGAGCTTTTGATAAGGGCTTCAGTGCCGCCACCACTGTTGATCCTGGAGAGAGGTGATAGCAGTGGCAATGAGCCGCCCTTACACCACTGGCACTCGAGGTGACTGCTTAGTTCACCTAATGGTAGTGCCGGCCCTGATATTACTTTATGTTTAAAGCTTCTAATAAACACCGACAAAACTCCCCTAAAGCATAAACATTAAACTAGGTGTTTATTGGATAAACACTGAAAAAAATAACATGTCCGCCAATACTCTCTCACCCCTTCTCTAGCCTGCCATATCCTTCACTCAGTTTTTTTGCCTTTTTCCTGCGCTGATGATTTCTAAGTGACACAAACATATATATTTGATCCAAATCAAAAAGGTACCTGTGGTGTGTAAACACTGATAAACAGTGATATTTTGTACCCTGAAATAACCCTAAAGCCCATAAAGAAAGAGACAAAGATCTTGAATCACAATTGCCAATAAAACAGATTACAGCTAGGGGAAGGGTACTTCCATCTGCCACAGCATACTAATGTCTATGGGCAGTAATATAGTAAATCATGCTACTACCTAGACTAATTATAACAGGTTTGCCTGGGTAGCCTGGCTTTGGACATGCTGGAACGTGCAGCCCATTAGTTACAGTGGCACATACCTCGTAAGCACACCTAATTGTGCAAGAAGCACTCAGCTGATATAAGCCATCCCTAAAGGCACAATCTTCTGGATCAAAGTGACAGGATACCTTACTGCAAAGCTGGCTGGGGTTAAATCAAGTTTCTACCTAGTTAAAAATTAGATTTGTCAATGTGGCAAGCAGTTTGATCTTTGATCTTTTTCTTAGCTCTATAATTTTAGCTTAGTTGTTGGAAAAAAAAATTAGGATGCACTCCTTTCTTCCTCCAATGCTTACCAAGCTTTTTTCATTCAGTTGTATGAACTGAGAGCAACGGCTTCTTTAAAACTTAGGGGTATGTTTAGTAAAGAACGTTAAGGGTGCACCGGTTAGCAAGTGGAAACAGCAGCAGTAAGGGTGTCATTGTGCAGTAAAGGCCGGGATAGGAAGTAGGTGTTCCGGCGGTAAGGGCACTTTGGCTCCACCTATCGGGCGCTAACAGGACATCGGGCGTTAAGGTGTCAAGCGTGCATCTTAACGCTTAAAAATGGCAGTCACCTTAATGCAGGATAAGGGAGCCACTGTGAAAGTCACATTGTAGGTGATGGATGGAAGAAAAGGTAAGAGCTGATGGACCTGTCAGATCCATATGTATCCTATGTGTCAGTCGGTAAGTGGTATGAGCATGTGGGAGGCAGCTGTACTGCATCAGTGAAGGGTGCACATGTAATATGCTGCAATGTCGGTGTGTGGCATAGGTTAGGGAAGAAGTGCTCCCTGACGGAGCCAGCATCGCCACAATGCTGACATCAAGAGGGTGTCCATGCAGGAGTGGCAACATGCAAATCATTCACAGGAGAGGTGTGAGTGATACATCCAAATGATTAAACTGTTCCTGTGTGGGTCATGGTGTAGCAGCTGGCAGGAGAATACATGACAGTACATAACGGGCATATGCTGATGGATGGGCTGAAGGATGGATGGCAGTAGATGAGAGTGTGGTATGGCCTTGCTGCCCCAATGTACTTGATGTGACCGCACAAATGCAGTTGTAGTGTGTGTGAAAAAAGTTTAGCTATGCCACGGGGAAGTCCCAATAACAGCTATTTGGGTATGGCAACTGTCTCAGCTTCTCTAACCACCATACAATCCTCTTGACACATGTGTATATAACAAATGTCAAGTGTCTCTCATATTGGCCATATAGAACAAGCAAGGACGGGTGATGACCTCTGCAGGTGGCCATCTCAGAAGTGGGATGTGCCTGCATGTACTGAATACATGTGAAGGAGCCAAAGATGTTCAGTTACAGCTATGATGAAATATTCCAATCATGTACAACACATGCATCATACATTTGCAGGGTGATCATATCTGACCCTTTGCAATGGGCTACAGCAAAGTCATTAAAGTCATGCTGTCAGATGGGCATGATTGCAATGTGCATGTTGGCAAACCCAATGTGCTATCATAGCACATAAAAAAGCACAGGAATGTGTGTCCTCCAGTCAAAGCAGACCCCAGACTGTTTCTGGCAATATATTGAAGTAAGTTTCCCACAGCTACAAATAGAACAAGTGGGAATCAAATCCTTGTCTGTTGTTTACCAAACCAGTGCTCTAACCATTAGGCTACACCTCCACACTTTTGCATGCAGCACTGTCTAGAATCAAAGAGACCGCAGGTCCCTACCTGCAATGTGCAAAACCCAGGACATGAAACAATATGGCTGGCACAGTCTGAGACAGTGGTACACCACACCTAGGGCCTGCCTACAGCTGCGCAAATGGAGTACACATTGCACTGCACACTCAGTACACTAGCTGCATAACAGATACACAGTTGCAGAATATATCCCTTTTCCAAAGGCCAAGCCACAGGTGAGGTCAAGATGCCTGTCCCTCCATTGTCCTCCAACACCAAACAACAGTCGCATGGGATGGTCCGCTGCACTGCAGTGTGGTACTAACCCCTGAGGCAGCACATGTGCAGTGCCTTGTCACCTGCTGTACATTGCAAGATAGGTACACCTGTGCATTCACCTAACTCAAGCCATATTCATGACCTCTACAGTCCAATGCTGACCATCCTGCCCTCTTTGCGGGGCCAAACACAAGTCTCCCACCATCATAGAAGACAAGCAGGTACTGGGCAATGCTTTAGTGATCATAGTCTCCACTATGGCTACAACTGGGGGTGCCAGTATCGATTAGCCCCTCCATTACCCATGAAGCATGACACAATCTGAGCACATATATGCAACTGATGGCCATATGGAGAATGCAGCAATCCATCAAATCAGCACTGTACTATGCAGGGACAATGTGTGCTTCCTGCACATGGCAGCTGCAATATGTGCACATGATCTGTTTCTGCAGTCACCCTGATCGTGAGGGAGGAGAAAAATCACCTGGTCTCCAGAGCAAACTCTGCAATAGATGGACCCTCTAAGCTCTGGAGCACATCTCCATCACTACCAGAGTGCTACAGGTATTGACTGAAGTGCATTCTGTACAATTGTAGCATGACTGAGTGGCCTATCATATCCGGGCCATCTGTCCTGCTCCTGGTGACCAGAGACTCTCTTATAACATCTCATGTCAGTCCCTAAAATCATGTCTCAGGAAAAAGATACCGTAAACGATCCCTCAACAAATTTTTTATTTCATTTTTGTTGGGCATAAATCACCAGGAGGAGGCATTTACAAGCCTACCCCCAAAAATGTAATACATGCCCCTTTTATTCAACCACTTAGGTTTAAACCACGAAACTTTAAATATTCAATGCTTTTCCAGCATGGAAAGAGAAAATTGTACTTATCTTGTGTATATGCGCGACGTGCACGTTTCGGGGGATAAGACCCCTGTATCATGCGCCACCAAACGTAATTCAATAGGAACTCAATCCACCAAGAAACTGGTGGATTGAGTTCCTATTGAATTACGTTTGGTGGTGCTTGATACAGGGGTCTTATCCCCCGAAACGTGCACGTCACGCATATACACAAGATAAGTACAATTTTCTCTTTCCATGCTGGAAAAGCATTGAATATTTAAAGTTTCGTGGTTTAAACCTAAGTGGTTGAATAAAAGGGGCATGTATTACATTTTTGGGGGTAGGCTTGTAAATGCCTCCTCCTGGTGATTTATGCCCAACAAAAATGAAATAAAAAATTTGTTGAGGGATCGTTTACGGTATCTTTTTCCTGAGACATTCCTTTTGATTACCGTCTGGGGTTACATTGTGGCTTGAGTCCCTAAAATCATGGCAGCTGTTGATAAGAACCCCAAATGCTGTGAGTGTCGTCTAGGTAGGAGGGGGGTTCTGACACCAAGCAGAAGGGCCTGCCAAGACCATAGTTACCAGTAGGATACCATCAATGCAAAAACAGCTACTAGCCTCACTTTCTGGGAATTCTAAACAACCTGATCACTTCCAGGCAAATGCCTATATTGGACAACACCAGCCTATGTCAGCCACTCACATACCATCTGTGCCCAGTCTGCTTGTCACCACACACTGCATGTGCACATAGCCATCATGAACACACTGGCTTTGTACAAACAGCATGGACAAGCAACAGCCGGTGTAGGAATTGGACTACCATTAAAAGAAACAGTCCGCATATCACTACAGCTTGATCCTATATAGCACCATGTGCATATATAGCAATGACATGGTCAGAGCTCATCAGAGTGAGAGCAGCATCTCAGCAAGAACAGATGTGTGCACCCAGCCCATGCCCATAGCAGACCCATGCTAAGATGGCTCAGTCATTGACCTACTCTCCAATACATATACTGTACATCCTGTGCAAACCACTCTGTTTTAGGAAATACCCAGAATCCTCTGCTCCTCACTATATACCCTTTTATTTTGGCCTTGGGCCAGCTCATGTAATGCGAGGAACAGTGGAAAGTGGGCCAGAGATAGACTGAGAGTGCATGCTGAGCCACAGAGGGTTACATCTGTCCAATACACAAATATGGTGTCCCCCTACACAGCTCTTGGCAGAGAGAGCATAGTTACTTACCTGTAAAAGATGCTCTCTGGGAACAGCAGGAATTTAGTCTTCACATATGGGTGACATCGGTACCGATGGAGCCCACGTGGGAATGTTCCCAGCGTCCAGTAGGAAAGCTTTTGAGAGCATCCCACTGCACCTGAGTAGCTGCCTTCCCACCTTCCCAACTCTGCTTCATCAGTTGAGTTTGTATCTGAGAGAAAAGGAGAGTAAAAAGAAATCCTACAACTCCTAGGGAAGGAGGATGAGTTGTGAGGACTAAATTCCTATCTCCAGGAACAAGCAGGAATGTAGTTTTTACATAATGGACCCCCTAGCTCCTAGATGTCAGAGAAGTGACCTCAAAACTGGTGAAGGTTTGCCTCAAGATAGGTTTCAAGAGGTCATGAATCCTTCATGGATGCTTGGTATTGTTTAGGTCTGGGACGGAGGGTAGGAGTTGCCCATAAATCTGAAACAGGTCCTGAAGAACAGCTTGACCAAACATGGCATCTCGGCAGGAATCCTTGTCTTGACAGTAATGAGCAGCAAAGGTATGGACAGAAGACCAAGTTGTTGCCTTGCAGATTTTGTCAATGGCCACAGAGCGTAGATTTGTCATCGAGGTAGCCATGGCACACACATTATGAGCAATGACATGACCTTCTAGTGATAGTCCTGCTTTATCATAAGCAAATGAGATGCAATCTGCTATCCATTTAGAGAGGGTACATTTAGTTACTGGCAAACCAGGTGACTAGGGTCAAAGGAAATGAACAACTGTGAGGCCCTATGGTGCTCTTGAGTCCTCTGGAGATAAAAAGCCAAGGCACGCTTGCAGTCAAGAGTATGCAGGGTTGCCTCTGCTCTAGATGCATGTGGTTTAGGAAAAAACACAGGAAGGTAAACTGACGGATTCAAATGAAAAGGAGACACCACCTTTGGCATGAAATGTGGGTGAGTCCTAAGGATGACCTTGTCATGGTAGAACCAGGTGTAAGGTGGGTCTGCCACCAAAGCCTAAAGCTCACTAATGCATCTAGCTGAAGTGAGGGCAATGAGGAAGATGACCTTTCATGAAAGATACTTTAGTGAAGTCGTAGCCAAGGGATGAAAGGGTGGCTTGAGAAGCTGCACTAGAACGACATTGAGATCCCAATCCTCCAGGGGTGGTTTGATGGGAGGCTTGGTCAGCAAAAGGCCTCTCATAAAGCAATAAAGCATGCTACAAGCGGTTGTGAGGAGATAGGCTGTCCATCCAAGAGATGATGAGAGGCAGAAATTGCTCTAAGGTGAACTCTCACTGAGTTGGTCTCAAGACCAGATGAGAACAGATGGAGGAGATATTGGAAGAGTGCCTTCACTGGAGCCGAGAAGGAATTGAGATCCTTCTGGGACCACCAGGGAGAGAATCTATGCCACTTGAAAGTGTATGAACATCTGGTGGATGGCTTCCTAGAAGCTAACAGGATCTCCTTTAACTCTTGAGTAAGGTTAAGATCTTGTAATGCTATGCTTTCAGCAGCCAAGCTGTGAGATGGGAAGACTGCGGATTGGGATAGAGCAGTGTCCCTGCTTCCTGAGAGAGGAGTTCAGGAGCAGATCCAAGACACAGAGGTTGCTGAGACAGACGCAGCAGGAGAGGAAACCACGGTTGACATGGCCAGCACGAGGCTATAAGGATCATGAAGCCCCTGTCCACCTGAAGCTTGAAAAGCATCTTGGGAATTAGGGGAACTGGAGGGAAGGCATACAGGATGCCTCGACCCCAATGGAGGTGGAAAGCATCCACCTGCTGGTTGCTGGACATGGGAGTCCTGGTGCAGAAGCATGGGAGCTTGGAATTCTGTGCAGTGGCAAACAGATCTATTTCTGGAGTCCCCCATGTCTGAAAGATGTAGGAGGTTGTATCCAGATGGAGAGACCATTCGTGGGGAAGAAGGATCCGACTCAATTTGTCAGCCAAGACATTTTGCTCCCCTGGGAGATACACTGCTTGGAGGTGTATCTGATGAGCAATCGCAAAGGACTAGAGATGAAGGGCCTCCCTGCAGAGGGGCCAAGAGCCTATTCCTCCCTGTTTGTTCACATAGAACATGGCCACTTGATTGTCCGTCTGGACCAGGACCCTGTGGGATTGTAGGTGATCCTGAAACACCCTAAGGGCGTTGGAGATAGCACAAAGCTCCAGTAGATTTATATGGAGCTACGACTCCTGTTTTGTGCAGAGGCCCTGTGTGGAGAGAGTGACCAAATATGCCCTCCCCCCCATCCCAGTTTAGAGGCATCCGTCGTCAGGGTGCATTGATGTGGAGGCATCTGAAAAGGTGACCTAACGAGAAGATTTTCCGGGGAATACCACCATTGGAGGATGTGAAAAGAATGGCAGTGACTATGATCTTGTCCTTGAGATGGCCCAAGGCTTGCTTCCATTGGGAGACAAGCGCCCATTGGGCTGTGCGCATGTGTAGATTGGCATATGGAACCATATGCACTGTTGTAGCCATATGACCTAGAAGCTGCAACATTTCCTGGGCAGTCAGATGGTCTCTGAATAGCACTTGGGATGCAAGCTAAACGAGATGAGAACAATGGAGCTGGGGTAGAAATGCCCTTGACTGCTGAGTGTCTAGGAAAGTTCCTATGAATTCTAGTCTTTGAGTTGGAGCGAGATAGAATTTTGGAAGATTTATGACAAAGCCCAAAAGTTGCAGTAGCTGCATTGTACGAAAGAGAGACAGGTGGACTCCTGGGAGGTGCCTGCCTTTATGAGCCAGTCATCTAAGTAAGGGAAGACAAATATCCCTAGAGAACTTAGGTACACGGCTACGACCGCCATGCACTTTGTGAAGACTCTTGGGGCAGAGGCAAGTCTGAAAGGAACGTCTCTGTATCAATAGTGTCTTCCCTGAAAGATGAAGTGCAGATATTTCCTGTCTTCTGGGTGAATGAGGATATGTGTGTATGCTTCCTTTAGATGTAGAGAACAGAGCCGGTCCTGACTGTAGATAGGGAAGGAGGGTCCCTAGTGAGACCATCTTGAACTTCTCACAGACCAGAAACTTGTTTAGGTTTCTGAGATCCATGATGGGCCTGTACCCTCCTCTCTTCTTTGGTATGAAAAAGTACAGAGAGTAGAAATCCATTCCCTGCTGAGTTGTGGGAACCTCCTCTATGGCACCTTGTGATAGAAGAGAAGTTTCTCACTGCAGCAGGTGAGCAGTGAGAGGGGGTTGAGTATGACATTCCCCTACTAGGGTGGAGAGGGGCAGGGTGTGGAGATGAAGTCTGTACCCCTCCCTCACTATGGTTAGTGTCCACTGCTCTGAGGTGATGAGATGCCACCTGTGGACATAATGACAGAGTCTGCCTGGTATGTGGAGGGGTTGAGGGACCTCCAGAGGATGTTCTCTAGAAAAAAGTAAAAAAACAGGTGCAGATTGTGTCTGCGGAGCTGGTTAAACCTTAGGAACCTGTGGCTTCTTCTGTTGTTTGGGAGGCTGTTGCCTCTTCTGAGGACCCTGAGCCTGGTATTAAGAAGCAGGATTATAAGAAGGGTAAAACTTATTTTTCTTACTAAAGAAAGTTTTCTTTGCAGCTGCCTTTTACCTAGCAGGGTTGGCTGTAGTTCTAGACAGCCTATTCAGAGTGGTATCCTCAGATTCCAACTGAGAAGCCTTATCCTGCATGTCTTTGCCTGTGCAAGGAATATTGCCCAGTTTATCTTGAACCCACTGTTCAAGATCTGAAGCCTGTACCCATGCAATCCTGCGTGCACTGATACAGATTAATGTGGCTCTGCTAGTGCACTCAGAGGCATCGAAGGTTGCTCTGTTAAACTTTGAGATATTCTGGGCATGCCTAACTAGTGTAAGATAGTCACCTCTCTTATCATCTGGAAGAAGAGGGGACATGGCCTCAAGATCCCTAGTAATCTCTGTGAGGAACATACCCATATAGAGTATGCAGGAGTATATCCTGGCTGAAAGCATGGAAACCTGAAAACATTGACACCCAAAAGCATCGAGGGTTCTCAATTCTCTACCCGGTGGGTTAGAGGAATGTGTTTTTGAACTCTTAATGTGACGCATCGCCGATTCCACCACCATTGAATGGTAGGGAAGCTGTGTCTTTTGGAAGCCAGGACACGCCGGTACTCGGTACATAGTATCAAGACATCGAGTATGCAGTGAAATAGTGAGGTGAGTCTCCCACTCCAGTGCATTAGATCATGGGAATGCGGTGAATCGGAAGGGGGGGGCACCTCCTTAGGAGCTGTTGGGTATTGGAGGATCTCCAATTCCTCCGCCCTGGGCTCCTTCTCAGATGTTACCATTATAGAGAGATCCCTAGCTAGGTCTCAAATAAATTCCTGAAGACATGTCCTCAGGATGGGACATGCGCCATTCCAGTGAAGGAGAAGGCTCCTCCAGCAGACTCGAAGTATTGGCGGGAATGATGTTCTTGCTCCCCTAAAGACCAATACCGGTTAAAGTCAGTATTGGGATGGGGGACCTGTTTGGATGAGACCTCGTTACTGTGAATGGACTTAAGGACCAGCATGGGTGGTAGTAGATCTAGCGGCATATATCCCAAAGCAGTTTGCATTGGTTCTGGTGTCGGTGTCGGTAGTGATTGGGACCAAAGCTGCCAATAGAGCCACCAAGCTCCGCTCGATGGCCAGGATATGCTGATCCATGGACCTTGCTAATGCTTGGGTGTCGGTACCAGAGATTTGCGCTACTGTCTCAGAGCATGGCACCAGGAGCTCTCCTGAGGTGGAGGCCTCGGGAGCATCCTGGAACCCCTCGATGGCTTTGGAGGAAAGGTCCTCCCACCGGGGTTGTTTGGTTAGCCGATCCACCTCCAGGGCAATGCTCGAGGCAACTCGATGCTTAGAAAGAGATCTACCCTTGAGGGGATGGTCTGTCTTTGAAGACACCTTGTGCTTCAATACCTGAGATCCCTGAGAGGAAGATGATGACATTGATGCCAAAGAAACCGCATCTGAGGCAAAGAGTGTTCCTAACTTCGCAGCCTGGTTCTGCAGGCCTCTCTTTGTCATCTTCTTGCAAAGGGGACATTCTAATGGCTGGTGGTTGGGCCCGAGGCATTTCAGACACCAGTCCGTAGCTGAGATGGTACTGCCACATTTAGAACATTTTTTAAAACCACTAGCTGGTTCCTCCATAGTGTCCGTAGACAGAATGGTAGGCTTAAGGCCTAAAATGGCATCGATACGCCTGAAGAGAAACTCTGCTTCTTTTTTTTTTTTTTACAGGAAAGAAAAAAAGAAAGAAAGAAAGAACCAACAATGAGAACCGGTTCTGGTGTCGACAGGAAGGCAGATGCTAACCACAAAAAACAAAATTAAACAACTAAAGAATTTTCTGCGGTGACAGGATTTGCTTCTTGCTGGCTCCGCGGAAAATGAAGAACTGAGGAAGCAGAGTTGGGAAGGGGGGAAGGTAGCTACGCAGGCACAGTGGAATGCTCCCAAAAGCTTTCCTATTGGACGCTGGGGATATCATCCAGATATCACCCATTTGTGAAGACTACATTCTTGCTTGCTCCTGGAGATCACTTAACCTAGTTCCATGCCTGTACTCGCATATAAAGTCATGTCCCTAGCCATGAACACTCCAAACATGGCCAATTCAGCACATGCACTCTCCCATGCTGTAGATACATTGGCCCCCCCACCAACAGTGCGTGGAATCATGGCAGGTTGGACATCGGGTTGGATGTTGGAACAATTGCTGGTGACATACCATTATATCCTGCCTCTTTGCACTCTAATACTATCCTTGTGACTGTCACACTTGGTGCCCATGAGGAGCCAGTGAGGCTGTCATGCAGGCCCTCTGATGTAACACATGCAGACACTGAGTACATCCACGTAGGTTCTGGCCATGTGAACATAGGCTTTGGCCAGTAATGCCACCTATGAAGAGCACATACTAAACATGTATGGTACTGTTCCCCACGCCCCTACCCCCATCCCAACATTTACCTCCAGGCACTGCCTTCCCATATAATGGTGGGCAATGCAAAGACCAACATGACATCCTGTAGGGGAATGCTGTAGGGATGGGCCTCATAACTGGGAATGCATTCAGTGGCACAGCCCCAGTTTGCAACTACGTACTGCAAATTAACCTTCTACTTGTGAATGCTATTTCACATAGTATTTGTATAACTGACCTGCAGCATGTTGTATGCACAGCCATAAAGCCTGAGCACCACATGCATGCACAGTGCATTGCTGAGGCTCACACTACTCTGGACACACACACACACACACACACACACACACACACGACCCCACTGTCCAACAGTGGTGCAGACTGGCATTCTTACCTGCCTCTTAGGCCTCCTTTGATGCTCCACCATCGTCAATGCCTGCTCAGTGTGCAGGTGCTATTAGCGTACTCTACAATGCTTGGGTGCTGTCAACACCTGCTTAGTGTGCCAGTGCCATTAGGATGATCTGCCATCCACCCCTGGCTGATGCAGCTTCTCAGTTTGGCAGCTGAATGTGCGGACTCTTCCTGGATGATATGTTGAAGGCTGCACATGCTGATACAGCTCTGGAAACATAGGATAAAGTTAACACACCTGGATATACAATTCCTGATCCACAAGCTGATCCTGAATCTGTGGCGCTTCTCTCATACACACACTGGCCATGTGTTTGGGGCCACAGAGCAGCTGTGTGAGTTCATCAATCCATGGGTATATATATATCTATGGTCATGGTCGGGATGCATGCTGACATGAGTTTGGGTATGCCTATCTCTGCTTAGATCTCTGCTGGCTCTCTGACATAATTGTCTGATGAGGTATGTTCAGCAGGTGTGGGAGAAGGGCATCTTGTTAGGTCTGTTTGTTGCACTGCCTTGCCATGCTGCTAGTTCAACTGACATTCATGTCTTACAGATGGGATCTGTCCAGTCAAAGGGGCATGCCATTACACATGAGCACACACATTGCAGACCATGGGTGTACTAGCAGAATGACCAATGTTCTGATTGTACATGTGTACTAGTATTCATTACAGACCCCTTACATACCCATTGAGATTAATCATTATTATAACATGTACATAATTTGTATATAGTTCCCCTCGTTCCTCCATGTTTTGAATATCCTGTTCTATGTAAGCTCAATGTGCCTATTACATTGTAGTATGTTTGTTGCAACTGTAAACCGCACTGATTATAATAGCGCGGTATATAAGAAATATAAATAAATAAATAATAAATAAAATAAATTTCCTGGTGTGTGCTTGTGGGGCAATCATGGAATAATCTCATGTCTTGCAGACCAACATAATTTATTTGGGTTCATATGTGGCTCAGAAGGTTGTAACTGACTATTTACTTATTGAAGGGTCACAAGTTCACACACAGATTACAGTTGTCATTTGATAGGTGAGGGTGGGCATTTTTCCTCTGACAGGGGCTGTTATCAAATTGCATAATATTCCTCTCAAGGACATTTCTCATTTTTGGTATGACTCCACTGTGCCAAACAGGTAAAGGGAGTGTCATGTGGGTGGTGCAGTGGGGCTTGCTGGTCCATTTTTCCCCCCACATGCACATATCCACTCAATATGTGCAGGTTGGGGGCATCTACTACTACTACTATTTACCACTTATATAGTGCCACACATGCAGCACTGTACAGCTAACCAACAAGAAGAGACAGTCCCTGCCCATCAGAGTCATGCTCATCGGAGCTTACAATCTAGTCAGAGCATTACAGAGCATTGGTCGGTTTAGTGCAAGGCACGGTATGGTCAATACAATTTGGTCATGAGAGTTGATGGGGGTTAAGATAAGATAAGGATAGAAGTCAGGATCTGAAAGCGACGGTGAAGAGGTGGGTCTTCAACCTGGATTTGAAGAGGGCCAGGGAGGGTGCCTGGCGTATAGAAACAGGTTGGCTATTCCAGGCATGAGGTGCAGCAAGGTGAAAGGAGCGGAGTCGGGAGTTAGCGGTGCGGGTGAAAGGCATAGATAGAAGTAATTTGCTAGCAGAGCGCAGGTTCTGAGAGGGGATGTAGGGAGAAATAAGAGATGAGAGGTATTGAGGGGCCGTAGAGTGAATGCATTTATAGGTCAGTAGGAGAAGTTTGAATGGGATGCAGAATTGGACAGGGAGCCAGTGAAGTGACTTGAGAAGAGCAGTAATGTGGGCATGGCGAGACTGGCGGAAGATTAGTCAAGCAGTGTGGTTTTGTATAGATTGAAGGGGAAGGAGGTGGCTGATGGGGAGACCAGCAAGGAGTAGGTTGCAATAATCGAGGCGAGAGGAGATTAAGGAGTGGATAAGCGTTTTGTGGTGTGTTCAGAGAGGAAGGGGTGGATTTTTCTAATGTTTTAGAGAAAGAAGCGGCAGGTCTTGGCTACAAGCTGGATATGTGCGGAGAAGGATATTGAGGTGTCAAAGGTAACCCCTAGGTTGCGGGCCGAGGGAACAGGAAGGATAGTAGCTCTGTCCACACAGACTGAGAAAGGGGGAAGAGGAGGGGAGGAGTTGGGGGAAAGACAAGGAGTTCAATCTTGCCCATGTTCAATTTCAATTGGCGATGAGACATCCAGGCAGCGATGTCGGAGAGGCAGGGAGAGATCTTGGACTGGGTTGCTGGAGAAATATTAGGTGTAGAGAGGTAGATTTGGGAGTCATCAGCATAAAGATTGTACTGAAAGCCATGGGAGAAGATAAGCGCACCAAGGGCTTGGGTGTAGAGAGAGAAAAGGAGAGGGCCCAAGACGGATCCCTGGGGTACACCTACGTGGAGCGGGGTAGGGGAGGAGGAGGAGCTGCCAGAGCATACACTGAATGAGCGATGGGAGAGGTAGGAGGAGAACCAGGATAGTACTAGGTCCTTGAAGCCAAGGGAGGAGAGGGTGGTGAGGAGAAGAAGATCCTCATCCCAGGGCCAGCCCATCCACTCAGAAAACTAGCCAGGTGCCAGGGTCCAATGATCATGATGGACAGTATACTGGCCATTTCTTCCCTCCCTGCTACCGTGGCACAGCTGCAGGTGACCTTTTTGAAATTGCACACATGCAGCAAAGCACACCTTGCTGCTCCTGCCTTCCTCCACTGGGGAATGTGGGTATGCATGCTGCTGCCTTTGACCTCAGTAGGGAGGGATCACCATGTGCTCCGCTGTACTTGCTGCTGACATACTTGCCATCCCACTCTTAAGGGAACTGTTATGGAAACTGCAGTAGTCTAAGAAATTATTCCAATCTGTTGGTTTACTGAATAAGTCCGTACAGAATCCTCCTTTGGTCTTAATGATCATAATGTCTAAAAAAGGAATCCTACTAGAATCTTACTGGGCCTGAAATCTCAGATTACAGTCCAAGGTGTTGATCCACTCCAAAAATTTGTCTAACATGTGCCACTCCCCATACCAAATAAGCAACACATCATCTATGTATCACAGCCATAATTTCACATAGGATTTGTAGGCATGGCGTGTAAGAAAATGGAACTCAAAGTGAGCTACATACCAATTAGCGATGTCTGGGGCCATAGAGGACCCCATGGTGATGCCTTTAGTTTGTTTGTAGAAAAGACCATCAAACCAAAAATAGTTTTCAAAAAGCACAAGGCTAGCTAATTGTCCCAAAAAAATGTTGAAATCCTCTTGTGCGGGCCAATAATGTTTGTGTGACAATATGAAGTGCTTCATGTTGTGGAATGTTTGTGTATAGCGATTCAGTATCTAAGATAACCAAGGTTAATCCATTGTGGTATCCTGAGAAATTCTGCAATATCTGGATAACATGGGCTGAATCCCTAGTGTAAGATAGAATCTGCGTAACAAATGGACGTAATAAAATGTCTACAAATTTGGACAAGGGTTCAAAAAGGGAACCAATGGCGGAAACGATGGACCGCCGAGGTGGGTTTTCCATAGATTTGTGAATCTTTGGTAAAATATATATCGTGGGTACCATAGGTGAGGAACTGTGAGAAATTTGGCTTCCTTCTTAGATAGATAGCCTACTTCACAACCCAAAGATATCATGGATTTTAAAAGCGGTGTTGGATCCTGGTCCAAACAAATATAGAATTGATTGTCATTCAATTGCCTTCGGATTTCAGCCACGTAGTCCTTATGGCTCATAATCACCACAGCTCACCCTTTATCAGCTGGTTTTATAACAATATTGTAATTAGTCGTCAAGGAATCCAAAGCTCTCTTCTGTTCACCAGAAATGTTGTGATAAGTGTGGTGTGGTCCAGCCTCAAGATCTGAAATATGTTTAAGGACAGTATGTTCAAAGATATCAATGGCCAGATTGCCTTCAAGTGGTGGTATCCAATTGAATGGGCCATGTATAATAGAGGGATCAATATAATAGAAGGATCCAGCTGTTTACTGAAAAATTCTTTAATCATGAGTTTCCTTATAAACTTAAGTCTACACGTGTATTGAATGAATCATAATGCACCAAGGGATCAGTGGAATATCCCTTTTTGCTCCAACGGTCATCCTCATGCAGGAGAGACTCCGTTGGACAATGTTCAGGACCCAAACATTTTAGACACCAATCATGGGTGTCGATGACGGAGATGGTACTGCCACATTTTAAGCATTTTTTGAAACCACTGGCTGGTTTCTCCATGCTTGAAGAAAAAAATGGGCCTGGTGCCCAAAATGGCACCTAGCACCAGAATAGGGAAAAACCCTGAAGAAAAATATATGTTGGTTTTTTTTTTAAAGAAAGAAGAAGAAGAGAACCGGCAGTACTGGCAGGCGTCGAATGAAGGCAGGCGCAACCACAAACAATAAGAAATAAAGGTAGATTTTCTGCGGTGACAGGGTACCGTGTCCTGTCGGCTCTGCGGAAAATGAAGAACTGAAGTGAGAGAGGTACAGAGGCGGGAAGGCAGCACGCATGCGCTATGGGATGCTCCCAAAAGCTTTCCTATTGGACGCTGGGGAGCGTTCCCACGCAGGCTCCGTCGGTACCGACTATACCCATATGTGAAAACTACATTCCTGCTTGTTCCTGGAGATACCAAAATGCTCACAATGACACTATCCATGCGGCCATGCATTTATCTCCAGGATGCGTGCTGCTCTGCCTTGGCCTTTACCTTCAACAGGGAGGATTGAAGAGAACACCTCCTGCACATCTATCTGCTTCATCCTCTGTCCCAGAACCATGAAGTCACTTTTGATCTCAGAGGGATACCTGGCAGTATCATTTGTGCCAACATGGATGAGCTTGATGGGCTTGATGAGTCTCGGCAAACTCTCTGTAACATCTCAGATTTTGTCAACAAAATCCGAGATGGAAACAGTACACGCAGATCTCTCTCAAGCATATTCATTGTGGATATCCTGAAAACCTGACTGGCCTGGGGGTCTCAGAGGACTGGGTTGAGAACCACTGCTGTAATCAATAAAACACATATAGATGTTCTGGATCACCTTTCAGTATTAGTTTGAACACAGATCTTTTCCAGTCAGTTGATCACGATGTTGTCTTCCATATTTTCTGGCGTAGTCTTGTAAGTTTGGTAACTGCTGCATCTGATTGCTGTAAATTTATTTATTTATTTATTTATATTCTCTTATATACCGCGCTATTCTGCATCAGTGCGGTTTACATTGAACAAACTGAAATTACATTGAACAGGGCATTATAACTTGGAGATAACTATTTTACAGGGAACATGGGCTACTTGGTAATACATGGTAATACTTCAGTGTGAATGCCATCAATGCCTAGGGCTTGATTCTTTGTTAATGCTTTCAATGCTGCTTAAACTTCTTCTTTCATCACCAATGATTCCTGATCATAAAGTAGAGGTTGAAACGGCTGTTGGTCTATTTGATCTTTATGATATAATGATTCTGTTTATTCATACCACTTTTCTTGATCTTCTCTGCATCATTCAACAAGGATCCTTGAGCATTTTTTAGCATTCCAATTAGAGGCTGGAATTTTCTCTTTAACTCTCGCAACTTTAGGAAAGCCAATCTTGTTCTTCTTCTAAAAGTTTCTGATTTTATTTTCTTTCATGCATCATTGTAGTACTTCTACTTGTGTTGTCTTGCAGCACACTGGAAATCTATGTTAAGTTTTGTGATTACCTCTCTTTCTTCTCTGCCTTTATCTTCTCTGTGTTTCTGGGCAAATTTCAGAATTTCTTTGGTCATCCATTTTGGACGCTTTTGCTTTTTCACCTTTTGTAGGGAATTCTCACTTTCTTTGAGTACAACTTTCTGGATGTCATCCCATAACTCTTCTGGTGCTATGTCATTTGTATCCAAAGCAGGGAATCAATTTCATGGGCAGTCTTTAAATTCCGGTGGTATATTCTCAAGATCATATTTTGCTACATTGATGAGTGGCTCACTCTTTTTCAGCTTTAGCAAACTAGTAGCTGGTAATCTGTACCACAGTCAGCTCCAGGTTTTGTCTTTATTGAAATTATTGAGCTTTTCCATCACCGACTTCTACAGATGTAGTCAATTTGATTTTTGTACAGTCACCATTTGTGTTGCTGGAAGAAGGTGTTTGAGATGAAAGGATTGTTGGTCTTGCAGGATTCTATCAGTGTTTCTCCAGCTTCATTTCTGTTGCCAAGTCCATATTTTCCTTCTTCTTTGTTGCCAACATTTGTGACAATATCTCATTACTGGCTTAAAGTGAACACAATTTGAAACATTTGCTTCTCAAGAACAAAGAACAGTCTTAAAATAGGCCTGCATCTTAACATGAAGAAAACAAAGACCCTGACAACTGACAAAGACATAGAAATAGTGGACAACTTTAATCTGCTTGGATTAATAATCAATAAAGAAATGACAAGCAGTCAAGAAATTCAATGACGCATTGTTCTTGGCAGAATAACTATGAAGGACCTAGACAAGATTCTCAAGACCAGAGATGCATCTTTCCACACAAAGATTTGACTTGTCCAAGCCATGGTATTTTTGATATCATCATTTGGATGACAAAGTTGGACAGTAAAAAAGACTGACAGGAAGAAAATTGATGCATTCAAATTATGGTGTTGGGGGCCTGACTGATTAGATAGGATTTTTAATTGAAGATTGGGGGGGTTGACTGACTAGCAGAGACAGTTCCCAATGGGGATCGAGAGCTGTCTGGGGGAGGCCTGATGCTGAAAGGGAGAGGCCGCATAATTTTAATTTTCAGTGCGCTTATGTACTGATTAATATTGACAGATGGGGTGGGCTGATTGGTGCTTAGGGAAAGATTGGTAGTGAACGCGGGACAGAGCTAGTAAGGGTTCTGTCTACCCCATCGTTACCTTTCCTCCCCTTGTAGTTACTATGGATCCCATGATCCCTGCATCAGCAGGCAGTACGGGACTTCCTGTGCTACCTGCCAATGCAGGGATTGTGGGTCTGTGTGGTAATTGCTGGAAATGCCTCCTACAGACACCGCAGACCTTTTGCAGCTATTGCCCTGTTTTAATAAACATGCCCCTTAGTGTTGAGAATGAGAAAGTGGAGTAAGTGACATTATACAATACAGTATATCTGAAGATGAAGTCATAAAAAATAAATCTTCCAACAACATTTCAACATAAACAAAATCCTGCACAGGAGAAACATTAAAGGGACCATGCACAAAGGTTTTCTCTCTTTTTCCATCTGTGGGAAAATACTTGGTACGTGGGAGCATGATTACTAAAACATGCGTACCTAGCATACATTTTGTTACAAAAATGAGCAGGGGGGTGGTTCTGAATCCATGATATAAAATGGAGGCTTGGCCAGAATGTCCCCATGTAGTAGCTAGTGTAGGTTTTGTGTCATCCCCATTCTATGCTGTTTGGTACAATCAACATGGGCACACTTAATTGCAATCACTGAGGTGGTGGTAAGTACACCATTGCCAGCGAGCATGTACCAAAGACACCCATGCGAACCATGATGTACATGCTCCACCTCTGAGCCATCCAGTCTCTGCCCCAACCCACACTATTCAGGTAGTGCATGATTTTTAGCATGGCCGCAGTTATGTCATGCAGTAAAGTATCATGGTGCACTTAGCACGTGCTGAACCCCATGCTACCTGGTAGCACAGTTAGTAAACATGCCCTATAGAGTGCTAAATTATAGAAAAGTGTATCATTAGCATCCATTCAGTTCATTTGGAATCTAAGAAATTTTAGTGCATGTAAAACAACTGTACGGGCTATGCCTAAGAATTAATGTGCATACAATTGATCTAGGTGTGTAATAAAGTTCTATCGCATATTCAATTCACATATAAAAAACAAATGTGAAACCAATTGAAAAAAAGCTGAAAATTAAGAAAAAATTCAGAAAAATGTCAAACTGAACTAGGAACATCCTTACTAAATTAGCATAAAGCGATATGTCTTACAGTAATACTGACAAAAAAATAATACAAGACCTTGCATCCGATGGAGGGATACCCAGGTGTGATAGATTCATAGGCCTCTGTAAACTTGGCGTAATCTGGTTACATGCTGTTGAGACCTGGTTTGCAGGAGGTGAAAGAGGTCCCAGTCGCTGAACCATCATAGGACTGCTGGTGACCACTAAGTTATTGGAACTGCCTTTTCCAGTGGATTTACATGGAGGCCCATAGCCAACACCACCTAAAAACAGATGAAGTTAGTTAGTTTCTACACACTTCACATAAAAGAAAATGAAACTACACACAGTATGAGAGAGAAATAAAGAAACTGATTGCAGATAACCTCCAAGACCATCTAATCAATCCATTTTTACTAACTGCTGCAGTTCCACTGACCCTATGCAATCATTGGCAATATGTTCACTTTCCTACCACTAGGAATCTCCTGTGATTGTCCCATAGCTTCTTGAATTTTGATACCAATTTTTCCTCACTACCCATCATCGAGAGGCTGTCCCATGCATCCGCCACCACTATACTTTTTAAATTACCCTTAAATTTACCCATCTTCAAGTTTATATCATGACCTTTTATTCCGGAGTTTTCTTCTTACAAAAATATATTCAACTCTAGTGAATTATTTACATCTCTAAAGTGTTTGAATGTCTTTCATAGCCCCCTTCTCCTTTGCCTCTTTCATGGTGCATGTATTTAGGTATTTAAGTCAGATTTTTAAGGGATTATAGTGCAGACTCAGCATTATATCACAGCCATGTCCATCCTTCTATAGCCTATGAGCTTAAGCTTATAGTACTGCATGCAGCAGAAGATCATGAAATGAAGTGGTGGGGATGGAACATTCATTGAAACGAATTTTGCAAACATAAGCTCATCATTTTGTAGACAATCACTCTACAAAGATTTTGTAAATAAGAGCCATCTACTGGTAGTGAGCTCCATTTCTAATACTACTATTAATAATTTATATAGCACTACAAGGCATACGCAGCACTGCACAGATACATATAAAAGATGGTCCCTGCTCGTCTAAACTTACAATTTAATCGAGACAGACAGTAAATGAGAACAAAGGGTACAAATAGGGAAGGGTAAGGAGACACAAGGAGAACAAGGGATTAGTATCCAAAAGCAGCCTCGAAGAGGTGAGCCATTAGCATGGATTTGAGAAGGGGGAGAGATAAAACCTGACATACAGATTCAGATAGTTTGTTCCAGGTATAAAGAGCAGCAAGGTGAAAGGTGGGTGGAAGAAAAGGGCATAGAGAGAAGTAAGCCAGAAGAAGAGGTTTATGGAGAGAGGAGAGAGGAAAGGTAGTGAGTAGCAGTAAAATGAAAGCATTTATTTGTCAGAAGGAGAAGTTTGAATTGGATACGGAAACAGAAGGGGAGCCAATGAAGAGATTTGAGAAGAGGGCTGGTGGAAGATTATATGAGTATATCGGAGCTGGTTGAAGATTAGTCTCGTAGCAGAGTTATAAACAGATTGAAGGAGAGAGAGATGACTCAGAGGGAGATCAGCAAGGAGGAAATTGCAGTAGTTGAGATGGGAGGTGACTAAATAGTGGATAAATGTTTTAATAGTGTGTTCAAAAAGGAAGGGGTGAATTTTGTTAATGTTATAGAGAGAGAAATGGCAGGTTTTAACTATCTGTTGGATATGTGTGAAGAAGGAGAGGGAGGAGTCAAAGATGACCCCAAAGTTGCGGGCTGAAGAAACAGGAAGTAGAAGAGTGTTATCAACAGAGACAGAGAAAGGAGGAAGGGGGTAGGAGGGTATAGGGGGAAAAATAAGAAGTTCTGTTTTGTCCATGTTCAATTTCAAATGGCGGCGAGACATCCAGGTAGCAATGTCAGATACACAGGCAGAGATATGGGCTTGGAAAGTCAGAGAAATGTCAGGTGTAGATAGATTTAAGAGTCATCAGTATAAAAATGATACCAGGGGACGAGATGAGAGCACCAAAGGACTGGGTATAAAGAAAGAAAAGGAGAGAGCCAAGAACATACCCTTGGGTACACCAACTGAGAGTGGGATGGCAATAGAGGAGGAACTACCAGAACAAACACTAAAAGAGAACCAGGACAGCACAGAGCCCCTAAAACCAAGTGTAAACAATGTGTCGAGGAGAAGATGGTGATCAACAGTGTCAAAAACAGCAGAAAGGTTGAGAAGAATGAGGCCTGAGTAAAGGCCCTTGGATTTAGCCAGAAAGAAGTCACTGGAGAACTTTGGCAAGAGTTTTTTCAGTAGAATGAAAGGAATAAAAGCCAGATTGAAGTGGATCCAGGAGGGCTTGAGAGGAGAGAAATTCAAGGCAACAGTGGAGAACTGCACATTCAAGAAGTTTGGAAATGAAGGGAAGAAGGGAGATGGATCAATAATTAGGACAAGTAGGGTCAAGTGAAGGTTTCTTGAGGAGAGATGTGACCACAGCATGCTTAAAGGTTGCAGGGAAAGTTGCAGTGGAAAGCGATAGGTTGAGAATATGTGAGTTGGAAGGGATGACAGAGGAGGAGATGGATTTAAGGAGATGGGTGGGCATAGGATCAGAGGAACAGGTAGTAAGTTTATAGCAGAAAAGAAGATGAGAAATTTCCTCTTCGGAGATCTTAGAAAAAGATGAAAGGGTGACAGAGGCTGAGGGGAAAAGTTGATATTGAAGAGGAGGAAAAGGGGATGCAGCTGATCTTGTGGGGAATTGGAGTGTAATCTTGTGGAGTTTGTCATGAAAATAGCCAGGTAGGGTTTGGAAAGAAAGAGAAGGCAGGGTCGGAGGCAGAGGGGCCTTAAGAAGAGACGGCAGGGGTCAAATGCAAGAGAGTTAGTCAGATGGACAAAGTAGTTTTGCTTGATGAGTGCTATGGCTGAATGGAAGGAAGCAAGCATGAATTTAAAATAAAGTTAGAAAGGGAACGGGATTTGAGCCAAATGAGCTTAGCTGATTGGGCACAGGAGCGTATGTAGCAGGTAGTAGAAGACAGCCAGGGCTGAGGTATAGTGTACATCACAGGATGTGGCATGGGTAGAACAAGAATATCCAGAGTAGAGAAGAGAGAAATATTATAGGAAACTACAGTATAGCCTCCTCAACAGATTAAGAAGACCAAGTGAAGAAAAGAGGTGATGAGACAATAATGGAGACAGACAATAGATTGATAGCATGAAGATTCCTAAAAAGATAGGAGGAGACTGGACAAGATTGAGGCGGGGAGTGATGAAGACTAAAACTTAACAGGTGATAGTCAGATAAGGGAAGAACTGAGGAACGGAATTGCAGAATAAACAATTACAGTAGAGAAGAAAACAAAGTCAAGGCAGTGACTATGCTGATGAGTGGGGGCAGAGGAGCAAAGCTGGAGGTTGAATGAGGAGGGAAGGGTAAGGAGCTTAGAAGCATAGGGGTCAGAAGGGTTAATTATCAACATGAATATTAAAGTCACCAATTATAAGGGAGGGGGAAGAAGAATCCAGAAATAGGGAAAGCCATGAGTCAAAGACACTGAGAAAGATAGAGGTGGACTTGTCAGGTGGTCTATAAACAGCAGCTATCCAGAGAGGTAAGGGATTTAAAAGGCGGATGGAGCGGACTTCAAAAGGAGGAAAAGAAGTGAGACTGAGGTAGAAGGAGGGGTTGAAATTAGCAGGAAGGAGAAAGCAGAAACCCAACACCACCACTGCAGCCAGTAGCACGAGGAATGATGAGAATTGGTAGCCACCATGATAGAGGGCAGTGACTGAAGCAGTGTCATCAGGGAGGAGCCAGGTTTCAGTAATAGCTAGAAGATGGAAAGCATGAGAGATCAAGAGGTCATGAGTAAAGGGAAGGTTCCAGGTTGAAGAGCCTGGAAAAGAAAAGGCACATAACAAAGGGACAGAAGAGGGGGGAAGGAGAGAAATATGAATGAGACTGGGGTAGAACTATCATGGGAGTGAGAGAAAAATCTAGGGGGGCCAGGGTTGGGATTAATATCACCAGATAAGGAGAAGGAGAAGAAGAGTGTGAGGCAGAGAGGAGATGGCATGGCGGAAGTGAGGAAGTTGTTTCAGAGAGGAAGGAGAGGGATGAATGAGAGGAAGAAAAAGGTGAAACTCAAGAACTGAAGAAAGAGTGGAGGACAAAATGGGACATGAAATGGGGAAGATGGAGGGAGGGTGAAAAGGCAGGGGGGTTTAAGTTGCTGGTATGAGGGAAGAAGGTTAGAAAAAGGAAGAAAAAATGGTGTGGAGCCATAAGAAAATGGAGGAAAGAGATAAAAACAAATTAGTAAGTGAATAAAATAAAATAAAAATAAAGATAAGTAAATAACCTTAAAGTGATACTGAACTTTCAGACAAGGAAAGTATGCTTTTGCACATGAAAAAATCTATTAACAGTGAGCACAATCAACAAGCATTCCCTTATCTCTCTTGTAATCTATAAAGGAAGTTTGGGGCATATAAACATATCTGATTCAGTACTCTTCAGAAAGGTTTGTGCCATTAATAACTTATTTTGTGGACCATATTTTTCTCAGTTTATTGATCCTTCTGCAAATCCTCCCTTTCTTTCCAAAGAAACACCTAATTGGGAAGAGTTTCACATCACATATCTTGTAGACATGTTTGGGGTTTGGACAGTTCCTAAAACGGACCAACCTGAACCAGCCTTAATATTTCCTCCTCCCTCCCTCCCACACACAACTTGTAACAAGGAAGCACTATACCAACTTTCAGCCAAATTGATTATCTGCATGAGTGGATGTGGTGTGGGTGCAAAGTGGATGTGTCTGCAACGGAAAATTACCATGAGCATCACTAATAGCAGACAGCCTGGGTGCAACTAATACCAACTCAATGGTACAATGCACTGTGCTTTCTGCATTTTCAGTGTCATATCTGTTGGGGGAATGCTGATCATGCTCCTAAACAGATACCGCATGGGTTTTGCAGCTAATACAGCGATATTTGCTATGTTGACTGAATTTTGAAATATGTGTGCATTGTTTTCCAGTAAAAAAACAAAATGCACAAGCCTTTATACTAGTGAACGATTAAAAAAAAATACTTATATAGTTTCCCCTTTACAAATTAGCCACAAGATTTGCAAAAGCAGAACAGAAGGTCCTTCTGAACAGACGTAAACACAGCAAAGATATGGGACAATACTGTTTCTAACAATTGAACTCGCTGGCCACTGGAATTGAACATCTGGGTTTGCCGCTGAAGCAGGAAGCTAACCGGGCAGTGGCGATATTCAGCTGCAGCCCAGTTAGACTCAGCAGTGAAGTTTAGGACAGCTTTTTCTGTGCCTAACTTTCGCCACCAAGGGATAACCAGTCAGCGGCTGAATAGCGCCACCAACTGGTTATCCCCAGGTGCCACTCCCAAAATGCCCCAATACCGAGCAATTGGTATGGGGGGGGGGGTGTAGCGGTGGTACCCTGGATATTCAGCGGCACTAACCGTGTTAGTGCCACAGCATATCATGCTTAGAGGCATTTACCTTTGAATGCCTTTGAATATAGGGTCCTTTGTGTATGTTTCCCCCCCACTCACCACCTCATTTCAACTCCTTCTACTAGGTGAGCTGCCTTAAAGTTTATCCCAGCATGACTATCTGAACAAACCATCTCGTTCCCATTTTCCGCTTTAAACCACAGAAAATTCTATGCACAATGGAAAGAGCTGAAAATCAAGCAATCGGCATACTTTAAGTTCTTCTCTTTCCCACTTTTCAAGTTGACTGAATGCAGAGGTCAGACTGCTTAGAATTTATAACAAGTGTTCCCTGCAAGACATGGCATTTCATCACAAGATAAAAATGTCTGGAAATGTTGACTTCTGCACTGTGAAAGACTAATTCTTTAATGGGGTTCACCACTGCTGATTATAATCTAATCTAACATAGAAACATGATGGCAGAAAAAGACCATATGGTCTATCCAGTCTGCCTTTCCATATCAACTACTATAGTCCCTTTTTTTCCTTTAAAAATCTTCTATGTTTGTCCCACGCCTTTTCAAATTCAGATACTGTCTTCATCTCCGCAACCTCCATTGGGAGACTATTCCATGCGTCTAACACTCCTTCCGTAAAGGAATATTTTCGCATATTACTCCTGAGTTTATCCCCTTTCACCCTCATCATATGTCCCCCTCATTGCAGAGCTTTCTTTCAATTGGAAGAGGTTCTCCTGCTGTGCATTTATGCCATGGAGGTATTTAAACATTTCTATCATATCTCTTCTATCCCACCTTTCTTTTAACCCATTTTGGTGCTGAAGTTATTTATAAGTTGCTTGTGCAGAATGGTGTCAAAGGCTTTACTGAAATCCAAGTACACCACATCTAGGGCTCTTCCTCGGTCCAACTCCCTGGTCACCCAGTCAAAGAAATCAATCAGATTTGTCTGACAAGACCTGCCTCTGGTAAATCCATGCTGCCTCGGATCCTGCAGTCCATTGGACTCCAGGAACCTCAATATCCTCTGTTTTAGCAGCGTTTCCATTAATTTACAATATTTTCACACAAATAAGGCACCTACGTATATAACGTGCACACAGGGCTGTCTCAAGGGTTTCTGCCACCCTAGACAGAAACCCCAGACTTGCCACCCCCCCCCTGCCACCACCGCCACCCTCCCAGCTGCTGCCACCACCCCCATCTCGGGAGGAGGAGGAGGTGGGCAGTGGCAGTGGCAATGGAAGTATTTCAAAAAGCGGCAGCTTATTGATGCCTGTTTTGGAAATACTGCTAAAGCTGCTGCCTCCTCTCCCCCAAATGGAATTGGCAGCAGCTGGAGGGGAGCACACAGCCAGTTATGTGGCTGCCTAGCTTGCTTAGTGAACAGGCTGGCCTTGTGCACACGCGTATACCGTGTTTTCCCAAAAATAAGACCTATCCTGAAAATAAGACCTAGCACATTTTTCCGAGATTCCCATAATATAATCCCTACCCCGAAAATAAGACCTAGTGCAGATCATGGGCAGACTGACAGATTTGGTACTGGGGGGGGGGGGAGGGATGCACTGGCTGCATGAATATTTGATTTCTGACTGTTCATGGTGGGCGGGTGCTGATCATCAGTGCGGGCAGGTGCTGCAGCACCACTCATTCCCACTGTGATCACAGGTGATCACATTCTGTGCTGTCACTCTGCCCGCATCCCCCGCTTCCTCGTGTGCACCGCCTGCAGCAGCAGCAACAGCATACTAACACTTCACTGATTGGCTGCCTGTCATAAGGTGCCAGCCAATCAGTTTCAAGTGCTATCAGTACTGATTGAGAGGTATAGAACAGTACATTGAGTGCTTGGACAAGAAGTGCTCATTTAAGGAGAGCTCCATTGCTAGACATGAAAGATTAGGGCCAATGGTTCTACAGGGAATGAAGTCACAAGAAAATCAGGCCAGAATTTGGGGTTTTGAGAGTTTTGACGATGTTCCGGAAGAAGATGACATGATTGTATTCGAATAAATGTAGATTGCCGTACATGAGTAAATGTAGATTGCTGTACTTTTAAAAAGTTGTTCACGAATAAATATGGCTTGCTGTATATGTAAAAAAAAATAAGGCATCCCCTGAAAATAAGCCCTAGTGAATCCTTTGGAGCAAAAATAAATATAAGACCCGGTCTTATTTTCGGGGAAACACGGTATAATGCGCAGAAATGATGACATTCTGTTTGAGAACTTTCAGATAATGTGCCCATGCTTATACTGTGCACGCCCTTTTGGATGTGGACCATGCCAGGAATGAACTACACGTCCTACACCGGCGAGAAAAAGTAGCTGGAGAGTATGAATCCCCAAAAATGCACACATCGTGGGCCCAAACAAAATGGTCTATATTGGAGAATGACTTGAAAGATTGGGTTCTTTCTTGGAGGGAATAAAATCAAGTTCTCTCTACTGTCGCAATTCAGATCAAAGTGAAACTTCTGGCAAGTGAAAGAGGAATCACTGATTTCAAAGCAGGTTTCACCTGGATTTCTAGATTCCTGAAAGAAATGGACTTTCAATGAGAATGAGAACTACTGTAGGCCAGCAACTTCCGGATGACTGGAAGCAAAAATTGATCAACTTCTGTGAATTTGTCTCCAAAGAAATCTCTGAACATGGTATCGCTGCACTGGACACTATAAATTTGGACAAGGTTAGAACATAAGAACATAAGATATGCCATACTGGGTCAGACCAAGGTCCATCAAGCCCAGTATCCTGTTTCCAACAGTGGCCAATCTAGGTCATACGTATGTTTATGTTTATTTTGCTTGATAGACTGCCCTTCTGTGGTAATCAGAGCAGTTTACAATACAATAATTAAAAAAAAAAAAAGGAGAGGCACAAGGCCAGGAAAATGGAAAAAGAATTTACAATCCTTGACAGAATAGGGGAGAAAAGAGGAAAAAAGAACAGTAAACGTAGAAGGAGAGACTCACACGAGAGGGGAGGGAAGATTAAAGGCCAAGGAAAGGAGGTGGGTCTTTAGGTCACGTTTAAAGTTGGTATGATGGGGTTCTAAACGAAGGGAAGTGGAGAGGGAGTTACAGAGGGCAGGGCCTGTGAAAAAGAAAGCTGAGGAGCGGGTGGACTGGAGGTGGGCACGGAAGGGGGGGGGGGGAAGTGTAAGGCGGTTAAGGTGAAATGAACATGTCTGGGCATGTGAAAGTGGATAAGATCTGCCAAATATTGTGGGGTGTTAGTATGAAGTGCCCTGTGGACAAGGGTGAGCAGTTTAAACTGGGTGCGGAAGGAATTGGACAGCCAATGGAGGTGGAGAAGAAGAGGTGTTACGTGATCTCGAGGGGAGGAGTGAGTGATGAGACGGGCAGCAGTGTTTTGGATCCTCTGAAGTCTGTTCAGTTGAGCTTTGGAGAGACCGGTGAGAATGGAGTTAGAGAAGTCAACGCGTGACAAAACAAGTGATAGTAGTAAAGTAGCGAGAGCAGGTGGAGAGAGAAAGGATCGAATCGCAAGGATTTGGCGAAGGAAAAAGAAGGAGGTCTTGGTGACGTGAGAGACATGTGGCTGAAAGGTAAGATCAGAGTCAAAGAGTACGCCTAGCTAGCGGAAGGTAGAAATCAAAGGTATGGGAGTACCGGAGAAAGATGGGGCCAATGAGGGGGGTGGGCTACCATGAGGAAACCATATCGCAGTGGTCTTGGTCAGATTGAGGTGGAGGCAGTTCCGGGTCAGCCAGTCAGCAACAGTAGAAAGGCAAGAATTAAGTGTAGAAAAGGCAAGAATTAAGTGTAGTAAGGTCAGGGTGGGTAGGGGAAATGTGAAAAAGAAGAACTATATCATCTGCATAGTAGAAAGCGGAGATCCCAGATTGTTGTATCAGTAAAGCGAGGGGAGCTAGGAAAAGATTAAAGAGGAGGGGGGCCGGGACAGAACCTTGGGGAACCACACAGGGAAGAGGAAATGGGTCAGAGGAAGGATGAAGGGAGAGGAAGAAAGAACTGCACAGGACCAAGAGGAGAGAAAGGAGTGGAACCAGCGATAGACTGTGCTACATAGGCCTGCATCCTGAAGGCGAAGAAGGAGAGAGTGGTCAACTAAATCGAAGGCAGCAGAGAGATCAAGGGCTACCGCCACCGAGATGTCACCACGGTCGTGAGCTACATGCAGTGCGTTGGTGAAGGCGAGGAGGACAGTTTCGATGCTGTGGCCCTGACGGAAACCGGATTGATGAGGGTGAAGGAAGTTGGTGGAATCAAGGTGGTGAGAGAGTTGTGCAAAAACAATTTTTTCAAGGAGTTTGGAAAGAAAGGGGAGATTGGAAACTGGGTGATAATGGGCAGGATCCAGAGGGTCAAGAGAAGGTTTTTTAAGGATGGGGCAAATCAGGGCGTGCTTCCAGGAACAGGGGAAGGTCCCTGTGGAGAGGCTGCAGTTGAGCATGGAGAGTATATAGGGAAGGAGTGACAGAGAAGGGGTGAGTAGCCAGGAGGAGGGAAAAGGGTCAAGAGGACAGAATGTCTTGTTAGAGGAGGAGATAAGTTGGAGGAGTTTGATCATGGTGGTGAGAGAGAAGGAGGACCATGTGTGTGAGAATTGGGATGGGGGAGGGGGGATGCAACAGGGGGGGGGGGGAGAATGGATGGGAGGGGGACAAAGAGGCAGAGATGCTCTTAGGGAAGAAATCTTGTTGCTGAAAAACGATGCCAGAAGTGAGGGAGGAGGGAATGGCTGGGTAAAGGTGGAGGTGTCCGGGCGAAGAGAGGTGAGCGGTTTGAGCGTGGAATAAAGGTGGCGGGTTTGATTAGGAGCATTGGAGATGGTGTCAGAAATGTATGTACGTTTGGCAAGATGAACTTGGGAGCGGTAGTGCGAGTAGTGAGCTTTGAAGGATGATAGAGTGGCTGGAGTACCTAGCAGTTTCCCCAAAAGACACAGGTTCCACAATGCTTGTAATCGGTCAAGCATTGATATCCTGGGTCCCTTCCTAATAATGGTTTATGGACCTTCCCTCCAGGAACTTGTCCAAACCTTTTTTAAACCCAGCTACACCAGCAGCCTTTACTACATCCTCCGGTAATAAATTCCAGAGTTTGATTACAAGTTCAGTGAAAAAATATTTTCTTTTATTAGTCTTAAATAGCTTACCCTGTAGCTTCATTGCATGTCCCCTAGTCTTTCTATATTCTGATAACATAAACAATCGATCTACATTTACCCGTTCCACTCCATTCATTAATTTATAGACTTCTATCATATCTCCCCTCAGCCATCTCTATTCCAGGTTAAAGAACCCTAACCTTTTTAGCCTTTCTTCATAGGGGTATCCTTCCATCCCCTTTACCATTTTGGTGGCTCTTCTCTGAACCTTTTCTAATAACGCTATATCCTTTTTAAGATACAGCGACCAGAATTGCACACAATATTCAAGGTTCGGTCTCACCATGGAACGATATAGAGCAGAGGTCACCAACCTCCAGAGGGCCGCGGCCCGCACAGCCGACTACCGGGAGCCTCGTGGGCCGCACCCCCCTTCTCCCCGCCCCCGCGAAAAAAAAAAACAAACGCAAAATTATGAAAACAATGGCTGATCACCTTTATTGAATTTAATGAGATGGCTGATGATTCATGCTAGCAGACAAACGCTTAAAGTCCGGCTTCACAGATGACACTGACAGGAGAAGGGACGCTTGCAGGTGGTCGTCGGTGAGCTTTATCAATTTCATTCGGCTGAACAGCTGTTCGCAGCAGTAGGTTGAGCCGAAGAGAGCAGCGACCTTGCGTGCGTTGGCGGCCATGGACGGGTGGGTGGCCGCCTGTGACTTCCAAAATGCGACAGGGCCCATAGCCATGAAGCGCGACTTCTGTGCGTCGTCACACTGCAGTTCGATCAAGTCCATTTGAAGGTCAGAGGGCACGTCGGTGGGGTTCATCTCGAAGGGGGCACTGAAGAGGGCAAAGTCTTGCGAGTGCTTGGTGAAGTCTTGGAAACGAGCCTCAAACTCCGTCTTGAGATGACGGATGGTGGATGCGTAATGGTGAGCAGCAGCCGAAGGCGTCAGTGCGGCGAGCTGCGCAAAGTGTGCGAAGTTGCGTGCTTGCAGCTGCTTTTCCCACAGCATTAGCTTCACTTGAAAGGCCTTGACCTTGGCGACCATGTCTGAGACAAGGAGCTCTTTGCCTTGCAGTTGGGTGTTGAGCTGATTCATGTGAGCTGTCAGGTCGACAAGGAACGCTAAATCCTGGCACCACTGAGGATCGCGCAGCTGCGGGAAGTCGAATCCCTTGGCTTCGAGGAAAGACGCCAGCTCCTCTCTCAGCTCGTAGGCACGCTGAAGCATCTTCCCACGGCTGAGCCAACGCACCTCGCAGTAGTACAGCAGATTGCCATACTGTGCGTCAGCCTCTGCGAGCAAGTCCTTGAACTGGCGATGATTCAATGTGTGCGACAGCACCAAGTTCACAGCCTTCACAATGACCGACATGACCTCAGCGATGGTTGCAGACTTGGCACAAAGGGCTTCTTGGTGGACGATGCAGTGCAATGTCTTGCTATCCTGTTTGTGGCCGAGGTCGCGCACGTGCTTCACAAGAAGCGAGGCAAAGCCGTTCTTCTTCCCCAACATGGTAGGGGCGCCGTCAGTGATGACACCACACAGACGCGACAAGTCAAGTTCAAAGTCCTTGATCCAGGCGAGCACAGCTGCCAACACATCAGCGCCAGTGGTGGTTCCGCTCATCGGCACAAGCTGAGCGAACTCCTCAATGACGTCGAAGGAGTCTGTGACGCCACGGAAGTAGATCGCCAGCTGAGCGGTATCCTTCACATCTGTCGACTCATCCAAGGCAATCGTGAAGTGCCGACAGTCACGGAAGCGCTGCTTCAAGGTGCCCAAGACGTCGTCCTTCATATCTTTGACGCGGCGAGTGAGGGTCGGGGCAGACAGGCTGACATTCTCGAAGACCGCCTTCTTCTCAGGGCACACTTCGTCGGCGATGGCGAGTACACAGTCCTTTACAAATTCGCCGTCGGTGAAGGGCTTGAGACGAGTTGCGGCGAGGTAGGCAACGCGGTAGCTAGCTGTGGTGTTGCTGGTGGCTGCAGTCTGGGCGGCTGTCACGCTCTTCACAAAGAGAACAGACTGGCGTTGGAGCGCAGACGACACGCGGATAAACTCCTCCTTCTTCTTGACTGCATCCATCTTGGCGTACTCTGGGTGGATGGACTCGAAGTGGCGCTTCACATTGTAGTCCTTCAGAACGCCGACGGTCTTCTGACAGATGACACACAGCGCACGATCCTTGTGCAGCGTGAAGAAGAGCTTGTTCCACTCAGGGTTGAAGCCGCGGTTCTCATCGCTGAGCTTGCGCTTCTTGTTCGTGGGGGAAGCCATGGGGAAAGCTGCAAAAACAGAATCGGTCCTCTAATTTGCGCGCTGCTCTTGGGAAACCGGTCACGTGCCGTTGAACCCGCAGAGCATGCCGCGGGCCGCAGATACAATGGCGGGAATCCTTGGCGGGCCGCACGTAATGTTAACCGGGGTAGAGCCTCGCGGGCCACATGAAGAGAACTCGTGGGCCGCAGGTTGGTGACCCCTGATATAGAGGCATTATAATATCCTTTGTTTTTATTTTCCATTCCTTTCCTTATGATACCTAGCATTCTATTTGCTCTCTTGGCTGCCACTGCACACTGGGCCGAGGGTTTTAACATATTATCCACAATGACTCCTAAATCTTTTTCCTGGATGGTGGTTCCTAATGTGGAACCTTGCATCGTGTAACCATAGTTTGAGTTGTTTTTCCCTAGGTGCATAACTTTGCACTTGTCCACATTAAATTTCATTTGCCATTTTGATGCCCAGTCTTCCAATTTACCAAGATTCTCTTGCAATTTTTCACAATCCATTTGGGTTTTAACAACTTTAAATAGTTTTGTGTCATCTGCAAATTTGATAACCTCACTCATTATTCCCTTTTCCAGGACATTTATGAATATGTCAAAAAGCAGCGGACCCAGCACAGATCCCTGGGGTACTCCACTATTCATCTTTTTCCATTGGGAAAATTGGCCATTTAGCCCAACCCTCTGCTTTCTGTTTTTTAACCAGTTCCTGATACACAATAGCACACTGCCTCCTAACCCATGACTCTAGTTCTGTAAAAACATCTCTGATGAGGGACCTTGTCAAAGGCTTTCTGAAAGTCCAAATACACTATATCCACCGACTCACCTTTGTCTACCTGTTTATTCACACCTTCAAAAAAACATAACAGATTAGTAAGACAAGATCTTCCTTGTCTAAAGCCATGTTGGCTGTCTCCCATTAAGCCATGACTATCTATATGTTCAGCATTTTGTTCTTTATAATAGTTTCTACCATTTTTCCCAGTACTGATGTCAGGCTCACCTGTCTGTAGTTTCCTGGATCACCCCTGGAACCCTTTTTAAAAATTGGTGTTACGTTCACCATCCTCCAGTCTTCAGGTATTAAAGAAGATTTTAATGATAGTTCACAGATTACTAATAGCAGGTCTGCAATCTCATATTTCAGTTCTTTCAACACCCTTGGATGTATATCATCCGGCCCAGGTGATTTGCTACTCTTCAGTTTAACTAATAGTTGTAATACATCTTCTTGATGTATCGATATTTCCTTCAATTCTTCCGCACCTTTAAATACCACTTCAGTCATGGGTAACATCCCTACATCTTCCTCAGTAAAAACCGAAGCACAGAATTCATTCAGTCTCTCCACTATCGCCTTGTCGCCTCTTAGTGCCCATTTAACCTCTCTGTCATCTAATGGACCAACTGACTTTCTCACAGATTTTCTGCTACGAATGTACTTGAAAAAGTCTTTATTATGCGTTTTTGCTTCTGCAACAAGCTTCTTCTCAAATTCTCCCTTTGCCTGCCTTATCAATGCCTTGCATTTAACTTGCCAGTGCTTGTGCTGTTTCCAGGTTTCGTCGTTTGGCTCTTTTTTCCATTTCCAGAAAGATGCTTTTTTTTGGCAACTACAGCCTCTCTGATCTCACCTTTAAACCATGCTGGCAGTTTTTTGGACTTCCTTCTACTTTTCTTAAAGCGTGGAATACAGCTGGTCTGGGCTTCCAAGATAGTATTTTTAAACTACACCCAAGCTTGATGTAAGTCTTTAACCTTTGCAACTGCTTTTTTTAGTTTTTTCTCAACTATTTTCCTCATTTTATCATAGTCTCCCTTTCGAAAGTTAAAAGGTAGTACTGTGGATTTCCTTACCATCCCTCCTCAATTAATTAGATCAAACGTGATCAGGCTATGATCACTATTGTCAAGTGGCCCTAACAAACTTATGGCTTCCCCTCTGAACCAGCTGCTCCAAGAAGCAGTCATTTATTTCATCTAGGAACTTTATCTCCCTAGCATGTCCTGCCGTGACACTGACCCAGTCGATACCGGGGTAATTGAAATCACCCATTAATATTACAGTGCTGTAATGTTTGTTAGCTTCCTTGAATTCTTTGAGCATTTCATCATCCATTTGTTCATTCTGGCCAGGTGGTCAATAGTACACCCCCACTGCCATCGCCTTCCCCTTTTTATATGGAATTTCAATCCATAGAGATTCTACAGCAAATTTTGTTTCCTGCCAAACTTAAATCCTTTCTGACTTAATGCCCTCTCTAACAGAGCGCAACCCCTCCACCAATTTGATCAGCTCTTTCATTATGATATAGTTTGTACCCAGGTATTACAGTGTCCCACTGGTTGTCCTCCTTCTAACATGTCTCTGAGATTCCAATTATATCTAACTTCTCATTTAGTGCTATATCTTCTAACTCTCCCATCTTATTTTTTAGACTTCTAGCATTTGCATACAAGCATTTTAGAGACTGTATTTTATTCATATTAATTTGGCTATTGGTAGGCATGGGTAATTTGGGATCTTTAAGCTCTGTCTGCTCTATACTCAAGGGCATTTGGGCTACTTTACTCTTTTTTGGAACCTCTCTGCTTTTGGTAGTATCCTTCAAGGATACATTCTTCTGAACTATGCGCTCTTGTGCGACTGTTGGCTTTCACCTATTATCTAGTTTAAAAGCTGCTCTATCTCCTTTTTAAAGGTTAATGCCAGCAACCTGGTTCCATCCCAGTTAAGGTGAAGCCCATCCCTTTGGAAGAGCCCCTCCTTTCCCCAGAACATTCCCCAGTCCCTAACAAATCCAAATCCCTCATCCTTGCACCATCGTCTCATCCACACATTGAGACTCTGGAGCTCTGCCTGCCTTTTAGGTCCTGCGCGTGAAACGGGAAGCATTTCGGAGAACGCTACCCTGGAAGTTCTGGATTTCAACTTCCTGCCTAAAAGCCTAAATTTAGCCTTCAGAACCTCCCTGCCACATTTTCCTATGTCATTGGTACCGACATGTACCAAGACAGCAGACTCCTCCCCAGCACTATCTAAGACCTTATCTAGGTGGCGCGTGAGGTCCGCTACGTTCACACCAGGCAGGCATGTTACCAGGCGATACTCACGTCCACCATCCACCCAGCTATCTACATGCCTAATGATTGAATCACCAACTATAACGGCTGTTCCAATGTCTTTCGACATCCCTGCCACCAGGACTGTAGTTGCTTCAGGTACGAAAACTGTAGCCATTACAATCACGGGCAGGAGAGGGCCTGCTTCAGTGTAGTCCTTGGATGCATTATGAGTGGGGTGAAATTAAAGCCAGTGGTAGTTTTCAAAAGGGTTACCATGTCCGGAGAAAAACTGTCCACTGGTGTGGTTGTTCACTGCAATTGGAAGGGATGGATGGACTGTGATCTTATGAAAGTTTGGATTGATAAATGTTATCGGACCAGGAAGGGGATTCTTCTTGAAGAA
Organism: Ichthyophis bannanicus; assembly: GCA_033557465.1. Taxonomy (NCBI): domain Eukaryota; kingdom Metazoa; phylum Chordata; class Amphibia; order Gymnophiona; family Ichthyophiidae; genus Ichthyophis; species Ichthyophis bannanicus. Next base: position 938,808,944 of record CM066034.1, read on the forward strand.
GACCTTATTAATTTTTGATGTCATAGCTGCCCACAAAGAAAAAAAACATTCAAAATTATGTAAACGCTTCTGGTGCCCATATAGTTGTAATACCTGGCGGTTTTACCTGTAAGTTACAGCTGATAGATATAACGGTTAACCATACATTCAAGAAGTTCATGAGAAGCAAGTGGGATGAATGGATGCAGTCTGGGATTCATGAATTCACAACATCAGAAAGACTGAAGCAGGCAATATTTTTGGAAGTCTGCAAGTGGGTGCCTTCTGCTTTTGATAAAATGATGCCACAAACCATCCGCAACAGCTTTAGAAAGGCTGGGACCGTCGACCAGCAGAATAGGACACATTCGGATACCAATGACGAAGGTGAAGATGCCAATAGCAGTGACTGTGACATCACTTCAGAAAACACTGAAGAGCATCTGCAATTGGCTCTTAGACATTTCAACGATGACAGTGAGGAAGGGACAGACTTTGAAGGTTCTGAGGAGTTAGATGATGACGACGACATTGATTGAACTGGAACTGGCCTAGGCTAATTTGGTCTCCTTTACAATAGGATGTACAGAAATAACCCACATTGTAATTCAGCATTTAATAAATGAAGAATTTATAAAAAATTAAAAATGACTCTTATGTTCTTTTGTATTGTGTTGTGTTGATAACTATGCATACAACATGCCCATGCATATAATACACATGGGTGGTGCAGTTTTTGCAAAAAAACATATAACACATGTGTTATATGCATGAAAATATGATACTCACCACTGAAGTCAAATTAACTGGCCTATAGTTCTCAACCTCATCTTTACTTCCGTTTTTGTGTAAAGGGACCACATGCGCCTTTCTCCAGTCCTCTGGGACCACTCCTGACTCTAAAGAAGCATTGAAAAGGTCAGACACTGGAGTCGTTAGAACCTCCCCAAATTCCTACAATACTTTCCGATGTATCCCATCCGGACTCATCACTTTGTCTACTTTTAGTCTAGCTAGATCTTCACGAACACAGTCTTCTGAAAATAGTTCAGGATCCCCTTCACTTCACTTCCTATTTGTGGGTATTTTCTGAGGTCCTGCTCCTGGCCCTTCATCTGTGAACACAGAACCAATATTTGTTCAGCAATTCCACTTTATTCTCATCAGTTTCTACGTATTCCTTCCCTTTACCCTTGAGTCTGACAATACAACTTCCTCCTCTCACTAACATATCTGAAAAATATCATGCCCCCCCCATTTTATTACATTCACTATTTCTTCTTCTTTTTGTATCTTTGCTTTCCTGACTACTTTCCTAGCTTTTCTGTTTTTCCAAATACCAATGATTATCTTACTCTTTCCGTGATCTCTTGTATTTTTATGAAGGCCGCCCTCTTTTGCTTCACTTTGTCAGCTACTTCTTTTATTTTATTTATTTATTTATTTATTTACTTCTCTTATATACCGTGCTATTAAAATCAGTGCGGTTTACAATTGAACAAAAAACATACTGCAATGTCACACGACAATTGAGTTTTTACATTGAACATGGACGAGATAACCTGGAGATAACAGGGGTAACTAATTACAGAGTAATTATTCATGGAGTATGGTGAGAAATTATACATATAGTATGGTAAGAAATTATACATATAGTATAGCTTGGTTTCAACATATTTATAAGAGGTTTAATCAATAAGATGTGTGATCAGTACCAATAATAAATAAGAGAGGGGATATGGTGGTAGAGCTAGCTTTTGAGAACCAAAAAGGTTTGTTGTCCTTAAAATATCCCTTTTCAGTTTTGCCCATTGTTTTTCTACATCCCCCAGCTGTTTCCCTCCCACTAACGACTCCTTGAGGTATTGTCCCATCTTGCAGAGTTAGTTTTCCTAAAGTTTAAGACCCTCACTTTTGAATGGACTTTATCAGCCCTAGTCCTAATACTGAACCACACCCTCTGGTGATTACTAGTTGTGAGATGATCTCCCACTATAACATTAGAAACACATTCCCCATTGGTAAGCACTAGGTCCAGTATGGTCCCTGCATGTGTGGGTTCTGTTACCAGCTGCCAGAATAGTTCTCCCTGTAAAGAATTTAGGATCTCCTTACTTCTAGATGACACCACAACAGGGATGTGCCAATCAAAATCCAGCATATTGAAATCACCTATCAGTAGCACTTCTCCTTTTATGGTAATACTGCGTATGCCTTCTATTAAATCTTTGCCCACTTCTCCCTATGAATGACATCTGTATATCACCCCAATGCAAATCAATTTCCAGTTCCCTCTTTCTAGTTTAATCCACAGTGCCTCTTCGCTCCCTTGTAAGCCCTAATTCTATAGGGCTTCCCTTCTTCCTACCCTGTCATTCCTGAATAAAGTATAGCCCAGTATAATTACATCTCAGTCATGGTTATCTGTAAACTATGTCTCCATAACAACCACTAAATCCATGCTAGCCTCTTCCATTAAAGCCTCAACATCTGGGATCTTATTTCCCATACTATATGCATTTATGCACACTGCTTTCCAGATGTTGCCCTTTTTAATTTCTACAGAAGTATATAAAGCCCAATTCAGCAAGCAGGATGGGCTTGTTAAGACCTGATTCTGCACCGCAGGAACAAAATGGTCCTGTGGGTGTAGAATTGGGACATTCAGCCTCTTTATTCGCCTTCATTGATCAAGCCCTTAATGCTTTACTTACCTGAGGGCTTTTACTGATCTGGGGGCTTTCTTCATCCATCACCAATGAATCTAGTTTAATGCCCTCTTCAGTAGGTTAGCCAGTCTGTTTTGGAAGACACCTTGACCCTTCTTGGATAGGTGGACACCATCTCTGTTCTGCAACCCTTGGAAAATCATGCCATGGTCCAGGAAACCAAAATGCTCTTGATGACATTATCCATGCAGCCATTCATCTCCAGGATACAAGTTTCTCTGCCTCAGCCTTTACCTTCAACAGGGAGGATTGAAAAGAACATCACTTGCGCACCTATCTGCTTCACCCTCTGTACCAGAACCATGAAGTCACTCTTGATATGTTCGGAGGGACACCTAGCAGTTTCATTTGTGCTGACATGAATGAGCAACATCGGATAATCAGTAGACTTGATAATTCTCAGCAAACTCTCCGTAACATCTTGAATTTTTGCACCTGGCAGACAGCACGCCTCCCTGGACATCAAGTAAAGTCAGCAGATGGATGCCTTAGTACCCCTCAGAAGAGTCATCAACTACTACTACCTTTCACTTCCTTGTAGTCACCGATACTGTAACTTTGGAGTACTTGAGCTCTGGTTCTTCCTTTTCCTGGGATGCTTTCACCTCCTCCCCCTCCAGGGTTGCATATTGATTCTTCAGTTTGAGGGCTGGGGGAGTTGGATTGTTGATTCTGCAGGCTTTGGTGACTTGTGTCCAACACTCTTTCTTCTGTAGCATCCCATCTTCATCTCTGTCGGATAGCTTGGATGCTTCAAGAAGCATCTCATCAATGTACTTCTCACTGTCTCAAATGCTTCTCAGCCTCGTCACCTCTTATTTGAGCTCCTCCACTTGTTTAATGAGGGCTTTACCTTGCAGGCATCTTGCACATGGAACTGATCCCTTGACTGGCATTGGGCTGTCGGAACAGAGGCAGAAGCCGTAACAGGGGGCAACACCTTTGGCAATATGATTTTTCGCAGCCATTGTTCAGTTAATGGAGGTTTGGTACCTATTGAAATAAAAGAGAGAGACCTACCAAAGTCCCTAATATTTCCCCAGCTGTACTTTAAGGGAAAAAGCAGCTAACCTCTTTTATGTGTGTTTTACTGAAACAGTGCTATTCTATGTCCCTGCATGCAGCCCTGCTTCCTTGCTAAACAGTTTTCACTTTCTACTAGTAAATTTTGATATTATGTGTCTTGAGGTATATAGATTAATGTGTTCCCTTTGTAAAATTACCTAATCAAAGCTCCTTCAGCAAATTGTTTTTCTTTTAGTAGATATCCAAGTGTGGAATTTGCTTCCTAGATTTTCTCGACCAACCAATAAAAAGCTGTTATCTTTTGTCAACAAGCTAATTGGGGAGTTGCCCTAATCTTACATTTATATTCCATTTTATTAGACCTACCAGATTCCAAAATATATCTATAGAGAGAAGGTCTAATTGAGTACACAGAACACACTAGCATTTCTTCTGAAATGATGGAACATAAACCTTTTTGCTGTTTCACAAACTGCCAACAAAGAACTTGGCTAATTAAACACAAACACATCATAAACTTTATTTTAACTAGCTTCACTTCTTTATCTGCAAAAACCACAGTAGCTACTTTCTTTGCAGCCAAACATATACTATAAATTCCTTTGATTTCTATGTGGCACCTCAAGTGACCCCTGTTAGCTCATGAGCACTTGAGGTGCTGCAGGGTGATATGCCCAGTGCCCTGTATTCCATGCTGCTAAAGGCTGCCAAAGATGTTTGCACATTCCATGTGCAGTGTTTGCATTCGTTTTAAAAAACCCATGACTCCTCAGTGTTTTGACCCTAAGGGTATGGATGCTAGGAAGAGAAAAGTTCATGTCGTCACACTTGTTAATAAAAGACATGAATAACCTGGGTTTGCTCAGAATCCATAGTGAGTAATGAGCATTCAGTGAAAACTTTTCAGAGTTTTTACGGTGGAAAAAACAGGTTACGGCAAAATAATAGAGCTTAAAAATTATGCTAACTCACAACTTTTTTTTACTGCACACAACAAGAAACCCTGAATTACTTTTGGTGCTGTTCCTTCACAGTCCTACAAAACATTCAAGATCATTCACTGATTGTCATTACTTCAGCCAGTCCACCCCCGATTTGCCTTTGGCTCTGTCCCCTTTTGCCCTCTTGACAAAATGCACACGTGGTCGCAGGGAAAAAAGCATGCACACTGTCAAGGAAAGGGCGATTTTCAAAGGTTTTTTTCTCCTTTTAATAAACAATCCCTTTTGATATTGTGCCCCTCTTTCTCCCCATGTTTATAAGCTCTGTCAGTCTACACTTAGTTTCGAGTATGCAGGAGCAAACTTTCACCCTTTCCATTGGTTTTCAGACAATCAGGAATCAGCTGGAAAGAAAGGAGTAAAAGACGATGTCTCATACTGACAGTCAGGACATAGAAAGGTTAGGTTAAGGCTCTTATAAATCTAAAATCCAGAGTTATTTAGTGTTGATTTTCCATTTTGGAAGTAAATAATGTCATGTCAAATCCATACAACTAGCACAGAGCAATGGTATATTTATCCAATAGGAACCCATTAACAACTAGGCTGAAAATCCCACGTTTGAAAATATACTTCCATTTGGTCCCTCTGGGCATTCCATCGCTGGTCCATGCTTTTCCCAAAGCTACAAAATCCCCATAACAGAAAAGAAATTACTTATACTGGTAGGGGGTGAGAATGCTTCAGAGCAGTGGTATACCAAGGGCGGAGAGATGGGTGGCTCCGCTGGGCCCACTGAGGCAGCACAGCAAATTTACCCTAAGCTGGCACATACTGTCTCTATGGGCTCGGACACTCTTTGCTCCCGGCCGAAGTCTTGCACGACTTTGTCTGGGAGAGAAGAGTGCCCGGGTCCATGGAGACAGCATAGCAAGTCATTTTTAGGATAAGTATACCGAGGGGGTGGGGGGGTGGTGCTATGCACCATGCCATGTGAGGGGGGGTGCCTGCCCCGGGAGGTGAAGGGGGGCCAGGAATGTCACTGTTTTAGAGGCAAAGATTGCAACCTCTATAAGGGAAAGAGAGAATTTGGTGCATCATAACCAGCTACCTCAAGGGAACATGTGTGCTGGGTTTCAAAGAAAGCTGAGAATCATCTTCATAGCACAGAGAATTATTATTGGGGTTCCCATTCTGACCAAAGGCATGTGAAGGGACTAAAAGAAGACAACTGGGGCAGAGTTGTGATCTGCATATGTATTTTCTAAAGTACACATGTATACACATAGGGGTATCTTTACTAAATCATGATAGTTTACCACATGTTCAGCCGCAAATATTAGCATGGGGAGGCTCTGGACCTTTGCTAACCAATGGAAGCGTATATGGCATGACCCCATGTAGTTAACATAGCTCCAGTGATACCCCATGCTAATCCAATTGCCATGAGCACTACAGGTACATTTACTGCCACCCATTGAGGTGGCAGCAACTTCACCCATGCCATCTGTGACACTGATGGTGAGCACGCACTAATGATGCCCATGCTAATTGCAATGCACAGTCAACACCCATACTCTGCCCCTAACCTCCCAGTGTCCACCCCAACCTGTACTAAGCAGTTAGGATGGGAGTTTTAGCATGGTTACATTTTTAGCACATGCTTAATGGTTACTGCACACGCAGTAAACCCTCTTTGAACCGTTAGCATGCCTTAGTATGCCTACCCCATAGAGTGCATGCACACATCTGTGCCTTCTTTGAAGCAGGGAGTTATTTTGTGTGCGAGAATTTTTGCACTATTAGGGAAGTTCTGGTAGCATGTTTTATAAGGGCACCTGATATTTCACCCTGTTATGAGATTACTCTTTAGCTTCAGAATACCCTTATAAAAGTTCAGTGTTTTGATTCTAATATTTCTTTTCTAGCCATTACACAAGAAACAGCATTACAGCACAACGAAACAAATGTAGACTATACTAATGTTTTTCTTTTTTTGTTTCTTTCTATCCCCTAATCGTCTCCCCTCATGAGTTAGATGATCCTCAGCCTAGAAGAAGCACCTGGACAATTCTCAGGTCGGAAGAGCTGGAGAGAAGCCTCCTTCATGCTGCTCCCTAGCTGACGGTAATCTCTGAATTAGAGGCAGCTATCTTCCTCCTCTCCCTGGGCCTAAATACGGCGCCTGTTTGCAGACTTCCGGCCCTATTTAATCCAACAGACAGGAATCTGCTGGGTTGCAGTGCCCAGTGTGCAGCAGTCTGAGCCTCAGGCAAGCACAACCATGCTGTTTTCTCATAAGCATATACCAATACAAACCATTCCGAAGCAAAACCTCTTCACAATGCCCATGATAACAACCTGCAAAAATCCACAGGAATACTATTGCAGCTCCTTAGGTGGCTCAGTCCTGAATATTAAACCCAAGCTTAAGTTGAAAGTCTACTATTAAAGATTACTACTACTGCTACTACTTATCACTTGTATAGTGTTACAAGGCATACACAGTGCTATACAGAGACGTGTAAGAGAAAGTTCCTGCTCATAAGAGCTTACAATCTAGTCAAGACAGACAACACAACAGTCAAAACAGACAACACAACTGGGGACAAGAATATATTTAGAAGAATAGTAAGGAAACACATAGGAGGTAAACAGGAGACTAGGGGGATCAGGATCCAAAAGCAGTCTCAAAGAAGTGAGTTTTTTGCCTGGATTTGAACAGGGTTTTTTGATATAGTACTTTATTGGAAAGTAAGAGTCCTAGACTTCAGTAAAGCCAACCCTGTCAATATAGGGGAATATCTCAAGAGGTTGTTAGCTGGATGGTAACATTTGGGGGAGTAGATCAGTAGTGGACAAAACTGAATGGAGATATTTTAAGTGCAACAAACGTTTTTGTAAGGAAAGTAAATGAAAATAAGTGGGAAAAGAGGCTTTCGACGGGGGTGTGAGCAGGAGCTCCCCCTTCCTCCCAGAGCCCGCCTCCTTCCATCGGGGCCCAACGGCATAAAAACCGCCGTTGCCAGGGCCCAGGAGCAGCAGCGCTTTCGACGGGGGTGTGAGCAGGAGCTCCCCCTTCCTCCCAGAGCCCGCCTCCTTCCATCGGGGCCCAACGGCATATAAAAACCGCCGGTGCCACGGCCCAGGAGCAGCAGCGCTTTCGCCGGGGGTGTGAGCAGGAGCTCCCCCTTCCTCCCAGAGCCCGCCACCTACCATCGGGGCCCAACGGCATACAAACCGCCGTTGCCAGGGCGCGCCCGCGCCTTGCGGGCCCGCGCCTGAGGGCCTCGCCAGAGGGCCCTTTGGCGTGGCCCTTAGGCGTTGGCCCGTGGCATCTGTTCCTGGAGTCCTTGATGAAGTATGGATGCCCTTCCATGTATCAGGGTAATGTGCTGTGCCATGTCCTTCTCTTTATCTTGCCTGTTTGACTGTCTCTGTCCTCTACTCTGTCCTATCTTATAAATGGCGTTCCTTTCTTGTTTCCCTAAATGATGTAATATTGTAAACCGCTCTATGCCTTCGGGTCTGAGCGGTATATCAAATTCCAATAAACATAATAAACATAATAATAATAATAATACTATGATTCTTAAAAGAAGTAGTTGAAAAGATAAGAAAAAAAGCTCAACCTTCATAAACTATAAGAGATCACAGAAAGAGAAACACATGCAACGATATCTAGAAAAGCTAAGAGAAGCTAGAAAAATAATCAGGAAAACAAAGATGCAAATGGAAAAAAAGTAGCCAGTACAGTAAAATGGGTGGACAGGAGAAAGTGCAAAAGTGGTACTGTCAAATTCAAGGTTGAAGAGGAATATGTAGAAGTTGATGATGATAGAAACAGAAACCTGATGGCAGAAAAAGTCCATATGCCCTATCTAGTCTGCCCTTCCATATCAACTATAATAGTCCCATTTTTTCCTATAGAGAGAGATCTTCAGGATAAAGCAGAATTGCTTAAATATTTCTATTTTGTGTTCAGAGATGATGGGCTGATACTAGAATCACAGAAAACAAACACAAACAAGAATGGAAGTGAGGTAAACATCGAACAAGTCAATTTTCAGATAACTATATTCCTGAGGAATTAGCTAAACTAAAAGTAGAATGCTGTCCAATGGTGGTGCTATCCTTACAGAAACAAGCATTTGACCAGGTAGAGTGGTCATACCTCTTTCGTGTGTTGGAATGGTTTGGGTGTGGAAAAAGTTTTATTAACTGGGTAAATGTTCTGTACGCATCACTCTGTTCATGGATAATCATAAACAATATAATTTTGGAGGCTATTCTGCTAGGTAGAGGAGCATGACAAGGTTGTCCACTTTCACCACTACTGCTTAATCTAGTGTTGGAGATGTTCCTTCTTAATATTAAAAGAGAAGATGGCATTAAGGGTATTCAGGAAACTGGAAGCTCGCTGCATACACTGATGATGATTTATTATTCCTCTCTAACCCAGTTGATGCCATTAGATGTCATTTGAGTGTGATTGGAAAATTCTCGGAATTCTCAGGTCTTAAGGTTAATTGGGCCAAGTCCGAGTTATTGCTAAGGAATGATTTTGTCATGCAGGGAGAATTTTTCTTTCAAATGTTACCCTGAAAGAACTAAATACCTTAAAGTGTACCTTTGCTCACACTCTGAAGAAGTGCTTGAATACAACTGTAGTGTTACAATATCAGAGCTAAAAAGCATCCTGCAGAATTGGTCACCTTTATATTTATCATGGTGGGGGAGGCTTGATACTATAAAAACGATGATTCTGCCAAAACTTGTTTATAAACTGGGCATACAGCCTGGGTATTGCAGAGCGAATTTTTATGCACAGCTTGATTACTATCAGCTTTTCTGTGGAAAAATAAAAGGCCACGGATATCTCTGTCCAAACAAGTTGCCAAGAAGAAGGGGAGGAACTGGATTTCTGGATTTCTGTTCTTGTCATTCGGTGACGTTGTTGAGCTATGGTGCTTTATAGTTACAGAGAGCACGTTCCCTTCCATGGCTTGAGGTTGAAAGAGTGATGAAACCTTTCCCTCTGAAGGCATTACCCACAATGACTATATCATGGTTGAGGATGGATGCTCTGCTTATAACAAGTACCATCAAAGCAGTGGCAGACCTTGATGTTGGTTGTACAGACCCTTACTCCTCTTCTGAGACAGCATCCATTTGGTACAATCCGATGCTATGAATGCATGGGCGTAAAATTTGTTGGAAGGGTTGGTTGGTGAAGGAAAGTTTTAAAAATGGTCAGTTGTTAGAGAATCGCAACATAATAAGTCAAGAAGGCCTTGTAGAAAGGTTTAATCTATCCCACTGTCAGGCTGGGAAATTGGAACGCCTGGCTCTAGATTTGACATGGGATTCCCCTTGGTCTGGAAGGGAAAGACCCGGCCGCGAACTCACAGCGGCCGGACACAGACGCGCGCGGGCGAGCCAAGGGCGGGGAGGGGGGCGCGGGGGGGGGGGGGGGGCGGGCAAGAGGCCCAGGTACAAAAAGCGCGCGCGGCGCTGCCTCGGCCTCTTTTGCCGCTCTCTCCCCCCCACCTTGCAAGAGGAGGATCGACCGACGGAGGACCTACCGGATTGGGAGTGTCGCGGAGTTGCAGCGATCGCGTCGAGCAGCTGACCGGCAAGTGCAGCACAAGACAAGGTAGAAGAGAACAAAGAGCAAGGGAGAACAAGGGAGCGAAGCGGGCGGCAAAAGGGAGAAAAAAGATTGTTGACGAGTGAGGGGGCAGGGGAGAGCGTGGCGGTGGGTCTCCGGGACCGGGTCAGCATGTGGGAGCGAGAGGGGGCTGTTGATGATCGCCAGCCACACACAGGGTGCCAGGTTGGCGAAATCACTTGCCGAGAGGCGAAATCAATGGGGGCAGCATCAGTGCAGGGAGAATTACTGTGTCGGGCACAATAGCAGAGCCACGTGGGCTCGTGAGAGTGTGATGCGGGCACACGGGCCATGCGCGGCTCAGCCCGTAGATAGAAATGACCCCAGAAATAAATAAATAAATAAGTAAATATATGAATGAAAAGATTTTTTTGAAGACACAAATATGGGAGGATGAAATGAAAATAGAGCAGACATTAAGAGTGGCGAAAATTACAACCTAGGAGGAACACCTAAGGGAGCGTGGCTGCCATCTTGTGGATACAGGCAATAGTGCAGGCAATAAAATGTTTCTGTTGTGCTGTTGGTTAAGAGGACAGGGAAAAGGATATGTATCTGAAAATTATTAGATTAGTAAATGGGAAATGTACTGACATATAGATATATGAGGTAACCGGAGGGAGGGATATCTGTTTATGAAATTGATGCGAGGACAATGTGTGTATTTATGTATATATTTAGGGTATATGGATATGTGGGTATACAAGAATGCATATGGATATAGATAGAGCATTAACTGCTATCAATGCTATCAATCCATTGCCTCATGCATATGCATGGAGGGGAGCGCCGGATAGGGGGCGCATGGGGACACATATTAATGACACTCTCCATTACCTCTGCATAGTAATTTGTCTAGTTTTAGAGATGCCAAGAAGGGAAACACAAAAGGCCCCCACGGCGCGGGCGTCAAGGCTACACCGAAGGCGGCTCTAACACCGAGGGCATCGACAGAGGCTCGTGCAGGCAGAAGGAGCGCAGAAGACCACCCAGGATGCATCTAGAGGCGTGGCAGCAAGGAAGCCCAGACGCAGCTCCGAACAAGGGGCCCACAGGACACCGCAGCCCCTCTGCAGAGCAGCGCAGGGCAGGGGCTTGACGACCTGATCCAAAAGGTTCGGGAGCAGGTGCGCAACACGGCCTGACCTCAGTTGGACAACGACTGGGACTGACAGGCTTCGCGGAAGTGGTCGCGGCCAACAACAAGCAGCGGCGCAGCAACATCTAACGCAGCTCAGGGTAAGTCCAGGTGTAAGAAGGGGTGCCAGAGTTGTCCTCCTCATCATCTGATGAGGCCTCGTCAGATAGTGACGGGGACACCACCTGGACACAAGTGATGCAATATGCTTTAAAAAGATTTAAGAGGAAGAAGAGTTCAAAGCAACCAATCCCCTAAGGCAGGCATGGGCGGGGCAGAGTCAGAGGGGAGGACCTAGGGAGTGTGCCAACCGAGGCGTTCCAAAGAACACAGATGGATTGGCGGGATTCCAGTCGTGATCCACGATGCGGAGTGAGCTCCCTGGCGGTGTCAGTACCCAGAAAGATAAAAAAGTGGATTTGGAGACGGGAATTTATTGACATCTTCTCGCTCCTGCTTCGGGATCAGGAAGATGAATCTAGCAATGGAAAAGATAGGATAAAAGAAGTGAGAGGGATAAGAAACCAAAAATTCCCAAGTCAATCACAATTGGGTAACTGCATTCCATAGCTTTATGAGCATGGTATGGAGAAGGAACCCGAAGCGGGCCATATTTGACTAAGTACCTGGACACCATCACCAGGGCGCATAAGCAATACGGGGGATGGGCCTGGCTGAACTATGATCTAAGGTTCAGGAGAAACATGGCCGACGATCCCACCATAGCATGGCATCACAGGATTCTGACATGTGGACGGAAAGAGATGGCGCCCAATAGACCCTTGTGGCAAGACGGGCTGCCACAGCACTTGCAGTGTACGCAATGGCAGCAGCCTGCGCCGAACACACAATGGCGGCCAGCCCAGCAGTGGGCAGGAAAAAAGACTTGTCGACAGTACAATGCGGGGAGTTGTGCATGGCAGCCTTGCAAATTCAAACATGCCTGCGCAGTGTGCGGAAATGCACACCCCGCCTTCACCTGTGGGCATCAAGAGAACCCAAGCCATTCAGAGGGCTACAGCAACGCTCAGCCGAGGGAGTTGGCCCCAACACCCATCAGCTTGAGAATATGCGGCCATGGCTGAGAGCCTACCCTAAGCGAGAGATGGCTATCAGATTGAAGACGGTTTTCGCGAAGGTTTCCGCATCCCCTCCATGATAACAATGAAAAAAACGCAAACCCGCTGTCTAAATAACCCACCATCAGTCCAAAAATACAATGACATCGCGCACAGCAAGATAGCAAAGGAAATAGGCATGGGGCGCATAGCGGCCCTTTCCAGTCACCCCCATTTCGGGACATCATCATCTCCCCATTGGGGGTCATTCCAAAAAAGGAGCCGGGCAAATTCCGGTTAATACATAATCTATCATACCCAGAAGGCAAGTCAGTTAATGATTATATCGATCCGGCTTTATGCTCGGTGAAATATGCGACCATTGATCAAGCAATCATGCTTATACGAAGTAAAGAACCGCGAGCACAGCTGGCGAAGGCGGACATTGAGTCCGCGTTCCGGCTATTGCCGGTTCACCCCGAGTCCTTCCCCTTATTGGGTTTCTCGTTTAATGGGCAATTCTTCTATGATAGATGCTTGCCCATGGGATGTGCTATATCATGCGCATATTTCGAGCATTTAGTACATTCCTACACTGGGGTAGTGGAGGCCTGGCGGGCCCCAACACGGTGGTGCACTATCTGGACGACTCTACATGGGAAAAGACTATAACGACTGCAAGAGGATACTAGATATCTTTGTGCAAGTGGCGCAGTCTTTCGGAATCCCATTAGCAAAAGAAAAGACAGAGGGCCCGACGGGGATCATCACTTTCTTGGGAATCCAGCTAGATGTGGCAGCGCACAGGTCACGCTTGCCGGCCGATAAAGTGCGGAAGTTGAGGGGCGATCTGCAACTACTGCACAGCCAGCGCAAAGCGACATTGCAGCAATTTCAGGCAATGTTGGGCCTGCTGTGCTTCGCATGCCGGGTGATACCCATGGGTAGGGTTTTCTGCCGCCGTATGGCATGAACGAGAGGTGTCACAAAGAGGTACCATCGCATAAGCCTCAGATCTGGCTACAATTCCTTCGCACCTTCAATGGCCTGGCCTTCTGGCAAGCGCGACCAGCTAATGCCGAACTCGATTTCTTCACCGACGCTTCGGGGGAATGGTTTCGGCATTTACTATAAAGGGGCGTGGTGCTCGGAAACATGGCCCAGGGAATGGCAAGCGGAAGGGACCACCAAGGATATCACGTTCCTGGAGCTCTTCCCGCTGATGGTACACTGCGCATCTGGGCACCCGGGTTGGCCAACAGGGCCATCACCTTCCATATCGACAACCTAGCGGTGGTATGGGCGGTGAACAGTATGAGAGCTAAGACGCCAAGAGTAGTAGCACTATTAAGACAAATAGTGTTGCTATGCCTGGTACATAATATAACCCTGAGAGCGGAACATATTGAGGGCGAAAGTAATAACATTGCCGATGCTCTTTCTCATTGTAAAATCAAGCTCTTTCACCAACTGGCGCCCAGGGCGGACGCAGTCAAGACAGCGGTGCCCGGGAATATCTGGGAGTATGGTCCACCGAAGTATGGGAGCTCCTGTTAGGCTCCTTAGCGGAGAACACCAGACATAAATATATCACAGCATGGAACAATACCTAGCATTTTGCGGAGAAAGCCCGGATAAGGCCAGAAGACAGACTTGAAGTGGAAACGATCCTAAACTGGATTTTGCATTGCAAAACAACGGCTACACGAAGGCAGCAGTGCAAGCCCGTTTTGGCCGCAATATCATTTTTCGCAAAGGCGATGGGTAAACGGGGTCCGGCAGCATAGTTTGTCATAAAAAAGTAATGACAGGTTGGTCATTGGGGCAGCCACGGCAAAGTGACCAACGCCGCCCGATTACCCATGCGATGCTACAGCAATTCATGGTACGACTAGTCAAGTGTGCTACGATGAGTACGAGACGAGGCTCTTTCGATGTGCCTTTTCCTGGGCCTTTTATGGGGCATTTCGGGTAGGGGAGCTAGTGGCTGCCTCATCCGCAAAGCTAAGGACAGCTGGGGGGGGCATGGAAAAGCGAGATGTGAGCCTACGCGGAGGGGCGGTGGTACTCCATCTGCGCAGATCCAAAACGGACAGGCAAGGAAAAGGGGCACAGGTGGTTTTGCAAGCGTTGCACAACGACCACTCATGCCCGCTAAGAAATGCCGTAGCCTACCAACAGGTACGGGCGCAATCAGAAAATCAATGGTTCGTGCATGCCAACGGCGCCCCCCCTATCGCGCTTCCAATTCAGCAGAGTACTAAAACGGGTAATAGAACTAACAGGACGGGATGCAAGCTTTTATGGCTCGCACTCCTTTCGCATTGGCGCTGCTTCAACGGCAGCCAGCATCGGGATGTCCAGGGAGCAAATCATGAAGATAGGATGGTGGCGCTCGGATAGATACAAACTGTATATACGTCCGGCGCAATGAGGTTAGATAGGAGTGATAAAAAAAAAAAAAAAAAAAAAATCTTAATTACATAAGCAATAAAATGGAAGAGAAAACGTGATCAGGCAATGTGTTAACAGTTGTATAAAATCATTGTAACAGTGTGCGGTTATTATAAAATCTTTTGATTATGATCCAATGCAGGAACGAGGGGCCGCCTATGGCCGCATGAAGCATGGATATGTGGCCATTCATTCGTTCACTGGGCGCAGAGGAGGACAAGGGACAGGCCACAGGGGTTGAATCTGGGATTGCCCAGCGCCGAGGTTTCGGTGGTATGGCTGGGACGACGGGGTATGATGTGGGACCAGCTAGTACCGTCCCTGATGCAAAGGCAGAGATCTTACGGAACCCAGGGACGCTGGTGATCCACCTGGGGGTAATGATCTGGCGTCCACACGCAGCGTGGAGCTCACCAAAAAGATGCAAAGGGATATGCTGACACTGGCAAACACCTTCCCAGGGACGGCGCTGGCATGGTCGCACATCATACCGCGGCGTGTGTGGAGGGGCAAGAACTCACACAAGGCATTGGAGAGGACAAGACAGAAGTGAACAGTGGATGACCCGCTTCATGGCGGCGATAGGGGATACAGCATCAAGCATGACCTGATAGAAGAGAGATGCCCAGGATTGTATCGAGCGATGGAGTTCATTTGTCAGATATTGGAATGGACATCTTTCTGTGCGACGTACAGGACATGGTGAACTGTTATGGAGGAAGCAGGTGTTGGCCACAGCGGCATTTTGAGGAGTGGGGCCCCGTCAACAAGCGAGGTTCGCTGTTGTCAGGGTTGGCAGAAAAACGCACCCGGTGAGAGAGAACACAGCCTAGGCTTTAAGTAAAAGGGGGCAGGGGGCAGGAGAGAAACACGGACCTGCCCCCCGGAGAGAGTGAGAAGGCGACAAGAACACCGTGCTGAGGGCCCCTTGCCTTGCTTTGACGGCGGGCAAAAAGGGGGGTAAAAGTAAGAAAGGTTGCCAAGTCTGCTTGAACGGCAGGCGTAACAGCTTGTCGGATGAAGGAGATAGAGAAGAACGAGGACCGAGGAAAAGCTTTGACGGCGAATTTCCTCCGGCCACATACAACGACAGACGGACATGGGCTGTGTCTCTCGAGGGGGCGGAAAGAAGTGGGACAGTGTTGTTGATGTTACGTGCATGCTGTGGCCAACAGTTTGATTGTACTGTTAATAACCATTGTTGACAAATAAATAGAAATATGTTGTTGAAAGAAAACATCTGGAGAACTGTGATGACTTATTGGGGGGGGATGGGAGGGAGGGAGGTGACAGGGTAGGGGGTAGGCAAGAGCCCGAGGCGGTCATGCCAGTCGCGCGGCTGTGTTCAGAACTGCCAGATTTGTGCAAGAAAGTCAAAACGAATGGTAAATTGGTTTCAAGTTTCTATTTATTATTAATACAAAATAATACTCATCTTTGGTGGGTCTTCAAAGAGCGTGGGAATTCGATGCAGGCCTTCCTCCTGATGTTATAAATTGGAATGCTTACTGCAGTCATATGGTGTGACCTACCATGTCCAGCAACCTATCACAGTCAATATTTTTTGTGGCCCACTGAGCTGTTTGGACACTGCTGTGTCTGCATCGAGCATGCCTCACCCCATCTGGTGTATGTTCACATTGTTCTTCAGAAGTGGGTACTTTGTCACATATGTTGTTTGAGTGCTCTTTTGTTAAGGGCTTTCAGGATGGAGTATGGGAATTTATTTGTGCAATTTTCTAATTGGACACCAATCTGTCTTTAAAAATTGTGCTGTTTCAATCATTATGTATTCCAGAGGAATTTACAAAACATGAAAAAATGTTGTTTGAGATCTTACTATCCATTGCTGTGCAGCATATATTATGTAATTGGAAAGATACATCTCTCTTAAATGTGACATTTTGGTGCTACATTGTATGTTTGACTCGCAGATTGGAAGGTGCTGCATCAATATCCACTAATCATATTGTTAAAATTGAAAGAATATGAAAGGCTCTGGATGATTAGCTTAGTGGTGCTATTTTTAATTTTTCTTATAGTTAAAGTCTCTGCCTTTTTTTTCTTTTCTTTTCTTCTCTATTTATTTAAGGGGGTTATGATGCGATGTAATGCCATCTATATTGCTTTGTCAAATTGGATATTATTTCACTAAAATTAAATAAAATTTATTTTTAAAAAAAGTAGACAAAGAGATGGGACTGGATAATATACATCTGAGGACACTGAAGGAATTCAGGGATGTTCTAGTGGCTCTACTATCTGACCTTTTCAATACTTCTTTACAGTTGGGAATGGTCCATGAGGACTAGAGAAAGAGTGGATGTGGTTCCTCTCCACAAAAGCAGAATAAAGAAGGAAATTAAAAACAACAGAACAGTTTGACTACTTTAGTAAGTAAATTAATGGAAACACTGCTAAAACAGAGGATAATGCAGTTTCTGTAATACAATGGATTGCAGGAACAGAGGCAACATGGTTTTACTAGAGGTAAGTTTGTCAGTCAAATCTGATAAATTTCTTTGACTGGGGGTCCAGAGAGTTCATAGTAACATAGTAAATGACGGCAGATAAAGACCAGCATGGTCCATCCAGTCTGCCCAGCAATACGGCAAGAGTAGGTGCACCTGTCGCTCTGTGCAGGCCACCTCTCCCCATGTCTTTGTTTAGGGGAGGACCCACCACTCCATGTAGGACACCCCTACTTGTTGAGAGGTTAGTTGGTTCAGTTTATTTTGTTTTTATCCTGTTGCTGTAAAGGGATCCTCTGTGTTTGTCCCATGCCGTTTTGAATTCCGTCACCGTGTTTGCCCCCACCACTTCCATCGGGAGAGCATTCCAAGCATCCACCACCCTTTCAGTGAAAAAATATTTCCTGACATTGCCTTTCAATTTTCCACCTTGCAACTTCATGTTATGCCCTCTAGTTTTGCAGCTTCCCTGTCTTTGGAAGAGGTTTGTTTGTTCATCGTTCCTCTTTAAGTATTTAAAGGTCTGAATCATATCTCCCCTATCCCTCCTCTCCTCCAAAGTGTACATATTTAGGTCTTCAATTTCTTCTCATAAGGTTTCTTACACAGGCTCCAAATCATTTTGGTCACCTTCCTCTGAACAGTTTCCAGTCTTTTTACATCTTTTGCAAGATATGGTCTCCAAAACTGAACACAGTATTCCAAGTGAGGCCTCACCAGCGACCTCTACAGTGGCATAAGTATCTCTTCCTTTCTGCTGGTAATCCCTCTTTGTATGCAGCCTAACATCCTCCTGGCTTTTGCCACCGCCTTGTCGCACTGTTTTGCCACCTTGAGATCATCAGAGATAATCACACCAAGGTCTTTCTCCTGAACCATGCACACCAACCTCTCGCCCCCTATTGCGTACATTTCCCTTGGATTTCTGCTACCTAAGTGCATGACACTGCACTTTTTC
This sequence comes from Ichthyophis bannanicus, assembly GCA_033557465.1. Taxonomy (NCBI): domain Eukaryota; kingdom Metazoa; phylum Chordata; class Amphibia; order Gymnophiona; family Ichthyophiidae; genus Ichthyophis; species Ichthyophis bannanicus. The sequence continues at coordinate 938,827,369 of CM066034.1, forward strand.
GCATTAAATCGTAATTGCCAAGCATTAGACCATTCTTCCAGCTTTTGTAGATCTTTCCTCATGTTATCCACTCCCTCGGGGGAGTCCACTCTGTTGCAAATTTTTGTGTCATCTGCAAAAAGACAGACTTTTCCATTCAGTCCTTCAGCAATATCACTCACAAATACATTGAACAGTGCCAGGCCCAGGACCGAACCCTGGGGCACCCCGCTAATCACCTTCCTTTCATCTGAGTCACTGCGGGGTGCCCCAGGGTTCGGTCCTGGGCCCGGCACTGTTCAACGTATTTGTGAGTGACATTGCTGAAGGACTGAATGGAAAAAGTCTGTCTAATGAATGGTCTAATGCTTGGCAATTACGATTCAATGCAAAAATGTTTGATCAAAGAAGAGTGTTAGACATAGGGTACAAAGATTTCACAAAGCCTTTAAGATGGTTACACATAGGTGATTTATAAATAAACTGAATGCCCTTGGTATGGGTCCTAACTTGACTGATTGGGTTAGAAACTAGTTGAGTGGGAGGCAACAAGGGATAGTGGTGAATGGAGTTCACTCAGAGAATAAGGGTATTACCAGTGGTGTGCTGCAGGAATCGGCTCTCGGTCCAGTTCTTTTTAACATTTTTGTAAGTGATATTGCAGATGGGCTGGGGTAAAGTTTGCCCCTTGTAAGATTTAATGTTAAAAAATGCAGGACCATACATTTGGGCTACAAAACCCAAGGGAGCAAAATAGATAGGAGGTGAAGTACTTCTGTCCATGAAGAGTGTTAGACCACCTTAGCCACCTTACAACCAGCTAAACAATGATAAGCCAGAAGACAACTCATAGCTATAATGTACATAGTTCTAGATACTGTAAATAGTTCCCCTAGATTGAAATCCAAGTTGTATCTCCCGTTCACTGTAAGTGCATAACAGACACCCTGAGATGCATAAATGTTATCTGTAAACCGCAATGATTTTAAAGAGCGCGGTATATAAAAGCAATAAATAAATAAATAAATGAAAGAAAAGCAGGACCTGGCATGATCGCATCTGATGATCTTAAGGTGGTCAAATAAGCAGCACGATGATGGCAAAAGCTGGAAAGATGCCCGAGTACATAGGGAGAGTAATAACCAGAAGGAAAAAGAAGGGGGGTAATAGTACCTTTTTATAAGTTTCTGGTAAGACCTCATTTGGAGTATGGTGTACAATTCTAAAGACCGCACTTTCAAAAAAATAGAAACAGGACGGAAACAGTTCAGAGGATATCTACTAAAATGGTAGTGGTATTCATCATAAAGAATATGGGGACAGACTTAAAGATCTTGATATTTCTCCTCTCTCACCTTTGGCAGGAGAGGGCAAATATGGCACAGAAGGTGATTTTCTTTCAACTGAAAGGAAGTTTTGCAATGAGGAAGAATAGGATGAAGGTGAAAGTGGATCAACTTAGGAGTAATCTAAAGGAGGTGGATGCATGGAACAGCCTCTCTGAAAGAGAAGAAAACAAAATGAAAGAGTTGTGAAAGCATGAATTATAATCAAGCCCAAACAACTGGTTTCCTAGCACGTAGCTTCTGAAAAGGACAGAACAGTTTTTACCACAGAACCTTGGCAAATGAAATCTGATTTTTTTGATAAGCTATAACTTGCATTTTTCCAAACCGAGAAAAAGGTTGAGAGAGAGAAGTCAGGTAACAGGAGGTTATTAAGTTCTTTTCTATTTCCGTCTTATATTTCTCCGTTTTTGTCACATGAAAATCCGAAACCATGTTATTAGACTATTGTCTATATGTAATTAAGCATGAGCTCACAACACTTGATATACCAAAAAGTCAAGAAATGAATTAAATAGGAAAAGAAACTCTTATGAAATAAAGATAAAAATAAAAATTTTGAAGCAAACACAAAAGCTCGAGACATTCCTGAATGAGGAAAAATGGGGTAGATTTACTTTGTAGTCTTAGCTACAGTATACAAATTACTTTAAAAAGCTGAAGTTGAACAGTGAGAGCAGGTAGGAGACAGAGGAGATTAGAGGAACAGCAGTTGAGAAGAACAGACTATGTGAGAGAGGTCAGAAGATAAAAGGCATATAGTGAAATGAAGAGTCAGGCTATAGAAAGACAAGAAAAAAAGGAAAATAAGAAAACAAGAAAGTGAAAAAAAAACCAAATGTGCAGAATAGTCTGTAAAGAAGCCTATTACTATGCTGTGTGAAGTAAAACAATTAATGGGTGCTAGCTATCACTGTTAACCATTAACATGGAATGAGCAGAGAATGGGCAAGGGTTGCACCTTACGCTGTAGTTAATGCAGAAGTAGCTGTTAACATGGCTGTGTCTTACATTTATATGTGCAGTGCTGTGTACACTCTGTAGTGCTATACAAATGATAAGTACTAGTTGTTGTAGTACCAGCAGATAATGCAAGGCAATTAATATCACCGGAATAAACCTAACTAGCTGCATCGTGCTATCTGCAGTGCAGTTAGGGATATGTATACTAAAAAGCGATAGTTTGGCATATGTTAAGGCTCAAAACAGAGCATAGGAGTAGTACTGGATCGACACTAATGAATGGGGGACATGATAACATGGCTCAACCACAATAACCTAAATATAAACTACAAAAGGACAGAAACTCACCACATCACAAGAAACACATCATTTATCTCCCCCCCCCCACCCCCACGATAGAACCAGCGCACAAAAGCATAAGTAAAAAACAAAGTCAGATACTTAGAAGTCATACTGGATCAAAACCTCAACCTACAGTCCCATATAAACATGACCACAAGGAACACCTACTGCAAAATGAAGATCATTCCAAAATTGAAGCCATTTATTAGCCAGGATGACTTCCAAACCATTTGCCAAGCAATCGTTACTGTACTACTGTAATTCGCTGTACAAAGGCCTCCCAAAGCACACCATCCATCCACTGCAGATGGCACAGAACACGGCGGCTCGCATCATCATTGGTTCACCAAGACACAACCATATTACACCCATACTGAAACAATGACACTGGCTCCCAATACACTCCTGCACCAAGTTCAAGACGATACTCAACGTCTTCAAAATTCTACAGAACACCTTAGCAGACATCTTGCAAGACCTAATCACAAGAGACCCGGACAACCAACCTAGAAGAAACAGCAGGAACATGATCACTACCCCCAGCGCTTACTCTAAGGCTAAGCAGATCACAACCAAGAGAGCCTTTACATTCTCCGTGCCAGCCTTATGGAATTCTCTCCCAGAAGACATCAGAGCCACTGAGGACAGTAAAGACTTCAGAAAAAAGTTGAAAACCTTTCTTTCTAAAGAACACTTTGGAACCATCACTTAGCGCACCATAAAATGATCACCTCCATCCAATAGCTGACTTCAGATCCTGAACAATTCAAGTTATGACGACACCTAACAGACTCCCAAAACAACCACTCCCACTTTCCAACTTGTATATAGGTTCTCCTGTTTAAATTACCTGCATGCTATGTTATCCCTCCCCCCCCTTCTATCATTATAATGTAAACCACTTTGACTTGATAAAGCAGGATAAAAAAAATCAGACTTTTAAATAAATAATATATGTCCCCATGCTGTTAACATGAATTCAGCACCAACCTGCACTAAGCCATTTTCCACGATTACCACAGGTACAATTACCGCCACCCATTGAGGCAGTGGTAAGTGCAACAGTGAGCATGAGTTAATAACACCCATCCCACCCCTACTACTCACAGTCCACTCTAACCCACCAAGTCTCCACCCCAACCCATGCTATGCAGTTAGCGTGGTAGTTTTGGGTGTGGCTTCATCTTTAGATAGTGATAATGGTTACCATAGCATGTTTGGCGCATGGATAACCACACATTGGTAAACATGCCCTAAACATGTGGTAATGCCATATCTTTTGTGTTAATTGACTGAGAAACTGCTGGGGATGCCTCCAACGATTAATGCAGAGGTTTCAGTTATCACGTGTTAATTTTAGGAATCAATGTGTGGTAGTTGCAAAATCTTTTCACTCATTAGCAAGTAGGATCCCAAAATCTAATTGTAAAATGTAGCATTTATGGCTGCCAGCTGATAGCACACACCAGGAGCTGCATGTCATATTTGATTGGTAAACAAAAAGGGAAAGCTCGGGCTTACCCCGTGGAGCCCAGTGTGCTCTCTTTTGCCAGCCCCACTTACAGCTTCATGGTCCAGATGATGGATTGATGCTCCAGTGTACAGTCGTTGGAGCCATCCTCAAGGGTTGTTGTGCCAGGGGCTGCTTTGGACCCAGATCTATCATTGTCACTGAAGATTCAGGCCCTGACACCACAAACAGCACCGTTAAGGAGTTCTCCTGCTATCATTACCGTGAATGGTGAAAATATCAGCAAATCTTGTAGTAGGATAGGAGAGACGGATAGAGGCAATACAGCAAAAGAGTGGTGGCACTGGTGTAGAAGGACCAGTGGTGCATGTAGCTTGCCTCCTGGAAGAATCCAGGGCCACTGTAAGCACAGCTGGAAGACAGAATGTTGAGATAGAATCTCTCTCAAACTTAAACATTGGTTATGGTGCAACAGTACACCTACCGGTCACATTTAGAGCCCATAATTGTAGGGTGCAGGAAAGAACTTTGGCTGAAGATTGGCAAAATGAGCATAAAAAATGGAGCAAAAACTCAGGTAGTTGTCAATGAAAACTCATAGCAATGTAGTCCAAAAGAAACCAGTTCTGGGTCAGCGTCAAGCCCTAAGGAAAGTGCTAGGCAAATCGACACACTCCTCAAAAAATTCCAGAACTTATGTTTGGTTTTCATTGCAGACAACTTTGAATAGAGACAGTTGATTTTTGGCAAAAGTAGATATTGAAGTGATGTGGATAAAACACCATTTATGAAAGAGAGAGTGCTTACATGGAACTAGCAAAACTGAAAATAAATAGAGCCATGGGGATAAATGGGATGCAACCTAGAATACCAAAGGAGCTCAAAGAGGTTCTGGTGAGTCCACTGTAGGACCTGTTCAATAAATCTTTGTAGACTGATGTGATTCCAGAAGACTCGAGAATAACAGATGTAGTCAAATTCATATAAGTGGTATCAGAGAGGAAGATAGAAACCACAAGCCTATTAGTTTAATGAAGACTCTACTGAAGGCAGGGATAGTAGTTTTCCCACCATTAAGGTAAAAATAACTACAATCCATTGGGTTCTAGACTTTAAGACACTATGGTTTGACACAATCTGCCTCTGTTAATGTCTTCAACTAGGTGACTCCTACTGACCAGAAAATTTGAATAAAGACATGTGTTGAATGTACTGTACAATCTAAAATAAAAGCTGGAAGGAGGTGAATGGCTAAATGTACCCTGGCCAAACTGGAACAGAATATTAGAAGATAATAAACTAGTTTTGCACAAATTCACAGAATAACAATACAGTTCAGCAAAGTCTTAAGATATCATGAAGAGACAACAAACTTAGATTATTCAATGGAGACACACCCTATCCAATGATATAACCATATAGTTATATGACATTTCTTTTACTTAAACTGTTCCTTGAAATCAAATACATGAATTACTCTGTGGAAGAGGTTTTTCCTGAACTCCTGGGTCATACAGACTTAGGAACTGCAGCTTGGCCCTCCTTTTTCCAAAGTCCAGTAAAGCCTGGAGTCCCCCTCTCTTAAAAAAAATGAAATTGAATTTATGAGGATTATTTTGAAGCCAAAGACAAAAATTCTAATCTGAAGTTTCTCTGCAATACTGTGGCCTCAGAAAAGGCAGGTTTCTAATCTGGTTTTCAAAGGAGCCAGTTTATCCAAATTTCTTTTTCTTGAAGCTTTGGGCAGTCCTAATTTTCCCTTATTTTTTCCAGTTAGTGGCAGCAGCCCTCTATAGCCTCTGCAACAGGTTTCTTGGTCTTCAGGCAATCTGGTAAGTTTAAATTTAAATTAGTCTTAGTTTATAAGCTCAGGGGAAAGGGAGGCTAATGGCTCCTCCCTCTCCTTCTCCATACATATCCATTAGATAGCTAAAACCCTGATCCTCCTCACCACGTCTACCACTCACCCCCCTAACCCCCTGCACTCCTCACCATTCCCCCCCCATTCCACCCTCTCACTCCCCTTTACACAGCTCTTCCCCCAAGTAGGCGAAATCAACGCCTCACCACATAGGCTCCAGGCCACCTGTAAATAGTTACTTTTGTACTTTTGTTCTTTTGTTCATTGTAACACCGTATTATTTATACCAAAGTTACCTGTACATAGTTCTAACTGTTCCACGTAAATGTTCCTTCTTGTTCAATGTAAACCGTTTTGCCTTGCAGAAAAACGGTATATAAAACCAGTTAAATAACTAACTAACTAAATAAATAAATAAATAAATAAAACCTGCTGCTTCTTTCTCTAAGACTCTGGCAAAATTCATCCCTTCCTTTCTGAACACACTACTAAGACCCTTGTCCATTCTCTACTCACCTCCCCCCTAGACTATTGCAACCTCGTCTTCCTTCAAATCATCTCTCCCCACTTCAATCTGTTCAAAACTTAGCTGCAAGGCTAATCTTTCACCAGTGTTTCTACCTCTTTTCAAGTCACTTCATTGGCTCCTTATCTGTTTCCGCAACCATTTCAAACTTCAACTACTGATCTATAAGTGCTTTCATTCAGCTGCTCCTCACTACCTTTCATCTTTTATCTCTCCATACACCCCTCCTCGGGAACTCCACTCTTCTGGCAGTTCCCTTCTATCTGTGCCCTCCTCTTCCTCTGCCAACTCCAGACTTCGATCTTTCTACCTTGCGGCTTCTTATGCCTGGATCAAACTACCTGAGTTGGTACGTCAGTCTTAACCAGTGGCTCTGTTCAAATCCAGGCTAAAAACTCACTTCTTTGAGACTGCTTTTCGATCCGGATCCCACTAGTCTCCTGTTCACTGCCTATGTGTTTCTTTACCATTCCCCTAGATATATCCTAGTCCCCACTTGTTGTGTTCTCTGTCTTGTCTAGAATTTCTTTTTTTCTTTAATCCTTGGCTGGTGTTTGGGAAGCAAGATTTCCTCTCAACCAATATGTTGCTGTAGGTGCCACTGGATTCCGTATGTTGTTCACAATATGCTTCCAACCTTGGCAATCGGTAGCGATATTTCTGGCCTCATTGATGGTCAGTTGCTGGTTCCTTAGGTCTTCCTCGATGTGTTTGAGCCATGTTTTCTTCGGTGCTGCTCGTTGAATCCTCCAGTGGACAGGTCGCTGTCTCCAAAGGAGTTTGTATGGCAGCCGACTGGTGTTCATTCTGCAAACATGGCCAAACCATCGCAGTCTGCATTTTTGGATTTGTTCTTCGACTGAAGGTTGATGGTCGCACTTTGTCCGAATTGTCTTGTTTCGATGACGATCACAAAGAGAGACATCCAAAATCTGTCTCAGGCATTGCATTTGAAAGACCTCGAGCTTGTTCATGTCAGGTTTGAGCAGAGTCCATGTTTCCAATCTATACAGGAGAATTGGCAGGATCAGTGTTCAGAAGAGGTGAATATTGGTCTTGGTGGAGATACTGATCATCTTCCAGAGGCACCATTGGAGCGAGGCGAATGCTACTATTGTCTGGCCAATCCTGCTGTGGACTTCGCTGATGGATGTCACCTTCTTCTCCTGCACCAGTGATCCCAAGTATTTGAATTCTGAGACCTGATTAATCGAGGTGAACATTGGCCTGTGATCCATCCATGGTCATAACTTTGGTCTTGTCTCCATTGATTCTTAGGCCATAAGATTGGGTGGTGCAGGCAATGTGGTAAAGGATGTCGATGACCTCTGCATCCGCATCAGCAAATATGGCACCATCGTCTGTGAACTTCAAGTCGGTCAGGAAGTTGTTCACATTGTATTGGACCCCGCATCTGTCCTCAAATGTCTTACTCATAATGGTGTCGATCACAATATTGAAAAGCAGGGGTGAGACGACAACTCCCTGGTGGACTCTAATTTGGATAGGAAATTCCTTGGATAGTATGTTTTAGATTCGCACACCACTGGATGAGCCACTGTATGATGCTCGGAGAAGTTGGATGATCTTCAGCTGCATGTGCTCGTTCTCCAATGCCCTCCACAGGGCAGGGCAGTGAACACAGTCAAATGTGGATTTGAAGTCAATGAAGACAATGATAGTTCGCTTTCCACACCTGATTCTTTCCTTCGCCAATTGACAAATTGTGAGTATTTGATTGGTGCAGCCCTGATGTGGCCTAAATCCTGCTTGCTGTTTTTGGCTGGTTTGTTCACAATGTTTCTGCAGCCTTGATTGTATGATCTTCATGAACACCTTACCAATGATTGAAAGGAGGCTGATGCATTCCCAGCTATTGCCTTTAGAAACCTATGACAGCAGAAAAAAAACATAGCCTATCTAGTCTGCCCTTACATATCAACTACTACAATAGTCCCCTCTTTTCCCTTAGAGATCCTCTGTGTTTGTCCCATTCTTTTTTGAATTCAGATACGGTCCTCATATCTACCACCTTTACTAGGAGACTATTCCATGCATCTACCACACTTTCCATAAAGAAATATTCCCGCATATTACTCTTGAGTCTATCCCCTTTCACCCTCATCTTTTGTCTCCTCGTAGCAGTGCTTGCTTTCAATCAAAAAAGGCTCTTCTCCTGTGCATTTATGCTGTGGAGATATTTAAACATCTCTATCATATCTCCTCTATCCGACCTTTCCTCTAAAGTATACACATTAAGATCCTTAAGTCTATCCTCATATGTTTTATAATGAAGACTACTAACCATTTTAATAGCCACCCTCTGCACAGACTCCAACCTATTTATATCCTTTTGAAGGTGTAGTCTCCAGAACAGCACACAATACTCCAAATGAGGTTGCACCAAAGACCTATACAGAGGCACTGTCACCTCCTTGTTTCTGCTGGCCATTCCTCTCCCTGTGCACCCAAGCATCCTTCTAGCTTTTGTCATCGCCTTTTCTATCTGTTTAGCTACTTTAAGATCATTAGACACAGTCACGCCCAGGTCCTGCTCTTCTTTTGTGGACAGAAGTACTTCCCCCCTACACTCTACTGCTCCTTTGGATTTTTGCAGCCCAAATGCATGACCCTGCATTTTTTAGCATTAAATCTCAGCTGCCAAATTCTAGACTATTCTTCAAGCTTAGCTAGGTCCTTCCTCATGTTATCTACTCCTTCCTGGGTGTCTACTGTATTGCAAATTTTGGTATCATCTGCAAAGAGGCAAATCTTACCCAACAGTCCTTCCGCAATATCCCTAACAAAGATGTTAAAAAGAATCAGACGAAGGACAGATCCTTGTGGCACACCACTAATAACCTCCTTCTCCTCAGAGTGAGCTCCATTTACCTGTACCCTTTGTTGCCTCCCACTCAACCAGTTTCTAACCCAGTCAGTCACTTTAGGGTCCATCCCTAGGGTGCTCAGTTTGTTTCTGTCACCTGTGCAGAATGGTATCAGGCTTTACTGAAATCCAAGTACATTATATCTAGGGCTCTCCCTCAGTCCAACTCCCCAGTCACCCAATCAAAGCAATCAATCATATTAGTCTGATAAGACCAGGACTGGCATGATGGTGGCTTTCTTCCATGCTGATGGAACTTGTTCCATGCACCAGATGAGTGTTAGGAGGACATGACGCCTTTGCAGCAGGATGTCTCCCCCAGCTTTGATCATTTTGGCAGTGACTTGGTACATTCTGGACACCTTTCCATTTTTCAAAAATCTTATCACACTCTTCCCTTCATCAACTATTGGCTCACCATCAAGAAATGGATTCTCTAGTATGTCGATGGGTGGTGGCTCTGCTGGTGGTCCCTGAGGTAGATCATGGTTGTATAGCTATTAGAAAAATTCATTCCACCATTGCAGGCATTCACCAGAGGAACTCACAAAGGTGCCCTCTATTTTTTTGATGTTGTCATTGGTCAACTTCAATTATTAAACAGTCTCCTGAGGGTCTGATACAGAGTCCAGTACTTGTGCCTCAATGCTGCTTCTTCCAGGTTGGCTGCAACACCATTCCAGTAGGCTTCTCATTCCACCTTCATCTTCTGTCTGACCTCTTTGTTCAGTTGCTGGTACTGCTCAAAGTCGACGTGTTTGATTCATTTCCATTTATACAACAGATCCAGGCACTCATCCAAAATCCATGGTTGTCGTCGACATCGGATGGGTGGACACGGAGTGGCAGCACATTCCAGGATGGACTCCGAGATCTACTTTTCTTCTGCATTGACATCATCCGATGGATTGAGAGCTAAAAATAGGGTGATATGGAATTCTTGTCCGTGTGCCAGATCCCTCAGACATGCCCAATTCAGTTTGGCTGGTGGAGGTGCCTTGTGCTTTGCCCGTTGTAATCATAGCTGCACCTTGGCACAGACAAGTTTGTGGTTGGATCCACAATTGGGCCCCCTCATTGCATGTACATCTTTGAATGATGATTGGAATCAGGAGCTGGTCAGAATGTAGTCCAGGATGGCCGAATCTCCGCCAGATGGGTTGCGCCATGTAAGCTGGTGTTTCTGAGGGTGCTGAAAATGACTGTTTCCCACTATCAGGTTGTTCAATGCAGCGAAGGACAAGAGGCACAGTCCGTTGTCATTGATCTCGCCATGGCCAAAACTGCTCAACGTTTCTTCCCATCTGGTCCTGTCCGCACTGATGTGAGCACTCCAACAGGAATGATCAACTCTGTCTGGGGAATCAAATCCAGTGTGTGTTGGAGCTGGTTGAAGAAGTCATTCTTGGATGCATCTGGGCTAGTATCGGTTGGAGCATAGAAAGACAGAATATGGGTCTTGACTGTGCCATCGATGGTAAGAACTGCCAGAATATCAGATATTGGTTGGAAGGAAATTACACTTCTGGCAGCCCATCTGTCATCCATAAAGCTGATGCAAGCTTCTTGTTTTTCTCCATCAAAGTAGAATAGCATCATTGTTTCATCGATTGTTGGGGATTGGATGGTCAGTGTCCCAGATCCGGTGAGACCTAGTTCAGATACTGCGGCGATCAAGATTTTACACTTCAACAATTCCATGGCAATTATTTATTTTATTTATTTTTATTTATTTTTACGTTTCTTCTATACTGCCCCTTCCTGAGCTCAGGGGTGGTTTACAATGAACAAATACATTACATTGAACTTGGTTACAATTTAAACATTGGTAATTAACATGTTAACAACTATAACAAGGATATTTCCTTTTGTCCGACATGGTGTCCAGTTTGCACATTCCAGTTTCGGTGTCATAAATTTGATTCTTTGACCAGCAGCCTGTGTTCCCAATGCTGGCGCATCAGTTGCCCCAGATGCAATAGCATAAGAAAATTAGTTTGTTCAAATTTCCATGCGGTTTCTTGCCTAGTTTCCCAGTTCTGGTCACCGCAGCAGAGTGACCTCCTACTTTTACAACCAGGCTTGGGACCATCCTTGGCGGAGTTCTTAACTAGGTTTCACTAATCAAACAAATCGCGACTATATAACATATAATAAAAAACAGGGCAAAAGCAAGCCTCAGAACAGACTCATAGATCTTAACCCTGCCACACTTTGGTGACAAGAGATCACTCACGAGTCAAAACACATCAACGGCTTGCTAGGGCCAAACCCTATCCACCATACTCAAGATTTACTTCATATAATGTCAACATTTGCAAAAATTATAAACAATAAACCATTTATAAATACGTAAATCATGGTATTGGTGAATGCCCCCCGACACCTTTTCAAGAAAATCTTTTTGAAGAGTTTCGCAGCAGCTGTTTCAAGGGGAGCTGCAAAAAAAAAGAAACTCATTCAATCTCAATGTCAAAAATCGCAAAAACCTCCCTTGTGCCCTCCTTAACGAAAAACTACTTACATTTAAATCAATCTCAGGGACTCATCTTAGTAAATGAATAACCAAAAACATTCAATGGCCAAACCAGCTCTATCTTCAGATGAACCCAAAGCCTTCAACACTCAGACTAGCCTCCATCTTTAAATCCGATTACCAATCACCTCCAAAAACAAACACACTTGAAGGCTACTGCCACAATCAAGATCTAGATAAATTAATAGCTATCTCAAGAGATGACCCAACATAATAATCTACTTCATACAATACATCCTCTACCCACTAACCCTATATACTCAGTGTACTACAACAGATACTAACATCCTCCTGGGCAAACTTGGAAAATATACTGATTCACTCCTACTGCACCCTACTCCTCATCACTAGACAACGCAGTACACATTAGAAACAAGCTCCCCATTCAATACTCAAATTCAACCCATTAGGTATAACACTATTTAGATGAAAAATCCACCATTGTTCTCTGGATAGTAACTGTTGTTCTCGTGTTCGACCACCGAATCCTGCAAGTATCCTTTCTATACAAAAACATCTGATAATGTGTTCCTGGAAAAATGGGACAAAATCTTAAATAAGTGCTCCTTGGATCTCATGGTATTGACCATTGATCAGTTGGGCTCACAATTAGAGCAAGTCTGAAAGGACATTAAGACTATCACAGATAACCTTCAAGGAGAGACGGGTTCAGAAACTTTTCAACATCATCTAAATGAGATTGAAAAACAAGATACTCAATTATGAGGAGAGATCCTGAAAAGGAAACTTAAGAAATTGAAAAGAGACTACAACGATTATATTACTGGTTATGTGTATCCTTGGCATAATGTTAATCGCCGGTGAGAGCGGAAAACTCGTAAAAAAGATTCTCCTGAATGGTCTTCAGATGATTCTATTTGATCTCGGTAGTCACGTGAGAATTTTTTAAACGAAGGGCGCCAGAAACGCGAAAAGAAGAAGGACAAACCAGGGAAAGACAAGAGTTAATGAACTTTAATCGACCAGAGGTTTCTTTAGTAGTTAATTTGTCTAATGTTGTACTTACAGAGCTTCAAATGCAATTATTAGAAAAGGGGTTTTCTTTTGTTCCCAGATCATGTTATGATTCCTTTCAATTCCATCTTGATTTTGAAAAATGTATGAGAAAGTTGGTTTTAAAAAACCTCTTTGCTGTTTCTGATAATAAGTCTGTAATGAGTGAAGTAGAAGCGTCTGTGCCACAAGGTGTTAATTCCATGGGTCGTGTTGCTCTCCCATTCAAATCCACATGGTCACCACCAGGGCCGATGCATCCCTGTTTGTCTGTATTCAAACAATTAGTGTTACGAGATGTGATGGAACTAGAAGCTAGGGGGAAATATTCTATTCATAATGCTTTGACTAGAGCAGAAAGCGAGGCCCTAAAGGTGTTGAGAACTAATTGTGAGCTCGTATTTAAACAGGCCGATAAAGGTGGTGCCATAGTGGTTTTGAATAGGGAGGATTATTTGAGTGAGGCATATCGCCAATTGTCTGATTCTACCGTGTATGTAAAATTATTGCTTGATCCTACCCAAAAGCTACAGGATCAGATTAAAGTTTTGACATCTGATGCATATCAAATGCATCTCATTTCTAGGAAAGAGTTACGGTTTTTGAATGCCATTTCCCCGTTGATTCCGAAATTATATCTGCTGCCTAAAATTCATAAAAATCAGTTTAAACCCCCTGAGAGACCAATAGTGTCTACTAAGGGGTCTGTACTGGAACCGTTGTCCATGTTTATTGATTCCTTTTTGCGCCCACCACTTACTACGATTCCTTCACATCTTCGTGACACGATGCACTTTTTACAGATTCTTAACGATGCCTCTGAATGGGCTAAGAAGGCATCTGTTTTATTAGTCACACTGGATGTTGAGGCGCTTTATACCAGCATTCCGCAGGAGGCTGCTTTATTAGCTATAAAACAGGGTTTGTTACAACAGGGAGATGTGAATGAGGCGCAATTAGAATTGCTGATGAGATGTGCGAAGTGAGCTCTGTGCCATAATTATTTCAGTTTTGATGATAACTTATTCCAGCAGATAGGTGGAGTGGCTATGGGAGCATCCTTTGCCCCCTCAGTAGCCACTCTTTTCATGGGTCTTTATGAACAATAATGGTTAAGGTCATCGATGTATCAGCCACACATAGTAGTGTGGCGGCGATACATCCATGATGTGTTTATGCTATGGGATGGGTCTATTACTCTTTTGGTAGAATTTCATCATTGGTTAAATTCCTTAGATTCGCATATACAGTTCACTATGAGTTATCATGCTAGTGATATTGTTTATATGGATGTACTGGTATTCCGACAAATTGATTCTTGGGGCACTACGATTCATCGTAAAATTACTGATAAGAACACATATTTACATTTTTCCAGTGTGCATCCTTTAAGTCTCCTGAAGGGATTACCGTTTTCTCAGTTTATACACTACAGATGTAACTGTTCTTCGGTGGATGATTATAAAGCACAAGCTACTTCTTTAAAGGAAGACTTTTTGAGTCATGGATATCCGGCAAGGGTAGTGAATAATGCTTATAAGAGAGCATTATATAATGATAGATCATGGTTACTCTCCCCAAGGACACGAGTACCGGTTGGTGATGATCGGGTTAATTTCATTTCCCCTTATTCCCCTTATAGTAAAAGCATTCGATCTATTATAAATAAGCATATGAGTGTTTTAAATTTGGTTCCGGGATTGGAATCTAAACAACCGCGATGTGTGTGGTTGCGTAACCCGTATCTAAAGGAGATTTTGAGTCCTTCCTCTTTACAGTCTTTAATGGTGTGTGAAAATGATATCGCTGGACACAAGAAATGTGGACACTGTATATTTTGTGACGTTATGGTAGAAATAGATCGGTTTAGGTATAACGGTCAACAATATGTTTTGAATAAACACACTTCTTGTAGTTCAGATTATGTTGTGTATGGGATTTTTTGCCCGTGTGAACTTTTATACATTGGTAAAACCGTTCAGTCTTTTCGGGTTCGTTTAAGCGAACAGAAAAGTAAATTGCATTGTCAACAGAGGGAGGCACCAATGGTGGAACATTGTTTGAGTTTTAAGCATGGGTTTGCTGACCTACGATGTTTTTGTATAGAAAGGATACTTGCAGGATTCGGGGGTCGAACACCAGAACAATAGTTACTATATAGAGAACAATGGTGGATTTTTCATCTAAATAGTGTTATACCTAATGGGTTGAATTCTAGTATTGAATGGGGAGCTTGTTTCTAATGTGTACTGCGTTGTCTAGTGCTAATGATGAGAAGTAGGGTGCAGTAGGAGTGAATCAGTATATTTTCCAAGTTTGCCCAAGAGGATGTTAGTATCTTTTGTAGTACACTGAGTATATAGGGTTAGTGGGTAGAGGATGTATTGTATGAAGTAGATTAGTATGTTGGGTCATCTCTTGAGATAGCTATCAATTTATCTAGATCTTGATTGTGGCGGTAGCCTTCAGGTGTGTTTGTTTTTGGAGGTGATTGGTAGTCGGATTTAAAGATGGAGGCTAGTCTGAGTGTTGAAGGCTTTCGGTTCATCTGAAGATAGAGCTGGTTTGGCCATTGAATGTTTTTGGTTATTCATTTACTAAGATGAGTCCCTGAGATTGACTTAAATGTAAGTAGTTTTTTGTTAAGGAGGGCATAAGGGAGGTTTTTGCGATTTTTGACATTGAGATTGAATAAATTTCTTTTGTTTTGCAGTTCCCCTTAAAACAGCTGCTGCGAAACGCTTGAAAAAGATGTCCTGAAAAGGCGGCGGGGGGCATTCACCAATACCATGATTTACATATTTATAAATGCTTTATTGTTTATAATTTTTGTAAATGTTGACATTATATGAAGTAAATCTTGAGTATCGTGGATAGGGTTTGGGCCTAGCAAGCCGTTGATGTGTTTTGACTCGCGAGTGATCTCTTGTCACCAAAGTGTGGCAGGGTTAAGATCTATGAGTCTGTTCTGAGGCTTGCTTTTGCCCTGTTTTTTATTATATGCTATATAGTCGCGATTTGTTTAATTAGTGAAACCTATTTTTAGAGGATGAAGTATCATTGGTAAGGTTTTGATGTGGACTTTATTTGTTTTGTTTGGACACAATGGAAAGTCATGTACAATGGGAGGACATTCTGAGTTTTACAGAGGCACATGTTGCAAAGTTAATGAAAGAAAAAAAAACCTTTGGTGAACAGGACTTAACGGCTGCTTTGAATGATAACAGCTGGAGCTCTCTTACATCGCTACATAAGAGACTGATTAGATCAGACCTACATCGTTCATCTTTAGTTGAATATATCAAACAACATATACCGAGGGGACTGCGTATATATAAGGAGCCCTATTTGCTTCTGATAATGTGTTCCTGGAAAAATGGGACAAAATCTTAAATAAGTGCTCCTTGGATCTCATGGTATTGACCATTGATCAGTTGGGCTCACAATTAGAGCAAGTCCGGAAGGACATTAAGACTATCACAGATAACCTTCAAGGAGAGACAGGTTCAGAAACTTTTCAACATCATCTAAATGAGATTGAAAAACAAGATACTCAATTACGAGGAGAGATCCTGAAGGGGAAACTTAAGAAATTGAAAAGAGACTATGACGATTATACTACTGGTTATGTGTATCCTTGGCATAATGTTAATCCCGGTCAGAGCGGAAAACTCATAAAAAAGATTCTCCTGAATGGTCTTCAGATGATTCTATTCGATCTCGGCAGTCACGTGAGAATTTTTTAGATGAAGGGTGCCAGAAACACGAAAATAAGAAGGACAAACCAGGGAAAGACAAGAGTTAATGAACATTAATCGACCAGAGGTTTCTTTAGTAGTTAATTTGTCTAATGTTGTACTTACAGAGCTTCAAATGCAATTATTAGAAAAGGGGTTTTCTTTTGTTCCCAGATCATGTTATGATTCCTTTCAATTCCATCTTGATTTTGAAAAATTTATGAGAAAGTTGGTTTTAAAAAACCTCTTTGCTGTTTCTGATAATGAGCCTGTAATGAGTGAAGTAGACGCGTCTGTGCCACAGGGTGTTAATTGCATGGGTCGTGTTGCTCTCCCATTCAAATCCACATGGTCACCACCAGGGCCGATGCATCCCTGTTTGTCTGTATTCAAACAATTAGTGTTACAAGATGTGAAGGAACTAGAAGCTAGGGAGATAGGGAGGATTATTTGAGTGAGGCATATTGCCAATTGTCTGATTCTACCGTGTATGTAAAATTATTGCTTGATCCTACCCAAAAGCTACAGGATCAGATTAAAGTTTTGACATCTGATGCATATCAAATGCATCTCATTTCTAGGAAAGAGTTACGGTTTTTGAATGCCATTTCCCCTTTGATTCCGAAATTATATCTGCTGCCTAAAATTCATAAAAATCAGTTTAAACCCCCTGGTAGACCAATAGTGTCTACTAAGGGGTCTGTACTGGAACCGTTGTCCATGTTTATTGATTCCTTTTTGCGCCCACTACTTACTATGATTCCTTCATATCTTCGTGACATGATGCACTTTTTACAGATTCTTAACGATGCCTCTGAATGGGCTAAGAAGGCATCTGTTTTATTAGTCACACTGGATGTTGAGGCGCTTTATACCAGCATTCCGCAAGAGGCTGCTTTATTAGCTATAAAACAGGGTTTGTTACAACGGGGAGATGTGAATGAGGCGCAATTAGAATTTCTGATGAAATGTGCGGTTAGATCTGTGCCATAATTATTTCAGTTTTGATGATAACTTATTCCAGCAGATAGGTTTGGTGGCTATGGGAGCGTCCTTTGCCTCCTCAGTAGCCAATCTTTTCATGGGTCTTTATGAACAACAATGGTTAAGGTCATCGATGTATCAGCCACACATAGTAGTGTGGCGGCGATATATCAATGATGTGTTTATGCTATGGGATGGGTCTATTACTCTTTTGGTAGAATTTCATCTTTGGTTAAATTCCTTAGATCCGCATATACAGTTCACTATGAGTTATCATGCTAGTGATATTGTTTATATGGATGTACTGGTATTCCAACAAATTGATTCTTGGGGCACTACAATTCATCGTAAAATTACTGATAAGAACACATATTTACATTTTTCCAGTGTGCATCCTTTAAGTCTCCGTTTTCTCAGTTTATACGCTACAGACATAACTGTTCTTCAGTGGATGATTATAAAGCACGAGCTACTTCTTTAAAGGAAGACTTTTTGAGTCATGGATATCTGGCAAGGGTAGTGAATAATGCTTATAAGAGAGCATTATATAATGATAGATCATGGTTACTCTCCCCAAGGACACGAGTACCGGTTGGTGATGATCGGGTTAATTTCATTTCCCGTTATTCCCCTTATAGTAAAAGCATTCAATCTATTATAAATAAGCATATGAGTGTTTTAAATTTGTTTCCGGGATTGGAATCTAAACAACCGCAATGTGTGTGGTTGCGTAACCCGTATCTAAAGGAGATTTTGAGTCCTTCCTCTTTACGGTCTTTAATGGTGTGTGAAAGTGATATCGCTGGACACAAGAAATGTGGACACTGTATATTTTGTGACGTTATGGTAGAAATAGATCAGTTTAGGTATAACGGTCAACAATATGTTTTGAATAAACACACTTCTTGTAGTTCAGATTATGTTGTGTATGGGATTTTTTGCCCGTGTGAACCTTTATACATTGGTAAAACCGTTCTGTCTTTTCGGGTTCGTTTAAGCGAACACAAAAGTAAATTGCATTGTCAACGGAGGGAGGCACCAATGGTAGAACATTGTTTGAGTTTTAAGCATGGGTTTGCTGACCTACGATGTTTTTGTATAGAAAGGATGCTTGCAGGATTTGGGGGTCGAACACCAGAACAATAGTTACTGTATAGAAAACAATGGTGGATTTTTCATTTAAATAGTCATCTAATGGGTTGAATTCGAGTATTGAATGGGGAGCTTGTTTCTAATGTGTACTGCGTTGTCTAGTGCTAATGATGATAAGTAGGGTGCAGTAGGAGTGAATCAGTATATTTTCCAAGTTTGCCCAGGATGATGTTAGTATCTGTTGTAGTACACTGGGTATATAGGGTTAGTGGGTAGAGGATGTATTGTATGAAGTAGATTAGAATGTTGGGTCATCTCTTGAGATAGCTGTTAATTTATCTAGATTTTGATTGTGGCGGTAGCCTTCAGGTGTGTTTGTTTTTGGAGGTGATTGGTAGTCGGATTTAAAGATGGAGGCTAGTCTGAGTGTTGAAGGCTTTGGGTTCATCTGAAGATAGAGCTGGTTTGGCCATTGAATGTTTTTGGTTATTCATTTACTAAAATGATTCGCTGAGATTGACTTAAATGTAAGTAGTTTTTCATTAAGGAGGGCACAAGGGAGATTTTTGCGATTTTTGACAATGAGATTGAATAAGTTTCTTTTGTTTTGCAGTTCCCCTTGAAACAGCTGCTGCGAAACGCTTGAAAAAGATGTCTTGAAAAGGCGTCGGGGGGCATTCGCCAATACCATGATTTACGTATTTATAAATGCTTTATTGTTTATAATTTTTGCAAATGTTGACATTATAATGAAGTAAATCTTGAGTATGGTGGATAGGGTTTGGGCCTAGCAAACCGTTGATGTGTTTTGACTCGCGAGTGATCTCTTGTCACCAAAGTGTGGCAGGGTTAAGATCTATGAGTCTGTTCTGAGGCTTGCTTTTGCCCTGTTTTTTATTATATGTTATATAGTCACGATTTGTTTAATTAGTGAAACCTATTTTTAGAGGATGAAGTATCATTGGTAAGGTTTTGATGTGGACTTTATTTGGTTTGTTTGGAGTTCTTGACTAGACTGTAAGCTCTTATGAGAAGGGACTGTCTTTTACATCTCTCTGTACAGCACTGCATATATTTTGTAGTGCTATACAAATGATAAGTAGTAGCAGCAGTAGTAGGTAGATTGGGTTAGCAACTGGTTGAATGATAGATGAAAGAGAGAACAGCAAATGGAATTAAATCTGTGGAGTGAACAGTAATTACTAAAGTGCCTCATGATTTGGTCCTGGGGCTGGTTCTGTTCAGAAGCAAACCAGAGGAATGGGCAGATATTTGGCAATTAAAATTCAGAGCAAAAAAATGCAGAGTCACGCGTTATAGGTGAGAAAATCCAAAGGAATGGTATACAATGGGGGTGAAAAACTAGTGTGCACCAACCAATCAAGAGAGAGAACGGGGGGCGACAATGTTTGGTGATCTCAATATAGCAAAACATAAGAACATAAGATATGCCATATTGGGTCAGACCAATGGTCCCTCAAGCCCAATATCCTGTTTCCAACAGCAGCCAATCCAGGTCACAAGTATCTGTCAGGTTCCCAAAAGGGTCCCAGATTCCATGCTGCTCATCCCAGGAGTAAGCAGTGGATTTCCCTGGTCCTCTTTCATCATGGTTTATGGACTTTTCCTCCGGGAACTTGTCCAGACCTCTTTTAAACTCAACTGCACTAACAGCTTTTACCACATCCTCCGGTAACGAATTCCAGAGTTGGATTACACGTTGAGTGAAAAAATATTTTCTCCGATTAGTCTGTTATATTGTAGCTTCATTGTGTGCTCCCTAGTCTTTCTACTATTTGAAGCATAAACAACCTATCTACCTTTACCCCCAGAAAGCCAGAAAGATACTGGGATGCAAAGGGAAAGGCATAGCCAGCAGAGAAAAGGAAGTGATCATGCTTCTGTGCAGGTCATTGGTGAAGACTCACTTCTAGTGACTGACTCTCATAAAGGACTTCTTTAGTGGACAAAAGTACTTCACCCACTATACTATATTGCTCCCTTGGATTGCTGCAGCCCAAATGCATGACCTTGCATTTTTTAACATTAAATCCCAGCTGCCAAATTCTAGACCATTCTTCAAGCATATTTCATCTTCACTGCTTTGTCTCTCAGTTTTAAGGATGCAGCCTCTTCATTTATAAAGAAAAGTTTTCTGCCCCCCTGTTTTATAATTTTGAACATTTTTTATTTCTTACCCCCATATCCCCATATTTACGCTAGTTTATAACATTTCTCATGGTTCATTTACAGCTTATTTTGGATTCCATTAACAAGCCTGCGACAGTGGGTCTAAGCGCTACTGACAGACCACAGAGTGAGTCACTTTAACAGTTTATTTTAGCTAGTCTTTGACCATATGTGCTTTCTTTTTTATATTATTGTTTTAATGTTTTATCTTATTATTTATTTATTCATTCTCAAGTTGAGTTCTTATCCATTTGCCAATTAATATTTTAGTAAATGCTATACCACTGTTGTTTCTGGATATAAGTGCTTTCATTGGACATATAGGATGTTTTCTGCTTTCCAAAATTAAGTTTTATGTACCTTTTTATGTATTTTACTACATTTATACCTATAAGGACAAAAGTTTTAGACTTTTTGATTTCACCTACTTTAAGAACATAAGATATGCCATACTGGGTCAGACCAAGGTCCATCAAGCCCAGTATCCTGTTTCCAACAGTGACCAATCTAGGTCACAAGTATCTAGCAGTTTCCTCAAAAGACAGGTTCCACAATGCTTGTATTGGAGCAAGCAGTGGATAACCTGGGTCCCCTTTAATAATGGTTTACGGACCTTTTCTCCAGGAACTTGTCCACATTTTTTTAAACCCAGCTACACTAACAACTTTTACTACATCCTCCAGTAACGAAATCCAGAGTTTGATTACGCGTTGAGTGAAAATTTATTTTCTCTTATTAGTTCATTGCATGTCCCCTATTTCTATATTTTGATAGCATAAACAATCATTTTACATTTACACGTTTCACTTCATTCATTAATTAATAGACCTCTAACATATCTCCCCTCAGCCGTCTCTTTTCCAGGTTGAAGAGCTCTAACCTTTTTAGCCTCTCTTCATAGGGGTATCCTTCCATCCCCTTTACCATTTTGGTGGCTCTTCTCTGTACCTTTTCTAATAATGCTATATCCTTTTTAAGATACGGCGATTGGAATTGCACACGATATTCAAGGTGCGGTCGCACAATGGAACAACATAGAGGCATTTTAATATCCTTTGTTTTTATTCTCCATTCCTTTCCTTATGATACCTAGCATTCTATTTGCTCTCTAGGCTGCAGATGCACACTGGGCGGATGGTTTCAACATGTTATCCACGATGACACCTAAATCTATTTCCTGGGTGGTAGTTCCTAATGTGGAACCTTGCATCGTGTAACCATAGTTTGGGTTGTTCTTTCCTAGGTGCAAAATGTTGCGCTTGTCCACATTAAATTTTATCTTGCATTTGGATGCCCAGTCTTCCAGTTTATCAAGGTCCTCTTGCAATTTTTCACAATCCTCATGGGTTTTAACAACTTTGAATAATTTTGTGTCATCTGCAAATCTGATTACCTCACTCGTTATTCCCATTTCCAGGTCACTTACAAATATGCTAAAATGCAACGGACCCAGCACAGATCCTTGAGGTACTCCACTATTCACCTTTCTCCAATGGGAAAATTGGCCATTTAGCTCTACCCTCTGCTTTCTTTCTTTTAACCACATAATAATCCACTGATCCACAATAATACACTGCCTATTATCCCATGACTTTTTAATTTTGCCAAGAGTCTCTCATGAGGGACCTTGTCAAAAGCTTTCTGAAAATCCAGATACACTATATCAACCAACTCACCTTTGTCTACCTGTTTATTCACAACTTCAAAAAAACATAACAGATTAGTAAGACAAGACCTTCCTTGGCTAAAGCCATGTTGGCTGTCTCCCATTAAGCCAGGACTATCTACATGTTCAGTAATTTTGTTCTTTATAATGGTTTCGACCATTTTTCCTGGTACTGACATCAGGCTCACTAGTATGTAGTTTCCCAGATCATCCCTGGAACCTTTTTTAAAAATTGGCGTTACAATGGTCATCCTCTAGTCTTCAGGTATTACAGATGATTTTAATGATATTTCACAGATTACTAATAGTAGGTCTGCGATCTCATATTTCAGTTCTTTCAACACCCTTGGTTGTATACCATCTAGTCCAGGTGATTTGCTACTTTTCAGTTTATCAAATAGTTGTAATACATCTTCTCGGTGTATCAATATTTCTTTCAATTCTTCTGCAGCAACACATTTAAATACCATTTCAGTCATGGGTAACATCCATACATCTTCCTCAGTAAAGACCGAAGCAAATAATTCATTCAGTCTCCATCCCTCTTAGTGCCCCTTTTACCCCCTTATCATCTAATGGTCCAATTGACTCTGTCACAGTGATATTTGCTATGTATGTACTTGAAAAAGTCTTTATTATGTGTTTTTGCTTCCACAGCAAGCTTCTTCTCAAAATCTCTCTTTGCCTGCCTTATCAATGCCTTGCATCTAACTTGCCAGAGCTTATGTTATTTCCAGTTTTCGTCATTTGGCTCCTTTTTCCATTTCCTGAAAGATGCTTTTTTGACAACAACAGCCTCTCTGACCTCACCTTTAAACCATGCTGGCAGATTTTTGGACTTTCTTCCATTTTTCTTAAAGCCCCGAATGTACAGAGCCGACATTAGAATTGGGGCCAGCAACTGGCCACTGCCCACCCACTCTCTGCCCCCGTGTTGCCCATTCTCCGCCCCCGTCTAACTTCCCCGCACAACTGGTGGGGGAAGTTATTCGGGGGCAGGAGAAGCCATGAATAGCAGGGATGGACATCCCGTAGGGCTGTCCATCCCTGCTATTCGTGGCTCAGAATAACCCCCTTTATATTTTAATGTTATGTAAGCAATTTTGTTCTAGGCGCGAGGAGTTGTGCAGCACCGCCGCCAAAAATATCGTCAGTTCCCTGATTGCCGGTGAGCGGGGGAACAAGAAGAGCAGCCCCTCCCAGCTCCCAGGCTCAGGGCCAACCAGAAGAGGACTTTCCATTTAAATTTAAAGCACCTCTAGGATTGCTCGCGCCTGGCGGACACACGCCTGAGGGCTCCACCAGAGGGCCTTTTGGCGTGGCTCTTAGGAGTGGTTCTCAGGCAATCTTGACAAAAGCATAATTTTCAGGCAATGTGCAATCTACTTATTTAAGTTTATGTTTTATTATTTATTTATTTATTTTATTTATACACATTTATATACCGCATCTTCCAGAGTTCAGTTGCGGTTTACAGTGAACAACAATAAACAAAGCAAGTTTGTTTTACAAGGAACATCATAGTACAAGTATAATGATAGCAGAACATATTTTACAAGTAACGTCATATTATAAGTATAATGCTTAACAAAACAGTATATGTATTAAGGAACAAAGTAATTAACTAGACAGAATATATTGTCTAAACAGTGTACGATAATACAGAACAGTATCTAGATATTCCTTACGTAAGTTGCCTTAGTATTCATTGTCTACTGGATCCTTCTGATATTTAGCATTGAAACATCTAACTACATTTTATAGCACTGAATAGAAGCTATTACAGTGTATTATCATATTGTTACTATCTATTTTATCTCTGCATACACCTGTTTCAACTAGCCACTCTTCTGCTTACTACTCCTCCATAAAGAAATTCCTCCCTCCCTTCACAATGCCTGTTCTAATTCCCTACAGCATTTTTCTTTTTTGCCTGGCCCTATCCATCATACCTAAAGGATCCTTTTCCTACCATCATGGCCTAATCCCCACAATACAGGGCTATGGCCGTAACAGACAAGATTACATTTTCAACTCAATGAGACCACCACGGCAGTCAAGGCAGCAATTCATCATTCATATCTTATGCCAGCCCCCTGGTAAACCCCTTACGTGAAAGCCTTCAGATGATAAAGCCCTAAAATGCGTGCTTATAAACACAAGATCGATCTGGAATAAATGGCCAATCATTGGTGACTATGTTGACAACCATAAACTAGACCTGATCCTCATCACTGAATCATGGCTCACAGACATCGATTCAGTCTTACCAATCAATTAAAGCTCCCCAACTACGATCTTTACAACTGTCCAAGAACTAACAGAAGAGTGGGTGGTACCCTGATATAGGCCAGATCTGACCTGCAATTCCATCTCATTAACTCCCTCAACTCTTCTAATCTCGACTCAATCATTATTGCTAATTAAGAAGTAGCAATAGCACTGATCTATCGGGCCCCAGCCAGGTTTGTGGATGACCTTTTTATGCGTCTAGATATGGTCTGTAATCATTCATCGAACTCAATATATCTCTGGATCATGGGAGACTTCAACCTGCCAGCATTATCAAACAAAAACTCCTCAGCTTTTCTAGACACAATGTCTGCTCTTAAATATGATCAGCTAATACATACCCGTACCCACTCTATAGGAAATACCTTGGACCTTATCTTTGCTCACTCGCTTTCATATGGCTCCAACTTCTCCTTCCAGCCTCAAATCCTTCCTGTCCCTTGGTCAGACCACAAAACCATTATATTCCACATTCCAGCTTCCATCCCAGATGCACCTATCAAGACCGCATCACCACCAGCTCTTCGCTCCAAACCATTTATCAAGACGCTTTCCTTGATGAAACCCTACCTAAACTTGATTCCTACTCCACTGATCTAGATGATATTATACATGCTTGGAACCTAACCCTAAGCCAGGCTTCACTACTTTCCCTACACAGTGAGAATAACCTTTCAAAGAAATCACAGTCTGCTATATGGTTTACAGCTGACTTACGCAATTCCCTACTCAGTCTCAGGAGACTAGAACGTAAATGGCACAACTCCAGACTTCTCCACGACAGAGATATTTATATGAAAGCTTTACAGGACCACCACACTGCTATCATTACAATTTGTATTCCTGTTTTGTGTATTCTTCCTATACCCCCCAATACCTTTCCTTGCTTTTATCTATATTTGTATACCTTGTCTTGTAACCACTTTGACTGAAGGATAAGGTAGTCTATAAAACTGGTTAAATAAATAATGTCAAACATTCAAACACAAAACAAGAACATTGTAGGCCGCAATTATGGTGAAGACAGAGTGCTGCACTGTGCTTGTGGGAGCAGCAGCTATTCCCATGGGCAGAAGAAAGAAAGGCCATGATTGTGGTCAAGATTGCTGCAAGAAAAGGAGCTGGGGCAACAGGGAGGCAGAGAAGAGAAGATACATTTAAAGGGCCAGTGAGTTTTGGAAAGATGGAGAGGAAGGGAATATAGGGCAGGGGGTGAAAGTGAAAGGAAGAAGAGAAAAGGATTGAGATTTGGAAGGGGAACAGAGTAGTGGGGCAGCAGGAGAGGGGCAAAATGAGTGCAAGTGGCGGTAGGTTGAAGAGATGAATGGATGGGGAGAAGAAGACACAATGTGTTTAAGCCAAAAGGCGCACCACCTCCCAAGACACCCAGGCACTCTACCCCTGCACCACACACACACGGGAAGATAGACACAAAGATATAAATAACACCAGTTATGAAGATTCCTCATACAGCCCCTGCTATCATAGCTCTCATTGAATTCTTCCCCACCCCCAAACATGTATGATTTCGCAAATGAAGGAAGGGGAAACATGCTGTTTTGTAACACTATGAGTGTGCTCTTTTTACATGCACACACAGTGCCTGACAGACATGAACATACAGAGCCCAGCACACACATAAGCACGCAGCCCCTGACACTCCCCATGATGCACGCACACTTAGCTCCCAACAGTCCCCAAGACAAAACACATGCAGACACACGCACACATTCAATGCATGGAGCCCCTGAAGGTCCCCCTGACACATGTGAAGGCACAAATGCATGCACCCACTGACTCGCACCCATGCATGCGCTCCCTGGTACTTCCTAGACACACAGATGCCTGATTCTGCAAATGGGGGAAACGCACCACTGTGTCACACTGCAAATATGCACTTTCCAACTTGTTATTTATTGTATTAACGTTAATTTCTGTGCATTCAAGTAGACTAGCATGGCAAACACACTGTTCACATCCTGCAGTCCATTAGATTCAAGTTATTTTGTAATAATAAGAATTATTATCAGGTGTATGCACTGCTTCACGGTCATGCATAATAGACAGTCCCTACTTCCTGACGTTTAAAATCTAATAAAGAAAAACAAGAAACACAGCCAAGAAAGCATGGGACTAGCACAAAAGATCTCTGAAGAAAAAAAAGGGACTGTAGAGCTTAGTAGATGGTATGGAAGGGCAGAATGGATAGGCTATATGGTTTTTATCTGCCATCATGTTTCTATGTAAGCAGATTGGAGGAGGGAGGTGACTTAATCCTTTCCTTTAATAATAACTTTACCCCATAAAAGAATATTTCATAGAATTAACAGGCTTAGGGTCATACAGTATGTACTAAATGTTAGCATGCGCTGCCGCCATGCCCGTAGGAATGACATGGGTTATGCAGCAGATAGGGTGTTTCAATGTTTAGCAGAAATGCCCCTTAGAGTTGTTAGCCACCTCCCTACTCCAGCTTTTGTGAGAATGCACTATACTGGCTGTTCTTCAGTCCTCTGCAAGTATTCCTCTTTCCAGTGGGCATTTTCAGGGTTTTCAGCAGTGCTTTAAGAACATTTGCCCCTATCCACGTTCAAGTTTGCTAATTCTATGTGCAATCTGTCTTACAGATCTAGCGCTTGCCTACTTCCCACGTGTACACCCATCACTTCTTTAAGACCACTCACCAGCAGCTTCTTCTGCAACTACTGAGAAATATTTCTTCAATATTTGGTTTTTTATTTTGTTCCCCCTCCACGTATTTTACCCCTTCCTTTTAGTCTCCATCTTGTTCCTCTCTATGCCAGTGATTATGTTGCATTTCTATTAACCACAGGAATATTCTGTATGTATAAAAAAAGGCAATGGGAAAAAGCCCTGCTTGCTCAGGTGCAGAGAAAGTCTTGTACCCATAAAACTATTGTCTAAAACATTATTGTATATGAGTTAACAGTGCACTGATAGCTAAGCTTAAGGACTGTCTTTCCTTATTAACACTCATATTACACTGACAGGACCAAAAGTGAATATTTAAGGTATCACAGCAACCGATGCCTTAAGTGATACACAAGCTGTGCCAGAAAACGTCCACTTAAACGGAAAGAACCATTAACAGCTTACAGGTCACGTCATTGCTAGCTTTGTCATGCCGAGGAAAACAGAGAGTTGGTAAACGCAGAGAGCTGCTCACACTGAAAGCGTAGTGTGTTTTCTCCCACTGACTGGCATTACAAATGTAATTTCAACGATATGAAAACTTTTCACCTGTTTATAAAAGAATAAAATACAAAAACAAGTATTCACGGGTATTCCTGCAAATTACATTATAGATAGAATTCATGCTTTTATTGTGTTTCTGAAGTGGAGGAGTAGCCTATTGGTCACAGCAGTGGACTGAGGACTGTGAATCCTAGTTGGAATCTCATTGCCTCAGGTAGAAACTGTGTGTGCCTGAATGTAATTCACCTTGAACTTCTGAGAAAGGAATGAGCTAAATCCAATTCCCCTCCCTCCCTCCCTTCCATTTTGTTTGGCAGAGCTCAGTACAGTTTTATCTCTGAAGCAGGAACAAAAGAATGCAACTCAGAATGAGAACAGGTGGAATGCTGGAAGAACGGATTGGCTGAGAACTGGCCCAGTGGTCATTGCCAGTGAAGAAGTCTGGGTTTCATTCCCTAGCACAAATCCTGCTCCTAGGATTGACTGCGGAGGGAAAGGAGTCCCCATCAATGCAAAACAACAACCTCCAGTGGTTAGACTCAGGATGCACGCATACCAGCTTCTGACTGAAAACTACTGCTGCACTGGCAGTGCTACATGAGAAAAGGAGAGGGTCAAAAATTGGGAAAAGCCTTGGCTACTTGTGCATAATGACTCTTGGCACGTTAGCCAGGCCCAGTGCAAGGGTATTAGGCGTTCAGTCTTGCACCTCTTCCTCAATTATCTCCAGTTCACTTAGCCCCTGCACTCTCTCCCCCTCTCCCCCAAGGTTTTTATAATTAAACATATTATAATCAGCACACCACCATCCCTCCTAGAATAGCCCTGTAAAAAACATATAATTGGACATTGCTTTACACACACATATATATGTATGCATAATGATGGCAAATGCCAAAAGTCATTTATCCAAGTACCTGGGCTATTTGAAAAATTACCTACTCTCCCTGTAGATAAAAATGCATGCTGATGGTTTTTGACTTTGTTTGGCTATCAAGATCTATCGTTTTGCTTTGACTGCAATTGCTCCCCCCTCCCCCCCTCTGCAGCAGCTGTTACCTTAGGCCAGAGGTTCCCAACTCCAGTCCTGGAGGGACAAAATTTTCAGGCTGTCCCTAATAAATATGCAGGAGATGTATTTGCATGCACTGCCCCCATTGAATTCAAATGTATCTCACGCATATTCATTAGGGACAGCCTAAAAACCTGAATGGTGTTTGGCCCTCCAGGACTGGAGTTGGGAACCTCTGCCACCTAGTCTGTGGCTCTGGGTTCAGCTAGCCCTGACTAAAGCCTTAATAGAGGCTGATTAATTATGCTTTTTTATTTTTCTATATTTATGGAATGTTGGGAAAATTGAAAATTGATAAATAAAACATTTTAAAAAATTACTCTCTTAAGCGTGTGATAAATGAATTAACCCATTTTCATATGCTTTTCGATGCAGACTTTATTAATTATTAATCACCAAACGCTTCATGACATTTTTGCAAAAAGAAAATTACTGTTTTTCTGATCCTGAAGCTTTTTATCTTTAACTAGCTATTCAATGTTTTAGTGATGCTCTGATTACACTCCTTTTCCAGGACATTAAAAGCTGCTATTTATTGATGAAATATGTGTTGCCCTCTGACTTCTTAAGATTCTTCCATAGAACTATGCTCTTAAACAGAGGTTGCTGACCTTTGCTCTATCAATTCAATGCATTTTACAAAAGTGTGGCAGCCAGGGGACTTAAACCGAGGCTCAATGAGCAATATCTATACATGAGCAAGATACTAATCAAGAAAACATGTAATGAAACAAAAAGTCATCTTATGGTGCCCAGATGTTCAATTACTCTTTAAGCTTAGTAGGGAAAAATTGTAAAGCATACTTGAATAGTAAAATACAACTATGCCAATGTGGATCTACTGCCCCATGAAATTCTTATATCATTTTAGGATTTATTTCAGAACAATGCTGCTTACTTAACATAAACTGTTTTCATCAATAATTAACATTAATAATTAACAAGTGCAAACAGTTTTAGAAAAAAAAATTATGGAAACATTTTAGTTTCTCTATATCCTCATTCCACAGTCCACTTGTACTCTGTCTCCTCCCTCTGTTGCTGGTTAATAACTAAACCTCCATCATCTCTTACACGCAACAATACCCAGCTGCAGTCTTCTGAAGAATGCATTCCAAACAAAAGACAAAAGAAAGAAAAAAGGGACAACAAACAGACCAGTGGTGGGCAATTCTTGTCTAGTCTGGTTTGCAAAATATGCAAATGATGTGGAGGCACATTGCGGTTCCCACATGCCCGGACACATTGGCAGAGCAAAAACCGGACATGCAGGAGACGGACCCGATTCTGCCGCCACAGGACTTGGATGTACCCACGAAGGCACAATTTGGACTTGGACATCCGGACACTCCCCATATGCCGACGAGATTGGCGTGCAGGGAACTGCCTATCCCAAGGCCAGAATGCCATGGCTGGGGTGCAGGAGCCATGGCGTCCCAGCACCATGGCAACGTGCCATCTATCTGCCGGATTGGAATCCCATTGCCCATGTCCGCCCCTGCAGAACACTATCCTGCCGGCACCGTGTAAAAAAAAAAAGCTATTTATATGTGTAAATCAGCATGGATGTACAAGTAGCAATTTTAGAAGACATACTACTTATACATGTATGAAGGTGGAATGCGCAGATTTGAAGGCAACATGGTTTAGATGGACATTAAGGGATCTGTTCTGAACCACGAATAGCGAGGATGGACATCCATCCCCGCTATTTGTCTGTTTTTCCCATCCCCACCAAGCCTCCCCGTACATGACGTGGAGGCGGAGATAGGGAAAGTAGTGGGCGGTCTGCAGCCCTGGACATACAGGGCCGATTCTGATGTCAGCCCTGTACATCCAGGGCCAGCAGAGTAGACGGGGAACTTATTCCACCTCTGAGGTGGAATAAGTTCCCCTAGAAGGGAGGGGACGGCAAGCCCAGGGTGCGTCGAAGGATGGGTGGGTCACAGAAGATTCCCCGCAGCCCGACCCTGGCCTTGGGGGGCCTGATCGGAGGTCGGGATGCAGGGAATGAACGATGTTGTTGGTGGCTGAGGATCGCCATTCAGGAGCCTTGACTGAGTTAGCCAGGCAGGTGCCTGTGCAAGCAGGCTGACTGGAATCAGGTCTGGGCCTGCACATACAGGCTTAGATGGGATTCTGATCCCGCAGGGGCTAGACACCACTCCTCTCTGAACATACTACTAAGGCTCTTGTCCACTCTTTGGTCACTTCCCATCTTGACTATTGCAACCTCCTCCTTGCTGGTCTCCCTTAGTGTTATCTCTCTCCTCTTCAGTCTATCAAGAACTCTGCTGCACGGCTAATCCTCTACCAGCCCTGATACACTCATATAACCCCTCTTCTTAAATCACTTCACCGGTTCTCCTTCCATTACCATATCCAATTCAAACTTCTCTTTCTAACCTATAAATGTATTCACTCTACTGCCCTCCCATTACTTTTCCTCTCTTCTCTCTCCCTACACCTCTACTTGTGACCTCCGCCGCTCCTCTGACTTTCTTCTCTCTGCCCTTTTCTTCTTCCTCACATTCCAGACTTCGATCTTTTCATCTTGCTGCTCCTTATGCATGGAACAGACTTCCTCTATCTTTATGTCAAGTCTCTTCTCTCCCTCTCTGCAAATCCATGCTAAAGACTTACCTCTTTGAGGCCGCATTTGGATCTTAATCCCTTGTTCTCCTTGTGTCTTCTTCCCTATTTGAACCCCCTTGTTTCTCTTGTATTGTTCTGTCTGTCTTGATTAGATTGTAAGCTCTACAAGCAGGGACTGTCGTTTTTATATATTTGTACAGTGCTGCGTATGCCTTGTAGAGCTATATAAATGATTAATAGTAGTGGTGGTAGCAGTAGTAGTAGAGTTTGGCTAAGTCACAGTTGCCAGCCTGTAAGAGGATTCAAGCTAGGTGTTGTAAGCTGAATTATTGTACAGTCATTGATAAGGAATACAAAGATTGGCAGCCTGTAATGGGAACCAGGCTGGATTGTTTTGAATTGTAACTGCTATTGCAGTGTTTGTTTACTGAGCATTGGTGATGTGCTTGTAAAGAGAAATGCAAAAGTGATTGTTGTGCTGAAGTACATTTATTGAGATTGTGTGAGCTATGCCAAAATTGCCAGCTTCCGCCCTCCATTCCTGAAATCTCGACCTCCCTTGTCCTGGCTCGTGCTAGTTGCAAGAAAGGGGTCATCTCCAAACTTCTCTTACCTTTAGCAGACTGCCATCACCGGCTTTGCGAAGCCAAGCTATCAGAATTTTGTGGCTATCCTGAACAAGCTCAATGTTTCTATAATGGAGCAAGTTTATTAAGCCATAAAATTCACACCATTCCTCTAGCACTTCTCTAGGGACAAATTTCAGTTTATTTGTATAAGTCTCACATGGCCACTGCAACAGTGAGGCAACAATGGACATTCTCAAATCCAGGAGTCCCACTCCCAACCTCTCCCTATCCGACACTAGCTTAACCTGGCTAATTTGGGATCTTTTTTCCCCTCAAATTTCTGGATTGTGCTCTTCAAGAAAGTCTTCTCTAGGTGTGAACTAAATTGGTATCCCAACTGATTATTTATTTATTTTATTTATTTATTTGTTTTTATATACTGCGCTATTACAGATCAGTGCGGTTACCATGAGACATATGAATGTGTGTTACAAATAACACTTACAGATAACATAGTGATTAGATTATATGGTTTATAATATTTTTGGGAACATTACCGTTTTAACAACACCCTACTTCCATTCAAAGTTAAGAGAAGATCTTCCATGGAAAGCCCTGATCTGCTCCAATATCTCTCTGATATTTGTTTTGATAAACCACTTTCAGATTCTAATGGAGTTATACACCCAGATAGTTCAAAGGGCTTTGAGTCCAACAAAAAGGAAAACTAACCCATCCCTCTTGAAGCTTACCATTGTGTCAAATAAGAGCATCAGACTTATCATAATTGGTTGAAGAAGCTAGACATAGGTTGTCCTTAGCCCTCCTTAGAAGACATATAGAGGACAAACCTTAGATCCAGCACTAGACAGAGAAGAATCACCATGTATCTGACCTGACGTTTTTTGTTCTGAAGGTGGTTAAAGCTAACTGGAGAGGGAGAGATTTGGACAAGGTACTCCTGGGCCTTGAGCAGAAATACATTTTTCAAATGCAGTCCATGTCCCCTAATGGTTTGAACACAGACATTGATTTTTCTGTATTTCTACAAACCATTGTTTTTATAATTGATTTCTGGTTTTACCCCCTTTTTTACCTTCTTATCATTTTTAGTCCCCCTTCTCTTCCCCTCCCCCTTCCTCCCTTCCCCTCTTTTTCCTTTACCCCTCAATCCCACTTCCCCTCTTCTTTTCTTCCCCTTCTCCCTCCTTCCTCCCCTGTATCCTCCCCTCTTTCTCCCTTCCTCCCCTCCTTTAATCTTTAGATATATTTTTTAATGTTTTTATCTTTTTATATTCTTATTTAGCTTTTAATAATTTATTATTTTCTTCTATTTTACAAGTTTTTATAACCACTTTTATGATTTGGTCTGTCACACCCTTGTCTGGTCCTTTTTAAACACTTTTTTTAAAATATTAATTATCATTTTTCAAGAGTCTTCCATGTTTCTTGAGTTCTGGCATCTCATGACTGACCAACCATGAATGGTCTGATATTACTAAGGAAGAACCACCCTACTCCAATATTACCCTCCTGTTTTGGAGGTCCATTCCTTAGTGTTATGTCTTATAGAGCTTGCTCTGTATCTTGTTTCTCTTCAACACCTTTAAAAATTACCAATATGGGGGGGGCGGAGCCCGATGTCCAGCGGGATGGTCGCATAGTGCTGAGGCTCCCGAGAGGCCTACTCAGAATCCTGAATTAACACCGGACAAACTTGAATTTCTGCTCTGATCTTGCCGGGGCACATTGGTGAGATGGCGGGGACCAAACCTACGCGCCTGGAATTTGGCTCTTCAGCGGCTTCTCACGGTAAACGCTCTAAAACTGAACCCCCGTCCCCGCAGAAGGGGCTGGCTTTGCGCGAGGGCCCCGAAATGCAGCAGGAAATCCTCGCAGAAATTAGAGGGGTTAAGGACCTCGTGCAGTCAAACGGTGAAGCACTTCGAGCGCTGAGGGAAGATCTTGGTGTACTGCAAGGCAGGCTAGAGGGGCTCTCTTCGCGTCAGGACAAAATGGAGAATATATTAGACTCCCATGCGGTCCGGCTGTCCAAACTCGACAAAGTTGAACGTCAGGTGCGGGCTTTGCAGAAAGAAGTGGAAGATGGCAATAATAGAGCGCGCCGCAACAACCTGCGCCTCGTGGGCCTACCGGAGGGAGCGGAATTGGGTGACATGAAGGAGTTTTTAAGTAAAATCCTCCCTTCCTTGCTCCAAATCACTTTCACCAAAGAATTGGAGATCGATCGTGCTCATCGTGTACCCACAAACATAACGCTCAACAGGAAGACCCCGCGGCCTATCATCTTTCGACTTTTGAGATATCAACATGTGGAACAAATTCTCAGTGCCTCCCGGGCAAAGGGCCATATGGAGTTTGAGAGCCACAAGGTCTCCTTCTATCCTGACTTGGCTAAACCCACGGTCGACCGCCGAAAGCGCTTTCTGGAATTTCGGCCGAGGCTTCAACAATTACAAGCACGCTATGGTCTGCTGTACCCGGCCAAGCTCCGAGTCACGCTTCACAATCAGACAAGAA
The DNA here is from genome assembly GCA_033557465.1 of Ichthyophis bannanicus. Taxonomy (NCBI): domain Eukaryota; kingdom Metazoa; phylum Chordata; class Amphibia; order Gymnophiona; family Ichthyophiidae; genus Ichthyophis; species Ichthyophis bannanicus. The sequence continues at coordinate 938,862,248 of CM066034.1, forward strand.
CATTTGAGGACCCTGAGCTACTAGCGGAGTTTTTGGACTCTAAAGAAGCCGACTTGATGCGCTGATTTCCAGAATATTCCTGCCAGTACTCTCATATCCGCTGTGCCTGCCATATTGGATTTACCGCGGCTCAGCGAAGAGTTTATCGAAGGAGGTCTGTCGCCTTATTTTGAAGATATCTGGGACCCGACTTCATCTACCCATTGTAGCCTCGACGTATATCAGAGACAGTGTTTCTTATGGACTCTGGTGTTTCTTTTCTTTTATTATGTCTTATCTCCTCTCTAGGGCCTCCTCCCGCAGACATCTGGTCACCATATTCATTGGGGGTTTGCTTCTTCTCTAAGTTACTTTGGTACATACTTTTCAATATGGTGTATTGGCCAGCATATTTGGTGCTTATGTCATTAGTGTACAGATTCTGATTATGTTGTAAGTTTTCAAGCGCTTTTACCTAAAATGTCTAGTATCGACTGATGGCACCATGTAAGATTTTCATTGAACGTACAAGGAATCCATAATCCGATTTAAAACGGAGGAGGAAACTCCTATGCTATCTAAATCATGAGGCTGCGGACCTGATTTTCCTCCAAGAAACACATTTCAATTTGAAGGAAACTTTCCACCTCAATACTAAACCTTACATGGTGGCCGCCTACTCCCCAGCTGCTTCTAAGAAATGTGGGGTTGCTATATTGGATAGGAAATCTCTGCATGCTACTATTGTAGCGATTTGCTTAGACACAGCGGGTAGATAGCCCAGCGTTCACCTCAAGATGGGTAACTTTAAAATTACATGTATATGCCTTCATGTTCCTAATTTGGATGACCCTGTCCTGTTGCGATTACTGCTCAGGCTGCGCAGGCCTCTGCTAATTCTTCATTGATAGTGGGGGGGTTTCCATTCAGGTCTTGATCCTCTGATTGACAAATAGTAGTCCAGGATAAGTGGTCCCCCCAAGAGTCATATCGCGCTTACCTCTATGATCAAAGATATTCACAAAGATGTTCTCATATTCCAGAAAATAGTCAAATGGAGTACACTTGCCAGGGGCCCGTGCAGGTCTCGCTATACTGATGTGGGAACCTTCGTTCATGTTCTTGTAAATGTCCTTAACTACAGATTTACTAGGGGCGGGTCTGGGGTCGTTTTTCCTTTATCTTGCACCTTCACGAGCCTCTTTCTCAGACGACTGCTGGACTCCGCTCAGTGGCGGGGGTCCCCTCTCTTCCTAAGAAGGGTCGTTTTCTCCTGATTTTATGCTGGGTATAGCCATGTGTTTGATCACGGGGACTTGGAGGGATAGCTCTCGACTTGCTGTCAATGAATAGTGGAACCTTGTCTGCTTATATAGTAACTATGAGCAGATATTTTGGAGGGCTATTTTCCATACACAATTTCATTCTTGCTTGTCTAAATGGCAGATGCTCAATGATCATGTACCATCTGCTTATTGCTTCGACATGTCTGTTTAATGTACACTCATCATGTCTCAGATCGCTGTAAAGTTTTGTAACATAATAATGTTTCAGACCGCTGGAAGGTTTGTTACACAATAATGTCAGTACACGTCCGCTTCGAGAATGTTTTAGTTTCTAGAGAAGAAGCAGGGGGGAGGGGGGTGGTGGGGGTTTGCTTTGGTGTATGTATCACATTACATGTATGTATTTGTCTCTTAGTTGTATGTCTTCCTTTCCTTTGTTGTTGTAAAACGAAAATAAAGAATTTAAAAAAATTTAAAAAAAAAAAAAATTACCAATATGAATTGCTGTTATTTGATGTTGTAGCCCAGCACACTTTGCCTTTATATGCCCAACACACGTTGTGTCATGGTACCCTTTTTGGGAGATCATCCTACCTATATACGTTTTCTTTTATCTCTTTCCTTTTTATTTATTTATTTATTTAGTATACATTTGTATACCGCTACTTCCAGCGATCAGCAGCGGTTTGATTACAGATTGGAAATTGTCAAATCATGACAGGAAATTTTTGAGGTATAAACACATTGATTAGACAGGAAAGCACAGCACACAGAGAACTATTTTACAGGGAACATGGGCTATGGAGGGTTAAGTGGCTTGCCCAAGACCACAAGGAGCACCTGTGGGACTAGAAACCCCAGTCCTTCCGGCCCAAGGTTGCTGTCCTCCAGTGGGATTTGAACCCCCGACCTTCCGGCCCGAAGTAACTTGCCCCAACCACTAGGCCACTCCTCCACTAGGCCACTCCTCCTATAGTTTTTTTACTTAAGTTTTCTATTTATGGTCCTTACATATGTTTCTAAAGAAGTTTCTTGTGGATGTATTAATCACACACATTTATTATGTGCATGTATTCTATTTTCTATTGGCTTTTTTATTATTTTTATGCCCCTAGTTTGATTGCATGTTTTTATAGTTTCCCTCGCATAGGTCAATTGGAAGTTTTTGTGGTCTTTTAGGTTTTGTTTTTATCTATTTTTAAATCCATTAGTTAGATTTTAAATAAATACTTCTATGTCAATTCATCCTTCTTGGTTGGCTGATGAGTAATGGTTTATTTACATGCATTCCATAGTGACGGCCCGATCCATGTTTTGGCGCCAAACTAGTTTAAACAGCACCTACTCAGAAGTTTTCAGTTTCTCTGGACTTGCGTGATAATTTTGACCGCCCAATTGCACCAGGTGCTATTCAACTAGTTCCTATACTTCCGTGCACATAATAGGCACTCTTTTATTAAATGTCATTAAGATTTGACTTTTGTTTTTAAGATCCCCTTTTTCCCTTTGTGCACACAACAGGCACCTTCAAAAGAACCTGGCTTCTTACAATAGATACATGATGGCACCTCATTGAGCCGCTGCTGGGAGATTCTTAATTTATTGATTTGCAGTACCTTAACTTTTATTAAACTTAGGTTTTCACCTCTTGGTTCTCATATTTTTTTAGCCCTGTACAAATCTTTGTACTGTATATAGAAACCAACTTTTGGTTACATACAGCATCTCACAATCCGCTACTGGGAAACCCCCATTAAGGACTGTAAGACAAAGCCTCGAATAATTCTAAGCTTTTGCACCCGCTGCATATATTTCTTTTTTGCTGCCCACAGATTTAAAATCCCACTCCAGTGGGGGCACGGGACATGTACAAGAGAAACCATCAACTTATTATGACACGTTTTTCATTCCTCATCTTTAGTGTATTCTCTATTATTTATCTTTAGTTTTGTTTTTAACATTTAACAGTTGATTAACCGGGTAGCCGGACCCGGCACTCCCCCTTCCTACTTTCAAGTACCCCCTCCCCTACATACCCCCCTCTCATTTTCCCACAAATTTCACAGACAACCATTCTTGGTAACAACTGGTCACAGCTTTATTAGCCAATTTAACATACTGAACATAATCAACCAGAATAATCATCAAACAAGCCCCCAGCGGAGCGATGCGTCTCCAGCCATGCAATTAGCAAGGTGACCTTGCCTCCACTCCTGCCACGGTCACACCACCCAAATAACCCCAGAACTCAGTGAAAATAACCAGAATAAATCCTAAATTTTTTTGTTGGACTGGCCAGCCAAGTAGAGAGAAAAATCACCCTCTACCGCCGTGGCCCTTCCTTTTTAATCGTAATATAACTTTTTAAAACAGCTCTTCAAAAATGGCTGGTACTTAGCTTTGAACAACACAGGCTTTTTACAGCAGGTCCGATTTTTCTCTCGACGTGCCACGTTTCGGGGGTGTTCCCATAGACCCCCTGCTTCAGGTCAAACCGCTGTTCCTTTTATGCGAGGCACTTCCTCTGTTGTCAGCTTATTGTATAAGTTCTGGCCGGTTTTGGCCGTTCATTCATGCTTCTGTAAGCCACTTCAAATAGCATATTCTCGTAAACCGAACCTACGTGACATACTGATGAAAACTACGGCACCTCAAGACAGACCACCTCTGCGGCATGAAAATGCGGGTCATTACCCATGTGGGACCTGCTCTTTCTGCTCTAATACTATATCAGGCTTGACATGGCTAGATGTCCGTACAAATAAAAGTTATTATACCCGCTGGCATACGGATTGTACTACTGACTTTGTCGTCTATCTAATTCTCTGCCCTTGTCATTTACCATACATTGGCCGTACTACACGAACTTGTAAACTACGTTTGGGTGAACATGCTTCTCGCCTGTCTACACAACAGCTTGCTGCACCGTTAGTCCAACACTGTTTGGATTATTTGCATACATTTGCAGATCTTAGCTGGCGGATTTTGGATCATGTACCCCTCAATCCAAGGGGTGGAGACAGAGTTCAAGCCCTGCAAAATCTAGAGCAGAAATGGATTTTTCGCCTGCATTCCGTTCAGCCAGAAGGACTAAATCAGCAATTAGACTGGCATACAGTTTTTTAACCATTCAGTTGGAGAGCGGTTACCTGATTGGTGGTTTCTTCTCTCTGTTCTGATTGGTTTTTGTCTACCTTTCACATCTGAAGGACGCGCTCGGCTTAATGATAGCGCCTGGGTTATAAAAACCAGTTGCTCTTGGCATTGTGTAAGGCAAAAGCTTCTGCTAACAGCGGTTTGACCTGAAGCAGGGGGTCTATGGGAACACCCCCGAAACGTGGCACGTCGAGAGAAAAATCGGACCTGCTGTAAAAAGCCTGTGTTGTTCAAAGCTAAGTACCAGCCATTTTTGAAGAGCTGTTTTAAAAAGTTATATTACGATTAAAAAGGAAGGGCCACGGTGGTAGAGGGTGATTTTTCTCTCTACTTGGCTGGCCAGTCCAACAAAAAAATTTAGGATTTATTCTGGTTATTTTCACTGAGTTCTGGGGTTATTTGGATGATGTTGTACTCAGGGTGATGGCGTTTTGGTTTTTACTACGGTCACACCACCGGCAAAATTCCTACCACCCCTATACGACGTCGCCATATCAATAGCAAAAGTCTTCCAGGGGTTGTCCGGGTCGTGGGCACCCCGCCCCTGCCCCAAGTAGCCTACAGCTTCGGACCCCGAAAACCTCCGGGATCCTGCTACCTCCCCCCCCCCTGCTGCGACACCCCCACTTCCCCAAGCCCCCCCAACTTCTCTATCGGGTGGGAGGGTGGGGTGCTCACCCTCCGGCCTCCCGTCGCATGTGCTCCGGCAACCGCCGCCAACCCCAGAGCACATGCTTTGTCCTTTACTGATTGGCTCCGCTCATGCACGATCCCGCGAGTGAAGCCAATCAATTTAAAGGGCGTGCTCAGCGATCCCGCCAATGACACGCCTTCTCCCCTCCAACCACCAGGCGCATGCAGGGTCCCGCGCCGGGCCGAGCACCCAGTTACACGCGGGCGCTGGGACCTTGCCCGTGCCCTGTTACTAACCGGGTAGCTGGACCCGGCACTCCCCCTTCCTACTTTCAAGTATCCCCTTCCCTACATACCCCCCTCCTTTTCCCACAAATTTCACAGACAACCATTCTTGGTAACAACTGGTCGCAGCTTTATTAGCCAATTTAACATACTGAACATAATCAACCAGAATAATCATCAAACAAACCACCAGCAGAGCGATGTGTCACCAGCCATGCAATTAGCAAGGTGATCTCGCCTCCGCTCCTGCCACGGTCACACCACTGGCAAAATTCCTACCACCCCTATCCGACTTTGCCATATCAATAGCAAAAGTCTTCCAGGGGTTGTCCGGGTCATGGGCACCCCGCCCCCACCCCAAGTAGCCTACGGCTCCGGACCCCGGAAACCTCCGGGATCCCGCCCCCCCCCCCCCCAATATTCAGCTGCGACCAGCGTGTGTCACCTTGCACTACCCGGTCCACCGCCTCCTGCCAGTCATTCAGGAGCAAGTCCACCCCCACCGGAGATAGATGCACACCATCATTCCTATACAACCTGCTACAAGCCACTTCCGACCAGGAATGTTGCACCTGATATCCACCCTGCTTACATACCCACCGCCCGATCTGCCTATTAATTTTCATCAGTCCGCGAGATCAATGCTGTTGCCCCCAGCACGCCGGCCTTGGGATAATATCCGACTATATTAATACCACTCCCAAAAACATTTGAAGCACTGAGGCAAAATCCCTCTTTGCAGCCCTGATCAGTTGCTTGCAGGTCCAGTCAGCCAAATCATTGCCCCCGATATGCAACAGTATAATCCTTGGCTTATTCCTGATACGCTCGTGGTGCCGAAGCAAAAGCATCACTGCGTCCACCGTAGACCGTGCTTGCCCAGCCATGAAACCGACACCAACACCGCATCCAGTCCCAGGTTCAGCCAATAGGCCGCACTGTTGCTCGCTGACTGGCCCAGAACACGAAGGAGTGCCCCAGCATCCAACATCCCCGCACACTCAGACCCCCATCTGTAAAAGAAAATATGTGTTATTATCCTCCTGGCCATTTGCATACCCCTCAGAAACGAACATATCCCATAAAGGCTCTAGACCGCCATCTACCGATACCTTGTATCTGCCCCCCCCCACAACCCAACCGCCGCTGCACTGGTCGCCGCACCAATGCGAAAAAATGGGGTGAAAACCAACGCGGGTCTTCCCTCATCTGCCGCACCACCATTCGCAACACCACCGTTACCTGAAAGCGTGTCAACACTCTAGCATCCGCATGGACAAAAAGCCCCCCCAGGGCACATGTGTACGTAGTCCCTCAGGGTGGCCACTGGGCACGTGAGCCCGCCAATCTCTTTCAGGACCACCCACAAACCTTTTCCTCGCTGGTCCGTTTTTGATTTTGCTAGTAATACACGTAACTGTCCGCCTTCTATCTGTATGTGCTGGCGGCGCAAACTACTACCCACTCCCGATTTCGAAGGGTCCGCTACCAATTCGCTGACGCAAAAGGCACCAAAGAAGGCTAAACTGAAAACTGCCCGAAAGAGTGCAACCTCGTATTGCGACTCCGTAACTTCAGGTACAGCCTCACACAGTCTCCGAAGTAGTTTGTGCGTAATCAGCCGCCGATGATCCCTGAGTGTTGGCTGCAAACTCTCCCACCCCTGTAGCAACCGTTGAGCCAGGAACCCTCCCCCTGAGTGATCCCATCCCACCGCTCTCGCAAAAAACGCAAAACCCGCCAGATGACCACGCACCACTGATCTCGTAAGCCCTTACCCTCTTGAACTGAGGATATACTGCCCCATCAGGTGATCGGACACCACCCCCCCCTGTCCAACCATTCTCTTGCAAAAATTCCAGCACTCTCTCACAACCTCGGCGATAAGCTTCCCAAGTCCGCTCTGCCACCAAATTCCGCAGTAGGTTCCTCATCTCCGCAGGCCACAGCTCCATAAGCTCCAAGGGACCCCGAGCCCGTCCATGTCTGCTTCCGGTGCCAACTTCCAAAACCGGTCCCACTGTAAATGGGAAAGAACATCAGCAATTCCATTAGTATGCCCGGGTATATGTCACGCCTTCAACTCGACATTCAAACACAAACATGACAACACTACCTGCCGCTTTAATGATGCCACTTGAACACATCGCGGTGAATAACAATTGATGACCTTCACCACCATCTTATTATCACACCACTATACCACCCTGCGGTTGCGCAGCCTGTCCGGCCACAACTCCAATGCAACCAAAATAGGAAAAGGTTCCAAGAATGTAATATTACTCAGCAGCCCCGAGTCATACCACGCCTGCGGCCATTTCTCAGCACACCATGCTCCACCAAAGTAAATGCCCATACCTACACCTCCCGCCACATCCGTATACAGCTGTAAGTCTTCACTAGAGATCTCGGCTTCCATCAATACCGAAGTCCCATTGAAGTCCCGCAAAAAGGCGTCCCAAACCCGTAAATCCTCTCAGATCACTCTTGACACTTGAATGCGGTGATGAGGCTTGCGCACCCCCGCCATTGATGCCGCCAACCGATGAATGAACACGCGCCCCATTGGGATAACCCTGCAAGCAAAATTGAGTGATCCTATCAATGCCTACATTTCTTTCAACGTTAACTTAGCGGAGGCCAGGACATTAGCTACCAATACCCGCAACTTGACTACCTTCTCAACTGGCAGGTGCCCCACCATGCTCTCAGCATCCAACTCGACACCTAAGAAGGTAATCTTCGTCGCCGGGCCTACCGTCTTACTATCCACCAAAGGCACCCCTAATTCGCTAGCCAAGCAACAAAACCTTCCAGCAGCACTTTACACACCATAGTCAATGAAGCACCAACAAACAAGAAATCATCCACGTAATGCACCACGTCCTGCCACCCCACTCTCTGCACCAACATCCAGTGCAAGAAGGTACTAAATTTTTTTTAGTAAGCGCAAGACACTGCACAACCCATTGGCATACACTTATCAAAATAGTACTCCCCTTCAAATCGGAAATGCAACAAATGAAACGCAGAAGAGTGTATCGGCATCAAGCAAAAAGCAGCTTCAATATCCACTTTCGCCATAAATGCCCCGTGACCAGCTTTCCGGACTAACTCCACCGCCTTATCAAAAGAGGCATAGCGTACCGTACAATACTCGTGCGGGATAAGATCGTTCACAGATGCCCCCGACAGGAAAGACAAATTATGGATCAACCGAAACTTCCCAGGTTCTTTTTTAAGTATAATTCCTAACGGAGATACCACAAAATTCTGGAAAGGTGGTTGCGTAAATGGCCCTGCTATTCTACCCAACTTTAACTCAACAGCCAACTTCTCCCATGCTATCGACTCCCAGCGTCGCACATTTGGGGAATTTCGTGCTGTCGCACCTGTGACAAAACCTTGAACCAGAATAACAAAACCCGACTGAAACCCTAACTGCAAAATTGCCTTATCGCCTTTCTTCGGGTAGTTGCTAAGCCATGTGCTTAACACCTCCACCCGTATCAGAGTAGGGGCTAAGCCAAACACCGATCCACTACTTGGGCACTGGCAAAGGGGCTGTGGCGGCACTTTTTTTAATGCATTTTGCCGCCGAGTGCACCCCACCACAGACGGAGCAAACATGCCGAAACTTACAGTCCGGGAACGGGCACATGGACTTATTAAACTGCCAGCACACATCCCCGACATCGCTGGCCACTGGTTTTGTCTGCAAAGGAGTGGCTCCTCCACGAAAGGAATGGCTCAACCCCGGCCCTCCCTTTCCCCCACTCCCACTTCCGACACTCACTCTGGCCGATGTCTGAGTTAGCCACAAGTTGATGTCCAGCGTGCCCCAAGTTAATAGCTTACTCTCCTCAATTTTATCCCTAAACGTCTCATCATAATTAAGCCACTCCCAGCCATCATGGGTCTGCGATGCTTCCAGAATTGAATCCGCATAGGCCAGCAACATACCATATTGCTCAGGATAATGCTGACCCCAAACACTTGCTAACCGCAAGAATGCCCTCACCCAATTGATGATATTCCTAGAGACCTTTTTAATCCGACCGCCTTCTCATAGAAACATAGAAACATAGAAACATGATGACAGAAAAAGACCACAAGGCCCATCTAGTCTGTCCTTCCATAACAACAACTACAACAGTCCACTTTTTACCTTTAGAGATCCTCTGTGTTGGTCCCATGCTTTTTTGAATTCTGTTACTGTCCTCATCTCTACCACCTCCACTGGGAGACTATTCCATGGATCCACTACTCTTTCCGTAAAGAAATATTTCCACATAGCACTCCTGAATCTATCTCCCTTCACCCTCATCCCATGTCCCCTCGTAGCAGAACTTGCTTTCAATTGAAAGAGGCTCTCTCCCTGAACATTTATGCCACGGAGGTATTTAAACATCTCAATCATATCACCTCTATCCCGCCTTTCCTCTAAGGCAGGGGTCTCAAACACGCGGCCCGCGAGAGACCTTTGTGCGGCCCGCGATGCATAGGGGGAAAAAAAAACACCCCGGCTTCTGCTGCTGCTGCCGCCGCTGCCGTGGCCGGCAATAGCAGCAATATCGCAAGTCCCGCGGGCTCCGCTCCCCCCCCTTCCTTCCTGCTTGCCTGCCAGTTCTCCGCTTCGGCTTCGCCTTTCAGAGCCACGAAGGGAGAGCTTCTCCCTCGCGACTCTGTTCAGCCCGCTGGGGCAGATGGGAAATTTCCCATCTGCCCCAGCGGGCTGAACAGAGTCACGAGGGAGAAGCTCTCCCTTCGCGGCTCTGAAAGCCAAAGCCAAAGCGGAGAACTGGCAGGCAAGCAGGAAGGAAGGAAGGAAGGGGGGGGGAACGGAGCCCGCGGGACTTGCGATATTGCTGCTATTGCCAGCCACGGCAGCGGCGGCAGCAGCAGCAGAAGCTGGTTTTTTTTTAAAGTTTAATTTTCCCGGGGGGGGGGGAGGGAGGGAGGGAGCAGGACTTGATGGGGGGAGCAGGACGGGGGGGGGAGCAGGACTTGATGTGGGGGGGGGCAGGACTTGATGTGGGGGGGGGGCAGGACTTGATGGGGGGGAGCAGGACTTGATGTGGGGGGGGAGCAGGACTTGATGTGTGGCTGGGGGGGGGTAGTACTGAAAATGGGGTGATGGGGGTTAGGATTGGTAATGGACAGATGGGGGTTAGGACTGGAGGTGGTCTGATTGGGGGGGCTAAGACTGAAATGGGGTTATGGGGGGGCTAAGAATGAAGATAGGGCGATGGAAGGGTTAGGCCTGGAAGTGGGCTGTTGGGGGGCTTAGGACCGATAATGGGCTAGGGGGGGGGGCTAGAACTGGTAATGGACTGGGGGGGGTGCTATGACTGGAAATGGGCCGAGTAGAAGGGGGAGCTTGAACTGCAAATAGCTGATGGGGACAGGGTCTTGGAATGGTAATGGGCTGAGTGGAAGGGGGCTTGGAATGGAAATGGGCTGATGGGGCGGGGGGCTTGGAAAGGAAATGGGCTGTGAGGGGAGGGAGCTAGGACTGGAAATGGGCTGATGATGCGGGGACTAGAAGGGAGCGGATGCTGGGTGGGGCAGGAGCTAGAAGGGAGTTGATGTTGGGGGACGATTAGAATGGGATGGGGCTGGGAGAGTGAAATGGAGAGGGGAAATATATTTTGTGTGGGAGGGAAGAAAAATCTACAATTGGCCGGGTATTGGGAGAGTAAGTGGGGATTGAGGATGGAGGGGTAAAATTTGAGTGGATGAAATAGGAATGAGGAAAGAGCAAAAGGAGAATGATTAGTATGTTAAAGCAGATGTAGAGAGAATGGAAAAAAACTAGGAAAGAAGAAAGGACAAATGGACAGCAGACGATGGAGAGTTAGCAGAAGACACAAAGAAACCAGAAGAAAGTGAATGGAACAATTGCAACTGAAAAAAAAATGCACAAAAGGTAGAAAAATATCTCTTTATTTTGAATTTATTAACTGAAATATGTCAGCTCTTGGAAATGTGCATCTTTAACGTCTGCACTTTATTTAATACAAGAGGAAATCAATGTATAGTTTTATTTCTACAGTGTTGTACATTCTAAGTTTGGCTTTTGGGGTTCCCAGTTTAATTGTCTTCCTGTTTCTAAATTGTGATTCCTTGTTTGGTGATGGTGTATGTTCTGCATGTGTAACTGAGCTGAGGTATTCTGTTTATGTAATTCCTATTTGACATTGCCACTTGTTCTCTTTCCCGAGTAGGTCATGTATTGTTATTCTCTGAAATGTGTTGATTTAATATTTGCAGTGTTGCCTTTTGATAGTTAGGGTATGGTGCTTTGTGAGTCCTGGTAGTGCTGTTAGGACACGGCAGGTTTGCTATGGGTTCTAAATGAGCAGTGTTTCTAGTAGTTCCTAATGTGCCTGGCGGTTGGCACTGGTTTATAGTAATGTAGAAATCTTTTAGTCTTTCTTTATCCATACACTCATTAAGAGGCATGTTTACTAAAAGTTAGTGTATGGTAACATTATGCAAATATTTATGCAAATGATGCCCTTATGCAAATGAGGCCTGCGTCTTGTGCGGCCCCCGGGTTACTCTACAAGTCCTCATTTGGCCCTCAAAGCAATTTGAGTTTGAGACCCCTGCTCTAAGGTGTACATATTAAGATCCTTAAGTCTGTCCTCATATGCTTTATAATGAAGCCCATTAATCATTTTAGTAGCAACCCTCTGCACCGACTCATCCTCCTTACGCTTTTTTCCACTCTCACCTGAACGCTTCTGCCCCTCAAGCGAGCGAAAAATATCTATATATCTCCGCTTCCAAATTTTCTGCTGCAACTTCTTTGGCACCCCTTCCCACAACTCAGATACGGTTGCCAACATAGGAGTTCGACCCCCCCGATCTGCTGCCAGAAGCCACTCGTCCCTGCGCCCCTGACCTCCCACCTTCCTCCCCCGAGGACTCCTCGGAAGAGTCTGATGACAAAGAGGAGGACGATTCCGAGCTATGCCTACACCGACAAGTGTTTCTTCTTCCTCCTTGCTTTTTCCAACCGTTCCATCCGCAAAACACTCCCCCCACACTCAGCTTCCCCCCCCCGACATCAACTCACCCATCTCAGCTCCCGCAGCCGATCCCGAAGCTGGTGAGCGAGGCACCCCCGGCCGTGGATCCTCTGCTGTGCACTGGCTCCTCATGCCATGACCCGTCCTCTGCTACATCCCGCATCACTGCGGCTCCCGCGTCCATATTCGTCGCACGCGATTGTCCCACCTCACTGGGCACACTTCAGGTGAAGACAGAAATGGAACCTGTGGAAACAAAAAAAAGGGAAACCCAGGGGGGGGGGACCTGAAGACCAAGCCGGTTGCCACGCCCCCGCCCAGTCAGCCCTCGACGATCCTTGCCCGCCACCCATCCAATGGTCCCAAGCAGCCTGTTGCCCAACCGGCTCATAGCCCATTTGTGCCGCTGGACCACACCCTGGGGAAACCAAACCGCTGCCCCCCTCCCCACCGAAGGTCCCATACCCGGGCATGTCTCCTTCCCCTCACCTCCCCTCCCCCTGCGACCAGGGCCTGTTCCCGATCCCCTGCCCCTGCTCTGCACTGCCCCCCACGACCGAATCTGCAACACTCCCCGCCGAGTGGCTACCTTGATCGACACCACCTGAGGTAGTCACTGCTTCCCCAGCGGTCCGGCCACCCGGCCTCCTTTGTGCCCCAGCTCCCCGACCAAGAGCTCTGCCTCCCCCTCATGCCCTCCTACATGAGTCTGGGGGCCCACCCCGCCCCCTTGCTGGATGCCACATCCCGACCGTCCTCCTCCATGTGGCCCTGCTCCAAGACCTTCCCCGCTGCCCCCTTGGCCCCCCACTGTTGACCCCCCAACTGCCATGCCTCCCCACCAGCCTCTCCACCTCGGCCCTGCTTGGCTCCCTGCCCCCTGCGAGCCTTCCTGGCAACCATGCCCACTGTCTACGGGGCCGCCCACCCAAAGCACCACTCTGCTCTGTTCCTTTTTTTTTTTTTTTTATGCTGTAAACCCTGATTGCAATAAAACCCCACCTCGCTCCTCTCTTTTTTTTTTTCTTCTGCCCTCTTATCCCTTCTCCGGCCTGCACGCTGTCACACTTGCCTGCACAAGAGGCTTCTCACTGCTCCGCTGAATGCTGCGGACCTCTGCTGATGGCAAACGCGATCCTTGGACCGCTGTGCTCCCGTGAGCTGCCGTGCGCTGCTCCACACACTGTCCGCAACCCCGCAGCCGACCGACGCTCAACTTTCCCGGCCTGCCACTGCCACACACCAGCAAGGCAGACGCAGGCTCTCTCCCCTCAGCCACGCTCCTCTCCATGCAAGGCTCCTCGCTGCTCCACTGGACACCATGCTCATCCTCCGGCCTCTCGTCGCATGTGCTCCAGCAACCACCGCCGACGCCAGAGCACATGCTTTGTCCCTCACTGATTGGCACCGCTCACGCACAATCCCGCGAGCGGAGCCAATCAATTTAAAGGGCGCGCTCAGCGACCCCGCCAACGACACACCTTCTCCCCTCTGACCACCAGGTGTGCGCAGGGTCCTGCACCGGGCTGAGCACCCGCTTACACGCGGGCACCGGGACCCTGCCCACGCCCTGTTACTTTTCAACAAGTACAGTCTTGCTGTTTGTTTTGTTTATAGTTTTGCAACAAGCATAGTCGGGGTTTCCCCAAAAAAGTTTTTAACACTTTATTTCTACGCTTGTTGTCCCCACAGTCCAACACTCTGCCACCATGGGCTGATTATTCTTGCTCCAGCCTTCATGCCCGCAAGATGCTTTGCTGACATGAGTACTATGGCCTTGTTGATTATTATATGTAAAACTACTTGATTTCTTCATTTCCTAGAGCAGAAGTGCCCCTTGTTTAGGGATCATCACCTTCTCATGATTCATATCATAGTATGAATTATGGTTTCAGTTTACACAATTAATGTTGAATTGTAGTTGTACGATGTATCCCACACCCTCCCTATATGCCATACTAGGTCAGACCAAGGTCCATCAAGCCTAGTATCCTATTTTTAACAGTGGCCATTCTAGGTCACAAATACCTAGCAGTTTCCCCAGTATATTTTTCCCAGTTTGTTCAAGAAAACTGTACTGGTTTAGAACTGTGCCCCACATACAAACACAACTACATCTTAGTATGTAAGTCAATGCCCTTAAAATATTTTCCTTTGGAATACACAATGGCTCCAATTCAGCAAGGCGACTTGTGGGACTGCACGTCCCAGCGAGATGTGCAGCCCCGCAAGCTGTCCTGCCTGAATTCCCCCCCCACAGGCTCTCCCTGCATGGCCAGAGCAGCAGTATGGGGAGAGCCAGTGGGGAGCAGGAGGGGGCAGGGTGGGGGCAGAGCAGAGGTGGGCCAAAGCGGCAGGACATACAGGGCTGATTCAAGTCATAGCCCTGTCTGTCTTGGGTCCGCTCCTTTTCCCTCTCTCTATACCCAGTCCCTTGGTATGCTCATCTCTTCCCATGGCTTTCAGTACCATCTTTATGCTGATGACTCCCAGATCTTCCTCTCTATGCCTGAAATCTCCCCAGCAATCCAGACCCGGATCTCTGCCTGCCTTTCTGACATTGCTGCTTGGATGTCTGACCGCTGCTTGAAATTGAACTTGGCCACGACTGAGTTCTTACCTTTCCCCCTAAAACCTTCTCTCCTCTTCCTTCCTTCTCAGTCTCTGTGGATAACTCTCTACTCCTTCCTGTTTCCTCAGTTCGTAACCTTGGGTTGTCTTTGACTCCTCTCTTTCCTTCTCCACACACATCCATCTGATAGCTAAGACCTGCCTTTTCCTTCTCTATAACATCAACAAAATCCGCCCTTTCCTTTCTGAACACACTACTAGGATGCTTATCCACTCCTTAATCACCTCTCATCTTGACTATTGTAACCTACACCTTGCTGGTCTCCCTTTGAACATCTCTCTCCCATTAAATCTGTTCAGCACTCTGCTGCGCGGCTAATCTTCCACCAGCCTCGTCATGCCCATATTACCCCTCTTCTCAAGTCACTTCATTGGCTCCCTATCCGTTTCCACATCCAGTTTAAACTTCTCTTGCTGACCTATAAATGCATTCACTCTGCAGCTCCTCACTAACTTTCTTCTCTTATCTCTCCTTACACCCCCAACCCCCCCCCCCCACCCCCTCGGGAACTCCACTCTTCTGACAAATCGCTTCTATCTGTGTCTTTCTCTTCTATTGCTAACTCCAGGCTTCGCTCCTTTCACCTTGCTGCACCTTACGCCTGGAACAAATTACCTGTGTCTGTATGCCAAGCACCTTATCTGACCCTTTTCAAATCCAGGCTGAAAACTCACCTCTTTGCTGCTGCTTTTGGTTCTTGACTCATCTGATCTCTTTGTTTCTTTACCACTCACCCTTGTTTTATCCCTGTCTGTGTTGTCTGTCATGGCTAGATTGTAAGCTCTGATGAGCAGGGACTGTCTCTTACATGTTTGTGCAGTGCTTCGTCTGACTTGTAGCGCTATACAAATGCTCCATAGTAGTAGTAGTAGTAGGATCCCTGAGCATCTTGTAGCATTCCAATTTGAGGCTGGAATTTTTTCTTTAACTCTCGTAGCTTTAAGAAAAAGACAATCTTGTTCTTCCTTTAATTGTTTCTGCTTCTATTTCCTTGCATGTGTCATTGTAGCACTTCTCCTTGTCTTGTCTTGCTGCAAGTTTGAAATCTCTGTTGACTTCTGCGATTGCCTCTCTTTCTCCTCTGGCTTTAGCTTCTCTGCATTTCTGGGCAATTGTAAGAGTTTCTTCAGTCATCCGTCTTGACCATTTTTGCTTTTTTACCTTTTGTAAAGACTTGTCACTTTCTTCCAACACAGACTTCTTGATGTCATTCCATAACTCTTCAGGAGCTCTGTCATTTGTATCTAAAGTAGCAAATCGATTTTGCAGGCAGTCTTTAAATTCCAGTGGTATATTCTCAAGGTCATATTTTGCTACATTCATGAATGGCTTGCTCTTTTTCAACTTTAGCTTGAGTTTGCTTAGTACTAGTTGGTGATCTGTACCATCGTAAGTTCCAGATTTGTCTTTTTGATATTATAGCGCTTTTCCATCATTGACTTCCACAGATGTAGTCAATTTGATTTTTGTACAATCCATTAGGTGAAGTCCATGTGTACAGTCATCTTTTGTGTTGCCGGAAGAAGGTGTTTGATAGGAATAGATCATTGGTCTTGCAGAATTCTATTAATCTTTCTCCAGCTTCATTTCTGTTGCCAAGTCCATATTTTCCAACCATTTTGCATTCTTCTTTGTTGCCAGCTTTTGCATTCCAGTCACCCATGACTAGCAGGATATCCTGTTTGCATGTTCTGTCAATTTCAGCTTGTACTTGTTCAAAGAACTTCTACAGCTGTTATTGGGGCATATACTTGAATTATAGTTGTGTTGATGGGCATTCCTCGTAGACGAATAGAAATTAAGCGTTCATTGATTGCATTGTATTTCATTACAGTTTTTGTAAGTTTCTTCTTAATTATAAATGCAACACCATTTCTTCTTTGTCTTTCATTTCCAGCATAGTAGACCATGTGATCATCGGATGCAAAGTGCCCAATGCCAGTCCATTTCAGTTCACTGACACCCAACAAATCAAGTTGTACACATTCCATTTCATTCTTGACCACCTCCAATTTCCCTTGGTTCATGCTTCATACATTCCATGTCCCAATATGTAAGACATCTTTGCAGCTTCTGGCTCTCATTTCATGCACAGCTATATCAGCAGTCAGATGCCCCGATAGGAGACTTGGGGATGAGTAGAATCATGTGCTGATTCTACTCATTCCCAAGTCTCCTATCATCCACCGCTGCTTCTTCCATTCATTGCAAATGGTCAGTGATGAAGTCCTAAAGATTTTAAAAAATTCTGCTCAAAGTGTATCAGGATCTGGGGCATTTGCCAAGTTTAACTTTTTTATAGTCCATCTTATTTCAGCAACCTCTAGGAGTTTATTTAAGAAGTGGACTTCTTTTGCAGTAAGACTCGGTAGTTGTAAATCTGAAAAAAAATCTTGTCCTATTTTCCTTCATGATCAGAACCTGCACTATAAAGCCTCCAGTGATACTGTATAAATTGATTGGCAATCCCTTTTGCCATAGTATGTAGTATGTTGCTTTCATCTCTAATTTTTGTTATAACATGCCGCAGCTTGCATAATTTGACCAAATTAGCCAATAGCCTGCCAGTTTTGTTTCTCCACTTGTAGAGCTTATACTTATAAGGCTGAATACTTCCCAAAGGCTTTTACTGCAACAGGTCATTAACCTTCTCCCGAGCCTTCAGCAATTGGTGCTGGAGCCCTTCCGTTGAGTGAATTATCTGTTCCCATCGTGTCTCCTTCAGATACTGGATAGCCTGCATCAACACCCTGTCTCTGCCTTTCCTAAACTTGGTAATATAACCTATTATCCTCCCTTGCCTTTGCTACTTCCCAATATACTACTGGCCCTACATCTTCAACCTTATTTGTTGCCTCATATTCCTTGCACACCTTTTCGAGATAAGCCTTAAATCCCTGATCTTGATACCACAGTCTATCACTTTGTATCTCCCAAGCCTGGGTCATGATTAGACATCATTGGCACCACCATAAACCTGCTAAACAAACACTCAGAGATTAGGAAATAATCCAATCTTGCATGCAATTTATGGGCTCCGATGTTGTGGGTATATTCCAATTCATACATCCTGATTCTTCTTAGATATTTTTATGGCTTACAATCAATCTCTAGATCTGAAGTCATGTTAAAGTCTCCTCCCCAATAATGATTTGATAATCTGCATATTCCATAAATTTCACTGCTAGAGAAGATGAAAAAAACATGATGATTATTATTAAATATTATTTATTGGTATTTAGCTCATACCTTTCCAATAGATGATCAAGGCGAGTTACATTCAGGTACAGTAGTTATTTCAAGGTGAGTTACATTCAGGCTCAGTAGATATTTCCCTGTCCCTAGAGGACTCACAGTCTAAGTTCGAATGACCTCAGATGACCGTTCTGCTCCTAGTTGCTTTGTTACACTGGCCCTGAGCTGGCATAGAGATTCAGTGTTAAGGGAGGTGTAAAAAACTGCACTAAGTTTCAACACAGTTTTTTACATTGGGGCAATTTCATATTCAGCTATATTTGGGGCATAGATGCTGGAGAGCAATATCTGATTTCCCTGCAATAGTCCCATCACCATAACATATGTCTTTTTTGGATCCTGAATAATCATATGTATTTCAAATGATATCCTCTTATTGACTAATATGCTAACTCTCCATTAACAACTGTTATAGGAGGTGAATGTTAACTTTCCCACCTAGTCTTGCCTCAATTTCCTGTTCTTTGGCAGGAATGCTCATTGGAGAAAGGCTGGAGATCTCTCTTTTCCTGTAGATTGGAAGGTTCTCTGGTGAGTTTACGCCATCAAAAAGTAGACTACGGGACACACAATGAAGTTATAATGTAACACATTTAAGACTAATAAGAGAAAATAGTTTTTCATTCAACGCGTAATCAAAATCTGGAATTCGTTACCGGAGGATGCAGTAAAAGCTGTCAGTGTAGCTGGGTTTAAAAGAGGTTTGAACAAGTTCCTGGAGGAAAGGTCCATAAATCATTATTAAAGAGGACCCAGGAAATCAACTGCTGGCCCGGGACAAGCATTGTGGAACCTGTCTGCACTTTTGGGAACCTGCGAGGGTCTTGTGACTTGGATTGGCCACTGTTGGAAACAGGATACTGGGCATGATGGACCTTGGTCTGACCCAGTATAGCATTTCTTATGTTCTTATCCTTTTATAAAATACTATCAGAGTTATGTCTATTTTGCGATCTTAAAACCACCTATACAAAATTATGCTGAATGTACAAATAAGCAAATATCTGTCCAGGTGACTCCCAAATTATCTGAATAAATCTTCTGAATACTGATCTCAAGGAACATTCATCAGATGTACTTTTATACATACACTATGGCTCCGATTCTAAGAGGAGGATAGCGGGGACGTGCAGCTCCACTATCTGCTCTTGCCGTATGCCGCCTCGCATCCCCCTGCACGCACAGGGCTGCTGTGTGTGCTGCGGGGGACGGAGGCAGCATAGGGACAGAGAATGGGCAAGAAAACACCCTGGACATACAGGGCCAATTCCAGTGACGGCCCTGTACGTCTGGGATTCGCCGGGGGGAACCCCACCTCTGAGGTTGAATAAGCTTGGGGAACCCCACCGATCCTGCTTGGCAGCCCCTGGAGCTTGCAACCTCCCCTCAGGTCAGCTGGCAGCACACTGTGGGTCCCCTCCACCCGATCAGGGCCTCGACTGCACCTGCTGGGGGTCGAGTAGCGGGGTGCAGAGTTTGGCAATTGGCAGACAGGTCGGCAGGCAGTGAGAACGTCCCCGGAGTGCAGGAGGGGCATGCTAGGCCCAATCCTGCACCCACGGGAGCGTCTTGCTCCCGCAGTGCAGAATTGGGTCCAGATGGGCCTATCCTACCAGGGCCGTCCAGATGGCCCGGAGATGCCCCTGATAGAATTGGGCTCCACAAGTACAAGGTTAATTTGCATAAATTGGTTACCCTTAAGACCTGTTTGTGGCCCTGAAGGGCAAGAGCTGAGAATCCCTTCTTAAAAGAAATTCCATACATTGAAACTCTCAACTTGTGTTGAGTATATTATGGAAATAGTATTCACAGTGCCTGCTGGTGGTAGGGGGTGTTTTTGTACTTGCCCAATAGTGACAGCTAGTGGCAAGACTCAGGGGGCTGGGCTAAATAGAAGTGGAGCATGATAAAAAAAATGGTGAAAAACCTCTAGGTAGTTGTGAACGAAGGCTCATGGTCCAACAGTCCAAATGAGCTAGAAGCCCAAAGGAGCAAGAGGACATTACAAAGCCAAACACACCACCGGCACTCCTACACCTCCTATAGTATCTCAGCAGAGACCTGCATGAAAATATTTTACAGAAAGAGAAAGAAGCCTGATTTATTAACTGAAACCCACTTCCTGATTTCTCCTTTGACGCCTGCCATTAGAAAAACACTGGGTGAAGTGACTTACCTGAAACTCTGAGACAGTTTGGTCTCTTATTTCCATGACGTTCTCTGGTATGAGCGTCCATCACAATCAGAAGAAGGATATAAAACAAAACAAGCTCACAAAGAAAAAAAACCAAGCAAGTGGAGTTGGAGTAAAACATTATCCAGGATTAATTGGTATAAGCTGGGCTGCACCGGTGCCTCTAATTGACTGCTTCAAAGGAGTGAGCAATGACATCAGCATCTCTTGTGGAAATACATGTCAGCAATCCAAACAAACCAAAAGGGCACTTTTTTGTAATCCATGACTGATACAAAGACACAGTATTTGAAAATACTTGAAGATTTCCTTTAGAACATGAAGTTCAGAATAAGAGTATATTCACAATTTTGCTTCAGAAGAACATAAACTTCACAGTTGCAGTTATTCGGTCATGCATAAAGCAAGTATGAATATTCATAGCACAGGGAATAAGATCATGCAAAGCATGTGGGCTACTATGATCTGAACAAGTCTTCCTTCCTCAACCTCCTTGGCTTCTCTCTGCCATTTGGCACTGTGAATGACTCCTTTCCTCCTCAGTGCCCTTTATTCTTCTAGGACCAAGTGTGCCCAAAAGATTTTTCTTTTTACTACTTAAGCCTGTATTTACTAGACTCCATTAGATGTTTAATGCAGCAATTAGCATATGCTAATGAGGAAATCATCATTCTGGAGAATGTAATGGGCGAGACTACATCTTGCAGTTAATGTGGAGGTCGTCACTGTGCATAAACGACTAACGTGGTTGATATGCTGCATTTAGAGGTTTAGCGAATTGCATTTTGTGTTACTAATTGCACAGCACTGCTTCCAAAAAGCAGTGACCTCAACAGTTACCATTGCAAATTAACTACAAAAACTGTGTACATTAGTAAACAGAGATTTCAGGGCCCGATATTCAAAGGCATTTACACGGTTGCTGCCAAATGGGATATTGAGCAGCACTAGCACGTTGGTGAAGCTGAATATCCCCAGGGGCCACCGCTACACACCCTGATGCTAAATGGCTAGAATCAGGGCATTCTGGGGTGGAGCAGAGCAGAGGCAGCGCCCATCGCTAACCGGGCAGCTGTGATATTGAACTGCTGCCAGGTTAGCGATATGCGGTGAAAAGCGAGGCACAGGCAACTTTGGCCTAACTTTCGGCGCATTAGCTAAGTGAGCAGCAGCTCAATATCCCCACTGCCTGGTTAGCCTCGCAGCAATGTGGCAAACCCAGATATTCAATTCTGGGGCCAGATATGATCCAGCATTAAAAACCCAGATTTAAAACTTTCAGTGCCGGCAGCTAGCTGCATTAGCAGCACTAGCCACCGGCGCTGACTATCCCCTCATAGGGCCCGATTCCAATCCAGGCCCTCTGTGCACCCAGCCGAATCTGGATGCAAAGAGGGAGTCGCGATTCCAATCCAGTGGGGCAAGTCTAGTCCAGCAGGATCAGAATCGCGAACAGGCCTGTACGTACAGGCCAAGACCATGATTCAGCACAGCCTGCACTTACAGACCATGCCTGACTAACTCAGTCTGGGCTTTACAATGGAGCCATGGCGCCATGGCTTTGGGTTGCCATGGCACCGCGGCTCCATTGTAAAACTGCAATCCCCGGCCACCGGCTCCTAAAATGCTTTCTCCGCAGCCTGACCCCCGATCCGGTCAGACTGCGGGGAATGCTCTCTGCTCCCTCCCACCACTGCCATGCTCCAGGCCGCTGTCCTCTGTCCGATCGGGGAACTTATTCCACCTTAGAGATAGAATAAGTTCCCTGTCTAAGCCATCGGCCCTGGACGTACAGGGCCGACTTTGGAATTGGCCCTGTACGTCCAGGGCCGACAAACACTCACAGCCCGCCCTAATGCCGCTCCTTACCCTTCCCTCTCTAACTTCCCCGTACAACAAGCGGGGAATGAGGATGGGGACGGGAAAGGGCACGAATAGCTGCTATTCATAGCTCAGAATGACCCCATAGTGTTTAAAAGTATAGCACATCTGGCCCAGAAGCCATGCAGCTCAGTCCTCTCCAAATACTCTTGTCTCATTCATCCTCCTTGCATCTTCTTTCCAATCCACTGCCATTACTAGAGCTTAGCTTGCAGGTTTAAGCCCAATCTTTGTTCACCTTATATCCAGTTTAGTTGTAAATATCATTGGGGCAGTTTCTCCAAATGGGTGAGTTTTGCGCATGCCATGATAGTCATGAACCTCACTTCTAAGCAGGGTACATGGAGTATGATCTCGGTCTCTCAAATTTACTGCTAATGGTTGGCAGAGTACTTGCATCATGCCAAAGAGAGCTTCCCTCTGGAGTTCGTAAGATATTACATATATTGGTAATTTATTAAGATGTGCTTGGAAATTCCTTTTAATTAGGCCTGTGGCACCCAACACGAGAAATAACTCAGTATCTTTCTGCCACATTTTCTTGGTCTCCACCGCACTTCTTGGTACTTGAATATTTTCTCTTTATCAATGCGATTCACAGAGTAGTCACTTGGAATTGACACCTCTATAATTAATGCCATTGTGATGTTTTTCTCCTTTACCACTATATCCAGCTTCCTCACATCCAGCTTTTTAACAGTCAGAATGAGAGCATTCTAGGTGATCATAACCTTTTCATCGTCTGTAATTATTTTAGGGTCATCATCCCAGTGCTTTTCAGGCATAATGATGTTATAATGCTTACAGGGTTTCCAATGAATAAGGTGTGCTACTTTATTGTGCTTTTCTGTATAGAAATTTTCTGCCATCAGAACTTTACAGCCAGCTATGAGGTGAATCACCATTTCCAGCTCTTTCCCACAGCATTGATATATATGTGTTTTGCCAATTTTTTCAAGACTCACTGTAAACCATCTCATCTGTAAACCATCTCGCTGTTCTGGGCTTCAACTATCAACCTTTCATCTTTAACCATTCATGTGGCCATTCTTGATTGACAAAGGGTTCCTGGAATAACACACTATATTTCACACTGTATTTGTGCATGTGCCACTTGTTTCTCCTTGTTTATTGATCAAATTCTTTGAAGCTGTTTTTTTTCTTGTTTTGCAAATTCTCACTCATTCCTCCTAGTCATCAGAACACCTGTCCAAGTTTGATGACGGAGACAGATTCTGGTCATTTACTTTCATATTCAGCACTTTTTGCATATTTGGATCTGATGATGCAGTTAGGTTGGTCTGGAGACCTATGATAGTAGCTTTTTATGTATAATCATTCTCTATGAGGCCTAGCCCTCCTTCAGGTCTAGGGATGAACTATCTTGGCAAACACTGGTTCTTATAAAAACACGGTGACCAGAATTGCACACAATATTCAAGTTGCGGCCACACCATGGAATGATACAGAGGCATTATAATATCCTTGGTTTTATTCTTCATTCCTTTCCTTATGATTCATAGCATTCTATTTGCCTTCTTAGCCACTGCTGCAGGGTTTCAACATGTTATCCACGATGATGCTCAAGTCTTTTTCTTGGGTAGTGGTTCCAAATATGGAACATTGCATCAAGTAAACAGTTTGGGTTGTTCTTTCCAAGATGCATAACTTTGCACATCCGCATTAAATGTCAACTGCCATTTGAAAGTCCAATCTTCCAATTTATCAAGGTCCTCTTGCAATTTTTCACAATCCTCTTGGGTTTTAACAACTTTGAATAATTTAGTGTCATCTGCAAATTTGATTACCTCAATTAGTCCCATTTCCAGGTCATTTATGAATATGTTAAATAGCAGTGGATTCTTGGGGTACTCCACTATT
The DNA here is from genome assembly GCA_033557465.1 of Ichthyophis bannanicus. Lineage (NCBI taxonomy): Eukaryota > Metazoa > Chordata > Amphibia > Gymnophiona > Ichthyophiidae > Ichthyophis > Ichthyophis bannanicus. The sequence continues at coordinate 938,886,467 of CM066034.1, forward strand.
AGACTTTCTCCATGGAGAAAACTGGCCATTTAGCCCTACCCTCTGTTTTCTACCTTTGAATCAGTTCCTGATCCACAATAGTACACTGCCTTCTATCACATGACTTTTTAATTTTTCCAAGAGTCTCTCATGAGGGACCTTGTCAAAGGCTTTCTAAAAATTCAGATACACTATATCAACCAGCTCACCTTTGTCAAACTGTTTATTCACACCTTCAAAAAGATATATCAGATTAGTAAGACAAGACCTTCCTTGGCTAAATCTATGTTGGCTTTCTCCCATTAAACCATGACTATCTACATGTTCAGTAAATTTATTCCTTATAATACATGTTCAGCAATTTTATTCCTCATAATGGTTTCCACCATTTTGCCCGGTACTGACGTCAGGCTCAGTACTGATGTCAGGCTCACTGGTATGTAGTTTCCCAGATCATCCCTGGAAAGCTTTTTAAAAATTGGCGTTAGATTGGCCATTCGCTAGTCTTCAGGTACTACAAATGATTTTAATGATAGCTCACAGATTACTAATAGTAGGTCCGCAATCTCATATTTCAGTTCTTTCTACACCCTTGGATGCATACCATCTGGTCCAAGTGATTTGCTGCTCTTCAGTTCATCAAATAGTTGTAATACATCTTCCCAGTTTATCGATATTTCTTTCAATTCTTCCGATGTGTCACCTTTAAATACCATTCCAGGAATGTGTTACTTCCCTGCATCTTCCTCAGTAAAGACTGAAGCAAAGAATTCATTCAGTCTCTTTGCTATGACCTCGTCCCTTGTTAGTACCCAAAACCCTCTATCATATAATGATCCAACTGACTCTCACAGGTATTTTGCTATGAATGTATTTGAAAAAGTTTCTATTATGCATTTTTGCTTCCAAGGCAAGCTTTTTTTCAAATTCTCTCTTTGCATGCTTTATCAATTCCTTGCATCTAATTTGCCAGTGTTTATGTGGTTTCCCATTTTCGTCATTTGGCTCCTTTTTCCATTTACTGAAAGATGCTTTTTTAGCTACAACAGCCTCTCAGACCTCACCTTTAAATCTTCTGGCAGTTTTTTGACCTTCCTTCCACTTTTCTTAATACATCTGTTCTGGGCTTCCAGGATAGTATTTTGAAACAACGTCCATGCTTAACCTTTGCAGCTGCTCCTTTTATTTTTTCTTACCTATTTTCCTCATTTTATCATAGTCTCTCTTTTGAAAGTTAAAAGGTAGTACTGTGGATTTCCTTGCCATAAACAGGATGGAGTCAGTACAGAGGGTACCTACTAAAATGGTTAGTGGTCTTCATTATAAAGCATATGAGGACAGACTTAAGGATCTTAATATGTACACCTTAATGGAAAGGCGGGATAGAAGTGATATGATTGAGATGGTTAAATACCTCCATGGCATAAATGTACAGGGGGAGAGCCTCTTTCCATTGGAAGCAAGTTCTGCTACGAGGGGACATGGGATGAGGGTGAAGGGGGATAGATTCAGGAGTGATATGTGGAAATATTTCTTTACGGAAAGAGTGGTGGATCCGTGGAAAAGTCTCCCAGTGGAGGTGGTAGAGATGAGGACAATATCTGAATTCAAAAAAGCATGGGACAAACACAGAGGATTTCTAAAGGAAAAAAGGGGACTGTTGTAGTTGTTGATATGGAAGAAAAGACTAGATAGGCCATGTGGTCTTTTTCTGTCATCATATTTCTATGTTTCTATCTTCCCTCCTTTTATTAAATCAAATGCGATCATGCTATGATCACTACTGCCAATTGGCCCCAACAGTCTTATCTCTTGCACCAGATCTTATGTTCCATTAAGGACTAGCTCCAAAATAGCTCACCCTCATGTCGGTCCAAGAAACAGTCGTTTATTTCATCTAAATACTTTATCTTCCTAGGATGTCCTGCCATGACACTGACCCTGTCGATACTGGGGTACTGTGCAAAACCTCAGGTGAATAAAAACATAAGATATGCCATACTGGGTCAGACCAAGGGTCCATCAAGCCCATGAGGCTTCTTGATTGTGCTCTATAAGGTTGTCATATAGTTTTCTCCATAGGTTTTCAGTTTCGGATTTGGTCGGTGGTGCTTTTACCATATTAATGCTCTCTCTCAATTCCCTGTAGAATTGTTTGGGTTCTCTCTAAACAGCTTATTTTGATATCTTTCTTTCCTGTTTTCTTCATATCTTCACATTTTTTGCGCTTCTGCTGCTACTTTTAATTTATTGTTGGAATATTTACATTTCAGATCTTCTTCTGTTAATGTAGCATGCTGAACTTGATGTCTTGGATTTTTCTTAATATCTTTGATGATCTTAATCCTTTTAGATACCCTTTTATCAGGGATACTTCCGCAAGCAATGATTGTAATTTTTCCTCAGTGCACTTTTTCCAAAGAGGAACTGTTATTATTTTTTCTTCTGGCCTTGCACTTTAGCTGGTAGTATTCTTGCAGTAATATTTTCAGCTGCACAATATTGTGTTTGATTTATGTAGGTGATGTCAATAAATAGTCCCTTTATACTAGATATGTCTTTGTTCATCTTTATAATCATACTTTTAACCTTAAGTGTTAAATTTAACTTGGATAATATTTCCCTTGCCTGAAACCCAGCAAGTTAATTTTTTCCGTGTGGATTAGGAGTTCAATCTTTAATTCTTCCACCTCTGGGTCTTTCTCTTTCCTTTCTTCCTCCTCTTCTATTGATTGGAGATCTGGAACTGCAGGAGAGTGAGATAACTACAGGACAGGTCAACCAAACTCCATCTCCCCCTCAACTGCTCTTTCTGTTTCTGCATATCGCTTTCTTCTGGTGCTCTCACCCAGGTCTCCTCCTTCTTCCTGTATTTCTTTTTCCAAGGAAGTCCTGAGCTGCTTCAAGAAGTTAATCATTCACATACCTCTTTGCTTTGATCTGCAAAATTAAATATCTTAAATTTGCATCTGTTGCTTTTTGCAGTTTTTCTTGTGGGAATTTTCCATTTTTCTTCCAGTTTTTGGCAGATTCTCTTTCTATACCCTCTTGATTTAAATAAAGGGCTTGTAGCATAAAAGTAACAGTACGTTATCTCCTCCTTATCTGCAGAAGTCTACTTCACTTTAGTTAATCCTCTTAACTTTTTCCGTAATTTCTGTGGTTTATCTCTTGTCACAGTGGCTCCATGAACATGCTCACCATGGCCTTTATCTGTGGCAGGGATGTTATCTTTCTCACCCCCTAAGAAAAGCTTAGCAATTCAACAACCGCAGATAGTGAATTTTATCCTGCACTATCCCCCGATATTCAGCCACTGCCTGGTTATCCCTCAGTGGTGAAAGTTAGGTGCAGCAAAAACTGTTCTAAACTTTCACCAATGGAGCTAACTGGGCAGTGGCTGAATATCGTTGCTGCACAGTTAGCGTCTGCGCAGGGTGCGGCCGTGCGGCAACCCCGGATATTCAATGACAGTGGCCAGATATGGCCCCAGACTGAATATCCAGGGTTAGGTTCAGTGGTGACAACCTTAGAGGTGCAGAGTCATTGGAAATGAATATCATGCCTGAGATCTATAAAATAATGAATGGAGTAGAACGGGTAAATATAGATCAGTTGTTTGCTCCTTCAAAAAGTAGAAAGGCTAGGGGACATGCAATGAAGCTACAACGTATAACGAAAATACATTTAAAACTACTCTGAGAAAATATTTTTCACTCAACACGTAATCAAACTCTGGAATTCATTAACAGAGGATGTAGTAAAAACTGTTGGTGTAGTTGGATTTAAAAGAGATTTGGACAAGTTCCTGGAGGAAAAGTCCATAAACCATTATTAAAGAGAATCAGGGAAATCCACTGCTTACCCTGGGATAAGCAAAATCTAATCTGTGTACCTTTTGCAGACATAACAGGTACTTGTGACATGGATTGGTCAGTGCTGGTAATAGGATATTGGGCTTGATGGACCCTTGGTCTGACCCAGTCTAGCACATCTTATGTTCTTAAGCACCTGAAGTTTTGCACATATGGTGCAGTAAATGCAATACCTTCTGTTCTGTAATAAACAGGCCCCTAAGATTGCACATAAGGCAATGGATGGTTAGGTGACTTCTCCAGGATCACAAGGAGCAGCACTGGGATTTCAGCCTATCTTCCCTGGCTTTGAGCCCACTGCTCTGGCTATTAGGTTATTCCTCCACTCACTAGTCAGTGATAATAGCATTTTAGATTTTAACTTGTTAGGAATAATTTCCTGAAGGATTTCCATCTGTATGCCCTGTTTTACATGCGGAAAAAGACTTATGTCGGATTATACATATATAAAAATTACAGGAGCCAAAGGATTGCACATATTTTTACATGAATCATGGGTAGGCAACCCCAGGGACACAATTTGGGGAGAGCAGAGGCAGAATTGTGATGTACTTTCATACTTTTAAAAGTATTTAGGTATGTGCACAGAATACATGCAGGAATTTATGTCATCTTTGGAGCAGGAGTATATTTAAGCATATGAATTTCCTCACTGTTGGGACTGGCTCTGGGCATATATTTTATGAAAGCACAGAGGTACCTTTGTTGCTTTCATCAAATACAGTAGGTACCTTTGTAGTCTTTTAACCTATGCACTCTTATATAAAAATTGCCCCCTTAATGCCAGGTACCAACATCTAAATAAACTGTATTTTATTTGCTGTACAGCGGATTGGAGTAATTTCACTATATTCAATATGGCTCAGCCAAAGTGGCTCACTCTGGTAGAAATGCGATCCAAACAGCATTAAAAGGCATATTACTAAAGAGCGCTAGCTGCTACCATGAAGCTAACATGAAAATATCGCTCTGTGGTTACAGCTAGCGCAGTCAAAATGGAGATATTGCAGGCACATTCGCGTGTTGTAGTCATGGAGGCAGGATCGGGGCTGGGAGTAGATATACTGATTGTTGGCAGCCATCACACAAAAATATTTCATGCAATGGCTGCCAAAATCAGCACCTTCATGGTTGCAGGTAACATCATCTCGAGCCATTTTCACAATATCTAATCCTCCCCCAATGACCCAATCAGGCCCCCTGACTTAAAATGATTGCTGGTACTATGGATGTACAGATCTGTGGCACTGACAATCAGAATTTGCTGAACACCCCCCCCCCTCCCTTCAGCAATGATCCCCCCCCCACCCCAGACAGCTCCTGATCCCCATCAGGAACTGTCCAGGGAGATCGGTGCACCCCTGACATGCACCAACATCCTAGCTAATCAGTTGGGACCCTTCACCCCCCTCCCTCCCAATCCATGAAAAACAAATAGCTAGCTAGTTCGGCCTCCAAACCCCCTGCCCTCCCCCCTCCCTCCCATTCAAAACTCCAAATCCCAGCTAGTCAGTCAGCCTAAGGAACCCCCTGAGCCCTTCACCACCAAACCTTCTTCCATTACCTTACATTCCCTGGTAGTCTAGTAGTCACAGAGGACAGGAGCGGCTCTCCCCCAAGAGGGACAGCACTGCATGATTGCTGCCATTTTGTGGAGTGGCGATTATGGGGGCAGATGCGCGGAGGACTGCTCCTGCCCCCAGAGACCATTAGAATACCAGGAAATGTAAGGCAATGGAAGATGGGGGGGGGGGACTGACTGACAAGCTGGGATTTAGAGTACTGAATGGAAGGAGGAGGAGGGAAAGGGGGTCGGGGGCCTGACTGGTTAGTCTTTGCCAGGGGGTGCACCGATCCCCCCAGATATTTTTCAGTGGTGATGGGGAGCTGTCTGGGAGGGGAAAAGTGATGAAGAGGGGCGGAGATCACACTTTTAATATTGTCAGTGCTATGTCCACAGCACTGACAATATTGACAGGTTGGGGGGGAGGGCCCGATCAGTGCTTGAGGTGGGGGGATAAGTAGTGATCAGCGGGACAGAGCTAGTAAGAGTTCTGTCTACCTATCCTCCCCTTGCACTTACCACAGAGATCTGCGATCCCTGCATCAGCAGGCACCACAGGACATTCCATTCCACCTGCCAATGCAGAGATTGCAGGTCTCTATGGTAAGTTCAAAAGTTCCCCGGCATCTGCCGGGCAAAAGCTAGGACTGCCCCCTGCAGATACTGTGGCCCTTTTGCGCAAATGGCTATCGCGGTTTAGCGAACATGCCCCTAAGTAGAAAAAGCTTTACTAGTACAGATGTCTTAAAAGCACCTCATGCTTATACAGTACGTTTCAAACTATTAACACGCTCTGGAACATGTGATGAAGATGTATACATTACTTTGTTCAATCATAATCCCCCCTTTTTTTTTACAGAGTAAAGGTTTACAGTATAAAAATGTAAAATTGTTATGTCATCCAAGTACTGTATCAGAGTGATTCAGTCCAAGTGTTGAGTTTGTCATAATATCCATCACAAGAGCTAAACTGTGACCTCAGAGTTTCACCATCTCATCTAATAAGAACCCTAAACCTGGACTTCATCTTTCTCTGATGCCAATTGCAAAGGCAATGTTGTACATACTAAATAGAAAGAACACATATATATCTGTGTGTGTGTGTGTGTGTTCATCCAGATGTCTGTTTAACCAGGCAGAAATAATAAGCATGCAGCCTGCAAAATGTATGTATTCTAGGAGTCTTTATGCTCGGTTAATTAGTTTAGCTATTGTTTTCATGGTTCATTTGAAAGCTTTATGCTTTGTTAAATATCAATAAATTTTATCCCACAAAACCTTTCAGCAGGCATGCAATTGTCTCTTCAAGTAGTAATCTTATTAACTTATGTATACATTTCAAACATGCCTATCAGACACTTGAAAAGTTTGATGTGGCACAGAAGAGTAGATAACTCACAAGATAGTTGCTTGAACAAATTTTGTTCCTGCCCAAATGCACAAAACATTTTAACAAAAATGTTTCCATGATATGGAAGAAATTTAAAATTTTGATTCCCAAAGGAATTTCATTAATTTCTAACTGGAGAAGAGAAAAGACAAGACTTAGCCAGCCCTAGCCAATGGGAGAGCTGTGCAAACCTCACTTCACTTTCCCAGAGATGGGTCTGATGCTCCAGTAGCAAGCAGTTCCAAGCTCACTAGTGAGAAAGTTCAAGGAGGATTTTCCTTTTCAGTTGTCTCTTTACTTACTAAACCACAGTCCAGCAGTTTAAAAGAGAGCAGAGCCACGGGAACAGAGAAATTTTCCCGCGGCTGCTTTCTTTTTTGAAGCAGTGGGTGCTGGGTGGCTAGCGACGCCCCCCCCACACACACACTGCCAGAACCCTCCTGACACGCTTACACAGCTTACCGGGTAGCGCTGGCCCTGCCCCCACCTCCCAAAAGCTTTTGCCCTAGACAACTGCTTAGTTTGCCTAATGCTTGGCCTGGCAAATTTCAGTTTGACTCTGAATTCTAATTATGGCACCACCCACAAATCTCCACATGGGTGCAGGGCCAGTGCAAAGATATGAGACTAGCACTCCTTGTGGCCTTGGGCAAGTCACTTAACCCTCCATTGTCTCAGAAAAATCCAAGTTATCAATGCCCCTGTTTAATGTACATTACCAAGTTTAAGTTTCAATGTAAAACGCTTTGATTGAAATGATAAAGCGGTATATAAAACCTGTTAAATAAATAAATAAATAAATGAGACACCATAGACAAACCTCATTCCTTGTGCCACACTGCTCCCGCTTCCACCCCCACCCCTCTCTAGGATTTTTAGCGGCAGCAATTGCTTCAAACAACCCTGTAGCACTTACTTCAACATCCAGTGCTGTAAGGCTGTTTGGCTTCTGTCCCCTCCAATGCCCAGTGCTGATTTCCTTTTGCATGGGGGTGGAAGGAGCTCATTAGCCATTTCCGCCTCCATGCACAAGAAGTTAGCATCAGGCATCAGAAGAGATGGAATCCCAAACATCTCTGCAAAGCCAGAGGCTGAGGTAAGTGCTGTGGGGATTTTTGAAGCCATTGCAGCGGCTGTAGATCCCAGAGAGCGGCGGCAGCGATGGCAATCGACTGCTCCTGGACCACTGGCGCTCCGAGAAGCCCTCTAGTTCCCCTAATGGTTGCTCCGGCCCTGCATGGATGACTCAAACTATATTAAATCATTCTTAATTGACTTTTTTTTTTTGTTTGTTTTTATGTATTAATCGTCAGCCAAGTATTCAGAAGCATTTATCCAGATAGCAGTACCTGTTATTCAGGTAAGTGCTATTGGCTGGGTGTATCCACTCATTTTCAGCAGCATTATCTGGATATTTTGCTCCCAGATAGACATTACTAGCCTCTTATGTATGATTTCTTTCCAACATCCATTGGCATGGAAAGAATAAGAATCTTCCCAGGAGGAGGCATTCCAATATGACAGACACTGACTGCTGAGCACTTTGGTCTGATGGGGAAACACAGGGGCAAGCCCAAGGCTAAGCCTCCTCTAGTTTAGTTTAGTTGGTTTTTATTTACTTGTATAGCACCTATAGCGGGTAGCAGCTAGGTGGTTAAAGAAGTTACATACAGTACCTGAATGTACAGTATTTCCCTGTCCCCAATCTAAGGTCGTACCTGAGGCAATGAAGGGTTAAGCGGCTTGCCCAAGGTCACAAGGATCGCCAGCGGGGACTGAAACCCCAGTCCCTTCAGCCCAAGGCTCTATCCCCCAATGCGGGACTACTGTCCCAATCACTACAGCTTGGTCAAGCCCCAGCGGTTGTTGCCTCTATTGTTCCTTATCTTCTCCTCTATAACATGCAAGGAATTGGCTCCAGAGTGCAACCGTTGGAGTATCGGGTCGATGCTGGAAGCTTTGGCCCATCTTCTGGCTCTGAAACATCTCTACGCGCAGAGCAGCACGTTTCCCCGACGCAGCCACAGGCTTCTCCTATGCTCCCTAGCCAGGTCAGCGTGATGAACACCAGTGCCGCAATCAATTTACCTGCCTGATGGGGTCCAGCAGTGTTGTTGAGGAAGCCACCAGATGGCTGGAGTTGTCAGAGAGCAGCAAGAGTCAGAGTCTTGCTGGAGTTGTCAGAGTCTGCTGGCGCTGAATCAGCTAATTGAGGTGACTGCTTCCCTAGTGTCTCCTGCACAGAGGCTCTCTGGGCAGTCTCCAGGTCAGTTAAGAGCTTCTTTTCCTTTTGTCTCAACCAGAAGCTTTTTCACTAGAGACAATTTGGCAAGCTATTGTTGACGAGCACAGTATTTATTTATTTATTTATTTAAATTTTCTTATATACCGCGCTATTTCCCATCAGTGCGGTTCACATGGAACATTTAACATACGCATTTCACAGGATGATCTGCATTTACAATTAAAACAGGTAATAGAACTTGGATCAAGAACGTGGGTAACTATGCTGGAATCGTTAAATGTGAAGATCTCTTCTGTTGATCAATGTGAAGATCTCTTCTGTTGATAAATGTGAAGATCTCTTCTGTTGATGAATGGGTGTTGCAATTGCAGGAAGAAGTTCAGGGAAAGAAGGTGCAGATTCCCAAGTTTGAACAGACTTTGGTTAAAATTGCTGGATCAGAGGAACTTTTGGTAAAAGATAATTCTTCGGAACAAGGTGGAGGTGTTGGAAAAAGCTGTTAGACAAGCAAATATGAGGATTGTCAATTTTCTTAAAGTTCCTCTTATTTCTCCTCGTGAGATGTTCAAAAAGATATTTGTTGGAAGTTTTAAAAGTTTCTTCTGAAGCTATTCCTCCAGTTTCTAAGAGTTACTATTTGCCTTCAGGTAGGGTCCGTCAAGAACAATCCCAGGATCAGGCAGTTTCTATGGATGTTTTGGATGTATCTGCGGTCCTCGAGACCTCAGATTCTAAACTAGCAAGACTTGTGACCTTGATTGTGACATTTGCATTGCCGTCGGATCATGACTGGCTCATACGACTACTTTTTCAGCATAGAGATATTTTGTTTTTGTCCTATAAAATCAGGATTTTCCTGATGTTTCTAAGGAAATTCAGAAACGGAGTAAGGAATTCCTTTTACTGAGACCAGGGGTATTACAACTACTGTAGGTGCCCTTTTCTTTCTTAAGTTTCCTTGTAAATGTGTGATAAAGTATAGATCCGCTAAACATGTATATACTGATCCTGCAGCTTTGGTCTCTTTTTGTAACGTCTCAGTGTGCCAATTCTGTAACTACTTGATTTGTCATTTTCAACCTGTATTTGTAGTTACCCTGATGTTTCAGTCAGCTTCTGTGATGTTGCTTCAACAATTGATTTACATTTTTCCTGGATATTCTCTTTGGAATGCTCCCCTATTATTGTGGGTTTGTATCCTTCTTGTTTGTATTAGATTATTTATTTTGATTATATGTTTGTTTGTTATATATTACCATCAAGATGGACTTTTCCATTCAAGTATGTATTATTTGTATGTACTGTAAAATTCTGATTACATTTAAAAAAAAAAAACCTTCACAGACAACTATAAAGTATTGCATTCCAAAAGGCACATTTTACAATGGGACGTCCAAGTGCAATCTGGGACATCAAAGACAAAACATTTGAAATAAAAAAAAAGCAGGCAAGTGTAAGTACAGGCACGATTTCATAAACGTGGATGTGCCTGATATGGACATCTATAGAGACAGCTACATAGACATCCACAGAAAAAAGGAGCTCAGAACATGGATGCCTAATAGCATAATGATCGAAGTAGTAGGCTAGGAACAACATCATCAGGGTTCAAATCCCACTGTGAGAAATAAAAAATGCCATATTGGGTCAGAGCTAAGTCCTTTAAGCCTAGTATCTTCTTTCCAACAATGGCCTATCCAGATCACAAGTACCTGTCTGGTTCCCCAAAAGACACAAAGATACCATAATTCCTGTCCAGGAATAAGCAGTGGATTTCCCCAGTCCTCTTTAACAATACTTTATGGACCTTTCTTCCAGAAACTTGTCCAAACCTTTTTTAAACCCAGCTACACTAACAGCTTTACTACATCTTCCACTAACAAATTCCAGAGTTTGATTACGTGTTGAGTGAAAAACGATTAGTCTTAAATGGGTTGGTTGTAGCTTCATTGCATGTCCCCTAGTCTTTCACTTTTTGATGGAGTAAACAACCTATCTATGTTTACCCGTTCTACTCTATTCATTAATTTATAGATTTCTAGCATATCTCCCCTCAGCTGTCTCTTTTCCAAGCTGAAGAGCCCTAAACTTTTAAGCCTTTCCTCATAGGGGTTTCCTTCCAACCCCTTTACCATTTTGATGGCTCTTCTCTGTACCTTTTCTAATTCTGCTATATCCTTTTTGAGATACGGTGACCAGAATTGCACACAATATTCAAGGTGTGGTCGCACCATGGAATGATACAGAGGCATTTTAATATCCTTGGCTTTATTCTCCATTCCTTTCCTTATGATTCCCAGTATTCTATTTGTTTTCTTGGCCGCCATTGGGCAGAGGGTTTCAAAGTATTATCCATGATGACACCTAAAGCTTTTTCCTGGGTGGTGGTTCCTAATGTGGAATCTTGCCTCGTGTAACTGTAATCTGGGTTGTTCTTTCCTAGGTGCATAACTTTGCCCCTGTCCACATTAAATTTCATCTGCCATTTGGACGTCCAGTCTTCCAGTTTATCAATATCCTCTTGCAATTTTTCACAATCCTCTTGTGTTTTAACAACTTTGAATAATTTTGTGTCGTCTGCAAATTTGATTACCTCACTCATTATTCCCATTTCCAGGTCATTTATGAATATGTTAAAAAGCAGCAGGCCCAGCACAGATCCCTGGGGTACTCCACTATTCACTTTTCTCCATGGAGAAAATTGGCCATTTAGTCCTACCCTCTGCTTTCTATCTTTTAACCAGTTCCTGATCCTCAATAGTATACTGCCTCCAATCCCATGACTTTTTAATTTCTCCAAGAGTCTCTCATGAGGCCCTTGTCAAAGGCTTTCTGAAAATCCAGATACACTATATCGACTGGCTCACCTTTGTCTACCTGTTTATTCACACATTAGACTAGTCCCTTCACTCTCCATCTTCTCTACAATTTTTGTAAGTTTTAAGGCCAAAACAAGCACCTTCCTGATGCTTATTTGTGCCTGCAGCAGATCTAAACATGGACGTGCTTGTAGACATCCCCGTCGTTCTTGAAACTAACAGACATATAAATTCATTGCACTGCCCCAAACACACCTCCACCACACCCCCTTGCCTACTTGGACATCCTTGCACCGGAGACATCTGTAAATATCACTTGTGGAATGGCTTCTACAAGCAACTTTAAGTTCCCACTCACAATCCTGCCGAAGCCCTGAGTCCCCACTTAAAATCCCAATACCCAGCCTATCCTAGAGTCTTTCTTCTGTTTTCTCACCCAAACTTAGAGATTTCACCTATCAGAGTCCCTGCTATCCCACATCCTATGTCCCTATTACCTGCCCTCCTGCCTCCTACTCCCCTTGTCTTTCCTCCTCCTTACCCCAGCATGTGTTCTTATACCCCTCCCTCTCAATCTTACCTTGGTTGATTTTGCTTCTTTCCCACTCCCCGTAATATCTTTTCTCCTCTCCCTTCTCACTCCCCCAGCATCTCCTTCTTTTTCCTACTCTGACCCTAGCATTTACCAGCATTAGCCCCCTTTCAATCACACTACACCAGCCCTAAAATTAGCACCCTTCCAGTCCCAGCCCTTTTCCAGTCCCATCTCCCCAGACTTAGTATCAGCCCCATTTCTAGTCCACCCCCCCCAGTTGCATAATCAGTCCATTTCCAGTACCAGTCCCCAGCCGTAGTATCAGGCATCCTCCAGCCCCAGTATCAACCCATTTGTTTATGGTTTATTAAAATTTACACCCTTTGGGCCAGCAGAACAGTTTACAATGATAAAATCTTAGGAGTATAGACTCTAAAATTAAAATCAAATAAAAGAAGAAAAGAACTCCAGTGCAAAACAGGAAACATAAGAACATAAGAACATAAGATATGCCATACTGGGTCAGACCAAGGTCCATCAAGCCCAGTATCCTGTTTCCAACAGTGGCCAATCTAGGTCATATGTACCTAGCAGTTTCCCCAAAAGACACAGGTTCCACAATGCTTGTACTGGGTCAAGCATTGATATCCTGGGTCCCTTCTTAATAATGGTTTATGGACCTTTCCTCCAGCAACTTGTCCAAACCTTTTTTAAACCCAGCTACACTAACAGCCTTTACTACAACCTCCGGTAACAAATTCCAGAGTTTGATTACACGTTGAGTGAAAAAATATTTTCTTTTATTAGTCTTAAATAGTTTACCCTGTAGCTTCATTGTATGTCCCCTAGTCTTTCTATATTCTGATAACGTAAACAATCGAACTACGCTTACCCGTTTCCGTTCATTAATTTATAGACCTCTATCATATCTCCTCTCAGCCGTCTCTTTTCCAGGTTAAAGAGCCCTATCCTTTTCATCCTTTCTTCATAGGAGTATCCTTCCATCCCCTTTACCATTTTGGTGGCTCTTCTCTGAACCTTTTCTAATAACGCTATATCCTTTTTAAGATACGGCGACCAGAATTGCACACAATATTCAAGGTGCGGTCTCACCATGGAACGGTATAGAGGCATTATAATATATTTTGTTTTATTTTCCATTCCTTTCCTTATGATACCTAGCATTCTATTTGCTCTCTTGGCTGCTGCTGCACACTGGGCCGAGGGTTTTAACATGTTATCCACAATGACGCCTAAATCTTTTTCCTGGGTGGTGGTTCCTAATGTGGAACCTTGCATTGTGTAACCATAGTTTGGGTTGTTCTTCCCTAGGTGCATAACTTTGCACTTGTCCACATTAAATTTCATCTGCCATTTTGATGCCCAGTCTTCCAATTTATCAAGATCCTCTTGCAATTTTCCACAATTCTCTCGGGTTTTAACAACTTTAAATACTTTTGTGTCATCTGCAAATTTGATAACCTCACTCGTTATTCCTCTTTCCAGGTCATTTATGAATATGTCAAAAAGCAGCGGACCCAGCACAGATCCCTGGGGTACACCACTATTCACCTTTCTCCATTGGGAAAATTGGCCATTTAGCCAAACCCTCTGCTTTCTATCTTTTAACCAGTTCCTGATCCACAGTAGTACACTGCCTCCTATCCCATGACTCTTTAGTTTTGCCAAAAGTCTCTGATGAGAGACCTTGTTAAAGGCCTTCTGAAAGTCTAGATACACTATATCAACCGACTCACCTTTGTCCACCTGTTTATTCACACTTTCAAAAAAACATAACAGATTAGTAAGACAAGATCTTCCTTGTCTAAAGCCACGTTGGCTGTCTCCCATTAGGCCATGACTATCTACATGCTAAGTAATTTTATTCTTTATGATGGTTTCTACCATTTTTCCCAGTACTGACGTGAGGCTCACCGGTCTGTAGTTTCCCGGATCACCCCTGGAATCCTTTTTAAAAATTGATGTTACATTGGCGATCCTCCAATCTTCAGGTATTAGAGATGATTTTAATGATAGCTCACAGATTACTAATAGCAGGTCTGCAATCTCATATTTCAGTTCTTTCAACACCCTTGGATGTATACCATCCGGCCCAGGTGATTTGCTACTCTTCAGTTTATCTAATAGTTGTAATATATCTTCCCGATGTATCGATATTTCCTTCAATTCTTCCGCACCTTTAAATACCACTTCAGTCATGGGTAACATCCCTACATCTTCCTCAGTAAAGACTGAAGCAAAGAATTCATTCAGTCTCTCCACTATCGCCTTGTCACCTCTTAGTGCCACTTTAACTCCTCTATCATCTAATGGACCAACTGACTCTCTCACAGGTTTTTTGCTACGAATGTACTTGAAAAAATCTTTATTTCGCGTTTTTGCTTCCGCAGCAAGCTTCTTCTCAAATTCTCCCTTTGCCTGCTTTATCAATGCCTTGCATTTGACCTGCCAGTGCTTGTGCTGTTTCCAGGTTTCGTCGTTTGACTCTTTTTTCCATTTCCTGAAAGATGCTTTTTTGGCAACAACAGCCTCTCTGACCTCACCTTTAAACCATGCTGGCAGTTTTTTAGACTTCCTTCCACTTTTCTTAAAGCATGGAATACAGCTGGTCTGGGCTTCCAAGATAGTATTTATCAACAACACCCAAGCTTGATGTAAGTCTTTAATCTTTGCAACTGCTCCTTTTAGTTTTTTCTTAACTATTTTCCTCATTTTATCATAGTCTCCCTTTCGAAAGTTAAAAGGTAGTACTGTGGATTTCCTTACTATCCCTCCACCACTAATTAAATCAAAGGTGATCATGCTATGATCACTATTGCCAAGTGCTCCCAACACCCTTATCTCTTGCACTAGATCTGGTGTTCCACTAAGGACTAGGTCTAATATGGCTTCCCCTCTGGTCGGTTCATGAACCAGCTGCTCCAAGAAACAGTCATTTATTTCATCTAGGAACTTTATCTCCCTAGCATGTCCTGCCATGACACTGACCCAGTCGATACCAGGGTAATTGAAATCACCCATTATTATTACCACGCTGTAACTTTTGCTAGCTTCCTTGATTTCTTTGAGCATTTTATCATCCATTTGTTCATTCTGGTCAGGCGGTCGATAGTACACCCCCACTGCCATCGCCTTCCCCTTTTTACATGGAATTTCAATCCGTTGAGATTCTACAGCAAATTTTGTTTCCTGCAAATCTTTAATCCTTTCTGACTCAATGCCCTCTCTAACATAGAGTGCAACCCCTCCACCAATTTGATCAGCTCTATCATTACGATATAGTTTGTACCCAGGTATCACAGTGTCCCACTGGTTGTCCTCCTTCCACCATGTCTCTGATATTCCAATCATATCTAACCTCTCATTTAGTGCTATATATTCTAACTCTCCCATCTTATTTTTTAAACTTCTAGCATTTGCATACAAGCATTTTAGAGACTGTATTTTATTCATATTAATTTGGCTATTGGTAGACATGGGTAATTTGGGATCTTTAAGCTCTGTCTGCTCCATACTCGAGGGCATTTGGGATACTTTACTCTTTTTTGGAACCTCTCTGCTTTTGATAGAATCCTTCAAGGATACATTCTTCCGAACCATCCGCTCTTATTCCAAACAAAGCAGTTTACATTGTAACTTAAACTTGGTAATGTATATCTAGAAACAAGAGGTAGGAAGGATAAAACAGAGATAGGTATCATATGAGGGGAGCAGAGGGTGCAGGAGCCTGAATTACTGTGGAACTAGGGCAAAGGCAAGACAAAATAGGTGAGTTTTGAGATGAGATCCGAATTTAGTGCAGGATAATTCAAGATAGAGATCAGTGGGCAGTGAGTTCCAAAGACTCGGGCCAAGAAAATAGAAAGCGGGGTGCCTGGTGGACTCATAACGTGCACGGGAAGCAGGGGAAGGTAAAGATGATTGCCCTGAATATCGCGCAGAAGATGCGGTTGTGCCTGGGGGATTATTGAGGAGGAGATATAAGAAGAAATCCCAGAATGGAGTGCTTTATGGATCAGAATGGGGATCTTAAAATGAATATGGTATTTTATGGGTAACCAATGAAATTGAAGAAACAACGGAGTAAGGTGATCAAATTTGGAGGCGAATGCTAGTAAGCGTAAGGCAGTATTTTGAACAGTTTGGAGATGATGGAGTTGAAAATGGGGGAGACCAGCATATATGACACTGCAGTAGTCCAAGCAGGATAGAACCAAAGAGATAAAAAGTGTGGTAAAGGAAGAGAAGAAAGAAATGGGCAAATGGATCCGAGTTGATGCAGAGTGAAGAAAGAGCATTTCACTACCGAACTGATGTGAACATAAAAAGTAAGGGCAGTATCCAAAGTGACCCCAAGGTACTTGAAGGAAGACTGCAGAAAGATAGGAGTGTCACCGTGAAGAGGAGCAATGGAGGGAGCAGAGGAGGCGCCAGTGATCCATTTCCAGTACCAGCCCCCCATTCCCAGTATCAGCCCATTTTTAGTATCAGTCAGCCCCCCTGGCCCCTGTATCAACCCATTTCCAGTCCTCCCAGCCCCAATATCAGCCACTGCCAGTCCCCCCAGCCCCAATCCCCTCAGTCAGAACATCAACCCATTTCTAGTCCTCATCCCAGTTCTTGCGCCCCCCCCCCCACAGTCCCAGTATCAGCCATCCCTCTCCCCTCCTTGCAGCAACACAGCCACAAGAGCATTTGCTTCTGCTCCCTCGGATGTACTACTGCTCAAGGAGCATTTATTTTGCTCCCATGGCTATGCTATACTCTAAAACAAATGTTCCCATGGCTGTGTGAATGTCACGGCTAGGAAGGGAGAGGAAAGGCTGGAAGCAAGCCAGAAAAGCAGGCTTCCTGCGCACCTATTGTACATAAGAACATAAGAAATGCCATACTGGATTAGACTAAGGTCAATCAAGCCTAGTATCTTGTTTCCAACAGTGGCCAATCCAGGTTACAAGTATCTGAGGTTCCCAAAAAGGTATATAGGTTCCACAATGGTAAGCAGTGGATTTCCCGGGTCCTTTTTAATTATGGTTTATGGACCTTTCCTCTAGGAATTTGTCCAAACCTACTTTGAAACCAACTACACTAACAGCTTTTACTACATTCTCCAGTAGCGAATTCCAGAGTCTGATTACACATTGAATGAAAAAGTGTAGTTACTCATCTGTAGTAGGTGATTTCCAGGAACAGCAGGAATTTAGTCTTCACATATGGGCGACATCAGTACTGATGGAGCCCGTGCGGGAACGCTCCTCAGCGTCCAATTGGAAAGCTTTTGGGAGCACCCCACTGCATCTGCATTACTGCCTTCCCACCTTCCCAACTTCCTCTCCTCAGTTGAGTTTGTAGATGAGAAAGGAGAGGAAAAGAACCCCTACAACTCCTAGAGGAGGAGGGCGGGTTGTGAAGATTAAATTCCTGCTGTTCCCGGCAATCACCTGTTACAGGTGAGTAACTATGCAATCTCCTGGAACAAGCAGGAATGTAGTCTTCATATATGGGACTCCCTAATTCCCAGATGCCAGATGAAGTGACCTCAGAACCGGTGGAGATTCACCTCAGAGTAGGCCTGATGAGGTCATGGATTCCACATGGATTTTTGGTATCGTCAAAGTCCAGGACGGAGGGTAAGAGTTTCCTCTAAGTCTGAAAGAGGTGCTGAAATACAGCCTGCCCAAACATGGCATCCCGACGAGAGTCCTTGTCCAGACAATAATGAGCAGCAAAGGTATGGACAAAAGTACAAGTTGCTGCTTTGCATATCTCTTGTCAATGGCAACCCAGTGTAGATTTGCCACTGAGGTTGCCATGGCACGAACATTGTGAGCTGTGACATGCCTTTCTAAGGAGAGTCCTGCTTAGTCATAGGCAAATGAGATGCAGTCCACTATCCATCTAGAGAGAAAGCATTTGGATACAGGGAGACCCAGGTGACTAGGGTCAAAGCAGATGAACAGCTGCAAGGTTTGCACTGCTCTCGAAAACTTTGGAGACAGAAAGCCAATGCACACTGGCAATCAAGAGTATACATGGTTGCTTCAAAGACTTAAGGGCTTGTTTACAAAGCCGCGATAGCAGTTTCCGATCATTATCGGAGCCGCGGCCCCTTTGATTTCAATGGGGCCGCGGCTCCGATAACGATCAGAATCTGCTACCACAGCTTTGTAAATAAGCTCCTTAACTTTCAAACATTTCTGCTTAACGTGGTCACTCCAACCCCGATGCCTCAATCAAGCACCTACAAGCATTTTGCATATCATGTCACTTCTTCAGAGGGATATTGTTAACTAAAAACATAAACATACATCAAGCGCTTGTAAGCGCTTGAATGAGGCGTCGGGGTTGGAGTGACCGCATTAAGCAGAAATGTTTGAAAGATAAGTCTTTGATTTGCGGGTCTTCCATATATTGTTTGGGGATTGACAAAGGAGGTCATTGATGTGAAAGGGCATTCAGAATAGGTGTTTGTGATCTTGTGTTACGGTGAACACTGGCCCGTTAAAGCTGAGACCTTCCTTTGTAAGAATAATTTATGCTAATAACAGTTGCAGCGGATAACGGATTCAATCCACATATTGCATAAGAACATTTTTGTTATATTTGAGTGTGTGCTAGCTGATTTTTGGATTCTTAACACTCTAATAGTGACCTGTGATATCTTGGAAGCAAGTAAGCTTGGCATTTTGGGGTATCACAAACAGATCTATGGCTGGGGTTCCCCAGGTCTGGAAGATGTAGGCATTGTGTCCTGATGCAGAGACCATTCGTGAGGAAGAAGGATGCTACTCAGTCTGTCTGCCAAGACATTGGACTCCTCCGGGAGGTACACCGCTTGGAGTTGTATTTGATGAGCAATGGCAAAGGACCACAGGTGTAGTGCCTCCTCGCAGAGGCCCCAGGAGCCTGTTCCTCCCTGCTTGTTCACATAGAACATGGCAACCTGATTGTCCGTCCTGGACTTGGACCTGTTGTGCCCTTAGGAGGTGTTGAAACACCCTGAGGACATTTGAGATAGCTCTAAGTTCCAGAAGATTGATCTGGAGTTGTAACATGCTGTCCAGAGCCCCTATGTAATCAAGTTGCCCAAGTGAGCTCCCCAACCCAGTTTGAAGGCATCTGAAAAGATGGTCCTACGAATAGGTTGTCTGGAGACCACCACCACTGAAGGTATGTGGTTAAATGGGAAGAGACTTGGATCCTGTCCCCGAGATGGCCCGAGGCCTACTTCCACTGGGAGGTCAAAGTCCACTGGGCTATCCACATATATAGCTGAGAATATGAAATGACATGTACTGTAGAGGCTATGTGCCCAAGGAGCTGCAGCATCTCTTCGGCTGTCAGATGGTCTCATAGGAGCATCTGGGATGCTAGTTCGACTAGACAGGCACAGCAGAGCTGGGGCAGGAATGCCCTAGACTAGTTAGATGTCTAGTAGGTCTCCGATGAACTCTAGTTTTTGAATTGGAGTGAGATGAGACTTTGGGAAGTTTGTCACAAAGCCCAACTGTTGTAGCAATGTGATGGTATGATGCAAGGAGAGCAGTACCTCATGAGAGATGTCTGCTTTTATTAGCCAGCCATCTAAGTAAGGGAAGATGAATATCCGCAGAGTTCTTAGGTATGTGGCTATGACCACCATGCACTTTGTGAAGATTATTGGGGCAGAGGCAAGTCCGAAGGGGAAAACTCTATATTGGTAATGTTTTCCTTGAAAAGTGAAGCATAGAAACTTCCTGTGTCCTGGGGGGATGAGGATATGTGTGTACGCTTCTTTCAGATCTAGAGAACAGAGCCAGTCCTGACTTGGGAGGTAGGAAGAAGAGTCCCAAAGGAGATCTTGAACTTTTCGTGGACTAGAAACATGTTGAGGTTTCTGAGGTCCAAAATGGGCCTGTAATCTCCTGTTTTCTTTGGGATGAGAAAGTACAGAAAGTAGAAGCCCATTGCCTATTGGGATGTGGGGACTTCTTCTATGGCGCCCTGAGACAGAAGAGAGGACACCTCGTCCTGTAGGAGAGCAGTGATTTGGGGTTGCATTTGATATTCTCCCGTGAAAGTGGAGGGAAACAGTGTCTGTAGATGTAGTCTGTACCCTTCCTGGACTATGGTTAGTGTCCACTGCAGAGGTGATGAGGTGCCATCTGTGGGTGTAGTGACACAGTCTGCCTGCTATGTGGAGGAAGGTAGGATTCCTCCAGAGACAGAATGGCAATGTTCTCTAGGAAAGAGTCAAAAATCAGGCACAGACTATGGACAGTCTCTTTAGAGTAGTGTTCTCTGACTCTAATTGAGAGGCCTTATCTTGACAGTCTTTGCCAAAGGGGTTCTCCCCTGTGCAGGGTATGTTGCTCAGCTTATTTGAAACCACTGTTCAAGACTTGAGGCCTGAAGTCATGCAATTATACATGGCCCCGATGCATATGGCTGTGGCCCTGCTTATACATTCAAAGGCATCGAAGGTGGCCGTATTGACAAATTTGGATACATTTTGGCTATGCTTGACTAGGGCAAGATAGTCTGCCCTCTTGTCATCTAGGAGGAGAGAAGCAAAGGCTTCGAGATCCCTGGATACCTCCTTGAGGAACATTCCCATGTAGAGAATATAGGAGTTAATCCTAGCTGAGAGCATGGATGCCTGGAAGCATTGCTGCCCAAAGACATTGAGAGTCCTCAATTCCCTACCCAGAGGATTTGAAGAGTGAATCTTCAAACTTTTGATTCGGTACATCGCCGATTCAACAACCATGGAGTGGTGTGGAAGCTGCAGCTTTTGGAAGCCCGGACATTCCAGTACCAGATACATGGTATTGAGTTGATGACTGTAAGGTGAGACTGTAAGAGGAGTCTCCCACATACGGAGCATAAGATCATGCAGGATGCGGTGCATCAACAGAGTAGCTGCCTCCTTGGGTGCTGTTCAGTATTAGAGGATCTCTAATTCCTCCACCCTTGGCTCCTTTTCCAATGTTACGGTGATGGAGACCCTTAGCAAGGTCTCGAATGATTCCTGGAAGGACATGTCTTCCGGAGGCAACATACATCGCCGTTGCAGTGGGGAAGGCTCTGAGGGAAGATCCCAGAGCCACCAGGAATCAAGTGACTCTGCATCTGAAACATTGGAATTGGAATTTATTTATTTATTTATTTAACTGTATTTATATCCCACTTTTCACCGGGTCAAAGCGGTGGGACATAAAACAGGGGGAGGGGGGGATCAATAGTGGGGGAGGCCCATCACCGGGGGCTCAACAGTGATGATTTTGGGATGAACATAGAGACTGACAGGATAACTGACAGGATAACATAGAGACTGACAGGATAGCACAGTTATTGGAGGACTCGAAGTATCGACGGATATGGTACTCGGCCAAAGCTTGATGACGTATCGATGCTCCGAGGTATTGGCCTCGGTAAGCTGCCTGGGCTGTGTACCAGTATCGGTGATAGACTCAAGACAGGGCATGAGTGGCAGCGATGTTGATGCCATCTGCATGGGCATACCCGCCATCGGTGTTGATGTTGGTACCAGTACTGATGGGGCGGTGCCTGGAGCCAACAGTTTTATAGGTACTGAGTCTGCCAGGAGAGCTGCCAAGCTCCGCTCGATGGCCAGTATGTGCTGGTCCATCGATGTTGCCGAGTCTTGGGTATTGGTATGTGTACTTATGCCACCATCACAGAGCATGGCACCAATAGTTCTCTAGAGGTCGAAGCCGCGGGAACATCCTGGGACCCCTCGATGGCTTTACAGGACAGAACCTCCCACTGGGGTTGTTTGGCAGACCGATCCTTCTCCAGGGCAACACCCAAGGGATCTCTATGTTTGGAAGGAGATCTACCTCTGGAAGGTTACTCCTTCTTTGATGAAGAACTGTGCTTGGACTTTGCTGATACTTGCAATCCATGGGAGGAGGATGAGGCCCTCGATGATATGGAAGCCAAGGATACCGCGTTCAAGGGGAAGAGTGTCCCAAGTTTAGAGGCCCTGTTCTGTAGGCCTCTCCATGTCATCTTTTGACAAAGGGGACAATCTTTTGGCTGGTGGTCTGGGCTAAGGAATCTTAAGCACCAGTCATAGGTATCAATCGCTAAGATATTGCTGACACATTTAGCACATTTTTTGAAACCACTAGTTGGTTTCTTCATACTGTTGATATGCCTAAATGGTGTCGAGGCGCCTGGAAATCTTTTCTTTTTTTTTGGAAATTAAGTAAAAAGAAGAAAGAAAGAAAGAAAGAAAGGAAAGGAAAGGGGAACCAGCAATGTCTTTGACAGTGCCGGTATCAATGGGAAGGCAGACGTTATCCACAAAAAAGACAGTTTTTCTGCGGTAACAGGATTTGCTTCTTGCTGGCTCCACGGAAAACAAAGAATTGAGGAGAAGAAGTTGGGAAGGCGAGAAGGCAGTCGCGCAGGCACAGTGGAGTGCTCCCAAAAGCTTTCAAATTGGACGCTGAGGAGCATTCCTGCGTGGGCTCCATCGGTACCGACATCATCCATATGTGACGACTACATTACTGGTTGTTCAAGGAGATAATATTTTTTCTTGTTAGTTTTAACTGGGTTATATTGTAGCTTCATTGCGTGTCCCATAGTCTTTCTACTTTTGATGGAGTAAACAACCGATCTTCATTTATCTGTTCTTTTTTTATTATTATTATTGCGAATTTTATAGGTATACACATCAAGCATAACACCATGAAAACACCTTTTAGTAAATACATAATCAAAAGGAAGAAGAAGAAAAAGTTTTCTAGCCCACATTAAGGGAGGACAATAACTTCTAACAAGCAGAAGCAAACAAAAGCTTACAGGACAATCCAAAACTAAACCACTAAACAAAATTTAAAAAATTATATACCATAACACAAAACTTCTGTAAGACTCTACTTGTTAGCCAAAAGATTTTCCAAATGAAGAGGGTCAGTAAAGACATACTTAACCTTATTCAAAGTGATTAAACATTTACAAGGAAATCGCAAAAGAAAGTCCCTCTCTGCAGCCAAGACACGAGGTCTAAGCTGCAGGAAGGACTTTCTCCGCACCTTAGTTGACCTTGCCACATCTGGAAAAACAGAAACCTTATATCCAAAATACAGGAAATCTTTTTTCAAGAAATAAGCCCTCAAGATTTTAAGCTTATCAGCCACAGCAGATAAGGACACGATTAACGTTGCCCGAGCTGAGATCTCCTCATTAGAAGATTCCAAAAAAGCAGTAAGATTCAAATCAGATTGTCTCTCAACATGGGCAACATCATCATCACGTGTCACTAATTAAGTAGACAGATAATAAAGATCAGAAACCCCAATAGGCTCAAAATCAGAAATTAATAAAATCTCTTTGCAATATTTCCTAAATAATATTAATGGAGACAGCAATCGAGTCTTAGGAAAATTAAGTAACCTTAAATTCTTTGCCCGATGAGCATTTTCTAGGGCTTCAATTTGTTTAAGCAACACATAACTATTTTTCACTCCCACATGACCCCCCTCTTGCAATAAACCCAAACGTTTATCCACATTATCCAATCGCTGGGAGCAAGCAACAATCCTAGTATCCACTTCAGGGGACTTAGTAACAACCTATTGAGAAAACTTCACAGTTTGATCAATAAAACCAGATAACAAAGCATTGGTCTCAGAAACCACTTTCCAAATGTCAAATAAGGAAACATCAGCAGAAGAGGGCGAAGATAATAAACCTAAGACCTCAGGCTTACCCAATTGAATAGGAGTTAACAATATAGAGCCAACACTGAGGCTGGGGGGGGGGCCCTCAGAAACCGCATTCACCGATGCAGTTACTGTGCCCACCAAGGGGATTACTTCCTCCCCACTCATACCACAGTTCAAAGAAGCAGGATTCAGAGGTGGTGTCCTATCAATGGAATTCAAGGAGACACCAGATAAAGATGCATTAATAGAGGTAGACATATCAAGCTGCAGAAATTCTGACCCAAGCTTCAGGTCTTCCAACACTCGCACATTCTGGTCCATTGGGCCGACAAGACCCTTCAGTGTCAAAACTGCTGTCACAGAGTCTTTCTCCATCGCTTTACACTTCCTCTTACCGTGCCCTCTAGGCATCCCTGGTGGCAAAAATCAGAAGGGGCAAATGCCCCCAGGCCCTGAAATGGCACCGAAGGGGCACCAAAGGGGCATTTCCCTTTGGTTATGTGCCCCTTTGGGCATGCGACTGCGGGCTGTGTCCACGGCCGCAGAACAGCTGTAGGAGTTTAAATGCCAAAGAAACAGCTCCCTTGATGACGCAGGAAAAGGGGGGGGGGATCCCAGAGCTTGCACTGACTGGCAGAATGAACTCCTCCAATAGACAGCCCCCACTTGCACAGCAATATCCTCCTTTATTTACCTGTTCTACTCCATTCATTAATTTATAGACCTCTAGCATATCTCCCCTCAGCCACCTCTTTTCCATGTTGAAGAGCCCTATCCTTTTATGCCTTTCCTCATAGAGGTATCCTTCCATCCCCTTTACTATTTTGGTGGCTCTTCTATGTACTTTTTCTAATTCTGCTATAACCCATTTAAGACTAATAAGAGAAAATATTTTTTTACTCAACATGTAATTAAACTCTGAAATTCTTTACTGAAGAATATAGTAAAAGCTGATGGTGTAGCTGGGTTTATAAAAGGTTTGGACAAGTTCCTGGAGGAAAGGTCCATAAATCATCATTAAAGAGGACCAGGGAAATCTAGTTTGCCCCAGAACAAGCATTGTGGAACCTGTGCGCCTCTTTGGGAACCTGCCAGATACTTGTGGCTTGGATTGGCCACTGTTGGAAACAGGATAATAGGCTTGATAGACCTTGGTCTGACCCAGTAAGGCATTTCTTATGTTCTTAAGATATGGTGACCAGAATTGCACATAATATTCAAGGTACGGTCACACCATGGAATGCTACAGAGGCATTATAATATCCTTTGTTTTATTCTCCATTCTTTTCCTTAGGATTCCCAGTATTCTATTTGCTTTCTTGGCCGCCAGTGTACACTAGGTGGAGGTTTTCAGCGTATTATCGACGATGACATTCCTAAATCTTTTTCCTGGGTGGTGGTTCCTAATGTGGAACCTTGCCTCGTGTAACCATAGTTTGGGTTGTTCTTTTCTAGGAGCATAACTTTGCACTTGTCCACCAATTTATCAAAGTTCTCCTGCAATGTTTTACAGTCCTCTTGGGTTTTAACAACTTTGAATAATTTTGTGTCATCTGCAAATTTGATCATTTCACTCATTATTCCCATTTTCAGGTCAATTAAGAATATGTTAAAAAACAGCAGGCCCAGCACAGATCCCCAAGGTACTCCACTATTCACCTTTCTCCATTGAGAAAAATGGCTATTTAGCCCTACTCTCTGCTTTCTATTTTTTAAGATGTTCCTGATCCACAATAGTACATTGCTTCCTATCCTATGACTTTTTATTTTAGCCAAGAGTCTCTCATGAGGGACCATGTCAAAGTCTTTCTGAAAATCCAGATACACTATATCAAACAGCTCACCTTTGTCAAACTGTTTATTCACACCTTCAAAAGAATAGAACAAATTTCCTTGGCTAAATCCATGTTAGCTTTCTCCCATTAAACCATAACTATCTATATGTTCAGTAATTTTATTCTTTATAATGGTTTCTACTCTTTTGCCTGGTACTGACGTCAGGCTCACTGTTCTGTAGTTTCCCAGATCACCCTGGAACACTTTTTAAAAATTGGCATTACATTGGCCATTTTCTAATCTTCAAGTACTACAGATGTTCATAGGAGGTCTGCAATCTCATATTTCAGTTCTTTCAACACCCTTGGATGTATACCATCTGGTCCAGGTTATGTGCTACTCCTTAGTTTATCAAATAATTGTAATACTGCTTTCTGGTTTATCAAAATTTGTTTGGGATGGGTAACTTCTCTACATCTTCTTCAGTAAAGACCGAAGCAAAGAATTCATTCAATCTCTCTGCTATGGCCTTTTCCTCCCTTGGCACGCCTTTTAACCCTCTATCATCTAATGGTCCAGCTGACTTTCTCACAGGTTTTTAGCTAAGAATATACTTGAGAAAGTTTTTATTGTGCATTTTTGTTTCGATGGCAAGCTTTTTTTCAAATTCTCTCTTTGCCTACCTTATCAATGACTTGCAGCTAACTTTCCATTGCTGTGTTGTTTCCTGTTTTCATCATATGGCTCCTTTTTCCATTTCCTGAAAGATGCTTTTTTGGCTACAACAGTCTCTCTGACCTCACCTTTAAATCATGCTGGCAGTTTTTTGGCCTTCTTTCCACCTTTCTTAAAGTGTGGAATACATGTGATCTGGGCTTCCAAGATGGTAGTTTTAAACAAAACCCATGCTTGATGTAAAACTTTAACCTTTGCAGTTGCTGCTTTTACTTCTTTCTTAACTATTTTCCTCATTTTATCATGGTGCACCCTGAGCCAGTGCCTCACTGGCTCACCTATAAAGCCAGCCCTGAAAGGCAGGAGGTCAAAGAAATACTTTTGTCTGGCAACTTGGAGCTATATTGATGGGAAACCAGAAATTCAAAAATGTGCTGATTGCATGGTGTAGCTATAAGTAACTTGGGAACACTGGGTGGTAGGGGAAAGGTATTAGATGAAAGTGTTCAGATGTTGCTGTAAATGGACTGGTAATGCAGAACTTGTTCTCATAAATATAGTCACTATTCTTTAGTGACTATAGTAGCCTAAGCTGGAAAAATCCAAATTTGCTAATTCAATGAATAACAAAGGGTTTAGAAGAAGATCTGTTCAGATGGCAGAAGAGACGGCTAAGGGTGGAATGCACTGAATGGATACATATAGGTTTGAAAGGCTGAAAGACTTATGTAGAATTATTTTTGAGATATCTAGTGACCCTTGCCAGGAGAGCAAAAAAGAGGTCCATGTTTTTGCAGAGAAATAATGGTACAGAGAAAAGCTTAAAGGTGAAGAGATACATTAGGAAAGGTATTCCTGGGGAACCTCATGCTCTGATATGTATGATTGTAAGCAGAGCTCGGGCAGAAATAGATCTGAACGCAGTACCATCGTAGGTTACTGGAAGGAGGAAAAAAATGACCAACTGGTGGAGGCACTTATAACAGACATGAACAGGGCATGTCCTGACGATATAAAGTTCCGCAAGAGTGCTGATTCGTATTTGCAGGAGACATTGTGCAATATTCTAGTAGCTTATGACTCTTTCTTATATTGCCCAATGTGTTGTATTTCCAGCTCATTGAAACTCTGCTGAGACTTGTCTACTCCCTTCTTCTAGTGTCTACTATATGTTATATATGGTACTCTATTATTTTATCCCTTAATGTCTATTCACATCTGAGCCCACTGTCAACGTGCAGACTTTATTTTGGACATGCGGTAACCACTTGTTTAATTCTTATAGTTTTAATTACTTTGACTTTTCCAGACTGCCCTTTAACAGTATTCTTTAAATTATGGCTTCTTTTGGTTGTTTTAAAAAGTCGAAACCCTATTACATCATGACCCAACACAAAACCTTCCACTTGTCGTGTAGACTGTGATCCCTTCAAGCCAGAAACAGGCAAACCCTGGGAAAACTATACAAAACAACCACAAATATTTGAAGCCTGCATTGTCCCTGCAGTTTAACACTCATCTCAAAGCTTAAGGCATTTCTCCTTTCAGTTTTATTCTTTCATTAGTCCAAGGCGTGCTAATTAATTGGAATTTTCCAGGGCTTTTGTTGCTCTGACAAAAATAGCTTCATTCCTTCAAGTTAAAGAGGGTCTCGCTACCTTCCAAAGGCCAGCACAAAGCCACTGAGGAATAAGAGGTAGGATTAAGCCCATTCTGAATGATTCAAGCCCTGTAAAGACTTCTCCAGTCCCTGCCCTTGATCCACATCTTTGCCAAAACTGATTTATGGCAATTGACATCTTAACCACAACTTTTATTTATAATAAGAGGAGGCTGTTTAATCACTATTTGAGATCTGAAATTAGCAGTTGAAGTTCAGTAACAAAGATTTGTTTAATACTACAATGCAGATGGAATTTTAATTACTATAAGTGAGGGGGAAAGATTGTGGAGAATATTGGAAAGTTGCACACTAGCAATAACCCATGGAAACTTCTCAAATAACCTGCTACTGCAAGTGACGGGATGTATCAAAAAATGCCTCGATGTAAAACTTGTTTCAGTTTTGTCTTGGTGTTTTTCACAGTGACACGAAGATGGTAATTCTATAACAGCCACGTATGTGAGGAGGCATCTATTTTTAGCCTATTTTATAAAGGCACATGGAGTGGAGGAGTAGCCTAGTGGTCAGAGCAACTGCCTAGTACCCAAAAGATCAAGTGTTCAATTCCAACAGGCACTCCTTGTGACCTTGGGCAAGTCACTTTGCCCTCCATTGCCTCAGAAGAAAAGGCTGGTAATCTTGCCAAGAAAACCCAGAGGTAGCTGGGTCACTATGAGTCAACACTGACTTGATGGCACAAAAATAAAGACACATACATTAGGTGTTTAAAAGGCATATTTAGTGCATGTTAATCAAAGTTGACACATGTTCAGTGCTGCCACAGCCCTTTAATTTCTATGGGCCATCACATCACTCAGGGCTGGCACTAGACATGTTTGGGCATGTTCCCCGCACATGGGCCTGCTCCACCAGAGGCCCCACACTCAGTGAGTCTCTCTCCTTTGGCCTCTCCCCAGTTCTGCTGCCGCTGCCACTGCCACTGCTATCATCATCCTTCCAGCTGCCGCAATTGCCATCCTCTCAGCCTCCCCGTTGCTGCCGTAATCGCTATTCTCCCACCCTCCTGCTGCTGCTGCCAAAAGACATGGGGACCTTTTCTATCTGCCCTGCCAGTCCCGCCCCTCTGAAACAGGAAGTACACATCAGAGGGACAGGATCAGCAAAGCTATCGGGCAGCACATGGAAAGAAGAAGGTCCTGTTGCAAATAAATAAATAAACTGCAGCCATCAGAGCAGGCCCAAACGTTTCTGCTGCCCAGGCAGAAGTGCTGGCCGTGCTGCTCCCCCCCCCCCCCCGAGCCATGCTGCATCCCAAGCCATGCTATCCCCCCCCCCCCATGCTGGGTTACGCTACTGCCGATTCTGGTGGTGGTGTCAGGGGATGCGGCTCAGCTCGGCAGCAGGCAATGTGCTTCGACACACATGGCCTGCCGTTTTGATCCCCTTCAGACATAACTTCAGGGGTTCAGAAGTGGCAGGCTATGTGTGCCGAGGTAAATGGCCTGTCACTAAGCCTAGCCATCCCCCTCCCCTGCCGCTGAAGCACATGGTCTACCGCCCAAGGCATCTACTTAGCCTGCTTAGTGGACTGGCCAGCCCTGGCAGCCATCCACCACCCACAGTATGGTAAGCTTCAGCTGACAAGTGTGTGAGATGGGAGGCATTGTGTGGCCGAGCTAGTTCCCAAGCTGCTACATAAGAACATAAGACATGCCATACTGGGTCAGACCAAGGTCCATCAAGCCCAGTATTCTGTTTCCAACAGTGGCCAATCTAGGTCATATGTACCTAGCAGTTTTCCCAAGGGACACAGGTTCCACAATGCTTGTATTGGTTCAAGCATTGATATCCTGGGTCCCTTCTTAATAATGGTTTATGGACCTTTCCTCCAGGAACTTGTCCAAACCTTTTTTAAACCCAGCTACACTAACAGCCTTTACTACATCTTCCGGTAACATATTCCAGAGTTTGATTACACGTTGAGTGAAAAAATATTTTCTTTTATTAGTCTTAA
Organism: Ichthyophis bannanicus; assembly: GCA_033557465.1. Classification (NCBI taxonomy): domain Eukaryota; kingdom Metazoa; phylum Chordata; class Amphibia; order Gymnophiona; family Ichthyophiidae; genus Ichthyophis; species Ichthyophis bannanicus. The sequence goes on from CM066034.1 coordinate 938,916,665, forward strand.
ATAGTTTACCCTGTAGCTTCATTGCATGTCCCCTAGTCTTTCTATATTCTGATAAGGTAAACAATCGATCTATGTTTACCCGTTCCACTCCGTTCATTAATTTAAAGACTTCTATCATATCTCCCCTCAGCCGTCTCTTTTCCAGGTTAAAGAGCCCTAACCTTTTTAGCCTTTCTTCATAGGAGTATCCTTCCATCCCCTTTACCATTTTGGTGGCTCTTCTCTGAACCTTTTCTAAAATTGCTATATCCTTTTTAAGATACGGCGACCAGAATTGCACACAATATTCAAGGTGCGGTCTCACCATGGAGTGATATAGAGGCATTATAATATCTTTTGTTTTATTTTCCATTCCTTTCCTTATCATACCTAGCATTCTATTTGCTCTCTTGGTCGCTGCTGCACACTGGGCCGAGGGTTTTAACATGGTATCCACAATGACGCCTAAATCTTTTTCCTGGGTGGTGGTTCCTAATGTGGAACCCTGCATCGTGTAACCATAGTTTGGGTTGTTCTTCCCTAGGTGCATAACCTTGCACTTGTCCACATTAAATTTCATCTGCTATTTTGATGCCCAGTCTTCCAATTTATCAAGATCCTCTTGCAATTTTCCACAATCCTCTTGGGTTTTAACAACTTTAAATAGTTTTGTGTCATCTGCAAATTTGATAACCTCACTCGTTATTCCACGTTCCAGGTCATTTATGAATATGTCAAAAAGCAGCGGACCCAGCACAGATCCTGGGGTACACCACTATTCACCTTTCTCCATTGGGAAAATTGGCCATTTAGCCATACCCTCTGCTTTCTATCTTTTAACCAGTTCCTGATCCACAATAGTACACTGCCTCCTATCCCATGACTCTTTAGTTTTGCCAAACGTCTCTGATGAGGGACCTTGTCAAAGGCTTTCTGAAAGTCCAGATACACAATATCACCCGACTCACCTTTGTCCACCTGATTATTTACTCCTTCAAAAAAACATAACAGATAAGTAAGACAAGATCTTCCTTGTCTAAAGCCATGTTGGCTGTCTCCCATTAGGTCATGACTATCTACATGCTGAGTAATTTTATTCTTTATGATGGTTTCTACCATTTTTCCCGGTACTGATGTGAGGCTCACCGGTCTGTAGTTTCCCGGATCACCCCTGGAACCCTTTTTAAAAATTGGTGTTACATTGGCGATCCTCCAATCTTCAGGTATTAGAGATGATTTTAATGATAGTTCACAGATTACTAATAGCAGGTCTGCAATCTCATATTTCAGTTCTTTCAACACCCATGGATGTATACCATCCGGCCCAGGTGATTTGCTACTCTTCAGTTTATCTAATAGTTGTAATACATCTTCCCGATGTATCGATATTTCCTTCAATTCTTCCGCACCTTTAAATACCACTTCAGTCATGGGTAACATCCCTACATCTTCCTCAGTAAAGACTGAAGCAAAGAATTCATTCAGTCTCTCCGCTATCGCCTTGTCGCCTCTTAGTGCTCCTTTAATACAATGATGCTGCTCATGATGCTATTCTTGAGGAACTAGCTAAACTAAAAGCAGACAAAGCAATGGGGCTGGATGGGATGCATCTGAGAGTACTGAAGGAACTTGGGGAAATTCTGGCAGCTCCACTGTTTGACCTTTTCAATGCTTCTTTAGAGTTGGAAGTGGTCCCAGAGAACTGGAGAAAGGCACGTGAGGTCCCTTGACACAAAAGTGGAAGTAAGAATGAGGTTGAGAACTACAGCCCAGTTAGTCTGACCTCTGTGGTGAGTAAATTAATGGAAATGCTGCTAGAACAGAGGATAATTAGGTTTCTGGAGTCCAGTGGATTGCAGGATCTGAGGCAATATGGGTTTATTAGATGTAGGTCTTGTCAGACAAATCTGATTGATTTCTTTGACTGGGTGACCAGAAAATTGGACCAAGGGAGAGCTGTAAATGTGGTATACTTAGATTTCAGTCTTTGACACTGTTCCACATAGGCAACCTATAAATAAATTGAACACCCTAGTGATGGACCCTAAAGTGACTGACAGGGTTAAAAATTGGTTGAATGGGAGGCAACAAAGGGTAGAGGTAAATGGAGTGCACTCTGAGGAGAAGGATCTTATCAGTGATGCGCCATGGGGATCTGCCCATTTTTGGAGACCAATGATGGTGCTTTTGGGCATGTATTAATGCTGTTTGCACTATTGCATGCTCTCATTCTGAGACTGCCTAATTATTGACAGGGATATGTTTTGCATTTTGCTATAGAAAACCTTTGCAAATATATTCTGTCCCATCATACTGGCACCTGGTGACACTGTGGTCATCCCTACAATCTAGGTACTAACCAGGCATTCATGTCCTCCCAGAATTGCAGATGAACAAACCAGAGCCTGCTGTGCAACACTCAAACAACACACATACACTCTCACTTGCAGTCACAAAAAATATACTTCTGCCAAAAAGATGCCCTGAACCTATCAAGGATAGCTGATCTGCATTTCTCACCCAAACAAGAATCATTTCCATACTCACTCACATACTATCCTTACATCAGCAGTCCCATTTTTCAGAACATAGGAATTGTTAAGGAATCCCAGATTAGCTCCTTTAGCACAAACAGCAAATGTCAGCATAGCCAGAATAAACCTATTGCTCTTCTTATTAATTCTGTAGGGATGTTTATTAATGTTTTTTTACATTACAACCTTGCCTCACTTCTGCTTTCTGTTCTTTAAAACTGAATCTCATGTTTTTCCAGACTGCAGACACACAAGTTCAAAACATACTTGTCACAACCATTCTTCAATATGGGATGCACCGAAGGGCAGAGCAGACGTTTTTCTAAGTCCTGGCCTTATTTCACGTTTCCTCGGGGATGTCTGCAGGGATATTGAAAACGTATATGAGCATTTCCTGAATACGCTATCTCCAGGAACAAGCAGGAATGAGTCTTCACATATGGGTACGTCGGTACCGACGGAGCCTGCGCGGGAACGCTTCCCAGCGTCCAATCAAAAAGCTTTTGGAAGCATCCCACCACGCCTGCATGCTGCCTTCCCGCCTTTCCCAACTGCCTCTCCTCAGTTTTCGTTTTTCCATGGAGCCGGCAGGACGTCCTCCTGTCACCGCAGAAAATTCTTCTTTTAATTCTTTAGTTTTCTTGTGGTCGCGGCTGTCTTCCCCGACGCCACCGGTACCGCCGGTGTTTCTTTTTCTTTTCTTGTAAAATTTTTTCCTTTTAAGGGAATATTTTTTCTTCTGAGTGTCTTACGGTTTTTCAGGCCTTCTAGGCCTCTCCATGTCCTTCATGGAACCACCAGCCACTTTCTCCAAGAAATGTTGAAACTGTGGCGGTACAACTTTATTTTTAGACTCCCAAAATTGGTGTCTAACCTGTTTGGGTCCTGACCTTTTTCCTCCGGAGCCCTCGGGCAACAGTATTGTGAGAAGAGATTTTCAACATCGAGTTTCCCTCGATATGAGGTTCCCTTCCAGCTTCAGGGCACCGACCATTTCTTCTTCTACACAGGATCAGGTAACCCACAAACAGTCTGTTAAGACTAGCCAACCCTCGAGTGGTAGGTCTCATGCACAGCATGTAGACGGCTCCGGCCTTGCCCTCGAGGGCCCATTGGCTTCAAAACCCCGGCGGGAGTCTTCGGCCTCCAAAGCCTATGTGGGGTTTCAGGTTGTTCCTGGGGCTCACCCCTCACAGAACATACCTGAGCCATGCCCGGTGGTGGTATCCGCTTTGAGCGGTACCGATACCCCGGCATCGGCACTGGTGTTGGACGAAACACTCCTCACCAGGGATCGTCGTCTGGCGTCCTCGGTACCTACGGGACCGGTGGATACGTTCCAGACTGACTTTCCAGTATCGGTACCGGCACCGATACTACCACCGACGTCGGTACCCTCCAGATGTGCATCGATAGACTTGCTTCCTTCGATGCCGAGTCTGGAATCGATCTCTAGTCTGGAAGACTGGGTACCGACACGTCTTGGTACCGACACCTATCGGTACCAAGGTGATTGCCGAAGGCTTTCGGTTACCTCGGTACCGATTGGGCTGTCACTGATTGCTGCTCCGCTGTCGGTGTCGGGTCCGGTTCCGACAACGGTACCGGTATCGGTATCAGTACCGGTATCCACAGTAGCATCGTGGCCAGCTCCTTTCATGCTTCTTTCAACAGGATCGCTCCCTTCTATACCAAGTTTGGAGTCGATACCTGGCATGGACGATGTGCTACTGACTGTCGCTGGTCCTGACCTCCAGTACCAGCGTCCATCCGTTAAGGATCCCATACTGCACTGTGCAGGATCCTATATTCCTAAATACTCAGATAGATCCTTCGGTGCCCAGGCTAGTTCCTCAGATCTAACCTGTCCAAGGGAGGTTCTCTTTGGAGATCCTTCTTTTCAGAGTTTCCTCTGGGATATGGCAAGATCACTTGCCATTTCTATCCCTGGACATGATCCTACACAAGGCTCTGTTTCTACCGAAGCAAAGGAAAACATAATGCTTCCTTTGCATCATTCCTTGCAGGATCTTCTTTTAAGAATGTGGGAAGCACCTTTAAGGGTACCCCCACCTTCCAGAGCAACTGATCTCCTATATCAGGTGCCCCCCTCTCCAGGTTTTCAAAAGACTCAACTTCCTCATCATTCCATTGTAGTGGAATCAGCAATGAGGCGGGTGAAGAGTAAGAAAAAGCACTCTTCTTATCCGCCAGGTCGTGAGTCTAAGACACTAGATGCCTTTGGACGTCAAACCTTCCAGACATCCATGCTTTCAGCAAGAATTCTCTCATATATTTTTTATATGAGCCTATCTCTTGAGGAGGTCACAAAGAAATTACATCTTTTGACTCCTTTTCTTTCAGAACCCAAGAGTGCAGACTATTCCTCACTGCTTAGTCATATTCAAAATATCTCTTGGTTTCTTACTCGTGCTTCCCTAGACTCATTTGAGTCTGTTAGCAGGACTTCTGCTATAGCTATAGGGGCACGACGTAGAGCCTGGCTCCAAGCTTCAGACTTCAGACAAATGGGCACAACAAAGACTGTCCTTGCACTGGAGAAAATCTCTTCAATAAGGAGTATTTACGTCAGGTTTCTCAGTGGTCCACTGACTTAGCTGTTTCTAAGGGCTGTTTTTTGCCTTCTTCTTTCCCAGTAGGTAGGAAATGTCCTACCAAACTTTCTTCCCCTAGGGGGAGAAGATTTTATTCATCTTCTACCCATCATACAGATGTTCCCAAACAGGGGAAACATTGCCCTGGTCTGAAGAATCCAAACTCTCACCAGGCTCAGCAAACCCAGCATCCGCAGGGTTTCTGATTAATCACATATTTTTTGTGCCTCTTGGGGTTTAGAACCTGCAGTTGGCTTCTTCTCAATAGAAGCCTTCCACTGCTTTCATTCTAAACTCTAGGCATGGATCTCTTTTCACAAGACATCCATTTTTCTCTGTTATACGAGTTCTTAGGATGTTCATGCCTATAGGTCACAGCTTTCTCCTCTTCTTCCTGCTAGGGAAAGAGGTTTAACAACTATCAAACAATAGTTTTCTGTACCAGCATGAATTTTTCCTTTCTACAGACTTACCACATTGTAAGTCTCCATTCAGCTCCATCTTCTCTACCCTCTTATCAAGCATTTCCTCTGTAAGAGTGGTACTATTACACTGGAGGGCTTCTCTTCAGCCCTTCTAGTTTTGTCACTATTCCAGTGTGGAGTTTTCCTCTCTGAGTTAACTCCTCCTTCTTCTTTTTTTTTTTTTGCTTTGGGGGCAGCTTATCAGACAGCTCCAGAGTTTCTTACTCCTGTTCTGTCTGTTCTTTCTGTTTTTAAACAGAAAGATTCTTTCTGCTGTCTTACTAGCAGCTGCCCATGCAGGAGCCCTAGTGACTGGACCACTGGTTCTTCTCCACAAGCATCCAGAATTGTCCTCCACTACATTCTTTCTGGCCTTAGTAGTGACTCCAAGACAGTGGATTCATCTTTCTTGGCAAATCTTATCACTACAGGCTTCTCGGATTGTTTTCTGTTCTTGCCATCTCCAATTCCCTTGGGTTTGGCAGCACAGTCGATGTAGCTACTGGCTTTCCAGTAGCCAATTCTATCTCCTAATTCTCCTGCATTATTCTCTCTGCAATCCTACAGAGAAGCTTTCCACTATGGGCCCTTGCTAGAGAGCATTAGGATTTTCTCAAACAGCTGTCCTAGATGTTTGGAAAAGGCTCCCTCAGTCATGCCCCTCATGACTGGAAGGGTTCTTCCTACCCTACTATCTCCTTTTTAAAACAAAGGACATGGCCTTCTCTTACGTGAAAGCTTAAAGAGTTGTTCAATTCCCTCGTTTGGTCCTCAGGAGTCCCATAAGAACATAAGAACATAAGAAATGCCATACTGGGTCAGACCAAGGTCCATCAAGCCCAGTATTCTGTTTCCAACAGTGGCCAATCTAGGTCATATGTACCTAGCAGTTTCCCCAAGAGACACAAGTTCCACAATGCTTGTACTGGGTCAAGCATTGATATCTTCGGTCACTTCTTAATAATGGACCTTTCCTCCAGGAACCTGTCCAAACCTTTTTTAAACCCAGCTACACTAACAGCCTTTACTACATCCTCCGGTAACAAATTCCAGAGTTTGATTACACGTTGAGTGAAAAAATATTTTCTTTTATTAGTCTTAAATAGTTTACCCTGTAGCTTCATTGCATGTCCCCTAGTCTTTCTATATTCTGATAAGGTAAACAATCGATCTACGTTTACCCGTTCCACTCCGTTCATTAATTTATAGACTTCTATCATATCTCCCTCAGCCGTCTCTTTTCCAAGGTTAAAGAGCCCTAAACCTTTTACCCTTTCTTCATAGGAGTATCCTTCCATCCCCTTTACCATTTTGGTGGCTCTTCTCTGTACCTTTTCTAAAATCGCTATATCCTTTTTAAGATACGGCGACCAGAATTGCACACAATATTCAAGGTGCGGTCTCACCATGGAACGATATAGAGGCATTATAATATCTTTTGTTTTATTTTCCATTCCTTTCCTTATCATACGTGCATTCTATTTGCTCTCTTGGCCGCCGCTGCACACTGGGCCGAGGGTTTTAACATGGTATCCACAATGACGCCTAAATCTTTTTCCTGGGTGGTGGTTCCTAATGTGAAACCTTGCATCGTGTAACCATAGTTTGGGTTGTTCTTCCCTAGGTGCATAACCTTGCACTTGCCCACATTAAATTTCATCTGCCATTTTGATGCCCAGTCTTCCAATTTATCAAGATCCTCTTGCAATTTTTCACAATCCTCTTGGGTTTTAACAACTTTAAATAGTTTTGTGTCATCTGCAAATTTGATAACCTCACTCGTTATGCCACTTTCCAGGTCATTTATGAATATGTCAAAAAGCAGTGGACCCAGCACAGATCCCTGGGGTAAACCACTATTCACCTTTCTCCATTGGGAAAATTGGCCATTTAGCCCTACCCTCTGCTTTCTATCTTTTAACCAGTTCCTGATCCACAATAGTACACTGCCTCCTATCCCATGACTCTTTAGTTTTGCCAAAAGTCTCTGATGAGGGACCTTGTCAAAGGCTTTCTGAAAGTCCAGATACACAATATCAACCGACTCACTTTTGTCCACCTGTTTATTCACTCCTTCAAAAAAACAAAACAGATTAGTAAGACAAGATCTTCCTTGTCTAAAGCCATGTTGGCTGTCTCCCATTAGGTTGTGACTATCTACATGCTGAGCAATTTTATTCTTTATGATGGTTTCTACCATTTTTCCCAGTACTGACGTCAGGCTCACCGGTCTGTAGTTTCCCGGATCACCCCTGGAACCCTTTTTAAAAATTGGTGCTACATTGGCGATCCTCCAATCTTCAGGTATTAGAGATTATTTTAATGATAGTTCACAGATTACTGATAGCAGTTCTGCAATCTCATATTTCAGTTCTTTCAACACCCTTGGATGTATACCATCCGGCCCAGGTGATTTGCTACTCTTCAGTTTATCTAATAGTTGTAAGACATCTTCCCGATGTATCGATATTTCCTTCAATTCTTCCGCACCTTTAAATGCCACTTCAGTCATGGGAACATCCCTACATCTTCCTCAGTAAAGACCGAAGCAAAGAATTCATTCAGTCTCTCCGCTATCGCCTTGTCGCCTCTTAGTGCTCCTTTAACCCCTTTATCATCTAATAGACCAACTGACTCTCTCACAGGTTTTTTGCTACGAATGTACTTGAAAAGGTCTTTATTTCGCGTTTTTGATTCTGCAGCAAACTTCTTCTCAAATTCTCCCTTTGCCTGCCTTATCAACGCCTTGCATTTGACTTGCCAGTGCTTGTGCTGTTTCCAGGTTTCGTCGTTTGGCTCTTTTTTCCATTTCCTGAAAGATGCTTTTTTGGCAACAACAGCCTCTCTGACCTCACCTTTAAACCATGCTGACAGTTTTTTGGACTTCCTTCCACTTTTCTTAAAGCGTGGAATACAGCTGGTCTGGGCTTCCAAGATAGTATTTTTCAACAACACCCAAGCTTGATGTACGTCTTTAACCTTCGCAACTGCTCCTTTTAGTTTTTTCTTAACTGTTTTCCTCATTTTATCACAGTCTCCCTTTCGAAAGTTAAAAGGTAGTACTGTGGATTTCCTTACTATCCTTCCTCCACTAATTAAATCAAAGGTGATCATGCTATGATCACTATTGCCAAGTGGCCCCAACACCCTTATCTCTTGCACTAGATCTGGTGTTCCACTAAGGACTAGGTCTAATATGGCTTCCCCTCTGGTCGGTTCATGAACCAGCTGCTCCAAGAAGCAGTAATTTATTTCATCTAGGAACTTTATCTCCCTAGCATGTCCTGACGTGACACTGACCCAGTCGATACCGGGGTAATTGAAATCACCCATTATTATTACTGCGCTGTAACTTTTGTTAGCTTCCTTGATTTCTTTGAGCATTTCATCATCCATTTGGTCATTCTGGCCAGGCGCTCGATAGTACACCCCCACTGCCATTGACTTCCCCCTTTTATATGGAATTTCAATCCATATAGATTCTATAGCAGATTTTGTTTCCTGCAAAACTTTAATCCTTTCTGAGTCAATGCCCTCTCTAACATAGAGCGCAACCCCTCCACCAATTTGATCAGCTCTATCATTACGATATAGTTTGTACCCAGGTATCACAGTGTCCCACTGGTTGTCCTCCTTCCACCATGTCTCTGATATTCCAATCAGGGAATATGCTCTTTTTTCCTTGCAGCTCGTCCTCATGGTATCCTAATCCTTCATGGACAGTGCATATTTAGCTAAAGAACACATGATACCCTTTTTGTCCCTCAAGTAGGTCAACATGGTATCTCATTCCTATGCGTCTTCTGTCCATTTACCATGCCAGAGTTCTGGAGGACTCTGGACTTGCTGCCTGCAGACTGATATTATCCTCTGCTTTTCACGTAACCATCCTGGTTATTTCACTGGCTAGCATTCTTGCAGCAATCTAGTCTGTTCCTTGTCAGGGAGATTTTTCCCCTGACTCCTTCCATCATAACCAGGGGGAATAGATTCTCTATATATCTTCTCAAGTAGGTTCCACCTTCTTGCTATTAGATGAATCTTTCCTCTTCACATCTCCTATGTGAATATACTTTCTATAGGCATATCTCTGTCTGCTTAATTGCAGACACTTATATTTAGGCCTATATATTCATATCTATATATATATATTGTGACACGGAAGATCTGCCCTGTGCCTTTAAAACACAGAAATCTGCTGGGTTTAGCTCAGATTCTGACAGGCAGGGAGATCAAAAGCTTTCCAGTTACCATAGGCAACCAAAACAGGCTGAGACACGAGGTCTGAAGTCACGCCTAGCTAGCAAACACTCCCCAGTTAATCAGGAAAACAGTTTTCACATGGGCAAGAAAACACCCCTAAACCTGTATAAAAAACGTCCAAAGCAAACAGAGTTAGAGCAGAGAGATCAGGGAGATCTCGGAGAGCAGGAGGTTCACGAGGAACAGGAAGCTGCAGAAGCTTGGCAAGTAAGAGGAAACTTGCAGGTCTCAGACGGAGGTTCAGAATACTCCGATGCTGACTCTGAATTACCTGACCCTTGGAGCAGAAAGCCAAGGAGGAATTTGCAAAGGGAAACAAAGCTACCTGCAACAAGAGAGATTAGTTACAGGAAACACTCACCTCTGACGCAGTGTGATTTTCCCAGGCACAGAGCTCAGTGGAAGGAACGTGAGGCAGCTGGTACGAAACCATATATATTTGAAAAGCAGAGCTGCTTGAAATTCTTACAACCCTGTGAGAGGGAAAGTAATTCGGTTGAAGATATTTGTATGAGTGATGAGGATGAATGTATGTCTCTAAAACCCTGCAGAAGACTTCCAAGAGAAAAGTCTGTCAGGACCAGAACAGGACAGTGTTATGAGCTAATGCCAGGCACAAGAGGTAGGAGATTGAAAAGCTACAAAGAGAAAGCAGGTTTAAACAGAGCTGTTTCTCTGTCCTGCTTTTACAAGCTGTCTGATAACTACCTGCCTTATTGTGGAGAGGGCTGTGATGAGAGTTCAGAGACTGATTTGAGGAGGTTTCAAACTTTCTGCCCTAGAGAAAATAATGTGGTTGAAGAACCAATGATTACAGAACTAAGTAGCTTAAATCCCTGTATTGAGGACATGGATTGCTCTTTGTTAATGGCTGATATAAGTTCTCTGCGCTAGCTAAAGACAAGAGTGCCTTGTAGAGAGCTGAATGAGCACAGAAGAGACTGTCAGCATTTTCATCTAGTTTCTGTTCAATGTAATTACTGTTTTTGTTCAAGCGAGAAGCTGTGTTTTGTTTTCACCTTCAGTTTGCCAGAAGCATGGCTGTATTTTGAGTTCTTGTGTTTTGTACTGTTTTTGAAAATCTAAACCCCGGGAGGGGAATAAAATCCTTCTTAAAACCTGACCACTCAGTCTCAACTACTCCTTTTCATAAAGAAAGGTCAGGCCCAGCAGTGTGACTGGTTGCCTACGCCTCAGTCCAGCCACTGCTGGTGACAATATCTATAGATATATATGTCTGTCATTTGTGTATGTATATGATTTGCCCTTCTATATCTCACTATAGATATATATTCTTATATGTCTATCTATATATCTATATGTATGTGTATATATATATATATATATATATATATGTGCATCTGTCGAGATATTTATTATAGGTAGATATGTATTTACATACTTATCTATCTGACTGTCTATGCTCATATAGATATATATGTCTCTATATGATTCTGACAGTTGGGCTCTACCCATACCCATGCTGTTCCAGCATGTTTGGGGTGCTACACACACAACCACTGCCGTGGTAGTTAGCAACATTTCTACCATAACCTTAAAGGTTAGGTACCCCTGAAGCTCTCCATGTTCCAGTATCTTTCCTAGCTACCACCAGTTAGGAAAGACATTGCAGATCTTCAGTTACTCTGAGGCTCTAACGCCTCAGACACCTGTCCTTTCTTTTTGGGATACAAGGTTTTTTCCATACCCCTTCTTCCCACAAGGACTAGGCCGGTTTGTCCAAATTGATCAGCCTTTCCTCTTTTTGCTCCTAAGAGTGAGCCACTCTGCAGCCAAAAGAGTTTGGGCTTTTTCCATAAAGCCTACCGTCTTTGTACTACCCCAGTTGATCCCTGGGGTTACCTCTCACCTTTCAGGATTCTGACCTCCACTGTTTTTTTCCAACAGGTTTATTACCTCCACTTCACAGTGAGGTCCTCCTTGAGGTTCCTCTACTGGATCCCCAGTAGATCTCATGAACCTCCTTACTTTTCTCCAATCCTGTTAGGGGAGGTCCATACTGCAATATTTCATTTTCAATATATTTGATGATAATTGTCATCCACACAAGGACTTCTTGTCTGCAGTCCTATGCTAGGTTAGCTGTCTTTTACAGCACCTTTCTGTTTCAACTCCTTCCCTCCATCCTGAGGATGCCTGGCCATATGAGGTGTAGCATGTTCCAATCCATAACATGCTGGGACTCCAGGCATCTTAGCTTGGGAGTCCCCATATGTGAAGACTCATTCCTGCTTGTTCCTGGAGATAGCACAGTTACTTACCTGTAACAGTTGATCTCTGGGAACAGCAGGAATAAGTCTTCACAACCCACCTACCTCCCCTAGGAGTTGTATTCTCTATCTCTATCTTTCCCTTCTCTCTCTCTCTCTCTCTTTGTCTCAGCTTTAAAACTTAACTGAGGAGAGGCAGTTGGGAAAGGCGGGAAGGCAGCACGCAGGCGTGGTGGGATGCTTCCAAAAGCTTTTTGATTGGACGCTGGGAAGCATTCCCGCGCAGGCTCTGTCGGTACCGACGTACCCATATGTGAAGACTTATTCCTGCTGTTCCCAGAGATCACCTGTTACAGGTAAGTAACTGTGCTTTATATGTCTCCGTGGCTGTCCACGCTCCTGTTTTGCCCCTTCTAGGCACGTTCTGAGATCCCTTTGCTAGCACCGTGACCATGCACATCAGCAGTGTCTCAGAATACGGTTGGGGACATATTCACCAGATAAACGTCCCTGCTGCACGAACAAACCCCATATTTGTGTTATGGAATGACCTATATAATTTCTGCACAGTTCTGCATTTTGTGTGATGCTTTTTCTTTTAAATAGACCTATTGCAGACAGCAAGTGTTGTAATTTACCTCAGAAGCTTTCTTATGTTGATTTGTGGGTACAGAACCTACTGCATCCCCAAGCCTGACCTTTCATGAACTACAAGGTTAGACTGTGGCACAGGAATGCATGACAGGAGCAGTCAGGTGGAAGGAATTTGCCCACAACAATTTATCCTTGCATTACACATTGTTTTGTATCTGATGTAGACTGGACTTTGCAACTGAAAACTAAGTCTGCAATAATGGAATCCCGAGCAGTAGAACCATGATATTTTTATGGAATATTGTTCACTGCCTTTATGCCAGTGAGTAAAATGAGATGATAAAATTCTTTTTTTTTTTTTTTTAAATTCTTTATTTTCGTTTTATAACAACAAAGGAAAAGGAAGACATACAGCTAAAAGACAGATACAGAAAGTGTAAAACATACACCAAAGTAAACCCCTGCCACCCCCCTCCCCCCTGCTTCTTCTCTAGAAAACTAATCATTCCCGAAGCGGGCGTGTACGTACATTATTGTGTTACAAAACCTAACGGTGATCTGAAACATGATGAGTGCACATTATACAGGCATGTTGGAACAATGAGCAGATTGTACATAATCATTAAGCATCTGCCATTTAGACAAGCGAGAGTGAGCTTGGACATGGGGAATAGCTCTCCGAGGTATCTGCTCATATGCACTATATAAGCAGACGAGGTTCCACCGTTCAGTGACAGCAAGTCGAGAGCTATCCTTCCAATTCCTCGTGATTAAGCATATGGCTATACCCAGCATGAAATCAAGGAGAAAGCGACCCTTCTTAGGAAGAGAGGGGACCTCCGCCACAGAGCGGAGTCCCACGATCTTCCAAGAGAGAGGCTCGTGAAGGTATAAGTTAGATTGAATACAACCCCAAACCCGCCCCCAATAAACCTGTAGTTGAGGACATTATAAATAACATGAGCGAAGGTTCCCACAGCAGTATGGCAAGACCAACACTAGTCCCTAGCAGTGATGTTCCATTTGGCTATTTTTCCTGGGGTATAAAAGCATCTGTGTGCAAAAAGGAAGAGAGTTTGGGTAACAGAGGCAGACCGGGAAACCCGCACTACTTTGCTCCAGAAAACGCTCCATTGCACAGGGGTTAAAATGGTTTGCGGTTCGCGCTCCCAGGCTTGTTGGGCTCTAAAAGTGGCCGTGTCTGTACCCTGACATAATATTTTATAAAAGTTAGAGGCTACCCCATGTGTACGACTAATAGAGTGAACTATCTCTAATAGCCCGTCCTCTGTAGGGGCAGAGGGCGGCATGATTCGAGCACTATGGAGGCAGTGTTGAAGCTGCATCAATTGAAAGTAGTGTTTCGCTGGTAACGCAAATTCCTTTTGTAATCAGAAAAGGTTGTCCAACGAGCTGCAGAGAAAAGCTGTTGGGGTGTCCAAATCTCCCTTGAGTACCAGGGTTTCCATGCTATCGCTCTATTTAGGACTTGAATTCTGGGGTTATTCCATAGCGGGAGGCCGTCCGGAGGTCAGACGTTCGGGCCCAGTGATAGAATGAGAGTGTTAAAGGCCGCAAGAGTATAATTCTGGCTGAGTTAACAGGGCTCTATCAAAGAACCAGGCCCCCGAATTCCCTTGGGGTGCAGTAGTGTGTAATTGAAGGGAAATAGCAGCATGATCTGAAATATGTTGGGAGGGAATCTTGCAGTGTCCACCTGAGAAACTAACAGTTTTGATATTAGAAAGAAGTCTATGCGAGACTGGGATTTGTGAGGGGAAGAGAGGAAGGTGAAGTCAAGCTCATTGGGGTGTAGTAACCTCCATAGATCAACTAAAACAAGATCTTTGATCAGGGAGGTAAGCGTGGTGTGAACTCTTGGGGGGACCACTTGTCCTAGGCGGCTGTTTGTCAATCAGGGGATCAAGGACTAGATTGAAATCTCCCCCAATTATCAATGAAGTATTAGCAGAGGCCTGCGCAACCTGAGCAATGGAAGCAAAAAAAAAAAAAGGCAGGGTCATCCACAGTGGGAGCGTAAAGGCATATACATGTAACTTCAAGGCTACCTATCTTGAGGTGAACTCTGGACCATCTACCTTCTGTATCTGAGCTAGTCGCTATAATAGTAGCATGCAAAGATTTCCTAACCAGTACGGCAACCCCACATTTCTTAGAAACGGCTGGGGAATAGGCGGCCACCATGTAAGGTTTAATATTGAGTTCAAGAGTTTCCTTCGAATTTAAATGCGTTTCTTGGAAAAAAAAAAAAAATCAGATCCGCAGCTTCCTGACTTAGGTAGCTTAGGATTTTCTTCCGTTTTATCGGATTATTGATTCCTTTTACGTTCAATGAGAAAATCTTACATGGTGCCATCAATCGGTAATAGACATTTTAGGTAAGGGCGCTTGAAAACATACAACATGATCAGAATCTGTGCAACAATGACATAATCACCAAGTAGGCTGGCTAATACACCCCATATTGAAAAGTATGCACCAAAGTATCTTAGAGAAGAAGCAAAACCCCCAAAGAATATGGCGACCAGATGTCTGCGGGAGGAGGCCCTAGAGAGGAAAAGAAAGACATGAAAAAAGGAAAAGAAACACCAGAGTCCATAATTAACACTGTCTCTGATACTCATCGAGGCTACTGTGGGTAGATGGAGTCGGGTCACAGATATCATCAAAAGTAAGGCAAACAAACTGCCCTCGCCAGACTCTTTGCTGGGCTGCGGCAGATCCAATATGGCAGGTACAGCGGATATGAGAATACTTGCAGGAATATTCTGGAAGTCAGCGCATCAAGTCGGCTTCTTTGGAGTCCAAAAACTCCGCTAGTAGATCAGGGTCCTCAAATGTTCTTGTCTGATTGTGAAGCGTGACTCGGAGCTTGGCCGGGTACATCAGGCCATAGCGTGCTTGTAGTTGTTGAAGCCTCGGCCGGAATTCCAGAAAGCGCTTTCGGCGGTCGACCGTGGGTTTAGCCAAGTCAGGATAGAAGGAGATCTTGTGGCTCTCAAACTCCATATGGCCCTTTGCCCGAGAGGCACTTAGAATTTGTTCCACGTGTTGATATCTCAAAAGTCGAAAAATAATAGGCCGCGGGGTCTTCCTGTTGAGCGCCATGCTTGTGGGTACACGATGAGCGCGATCGATCTCCAAATCTTTGGTAAAGGTGATTTGGAGCAGGGAAGGGAGGATCCTGCATAAAAACTCTTTCATGTCTCCCGATTCCGCTCCCTCCGGTATGCCCACGAGTCGTATGTTGTTGCGACGCGCTCTATTATTGCCATCTTCCACTTCTTTCTGCAAGGCTCGCACCTGACGTTCAACTTTGTCGAGTTTGGACAACCGGGCCGCATGGGAGTCCAATATGCTCTCCATTTTGTCCTGACGCGAAGAAAGCCCTTCTAGCTTGCTTTGCAGCACACCAAGATCTTCCCGCAGCGCTCGGAGTGCTTCACCGTTTGATTGCACAAGGTTTTTGACCCCTCTAATCTCTGCGAGGATTTCCTGCTGCATTTCGGGGCCCTCGCGCAAGGCCAGCCCCTTCTGCGGGGACGGGGGTTCAGTTTTGGAACGTTTGCCGTGAGAAGCCGCTGGAGATCCAAATTCCAGGCGCGTGGGTTTGGTCCCCGCCATCTCACCAATGTGCCCCGGCAAGATCAGAGTAGAAGTTCCAAGTATGTCCGGTGTTAATTCAGGATTCTGAGTAGGCCTCTCGGGAGCCTCAGCGTTATGCGACCATCCCGCTGGACATCAGGCTCCGCCCCCCCGAGATGATAAAATTCTTAACTGTATGTTTAAAAATGTATGTATGTATTTATATATTGCCCTCATACAACTTATATTGAAAACTGAAGTATTTCTTTACAGTATCAAAGTGTACTTACTGTATGGCAGAAAATCTATGGCTCCTCCGTGCAGCCAACCAATGGACAGAACAGGACTTTAAAGCCCTGACTGGCGCACCTGTGCCTAAAAGCCCTTAGGCGTGGCCCTTAGAGTGGACCTGAATGCCTGACTATGATCCACAGCTCTGCCACTCATCACCACCCTATGCCTGGAAACAACACCTTACCCAGACATTGGAGCCAATCTAAATCCTATGTGAGTACCCTATTGGCAACTATTAATGTACAATTACTGATCTTTGCACCCTCGCTTAACCGGACTGCCCTTACCAGCCAAGTCACACCCTCTTACAATACCAAGCCTCCACTCAAACAACTATAATGTCTAATACTACATTGCTCCTCATTATATTGCTCCTTGCCTCCCATACCTTGACACAAGCATTTACCTTCACACATCTTTCGTTATCCCCATTATACAACAGCCATTCAGCTCCAGAATCCAAATTGACATCTTCAAGCTATGAAGCAGAAATATTTACAACCTAATTCTAATCCAACCATCATCCAGGCCTCCTTCTCCACCCTTTGACTCGCCCACGAACCATCCACTAAAATACACCCTCATCAACACACGCTCAGTACTATGTGCAACTGAATCATGGCTCAAAGAATCAGATAATACCCTAGTAAACCAGCTTACCATCCCTTCCTACCAACTCTTCAACCAGCCCAGAACAACTAAGAGGTATGGAGGAGTCATCATAATTTTGAAAGAGGACCTCCAATTTAAAATCACTAACACTAGCACTACAAATGAGCTAGACATCATCACCATATCCAACACCTATTTATCAGTTTGCCTTGCATACAAAACTCCAACAACTAAATCAGCGACCTTTCTCCATTATTGGAAGAGGAAAGTTCTCACCACCACAACAATAAATGATTCATCCTGCTGGGAGTCCTCAACCTATCAACTGCATCTAAGGATCACACCATATCTTTTATCCAAGCAAAAGATGCACTCCAGTTCTAGCAGATAACTTAAAAATCAACACATACCAAGGGAGGAGCTCTAGACCTTATCTTCACTCCATCTAATTGGCCATACCAGTATCTTGCCTTAATGATCCAAAACACCCCTTCGCCTTGGTCAGACCACAACCTACTCACATTCTTCCTTCCAAACATGCCCACCCCAACCCCTCACAAAATCCCATCTTCTCAAGCATGAAGGTTCTAATCATTTGACAGAGACTCCTTCATCAGCAACATTCTACCCATGGTGCCAGTCGACCAAACAAACCTCGAGTCCTCAATTTTCCAACAGAATGACTGAATCTAATCTTACGCATCGAAATTGGGAGTTCCACCCAGAATCAAGAGACCACATCATGTTCTCTGGTACATACCCGATCTCAAAAACCTGAAGAAGAAACTAAGGCATCTAGAGTATAAATAAGGGTGTCACAAGGACACAAACAATCACTCAACATATACAGCTGCCCAGAACAATTATTGCCAACTCATTCTTATCCAAGATGATGCCAAACTCACTCTTTGCAAAAAGAAAGAATATGATACCATTAAATCTTCAATCAACCGACCCAGTGAACTTTTTGACATAGTCTTAAATCTACTCAAGAGCACATCTACTATCAAGACAGATACCCCATTGTCTCCCAACGAAATGGCATAATTTTTACAGACCAAACAAGCAACAGCCACTACAATCACCCCCAGACCAGCATGCCCACAAATGCCTCCAGTAAGCATACCATATCAAGATTTAACCCTCCATCCATCGCACAACTAGACAATATTATCTCAAGCTTTAATTGCACAACCTTTCCACTTGATCCTTACCCATTCACATGGATCACAATTTCGAGGCATGATCTTATCCTAACTATCCTGCCATTGGTCCAAACTTCACTATCTCTTGGCTACATGCCAAAGGTGCTCAAGCAAGCCTCCATCAGACCATCAATAAAAACTCATCAGCTGACCCATCTTCTCCATCCTCATACAGACCCATCTCCAGTATTCCATCATAAGAACATAAGAAATGCCATTCTGGGTCAGACCAAGATCCATCGAGCCCAGTATCCTGTTTTCAATAGTGGCCAATCCAGGTCACAAGTTCCTAGCAGTTTCTCAAAAAGACATACAGGTTTCACAATGCTTGTATTGGGGCAAGCAGTGGATTTCCCGGGCTCTCTTTAATGATGGTTTATGGACCTTTCCTCCAGGAACTTGTCCAAACCTTTTTTAAACCCAGCAACACTAACAGCTTTTACTACATCCTCCGGTAATGAATTAGAGTTTAATTATGCATCAAGCGAACAAATATTTTGTCTTATTAGTCTTAAATTGGTTACACTTAGCTTCATTGCGTGGCCCCTAGTCTTTCTAAATTTTGATGGTATAAACTATCGAGCTACGTTTACCCGTTCCACTCCATTCATTAATTTATAGACTTCTATCATATCTCCCCTCAGCCGTCTCTTTTCTAGGTTGAAGAGCCCTATCCTTTTAAGCCTCTTCTCTTAGGGGCATACTTCCATTTCATTTACCATTTTGATGGCTCTTCTCTGTACCTTTTCTATTTCCTCTATATCCTTTTTAAGATAAGGCGACCAGAATTGCATACAATATTCACGGTACAGACGCACCATGGAATAATAGAGGCATTATAATATCCTTTGCTTTATTCTCCATTCCTTTCCTTATGATTCCTAGTATTCTATTTGCCTTCATAGCTGTCACTGCACACTGGGCGGAGGGTTTCAACATGACGCCTAAATCTTTATTCTGGGTGGTGGTTCCTAATGTGGAACCTTGCATTGTGTAACCATAGTGTGGATTGTGTTTTCCAAGGTGCACAACTTTGCATTTGTCCACATTAAATTTTATCTGCCATTTGAACATCCAGTCTTCCAATTTATCAAGGTCCTCTTGCAAATTTTCACAATCCTCTTGGGTTTTAACAACTTAGAATCATTTTGTATCATCTTCAAATTTGATTACCTTACTCGTTATTCCCATTTCCAGGTCATTTACAAATATGTTAAAAGCAGCAGACCCAGCACAGATCCCTGAGCTACTCCACTATTCACCTTTCTCCATTGGGAAAATTGGTCATTTAGCCCTACCCTCTGCTTTTTATCTTTTAACTAGTTCCTGATCCCCAATAATAAACTGCCTCATATTCCATGACTTTTTAAATTTTTCCAAGGTTCTCTCATGAGGCACCTTGTCAAAGGCTTTCTGAAAATCCAGATACACTTATTGACCATCTCACCTTTGTCCACCTTTTTATTCACACCTTCAAAAAACTATAACAGATTAGTAAGACAAGACCTTCCTTGGCTAAAGCCATGTGGTTTTCTCCCATTAAACCATGACTATCTATATGTTCGGTAATTTGGTTCTTTATAATGGTTTCTACCATTTTGCCTGGTACCGACTGGTCTATATTTTCCCGGATCACCCCTGGAACCTTTTTTTGAACATTGGTGTTACATTGGCCATTCGCCAATCTTCAGGTTTTACAGATAATGTTAAGGATAGTTCACAGATTACTAATAGTAGGTCTGAAATCTCATATTTCAGTTCTTTAACACCCTTGGATGAATACCATCCAGTCCAGGTGACTTGCTACTCCTTAGTTTATCAAATACTTGTAATACATATTCCTGGTTTATCGATATTTCTTTCAATTCTTCCAATGCATCACTTTGAAATACCATTTCCGTCATAGTCTTCAGTAAAGACCGAAGCAAAGAATTCATTCAATCTCTCCACTATGGCCTTGTCCCCTCTTAGTGCCCCTTTACCCCTCTACCATCCAGTGGTCCAACTGACTCTTTCACAGCATCTTTTGCTACAAATGTACTTGAAAAAGTTTTTATTATGCATTTTTGCTTCCACAGCTAGCTTTTTTTTCAAATTCTCTCTTTGCCTGACTTATCAATGCCTTGCATCTACCTTGCCATTGCTTAGGTTTCCCATTTTCATCATTTGGCTCCTTTTTTGGTTACAACAGCCTCTCTGACCTCACTTTTAAACCATGTTGGCAGTTTTTTGGCCTTCATTCCACTCATCTTAAATTGGGGAATACATCTGGTCTGGGCTTCCAAGATAGTATTTTTAAATAATGCCTTTGCTTGATGTAAATCTTTAACCTTTGAGACTGCTCCTTTTAGTGTTTTCTTAACTATGTTCCCTATTTTATCATAGTCTCCCTTTTGAAAGTTAAAAGTTAGTACTGTGGATCTCCTTGCCATCCTCCTTCCATTTATTAAATCAAACATGATCATGCTATGATCACTACTGCCAAGTGGTCCCAACACACTTATCTCTTGCACCAGATCTTGTGCTCCACCAAGGACTAAATCCAAAATGGCTTCCCCTTTTGTCAAGTCATGAACCAGCTGCTACAAGAAGCATCCCTGGCTAAGATCATTGAGAAAGCTGTGCAAATACAAATACAGGACTACGTTGACTCCTACGCCCCCCTCAACCACCAGCAACATGGTTTCAAATCCTATCATTGTATAGAAACATTACTCACCTCTCTTCTGTACATACTAATCAAAGGAACTGAAAAAGCCTCACAGGGATTCTTCCTTATTTTTCTATACATTTTAGCAGTCATTAACTCTGTTATACATGAGCAACTCATTGCACGTCTCCACGCAATAGGCTTAAGAGAAACAGCACTATAATGGTTTAAGTCTTACCTAGATGACAGTCATCAAGCTAAAATAGGAACAGAAACCTTCTACTCTTTCAAGCTGTACCAAGGACTATCTCAAGGCTCCGCCCTATCTGTTTAATATTCAAATATTCATCCAGCATTATTCAAAGTCACAATACTGTATATCATCTGTACGCCAATGACATTTTAATCTATGCACCTTTGTCAGTTAACAATCCAAACCTCCACAATAAGTCAATGCCTTGAAGTGGCCAAACCAACACAACATGTGCATCAACCCCAACAAGACAAAAGTTCTTTGCATATCCAGAAACCATATATTTTCCCCACCAATCACCATCAGTCTGACCAACCTAACACTACATGTAAAGAAGCAAGTAAAATACATCGGCATTATACTTGATCAAAACCTCACCTTCCACACTCACATTATACAAGTCACCAAATCTGCATACTTCAGAATTTAGACAGTTCAGAACCTCCGATCCCAACACAACTTCAAAAGCATCTGCCAGGCACTCATCTCTCCAGTATTTGACTAGGCAAATATCACATACCAGATACTGTCAAAACAGCTTTACTTCCCCTTCAACTAGCACAGAACACCGCTGCAAGAATTATTACAGGTTCTACTCATCATTCATACATCACCCTGGTACTCAAGCAGCTCCATTGGCTACCCATCTACATGAGAGTTAAATATAAAGCCTCCTTCTTCATCTTCAGGTTCCTCCATAATCTCTCAACAGACATCCTTCATCCACTCATTCTCAATCTCCTTAATAACAAATAAAAAAGAAAAGCTAACCACAACCTACTGTCAGTTCCGGCCTTGTTCTCCTGTTCTAACCTCATGACCTCAAGCAGAGCCCTCTTCTGAAAACTCACCTCTTCACTGCTGCTTTTGGATCTTGTCTCACCTGATCTCATTGTTTCCTTATCTTTTACCCTTGTTTTTATCCCTGTCTACACCTTTTGTGTTGTCTGTCTTGACTAGATTGTAAGCTCTGATGAGCAGGGACTCTCTTACATGTCTGTGTGCAGTGCACACGACTTGTAGTGCAATACAAATGTTCAGTAGTAGTTGTAGTCTTCTACTATGCATCCTCTACCTGGAACTCACTCCACCCAGAGATCCATTCCTTCACAGACATTGGAGAATTTCGGTGCAAACTAAAAACCTGCCTCTTCCTAGAACACGTTGGATCGGACAACTAGGAGTATGTTTACTAAACGGCGGTAGCGGCTTCGTGCAATATCGGGGCAGCGGCTCTGATTTCACATGGAAGCCGCTACCGCCGATTAGTAAACATAAGAACATAAGAACATAAGATATGCCATACTGGGTCAGACCAAGGTCCATCAAGCCCAGTATCCTGTTTCCAACAGTGGCCAATCTAGGTCATACGTACCTAGCAGTTTCCCCAAAAGACACAGGTTCCGCAATGCTGGTACTGGGTCAAGCATTGATATCCTGGGTCCCTTCTTAATAATGGTTTATGGACCTTTCCTCCAGGAACTTGTCCAAACCTTTTTTAAACCCAGCTACACTAACAGCCTTTACTACATCCTCCGGTAACAAATTCCAGAGTTTGATTACACGTTGAGTGAAGAAATATTTTCTTATATTAGTTTTAAATAGTTTACCCTGTAGCTTTATTGCATGTCCCCTAGTCATAAGAACATAAGAACAT
This sequence comes from Ichthyophis bannanicus, assembly GCA_033557465.1. Lineage (NCBI taxonomy): Eukaryota > Metazoa > Chordata > Amphibia > Gymnophiona > Ichthyophiidae > Ichthyophis > Ichthyophis bannanicus. The sequence goes on from CM066034.1 coordinate 938,939,622, forward strand.
AAGAAATGCCATACTGGGTCAGACCGAGGTCCATCAAGCCCAGTATCCTGTTTCCAACAGTGGCCAATCTAGGTCATACGTACCTAGCAGTTTCCCCAAAAGACACAGGTTCTGCAGTGCTTGTACTAGGCCAAGCATTGATATCCTGGGTCCCTTTTTAATAGTGGTTTATGGACCTTTCCTCCAGGAACTTGTCCTAACCTTTTTCTAACCCAGCTATACTAACAGCCCTTACTACATCCTCCTCCGGTAACAGATTCCAGAGTTTGATTACACGTTGAGAGAAGAAATATTTTCTCCTATTTGTCTTAAATAGTTTACCCTGTAGCTTCATTACATGCCCCCTAGTCCTTCTATATTCTGATAGCGTAAACAATTTATCCACGTTTATCCGTTCCACTCCATTCATTAATTTATACACCTCTATCATATCTCCCCTCAGCCGCCTCTTTTCTAGGTTAAAGAGCCCTAACCTTTTTAGCCTCTCTTCATAGGAGTAGCCTTCCATCCCCTTCACCAATTTGGTGGCTCTTCTCTGTACTTTTTCTAATAACTCTATGTCCTTTTTAAGATACGGTGACCAGAATTGCACACAATATTCAAGGTGCGGTCGTACCATGGAGCGATACAGAGGCATTATAATATCCTTTGTTTTATTCTCCATCCCTTTCCTTATGATACCTAGCATTCTATTTGCTTTCTTGGCCGCCGCTGCACACTGGGCGGAGGGTTTTAACATGTTATCCACGATGACTCCTAAATCTTTTTCCTGGGTGGTGGTTTCTAATGTGGAGCCTTGCATCTTGTAACTATAGTGTGGGTTGTTCTTTCCTAGGTGCATAACTTTGCACTTGTCCACATTAAATTTCATCTGCCATTTGGATGCCCAGTCTTCCAATTTATCCAGATCCTCCTGCAGTTTTCCACAATCCTCTTGGGTTTTAACAACTTTAAACAGTTTTGTGTCATCTGCAAATTTGATTACCTCACTAGTTATTCCCTTTTCCAGGTCATTTATGAATATGTCAAAAAGTAGCGGACCCAGTACAGATCCCTGGGGTACTCCACTATTCACCTTTTTCCATTGGGAATATTGGCCATTTAGCCCTACCCTCTGCTTTCTATCTTTTAACCAGTTCCCGATCCACAATAGTACACTGCCTCCTATCCCATGACTTTTTAGCTTCGCCAAAAGTCTCTGATGGGGGACCTTGTCAAAAGCTTTCTGAAAGTCCAGATACACTATATCAACCGACTCACCTTTGTCTACCTGTTTATGCACACCTTCAAAAAAACAGATCAGATTAGTAAGACAAGATCTTCCTTGTCTAAAGCCATGTTGGCTGTCTCCCATTAGGCCATGACTATCTACATGCTGTGTAATTTTGTTCTTTATGTGGGCTTCTACCATTTCCCCTGGTACTGACGTCAGGCTCACGGTCTGTAATTTCCCGGGTCACCCCTGGAACCCTTTTTTAAAAAATTGGTGTTACGTTGGCGACCCTCCAATCTTCAGGTATTACAGATGATTTTAATGAAAGTTCACAGATTACCAATAACAGGTCTGCAATCTCATATTTCAGTTCTTTCAACACTCTGGGATGTATACCATCCGGTCCAGGTGATTTGCTACTATTCAGTTTATCAAATAGTTGTAATATATCTTCCCGGTTGTAGCGATATTTCTCTCAATTCCTCTGCAGTATCACCTTTAAATACCACTTCAGTCTTGGGTAACACCCCTACATCTTCCTCAGTAAAGACCGAAGCAAAGAATTCATTCAGTCTCTCTGCTATAGCCTTGTCTCCTCTTACTGCCCCTTTTCCCTCTATCATCTAATGGTCCAATTGACTCTCTCACAGGCCTTTTGCTACGAATGTACTTGAAAAAGTCTTTATTTCGTGTTTTTGCTTCCGTAGCAAGTTTCTTCTCAAATTCCCGCTTTGCCTGCCTTATTAATGCTTTGCATTTAACTTGCCAGTGCTTGTGCTGTTTCCAGTTTTCATCATTTGGCTCTTTTTTCCATTTTCTGAAGGTTGCTCTTTTGGCAGCAACAGCCTCTCTGACCTCACCTTTAAACCATGCTGGCAGTTTTTTGGACTTTCTTTCGTTTCTTAATGCGTGGAATACAGCTGGTCTGGGCTTCGAGGATAGTATTTTTAAATAACACCCAAGCTTGCTGTAAGTCTTTAACCTTTGGAACCGCTCCTTTTAGTTTTTTCCGAACTATATTCCTCATTCTATCATAGTCACCCTTTTGAAAGTTAAAAGGTAGTACTGTGGATTCCTTTACTATCTGTCCTCCACTGATTAAATCAAACATGATCATACTATGATCACTATTGCCAAGTGGTCCCAACACCCTTATTTCTTGCACCAGATCTGGCGTTCCACTAAGGACTAGGTCCAGTATGGCTTCCCCTCTGGTCGGTTCATGAACCAGCTGCTCCAAGAAGCAGTCATTTATTTCATCTAGAAACTTTATCTCTTTAGCTTGTCCTGCTGTGACACTGTCCCAGTCGATACCGGGGTAATTGAAATCACCCATTATTACTACTCTGTTGTGGCTTTTTGTTAGCTTCCTTGATTTCTTTGAGCATTTCATCATCCATTTGTTCATTCTGGCCAGGTGGTCGATAGTATACTCCCACTGCCATCACCTTCCCCTTCATAAATGGAATTTCAATCCATAGAGATTCTACAGCATATTTTGTTCCCTGCAAAACTTTAATCCTTTCTGACTCAATGCCCTCTCTAACATAGAGCGCAACCCCTCCACCAATTTGTTCAGCTCTATCATTACGATATAGTTTGTATCCAGGTATCACAGTGTCCCACTGGTTATCCTCCTTCCACCATGTCTCTGAGAGTGCAATCATATCTAACCTGCTATATATTCTAATTCTCCCATCTTATTGTTTAGACTTCTAGCATTGGCATACAAGCATTTTAGAGACTGTATTTTATTAATATTAATCTGGCTATTGGTAGGCATGGGTAATTGGGAATCTTTATGCTCTGTCTGCTCCTTACTCAAGGGCATTTGGGCTACTATACTCCCTTTTGGAACCTCACTGCTTTTGGTAGTATCCTTCAAGGATACCTTTGTCCGAACCGTGCGCTCCTGGGTGACTGTCGGCTTTCCCCTATTTTCTAGTTTAAAAGCTTCTCTATCTCTTTTTTAAAGGTTAATGCCAGCAGTCTGGTCCCATCCTGATTAAGGTGAAGCCCATCCCTTCGGAAGAGCCCCCCCTTTCCCCAGAATGTTCCCCAGTTCCTAACAAATCCAAAACCCTCATCCTTGCACCATTGTCTCATCCACGCATTGAGACTCCGGAGCTCTGCCTGTCTTTTGGGTCCTGCACGTGGAACAGGAAGCATTTCGGAGAACGCTATCCTGGAAGTTCTGGATTTCAACTTCCTACCTAAAAGCTTAAATTTAGCCTCCAGAACTTCCCTACCACATTTTCCTATGTCATTGGTACCAACATGTACCAAGACAGCAGATTCCCCCCCAGCACTATCTATGATCCTATATAGGCGGTGCGTGAGATCTGCTACCTTCGCACCAGGCAGGCATGTTACCAGGCGATCCTCACGTCCACCAGCCACCCAGCTATCTACATTCCTAATGATTGAATCACCAACTATAACAGCTGTCCTGACCCTCCCCTCATGGGGACATGGCCCTGGAGAAACGTCCTCGGTGCGAGAGGGTTTTACATCACCTGGAGGACAGGTCCTAGTTACAGGATCACTTCCTGCCACACCAGGGTGATGCTCTCCTGTCACGTGACCTCTCTCCTCCATGGCAACAGGGATGCTGCCAGACTGGAGGTGGGACTTCAGGACTATATCCCTGTAGGTCTCGTCCATGTACTTCTCTGTCTTTCTTATGTCTTCCAGGTCTGCTACTCTAGCCTCTAGAGAACGGACTCGTTCCCTGAGAGCAAAGAGCTCCCTGCACTTAGTGCATATGTAGGACCTCTCACCAACTGGGAGATAATCATACATGTGACACTCGATGCAAAAGACTGGAGAATCCCCATCTCGTTGCTGGACCTCTGACTGCATCTTAGTTTAAAGCTTGTGTTTAGGTCTTTTAAATCGGTATATAATAAGGATTGGTGTAGATGCTTATACTAATAAAAGTGTATCTAATACCCCTAATACACCCTGTGTACCTGAAGCTAATTAATCACAGGTCCTCTGTGTATGACTGATTTGGATTAAGAGCTGCACCTGAGAGCAGCCCCTTTCCTCTAAGATGTCCAAGTACCTATAAAACTACAATTTCCCCAGGGGTGGGTGGGTGCTGGGGAGGGAGGGGGGGAGATAAGTCCTATTAAAGAGGGCAGTTACAAGGTACCCTGTCCTGAACCCTCAGCAGGGGGATGGGGGTACCACACAAAGCCCAGTTAGTTGAGAGAGGCAAGGTAAGTACAGCTGAGAAGGCTGAACTTGCACACCACTAAGACAAACACTAAATAATTAAACAAACAACAGTTAGACAAACAGTAAATAATTAAATAAACAGCTAGAACTCACAGTAAGATGTCCCAGGAGGCAAAAATCCACTCACTAGCAGAGCTCTGTAAAAGTTCAGCCTTTCTCTGATCAGAGAAAAGCAAACTAAAACAGCCTATGCACACGTGGAGAAAACAGGAACAAGGTTACAGGATACGTCAGGGGGAGGAGTCACTCAGGCAGGCAAGGACAGGAAAAAGCTTAACAAACAGCAGGCTCTGGGGAGAGAGATTAATTCAAAATGGCTACCACACACACAGGGGGAGGAGTCACTCAGGCAGGCAAGGACAGGAAAAGCTTAACAAACAGCAGGCTCTGGGGAGAGAGATTAATTCAAAATGGCTACCACACAAGGCCCAGTTAATTGAGAGAGGCAAGGTAAGTACAGCTGAGAAGGCTGAAACTTGCACACCACTAAGACAAACACTAAATAATTAAACAAACAACAGTTAGACAAACAGTAAATAATTAAATAAACAGCTAGAACTCACAGTAAGATGTCCCAGGAGGCAAAAATCCACTCACTAGCAGAGCTCTGTAAAAGTTCAGCCTTTCTCTGATCAGAGAAAAGCAAACTAAAACAGCCTATGCACACGTGGAGAAAACAGGAACAAGGTTACAGGATACCTCAGGGGGATACCTTAGTCTTTCTATATTCTGATAACGTAAACAATCGATCTACGTTTACCCGTTCCACTCCGTTCATTAATTTATAGACTTCTATCATATCTCCCCTCAGCCGTCTCTTTTCCAGGTTAAAGAGCCCTAACCTTTTTAGCCTTTCTTCATAGGAGTATCCTTCCATCCCCTTTACCATTTTGGTGGCTCTTCTCTGAACGTTTTCTAATAATGCTATATCCTTTTTAAGATACGGCGACCAGAATTGCACACAATATTCAAGGTGCGGTCTAACCACGGAACGATATAGAGACATTATAATATCTTTTGTTTTATTTTCCATTCCTTTCCTTATGATACCTAGCATTCTATTTGCTCTCTTGTCTGCCACTGCACACTGGGCCGAGGGTTTTAACATGCTATCCTTAATGACGCCTAAATCTTTTTCCTGGGTGGTGGTTTCTAATGTGGAACCTTGCATCGTGTAACCATAGTTTGGGTTGTTCTTCCCTAGGTGCATAACTTTGCACTTGTCCACATTAAATTTCATCTGCCCTTTTGATGCCCAGTCTTCCAATTTATCAAGATCCTCTTGCAATTTTTCACAATCCTCTTGGGTTTTAACAACTTTAAATAGTTTTGTGTCATCTGCAAATTTGATAACCTCACCCGTTACTCCACTTTCCAGGTCATTTATGAATATGTCAAAAAGCAGCGGACCCAGCACAGATCCCTGGGGTACACCACTATTCACTTTCCTCCATTGGGAAAATTGGCCATTTAGCCCAACCCTCTGCTTTCTATCTTTTAACCAGTTCTTGATCCACAGTAGTACACTGCCTCCTATCCCATGGCTCTTTAGTTTTGCCAAAAGTCTCTGATGAGGGACCTTGTCAAAGGCTTTCTGAAAGTCCAGATACACTATATCAACTGACTCACCTTTGTCCACCTGTTTATTCACACTTTCAAAAGAACAAAATAGATTAGTAAGACAAGATCTTCCTTGTCTAAAACCATGTTGGCTGTCTCCCATTAGGCAATTGGCGTTACATTGGCGATCCTCCAATCTTCAGGTATTACAGATGATTTTAATGAAAATTCACAGATTACCAATAGCAGGTCTGCAATCTCATATTTCAGTTCTTTCAACACCCTTGGATGTATACCATCTGGCCCAGGTGATTTGCTACTCTTCAGTTTATCTAATAGTTGTAATACATCTTCCCGATGTATCAATATTTCCTTCAATTCTTCCGCACCTTTAAATACCACTTCAGTCATGGGTAACATCCCTACATCTTCCTCAGTAAAGACCGAAGCAAAGAATTCATTCAGTCTCTCCGCTATCGCTTTGTCGCCTCTTAGTGCCCCTTTAACTCCTCTATCATCTAATGGACCAACTGACTCTCTCACAGGTTTTTTGCTACGAATGTACTTGAAAAAATCTTTATTTCGTGTTTTTGCTTCCGCAGCAAGCTTCTTCTCAAATTCTCCCTTTGCCAGCTTTATCAATGCCTTACATTTGACTTGCCAGTGCTTGTGCTGTTTCCAGGTTTCGTCGTTTGGCTCTTTTTTCCATTTCCTGAAAGATGCTTTTTTGGCAACAACAGCCTCTCTGACCTCCCCTTTAAACCATGCTGGCAGTTTTTTGGACTTCCTTCCACTTTTCTTAAAGCGTGGAATACAGCTGGTCTGGGCTTACAAGATAGTATTTTTCAACAACACCCAAGCTTGATGTAAGTCTTTAACCTTTGCAACTGCTCCTTTTAGTCTTTTCTTAACTATTTTCCTCATTTTATCATAGTCTCCCTTTCGAAAGTTAAAAGGTAATACTGTGGATTTCCTTACTATCCTCCTCCACTAATTAAATCAAAGGTGATCATGCTATGATCACTATTGCCAAGTGGCCCCAACACCCTTATCTCTTGCAATAGATCTGGTGTTCCACTAAGGACTAGGTCTAATATGGCTTACCCTCTAGTCAGTTTGTGAACCAGCTGCTCCAAGAAGCAGTCATTTATGTCATCTAGGAACTTTATCTCCCTAGCATGTCCTGCTGTGACACTGACCCAGTCGATACCGGGATAATTGAAATCACCCATTATTATTACTGTGCTATAACATTTGTTAGCTTCCTTGATTTCTTTGAGTATTTCATCATCCATTTGTTCATTCTGGCCAGGCAGTCGATAGTACACCCTCACTGCCATTGCCTTCCCCTTTTTACATGGAATTTCAGTCCATAGAGATTCTACAGCAAATTTTGTTTCCTGTAAAACTTTAATCCTTTCTGACTCAGTGCCCTCTCTAACATAGAGCGCAACCCCTCCACCAATTTGATCAGCTCTATCATTACGATATAGTTTGTATCCAGGTATCACAGTGTCCCACTGGTTGTCCTCCTTCCACCATGTCTCTGATATTCCAATCATATCTAACCTCTCATTTAGTGCTATATATTCTAACTCTCCCATCTTATTTTTTAGACTTCTAGCATTTGCATACAAGCATTTTAGAGACTGTATTTTTTTCATATTAGTTTGGCTGTTGGTAGACATGGGTAATTTGGGATCTTTAAGCTCTGTCTGCTCCATACTCGAGGGCATTTGGGCTACTTTACTCTTTTTTGGAACCTCTCTGCTTTTGGTAGTATCCTTCAAGGATACATTCTTCCGAACTATCCACTCTTGGGCGACTGTCGGCTTTCCCCTATTATCTAGTTTAAAAGCTGCTCTATCTCCTTTTTAAAGGTTAATGCCAGCAGCCTGGTTCCATCCCGGTTAAGGTGAAGCCCATCCCTTCCTCTCCTTTCCCCAGAATGTTCCCCAGTTCCTAACAAATCCAAAACCCTCATCTCTGCACCATTGTCTCATCCACGCATTGAGACTCCGGAGCTCTGCCTGCCTTTTGGGTCCTGCACATGGAACGGGAAGCATTTCGGAGAACACTACCCTGGAAGTTCTGGATTTCAACTTGCTACCTAAAAGCCTAAATTTAGCCTCCAGAACCTCCCTACCACATTTTCCTATGTCATTGGTACCGACATGTACCAAGACAGCAGACTCCTCCCCAGCACTATCTAAGACCTTATCTAGGTGGCGCGTGAGGTCTGCTACCTTCGCACCAGGCAGGCATGTTACCAGGCGATCCTCACGTCCACCAGCCACCCAGCTATCTACATGCCTAATGATCGAATCACCAACTATAACGGCTGTCCTAACCCTTCCCTCATGGGCACATGGCCCTGGAGAAACTTCCTCGGTGCGAGAGGGTTTTACATCACCTGGAGGACAGGTCCTAGTTACAGGATCACTTCCTGCCACACCAGGGTGATGTTCTCCTGTCACGTGACCTCTCTTCTCCATGGCAACAGGGATGCTGCCAGGCTGGAGGTGGGACTTCAGGACTATATCCCTGTAGGTCTCATCTATGTACCTCTCTGTCTTTCTTATGTTTTCCAAGTCTGCTACTCTAGCCTCTAGAGAACGGACTTGTTCCCTGAGAGCAAAGACTCCTTGCACCTAGTGCACATGTAAGACCTCTCACCAACTGGGAGAAAATCATACATGTGACACTCAATGCAAAAGACTGGAAAGCCCCCATCTCGCTTTCCAGTCTTTTGCATTGAATGTCACATGTATGATTGCATAGAGTGTCACATACCCCTTAGTGAGTCACGTTCCCCCTAAATGATCTGTAGTTTTATTGTCACTCTATTCCTGTTGCACTTTAAGTCACCTATTCCCAACTACTGAAATAACTTCTGCTGTGCATATTGTGGTGAAGAGCGCCCTCCTGAGGCAATGGAGACCGAGGAAAATCCTTAAGGGCAACAGGATTTACGCCAGGTTGACAATACTGGAAGGAAAGAAAAACTCCTTTCTGCTGAGCTAAGAATGGATACCAGCCCAGGGGAGGAGTTGAGTAGTCCTGATTGGGCACACCCAGTGGTTGGAAGGGGCGTGCCTGGAAGAGAACCTCGTTTTAAACCTGAGAATGACCCTGCTAAGGAGAGCAAAGGGAGCAGAGAGTGCAGGAGGAGCGAAGAGAGCAAAGGGAGCAGAGAGTGCAGGAGGAGCAAAGCGAGCAGCAAAGGACTGAGCCGAAGTAGGCAGAGCAGTGCACAGAGCTGCACAAGGAACTCTGAGCAGAGGACCTCAGAGCAAAGGACCTGTGAGAGGACGAGCTGTGGAAAGACGTTTGGTACGTCAGCTGAGAGTGAGTCAGAGAGTGAATGGAAAACCAGGAAGCAGTGTGGCAGTACGTTTGACCCTGGTAATAAAAGAAGACCTGCAAGGATCTTTTCAAGGGCTGTGAATGAAAGTCCTGAGGAAAGTGGACATAGCCCTGGATTAGACTCCTGGAAGAAGGCAGAGCCCTGGAAGAGGAAGCCTTCACGGCAGGCAAGTGAGAAAGAAAACTCATTCTTTGGAATACAGTTGGGACCAGAGAGACACAGGAACCCTCACAGCTGGAAGACGTCTGAGCTACCTAGGACGAGAGGGGCTTGGCAAAAAGTAAGCAGTTTTCCTAGGAGTTACAAGAGTGAAGGTAAACTCAATTCTCCTATGTTTGAAGCCTTACTAAGAGAGCCTAAATGTTACCCTGACTTATTTAGCATGAGAGGGGAGAAGGGAAACATTACTGACCAAGAGAGAAGCTTAATAGCTGCTGACAATTGCTTATCTAGCAACCAACAGGCTGAATTGCTTCTCCAAAGCTTTAAAGAGTTTCTAGATCTAAAAGCAGGCAGACAACCAGTACTGAATGAAGATACTAATTCTATACAGTCTGAAGAATTAATGCAAACTGATTCTGACTTACCTGACTGTAATAGTATGGATTGTTCATTGTGTTGTATGGAAATACCAGAGTAAAGAAGCTTGCGGTGCCGTGTATGAGTAAAATACAATGGAGCTGTTTCTACTGCCATGCTTTGGAAACCTTAATTACTTGCACCTGAATTAAGCTCCCACTGTGAACGTAACAGTGCATGTAAAGAGGCTGCATTAAATGGGAATCACCTCTTGGGACAGAGCTGAGTCAAACTCCCTAGAAGTAAAGCTGAAGTTAAAGCTGAATTCTACTTTAGTTGACTTTATTCCTAAGTTTATTCTGTTCATGTTAAAGCACCAGTTTTTGTTCATGTGTATGAATTTGTGATGCGCTGGAAGAATCTCCCCAACAACAATAAAATACTTGCAAACAAGCCTTACCGTCTCTGGCGCACAACTACACTTATTTCGGAGTGAAAGGAGCACAAGAACTACATTACCCAGCATTACCAGGGAACAGTTTTTAACTCCATTCCTCACGAGGCAATAGGCCGCTCCTGTCTTTTAGCCCTAAGGCGGGGCAGGGGCGTCGCAATATACAGTGCAACCATGTTCTAGAAATAGCTATCACTGATTTCCTTACTATGTTCTATGTTAACTGGTTAATTGTTAACTATTAATCTACGTTCCATGTGAAGGTAATCTTGCTAACTTGTTCCATGTATACCTCTATCACTTGTAGATACAGAAGTACAAAAAAAACTATTAAATAAATACATAATAAAATCACATTTTTCAGAATGCCCATTTCTATTTTAAGAATGTGCTTTTGTTTGCAATGAAAGCCTGAATCTCTGCAAAACAGGAAATGATGACATTTTGTCATCATTTCCTGGCTATCGTCAATATTGTGCACTCTTCCAGGAGTGAGCACTCTTATGAAATTGTGTAATAATGTACACTCTTGCGAAAGAGTGCACACTATTGAGGAAAAACAATATGAAATGAATAAAAAACAGAAAAAAACATAAAGAAACAAAATAATGCAACAATGTTGTGCTGCACATCCCTTCCACATTCCTCATTTACCTCCCTAAACAAATACATATGTATGCAGACATGCTGCACTTTCCGCAACCCCTTCCACTGGTCAGTATGTCTGATATCATTTAAGGCTATTTATTGAAAAACGCTGCTTTCAGTTTCTGAAAACAATACCACATTTTAGCCAGCTCCCTGATTCCCAACTATCTGATCCCCTTTCTAAAATAATCTCCCAGTCCCTCCACCCCAGACTTCCCTTCAATATTTACCAAGGGTCTCCCTGGTAGGAAGGTAACGGACTCTCTGATTCAAAATGGCCCTCCTCAGTCTCCTAGCAGGAGAGCAAGGCTTGGAATAATGTATCTTTGAAGGATGCTACTAAAACAGAGCGGTTAGGGCATCCTGACAGAGAGGATGCAATAAAGGGTAAAAAATAGTCCAGATGCCTTTAAGTAAAACATAGATAGAATGAAAGATTCCAAATTATGCATCAAATTTGAAATGCCTTTAAACAAATGCTAGAAGTCCAAAAAATAAGATGGGAGAACTAGAACATGTAGCACTGAATGAAGAGGTAAATGATTGACATTTGTGAGCCTAGTGGAAGGAGAATAACCAATGGGACACTGTGATACTAGAGTACAAATTATAGACATTGAGTCAAACAGAATAAAGTTTTGCAGGAAAGAAAATGCACTATAGAATCTTTATGGACAGAAATTCCATATAAGAAGCGGAAGGGAAAAGAAGTGGATATCTACTACCATCCGCCTAGCCAGAATGAACAAACAGATAATGAAATGTTAACAGAAAATAGGGAAACTATCAAAACTGGCAACACAGTAATAAAGGGTGATTTAAATTACTCCAGCATCGACTGGGTCAATATCACATCAGGATATGCTAGGGAAATAAAGTTTCTAGATGAAATAAATGACTGCTTCATGGAGCATCTGATTCAAGAACTGACACAATGGGGAACTATTTTATACCTAATCCTTAGTGGAACAGAAGATCTGGTGTAATAAGTAATGGTGGTGGGGCAACTTGGCAACAGTGATCAAATTTGATTTCATAAATGAAGGAAGGACAGGAAGGAAATCTACTATGCTAGCATTTAATTTTCAAAAGATAGACTATGATAAAATGAGGAAAATGGTTAGGAAAAAATTAAAAGGAGAAGCTGTGGAAGTTAGAATTTACATCAAGCCTGGTCATTGTTAAAAATGCCATCTTGGAAGCCCAGATCAGATTATTCCATTCTTTAACAAAGACTGGAGTAAAGTAAAATGACAGCCGGCATGGTTTAAAGTTTAGCTGAGAGAGGCTGTTATAGTCAAAAAACATCTTTCAAAAAATGAAAAAAGAATCTAAATGAAGAAAATAGGAAACAGCATAAGCACTAGCACGTTATATACAAAGCATTGATAAGGCTGGCAAAGAAAGAATTTGAAAAGAAGCTGGCCATGAAAGCCTGATAAAAAATTTTTCTAGTACATTTGAAGTAAGAAGCATGTGAGGGAGTCAGTTGGCCCATTAAATGAAAGAGGGGTAAAAGGGAGCACTAAGGAAAGACAATAACAAAATGGAGATGCTAAGGGAATCATTTTAGAAGCCCTAGTCATGATTTGGATGTCTGAAAATGGCCATTCAGATGTCTCAATCACATCCACATCCTTAGAGTCATTTTAAAATGTTATTTCACAAGGGAGCATGCCAGAGGTGTGTGTATGGGGTTCCAATAAAGATACATGTATGTGGTTGATTTTAGATTACTGCTTCACCTTTAAATCAGCCTGTAGACATGTCTATGTCTATACATGCCCCTGGGCACAAATAGACATTTTAAAAGTGCTAATTTCAGCCAGTTAAGAACAGAGCAGAGAAGGGGATAATGTCCTCTCATTCTCACAATAGCAGGTAAATATTGAGGTCCTACTGTCTACTGCTGTACTGCTGCACATCTCTGTTTCCAAAATAGCAAGCTAGGACATGTACGTGGTGATATGCACATGTGCATGCTTTGAAATACCACTAATAAATAGCACGTTCACTCAAAACACTGTAGTAAAGTAGAATCAATCATTCTTATTGCAACACTGTAATAAGGTCTCAGACTTATATCACACTTAAATCCAGACGCGTCCATTCATATAGTGCTGTATTTTGCATCAATGACCTTATGAACTATTGTAATCTGTTATTACTATTAAGCTGTGCGGACTCTTTAATGGTGAGCTAAAACTTAACTTAATCCCTCCTGCGAGTCATGCCCAGTGAGTCATGCCCAGCACTGGTACATCTATGAGACCACAAAAGCACACATCCAGATCTTGCTTGTCCATGTTTTTAAAATTTGTTGATTTTCTAGACCCTTATTCTGCACATCCCCATTTTTTAATACAAATTTCAAAAATACAACCTTGAACAGAAATAGAATGGGTATTGCAACAGTCTGAACCAAGACATCCCAAAGAAAAAAAATAAACAACAACAACAAAGGAATATAATACTACCCAAAATTCTGTAGCCCTTCAACAGAGAGGGATCCCGTCAGAAAAGAAATAATAAACAGAACACAAATGAGGCTATTCTGAGTCACGAACAGCGGGGCTGGATGCCCCAATGGGATGTCCATCCCCACTATTCATTGCTTCTCCTGCCCCCAAATAACTTCCCCGCCAGTTGTGCAGGGAAGATAGATGGGGTGGGGAAAGGGCGGCCTGGGAGTGGAGTCTGGGCGGGCAGAATTAGCAGTCGCTGGCCCTGGATGTACAGGTCTGATTCTAAATTCGGCCCTGTAGGTCCAGGGCCGGTGACATGTTTGGGGAGTTATTGCACCTCTGAGGTGTAATAACTTCCCTGGATGTTTAGTTTTGTGGCTGCTGGGGCGCAGATGGGGCGGGGGGGGGGGCCAAGGGACATTCCCTGCAGCCCAACCCTGGCCTTAGAAGGCCAGATCAGGGGTCGGGCTGTGGAGAATTAGCATTTATTGCAGGCAGCTGGCATCGCAGCTTTTAGAGGTGCAGTGCCATGGCAACAGGACGCCATGGTGCCATGTCTCCATTTAAAATCCCTGACTGAGTTAGTTGAGCTCTGCATGTACATGCAGGCTGGACTGAATTGCCGTTCCGGCCTGCACGTACATGCCTGATCACGATTCTGATCCCACAGGGCTAGATGTGCCCCGTGAGATCAGACTCATGATCCCCTCTATAAGTCCAGCTCAGACCAGGGCCAGCCCGTCCATTGAGCGAGAATGTTGTTCGCACAGGGCCCCGCACTTCAGGGGGCCCTGCGTGAACCACATTCTCTCTCAATGGACGGCTGCAGAGGGAGCCGGGGAAGCCTGCACAAGGCCCCGGCTCCCTCTACACAGCCCTCCAGCGTGAAGAGCCTTTACCTTCATGCTGGTAGCTGTTTCATTAAAACAGCCACCAACGTGAAGGTAAAGGCTCTTCACACTGGCGGGCTGTGCAGAGGGAGCCGGGGCCTCATGCAGGCTTCCCCGGCTCGCTCTGCAGCCCCTTAGACGGCGCAGGGCTCTTCAGAGGGGTTGGGGGGGGCGGCTAGGACTGGATGGGCTGTGATGGGGGGGAACCGACTGGAAATGGGCTGTGATGGGGGGGGAAACAGACTGCAATTGGACCATTATGGGGGGGAGGACTGCAAGTGGGCTGTGATGGTGGGGGGGGGGAAATGGACTGGAAATGGTCTGTGATGGGGGGGAGAACTGCAAGTGGGCTGTGATGGTGGGGGGGAAATAGACTGGAAACGGGCTGTGATGGTGGGGGGAAGAAATGGACTAGAAATGGGCTGTGATGGTGGGGGGGAAACGGACTGAATAGGGCTGTGATGGGGGGAACGGACTGCAATTGGGCTGTGATGGGGGGAGGAACGGACTGCAATTGCACTGTGATGGGGAGGACTGCAAGTGGGCTGTGATGGTGGGGGGGAACGGACGAAATGGGCTATGATGGTGGAGGGGGAAACTTGGACTGGAAATGGGCTGATGGGGGCTGGAATAGGGCGAAGTGGGCTGACAAGGTGGCTAGGATTGGAAATTGGTTGATGGGGAAGCTTGGAGTGGAAATGGGCTGATAGGGGACTGGAATGGAACTGGAAAAGAGCATATGGAGGGCTAGGACTGGAAATGGGCTGATGAGGAGCTGGAATAGCACTAGAAATGGGCTGATGGGGGGGAACGTGGACTGCAAATGGGTGATGGGCTGGAATAGGACTGGAAATGGACTGATGGGGCTGGAATAGGATGAAGTGGGCTGACGAGGGGGCTAGGATTGGAAATTGGCTGATGGGGAGCTTGGAGTAGAAATGGTCTGATGAGGGACTGGAATGGAACTGGAAAAGAGCATATGGGGGCTAGGACTGGAAATGGGCTGATGAGCTGGAATAGGACTAGAAATGGGCTGATGGGGGAACGTGGACTGCAAATGGGTGATGGGCTGGAATAGGACTGGAAGTGGGCTGATGGGGACTGGAATAGGACTGGAAGTGGGCTGATGGGAGTTGGAATAGGGCTGGAAATGGGCTGATGGGGGAGCTTGGAGTGGAAATGGGCTGATGGGGGGCTGGAATGGAACTGGAAAACAGCATATGGGGGGCTAGGACTGGAAATGGGCTGATGTGGAAGCTTGGGAGACTGGGACTAGAAGGGGGCAGATGCTGGTTGGGTCTAGAACTCTAAGGGAAATGATTTTGGGGGACAACTAGAAAGGGATGGGGAATGAGAATGGAGAGGGGAAAAGATATTTTGTGTGGGAGGGAAGAAAAGTCTACGATGGGCCGGGTATTGGACGAGTAAGTGGAGACTGAGAATGGAAGGGTGAAATTTGAGTGGATGATAAAGGAATAAGAAAAGAAATGGAGGAAAGAGCAAAAGGGGAAAAATCAGTATGTTAAAGCACATACAGAGAAAAAATTTGGAAAAAAATCTAAAAGAGAAGAAAGGACAAATGGATAGCTCACAGAAAACACAAAGAAACCAGAAGAAAGTGACTGGAGCAATTGCAACTGAAAAAGAAAATGCACAAGCAACAAAAGGTAGAAAAATACTTTTTTATTTTGAATTTATTAACTGGAATATATCAGCTCTGGGAAATGTGCATCATTAACATCTTTTGTATTTTGTTTAGTACAAGAGGAAATTAATTTAAAGTTTTATTTCTCCAGTGTTGTTGTACATCCCAAGTTTGGCTTTTGGGGTTCCCAGTTTAATTATTGTCTTCCTATTTCTAAATTGTGATCCCTTGTTCTTTGGTGACGGTCTATGTTCTGCATTTTAACCAAGCAGAGGTATTCTGTTCATGTAGTTTCTAGTTGATCGTGCCACTTGTTCTCTTTCCCCAGTAGGCGATGCATTGGTATTCTCTGAGATGTATTGGTTTAATATTTGCAGTGTTCCCTTTTGATAGGTAGGGTTTGGTGCTTTGTGAGTCCTGGTAGAGCTGTTATGATATGGTGGATTTGCTTTGAGTTCTAAATGGTCAGTGTTTATAGTACTTCCTAATGGGCCTGGTGGTTGGCACTGGAATATAGTGACATAGAAATCTGTTAGTCTTTCTTTATCCAGACACTCATTAAGAAGCATGTTTACTAAAAATGCATGTTAACATTATGCAAATATTTATGCAAATGAGGCACCCTATGCAAATGAGGCCCCGTAATTAATCTCCGCACATGGCCCCGTACCCCCCTTGGGCTGCCTCTGGCTCAGACCAGACATACAGAGGGGATCTATGTCAGGGATGGAATTGGGCTTAAAAGGAAAAGTAAGTACCAGTCTAATCACCAAACCCTATACTAATCACTAGCCATTAACCTAGATAACAGCAGTCAAATGGGTACTTATAAATGAAACCAACTGAGCAGTCATAAAAAACATAGTTACAGACTACTTCACCATACACTTACAAGGACATTTAAGAATGAAAAGACCCCCTAGTTGGAGCATCCCAGCCTTCAAAAGCAGAAATTCACTCCTCTTCTTTTGTGCCTCATTGGCTAAATCCGGGAAAATACAAAACAGCAGACCTTTAAGGCACAGAATGTTTTTTAAAATACAGTCTGAGGAACCACTCCCACTCAGAAGACAGCACCAGGTTAACTATCAATGTTGCAGGTGTCACCGGATCAGGATCTGAAGAATTCAATAGCTCTGATATATTAAGGATATCCATATGCTGCTGTTCCCCCTAAAGATGGCCGTGCAGCACCTCCTTGAACTTTCTTGCCACTAGGTATATAATACATTTTGGCTAGAGGGGAGTGAGATTCACCCGGAACTCCCAAAACTTCAGTCAAATAGTTCTTAAACATCTCTCTAGGATATCAAGGATTATCTAGGAAAGTTTATCAGGCGAAGATTAGATGCCCGAACCTGATTTTCTAACATCTCAGTCTTAAATTGAACTCCAGTTAAGTCCTTCATCAGAGCAGAGAACGGTTCCTCCTGTTGTTGCACACTGACCTTAAGTTCTTCCAGTGCTAGGCATGTTATTAAGGGGAAATGGAGGGGTTTCAAGATGGCCGCGTGACAGCCGTTCCTACAGACGCTTTCACCTTAATGCCGAAAAGAAAGGGTAAAATGCAGGGAAGCCTCCCGACCCGTAGGTGATCCCCTCCAGTGCGGTTTCCTCTGGCCCAATGGATTTCTTCCTTCAGCGTCCGGCAGATTACCTGACAGAGACCGGCATATGCCCGGCTATGTCAACGCCAGAGCAGGAAAGCCCAGCGTCTTCCTCAGGCTATGATCTGATGCCACATCTTCAGCGTCCTCCTGCTTCACCGACTGGTTTCCTGAGCCTGGAAGCTCTTGGGGCATCTGGACATGCTTCAGGGTCAATGTCTTCCCCGGTGAGAGGAGATGTTTCCGGGCTGCTCTTAGAACCAGTCTCGATGCTGGAACAGCTGTGTCGGACACAGGGCAGATGCAGGAAAAAAAGAGGCTAGCAGACGGGTCGATTGCATCATGTCAGTCCCCTGAGGAGGGTGGAAGTACTTTGCCCAGCGTTGTCCTTCAGAGTGGACAGTGGTCTCTCCCCTCTTTTGTCCTGGAGCGTTTCACTCTCGCATCAATTTGGAGTGCCATCTCTAAGTTGGGTGAGTTGATGGTAACACAGTCAAATAAAATACTGTCTCAGGTTCATATTGACATTAACGCTACAGTTATACAGGAAAATTCTGGAGCTATATCTGGACTGAAGAAGTCCCCATTATCTTTACATTGTTACAGACATGCTTATCTTTTGGGGGCAAGATGTGTATTTTACAAAGCCCTTACAGATATTTACCTTCACTACAGCCCTCCCATAGAATTTCAGATGTTTTGACATGGACATCTCAAATTTCATCTGAACATCCTTTCTAAAATGTCCCTTTGAATGAATTCTTTACTTCAGTCTTTACTGAAGATTTAGGAAAGACACCCATTCCAGAAATAATAGTTAAATGTGATGAACTGGAGAAACTGAAACAAATCTGGGTGAACCTGGAAGATGTAATAAGGCAAACTGACTAAAGCTTAACAGATCACATGGCGAGATGACATACATTTCAGGATGCTGAAAGGACTCAAAAATATAAACTTCATACCTACCATTAATAATTTGCAAACTCGCTCTAAAATTGTCTATAGTACCAGATGATTGGAAAGTACCCAATGTAATACCATTTTTTAAAAAGGGTTCCAGGGATGATTCAGGAAATTACAGACCATAAGCCTGATATCAGTGGCAGGCAAAATAGTAGAAACCATTATTTAAAAAAAAAATTACTGGACAGTTGTGGTTTAATAGAACAAACCAAATATGGCTTTAGACAATGTGCCTTTCTCACCAACCTACTACATTTTTTGAAGGTATGAATAAACAGGCCGATAAAGGTCAGCTGATGGATATAGTATCTGCATTTTCATAAAGACTTTGACTTTGACTAGAGGATTGTGAAAAATTGCAAGAGAAGCTTGAGAAATTGGGTGATTGAGCATCCAAATGGCAGATGAAATTTAATGTAGAAAAGTGCAAAGTTATGCATTTAAGAAAGAACAATCCAAACTTTAGTTACATTATGTAAGGTTCCACATTAGTGGGATAAGCCCATGTGGAAAGATATGTGCTAATCTGCACGTTTCGGAAGTCGCTATTCTGTAAGTGCACACCTAAGTCCTGTCGTGCATACTTTCAGTTGGGGTGTGCAGGGGACAGAGTTTGGGCAGAGAAGAGGTGGGACCACAATGTATACACTTAGGTTATAGAATACTGTTACTACATGTGTGCCTGCACTAATCTAGGTATAGCCAGCTACACCTTCTCTCAGGCAAGCGTAAACTGCTGCACCTAGGTTGAGGTACATCCATATGCTGGATGCTAAACCTGATTATTCAAGGCCGAGGCCATATCTGGTCACCAGCATTGAATATCCGGGTCAACTGCCGAAGCAGGAAGCTAGCCGGGGGGCGGCGATATTCAGCCGCTGCCCTGTTAGCGTTGGCGGCAAATGTTAGGACAGCTTTTTCTGTGACTAACTTTCACTACAGAGGGATAACTGGGCAGAGGCTGAATATTGTCGCTGAGTAGTAATCCATGGGTGCCACCCACAGAATGTCCCCAGAACACATCGATGCTAACTGGTTAGCATTAGGGCGCTGAGCGGTGGCTCCGGCACATATTCAGCAGCTCTAACCGTAAGTGAACACAGATGAATAATATCCTTCCTCATTCATCTTCAGAAGCCAAAATAAGATCTAACTGATGATCCCCAGGATAAATGTGCAAAATTCACCTGAGCAAGTCCTATTTCCAGCACAGATTTCAAAAACTGCTTCCCTGAGGTATCAGAAGGATCATCCAGATGAAAATTAAAATTGCCATTTATTATAAATAACTTTAACTGTAAAAAAGATGTGCAACTAGATCAAAGGAATTCTCAAGGTCACATAAAGAAAATCTAGAATGTCTGCCTGTAAGTCAGCAGATTGTGACCTTCCATGCCTTACCCAGCATTAAAAACATACATTCTATTCCCCAAAGATGATTTAAGTTCTTTAACAAAATGTGTAAAGAAGCTGTGTTACTAGACCTCGACTCTTATTTGTATGAAGCTGGTGCAAATATATCCTCGGGGACATAAAGTATCCAAAAAAGGACCATCTCAGGATAATTTTATAAGCAGCCACCTAATGTTACATGGTATTTTAGCAATTTATGTGCATAACTGAGATAGTCGTTATTTGGAATGAATATATGTTGGGTCGATGGCGCATACGATCACTGTAGATATGCTCATTGGAGGAGTTTGGGCAATATGTCAGCAGAACGCAGAAGTATGCATAAAAAATATAAAATACTATAAATTTACATGTGTTCTTTATGAATCTAGGCACCTGCATTTACATCAGTTCTAGGATTGGCATAAGTGGTCACACCTTAAATTAACACGTTTATTTGGTCACTTAGATGCTGCTTTTCTTTATCAGAAAGGCTTGACATAGGCACATGAAAATGTACATTAACTAGGCAGAACTTTATAAAATTACCCTCTCTATGTCCACTAGCCAAGATTTTGTGAACAAGTTTGTTATTTTAATCATATCATAAATAAGCATAGCTATGTCTTTGTAACCCAAGGCTGCCCTGCAATTGCTTAAAACCTACAGGAGACAGAACCCGAAACACTATCAGGACGCTATAAGTTTCTAATGTTTTAAAATGCACTTCTACCCCTCAAAATTTAGAGGGTTCAAAGGACTTGTATCAGGTGTAGGGAGATTGATTAATTCTAAATGAAACAGTGCTACTGAGCCCTGTGGTGTAATATACTGTGTTCAGAATAAAAGCAGACAGAAATAGACTTGAGCAAAACTTTACTTTAATGAAAAAGAAAATAGCTCACAAAGAAAAAAATACAGTAATTGACCAAGGCAAAACTCAAAGCATTAAAAAATAGCAGCTTCTACAATGAATTAACAAATCAGGTAACAAATGAATATAAAAATTAGAATGTGCACATGCTAGAAGACAACAGACAACAGAAACTAAGGCAGTTTTTACTAAACCTGCTAAAATAGTAATTGAAGTCCAATGATCTTTGAGAATGTTGTGCAAGTACTGTAAGTTCTGTTCAGGTCTGGATGCAGGCCCAGTCCCATCCACATCCTTGGTGCCATTCTTGCTAGGAAAAATCCTGCTTACTTCAGTTTATTTATGAGTAGACTGCTTGGATTTCTGCTCTAAAAGTATTGCATCATCCAGTGTATCTACCAATTCTGTGTAGAAGTGGAAAGAAAATGGTAAACCTTTCCAGAATATGGAGGTTCTTCCTGCCAGTCAACTTTGGGCTGGGAGGGGCTCCTCTGTCCAGGGAAAGGCCTCTGGACTACAAAAACTCTCAACCCAGATGAAGAGAATGTCTTTGGCTGGCTAAGTGACTGTACCACAGCAACGTATCTTTGGCCCCAAAACCTTAGCACCATGCACTGATGGCTGTCTTTCAGGGGCAGGTGTTCTTGTCCCTTTCCTAGGGCACACTCATGGAGAAAAGACGAGAAAATTCCTACTAGAGTCTGAAGCACTGAAGATAATCAACAGTGATCAGGGCCACAGAGAAAGCAAAGCCGGCATCGGGGCTGCGAGCGGGAGCTCTGCCTCATTCCCTACACCTGCCAATCACACCAAGGCAGCAATGGACTGTAAACTGCCATTCCAACAGTGATCAGGGCTACGGAGGAAGCAAAGCCAGCATCAGGGCTACAAGCAGGAGCTCTGCCTCATTCCCTGCACCTGCCAATCACACCAAGGCAGCAACAGACTGTAAACTGCCATTCCAACAGTGATCAGGGCTACAGAGGAAGCAAAGCCAGCATCAGGGCTGCAAGCGGGAGCTCCGCCTCATTCCCTGCACCTGCCAATCACACCAAGGCAGCAACGGACTGTAAACCGCCATTCCAACGGCGATCAAGGCCACAGAGGAAGCAAAGCCGGCATCGGGGCTGCGAGCGGGAGCTCCGCTTCATCCCCTGCACCTGCCAATCACACCAAGGCAGCAACGGACTGTAAAACCGCCATTCCAAAGGCACGCCCACGCCTTGTGGGCCCTTGCCTAAAGACCACGCCAAAGGGCCCTTTGGCATGGCCCTTAGGCGTAGGACCATGGGGGACCAAGGAAAAGGCTGATCTATGTTTGTTCTATTTGTTGGTATGCTCTGTGTTGTTAAATGTAATATAAGGTATGTACTGTATTTCCCTGTGTATGTTTTGATGTATTGATAATGTGATGCATGTTTCCCTTGCCTTTGTATAACCTGTGATGTACTGACCGCTTTGATTGAAGGAAAAGGCGGGATACAAAACTTGTTAAATAAATAAATAACCAGCTGAGGCTTGGAGCCACTATACCCAGCAGTTAGAGCTCAGTCCAACTCAAAGCTTCTAGAATTCAAACACCAGATGAAAACTCCATGGGAGAGAGAAAAACACAGAACCTTGGAGTAGAGGCATCAGACATGAAACAAGGGAGCTGAGACTGGTTCAGATCTAAAGCTAAGGTACTTCAATATGGAAGAGAGTACTAAACTAGGAATAGAAGTTTTGCCTAAAGGTCAGATAATATAAAGAATTCCAGAAGTTTATGGACTGGTGAAAGAACAATGGGGTATTAAATTCTCCTTATTTGTTGAGCAGAATGGAGTTGAAGATAATACCTATTTAAGCACATAGCTTTTAAAGTGCATTTATATATTTTTTTGTTACAGTTGTTGAATGCTTATCAGTGACTCTAAACTTTATTGAACCTTTGATTCAGAACACAGACTTCTGGATGACACTATTTTTTAAAAAGGTGAGTGCATGTGTGTCAAGTGCCTAATTCTGATAAATATTGGCTACAACAGAAGATATCTCACATCCAGTCTGAACCCTAAATATAATCACACACCAACAGTTCAGAAAAGTAATAGCTCCTGGATCTATTTGTGCCCCTTATTCTACCCAGTAAAGTTATAATATCCACCTAGACCACACAGAAGTGGGGTTACATATAGATAAATATCACTGTTTGGACAGCAGTTCATCTATACTCTGGCAATCTGTGGGTCTCACACCTTTCACGAAAGGGAGCCGGTAACTTGCAGGGAAGATAGCCAATGTGGATGCTTTTTCCTTCGCAAATTTGATCCAGAGCTGGGGCAGATAAATCCTTTCTTTATGAAGTCTGAAACCAAGTTTTGGAACTCGAATGACAGCTGAAGCCCATCTTCCAGGCCTGGCTTTCCCAAAGCCAGGAACAGCCTCTTGTTGCTTCTTAGCCACAAACTGGCCAGCAACTGAAATCCTCAATTCAAAACCTTCAGTAGGTTTTAACCAAACACAGAGGGCTACAGTCTGATGCAAGAGCCAGCCCCCCCCCACCCCCTGTTGATGCCTAAAAAGTCAGTCCAGAACTTTGTGGCACTTTAAAATGTTTGCTCATTTCAAACTAGAAAAGGGAACTGTTACTTCTGGAGAGAGATCTGCAATTGTGAGTATATATTTCTGGGAATTTTCTGAAAGGAATTCTTTCTATTAAAGCTATTTAATCTGTGAACCCACTATTTTTTGTTAAATCAGTCAAGGCCTAGTATCAGCAAAGTACTTTTAGTTTAAAGTTAAAAACACAGAAGAGAGCTTTCTGGTTAAATTTGGAACCCAGCAGAGAGCTGTAGTTTACATTTAATAGTCACTCAGGGCATAGCATCAGCAAAGTACTTTTAGTTTAAATTTAAAACACAGAAGAGAGCTTTCTGGTTAAATTTAGAACCCAGCAGAGAGCTTGTAGTTTAAATTCATAATAAGTTAAAGCCTAGCAGCAGCAAAGAGCTATAATTTAAATCAAATAAGAATATAGCTTACCTCAGCAGCACAGGGCAGGGTACTGTGTAGCAGCCCTCTTTTAATAAGTGTTATTTCCCTCCCTCCCTCCTCACACCCACACCCCCCCCCCCCCCCGGGATAATCGTAGCTTTATAGGTACACATCTTAAAAGACAGGAGGTGCTCTCAGGTGAAGCTCATTACCCAAATCAGTCATACACTAAGGACCTGAGATCAATTAAGCTTCAGGTTAACAAAGTATATTAAATGTATTAGGTACAGTTTTATTGGTATAAATATCCATAGCAACCCTTAGTAAGTAAAGAACTTAAAGACCTAAACAAAAACTAAAAACTAAGATGCAGACAGCAGTCCAGCAGCGAGATGGGGGCTTTCCAGTTTTTTGCATTGAGTGTCACATGTATGATTTTCTCCCAGTTGGTGAGAGGTCTTATGTGTGCACTAGGTGCAAGGAGCTCTTTGCTCTCAGGAAACAAGTCCGTTCTCTAGAGGCTAGAGTAGCAGACTTGGAAAACATAAGACATACAGAGAGGTACATAGACGAGACCTACAGGGATATAGTCCTGAAGTCCCACCTCCAGTCTGGCAGCATCCCTGTTGCCATGGAGGAGAGAGGTCACGTGACAGGAGAGCATCACCCTGGTGTGGCAGGAAATGATCCTGTAACTAGGACCTGTCCTCCAGGTGATGTAAAACCCTCTCACACTGAGGACGTTTCTCCAGGGCCATGTGCCCATGAGGGAAGGGTTAGAACAGCCGTTATAGTTGGTGATTCGATCATTAGGCATGTAGATAGCTGGATGGTTGGTGGACGTGAGGATCGCCTGGTAACATGCCTGCCTGGTGCGAAGGTAGCGGACCTCACGCGCCACCTAGATAAGGTCTTAGATAGTGCTGGGGAGGAGTCTGCTGTCTTGGTACATGTCGGTACCAATGACATAGGAAAATGTGGTAGGGAGGTTCTGGAGGTTAAATTTAGGCTTTTAGGTAGGAAGTTGAAATCCAGAACTTCCAGGGTAGCATTCTCCGAAATGCTTCCCGTTCCACGTGCAGGGCCCAAAAGGCAGGCAGAGATCCGGAGTCTCAATGCGTGGATGAGACAATGGTGCAGAGATGAGGGGTTTGGATTTGTTAGGAACTGGGGAACATTCTGGGGAAAGGAGGGGCTCTTCCGAAGAGATGGGCTTCACCTTAACCGGGATGGAACCAGGCTGCTGGCATTACCCTTTAAAAAGGAGATAGAGCAGCTTTTAAACTAGATAATAGGTGAAAGCCGGCAGTCGCCCAAGAGCGGATGGTTCGGAAGTATGTATCCTTGAAGGATACTACCAAAAGCAGAGAGGTTCCAAAAAAGAGTAAAGTAGCCCAAATGCCCTCGAGTATGGAGCAGACAGAGCTTAAAGATCCCAAATTACCCTTGTCTACCAATAGCCAAATTAATATGAATAAAATACAGTCTCTAAAATGCTTGTATGCAAATGCTAGAAGTCTAAAAAATAAGATGGGAGCGTTAGAATATATAGCACTAAATGAGAGGTTAGATATGATTGGAATATCAGAGACATGGTGGAAGGAGGACAACCAGTGGGACTCTGTGATACCTGGGTACAAACTATATCGTAATGATAGAGCTGATCAAATTGGTGGAGGGGTTGTGCTCTATGTTAGAGAGGGCATTGAGTCAGAAAGGATTAAAGTTTTGCAGGAAACAGAATTTGCTGTAGAATCTCTATGAATTGAAATTCCATGTAAAAAGTGGAAGGCAATGGCAGTGGGGGTGTACTATCGACCGCCTGGCCAGAATGAACAAATGGATGATGAAATGCTCAAAGAAATCAAGGAAGCTAACAAAAGTTACAGCGTGGTAATAATAATGGGTGATTTCAATTACCCCGGTATCGACTGGGTCAGTGTCACGGCAGGACATGCTAGGGAGATAAAGTTCCTAGATGAAATAAATGACTGCTTTTTGGAGCAGCTGGTTCATGAACCGACCAGAGGGGAAGCCATATTAGACCTAGTCCTTAGTGGAACACCAGATCTAGTGCAAGAGATAAGGGTGTTAGGACCACTTGGCAACAGTGATCATAGCATGATCGCCTTTGATTTAATTAGTGGAGGAGGGATAGTAAGGAAATCCACAGTACTACCTTTTAACTTTCGAAAGGGAGACTATGATAAAATGAGGAAAATAGTTAAGAAAAAACTAAAAGGAGCAGTTGCAAAGGTTAAAGACTTACATCAAGCTTGGGTGTTGTTGAAAAATACTATCTTGGAAGCCCAGACCAGCTGTATTCCATGCTTAAAAAAGTGGAAGGAAGTCCAAAAAACTGCCAGCATGGTTTAAAGGTGAGGTCAGAGAGGCTGTTGTTGCCAAAAAAGCATCTTTCAGGAAATGGAAACAAGAGCCAAATGACGAAACCTGGAAACAGCACAAGCACTGGCAGGTCAAATGCAAGGCATTGATAAAGCAGGCAAAGGGAGAATTTGAGAAAAAGCTTGCTGCGGAAGCAACAACACAAAATAAAAATTTTTTCAAGTACATTTTTTCAAGTACATTCAAGTACATTGTGAGAGAGTCAGTTGGTCCATTAGATGATAGAGGAGTTAAAGGGGCACTAAGAGGTGACAAGGCGATAGCGGAGAGCCTGAATTAATTCTTTGCTTTGGTCTTTACTGAGGAAGATGTAGGGATGTTACCCATGACTGAAGTGGTATTTAAAGGTGCGGAAGAATTGAAGGAAATATCGATACATCGGGAAGATGTATTACAACTATTAGATAAACTGAAGAGTAGCAAATCACCTGGGCTGGATGGTATACATCCAAGGGTGTTGAAAGAACTGAAATATGAGATTGCAGACCTGCTATTAGTAATCTAGTAATCTAGTAATTAGTGAACTATCATTAAAATCATCTCTAATACCTGAAGATTGGAGGATCGCCAATGTAACACCAATTTTTAGAAAGGGTTCTAGGGGTAATCCGGGAAACTACAGACCGGTGAGCCTCACGTCAGTACCGGGAAAAATGGTAGAAACCATCATAAAGAATAAAATTACTCAGCATGTAGATAGTCATGGCCTAATGGGAGACAGCCAACATGGCTTTAGACAAGGACGATCTTGTCTTACTAATCTGTTATGTTTTTTTGAAAGTGTGAATAAACAGGTGGACAAAGGTGAGTCAGTTGATATAGTGTATCTAGACTTTCAGAAAGCCTTTGACAAGGACCCTCATCAGAGACGTTTGGCAAAACTAAAGAGTCATGGGATAGGAGGCAGGGTACTACTGTGGATCAGGAACTGGTTAAAAGATAGAAAGTAGAGGGTTGGGCTAAATGGCCAATTTTCCCAATGGAGAAAGGTGAATAGTGGTGTACCCCAGGGATCTGTGCTGGGTCCGCTGCTTTTTGACATATTCATAAATGACCTGGAAAGAGGAATAACGAGTGAGGTTATCAAATTTGCAGATGACACAAAACTATTTAAAGTTGTTAAAACCCAAGAGGATTGTGGAAAATTGCAAGAGGATCTTGATAAACTGAAAGACTGGGCATCAAAATGGCACATGAAATTTAATGTGGACAACTGCAAAGTTATGCACCTAGGGAAGAACAACCCAAACTATGGTTACACAATGCAAGTTTCCACATTAGAAATCACCACCCAGGAAAAAGATTTAGGCGTCATTGTGGATAACATGTTAAAACCCTCGGCCCATTGTGCAGCGGCAGCCAAGAGAGCAAATAGAATGCTAGGTATCATAAGGAAAGGAATGGAAAATAAAACAAAAGATATTATAATGCCTCTATACCGTTCCATGGTAAGACCGCACCTTGAATATTGTGTGCAATTCTGGTCGCCGTATCTTCAAAAAGGATATAGCGTTATTAGAAAAAGTTCAGAGAAGAGCCACCAAAATGGTAAAGGGGATGGAAGGATACTCCTATGAAGAAAGGCTAAAAAGGTTAGGGCTCTTTAACCTGGAAAAGAGACGGCTGAGGGGAGATATGATAGAAGTCTATAAATTAATGAACGGAGTGGAATGGGTAAACATAGATCGATTGTTTACGTTATCAGAATTTATTTATTTATTTTTATTTAGCTGTATTTATATCCTGCTTTTCACTGGGTCAAAGCGGTTAATTGGGGGATACATTTAACATGAGGGGATATGAGACACATATGCTAATACTTACAAGGAACATGGGCAATGGAGGGTTAAGTGGCTTGCCCAAGACCACAAGGAGTGCCTATAGGACTAGAAATCCCAGTCCATCTGGCCTGAGATTGCTGTCCCCAGGTGGGACTTGAACCCCTGGCCCTCTGGCCTGAAGTACCTTGTCCTAACCACTAGACCACTCCTCCCTGTATATAGAATATAGAAAGACTAGGGGACATACAATGAAGCTACAGGGTAAACTATTTAAGACTAATAAAAGAAAATATTTTTTCACTCAATGTGTAATCAAACTCTGGAATTTGTTACCGGAGGATGTAGTAAAGGCTGTTAGTGTAGCTGGTTTAAAAAAGGTTTGGACAAGTTCCTGGAGGAAAGGTCCATAAACCATTATTAAGAAGGGACCCAGGATATCAATGCTTGACCCAGTACAAGCATTGCGGAACCTGTGTCTTTTGGGAAAACTGCTAGGTACGTATGACCTAGATTGGCCACTGTTGGAAACAGGATACTGGGCTTGATGGACCTTGGTCTGACCCAGTATGGCATACCTTATATTCTTATGTAACCACTTTGGGCTTTGCAGTTAGCAGTCTGTATGCCCAGGTTTCTAATTCCCAAAGCTTGTAACAAGCATTCATGCTAGGATTTCTGTCCTTAAAGCACAAACCTATGGGGGGGGGGGGATAAGTCTTTATCAGTCAATTTTAAATATGCATAAGGGCTGAAGCATCTATTTATTTATTTATTTATTTATTTCTTCTATACCGCCCCTTCCAGTGATCAAGGGCGGTTTACATGGAACAAGTTAACAAATTAAGTATACTTCCGTATACATTACATTGAACTGAAAGAAACTTTCCAACTTTTTACATATAATAACAGATGTAGAAATAAAAACTGTCCAAACTATTTACATAAGTTATTTACAAGTTGTTCTATACAAATGTGTTACAGAGTAATCATACAATGTGTTACAGAATAATGGTGTGTCATGTGTAGGTGGTGGAATTTATTTCCATTATTATCATAGGTTTTGTGTGTGTGAAGGGGGACTGTGTGGGGTTATTTAATTGTGGTTTTGGGGGTTCTGAGTTGGTGTGTCTGTGGATGTTGTGGGACAGAGCATGGGGGGTAGGGAATTTGGAAATATTCGGAGAATAGGTATGTTTTAAGTTCCTTCCGAAATTGGGAGAGGTCTTTTATGGTGCGGAGGTCTAGTGGGAGATCATTCCATAGCATGGGGGCAGTGAACGTGAAGGCTCTGTCACTTGAGGATTTTTTGGTCTTCGTGAATGATTTTGGCATATCAAATGAGTGGGCTGCGTTTTGTCTGCGAGCTCTTGATTCGGATGGGGTCTGTAGTAGTGTTGATAGATGTGATGGGGCGATATCATTTAGGAGCTTGAAGGTTGTTAGGAGAATTTTGTATCTGATACGGCTGTTTATAGGGAGCCAATGTAGTTCTAGGAGTATAGGGGTCACATGGTCCGTTAGACGAGCTTTAGTAATTACTTTTGCACAGATGTTCTGGGCTCTTTGTAATAGGTAAGTGTTTTTTTGTGGTAGGCCAATTAGTAGACTATTGCAATAGTCAAAGTGGGGTGTGATGAGTGTATTGACAACCGATCTAAAGTCATGTGTGTCCAGGAGGGGCCTTAGGTGTTGTATGGTTTTGAGTTTATGAGTCTTTCCCCCGGTTCAAGGCTATGCTTAAAACTTTCTTTTCTGCCAGGCTTTCGACCTTCCCTCCCCTTCATTTACTTCCACTCAGTCAGCTGCAACCATCCACCCACTATCCCTGTCCGGGCTGTAACACCCCCCCGCTGTCTTGTTGTCCCGACACGCCCTCATGTGGCTTCTTGTATATTTGTTATGTAGTCCATCCGTCTGTACGCTATTTATTTTATTTTTGTTACCCTGTCTACCACCTGTTTTGTTAGTCTGCGGACTGAGTCTCGTCTCAGCTAGCCTGTAACCTCTAAAGTCTGTCCTTTCCTGTCCTTATTACTTTTCTCTCTCTATTTACTTTCCTATTCATAATTGGCATTCCTTTCCATTCTCCATTTTCTTTTTTCGCAGCCCAACTTGTTTATATTGTACACCGCCTTAATACTTTTGTAAAGGCGGTATATCAAATTCATGGAATAAAGATAAAGATAAATATGGTTCTTACTGTCTGCTTTATGTGTGGTATCATGGTGAGAGTATGATCTATTATTACACCCAGGTATCTTACCTCTTTTTTAACAGGTATAGATGTATTGTTGATTGAGATTGTTGTTGGGAAAGTATCCTCAGTCACGGGTGTTCTTGTAACGAACATTGCTTCCATTTTTTTTAGGTTTATGCTGAGGTGATTGGTTTCCATACAAGAGGTGGTTTCAGCCATACATTCAGCTAGGTTGTCGTAGGTGTGGTTTTTTGTGGATATGGGGATAGCGAGCATGATATCGCCAGCATATATAAAGTGATTAATCCTGTGTTTTCTAAATATATTTGTGATAGGTTGTAGGTATAAGTTGAATAGGAGGGCAGAGAGGGCTGATCCCTGAGGTATACCTTGTCCTTGGGGGAAGGTTTCTGATGTTTCTTGGTCTATTTGAACACGTATTAGTCTATGTGTGATGTAGGATTTGAACCATTTGAGCACTGTTCCACCTATTCCTAAGTTTTCTAGTCTATTAATCAGTGTAGGGTGGTTGATGTTGTCAAAGGCGGCAGAGATGTCTATAAAGAGTAGTAGGAAACCTTGATTGTTGACATCTGTGCCTTTGATGAGGTAGTCCATCAGTGTAATCAAGAGGGTTTCCACTCCGTGGAAGGGGCGAAAGCCAAACTGGTGTGAGTCAAGGGGTTTATGTTTGTCAATATGCTCTTGTAGTTGTAATTGAATTGTTTTTTCTATTATTTTAGCAATGAATGGAATGCTGGCTATCGGTCTGTATGAATTGGGGTCTTTTGAGTCAAGTTTGTTGTTTTTTATTATTGGCCGAAGTGTTGTGAGCTTTAGGGCATCGGGCATGATGCCTTGAGAAAGGGACTGGTTGACCATGTGATGAATGTTTTCAACGAGTTCTTCCTTTGTACATTTAATCCAAGACACAGGGCAAGGATCGAGTGGGGAGGTTGTAGTATTGATCATCTATTCTAGTGAGGTCCTCACATTTTTAATAGATCAAGCATTATGGTACAATACTCATGGTACTAGGATGTCCTATAAGTGACCTAGGAACTCTGGCAAAATCGGAGACTGAGCTGTAATCTTTTCCAGAGGGCTTTCTGAGGAGTAAAATTGTATCTTCCCATGCCCAAGATAGGTTCAACATTACATTCTTTTTAAAAAGCCACCAATTATTTCAATAGGCTTTAAAATATATTGATGTGGTTGCTTGCTAATTAATCAGTAACCATTGGCCATAGTAATTTTACAAGGGCGCGTGTACTTTAAGTATTAAAGTACAAACCTACTTTGGTGGCATTTTAGTCATTTAGGAACATAAGTAGCGACATATATGTCTTATAAAATACCAACCAGCATAAATGTACGTGTTTTCACATGATGGCTCATACTTTGCTGATAGGTGTGCACATGAGTCGAGTTTGGATGGCATGTGGGCAAAGCACACAA
Organism: Ichthyophis bannanicus; assembly: GCA_033557465.1. Taxonomy (NCBI): domain Eukaryota; kingdom Metazoa; phylum Chordata; class Amphibia; order Gymnophiona; family Ichthyophiidae; genus Ichthyophis; species Ichthyophis bannanicus. The sequence continues at coordinate 938,971,283 of CM066034.1, forward strand.
GTACATGCATAGATTATAAAATTCTATAATTTATGTGTCTACTTGCAAAATATAGACACAGGCATTTACACCAGCTCTAGGGCTGAAGTAAATATCCATACCTGCAATATAAATCGCATAAGGTCACTTATACAGGTATTTGTTTTACAAGCCAAGTGGACGCCTACTTATCTTTAAAAAATAGCCTTTACATCAATGCCTTAAAACATGCATTAACTAGGTGTCCCCTTATAAAATTACCCTCAGATGTTTCTGTGTGTATTCCTACCCCACATGTGCTCTATCAAAACACAGAAATTCATGGTCAAGATGAGCATTACAACACAATAAAATGATCATAAAATAAAGAAACAGTACAATGAAGATAACTCTAAAACAAAAGAGAAAAAAAATTAAAAACCTAAACTGTATCAAGGCCTCACGAAGGAGCACAGTAAGGAGCAAGCAGATTAAGCATGCTCCTTCGGATACATTGCAGCAGCTGCGTATCACTGGAGAAGTTCCTTTGTTTTCATACTAGGGCAGTAGAAGATGAAATCACTCTGTGGTTGGAACTTCCAGTTCATGCTCCCAAGACCCTACGAAACAGTCTACAGTGCCAAGTAAAGGAAGTTCACGCCATGCTACCAACGCAGCACAGTGCTGCTATGATGGACAAAAAGAAGACACTGCTAAAATAAAGTTTAAATCACAGAAAGTTAAGAGCATCTCATATATTAGCCAGAAACTGGCCCCACAAAAATGAAACTACCCTATGGTGAAGAAGAGTTCCTCACTGTAAAATGGGCTATAAATAGCCTGAGGTACACCTATAGGAAAGGATCGCCAAACTCTTTATCAACCATATCCCTTCCAATGGCTCTATACAAATACTAAGCCACAAATCATGTGATAGCATCCTACATTACAATAGCATACATGTAAGAAGTAGTCTTCTCTTGACCCCAGGACATGGACTGTTGTTCTTTTTCTAGTCTTCCCTCAGTAGCAGAGCTGGTTGAGCAAGAAGCCAAGCTGCCACTATAAGAGCTCTTAGAAATTACTTGACCCATGTCAGCATAGATTTCATCCAGGGCATGGCCCTGAAACCTTACTATTATCTATGATGGATTCCCTTCTTCAGAAATGGAAAACAAAATGCATCATATTTCAGCTTCTGATGCAGTTTGCAATTCCATTTTACTGAACAGATTAGATCGTAGTGTAGGGACAAAACTTAGCATGGTTTAACTATTTTCTTTCACAAAGGTTTCAGCTTGTAAATGAGGTCTCAGATTGCTCTGATTTGAAGTCAGCCATTCCCCAGGGTTTATCTTCATTAGCAGCTGTATTTAACTATTATTTATGTCCACTTTGAGATTCTGAAACATCATGAGCTGACGTATCATCCTCAGTGTATTAAGGGTGCACTAGTTCAGTCCTCGAGGGCCATAAACAGGCCAGGGTTTCAGGATATAACTAATGACTCTGCACGAAACATATTTGCACACAATGGAGGTTGTATGTATGTAAATCTATCTCAGTCATATTCATCAAGGATATTCTGAAACTCTGGTTGCTATCAGATTCCTGAGGGGAATCTGATAGCAGAAGAAACGTATGCAGCATAACTTTGCTTGCGAATTTTGATGACTTAAGTTTGGGACAAAAGAGATCATAGACTTATTTGGAAAATTCTATATTTTAAATAATTTAAAAGCATAAATAGGTTACTGGCTTGGCTTAGAGGTTTAGAATTAATTTGCCCTAGTTTGTAATTAGGCCTTTTAGAGTTTAAAAACAAAACAGAGAAGTATTTGCTTCATTTGAAATTAACAATAACTGAGAACTTGTAATTTTGAAACATTTAAACATTAACTTTTACAAATAACTTGCAACTTTAAACAATAGAGAACTTACAATATAAGCATTATCAACTTGGCTTCGAAAACTTAAACAGTTTCTGTAGCATCAACACTACTTATGTATGCATTAGTAATTGTAGTAGGAAAGTAGAATGGTGTAGATGGCATTGCTTGAGAAGATCAGCATTTGGAGTAGTTGGTGTTATTGGGGGTCTTCGTAGAATTGTTCAATGAATAGAGTGGTTTTGAGTAATTTTCTGAATTCTTTTAAGTCATTTGTTGATCTAAGATTTTCTGGGAGAACATTCCAAATGGCAGGGGCAGCAAGAGAGAAGGCTTGCATGGATGTAGCTTTATTAGTTCTTGTAAAGAGACTGGGGGTTGGTATAGTGTTTTTGGTGCTGTTTCTGTCTGGTCTTTTGCTTTCTTTGGTTCCGATGAGCTCTTGTAGTATTCCTGCTGACATATTGTTTTTAATTTTGAAGATGGTAAGCGCTGATTTATATTTCGCTCATGAAGAGATTGGCAGCCAGTGTAGGTCATATAGTATGTGAGTTATATGGTCTTGTAATGATACGGGCAGCAGTATTCTGTACTATTTGAAGGGGACGAGTGGATTGTTTAGGAAGACCTTGGTAAAGGAGATTGCAGTAGTCCAGTACAGGTGTAATGATCACTTGGCAAACTGTGCGGAAGTGTTCTTTACTGAGGAGAGGTTTTAGCCTATGGAGCATTGCTAGTTTGAAAAAAAAAATGATCAGATGAACCAGTGAGCCAAGTTGCAATAGTTTAGGAGGATTCAGTCGAAGACAGTTGTTATATAGCTGTTCCTTCTACCTTTGAGAGGCAAGAGTTAAGGAAAGACAGGTCTGGGATATTAGGATTAGTGTAAGTGACAAGTAGAATATTGTCTGCATACAGATATGGAGTAACTCTGGATTCTTGGATAAGAATGGGTAGAAGACTCAGAAAAACATTGAATAGCAGTGGGGCAAGAATCTCACATTAAGAGGGAGGAAATCTTCAAGTCCCAAGAAATGTAGTCGGAGACCAAGAAAATGTGGCAGAAAGAAACAGAGTTATTTTCCATTGTATTGGGTGCCACTGGCTTAATTAAGAGGCATTTCCAAGCACACCTTGATAAATTACCCATACGTGTAACATCTTAACGAACTTGAGGCAGGCTCTCTGGCACAATGTAAGTACTATGCGGAGCATTAGTAGTAAATTGGAGCGACTGAGATCATACTCCACATACCCTGTCTTGGAAGTGAGGTTCATGACTGTCATGGTATGTGCAAAACTAAGAATCACAACTTCAAAATTAAATGGAGTATTCCAAAAATACTAACAGCTAAATCACATTCAAAATTTTGGAACTCTTAGTTTAAGGAGAGAAAAGAATCTCAGTGTCTGTCAAATAATGCTGATGATATTATTTTGGCTCTTCTCAGACCACTATCACCAATCCAGTAAAAAAAACTCCTTAAAGGATTGCATACAGGCATTTCTATAATGTATCAATAAATTATTTTTACAACAATTGTATCATCGTCCCTATAATGAAATTGTATGTTCACTTCAAAATGCCTTTTAGCAATAAAGTACCCAAGTTTCCTTTCTTTTTCTTTAGTAAGTTGCCATTATTCAAAAATTATAATGCTACTTATCTTAATGATGACTAGAGCTGAAAGGCCATTGAACCCAAACCTGACAAAGACCTCTGTTTCGCAAAAAGCTGCTTCAGGGGCTTATTTTAAAGACAAAAGAATCCTTGGGGCTCAATTCTGCGACAGAATGGAAAGCATTTTTTACTTAAGTCTCTATAGGCTGCTTGCTATTTTGGAGATGATATTTTATAGAGTTCAAGTTTAATTGAATGTTTTGGTCATTTGCATATTCTGATGACGTTATGCATGTTAATTGGTCAGCTGGTATTTTAAATCTCTTTGTGTTCCTCTGAGGTTACTTCAATGAAGTTATGTGATATTTGTAGAGATTTTGCTGGGACATAGTAAGAATTCTTTGTTATAAAAATTGCCTCGGTTTTCGTGCAGTTTATCAGCAGATTTTGTTTCATTAGCCAAGTTATGCACCTAGGAAAGAACAACCCAAACTACGGTTACATAATGCGAGCTTCCACATTAGGAACCACCACCCAGGAAAAGAATTTAGATGTCATCATGGATAATACGCATCAGGAAAGGAATGGAGAATAAAACAAAGGCTATTATAATGCCTCTGTATCGTTCCATAGTGTGACCACACCTTTAATATTGTGTGCAATGCTGGTCACCACATCTTAAAAAGGATATAGCAGAATTAGAAAAGGTACAAAAGATGAGCGACAAAAATGATAAAGGGAATGGAAGGATATCCTTATGAGGAAAGGCTTAAAGGTTTGGGGCTCTTCAAATTGGAAAAGAGATGGCTGAGGGGGGATATGATAGATGTCTATAAATTAATGAACGGAATGGAACAGGTAAACGTAGATTGGTTGTTTATGCCATCAAAAAGTAGAAAGACTAGGTGAACAGGCAATGAAGCTACAATGTAACCCATTTAAGACTAATGAGTGAAAAATATTCTCTCTTATCGCGTAATCAAACTCTGGAATTCATTACCAGAGGATGTAGTGAAGGCTGTTAGTGTAGCTGGGTTTAAAAAAGGTTTCAATAAATTCCTGGAGGAAATGTCCATAAATCATTATTAAAGAGGACCTGGGAAATCCACTGCTTGCCCCGGAACAATCATTGCAGAACCTGTGTGCCTCATTGGGAACCTGCCAGATACTTGTGACCTGGATCGGCCACTGTTTGAAACAGGATACTGGGCTTGATGGACCTTATTCTGACTCCGTATATGACATTTTTTATGTTCCTTTCTAAGGGTGTGTTCAATGTGATTAGATAACTGAAAAAAGACGCAATGCTCTTCAAGTTTATATATAAACTTAAGATTAGAAACCTTACGATAATGTGAGAGAGAGGAAGGGCCCAATATTCAGTGATGGCAGCGAGTGCTACTAACACTGCTAGCTGCCGGCGCTGAACAGCTAACCTGGATATTCAACGCCAGAGTCATATCTGACCCCAGCCCTGAATATCCAGGTTTGCTGCTCTTGCTGATCGGTAACCGGGCAGTGGCAATATTGAGCCACTGCCTGGTTAGTGATATCCGATGGAAATTAGGCCAGGGTTACCTGCATCTTGCTTTCACCGTACATCGTTAACTGGGCAGCAGTTCAATATTGCCGCTGACTGGTTACTGATCAACTCTGCCTCTGTTAACATCGGGGCGTACAGAGCTGGCAGCCACAGATGTTCAGCAGTACTAATAATGTTAGTGACACTGAATATCCCATTCACCGCAATTTCTTTGAATATTGGGCCCGAAGGTCTAAAGTTGGTTTCTTAAGGAGAGTTCTAACCAGTGCCTTTTTTCAAAGTTCTGAAAAAGATCCTGAGGACAGACTAAGACTGATAATACTTCATACAATGGGGATCAAACAGAATGAGTGTTCCATTATCCAAGAGGATGGAATAGGATAAATACAGGATGCAGTTTTACGAACATAATGGATATGCTTCTTTAAGGACATATCAGTGGTAAGAGTAAAATCTGAGCACAGATGATGAGTAGTAGTTGCAGAAACAACAGAAGCTAAGGAAGGGTCAAAAGATGGAGGTGCTGATAGATGAGAGTGCAAATCAGCTATTTTAGTGTATCAATGATTAGTAATTGTATCTATAGGGGGATCCTTCCAATGATTAACAGAGATGGAGCAAGTGGAAGATAATTGGGAGATTATTGAAAAGCCAGTTTTAGAATTATGAGAAGCTTTATGGAGCAGAGAAGAAAAGGAGTCTTTCTTGGTCGACACGGTGCTCTTATGGTAGAAAGCTTAGACTGTCTTAAAAGCTGTGAAGGGTGCAGAAAATTTATATTTGCGCCACTGGCATTCAGCTCTGAACTGTCATTTGAGAAGGCAGAGGCCTGGATGATACCATCGATGATTGCGAATGGGATGGTGACACTAGTACTCTCTGGAGCAAGATGATCAAGTGCTGCAGATAGTTTAGAGTACAAGAGATCAACTTGGGCATTCAGAGAAAAAAAAACTATAAAAGTCATCAGTGAAAAGACTATCTGCAGAAGAGAATTGTGCCAGGGAATCGAGAGTTATTTTACGCCAGTGGATAAGCACATCGTCTGCAGTATGGCAATTCTTATGTGCTTAAATACTTTGATAGCACTGACAGAAGGAAGCCTGATGTTTTTGGTCGGTGTGTAAATCTGCAGATAATCCTTGGACATTCCATATTTATTTGGCAACATATGTAATTGATTGTGGTTGAGGCTGATTCTCTTTCTACTCCTACAACTTCCACCTGCTCAGCAAAGTAGTAGAGATCCTGGGAAATATACTTCCTACGTTTCAAACACAACCATTTCCAGTCAGCATGTATATCTATTGAGGGTTTTCACCCTTCTGTAACCATGAGAAAAGCACTTCATAAAGCTAGCCTCTTGATCCATTTAGTTAATGTTTAGTCTTTCAGAAACATACAGTCTCTCGTATAGCATCAAATAAAGTATATGCATCTTGACTAAAATTCAGGTGACCTTGAAAACATTTCTCAATTCAACTGCTCTTAACATGAAGATACACAACTCAGTTAGTGTTGCCAAAAATAGTGGAAAATTAACCCGAAAAAAACAAAACTACCAATTGCTAGTTATCTCAGAGCTTGCCAGTTCAGAAGCACAGTGCTAGTTTGAACCTCAAAGTATAAGAGGACATGCCTTATAAGATAAATTCATTAATATGAAACAAAAAAAACACTAAATTCATAGTTTCAAAGAGTGCTCATCAGTAAATTTAAGCTCTAACCTAGATATATACTCCTTCCAAATTATTAAATACATTCAACATAACCAAATAAATAAGGTTCACTTTTAATACAGTTGCCTAGGAGTATTTCACAGCCAATGTATGTCATATTGATATCACATTGTGAAACAGGAAAGTGCAGCATGTCTCCGTACTGAGGTTGTAATCACCAAGGATTTCTATGAACTCTTTAATTGCCAAAGTCCAAGAAACTGGCAATAAGAGTATAATATCAGCGATATAAAATTTTAACAGATTATGGAGGTTATTCTAGAAGGCTTGTGTGTAATTTCCATGTGGAAATACTGGCATTTGCAGGTAAAAACAGTTATCACAGGAAAAATAGCGATTTTGAGAGGGCTATGTTTTAAAATTTCCATGTTTTGGAAAGAGGCATGCTGTTGGGTGTGGGGCTGGCATTGATAAGATCTACACATGTAGAATGTCTTTCTCAAAGCGTATTGATGTGGAGGGTAGGATGTTTAGAAACATAGAAACATGATGACAGAAAAAGACCACATGGCCTATCTAGTCTGTCCTTCCATATCAACAACTACAACAGTCCACTTTTTACCTTTAGACATCCTCTGTGTTGGTCCCATGCTTTTTTGAATTCAGTTACTGTCCTCATCTCTACCACCTCCACTGGGAGACTATTCCACGGATCCACTACTCTTTCCGTGAAGAAATATTTCCGCATATCACTCCTGAATTTATCTCCCTTCACCCTCATCCCATGTCCCCTCGTAGCAGAACGTGCTTTCAATTGAAAGAGGCTCTCTCCCTGAACATTTATGCCATGGAGGTATTTAAACATCTCAATCAAATCACCTCTATCTCGCCTTTCCTCTAAGGTGTACATATTAAGATCCTTAAGTCTGTCCTCATATGCTTTATAATGAAGCCCACTAATCATTTTAGTAGCCACCCTCTGCACCGACTCCATTCTGTTCACATCCTTTTGAAGGTGCGGTCTCCAGAATTGCACACTATACTCCAAATGAGGTCGCACCAAAGACTTATACAGAGGCATTATCACCTCCTTTTTTCTGCTAGCCATTCCTCTCCGTATGCACCCAAGCATCCTTCTAGCTTTTGCCGTCGCCTTTTCTACCTGTTTAGCTACTTTAAGATCATCAGACACAACCACGCCTAGGTCCCGCTCTTCTTTAGTGGACAAAAGTACTTCACCTCCTATACTGTATAGCTCCCTTGGATTGCTGCAGCCCAAATGCATGACCTTACATTTTTTAACATTAAATCCCAGCTGCCAAATTCTAGACCATTCTTCAAGCTTAGCTAGATCCCTCCTCATGTTATCTACACCTTCCTGGGTGTCTACACTATTGCAGATTTTGGTATCATCCGCAAAGAGGCAAACCTTACCCGACAGCCCTTCCACTATATCACTAACAAAGATGTTAAAAAGAATCGGACCAAGGACAGATCCCTGGGGCACCCCACTGGTAACATCCTTCTCCTCAGAGTGAGCTCCATTTACTTGTACTCTTTGTCGCCTCCCACCCAACCAATTTCTAACCCAAGCAGTAATTTTAGGGTCCATCCCTAGGGTGCTCAGTTTGTTTATAAGTCGCCTGTGAGGAACAGTGTCAAAGGCTTTACTGAAATCTAAATACACCACATCTAGAGCTCTCCCTCGGTCCAACTCCCTGGTCACCCAGTCAAAGAAATCAATCAGATTTGTCTGACAAGACCTGCCTCTAGTGAATCCTTGCTGCCTCGGATCCTGTAATCCGCTGGACTCCAGAAACCTCACTATTTTCTCTTTCAGCAGCGTTTCCAATAATTTACTCACGACCTAAGTTAAACTAACCGGCCTGTAGTTTTCAACCACATCCTTACTTCCGCTTTTGTGTAAAGGCACCACATGAGCCTCTCTCCAGTCCTTTGGCACCACTCCCGACTCCAACGAGGCATTGAAAATGTCAGTCAGTGGAGCTGCTAGAACATCCCCAAGTTCCCTCAGTATTCTAGGGTGTATCCCATCCGGTCCCATCGCTTTGTCTACTTTAAGTTGAGCTAGTTTCTCACAAACACAGTCTTCTGAAAATTGTTCAAGATGTCCCTCGCTTCTGTTCCTATTTGTGGGTGTTTTCTGAGGTCCTGCTCCTGGTTCTTCATCTGTGAACACAGAACAAAAATATTTGTTAAGCAATTCTGCTTTATCCTTATCAGCTTCTACATATTCCCCCCTGCACCCTTGAGTCTGACAATACCACTCTTGCCCTTCCTCTTCTCACTAATATATCTGAAAAATGTCTTATCCCCCCATTTTATTGCATTGGCTATTTCCTCCTCCTTTTGAATCTTTGCCTTCTTGACTACTTTGCTAGCTTCTCTAAGTTTTTCCAAATACAGATGCCTGTCTTCCTCTCTCTGTGATCTCTTGTATTTCGTGAAGGCCTCTTCATTAGCAGCTGCCACAAATCCTGAACTCCAACCTCACTTTGGGATTGCTTGTGGTGTTGGTGACTAAAGGAGATGTGATTGCAATTCTTTGGCCTATCATCTGTGTTCACATAAGTCTGTCCTTGCAGCATCTCCCTTCAAACTCCCTGTGTATTTAGTTCCCAAACCCCACCTGTGCGCCTCTCAAACTCCGTGTTTGTATCGTTACCCTTGAACATTTCTGTCTGGGAACGTCTCACTGCATAACAGTTTTTGTGTGCATATGTCTGTGTTTCTCTCTGGTTGTCCTTGAATTTGTGTGCAGATGGGCTGATATTGTACTGGTGGAGGGCTTCATTAGCTGTTGGTGGAGAGACCAAAAAATCATGAGTAAGCTGAACAAATGGGCTATGCAAGCCATACTGCATGAGGCACATACAGCCAGAGGAGGGCCAGTAAAAGGCACCCTGTCACGGGATTTATAGGCCTAGGACCCAATTCTTAGATCTAACAGATGACCATTGTCTCTCCAGGTTCTGTTTCAACAAAGTTACTATCCAGCTTCTTTGCCAAAAGCTAAAGCTTCTCCTCCTTACCACTGCAGCCCATGTCAGTCCACCTTAAGGTCACCCTAATCCTTGCTTTTCTTGTCACTGGAAGTGTTTGTCTATTTTGGCAGTCACCATGGGTCTCAGCCAGTCTGCCATCTCGCAGTGCATCATGTGACTTCTAAGGGCCTTTCTTATCCACACTTCTGAGTATACAGCTTTATTTTCAGAGTGTGCAGTAGAGACATCAAATTACCCATTCTTATGAAATGGCCTATTTACCATCTGTGTTGGGGTCATTGATTGCAGATGTGGTTAAGGCCACCATAAGTGAGGGAGGGTACCTATTGCAACAGAAAACTTTTCCTCCCAAAATATGCAAGTGGCCTGCAATGCCCAGGGTTAAATTTCTCAGATCCTGTCATGACTCGTACATACTATCACAGTCTGGAATCCATGGCAAGTTTGAAAAGGGCAAAATCATTGTGGGATGTTGCTAAGTAAGCCCTGCATTAGCATTACCCCACACCAATACCTCTACATGCACATGCTATAAAATCATTGCCTCTAAGCTGCTTTCACTTTCATGTCACAGCTTGTTTGTCTATTCATGTTGTCTGTTTTTTTCAAATACTCAAAGGTGACTCGTGACATCCATATAAGAACATAAGAACATAAGATATGCCATATTGGGTCAGACCAAGGTCCATCAAGCCCAGTATCCTGTTTCCAACAGTGGCCTATCTAGGTCATACGTACCTAGCAGTTTCCCCAAAAGATACAGGTTCCACAATGCTTGTACTGGGTCAAGCATTGATATCCTGGGTCCCTTCTTAATAATGGCTTATGGACATTTCCTCCAGGAACTTGTCCAAAACCTTTTTAAACCCAGCTACACTAACAGCCTACTACATCCTCCGGTAACAAATTCCAGAGTTTGATTACACATTGAGTGAAAAAATATTTTCTTTTACTAGTCTTAAATAGTTTACCCTGTAGCTTCATTGCATATCCCCTAGTCTTTCTGTATTCTGATAACGTAAACAATCGATCTACGTCTACCCGTTCCACTCCATTCATTAATTTATAGACTCTATCCTATCTCCCTTCAGCCGTCTCTTTTCCAGGTTAAAGAGCCCTAACCTTTTTAGCCTTTCTTCATAGGAGTATCCTTCCATCTCCTTTACCATTTTGGTGGCTCTTCTCTGAACCTTTTCTAATAACACTATATCCTTTTTAAGATACGGCAACCAGAATTGCACACAATATTCAAGGTGCGGTCTCATCATGGAACGATATAGAGGCATATATCTTTTGTTTTATTTTCCATTCCTTTCCTTATGATACCTAGCATTCTATTTGCTCTCTTGGCCGCCGCTGCACACTGGTCCGAGGGTTTTAACATGTTATCCACAATGACACCTAAATCTTTTTCCTGGGTGGTGGTTCCTAATGTGGAACCTTGCATCGTGTAACCATAGTTTGGGTTGTTCTTCCCTAGGTGCATAACTTTGCACTTGTCCACATTAAATTTCATCTGCCATTTTAATGCCCAGTCTTCCAATTTATAAAGATCCTCTTGCAATTTTCCACAATTTATTTATTTATTTATTGACATTCTCTTATATACCGTGCTATTCTGCATCAGTGCGGTTTACATTGAACAAACTGAAATTACATTGAACAGGGCATTATAACTTGGAGATAACTATTTTACAGGGACAATCCTCTTGGGTTTTAATAACTTTAAATAGTTTTGTGTCATCTGCAAATTTGATAACCTCACTCGTTATTCCACTTTCCAGGTCATTTATGAATATGTCAAAAAGCAGCGGACCCAGCACAGATCCCTGGGGTACACCACTATTCCCCTTTCTCCATTGGGAAAATTGGCCATTTAGCCCAACCCTCTGCTTTCTATCTTTTTTTTTTTTTTTTTAATTTGAATTTCAGTCATTACATTAACCAAACAAAATAAAGAAACATATTGTACACCAGCAACGATAAACAATTGTACATAGGAAAACATCACAAATACTCAGGAAATACAATCAAATATGTTGGGACAATGTTTAGCCCTCATCAAGGGAGTACACCTGCATTAAGTTTCAGATAAAATATCAAGAAAAACGATAAGAAGAAAAACAGGCCCTAAGGCCACCAAATTGGGGGTCAATTAAATTAAACCTCCCCATCCCCAGCTGTACCCTGCTTATCACTGAGAAATTTTTCCAGATGGGAAATATCAAGAAAAACATATGAAACACCCTGATAAGTGATTAAACACTTACAGGGGAAACGCATGAAAAAGGTAGCACCCAATGCCAAAACACGGGGCTTCAAGGATATCTTTTAACCAGTTCCTGATCCACAGTAGTACACTGCCTCCTATCCCATGACTCTTTAGTTTTGCCAAAAGTCTCTGATGAGGGACCTTGTCAAAGGCTTTCTGAAAGTCCAGATACACTATATCAACCGACTCACCTTTGTCCACCTGTTTATTCACACTTTCAAAAAAACATAACAGATTAGAAAGACAAAATCTTCCTTGTCTAAAGCCATGTTGGCTGTCTCCCATTAGGCCATGACTATCTACATGCTAAGTAATTTTATTCTTTATGATGGTTTCTACCACTTTTCCTGGTACTGATGTGAGGCTCACTGGTCTGTAGTTTCCCGGATCACCCCTGGAACCCTTTTTAAAAATTGGTGTTACATTGGCGATCCTCCAATCTTCATGTATTAGTGATGATTTTAATGATAGTTCACAGATTACTAATAGCAGGTCTGCAATCTCATATTTCAGTTCTTTAAACACCCTTGGATGTATACGATCCGGCCCAGGTGATTTGCTACTCTTCAGTTTATCTAATAGTTGTAATACATCTTCCCGATGTATTGATATTTCCTTCAATTCTTCCGCACCTTTAATGGTATTGCAGACAGAGGCAGAAGAGTGCTACAACAGGGCCCACTGCCAAACATAGGCAATCACTGATACAACCTTCAGGCTTCTGAAAAGTCAGATCTGCTGCCCCAACTGATCATGGGGAGAACTACAATTGTACCGCCCCCAAAAAGTCTGTAAAATATTCATGGCTTATTGTATGCTTCACAATTCAGCACAATAGTAAAGACACCTTCACCTGAAGGTATACAGGTGGAAGAGGATGACATAGAGGAGGAAGAAGAGCCTGTACCAGAAGAGAAGGCAGCACATCCCCACCAGCAAGGCTCAGAAGCAAGAACAGACTTCCATCCATTGGCATTTTCTATGAGACAGTGCAAATTCATTAACAGTGAATGTGAACAAGAATATGTTTCCCCTTCCCTCTCCCCTCTTCCCATTCTCACCCTCCTCCCTCTTGTCGCAACAGCTGCTACAATGTACAGAGGTGCTGGATGAAGTATCAGTGCCACTGGTCATGGAAGCAGGCAATGCCTCCTCATCTAGCATCCCGCAAATTGTTCAGGAAATATCATTGGGCCTTCTTCCCTACTGGAGAGAGATGCCTCTTGTTGTGCAACTGGAGGAATCTGCAATCTAACAGCAGCCACAGGACGACCTGTGTCAGAGGAGGTGCATGCCAGTGCCTGGGAGGGTGGGCGCCTCACAGGGTGCTATGGTAGGGAGGCAATAGATGCTGTTCTACTGAGCACTTGTGTTCTGAGACTTGGAAGGGTGGTAGAGTGGGCAGTCGGTTCTTTCCCAAATCTTTCTTGGAACAAGTGAAGAGTTTTAATAAGGCGCTTTTGGAGGCACTTGATAAAGTGCAAAAAATGTACACTTGGTATCACCAAAGCCTTAGAATAGCTAAGTACCGACAGCAAAGAGCTGAACATATTTGGTGTAAATTTAAGACAGCTGATTCTACACTCTATACAAGGAAAAGCTATTAACCCACCCAAACTAAAGCAAAGTTATTTCTTAAAGAAAATTAAAAATAATGGCAATTCAACTAGGACTCTTTATCAAATATATGGAAAATTAGTAAGCCAGATTACCTCCTACATCCAATCCAGTTGTCCTAAACAGCAGACTACTTTTGTACCAAGACAGAGAACATTCTATCCTCTTCCCTTGTAATGTTGAACCAATGCTTTTCTCCTTTGCAATTTGGGCCTGATGGGACACTTTCAGATCTAGCAATGATTAATTTAAGTTCCCCAATCAGATAATCCTTCAATAACTACTGGGGCTTATTTGTTATGATCTTGCCTCTAGGTATTGAGAAGCTCATCACAGAGATGAAAACACCTAATACATTATCTACTTCCCTCTTGTACTTATCAAAAAGCTGGCACCTGACCTTGCCTTATATTTGTCTCTTATCATTAACTCCAGCCTGTCCATAGAGCAGGTAATGCTTGCCTGAAAGCAACTATAGCATGACCAGTACCAAAGGAACTCAAGCAGAATCTTGGAGGCCCTACAAATTATAGGCTTACCTCAAACCTGTCTTCTGTCTAAAATAATGGAACAAGTGTTTCTCAATCAATTAACTAAATATTTGGCCCAAAATGAGACTTCAGCTGCCTGCATGAATCTGCTCTTGGGTGCTCTCTGAAGTTAAGCAGGGTTTGGCCTGTCTAGTACTTGGAATACCAGGGGCTGTAAACTCACTATGTAGAAGAAAGGCCTGGCAATTTACTTCCAGTCACACCTTGCCAGGGAAACCCAGGGGCTGGGTTTCCAGAAGTCAGCATCAACCCACTGGCACACATTGCAGTTTTTATATTTTTCATCTTCTACAGTCAGATTTTAGGAGAGGATATAGTAGAGTCAATATTGGTGGCTTTGCTTAGTGATATCAAAGAAGTCTCAGATAATGGTAAACTTCCTATTACAGTCTCGCTAGACCTTGTTGCGCTTTTGACATGGTTATCCTCTGATACTTCAGCAGTTTCTCAACATTGGCACCCAGAACCAGGTTATCAAATGTTTTTCTTTGTTTCTCTCGGGTAGATCATTCCAGGTGGCATTTCAAGCAGATGTCTCTCCTAGTTGTTCTCTATGCTATGAAGTCCCACAAAGTTTGTTGTTGGCTCCAACACTATTTAATATCTATATTAGTCCTTTAAATGATGTAATTGAATCACAAGATGTCCCGAGCTATTAGTTTGCAGATGGCATCCAAATGATTTATTACACAAATCCCAACAATCCAGGCTTAACACCTAAATAGATGCCTAGATGTGGTTTCCACTTGGCTTCATGACAACAGGCTTAAATTGAACCCAGCTAAAAGTTCTGACCTATGGGTCTCAGACTGCTTTGAAAGCCCATCCCCCTCACCAACACTTATGGTGTGCCTCTTTATTTGGTAGACACTTTGAAAATATTGAGCTACCTGTTGAGACTAGGTCTCCTCAATAATTAGATCGTGTTTTCTGACCCTCAGACAGTTGTATACTGTCCACTCCTGCTTTGATGAAGATGCACTTAGATCTTGCCTGGATTATGGCAATATAATGTATAATGGGATTAGGAAGGTAGATCTACAGAGGCACAATCAGCAAAGAAATTTGATCACGTCGCCCCTCTGCCAGCAGCTGAGCACTGTTTTCCAGTTAGTCTTAAAATTTCCTTCAAATGACTGCTCCTTACTCACAAGCCTTTTATTCGGGCCTCCCAGTTTATTTGGCAAAACATCACATCCCTATTTAATCCACTAGACCACCCTATATAGCCACTCTGAACTGTTGAGAGCTCACAGAAAATGACATTTTTTTTAACCTGGCTTCATCTTTGTGGAACTTGCTCCAACCTTATTTATGATTTGTAAGTTCCTACAATAAAATTAAAAAAAGAGTTTGAAAACCTTTTTTCTTTTGCATTAGCCGTTGGGGAGATGTGGATTCCAGAAAGTTAATCTTGCACTGTGTCATCCCCTCATATTTTTCCCTACCTTATTCCCCTAAGCAGAGAAGGTAAAGTCCTGTTGTTTGTTGAACCTCTTTTTGTGCTTGTTTATTAGTGTAGGCCCATCTCCTAGTGGTATGTTTTCCCAACTTTATTGTATTATATGCTGTTAATTCTGCTTGTAAGCCTCTCTGATGCCTATTTAAGAAGATTGATATATCAAATGCTGCAAACTAAACTAAACCCTATACAAATCTTTGATCTCCTGTCACAGGGCCACTACCTCTTACGACATGCATTGCATCCCACTCTACAGCATTTTAGCCAGTTTCAGTAGATCTCTTGGAGCTGGAGGTCACATTCCTTGTACACCAGCAGTTGTTCTTGATGCTGAAGCTTGCATTCTCTTTGCACCAGCAGTTGTTTGTTTTGTGCAAGAAGCTACTTCCCACAGCAAACTAGCTCTTGAGTGTTCCTAGCTGCTGGACAGCCACCCTGTGGATCAGACCTTGCTGCCCCTCTCAATGGTCAAGATTTTCCGATGAGGGTGGGATACACACATCTTCCTCCTCTTTATCACCTGCTTTGTCAAGATATTCTTGTAGCTGATGCAGCAAACTCTTCCTGTTGCTCCTCTGCTTCCTCGCTGCCTTCCTCTGGTCCATCCTTGCTGCAGGTCTCTTTTAAAGTTTTGGCCCTTGTCAGTGGACTGGCTGCCTCCAGATTCTTCCCCATCCAAAGGCATGGCCTTATCTGCAGGTAAGGAAACAATAGCACATCATCAATAGCTCATTGCCATACATACAAACATAAATAATGACTGCACAGGAGGGTTAATATAAACTCTCCCATCCTCCAGGATATCCAGAGGGTGTAAATGAAGAAACATCTATCACATAATGTTATGGATCAGTTGCCTGTAGGCCTATACCTTCAAGATGATCCATTATTATTCAGTCACATTCCATGTCATCCAGCGCCAGGGGCCACATGTGCACAACACAACTGTCTATAAGGCTCTCAGACAGCTGAGTGCATGCATATAAGGCAGCCAAGGTCAGATATATCTAATATCAATCCATGGCTACACTGTTAAATCCTCAAACCCCTAGTCTAGTGGGGCTATTAGAGTTTGAACTGCAGTCCTGGATGTGGTTTGACCTCTGCACAGCCTCAATAGGACCCCAGTTGGTGGGGTGTCAAGTACTGGAGTGCAACAATGCAGGCCTATCCAGTGGCCAATATTATATACACAGCAGCACCCAAGTTAGTATCATGTATGCTTTATTGATTGAAGGTCCAGTAAAGAAACACTGTGAAAGCTGTAAGATATGCCTCTTAGTCTAACAAATACATCTGGGAACTCACCTTTTGAAACAGAGGCCACCTTCCCAGGGCAGAAGACAGACTAATATTTGATTTCACTAGCAGGGAAGTGTGGGCTAAGTGCATGATTCCAGAGGAAAAAGAGGATATGTACAGTTCTAGAGACATGTCAACAGCAGATGACACATGAAGAAAGGGCTTGCAACTACTCTGCAGATATGAATAAGCCACATTCCCTGTGTATGTTACCTAGCAGCTAGCACAGCATCACAGCTGTGTATGGAGGATGCCTTTTGCAAACAGGTCACAATGGACTGAGAGTAAGAGGCCTGAAAGCAGAGGTGTGCTATAAGTTCTTACTGGTTGTCTCTGCAGGGTATGATGTGTCCAGCTGGCTGACCCCCCTGAATGAAGTCCTCATCCAGGGTCTCTAGGGCCTGCTGCTCAGGCAGCCTCCAACTCGCAAGATTGGGAGCTACCACTCACCTTTTTTTTCTTAGCAGTGCACCCCAATTTTCTCCATTTTCTTTTTTGATCTTCTGAATCTCTTGTGGAATATGGCACGTACGTTGTGGAAGATGCTCATCCATATATGATATACTATATAGATGCTGATTTTCTGGCCTGGATGACCAAACGGGATCCTACGATTCTTAAAAATGCCCAGGACCATAACAACCTCAGTAGATAAGTTGACCTTTTTCATAATGTTCTTCTTCTTTGACGGCATTGTTCAGTGTGTGTAGCTACAGACAGATCAGTAGCCTTGTAAAATGGGTGGGCAATGTAGCAATATCACTTTTATCCACATGGATAAGCTGGCAATTGGACAGAACTTTTTACATGTGATTCTTTATACTATAGCTTCTGATTGTGTGTGTGTGTAGCCGCTTTACACATCATTAAGGGACATTTTAGAAATGCCCTTTCACGTGAATGTACTTTACATGTGTTATAGGCAGCTTTACAAATGCCTACATGTTTATAGCTTTACCACCCAAAGTGCAAATAGGCCTCAGCATTTCAGACAGCATCTTATTAGTCTCCAACTCAGACTTATTAAGGCACTTGGGTAAGGATGTCCCTGATTTTCAGGGATCATCCCCGATTTTAGAGCTGTGTCCCCGATTCCCATATGTTTCAGTAATGGGGACAGAAAGGGTAGAAAATAATGTATTTTCAATTTAGTGATCCGAATGTCAGTTTTTGTAATATACATTCATTATCTTTATTTTTGCACAGCACTGGAGAAATGCATCACTGTTTCTATGTCTCTGTCGGTTTGTCTGCTTGGAAGCGATATTGTCGTTTCCCTCATCAATGCCTCGTTGCTCAAACTTGGAATGAAGGTACTGCTTCCTCCCTCTACCACCATCACACTTTGGAGACGTGTCGCAGCTTTGCCCACAAAAAAATCTGGAGCACCTAGAGCACCAATGGTGTGAGGGAGGCCCATTGCCGCAACTTGCACTTCTGTCCAGGACCAGCAATGGTGGCAGCAAGCACTGCACAACTTACCAAAACCTCTGGCGCTGTGGTGCTGTTCCTGTTCCGGTTTCTGCCCCCTCCGATGCAGACTTCCTGTTTGCAGGGGGGTGGAA
Organism: Ichthyophis bannanicus; assembly: GCA_033557465.1. Classification (NCBI taxonomy): domain Eukaryota; kingdom Metazoa; phylum Chordata; class Amphibia; order Gymnophiona; family Ichthyophiidae; genus Ichthyophis; species Ichthyophis bannanicus. The sequence continues at coordinate 938,989,768 of CM066034.1, forward strand.
GCAACTGGACCAGCCCTTGGGAAGGTATTACCATACCAGCTTTGTTCACAGGCAGTGCAAGAGAGCATGGGGAGTTCTTTTTGAGCTCAGAGTTTCAGCTCTGGAAGCCAGCAATTATCTCTGTGGATTCCACATGGAGTGTGATAGATGGGGTGAACAAAGCCCTTTTGAAGCAATTAAAGCAACTCTCTTTAAAGCTACAATCCTTGTCTCATTTGGCTGAGAGTCCAAGGGTCTCATATTTTTCAGGTCAAAACCAGGATGGATGCAGTAGAGGTGAACTCTGCTAATTAAAAATTATAATATTCTTCATAAGAAGTTGGAAAATCTTGAAAATACTGTAAAAAAGAATCTCCAACTTAATTCTTTAAAATCTGCAAAAATCTTTTGTAAAGGAGATCTTTAAGAAATACCTTATGGCTATTCTAAATATTTCATCTGATACACTTTGCTTCTCCTTTCCTGTCTCTTTTCTTTACCATCTCCGGAAAGGGAGTGCTTGTCTAGGGGGCGCCATTTGAAAATCAACCGAGCTGAAAGGTGAACAGCATCTAAGAGTCTGGATATTAATTGAACACCTATTTTTTAATGTGATATTTATGAATTTCATACAATAATACAAGCATACAACCACTTGCATAGGAAATGAGGATTGCCATGGAAAGTTTTAGAAAAGGCTCTGCCGTGTGTACTTTCGTACATTGTAAACACAGATATAAATGCTGCCAATTAACTACAGGTAACAATATTCTTTGATTGATTTCAATTTGGAAGTGGAAATAAACAATGGGGGATGAAGGAGGATAACCTCCTTAACCCTTCTGTAAAGGGCTAGTTGAAATGAGCACTTTTTAAAAAACTTATACGTGCCAGCGAGCAGCTGTAAATTCCACAGTGGACAATTTTTATCACACACATGCATTCCCTAAATGAAATGAGGAATATACCAAACAAACCGCTCCATGGAACCTCCGACTCACACAAAGACACAGAAAACAATCCACATTCATCAAAATCAATCACTCGCACTCAACAGCGCAACAAGCAGACCAGCCCTACACCTAGCCCATGAAACGTGAACTTGTCAGTGCACGCTCATACCAGAATAAAATCACCATAGATGATCCCAAGGAAAGTCCAGAACTGCTTACATCCCAACCTCAACGCCTCCATTCCAATCTCCAGGTATTATCTAAAACTTACCTTTAATGTATATTCAGTGCTGCTATCCACAGAAGTATGATTCTGAATATGTGTATAGAGCAGTGAATGTCACCATGATATGGACAGCAGTGCTATTCGGCCCACTATCTGGGGTGGTCTGTAATAATTTTCAATGGCACTATCCGGATAGTGAATATTATCCGGATAAGTACCTTTGCATATCAGGGCCTATACATATTAGCCCAAGAACAATTTCTTGTCTTTAGCTTGCTAAGCCATCATACCACAGTACTGTTGCTTTTGGCTGGCTAAGCCACTAAATCACAACCAACTAAATTAAGTAAGGAGTCTGAGGCCATAAGAGCAGAAAGGAGAAAAGAGATTTATCTTATTCTGGAAGAGAAATATGAAGAATCGGGGACAACCTCAGGAATTGGGTATGGGAGGGCCAGTTCCCAGAGCCCAAGAGATATTATTTTTGACCTTGTGAATTGGCTCATCTAAAGGTAATTATTGATTTTTGGTGGTGCTGGAAGAAGCAATCAGGCAGGAGCTGGGAAACTGAACTGGGACCATTTTCCCAAGAGTAGAGACTGAGACATAAGGCATTTTTACTAAAGTGCGCTACCTGGTAGTGCAGGGTTTAGCATGTGGTTTGGCTGCCATACTAAAAAATAGCATGGGGTAGTGTACTTTGGAGCGGTGCCTAGGTGGGATGGGGTATTCTCACCACAGCACAGCTAGGGTGGGTTTTAGTGGCCCACCCTACCTGCGTTTTGGGGCAAGTAGTGTGAGTGCAGCTAAAACCACCTCAATGGGTAGCGTTTGCTGCATGCATGGCCATTTTGCTATGCTGTAATGCAGTAACTGCAGGGAAACAGATGTACCTCCTTCCTCCTCCCCGCAGTTAGCTTGCAGCCCCCCACTGGTAATGCAGCCCAAATGTGTACTGCCAGCACAGGGCTTAGTAAATATGTCCCACAATGTAGAGGACCCGCAAAGGACTATACATGGGCAGGGGGTTACAGTAATATAAAATCAATACAAGCAAATAAAAATATTAACAGCATAAAAATAAATATACAATAGGTTGATGTTTTTCAAGTATTTTATTGTCCATGAGCAGTGAAGCCCAAAAGAGACTCCAAGCTTCTGGCCATATCTGTTTCCTGCAGCTGCTGCTAGTGGTTGAGGCAGCATATTGGCTGATTAGAAGTTGCAGCTCTACCTTGTCTAGTAATGGTAGTAATAGCAGCCACAGCAGTGGGAAACTAATTTTGCTGGTAGCTCAGAACACCTCTTGGGTTTCATAGCTTGTAGATTCAAAATACTTGAAATACTGTTCTAGATATACGTTGTGTGGAAAATATAATTTTTCAAGTAGAATAGGAAAGAAGATCTGTCTCATTAGAGTAGAATGCCCCAGAATAAAATCATCTCGTCAGTTGGTAGACAGCATGCTTTCATGCATGGAATAGTAACATTTGATATCCAGCCTTTCCATTAAATAGGTGTTAAATGATTTTTTGGCTGGATCCAAGATGGTGTCAGGCAGAGTTCATTGCTCCGGCATCTTTCCTTAATGGGAAGAAGAGTGAGGCTAAGCTGGGTAAGCTGCCTCAAGCTGTCCAACCTACCTCCTCTTCGCTTACCTGTTCAGGTCCTTTGGAGGCCTTTGTTTGTCGCCAGGAGCAGCAACCGGCAAATTTGGGCGTGGAAACCCTGACTAGCTCAGCGTTTCCTTCGGGCAGTGATCTGATGCCTCGGAAGTGTGGAGGCCCTCGAAGCACGCATGCCCTGGAGTGAGTCCCGGAGATTTGGTTTTTGCAGGCTTTCCTGAAGCTGGAGTATCTGCTTCTCAGCTGGGGATGCCTCCTAGTCTCGATGAGGGTGTTGGTGTAACCCCGTGGGTTCAGCTTTCATCCGGGGCATTGCCCAAGAGTGGAAGTTCACCTACGGTGACTGGAGGATTTGTCGGGTTGCCCTCCCCTCCCCTCCCCCCATGGATCCCACAACTGCAGCTGGTGTTACGGACACAGAGCAGGGAGTCTTGGGTTTTTATTTTGTTCTCCATGGACCAGAGCAGTTTATAAGCAAAACCAAGAAATCAAAATAAAAAATGAAGTACGATATCTAGGTGTAATACTTGACACACACCTTATCATGGAAACACATATAAGAAACACAACGAAGAAAGTATACTTCAAACTTAAAATCCTAAAGCAGTTACGCCCACTAATGCACCTTCAAGACTTCCAGCAAATAATACAAGCCAAATTACGCCTCACTTCGACTTTGCAAATCTAATACTTCTAGGCACAACAAAACAAAATTTGAAAAGACTTCAAATTGCACAAAATGCAGCAGCCAGGACCATTATGAAGATCCCCCCATTTCAAACATATCACTCCGATACTGGAGACCTTACACTGGCTACCGATACAAAGCCGAATAGTATATAAAACTCTAACAACTACCTTCAAAACTCTAAACAATTTGGCACCACCCACTCTATCCAACCTCATCACTAAAGAACCTGCTAAAAACTTACACATGAGAGATCATACAAACAAATTAAGGACTCCGAAAGAATTTATAAAAGCAAGAAAGACAACAAACAAAAAAGCATTCTCACATGCTGCCCCCATTCTATGGAACGCCCTTCCAGATGAAATGAGATCACTTTTAGAGATCAAATAATTCCGTAAAAAACTCAAAACGCACCTGTTCACCTCACACTACAGATCTTTGCAAAGCACACCTCCCCAGCTAGAAAATGGATAATACCATGTCAGTTTCCCATAAACCAAACTGGATTGATTTGACAAATGATGTGAAACTCCAAATGCTTATGATCCTTAAATGTCACATACACTGTATCTTTTAATCATTTTGTGCCCTGTAAATAGTTCTTGCATGTATCTTTTACCCATATTGTTCCTGTAAATAGTCTTGCATGTTCCATGTAATATAATATAGTTGTTATGGTTTTAAGCTGTTCACTGTAAAAACAGACGCCTGTCTGTTATGTTTTGTTCCATGTAAACCGCATTTGATCATTGGAAGATGCGGTATATAAGAAACTGTTAATTAAATTAATTAAATGGACCATTATTAAGTAATTGGGAGAAGCCATTACCTCTCAAGTCCAGCCGTTACAAGTTCAGGTACAGCACAATATGAAGGTTTGTACAAAGAACACTGAATTGACTCTTAAAACATCAATGGCTGAGTTAACTCAGCAAACTGAGTGTTTGGAAGCTTATTCAGATGCCTTTATGGAAGATGCTAATAACTTAAAAGTTCGGCTGGAGCAGTTGGAAAATCATAATAGACTGGCTAACCTCCACTTGATAAATTTCCCAAAGTCTCCTAATATTTCTGCTAAAAAGATGTTCAAATTGTATCTGTCAGAAATTTTGGGGTTCCCCCCCGAGTCTTGTCTGCCTTTGATAAAGATTTATTACCTGACTAAAGGTCTCAGCTGGTGCTGATTTCTGGCCCTCAACCTGCTGTTGTGTTTGAATGTGTCTGTACTATTGGAAACTTCAGACTTGGAAGTGATTACTCCTGCTACATGTTTGGTTATATTGGTTCTTGTTTCAGATAGGGAATGGCTTCTCAAGATGTTTTTTAGAAAGAGAAACTTATGCTTTAAATGCTGTCTGGTTTGGATTTTTCCTGACCTGGCTTGAGAAACCTAACACTGCAGGAAGGAGTTTTTGACACTTCAGCCTCTGGTTTTGCAGCCTGGGAGAGTATTTATCCTTAAATATCCTTGCAAGTGTGTTGTTAAACTCCAAGGTGTTTCCTACATTTTTTTATTTCTTTCTCAATTAATTTCCATCTTAAACACCCATGGGTCCTCTGGTTTGGGGCAGGGGGTGATTTACTCTGTGATGGCTGAAATGCTGGTTGTTTGTTTCCTAGGAGAGTAGTAGCTATTGTATTATTATTTCTTACTCATCTTGGGTTCTCACTTGTGGGCTAGAGGTAGGATTGCTTGCATTTATTTCTTTAAAGTTGTATTTTTTTGTATGCCAACAAGTCAGTGTTGACTCATAGCAACCCAGCCACTTCTGGGTTTTCTTGGCACTGTATCACTGGAAATAGATTGCCAGCCTTTTTTTCTGAGGCAATGGAGGGTAAAGTGACTTGCCCAAGGTCACAAGGAGCGCTAGTGGGAATTGAACCCTTGATCTTCTGGGTATGAGGCAGTTGCTCTAACCACTAGGCTACTCCTCCCTTGTTTTCTTATGTTCCTTTTATTCTTGTCTTTCTATAGCCTGACTCTTCATTTCAATATATGCCTTTTATCTTCTGACCTCTCTCCCATAGTCTGTTCTTCTCAACTGCTGTTCCTCTAATAGCACATTTGCCAGAATATTAGAGAAAAGTGCTATCTGCATGGTGTCTGCTGCTGGAGGTCCTGAATTTTAAAAAGACCTATATGTGGCATCAGGACAAACAGTCTGTGCAGATTTCCGCTTACGGTCTGTAATATAGAACCAAAAACACAGATGCTATTGTATGATATATGCAAAAGCATCTTCATAAGTAACTCTTAGGATGGCCATGTGGATACTGCAGATATCATACGTAAATATATGTTTGTATAAAAGACATCCATAAAGACAAAACAGTACTAACACTTGAATTTATTTAAGTAATACACTACCAAGTTAAAATATTCAGATATCCTCTCCTACTTAGGCTCTAAGGACCTGAGCTGTTTTGTGCATGGATTCAGCATTTATTTATCAACAGGAAAAATATTTCGACCATAGGTCATGTGTTCTGTCCTGGTTCTCTCGTCACTAATGCGAGCAAAACACAACAGAGCTAAGACCAGAAGAATACTAACTATTATGTCATTGGCCACAAAATTTGCAAGATGGTTCTAGAGAAGATTACAAGGCTATGGCAAGCTGGAGAATTTCAAACAGCGCTGCAAAGCTAAAAATGTCCTCACTGGCTCTCTTGTTCTTCATCTGTAGAACCTAACCATTCTCGTCTTAAGATGAGTTTGGTTCATCAATTTGGCTTGAATTGGTCTCCTCCCAGATTCATTCTTACCAAGCCACTATGGGACAGAACTAGCTTTATTACATAAAAGGGAAAAGGAAAGCGAAGATAAATTCCACTTAGCTCATACCTTTTCTCAGAAGTTCAAGATAAGTTACATTACTATTACTACTACTTCTGGTACAGTAGGTATTTTCCTGTCTCCGGAGGGCTTACAATCTAACTTTGTACCTGACACAATGAAGAATTAATTGACTTGACCAAGATCACAAGCAGCAAGAATAAAAAATTTTCTATACATACTAATCATTCAAATACTTTTTATCTGGTGCCCTTTAATCTATTCTCACATTCTCTACTACAGCTGACCTTCCAAACCTCTTAGTTGGCCACAAAGAGGAAATACGATAGATGCTCAGAACAAGGAGAAACTACAGCAGTAAAATAAAGAAGTTTGAATGCAGCAGGTATGTAAATGCTAGACATTCATCTACTGCAATGGAGTCATTAATAAAGAAACTAAATAAGAGCAGATGTAAACTCATAACAAGATCCTGTACAGTAACACGGACCTAGCATATTAAAAGATACAATGGGACAAGTGCAAAGCCAGCTCCAGTATTAACCACAAAAAAATATTTTGGCATAGTTTAAAAAATGTCAGCTTAGTATGGATGTAAAAACAAGCCTGTACTTAAAACATTACAAAGACTGTGTGCAGCTCTTCCAGGAGGAAATGTTACTTTTGTTATAACATCAAATGTAATAACCACACCAGTTATTTTATTTGCTGTGAAGGCACATTTTACAATGCAACGTCCAAGTGCAATCTGAGATGTCAAAGCCAGAACGTCTAAGAAAAAAAAAATGCAGTCACGTGCAAGTTTAGGCACAATCTCAGAGACGTCTACATAGATATTCCCAAAAGAGCATCTCAGAACACGGACATCTAATAACATAGTGGCTAACATAGTGGGTTCGGAGCATAGTGACCATGGTTTAAATGCCAGTGTGGGTGTTTGTGATTTTAGACTAGTCAGTTAATTCTCCATTTTCTCTACACTCTCTGGATGTTTTAGGGTCAAAACAAGAACTGCAGACGTCCCTGTCATTCCTGAACTTGAACAGAGACATGCAAGTCCATTGCACCTCCCCAGACACGCCTCCAAACCCCCTTGCCTATTTGGATATCCCTGCAATGGAGATATCTGTAAACATCATTTGTGGAATGGTTTCAGAGACATCTTCGTGATTTATATGACCACATGTGTGTCTTCAGACGTCCTAAATCATGACTAAGCCTTTTAAACTGACCCCCATATGTTACCTCCATCTGTGCCATAACATTCATTCTGTTTTTAAGACAACATATATCTGAGATCAAACCCACTGCCGTTAAGCATTTGGTTGAAAGAAAGAAATGGCTCTCTGTTTAGGTCTCCAAATGATATCATTGCACAGAACACTAGAGTACAGTGAACATGCTCGTGATGCCTTCAGCTTCCCTACATTATGCTGAGGGCCACTTCCTAGCATGTATTAAGGGAATAATGTATGTTCTTGGACAAATAACACATATTAAATGGCAAAAATATGTGCTATTTACTTTTAATGCATTTTAATGTATCGCATGGCAAATAGTAATGCAAAGCAGCTCGTTATTATGTAAAATGAACAGCACAAGCTGTGTTATTCATGGAAAGAAAATTGCTATGGGACAAGCAGTGCCATTTTGAATTCAGACAGCATCAAGGCAGGAGTGTCCAGGAATCGCTCCCGACTCCCCCCCCCCCAACTCCCCACCAGCGTGACCCCCCTGGTAGGTGCCAGAGGGGGTTGGATTAGGAGATGGGGCGACAAGATGATGCCAGGGGTGTTGCATTGGGGGGGAGTAGGGTGTTTCTATTTTGCTTTTTTCAGATAATAGTCAGGAATGCATGATGTTCCCAGCTACAGCCAAGATATATGTAATAAATCAATCAATTGAGCCCAAAATATATATAGCCTCAGAGTACTTCTAATTGTTTTATCTTGCTCTTTTATATTAGCAGAAACTGCATTACTAAATGCTTTTTTGTCAGACTACATTAATAAGATTATAAAGTAAATACCTAGATCATCTACCAGCAGTCCATTTTATTTAATTTTTCATGCAAATCTCATATGCCCCACCCTGATATAGTGCTATGCTTTGAATAACACCGAATCATTCTTAAACCATTCTGATTCAAGGCAAAGCAGTCTACTTAGCTGATATAAAGAATGAAGTTCTTCAAACATTAAGTAATTCTCAATGGAAAGCGTTCATTTACTCACTTTTCCAACTAATAAGGTCAGTTGTTACTCCATAATGTAGTCTTTCTTGCCGTCCATGCTCAGTACCCACTTTGGCAGGGCAATAAGTCTGCGTTAGCCCTGCATTAGTGGCCAACACTCTTTAGTAAACATACCCCTATGTTTTTAAGTGATAAGCCTCCTGTGTCAGGAATCTAACATAGCCCCTGTAGTAGTCCCCACTGATACGCATTAATGCCTTCATTTTGAGATTGGGTCATCAACATTAGTCATCCATTTTTCTTCTTTTATGAAAATTAATAGGTAATCTCCCAGTAGACTTTCCTCCCCTATTTGGCAACTGAACCCCAAATTAGTTCATTGATAATTGCACACCTTTATTCACACACACATACCCCAAATGCTGAATCCCATACATGCCACTGACAAACACACTTACTCGCCAATATACCCATGCCCAATTCCTCATATGCCCCCACCCCAATCATTTGTCTCACGCACACATACCTCTCATGCAAATGGCACACGCCCACTTCTACATACCTCCATCCATCTACTCCTATCATTTCTATAGCGTTATAAGGCAAGCGCGGCACTGTACAGAGACATATAAGAGATTATCCCTGCTCATCATAGCTTACAGTCTGGTCAAGGCAGACAACAGAACAGCTGGGGGCTACAATATGTCAAGGGGAATAGTAAGAAAACACATAGTTGGAGAGCAGGAGACTACACAGATCAGGATCCAAAAGCAGCCTTGAAGAAGCGAGTTTTTAGCCTGGATTTGAAAAGGGCCAGAGATGAAGCCTGATGCACAGACTCAGGTAGTTTGTTCCAGGCATAAGGAGCAGAAAAGTGGAAAGATCGGTCTGGAGTTGGCAGTGGAAGAGAAGGGCAATGATAGAAGTGATCTGCCAGAAGAGCGAAGGTCCCGGTCAGGAGTGTAGGGAAAGATAACAGGAAAAGTAGTGAAGAGAAGCAGAATGAATGCACTGATAGGTCAGTAGGAGAAGTTTGAACTGGATATGAAATGGATAGGGAGCCAATGAAGTGACTTGAGAATAAGGATTATGTGAGCATAGTGAGACTAGCGGAAGAGTAACCGTGCAGCTGAGCTTTGAACAGATTGAAGGGGAGAGAGATGCTTCAGAGAGAGACCAGCAAGGAGAAGGTTGAAATAGTTTAGATGGAGGTGACTAAGAAGTAGATAAGTATCTTAGTAGTGTGTTCAAAAAGGAAGGGGCAAATTTTGCCAATGTTAAATCTTGCCTACACCCACACATACTGCACATCCCACATCCAAACCCACAAACTACACATTCCTACACCTATATATTTACCATGTACACAACCATATACACCCCATCCATCTATACACACACGACATTCACCTCAGGCACACAAGTGCACCCATACCAACATATCCCACCTACACCTCCAAGTCCTCCAAATAAACCTCCACCAAAAACAACACCCATATCTCCCTTTTCACTGTCCCATAGTCTTCTCAACTCTTTATTTTATTGCACAAAAATGCACATTGTCATCAATCTTTCAATAATTGGCTTTGGCAATGATAGCCTGTGATGCAAGCAAAACTTATTAAAACAGGCTGAAAATATAATTCCTATGGAAAATACTGTTTGTATAATTAAGAATTTGATTAATATAATTGTGAAATCCATATCCCCAAACTTCTTAATGAAGCACACTCCATTTCAACATACAGAAGCTAATTTTATAAAGTTATTCCAGATGCATGTGGCCACGTGTGCATATAAATGGCCTCTTATAAAATACCTACCAATATAAAAGCACAAGTTTGGCATGTTGACATATACTTTGCAGGTAGGCATGCACATGGGTAGAGTTTGGGTGGAGCATTCAAGTACACCCGTAAACTATAACATACAGTACTCTTATAAACGTGGAGTCTGATTCTCATAGGGGCATGTCCGGGCCATCCAGATGGCCCCAGGCAAGACGGGCCCATTTGGATCTGATTCTAAATTGGGGAACAAAATGTTCCTGCAGTAGCCAGAATCGGGCCCGAGGACTGCCCGACGTGCCCCTGACTGCCTGTGGAGACATCTTCCCCGCAGGCTCTCCCCCCCCCCCCAATTCTCCCCCACCCAACCCACAACTTGCCAGCCCGGCCCCAATCACCCCGAAAGTGCTGCTTATTCCACCTTTGCGGTGGTATAAAGCAGCACATCCTCACGGGCCCAGCAGCACATATAGGGCCATGACCTGAATTGGCCCTGTATGTGCTGCTGGGCTGGCCTGCCCCTGCTCCTCCCAGACCTCGCCCCCTCCCGCTGGCCCTCCCTGTCTTAGAGCATGGAACGTGCGGGGAGGGCAGGAGGGGGAATAGGGTCCAGGAAGCTTGCAGGGCTGCATGTCCCCCCCAGGGGTGGACGTGCAGCCCCACAATCCACATTTCAGAATGAACTCCATACTGAATATTGACAGACTCAGGCATTTACACTGAAAGTCCACAAGTTCAATACCCTTACATTGCATTTTTTTTTTATAAAGACACAGAGACACCTCTTTGAGGGTAATTTTATGCCTAGTTTAGAGTGCAAGTAGGCATCTTTTACGGGCTATTTTACAAAGACACATAGATGCCTATGTGTCTTTATAAAATACTAGTATACAATAAGTGGCAGGACAGACATTTTCACCTGTCTAAGAGCATGTGTAAATGTCTGAATGGCTAGCGTAGTAGCTTAAGAGCAAAGTGGTCAGTGTTCAAATCCCAGTGGGGGCCCTTGTGATCTAAAGCTAGTCATTTAATTCTCTACACTCTCTGGATGTTTTAAGATAAAACCAAGCACTTTCCTGATGTCTATTCATGCCTGGAGCAGGTATAAACATTGATATGCCTACAAACCTCTCCAAGATCCAAAAGGGACATATAAGTACATTGCCACTCCCCAAACACAGGCCAGTACCTACTCGAAGGTCCCTGCACCGGAGCTGACTGTGAACGTCATTTGTGGAATGGCTATAGAGTCATGTCCCTGATTTCAACATTCACATGCACGTCTTCAGACATACAAATCATGACTGATCCTTTTAAAACGACCCAAATAGGCACATCAATGACCTTTTATAAAATTCTAAACAGTGCAAAAGCACATGCGTTGCTTGATAGTTCTTACTTTTATAAAAGAGTATTAACACAGGTGCCTTAAAGGGCTCTTTAACTAGACTCCCCCTCATAAAATTACTCTCTAATAGTGGATTTTCCATCCACTTTTAATTGAACTTGCTTAAAACTTGCTGGCAGGGATCTGCCACAGAGGCAACACCACCCCAAGTGTGGCATGAAGGCCCCACAGAATCAAAAGAGAGGCAAAGGGCATTAACAGTGGCATGAACAGTCTAAGCAACCATGACAAGAACATGACAACGCAAACACTGTAATGACGTTCTCCAAAGCATAGGGAAAGAAATAAAGCAGCATAAACATTGGCAGGAAAAACCAAAGGCTATGAGGATGAAAGGTTTAAGCACTGGTGTTCAGTAAGAAGAGATTATGACCAAAGATTTGACTTCTGGGATTCAGTGACAAGGTCAGCAATCTAAGCTTCATTAATACTCGACGTTTCCTAAGGTACTTGGGTGCATAAAATTTGTTAGCTTAGGAAATGTTATCCTAGAGGGCACTTGGTAATTAGGGGCTAGGAGGTGCAGCAATCATTTTCACTCTGTACCATGGAGGGAAAAAGACCCCAAGGTGCTACAGATAGGGTAAAGCAACAACAGGGAAATGAAGACCCAAAGGTGCAAAGGTGTAACGTGGCCAGATGAAAAAGATTGGCATCTACATGCAAAGATATAGATCAAAGAGGATGTAAACTGAAGGCATGATTGGTTAGAAAAAGAATGGGGGATCATTTGGATCATGTGTAAGCAATGCTAGGAAGAGGCAATGATGTCACAGACTGGAGAAAAGTACTGTAAAAGCTTAATGTTAGGAGCTTCCCTAGTAATGTCAGCATGGAACAGTATACAAAACTGTTCTACAAATATAACTCAGTGTTGATACATTACAGTTACATTGCTGATACATTGTTATTTCCCACAATGCTACTCAAACCTGCCTTGCTGTTCTGATCTGTGCAATATTGTACCTAAACCTGCTGTCACTGTACCTAGATCAATCTGCCCTACTTAAAAAGCCCCAAATGCAACCATTCCTGTCCCTAACCCTTATCCTCCTTACCTCCTGGGCCCCCAACCTAGCATATGCATTTAATCCTGGCATCAACCACATCCCGATCCTCCACAACATTGGAAGAAGGTGGCCTGAAACCCCCCATCACACCACAACAAGAAATAAATTATTCCATCCTCACCTTCTGCACATCCCTCTTCAAAGCATTAAGAGGAACCAAGCCAAGAAATGCAATCACCAACGCCTACTCAAGTGCGCACTTATAAACGCCAGAGCAATACGCTCTAAATGGCCTGTAGTCAGTGACATGATAACCCACCATAACCTTGATATTCTGATGATAACCGAGACTTGGCTATCCGACTGCGATAACGTTCTCACCAACCTGATGTCACCACCAGGATTCTCTCTTTATGCCTGCCACAGAACCAACCAGAAGGGAGGCGGCACACTCATTCTTGCCAGATCTGAACTCCAATTTAAACTAAGCAACACCTCTAGCACAACCCACCTGGACATGCTCTCTATATCAAATGAGCACTGTACAATCAACCTACTTTACCGAGCGCCAACACCATCACCAGACAACCTATCATCAATAACAGACCTCGCATGCAACTCAACTAACCCACGCTCTCTAAATTGGCTAATGGGAGATTTCAACCTACCTTCCCTACAAGATACGCATGCATCAGCCTTCCTCGATACAATGAATGACTTGGGCTACGAGCAACTCATCAACTCTCCCACCCATATTAAGGGGGGTATACTTGACCTGATCTTCGCTCCTCAAAGTGCTGTCGACTCAACTCACAGCCTTCTGATATTCATAACACCAGTACCTTGGTCTGATCATAACCTTCTCCTATTCCACATGCCCACCAACCACTTCAGCAATAGCAGCAATAAAGCTTGTATGCCTCCCAGAACCATATCATCACGCTTTTGGCCCCTCGTTAAGAATGAAGCTCTTGAGCAGATCCTTCCTCTCCTCACCAATGCATCCCTCGACCCAGACGTACTGGTATCCAATTGGGATGACGCTCTAAGAGCTGCCGCTTGCCTCCCATCCACTAGCAAGAAAGCAACGAAACGTGAACACGCACCATGGTACTCCCAAGACCTGCGAGCGTCGCTTCTCCACCTACGCAGGCTCGAGAGACAATGGCGCCACACCCGGACCTCCAAAGCACTTTGTGCATACTCCTCGCACCTACAAAGTCACCGAACAAAAACGATGGAAAAAAGAAAGCAATACCATTCAGAGATACTAAAGCATTCAATGAACAAACCTCATGACCTATTCAGTATCGTAAAGTCCCTAACAGGTGATCCAGCACTAGCTCAACCACCCATGCCTCACCCGCAGGACTATTCCAACTATCTTCAATCGAAGATGATCCAGACCAGCATGAAATCTACCATCTTTCCCCTACCCACCCCGGATGCAACCTCCCAGCCAGCCTCCCTGCTGCTGAAATTCTGTGAGGTATCCAACAAAGAGATCGAAGATATCATTTCTTCTATCAACCTCACCATTGCACCCAATGATCCTTGTCCAGCCAGTTGGATTAAAGAGCTGTGCCATGACCTCAGCCCAACCATAAGTAGAATCTTGAACCAATCCTTCTCAAAAGGATCCTTCCCACAGAGCCTAAAGTTTACATTGATCCGCCCACTGTTGAAGAATAGCAGACTCGACCCATCTAAAGTCGAATCCTTCAGACCAGTTTTGAGCATCCCCGTTAGCAAAAATCATTGAGAAGGTGGTTCAATGACAAATTCAACAGCACGTCGATACCGAAGCACCACTTGATCCCTCCCAGCACAGTTTTAGAGAAGACCATGGTGTTGACACCATCCTCACAACCCTCTTTAACAACCTAATCACAGGACTTGACAACATCCACCAAGGATTTGTCCTTATCTTTATGGACATCGCAGCCGCCTTTGACTCGGTGAACCATGAGACTCTATTACTTCGCCTCAAAGAAAAAGGGATACAAGGCTCAGCCCTAGCCTGGTGCAAATCCTATTTATGCAACAGATGGCAACAAGTCAGAGCAGGTTCTGCCACTTCAGAACCATTTCTATTGAAGCAAGGTGTACCTCAGGGATCATCCCTATCCGCATTAATGTTTAACATTTACATGCAGCCAATCTGTGCTTTGATTCCCTCTTCAATGTCCAATGTCTGGTCTATGCAGACGACATCCTTATTTACACACCCTTCAACATTGATCAACCAGACTTCTCATCATTACTAAGATGCTTCGAAGCTGTAGCTGACTGGCTCCTCACACAAAACCTACGTATTAACCACAGCAAAACTGACATCCTATTCGTCATGAGAAATCAGAAGTTTATGACACCTTCCTCACTACAAGTCAACAACGCTGAACTGAAGGCCAAATCCACCATTCGCTATCTTGGTATCACCCTCAATCAGCGACTCGACATGTCAGCACACATCAAAAGCACCACGAAAGCAATATACCACAAGATCCAAACACTACGCCATCTCCGCCCTCTCCTTGACCTTACCGATTACCGTTCAATCTTCCAAGTCTTGGTTATCCCACATCTGGACTTTGCCAATATCATTCTCCACGGACTTCCACAGTCAATTCTAAGCCCTCTCAGCCTTGCCATGAACTCAGCAGCGAGGGTACTTGTAGGAGCATCACGGTCGGACCACATAACACCAGTCCTGAAGAACCTACACTGGCTACCCCTGCAGGCGAGAATCCATTACAAGACTCTAGTCCTGACATTCAAGACTCTAAAGAACCAACCCCCCACGCCCATCACTAAGCTTATCCACAGCACACCAGTCAACAGGAGCAGGAGGTCTACTTTAACGAACACACTTGAAGTCCCTAAGTTGCTGACGAAATGCACAAAGATGACAGCCAGCAGGGCCTTCTCCTTATTCGCACCTAGAGCCTGGAAAGCCCTCCCTCCCGAAATCCATGCCATCACAAACCTAACATTATTCAGAAAAACTCTCAAACATCACCTGTTCCTAAAACATTATCCTGAGATTACATCTGGCAAACACACTGCCACTACCCTACTCCCCTACCCCGACCGCCCCATAGCCCCACCCTCCTACCCTGACTGCCCCATAGCCCCGCCCCCCATAGAGAACGGTTAACCAGCCCCTCCTCCCCTCCCTCCATGTCCCACTTACACACCCCTGGCAAATGAACCATATATGTTTCTCGCAGAGAGTTTTATAATATGTAAATAGTTATTATTATTATAATATGTAAATAGTTCCCCCGGTTGCGTCCCTGTTTTGCTACCCCTGTTCATTGTAAACACATTGTGGCTTGTCACTTTGTAGTATGTTTTGTTCAACTGTACACCTCATTGATTATAATAGCGCGGTATATAAGAAATGTAAGTAAATAAATAAATAAATAAACAAAAAATAAATCAAAGCACAGCTACAACTACTGTCTTTAATTATGTCCATAACATCCTTTATAGAGTCAGCTGTAGAAGATGTAGCATACCTGTGAGCCCAGAAAAAAACATTTTTGAATAACTTGTGACAGGACCATAAACTGAAGATCATGGGTTTCAAACATAAGGCCTGCAGGGCAGAAATAGCCTGGCAAGCTCCATCACCTGGCTTGTTGAGTCTCATCCCACCAAACAGTTGACAGTGGTGGGAGCTATCAGAAGTGCTCCTTCTACTATCTCTCTACAGCCCCTCTGCAAGCACAAATTGCAGCAATAGGAGCTGTAACAAGGCAAGATTTCCCTATCTCTGCCCCACTGAAATATGTAACACCTCTGGATTCACTGTGAGATAGCTGGCAATGTCCACCTCTGGTCTCCTCCTCCTGGCGAGCTACTGTAGTAGCAACCTTTTGGTTGCACTTCCATAACCTCTCCTCAGGCCACTGTGGCCCCTCAACAGCTGATAGCATCAAGAGTGAATAAAATGTTTCAGTCTCAGCTAACAGTCTGAACCCACCTCCTACAAAGACAACAGGAGCCATGGAGTTCAGCCATGAAGGTTGCTAAACCCTCAGATGAACACTTGCAATCTATATGTTGAAGAAACAACCTAATTTTCTGCAGTGCAAAAGTTTGACTTAGACCTATACATTCAAGTTCTAAACACTGAATTGACATAACCTTACAATCTTGCCCCCCATTAGCTTCAACATTGGAGAGGGGATGAATTCCAGCCCTACCACCTGTAAACCTGCCTCAGCATTTTATATAGTCTGGCTTGACATAGTAATGAGTTTAACACTTCAGAAAGCACCAAAATTATTTTTGCAGGACAAAAGGCTTTCTATATTGCTTCAGAAATATGTAACTGAAAACATTTTAATTAGAACAGCCAGGTTTGTGTGATTATAAAAATCTCATTTAAGTAAAACATGTGAAATCCAATTTTTTTTACATTTCAAATACATTTAATACACAGTTTTCTATGAGTGTTCCAGAAGCACAAGCTAACATACCTTGTAATATTCGCTGTCTGGAAATAAACGTGAATGTTCTATAGTTAATCAAGAGTAAAATGGTGCATTTTAAAACCTGGTCCAGCACTTTATTTTTTGGAAGATCCCAGCATGCAATGAGCACCACATAATATTTATGATATTTGGTGTTCAAGCCCTGTCTTGAATAGAGCAAACACTGCCTCTTTCCTGTCCCACCTTCTTTTTCTTGCCATCTTTCTCGGCTCCTACCTCCCATGGCAGTCAGCATCTTTCCAATTCAAGCTAGAGGGGAAGGATGCACACTGGAAGCCACGAAAGCCAGAAGAAAACAACATGATCCAAAAGAAAAGAGAGGCAGCACCTAGCGAGAGGAAGAGGCAGAGGATGGAGTCTATGGAAATGGCTCTGGTGGTGAGTGTGGAAAAGAAGGGATAGAGAAGCCTGTCAAGGACAGAAAGAGTCAAAGAGCCTCTGGGTCTACCAGAGAAGCAGGAACCAAGGGATGCCAGATGGGAGGAAAGCGTCAGAACCCACAGAGTAGTAGATGGACTACAGGAAGGTCAGAGGTCACTGGCTCCAATGGTGTGGCAGAAAGAGCACATGTTGTGAGTTACCCAGTTGGAGGAAAGGAGGAACCACTGGAGCTGCTGGAGCAGAGTCCAGGAATGAACTGGAGTAAAGCTTCTGTTTCTCTTGGCTGCTGCTCTTCAACAAATGTGCCAACATACCAAATCCAGAATCAAATGTGATAATATGAAACATTGCTATGTCCTTAAATATGTAGCACTTGTTCCTACAGTTTGAGATTATATATCATACATAAATCTAATTAATTTTAATCCTACCAAGGATACTGGGGCTTAGAAATAAAGAGGTGCAAAATAATTGACTGTACCTCTCCTTTTAGATGAACTAAAAAAAAAGATGAAAATAGATTTTACAGAATAATATATGTAACTTTTCAATAAATAATATTGAGACATGTCTCATTAAAAAGATAATACTAAATGTCTTAAATTTCTATTTAATTAAATCAAACAAATAATTTAGGCACCTCAAAACAATTCTTCTGCATCTTTAGAAGAATAGTAGCAGCAGACTAAGCATGCCTTTACTGGTCAGACCGAATGAGACACACACATGAGCTCTCTGTGCCTCAGGGTTTGTGGGCATGCTTGCAGCTTAACATGAGAAAACATAGGAAATATAAGAAAAGTTGTGCTGAGTCATGCCAAGATCTAAGCCCAGCATCCTCTCTCTGACAGTGGCCAATCCGGTCACAAGCATCCAGTAGACCTCGTAAAGTAGATGTATTTTTCATAGTTCATTTCCAGAGATGAGCAATGGCTCTCCCAAATCTACCCAATTAATAATGTTTTATAGACTTTTCCTCCAGGAACTTTTCCAAACCTCAACCACATCCTCCAGCAACAAATTCCACAGATTAATTACGCAGTATGTGAAAAAAGCTTTCTAACATTAATCTGCTGGTCATTAATTTCATGGAATGTTCTCTCATTTTAGTGTTGTTCCCTATTTAACCATTCCACCCCATTAATGATTTTATGAATGTTTATCATATCTGCTCGTAGTCATCTTTTCTCTAAGCTGAAGAGCTCTAGGCCCTCATTCTATAACAGGGGTTGCGGGGCTGTACGACCCAATGGAACATGCAGCCCTGCAATCTACCTAAACCTTATTCCCCCACTGGCTCTCCCTATATGTCCTGTGCTTCAGGATGGGGCGAGCCGGCGGGGGGCAGGGGGTGTGGGCCACCTGGCAGCATGTACAGGGCCGATTCAGGTAATGCCTTGTAGGTGCTGCCGGGCCTGCTGGGCCATACTGCTTATACCACCTCAGAGATGGTATAAGCAGTTTTTGTCGGCAAATCGGGGCATAGCAGCCATCACCAGGACCAGGTGGGGGGTGGGGTCCCCGCCACCCAATCCAGGCCGTGGGAGGCCAGCCGTGGGTCGGGCAGCGGGGATCTTAGGGTCCAGAGCTGCGGCAGTCTGAGGCGCCTGAAGGGGGGACATCCCCGCAGGCCGGAGGGGCACACTGGGCTGTCCTTGGACCCGATTCTGGCTCCCACGGGAACGTTTTGTTCCCGCAGACCAGAATCAGGTCCTAATGGCCCTATCTTCAGAGGGGACATCCCACTTCCAGAATCGAGCTCCTAACCTGTTAGCCTGTCTTTATAAGGGAAGTGTGCTATCTTCTTTATCATGTTTGTCTGGTTGCGCTATATCTTTTTTTAATATGGCGCAACCAGAAATGCATACAATACTCAAAGTGTGGTCACACCAGGGACCTATAGAGAGACATAATGATATTCTCAGTTTTGTTCTCCACTCTTACAATAACTCTAACATTCTATTTGCACTGGTCTGAAAATTTCAAATTATTATCCAAAACAGTTCCAAAACCCATTTCTTAGGTGGTGACACCTAACTCAGAACTCAGCATTTTGTACCTATAGTTGGAATTATTTTTTCCTCTAGGTGCCTCACTTTGCATTTGTCCACTTGAAATTTCATCTGCCATTTAGATGCACAGTCTCCTAGTCTTGCGTGATCCTTCTGCAAATGCTTGCAATCCTCGGCAATTTTAATAACTTTGAATGTTGTGTCTTCCACAAATCTGATCCCCTAATTCATCACTCCTATTTCCAGACCCTTTGGGCACTCCAGTAGTGATCCTTTTCCATGTGGATAACTAATCATTTGGTCATATTCTCTGTTCTCTGTCTTTTAGCCAGTTTGCAATCCACAAAAGGGCATGGCCTCCAATACCATGACTAATTTCCTAAGGAGTCTCTCATAAGGAGCTTTGTCAAATGCCTTCTGAAATCCGAATAGACTATATCAATCGGTTCATTATTCCTTTGTTTATTTACACCTTCAAAAATATCTAATAAATTGTTAAGGCAAGACTTTCCTTTGCTGAACCCATGCTGACTCATTCCCATTAAGCTGTGTCTATCTATATGGTCAGTAATTTTGTTTTTTGATATAGCTTTACCCAGTTTTCCCAGCACCAGTGTCAGACTCACCAATCTATAATTTCCTGGATCACCTCTGTAGTCCTTTTATAACAATTGGCATTACATTGGCCACCCTCCAATCCTCTGGTATTGTGGCCATGCTTGAGACGTGCTCTGTCTGCCACCTTCACAGCAACTTGCCACTAGAGCTGCCCAGCTTTCACTTGAGCCTCAGAAACATCAGATTTCACATACGAACAAGAATTCTTCATTAACAGCTACTTAGCCCTTTAATGCCCCACAAATTGCTTAAATAAATTGCCACTAAAATCCTAATTGAAGCAATAAATTGAATGAGTACAGCAACAACAGTCGGATGATAACTGGGAGACCCATATTGATGTGGCGGCACTTCTTATAAGTAAATCCTCCCCACTTAACCCCAGCCCTGACCTCAGAGGTTTGAAAGAGAGCGCTTTCAGCAGGCAGGCGATTGCTCTTCTGGGGGTTTCAGAGGTAAAGAGGAGCGAAAAATATCTTTGCCAACATTTATGGCCCTTTTACTAAAGCCTGCTAAGGATCTGCAATTGACGTGCCAGGTAAACGTATGTTAATTGCAGTCTTCACATTAGCTGTTGGGGGTCTGACCAGCATGTTCCCAGCAGCTATCGTGCAATGGGTTCACCCAACGTACGCTCCACCCACGTTAAGAGCTGCATTACCGGTTAGCTTGCAGCAATTGTCCTGATGCTAGCAGCAATACGCTCTCCATGCCCACTCTCTGCCCATTCCCCACCCCATCCCACACTCACCAATTAACATGCATTTTTTGGCATGAGGTGGCAGCCTACCAGTTAGTGTTCCCAACTGCCATTTTTCATTTTGGCTATCTGTAAATGAGGAAGCCAAGAAAGGTAAGTATGAAGGCATACAGAGGGAAGGCAAATGAAGGAACAATATCCGTAAGGCTGTGGGCACAAATACAGCCTGGTTTACTAAGCTTCCCTGCTCCCTCACGGGGGGGGGGGGGACCTTCATGAATCAGGCCCATAGTCTGGATAATAAAATCCAAACTGGGTGGCCGTAATGGCAGAAGCAGATTTATGTTGTTCTCAGAGAGACATGGCATAGAGATCTATGACTGGGATACAGTTATATCAGTCTGCATCTAATCTGTTCAGGAAAAGCAGGGTAGTTAGAAAGTGGAGAAGAGCAGCACTTTACATAAGTACAGCATTAAAAACCCCATTCTGCATTAGAGCTCTCCATGGGAAATGGAACATCCAGATTTGGACATTCATATGTATTTATTTAAAAACATTTCCATACCGCCATATGCCAATAGCAATTCTAGGCGGGGTACAAATCTCAGAGAACATTCATCACATAACATTCCCAAACAACCAAACTTTCCCACCCCCACCCATCCCCCTACAACTGAAAACCTGCTCTACCCCCACCATACTCAACCTCCTCACAGAGGGAATAGGAATGCTTTCAGGAATTTTATAACAGTCAGCAGTTCCTGCTTTTTCTGCAAACTGTCTTAAATGCTCTGTCTCTCCAACTTAACCTCAGTCAGTAGCCCTTGAGAGCTTTTAGTTTAAATTAAACTTCAGCCAGTAGTCCCAGAGAGCTTTTAATTTAGATTCAAATCTCAGTCAGTAGCCTTTGAGAACTTTTAGCTTAAATTTAAACCTCAATCAGTAGGCCCAGAGAGCTTTTAATTTAAATCATATTAAAGTATATCTTAGCATAGAAGAATAGCGTGAATATTTTTGGAGTGGAAAGAAATTGTTTCTAGAGATCTTTACAAAGAGGCCTTCCAGTTAGGGGCAAAATACCTGTAAAATAGTTTTAAATAGATATTAAAGCCAAGTGGCAGGTCAAAGGGGCAATTTGAAAGGTTCCATCTATCAAACCAAAGGCTGTGTGAATCACCCAGGAAATTGTTAAGAGATTACCTTAGAAGCACAGGTCAGAGCACTGTGTAGCAAGCTAGGTTTTACTAGGTGTTCTTTCCCTCCCACCTACTCCTGGCATAATCCTGCTTTATAGCTTCGTAAACCTATTAAAGAGGAAGAGGTGGTAAAATTTACTTCAGCTTCAGTTGGTTATCCTCACCAGGAATAGATTGACTAATCTTCAGATAAACTAAGTCCCTTAAACGTATTAGGTACACTTGTATCAGTACAAGTATCCCTAGCAAATTTAAGTATGTAGACAACTTAAATAGCTAAACAAAACCTTAAAACTAAGATTTAGATAGTAGTCTATCAGCGAGATGGGGGATATCCAGTCTTTTGCATTGAGTGTCACACGTATAATTTTCTCCAAGTTGGTGAAGAGTCTTACATGTGCACTAGATGCAAGGAGCTCTTTGCCCTCAAGGAACAAGTCTGATCTCCGGAGGATAGAGTAGCAGTCTTGGAGGAAAAGGAAGACAGAGAAGTATATATAAGTGACCTACAGGGACGTAGTACTGAAGTCCTACCTCCAGTCTGGCAGCCTCTCAGTTACCCATGGAGTAGAGAGGTCACATGAAAGGAGAGCATCACCTTTGTGTGGCAGCAAGTGATCCTGTAGCTAGGACCTGCCCTCTAGGTGATGCAAAACCATTTCGCACCATGGAGGTTACTCCAAGGCCATTTGTCCATGAAGGAAGAGTTAGAATGGCCATTACAGCTGGTGATTTGATCATTAGTCATGTAGATAGCTTGATGGATGGTGGATGTGAGGATCATCTGGTAAAATGCCAGCCTGAAGTGAAGGTAGCAGACCTCATGCGCCATCTAGATAAGGTTTTAGATAATGCTGGGGAGGAATCTGCTATCTTGGTATATGTTGGTACCAATGACATAGCAAAGAGGGAGAGAGGTTCTGGAGGCTACATTTAGGCTTTTGGTAGGAAGTTGAAATCCAGAGCTTCCAGCGTAGCATTCTCTGAAATGATTCCCATTCCATGCGCAGGACCCAAAAGGCAGGCAGAGTTTCGGAGTCTCAATGCGTGGATGAGACAGTGGTGCAAAGAAAAGGGTTTGGGATTTGTTAGGAACTGGGCAAAATTCTGCGGACAAAAGGGACTTTTCCAAAGAGATGGGCTCCACCTTAACCGGGATGGTACCAGGCTGCTGGCATTAACCTCTAAAAAGGAGATAGAGCAGCTTTTAAACTAGATAATAGGAGAAAGCTGGCAGTCGCCCAAGGGCGCATGGTTCAGAAGTATGTAACCTTGAAGAATGCTAGCAAAAGAAGGAAGTTAGGGCACTCTGACAGAGAGTTTCCAATAAAGTAACCCAGATACCCTAAGTATAGAGCTGAAAGATTACAAATTGCCCCTATCTACTGATAACCAGATTAATATGAATAAAATACAACCTCTAAAATGCCTCTATGCAAATGCTAGAAGTCTAAAAAATAAGATGGGACAGCTGGAATATAGAGCACTAAATGAAAGGTTAGATATGGCTGGCATCTCAGAGACCTGGTGGAAAGACAATAACCAATGGGACACTGTGATACCTGGGTATAAACTATATTGCAATGATAAGGTAGATCAAATTGTTGGAGGGGTTGTTAGAGAGGGCATTGAGTCACATTGGATTAAGGTTTTGCAGGAAATAAAACAGAATCTCTATTGATAGGAATCCCAAGTAAAAAGGGGGCTGTCTGGCCAGAATGAACAGATGGATGATGAAATGCTAAGAGAAATCAGAGAAGCTAACAAAAGTTACAACACAGTAATAATGGATGATTTCAATTACCCCAGTATCGACTGGGTCAATGTCACAGCAGGACATGCTAGGGAGATAAAGTTTCTAGATGAAATAAATGACTGCATCTTGGAGCAGCTGGTTCATGAACTCAAGAGGGGAATGTATTCTGGACTTAGTCCATAGTGGGGACCAGACAAACTAAGCGGACACCCCACCTGCAGTAAAACTGAGCACAGAAGAACAGGAAACAATACGCCTCTGGAAGAAATGAGATCCTTTACTGGGTTGTGTCTTGGGCTGACCCAAGACACAACCCAATAAAGACTCTCATTTCTACCAGAGGTATACAGGATCATTCCAAGCCATGAATAGAGGCCCCCTCTGTGTCCTCCCCATACGAACAAGGTGTATGAGGAGGTAAGACAGGGGCAGGAAGGGGCAGAGTTAGGGTGGGCAGTGGACGATTCACGGCCCCGAACATACAGGGCAAAATCTGATGTTGGCTCTGTACGTCCAGGGCCAGCAGACTGAACATGGAACTTATTCCAACTATGAGGTGGAATAACTTCCCCCAGACAGCGGGGGACGGCAGGCCCGGCCGGCAGAAGGGGTCAAAAGGGGTGCAGGTGATACCCTACAGTCCAACCCTGGCCTTGGGAGGCCAGATCTGGGGTTGGGCTGTGGGCAATGAGAGAACAGGTCGGCAGCTGAGGATCACGGCTCCTGAATGGAGCCACGGTGCCATGGCAATCGGACATCATGGTGCCACAGCTCTATTCAGGAGCCTTGCTGAGGTAGCTGGGTAGAGGCCTGTACGTGCAGACCGAACTTAATCAGGTCTTGGCCGGCACGTACAGACCTAGTCGCGATTCTGATCCCGTGGGGCTAGACATGCCCTGCGGGATCAGAATCGCATCTGCCACTGTGCGTCCGATTCCAATCAGGCACACAGGGGCCTGGTCATTCTAAATGGAATAGGGCCCATATTGTTTCCTGCTCTTCTATGCGTAGTCCTAAGAGGAACACAGGATCTGGTGCAAGAAATAAGGTTAAAGATTTATATCAAGCATGGGCATTGTTTAAAAGTACTGTCTTGGAAACCCAGACCATGTGTATTCCACACTCTAAGAAAAGTAGAAGGAAGGCCAAAAAACTGTCAGCATGGTTAAGGCGAGGTTAGAGAGGCTGTTGTTGCCAAAAAAGCATCTTTCAGAAAACGGAAAAAGGAGCCAAATGACGAAAACGAGAAACAACATAAGCCCTGGAAAGTTAGATGCAAAGCATTGATAAGGCAGGCAAAGACAGAAATTGAAAAAAGCTTGCCATAGAAGTAAAAATGCATAATAAAACCTTTTTCAAGTACATTTGTAGCAAAACACCTGTGAGAGAGCCAGTTGGGCCATTAGATGATAAGGGGTAAAAGGGGCACTAAGGGAGAACAAGGACATAGTGGCAAGATTGAATGAATTCTTTGCTTCAGTCTTTACTGACGAAGATGTAGGGAAGTTAGCTTGCCTGAAATGGTATTTAAAGGTGATATATCTGAAAAAATTGAAAGAAATACCAATAATCTGGGAAGATATATTACAAGTATTAGATACAGTGAAGAGCAGCAAATCACCTGGGCCGGATTGTATACATCCAAGGGTGTTGAAAGAACTGAAAGATCAGACTGCAGACCTACTATTAGTAATCTGTGAACTGTCATTAACATCATCTGTAGTGCCTGAAGATTGGAGAATGGCCAATATTACACCAATTTTTTAAAAAGGTTCCAGCGGGGATCCAAGAAACTACAGACCGTTGAGCCTGACATCCGTACCGGGCAAAATGGTAGAAATCATTATAAAGAATAAAATTACTGAACATGTAGATAGTCATGGTTTAATTTGAGAAAGCTGACATGGATTTAGCCAAGGAAAGTCTTGTCTTACTAATCTGTTATATTTTTTTGAAGGAGTGAAAAAACAGGTAGACCAAGGTGAGCCAATTGATATAGTGTACCTAGATTTTCAGAAAGCCTTTGACAAGGTCCCTCATGAGAGACTCTTGGCGAAATTAAAAAGTTATGGGATTGGAGGCAAAGTAATATTGTGGATCAGGAACTGGTTAAAAGAGAGAAAGCAGAGAGTAGGGCTAAATGGCCTATTTTCTCAATGGAGAAAGATGAATAGTAGAGTATCCCAGGGATCTGTGCTGGGCCCGCTGCTTTTTAACATCTTCGTAAATCACCTGGAAATGGGAATAGCGAGTGAGATTATCAAATTTACAGATGGCACAGAATTATTCAAAGTTGTAAAAACACAAAAGGACTGAAAAATTGCAAGCGGACCTTGATAAATTGGAAGACTGGACATTTAAATGGCAGATGAAATTTAATGTGGACTGTGCAAAGTTATGCACCTCGGAAAGAACATCCCAAACTATGGTTACACGATGCAAGGTTCCACATTAGGAACCATCACTCAGGAAAAAGATTATGCGTCATCGTGGATAAACATTGAAACTCTCCGCCCAATATGCAGCAGCGGCCAAGAAAGCAAATAGAATGTTAGGAATCATAAGAAAAGAGTGGGGAATAAAACCAAGGATATTATCATGCTTCTGTGTCATTCCAAGGTGCGACCGCACCTTGAATATTGTGTGCAATTCTGGACACAATATCTTAAAAAGAATATAGCGGAATCAGAAAAGTACAGAGAAGAGTCACCAAAATGGTAAAGGTGATGGAAGGCTACCCCTATAAGGAAAGGCTTAAAAGGTTAGGACTTTTCAACTCGGAAAAGAGATGGCTGAGGGGAAATATGATAGAGATCTATAAATTAATAAATGTAATGGAACGGGTAAATGTAGATTGGTTATTTACGCCATCAAAAATTATAAAGACTAGGGGGGGTTATTCTGAGACACGAATAGCGGGGAAGTTAGTTGGGGGTGGGGAAGAGGCAGCCCGGGGGCGGAGAATGGGCAGGCAGTGGGCAGTCGCCAGCTCTGGACGTACAGGGCTGATTCTAATGTCGGTCCTGTATGTCCAGGGCCGGCAAAATGGAAGTTATTCCACCTCTGAATTGAAGTAACATCCTTGGACGTGTTTTTTTTCGTGGCCCGGGGCACAAAAGGGGCTGGGGGCCAGGGTTTATTCCCCGCAGCCTGACGTTGGCCTTAAGAGGCCAGATCGGGGGTCAGGCTGCAGGGAATAAACTTTAGTTTCTGGCGTCCGGCATCGCGGCTTTTAAATGGAGCCACGGTGCCATGGCAACATGTTGGAAACAGGATACTGGGCTTGATGGACCTTGGTCTGACTCAATATAGCATTTCTTCTGTTCTTATTTTCTTATCTTTTCTGCCTCATCTGCTGACAACCTGGCTCACCAGAGGGTGCCCCTGTCTCGACCGCAACACTCTCCCTGACTGATATCAACTTAACAGGTGTCGCAAACAGCCAGGCCCCTAGGCCCCCCGACTGTTTCAAATATTTCTGATATTTCTAGTACACTACTTA
This sequence comes from Ichthyophis bannanicus, assembly GCA_033557465.1. Lineage (NCBI taxonomy): Eukaryota > Metazoa > Chordata > Amphibia > Gymnophiona > Ichthyophiidae > Ichthyophis > Ichthyophis bannanicus. The sequence continues at coordinate 939,017,108 of CM066034.1, forward strand.
TCATTTCTATATCTCTACTAGGGATGCACAGTGCTGTACCTATCCATATAAGACACAGTCCCTGCTCTGCAGAGTTTACCATCTGTTCAAGACAAACAGACAGAATAAACAGGGGGTAGGGGAATTCTAGAAAAAAATGATCAAAATGCACATGGATGTAGACAGGGTAATAAAGGGGTCAGGACACTGTTCCCTCTAAGCTGTGCATGTGTGCGCGCGCACACACCTCGCCGAGCGAGTGCACATACTTTACAACAGAGCACACAAAAATTACGGTTCTGTTTCTGATAGAAAACACAGACGTCTTAAAATTTAAAAGTTGTGATTGTAATTACTAGAAATTTTCCACCTCATTTAGTAATCGTCTATTTTCATTTAATTTGATTAAAATCAACGTGGTGTAGATACTGTATTCTGACGTGTAGTCAAATTTTAAAGTATATAACTCCGAGTGTTGTTATGTGGCGCACAAAAATTTAACCTTCCTTCAAAAGCTGCACACAGCTGACATTTTATGCGCACACAGCCTACAGAAAATTAGAGGAAATTGGGTCAGGATCCAAAAGCAGCCTCAAAGAGATGACATTTTAGCCTTGATTGGAACTGGACCAGAGATGGAACCTGATGTACAGACTCAGGCAGTCAATTCCAAGCATGTGGCAAAGCAAGGTTGAACAGAGTATGGAAGAGAAGAACGTGGATAAAAGTGATTTGCCTGATGAGTGGAGAGGAAAGGTAATGAAGAAGCTCTGAAAAAATGTTCTGCAAATGACACACAGCCTTTTATAAAATATCTACAAGGATGCTGGCAAAGAAACACGTGTTTGCTGGCACATATAGTGGGAACAACAATTTTATAAAAATACACTAAAAAAGTGTGTCATAATTCAGCAGCTGCCAGCAATTAAATATGGAAGTGGAATTTTTGCAAGTTTTACATATAAGAACCAATACTTTTAAGAATACTGGCCACATCTCAGAAAATTAAATGGAACCAATTAAGTGTGGAAGCTGGTTATGTTGTTTTTCTTTCATTTAGAAGGCAAAGTTTTTTAAAAAAAAGGATTAAGGACAATAACCCCCTCAATCTTTCGTCCTAAGCTCTGGCCAAAATGAAGTCTTTTATGAAACTTATGCTTGCCTCAGAGGAGGTGCAAAGACGACATAGAAATTATTTCTTAATATACATGTATTCCCACTGTAAAATATGTATAATATTTTGGCCCATCTCAGGCATCTACATGAGAGAATCATGGTTTTCTAAAATTGATAATTTAACCTGTAGGTAAGTTACACATGTAACACTGCTATTGACACAGATAGATGCTTCTAAAATGACCTCATATAATGCAGAGGGCACAGAGGAGGGAAGTAGCGCTATAGAACATAAGAACATAAGATATGCCATACTGGGCCTGACCAAGGTCCATCAAGCCCAGTATCCTGTTTCCAACAGTGGCCAATCTAGGTCATAAGTACCTAGCAATTTCCCCAAAAGACACAGGTTCCACAATGCTTGTATTGGATCATGCAATGATATCCCGAGTCCTTTTAATAATGGTTTAGGGACCTTTCCTCCAGGAACTTGTGCAAACCTTTTTTAAACCCAGCTACACTAACAGCTTTTACTACATCCTCCGGTAACGAATTCCAGAGTTTGATTACACGTTGAGTGAAAAAATATTTTCTCTTATTAGTCTTAAATAGTTTACCCTGTAGCTTCATTGCATGTCCCCTAGTCTTTCTATATTCTGATGACGTAAACAATCAATCTACGTTTACCCGTTCCACTCCATTCATTAATTTTTAGACCTCTATCATATCCCCTCAGACGTCTCTTTTCCAGGTTGAAGGGCCCTAACCTTTTCAGCCTCTCTTCATAGGGGTATCCTCCCATCCACTTTACCATTTTGGTGGCTCTTCTCTGTATCTTTTCTAATAACACTATATTCTTTTTAAGATACGGCGACTAGAATTGCACACAATATTCAAGGTGCAGTCGCACCATGGAACTATACAGAGGCATTATAATATCCTTTGTTTTATTTTCCATTCCTTTCCTTATGATACCTAGCATTCTATTTGCTCTATTGGCTGCTGCTGCACACTGGGCGGAGGGTTTTAACATGTTATCCACGATGATGTCTAAATCTTTTTCCTGGGTGGAACCCTGCATCGTGTAACCATAGTTTGGGTTTTTCTATCCTAGGTGCATAACTTTGCACTTTTATTTATTTTATTTTATTTATCACAATTTCTTATATACCGCACTATTTATCAGCGCGGTTTACATACAACAAAATGACCATAACATACTGTTTGGCTTCACATAGAACAGGAGTAACAACTTGGATAACATGTTTGGCTTTACAGAGAACAGGGGTAAGAAACTTGGATAACATGGGGATACAAACTGAACTAATTACATATGAACAGTGAGATCTAGTGCTAAGAATTTAGGGTGTTACATGTGTACAGTGAGGTTTTGTGCTAATATTGAGATGTTATCTCGAGGAAGTAAGAGGAGAGGCAATTAGGTAGGGGTTGGGTTAATCTGGTAGTACTGTGTAAATAAATGGAATTTGAGAGCCTTTCTGAATTGTGTTAAGTCAGTAATAGCACGGACGCCTGGTGGTAATGCGTTCCAACATTTTGGGGCATAGATACTGAAAGCCCTGTTGGATGTTGCGATTGTGTACTTTGTTGATGCCTTTGGGATTACTAGCGCATTTGTAGATGGGGATCTCCTTGTTCTGTTGGGAGGGATGAGCTGAATGATGTCAGTTAGTGAAGGGGAGGTGATGCCATGGATGGATTTGAAAGTGAGTAGCAAAGATTTGAAAATAAGCCTTCCTTGTATGGGGAGCCAATGAAGCTGTATTAGGATAGGCGTTACATGGTTGTATCTTGCTGCTCCCACTAAGACTCTGGCAGCGGCATTTATGGCAAGTTGCAACGGATTGAGTGTTGACTGAGGGAGACCTTGAAGAATAGAGATAACGGCTTGGTAAATTGTCCGGAAGTCTTCGGGGTTTAGAAGGGATTGCAGGTGTCTGAGGGACCGGATTTTGAAATATATGGCTTTGACTATGTTGGATATATGGGTTTTCATGTCTAAATGTTGATCGAGGGTGACTTGTCCACATTCAATTTCATCTGCCATTTGGATGCCCAGTCTTCCAATTTATCAAGATCCTCTTGCAATTTTCCACAATCCTCATGGGTTTTAACAACTTTGTGTCATTGCAAATGTAATAACTTCACTCATTATTCCCATTTCCAGGTCATTTATGAATATGTTAAAAAGCACAGATGCCTGGGGTACTCCACTATTCACCTTTCTCCTGGAAGAAGGAATATGGCTCTTCAATTCCTGCCAGTATGATCTACAGACCTCCAGTATAGGCAGAAGAGTTGCACAGAGATAAAAAGGAACATTTTAATTTGTAAATGGAGATTGAAATTGAGACATTAAGGTTGAGACATATTTAATTCCAGTGGTATTTTAGAAAAGGCTATGCCAAACATGGAACCTTTTCTAAAATAGTGCAGAAGTGCACATGTATTTCCTGATATATTTATTTTATTTAACTAGGCTTATATACAGTCAAAGAGGTGCACATTCAGGTACTGCATATATATTTTTCTCTTGTCTCTGAAGGGCTCACAATCTCTTTTTGTACCTGAGGCAATGGAGGGTTAAGTGGCTTTCCCAAGGGCACAAGGAGCACCTGTGGGACTAGAAACCCCAGTCCTTCTGGCCCAAGGTTGTTGTTCTCTAGTGGGATTCAAACCCCTGGTCCTCTGGCCTGAGGTAACATATCCCAACTGTAGGTAACCCGGGGACCTATTTTACAAATATCCATGTGGGTACAAATTAATGGTGGGAATGCAGCAACTTACATGTGTAGGTGGGCTACTTTGCAAACCTATATGTATAAATGCTGCCAGTTAACTATAGAGGCTGCTAACTTCATTTAATTAGAATTTGAGGAGGGGAATAAACAATGGGGGATCAAGGAAGTTAGCCTCCTTAATCCCTCCTGTAAAGGGCTGACTAAAACAAGCATTTTGCAAAACCTATACATGCCAGGGAGCAGCTCTAAATCCCAACATGGACAATTTTGGTCATATACATGCATTCCCTATATGAAACTGAGAATACATGCGTAAAGTTTTGACCCATCCAAGCCACTTCTTAATAATACCTGCAAAACATATCCTTGCAATTTCTGCATATTATGGACATCGTTGTGGAAATGTAGCCCTTTCTAAACGGTGAAATTAGACTTACCTGCTAATTGTTGTTCCTTGAGGAACTCCAGTCCAGTCCCGAACCTCTGGGTTTTAGTACCTCCTCTAGCATCTTGGAAACTGATTGACATCATTTTCTTGATGACACTGGTATGAATACCTGAGGGACCGCCTCCTGGCTCCAGTAACCTAATGACAAAGCAGACTCACCAGAGCAACAATTAAGAAGCCATAATAACTATCAACCTTTTTAACAACTGAAAACTATTAATTTAACAAAAGAAAATGCACACATTCTGTAACTTTAACTGAAACTGAATTTCTACTCCCTGTGCTCTGCTAAGGTGCGCCCTCCTCCAAGATAGAGGAATACAAGTTCCTTAGATTTCCCACATAATCATCCCATCCCTTATGCACTATAAGCCTTATTATTACTTCTGTCGTTTACCATATGAAATACCATACCTGTTTGCTTCAGGCTCTAGTCAAAAACACAGAATATTAGGGAGGGATACGGGACTGGACTGGAGTTCCTCAAGGAACAACAATTAGCAGGTAAGTCTAATTTCACCATCCTTATCGTCCCTCCAGTCCAGTCCCGAACCTCTGGGGATGTAACAGAGCAGTGACAATTCTTAACGGGAGGGAACAGCTACCCCAGCCTGAAGTACCGCTTTGTAGTACCTCCACTACTCTTGTCATTGTCCAATCGTTTTCCTTGGACTTTGCACGAATCAACCAGTCGCCCAGGTAAGGGTGCACCAACACCCCTTCCTTCTGTAATGCCGCCGCCACTACCACCATCACTTTGGTGAAAGTTCGTGGAGCTGTCGCCAATCCGAACGGTAATGCCCAGATCTGAAAATGTCCCATGGGCACCGCAAATCTGAGAAACCTCTGATGTTCTTGTTGAATCGGAATATGTAGGTAAGCTTCGGACAGATCTAGCGATGTAAGAAATTCTTCTCTTTGAACCGCCACAATGACCGACTTCAGCGTTTCCATATGAAAATGAGTCACTCAAAGACAGCAATTTACCTTCTGGAGATCCAAAATTGGTTGATAAGATCCTTCTTTTTCGGCACGACAAAATATATTGAGTATCGACTGCAACCGTACTGGTCTGGTGGCACCGGTACTATGGCGTTCAAGCCCAAAAGTCTTTGCAAGGTCTCCTGTACTTGCGCTTGACTCGCTGCACTTGCAAGGAGATTGAACGTAAGATTCGCGCACAGGGCATTGAAGCTCCAGAGCATAACCTTCGAGAATGACCTCTAATACCCACTGATCTGAAGAGATCTGAACCCAGGCAGGGTAGAACTCCCACAGATGCCCCCCTATGGGTACGTGCTCTGCCTGGACTCCTCTGGCTTCATTGTGACTTTCAAAGGTTCGAGGAAGACGAGGCGGCAAATCCTCTACCTGCCCCTCGAAATCCCCGAAATCCCCTGGTTCCTATACGTGAAATGGCCTCTCTGAAATTGACCGAACCATGGGGAGCGGAAACGACGAAAGTCTCTCTGCTGACCCCTAGTTGCTTGGACCGGACGCCCCTGCTTCTGCTTGTCCTCAGGTAGCCTCCCGCATTTGGACTCCCCCAAATCCTTTACCAGCTTTTCTAAATCTTCACCAAACAGAAGTTTTCCTCTGAAGGGGAGCTTACCTAGTCTCACCTTGGAGGAACCATCTGCTGCCTAATTCCGCAACCAGAGATACCTCCTTGCTACAATTATGGAAGCCATACTTTTAGGCAGCCCCTGTATCAGATCATAATGAATGTCTGCCAAATAAGCCGCTCTGGATTCTAACCTGGACGCTTCTGTAGCTGAATCATCCATCTGCTCCCCCTGAATCTGCTGGGACCAGCGAAGACAGGCTCTGGCTACCCATGCTCCACAAATAGACACTTGAATGGATAAAGCATTGACATCAAACACCTGTTTCAACAAGGTGTTCAGCTTTCTATCTTGAGCATCCTTAAGAGCGGCACTACCTTCCACTGGAATTGTAGTCTTCTTGGTAACCACAGAGACTGCTGCATCTACCTTATGAGGTTTAAACAACTCTCTATCCTGGTCCACCAAAGGGTAAAGATGGGCCATAACCCTGGACCCCTTAAGTCCTGCCTGCAGCATATCCCATTCTGCTGAATCATTTCTCTCACTACCCTACACACCGGGAAGGCCCTCTGAGTCTTCCAAAAAGCCTGCAACAACGGATCCTCTAAGGTGGAATCCTCAGCCGGACCAATGGCCGGCATATTTAATGCCTTGAGTGTTTCCGCTATCAGCGCCGGCAGCTCATCTCGTCGGAAAACTCAAACCACTCCAGCTTGGTCTTCCTGCTCAGTGAGTTCGCCTTCCTCTAATTCTTCCTCCCTATCAAAATCTGGTTCTACATCTTCGGAATGAACCTCCTCTGAGGTCACCGATTGTTCCTGCCTGTCCTTCCCGCGCCTAGATTTCTTGGAAGGAACTGCACTTGTTCCTAAATCTAGAGGGACCCACGAGTGCTTCCCGCCTGGACTTCCCCCTTTGGAACTTGCTTCCATGTTTCTTTAGACCATCACCAAATGCTTGCTGAAGTAGAGTGACGAACTGTGGTGAAAACAACGCCGCCAACCCCCCTGGCAAAAGTGTCTGGGTCGGGGGACCATCTGGAACCGAGGAAGGACCTGCTACTGGCTCCAGAGATGGTAAAACGGGTGAGACTGACTCCGGCAGGGGTAAAGCAGTCCATTTTTGACTGTCCCCAGCTACCTCTAAAGCCTGCTCCATAGAAGCTGTCTCCTGGACGCAGCCTCTGCACACTCCTGTGTCTGACACCATTCCCCTTCTAGTGCCACCAACCAAACACTGTGGCCTAGAAGGCATTCCGCCTCCGCATATCTCTTTGCAGTACCTCAGACTGACTAAAAACTAGAGCTCTGAACTTGCTGTCAGCCCCTTGTGTGCTAGCAACTATCCCTTAAAATCTCAAGCTCCTTCTCTTTTTTTTTTTCAAACTTAAAAGTCCAAATATTTACCTAATTCTTCACCTCCCAAGCAACGTCCGATGCTGCGTGGTGTTAATCGAGGTATCCCCTAAGAAAGGGATCCCCTCACCAGCGCTCCCCCCAACTCACAGTGCAGCCGTTTCCCACTCAAACGCCATGCGGCACGACCTGCACTGTGCTGCTCTATTCAGTCCCGCCGAACTACAGGCCTCTTACCTCCATTTCGACTGTTTTTGCCGTGTCCGCCTCCCCTCAGGCTCAGCCGGAAGTGCGGCTTCAGCTACGAGGGCATGAACGGACTTCACCTCAGCAGTGCCGCTTTAGCGATCTCCGTCTCTGCTGCGGCTGCGATCCTTGTGCCGCGGCTCAGACTCTGAAGAACCAGCTGTGCCTTTCTACCTCTGCGGTCACCACGACTACCGGCTCCTGGCCCAAATAGGTGGGTTCGGGAGTCGGAGTCTTTCCCCCGTCAATGCTGCTGCCCCTTTTGTCTAAAAAGAGGATGGGGAAGGAGGAGGCAAGGGGGCATACCTCAGACCCCTTATGTTACATTTAAAAATAAATGATTCTTCTAAGCCTAGAAAGATTAAATTAAAAGACTAAATTAAAGTAAATTAAATTAAATCAAATTTGGAAATTCTTCTTAACCATCCCTCGGGTGAGCCCTGGACCTCTAGGCTCATACAACCTTCAGCTGCTTGGAGACTGAAATAACTGAAGCCAGGAAGCGGTCCCTCGGGTATTCATACCAGTGTCATCAAGAAAATGATGTCAATCAGTCTCCAAGCTGCTAGAGGAGGTACTAAACCCCAGAGGTCCGGGACTGGACTGGAGGGACGATAAGGAATGACATTTACTCATGCATGTCATTTCTACGTATGCTGTAAATGCTGGACTTTACACGTGGAAATTGCAAATAAGGCTTCTAAATAACCTCCAAAGTCATTGAAGGTAAATATAAGGCTACAGTGAAGATGGTGATATTAATATGCCAAATGTTATCTCTTTGCTGCATCAAAGCCAAAAACAACTCAGAATAGCATGTCCTCTTCAAAAATATATAATAGGGAGGAAAAAAAGACCTCAGTAAATCCAAGAGCTTACCATCGCTGGCTCCATATATGCCTGCTGTTAATGCTCTGTAAATTACATCAGTGGTCAAAAATCCTCCCTTCCAACCCTTTTCTTACGACACTTTTTATCTTTTATATCATATTTATGTCTTTATCATCAATTTTTTTATCTGTTCCTTTAACTTAATATAAATGTGGGAGCATGTTGTTGTTGTTAAGTGCCGTCGAGTCGGAGTCGACTCATGGCGACCCTCTGGATAGCTATCCTAAATTGTGTTCGGTCTTCAGTCAGGCGGCTCATTGTTGACAGACTGGTACCCGTAGCTGCTGTTATTGTATCGATCCATCTCATTGCTGGCCTTCCTCTTTTGCGTTGACCTTCTATCTTGCCAAGCATAATGTCTTTCTCTAATGATCTCTCTCTTCGCATGATGTGTCCAAAGTATGAAAGTCGAAGTCTTGTCATCTGAGCTTCTAAAGAAAGCTTAGGTTTGATCTCCTCTAGTACCGACTGGTTTGTTCTTCGGGCAGTCCATGGTATACACAGTATTCGCCGCCAGCACCATATTCAAAGGCATCAATTTTCTTCCTGTCTATCTTTTTCACTGTCCAGCTTTCACATCCATATGATGTTATTGAAAATACCATGGCTTGAACAATACCAATACCAATACCATGGCTTGAATCTTTGTATGGAGAGAGACATCTCTGCTCTTGAGAATCTTATCTAGGTCTTTCATAGCCATTCTGCCAAGAGCAATGCGTCGTCTGATTTCTTGACTGCTTGTTGCTTCTTTATTGATAGTTGATCCAAGTAGGTTAAAGTTGTTCACAATTTCTATTTCTTCTCCTTCAACGATGAACCTGTTGATTATGCCAGTTGTCATGTGGGAGCATACTTTTTATTAAAAGAGAATAAACTACAATAAACGGCAGGCCTCCGAGGGGTGAACTCTTATCCCCCCGAAGGTTACCAAACCATACACCAATGGCAATGAAGAACAAAAGATCGTTGTATTATGTATGTTTAAATAAAAGTTACAAAAAAAAAAAAAAAAAAAAGAGAATAAACTATACAGACTTATGACTTATCTCACAATTGATTGTCCTGTGTGTTGTGGTGTAGAAGGTCCCTCAGATCCCTTAGAGAGTGATAAAGTGCAGGATTCAGCTTCAGTTAAGGAAAGTAAACAAGTGCACATGGTTCCTGGTTTCCAGGGAAACCACAGACAAAGCAGATTAGAGGAGAGGAAAACACGCCCCTGCTGCAGTTCAGCTCAGCAATCACGAGCTAAGGCTGGACACCTGTTGAAAGGAGTGGTCAGGTTAAACCCAGAAAACCAGAGATTTAAGAGAAGCTCATTAGGAAGGGAGCAAGCACATGGGGAGGCAGATCTGGAAGCACACTTGGAAGCAGAGTTGGAAGGCCAGCTGAGAGCACAGCCACGAGGAAAGCAGTCACGAGAAACAGAGGATTTGCTTGAGAGTGAAGACACAGAGGAATTCATGGTAACAGAGGATTCTCTGACCTTTAATTCAGAAGGGGAAGTCAGCACAGGAGACGAGCAGAGAGTCCGTGCAAAGGAGCAAGGTACAAACAGCCCAGGTTTGTTGCCGTGGGTAAAAGGCAGCTGTGCAGAGAGAGAGAGAGCTGCTGGTAGCAGCTAAAGGAAACAGCACCAAAGGTTTTGGAACAGAAGTGCTCTTTATGTTGGATTATAGTGATGCTGATATAAGAAGCTGTTTGAGTTACATTTCTTATATTATTTCATGCCAGAAGTTGTATGGCCTTGTTCTTTATTTTCCATTTGTAAAACCGTTTGGGAAGGGGAATTAAAATCCTGTTATTTGCCTGAACACTTGAGCTCCACAACTCGCCTTATTTCAAATAGTGAAAAAACTTCAACTCCCAGAAGGCAGTGCTTTCCCCAAGCACCATTTTACTAACTGAATAAGGAATCAGGCTGCTTATTTCCACTAGCTCAGGCTATGGAGTAATAGCAACATTACAGTGTTCATACGTCTTTCCCTTTATTCAGAGAGCTACTCACTGTCTGTGGTCTTAATCACTCTAAATCTCTTTGCTGCAGACAAAGGATTTATGCTCCTAACTTTTAAAGTTGTGTTCCTAAATTGACCTCTGAGAAAATTTGTTGGGGCCAAGTGCCTAAATATTTTCTTAAAATTTCACTAAACTCCTAAATTTAGGAGCATATACTGTGGGTGGGGAAGAGACGTTAGGAGCTTAGCACTGATTTTCAGCACTAGACACCTAATAAATCTAGGCAAATGAATGACAGGCCAAAATTTAGGAGCATAAATTTCAAGCTCCAAAATTAGGATCAATTTTCAGCTGAAGAAATAGGCTCCTAATTGTGGTTGAAAATAAGGCACAAAGTCAGAAGTCTAACTGAGGAGTCTAAAATTAGAAGCTCAACTTTTTTGATTATCAGGCCCAAAGGGTTTAGACTACTCTCAAGAGAAGCTCCTCATATAACTGTAAACAAATCCACAAGTGAAGGGCAGTACTGGACCTGGTACTTACAAATGGGAAAAGTGATTCTATTTTTTCACAGAAGGTATAACTTCAAGTCCAATGAAAATCAGACAGTGTGATTTAATATAAGAACCAAGTCAGAGATGAGTCACACAAAAGGTCAGAGTCCAGGAATTCAGGTAAACAAACTTTAAGATGGTTAAAACCAAGAATGAGCAAAGAACATTTGGAGAAGATCATGCAAGCAATTTCTCTTTTCCAAGATACTGAAGGGGCAACTATTGGGGATGTTGACTCATTATGTCTGGAATGGAAGAATCTAAAAAAAAAATCCAAAATTTGATTTGAATTACATTCTAAATCTTTGTTGGAGTATGTAAAAACACAGACTATCCCTTGGGATCTTCGGCTAGAAAAGGCTCCAAGAATGTTTTCTGATAACACTGGTCAACTTTTTTTACAAACGTCATGTTACTGAAATAAAAATAGTCATTTCTGATCAATTTTTATATGCTGAACACAAATATGACAGTGAAATTGCAAAGTTGGCTCTAGTTTTTTTGTAATCTACAAGAATTACTGTTTACATCACGAAATGCATGTCAATAGTAAATATAATAGGCCTTCGGTTAATACCTGTAAAAAACCAAGTCATAGACTACTTCTTAGATTTTTTTCGCCTGTCTCTTGTACAGCTGTTCAGGAGCTTCTCTGGGGAGTGTCCAGCAGTAGTCAGCCAGCATTGTAGTGGACCATTTTTCTTGGTATCTTTGCTCCATCGTTGCGATATCCTGGTGAAAATGTTCGCCCTGTTCATTACTAACCATACCACAGTTGTCAGGAAAGAAATCGAGATGGGAATCAAGGAAATGGATCTTTAGAGACATATTGCAGCCAAGTTTCTGATACTGCATCAGCATGTCTTCTACTAGTTCCTTGTAGTTTTCTGTCCTAACATTCCCAAGAAAGTTTGACACTAGGCAAAAAGCATTCCATGCTTGTTTCGCATCACCCTGCAGCAAGTTGTTGAACCGGTCATCTTTGAAGAGCTCTCGAATCTGAGGACCCACAAAAACTCCCTCTTTAATCTTTGCTTCGCTGAGTCGAGAGAATTTTTCATGCAGGTATCGTAAAGCTGGCGAAGTGCGGTCCATGGCTTTCACAAAGTTTTTCATCAAACCTAGTTTAATGTGAAGGGGTGGTAGCAGGATTTTGTGAGCCTCAACCAGAGCTGAGTGCTGGATATTCTTCTCTCCAACTGTTACATTTTGTCTGCGATTCCATTCCTTCCGCAAGTAGTGCCAATCCCTTGCTCGGCTATCCCACTCACTTAAGAAACACATGTATTTTATATATCGCTGCTGCAGTCCCATTAAAAGGGCAACTACCTTCAAGTCACCACAGAGATGCCAGCTGTACTTGTTATAGTTAATGGAAGTCAGTAGATGCTTTAAGTTATCGTATGTCTCTTTCATGTGGATGGCTACTGGAATAGATGGAAGACGGTTTCCATTGTTCAAAAGCACAGCCTTCAGACTCAGTTTCGAAGAGTCTATAAATAGTCTCCAGTCTTGTGGGTCATGAGGGATTTTTAAGGCATTCATGAGGCTATCAATATCAGAACAGAATACCAGATTACTTTCCTTTCTGAAGAAAGGCTCCAACTGCTGGTCGTGCTTTCGATATGAAGTAATGTTGACATCTTCTTCTAGAAGATTCCATTGTTGGAGTCTTTATCCTAGCAATTCTGCCTTGTTCTTGAATAAGTCCAAATCATGAATCAGGTCATTTAGTTCTTCCTGTGTTATTCTATGTTGAGTTGATATGCATCCCAGTGAAAATCTGGGTCACTGCATGCTGATGGACCAGGAGAAGAACAGGTTGGCTCACCCTTGTCCTCATCAGATGAATCAAGAGAATATTCTGATGGAGGTTCTGGAATAGGAAGTCCCTCACCATGTGGAACTGGTCTCAAAGCAGATGGAATGTTTGGGTAGACTATGCTCGACTTCTTTTGCTTCGTTATTCCGCTGGAAAGAGGAGGAACCAAGCAGAAGTAACAGTCATTTATGTGGTTGCTTGGCTCTCTCCACATCATGGGGACTGCAAACGGCATTGATGGTCTTTTGAAATTCAACCACTGTGAAAGCTGTGTTGTACATGTAGCGCAGCATATATACGGGGCCCAAGGCTTGTCTTGGTCACCAATCTTGCTTCTGAAGTAAAGATGATATGCCTTCTTCATTTGAGAAGTGATACTTTTCTTCTGGTTGGCAAATGTCACTTCCCCACAAATGTAGCAGAAATTGTCAACGGTATTAATGCACTTTCATGGCATTACTGTTCTGTATTGTACCTAAATGGCTAAAATTATATGATTAATAAATGTTACATGTAACAGTAGCTTAAACTACCTCACACACAGTCTGAAATATTTTAAATGCTCAACCTTTCCGGCTGCGTATAGTACACTGCTGACGTCAGATGGCTTCAGCAGCCGTCTGGCAGTAGTATTGCATTGCATCAGAAAATGATGCAATCAACTCTGGATGATGTATGCATGCTGGTATTATGCAATGTGATGCAATATTACATCATTCAAGGCTTATTTGAGATGTTGATGTCCTACTGGATAAATTTACACGGTGAAACGTCAAAAATGAACTACATGCAATATCTTCAAAACGAGAGTCAATAAAAGTTTTTTAATGTTATATTTGTGTTCAGCTCACCAAAATACTACTGATTAGGGCCTTTTAAAGTCAGTAATGATTTCAATGTTGACCAGGGTAATGAAGCATTCATCAACTGGTGGATTGCTCTATTAAATAAATGTTAAAAATTCTTGAATATCAGAGGGACCAATCAGATTTTCAACAAAACCGAGTCTATTCTTGGCTGATTAAAACTGATGAGCACCATTTTACTCGTACTCGTTTTCATTCATCACAGGAAGACTCATCATGTGATTTTTTTTCTCCGATGGAAGTGCCTGGTCCTTTAAAACTAAAAGGAAGAAGAAGAAGAAAGGCTCTACCACGGAGCAGAGAAACTATCAAGTCCAATGGGGACGTCGGGACTCTTGATGGAGGGGACAACAGATGAGTCCCGATAGCAAGTGGTCTCAACCTGTCACATGAACATTCAGCAAAACCAATCCCCGGTGATTAAATTGTCAAGTTGTCTTGAAGGACTAGAAAAAGGGACTGTTACTTCTGAAGAGAGATCTGCAACTGTGAGTATATACTTCTGGTAATTTTCTAAAAGGAATTCTTTGTATTAAAGCTAATTAATCTGTGAACCCACTATTTTTTGTTAAATCAGTCAGGGCCTAGTAGCAGCAGTTTAAGTTTAAATATAAAACACAGAGGAGAACTTTCTGGTTACATTTCATACCCAGCAGAGAGCTTGTAGTTTAAATTTAATAGTCACTCAGGGCCTAGTAACAGCAAAGTACTTTTAGTTTGAATTTAAAACACAGAAGAGATCTTTCTGGTTACATTTGGAACCTAGCAGAGAGCTTGTAGTTTAAATTTCATAAGAAGTTAGAGCCTAGCAGCAGCTAAGAGCTATAATTTAAATCAAATCAGAATTTAGCTTACCTCAGCAGCACAAGACAGGGTACTGTGTAGCAGCCCTCTTTTAATAAGTGTTATTTCCCTCCCTGCTTCCCCACACCCACCCACCCCTGGGATAATCGTAGCTTTATAGGTACTTACACATCTTAAAAGACAGGAGGTGCTCTCAGGTGAAGCTCATTACCCAAATCAGTCATACACTAAGGACCTGAGATTAGTTAAGCTTCAGGTGAACAAGGTATATTACACGTATTAGGTACAGTTTTATTAGTATAAATATCCATAGCAACCCTTAGTAAGTAAAGAACTTAGATCTAAACACAAACTTAAAACTAAGATGCAGACAGCAGTCCAGCAGCGGGATGGGGGCTTTCCAGTCTTTTGCATTGAGTGTCACATGTATGATTTTCTCCCAGTTGGTGAGAGGTCTTCGTGTGCACTAGGTGCAAGGAGCTCTTTGCTCTCAGGGAACGAGTCCGTTCTCTAGAGGCTAAAGTAGCAGACTTGGAAAGCATAAGACAGACAGAGAGGTACATAGACGAGACCTACAGGGATATAGTCCTGAAGTCCCACCTCCAGTCTGGCAGCATCCCTGATGCCTTGGAGGAGAGAGGTCACGTGACAGGAGAGCATCACCCTGGTGTGGCAGGAAGTGATCCTGTAACTAGGACCTGTCCTCCAGGTGATGTAAAACCCTCTCACACCGAGGAAGTTTCTCCAGGGCCATGTGCCCATGAGGGAAGGGTTAGGACAGCCGTTATAGTTGGTGATTCGATCATTAGGCATGTAGATAGCTGGGTGGCTGGTGGACGTGAGGATCGCCTGGTAACATGCCTGCCTGGTGCGAAGGTAGCGGACCTCACGCGCCACCTAGATAAGGTCTTAGATAGTGCTGGGGTGGAGTCTGCTGTCTTGGTACATGTCAGTACCAGTGACATAGGAAAATGTGGTAGGGAGGTTCTGGAGGCTAAATTTAGGCTTTTAGGTAGGAAGTTGAAATCCAGAACTTCCAGGGTAGCATTCTCCGAAATGCTTCCTGTTCCACGCGCAGGACCCAAAAGGCAGGCAGAGCTCTGGAGTCTCAATGCGTGGATGAGACAATGGTGCAGAGATGAGGGTTTTGGATTTGTTAGGAACTGGGGAACATTCTGGGGAAAGGAGGGGCTCTTCCGAAGGGATGGGCTTCACCTTAACCAGGATGGAACCAGGCTGCTGGCATTAACCTTTAAAAAGGAGAGAGAGCAGCTTTTAAACTAGATATTAGGGGAAAGCCGACAGTCGCCCAAGAGCGGATGGTTCGGAAGAATGTATCTTTGAAGGATACTACCAAAAGCAGAGAGGTTCCACAAAAGAGTAAAGTAGCCCAAATGCCTTCAAGTATGGAGCAGACTGAGCTTAAAGATCCCTTAAAGATCCCTTAAAGATCCCTTAAAGATTCTATATTTCATATGATATTCCTTGTAAATAAGTTCTGTTATATTTCATTGTTCCATGTAAAACAAACTTGATTTGTAAATTATTGTTACCTGTAAACCGCAACTGAACTTTGGAAGATGTGGTATATAAATGTGAATTAAATAATAAAAAAAATAAAAATTACCCATGTCTAACAATAGCCAAATTAATATGAGTGAAATACATTCTCTAAAATGCTTGTATGCAAATGCTAGAAGTCTAAAAAATAAGATGGGAGAGTTAGAATATATAGCACTAAATGAAAGGTTAGATATGATTGGAATATCAGAGACATGGTGGAAGGAGGACAACCAGTGGGACACTGTGATACCTGGGTACAAACTATATCATAATGATAGAGCTGATCAAATTGGTGGAGGGGTTGCTCTCTATGTTAGAGAGGGCATTGAGTCAGAAAGGATTAAAGTTTTGCAGGAAACAAAATCTGCTGTAGAATCTATATGGATTGAAATTCCATGTAAAAGGGGGAAGGCAATGGCAGTGGTGGTGTACTATCGAGCGCCTTGCCAGAATGACCAAATGGATGATGAAATGCTCAAAGAAATCAAGGAAGCTAACAAAGGTTACAGTGCAGTAATAATAATGGGTGATTTCAACTACCCCGGTATTGACTGGGTCAGTGTCACGTCAGGACATGCTAGGGAGATAAAGTTCCTAGATGAAATAAATGACTGCTTCTTGGAGCAGCTGGTTCATGAACCGACCAGAGGGGAAGCCATATTAGACCTAATCCTTAGTGGAGCACCAGATCTAGTGCAAGAGATAAGGTTGTTGGGGCCACTTGGCAATAGTGATCATAGCATGATCGCCTTTGATTTAATTAGTGGAGAAGGGATAGTAAGGAAATCCACAGTACTACCTTTTAACTTTCGAAAGGGAAACTATGATAAAATGAGGAAAACAGTTAAGAAAAAACTAAAAGGAGCAGTTGCAAAGGTTAAAGACGTACATCAGGCTTGGCTGTTGTTGAAAAATACTATCTTGGAAGCCCAGACCAGCTGTATTCCATGCTTTAAGAAAAGTGGAAGGAAGTCCAAAAAAAACCTGCCAGCATGGTTTAAAGGTGAGGTCAGAGAGGCTGTTGCCAAAAAAGCATCTTTCAGGAAATGGAAAAAAGAGCCAAACGACGAAACCTGGAAACAGCACAAGCACTGGCAAGTCCAATGCAAGGCATTGATAAGGCAGGCAAAGGGAGAATTTGAGAAGAAGCTT
Source organism: Ichthyophis bannanicus (assembly GCA_033557465.1). Taxonomy (NCBI): domain Eukaryota; kingdom Metazoa; phylum Chordata; class Amphibia; order Gymnophiona; family Ichthyophiidae; genus Ichthyophis; species Ichthyophis bannanicus. The sequence continues at coordinate 939,034,193 of CM066034.1, forward strand.
GCTGCGGAAGCAAAAACGCGAAGTAAAGACCTTTTCAAGTACATTCGTAGCAAAAAAACTTGTGAGAGAGTCAGTTGGTCCATTAGATGATAAAGGGGTTAAAGGAGCACTAAGAGGCGACAAGGCGATAGCGGAGAGATTGAATGAATTCTTTAGTCTTTAGGCTTTAGTCTTTACTGAGGAAGATGTAGGGATGTTACCCATGACTGAAGTGGTATTTAAAGGTGCGGAAGAATTGAAGGAAATATCGATACATCAGGAAGATGTATTACAATTATTAGATAACTGAAGAGTAGCAAATCACCTGGGCCGGATGGTATACATCCAAGGGTGTTGAAAGAACTGAAATACTAGATTGCAGACCTGCTATTAGTAATCTGTGAACTATCATTAAAATCATCTCTAATACCTGAAGATTGGAGGATCGCCAATGTAACACCAATTTTTAAAAAGGGTTCCAGGGGTGATCCGGGAAACTACAGGTGAGCCTGACATCAGTACCGGGAAAAATGGTAGAAACCATCATAAAGAATAAAATTACTCAGCATGTAGATAGTCATGACCTAATGGGAGACAGCCAACATGGCTTTAGACAAGGAAGATCTTGTCTTACTAATCTGTTATGTTTTTTTTTGAAGGAGTGAATAATCAGGTGGACAAAGGTGAGTCGGTTGATATTGTGTATCTGGACTTTCAGAAAGCCTTTGACAAGGTCCCTCATCAGAGACTTTTGGCAAAACTAAAGAGTCATGGGATAGGAGGCAGTGTACTATTGTGGATCAGGAACTGGTTAAAAGATAGGAAGCAGAGGGTAGGGCTAAATGGCCAATTTTCCCAATGGAGAAAGGTGAATAGTGGTGTACCCCAGGGATCTGTGCTGGGTCCGCTGCTTTTTGACATATTCATAAATGACCTGGAAAGTGGAATAACGAGTGAGGTTATCAAATTTGCAGATGACACAAAACTATTTAAAGTTGTTAAAACCCAAGAGGATTGTGGAAAATTGCAAGAGGATCTTGATAAATTGGAAGACTGGGCATCAAAATGGCAGATGAAATTTAATGTGGACAAGTGCAAGGTTATGCACCTAGGGAAGAACAACCCAAACTATGGTTACACGATTCAAGGTTCCACATTAGGAACCACCACCCAGGAAAAAGATTTAGGCATCATTGTGGATAGCATGTTAAAACCCTCGGCCCAGTGTGCAGCGGCGGCCAAGAGAGCAAATAGAATGCTAGGTATGATATGGAAAGGAATGGAAAATAAAACAAAAGATATTATAATGCCTCTATATCGTTCCATGGTGAGACCGCACCTTGAATATTGTGTGCAATTCTGGTCGCCGTATCTTAAAAAGGATATAGCGATTTTAGAAAAGGTTCAGAGAAGAGCCACCAAAATGGTAAAGGGGATGGAAGGATACTCCTATGAAGAAAGGCTAAAAAGGTTGGGGCTCTTTAACCTGGAAAAGAGACGGCTGAGGGGAGATATGATAGAAGTCTATAAATTAATGAACGGAGTGGAACGGGTAAATGTAGATCGATTGTTTACCTTATCAGAATATAGAAAAACTAGGGGACATGCAATGAAGCTACAGGGTAAACTATTTAAGACTAATAAAAGAAAATATTTTTTCACTCAACGTGTAATCAAACTCTGGAATTTGTTACCGGAGGATGTAGTAAAGGCTGTTAGTGTAGCTGGGTTTAAAAAAGGTTTGGACAAGTTCCTGGAGGAAAGGTCCATAAACCATTATTAAGAAGGGACCCAGGATATCAATGCTTGAACCAATACAAGCATTGTGGAACCTGTGTCCCTTGGGGAAACTGCTAGGTACGTATGACCTAGATTGGCCGCTGTTGGAAACAGAATACTGGGCTTGATGGACCTTGGTCTGACCCAGTATGGCATATCTTATGTTCTTATGTTCTTATAAGTTTGCCTCTCACATATCATCAGGAGCAGTTTCTTAATAAAGGGTTGGCATAATTACACAAAGCTCCTTGTGATCCTTTGCAAACACAGTTGGATCTTTATCAGCTGATATGTAATTTACAGATCAGGTTATATTTTGCATATCAACCTCCACTCCAAGATGCTTCCCTTTTTCATTCCAAATCACAATGGATCCCCCCAGAACCTTTGGATCCACATACCTCTATGTTTCGTGATTTGGTTTTGCAGGATCTTTTGATTTTTGAGCAAACTCCTTCCACCAGACACAAATTTGTCAACATCTCCAAAGCAAATACTGTAGATTAGCATTGCAAGAATTATCTAATCATCAGGATATCATTCTGAATCTGGCTGACAAAGGAGGCTCTGTCGTTGTTCAGCAATGGTCAGACTATTTAGCAGAGGTGTTATGCCAGTTGGAAGATCATCAATTTTATATGCATTTGGGCTTGATCCCACTCCGGCTGTACAGAGCAAACTTTTTGCACTTATTCATATTCATCAGGCTCATAGTAATGGCTTCCTCACAACACAAGAATATCAGTTTTGCATGTGAAAAGCCCTGGAGTCCGGTATTTTATATTGTACCTAAAATGCATAAAAACCTTGAACAATCCTCCAGGGCACCCTATAGTCTCTAGTAAGGTTTTTGAACCTTTATCTAAATTCTTGGACCACTTTTTACAACCTTTTGTGATCCAGTTTCAGTCGTATGTAAGAGATACATCTGATATTTTGATTAATATACAGGACACTTCGAATTGGCCACCATCTCTGATTTTGGTGATCTTCGACTTTGCAGCCCTATACACATGCATTCCCCAGATGACAGCTCTCAATTTAGTTGAATTTTGGCTACAGAAAGGTCCTCAAACACAGATAGTGAGTTATGCTTTTTTGTTAGCACTAGCACATATTGTGCTGACTAAAAATTATTTTCGGCTTGAGAGTCAGTATTTTTTACAGACACATGGGGTGGCGATGGGGGCCACAGCTGCCCTCGGTATTGCCAATCTCTACATAACAGCTTTTGAGGACATTTTTTTGTACACTTCCATGGACAGGTTCTGAAGACCAATTACAACATTTACAAGATAGCAACCTACAGTTTTCTATGTCTTTCTTACAGACAATCATTTCCTTTTTAGATGTCCTCATAAAACAGCACCAAGGCCACATTAGTAACTATATATAAGATATCAGTGGATCACAATACATTATTGCGGTATGAGAGTCATCACCCTTCTAAGATTAAAAAGGCTCATCCGTATACTGCAATTTCTCCATATCAGAAGGATCTGTTCAGAGACTGATTACTTTAAAATGCAAGCTAAGCAGTTGACTAATCATTTGTTGGAGAGGGGATATCCCCAACAAGTCATCAAGACAGCTTACTTGAGAACACTGTATACTAACAGAACTTTGCTCTTGACTAATCAACAACATTCTCCAATGGAGGGTCAAGATATGTGTCACCGAGTATTCTGAAGGAGTATCCTGTTTAACACAAAGCATTTATAAACATTGGCAAGTTCTAGCCCTACATCAGGAGTTTTGGGAGGGCCCATTCATCACCTATACTAGAGGGAAAAATATTTGCAACCTTATTGTCTGCTCTGATTTCACGAAGTCAGGACCTGTCACGGTTTTTGAGGGCAAACATGCTCCATGTGGCCATTGCGTGGTATGTGAAACTTCTTACACTCTCAATAGTTGGACTGATCCTATAACATGTGGAGGCCAATTCCGAACGGGGCATGTCTGGCCCGTCAGGACATCCAAAACCTGGACGGGCCAGATTTGCACCCAATTCTGCACTCACAGGAGCATACGTTCCCGCAGGAGCAGAAGCGGGTGCAACTGGCCTGGATGGACAAAACATGCCCTGAATCATGCCTGCTGCATGTCCGGGCTACCCCTGTCTACCCCCACCCAATGCTTCTGCATGGTGGCCAATGCTGTGGCATCCTGTCGCCATGGCACCAGGATGCCATGCAGAAGCCCTGACCCACAGAAATTCAAAAACTGATTTCCCCACTGCCCGATTTCTGGCCAAGGCTGGCATCAGGCAGCAGGGAACCCCCTGCTGCTCCTCACCTGCTTTGTGGGGGCCGATGGGGCCAATCGTCCTGAGGGGGGGGGTGACTTATTCCACCTCCGGCCATCTCAGCTTCCCCAGACTTACAGGGACACCCCCAGAATCGGCCCTGTATGTCCAGGTTCAGAGTCCCGCCTCCGCTCCATCTTGACTCCTACTCAGGCCCTCTCTTTCCTTACCCCCGTCCAGAGTTCCCTGCACATATCCAGTGTACGTGCAGGGAGTTTGGTATTTAGCAGGGTATATACGTCCACACCAGACATATATCCCCCCTAAATGCAGTGCAGAATAGATCCCCTTACGAACAGAAATTTAAAAATATTACTAACTGCCACATTACATGGGCTATTTACATTATATCCTGTTATTGTGTTATTAAGTGCCATTGAGTCGGTGTCAACTCATGGCGACCCTCTGGATAGTTGTCCTAAATTGTGTTTGGTCTTCAGTCAGGCAGCTCATAGTTGACAGACTGGCACCCATAGCTGCTGTTATTGTATTGATCCATCTCATTACTGGCCTTCCTCTTTTGTGTTGACCTTCTACCTTGCCAAGCATGATGTCTTTCTCTAATGATCTCTCTCGTCGCATGATGTGTCCAAAGTATGAAAGTCAAAGTCTTGTCATCTGAACTTCTAAAGAAAGCTTAGGTTTGATCTCCTCTAGTACTGATTGGTTCTTCGGGCAGTCCATGGTATACACAGTATTCGCCGCCAGCACCATAATTCAAAGGCATCAATTTTCTTTCTATCTTTTTCACTGTCCAACTTTTGCATCCATATGATGTTATTGAAAATAGCATGGCTTGAATGAGTCAATTCTTTGTATGGAGAGAGACATCTCTGTTCTTGAGAATCTTGTCTAGGTCCTTTATAGCCATTCTGCCAAGAGCAATGCGGCATCAGATTTCTAGATTGCTTGTTGCTTCTTTATTGATAGTTGACCAAGTAGGTTAAAGTTGTCCACAATTTTAATTTCTTCTCCATCAATGATGAACATTGAGTGTGCCGGTTGCCATGATCTTCGTCTTCTTTACATTAAGTTGCAGGCCCATTTTAAGACTATGTTCCTTGATCTTGAGAAGCAAATGTTTCAAATCACCTTCACTTTCAGCCAGTAATGTGGTATCATCAGCATATCAAAAGTTGTTGATGAGTCTTCCACCAATCTTCACACCTCTGTTGTCTTCGTACAATCCTGCTTCTCTGATGATAACAGGCAGGAGGAAAGTATGCAGCCTTGTCATACACCTTTGCTGATTTTAAGCCACTCTGTTTCTCCTTGTTCCATTTGAACTGTTGCTTCTTGATCAATGTAAAGGTTGTGCAAGAGAACAATCAGGTGTTCTGGTATACCTATGCTTCTTAATGTGGCCCAGAGTTTCTCATGGTTTACAGAATCACAAGTCTTGCTGTAGTCAATAAAGCACAAATAGATATCCTTTTGGTATTCTTTAGCCTTTTCAAGGATCCATCTCACATTCGCAATGATGTCTCTTGTTCCTCGCCCTTTCCTGAACCCTACTTGCACTTCAGGTAGTTTTTGTTCCAGGTATGGTTGTAGTCTCTGTTGAATAATCTTCAGTAGAATCTTGCTGGCATGTGTGTTCAGAGCGATTGTGTGATGGTAAAAATGTGCCTCATAGAACATAAGTCACAGCTGTGTACACACACTCTGACGGCACCCATTGTTCAATACTGCCTTACTCATAACCACTCATGGACAGACTTAAGATGGTTTGCTATAGATTGCCTCCCTTTACAGATTCAAGGGAACAGGAAAATGTTATTGATGCAGCTTGAACAATGCTGGATTTTCAGTCTCCATTGTTTACACCAGCTAGGCTCAATGGGGACATGGAATGGTTTTTAGCATTGTGACGTCTTCTGACATCGGTACATTTGATTCCTGCAAGTTCCCTTTAAATGTCAGTGTATATCTGGGGCAACCATTCCTCTGGGTGGTTACTTCTCAATCTACTGTTATGACTCTCCTACAGCATTTTATTGAAGCTTATGGTGAAACTCGAGTTGAGTGTTGCTTATACAGTGGTTTACTTTTTGTGCATCTGTGTGGAACTCCACAATTCAACTAAGTGTTATTTTTACGTTTTTATATGCATTAAAATTTTAAATAAATAGTTTATGCTGATGTGGTGGGATCGATGAATGATTCACAGTAAATTTCGGCCATGGCCAATATTAGTGGGTTTCCCACAGCTGAGGTCCCATATGTTCCTACTGAAGATACATTATGTTTTGTAACAAAAATGCTTTTAAAAGTAAGCTTTACTTGTTGATCCAAATTTTGTATGGCTTGTTCTTGGTTTTTCTTGTTAGTATTTATGAGCACATTAGTATGGAGTATTTGTATCAATGTTAACTTTAAGATGGCAGCATGCCATAGAGAAACATTGGCAAAGTGAAAAGATCCAGGTAAAATAACAGTGGACTAAACTAAAATGCCACTATAAAGCTAACAGCAAATTTTATTAGGAAAGTAAATAAAAGAGAAAAAAGACTAATATGGTTTACAAAGGATGTGGCAGAGTAGGTAAAAGTAAAACTATTAGCATTCTAAAAAAGGTAGACAGGATCTGAGAAAAAGAACAGGTAAGAACATCTTTATAAAATGGAGAAAGCAGGAAAGGTGCTTGGAAAAACAAAGCCAAGAGCAGAGATAAAGGAGCCAGTGCAGTAAGACAAGGCATGAAACAGCGGCCCCGTCCAGCTGTAAAGGGAAAGGAAGCAACTTCAATATACTGAAATGCGCACTCAAAGTGTGACTTACCAGAGTGCTTCCCCTTTCCTCCATCTGCAGACTAGGGAATGTCTGTTTAGGGGCTCAGCTGGAAGAGCTGTGGGGGTAGTAGGGGATGAGTGGGTGGGGAGGGTGGATATAGAATGTGAATCCTGACTGATAGTTTGTATGGATGTAGATAGCAGTGGTATGTTGTGTGTATATCTAACTCTACAGGGAGAGTATGGCCTAGTGGTTGGGACACATTACCTCAGGCCAGTTAGTTGGGGATTTGATTCCTGCTCAGGGACAGCAAATCTTAAGCTGCAGGGACTGGGGGCCCTAGTCCTATAAGTGTTCCTTGAGGCCTTGGGCAAGCCACTATAACCCTCTGTTGCCTCAGGCCCCACTTCCTTACATTCTCCCCTTTCCCTACCTTGCCGCTCTTCCTCTTGCACCCTTTCCCCTTCCCTGCCATCCCCATGCAATCTCTTCTCTTGCATTTTTCCTTCCATTGCCTGCCACCCATCCTTCCACTCTTTCTCCTCTCCCTCCTCATTCCCCTCTTGCACGCCTCCCTCCCTGCTCTGCATGCACAGTACAAGCAGATGCATACAGATGGATGGACAGAGAGAGACAGGCCCTCTCCAATAGGCACTATTTCTTAAGCAAAAGCAGCCTAAAAAGGTTCCAGGTCAATGACTTGGCAGAATGTCACTACTGGCAATAAATCTTTTTTTTAAGTATGACAGAAAAATGAGACATGTAGAAGCACATTTACAAAACCAAGCATGTGTAGAGGGTGACAAGGGACAAGAAGAAATACTAAACAAATCATTTGTTAAATGTTCACTGAAGAAAAAAGGTTGGAGAAGGTTCACAGAAAGAAGGCAGGAGCACAGTAGAGAGGTAGATATCATTCTATTTGTAGAAGAGAAGGTTTGTGTGGAAAATACAAAGTAGCAGAATTTTCTAATTCCAAGAGGGAAATTTTAGGCCAGCTTTGGATTTCTGATAGCCCTATCCTGCTGAGCCCGTGGCATTCATTCAAATGCACAGAATTAGGGACTTTAAATATCACACTACTTTATATCACGCTGTATTATATCACCCTATTTATAATGCAAGTAATAAAGCAGCAGAGCCAGCACTACCATTAGGCAGACTACGTGGTCGCCTAGAGCGCTGGCCCTCCGGAGGTGCCCATTGCGGCCGCTGTCGCCTCTCTCTGGACCTGAAGCCATGGCAGTGGTCATAAACAGCCCCATGGCACTGAAGCTGTAAGGTAAGCACAACGGGGTTGTCTGCGGCCATTGCTGCCACTGTGGGTCCTGGAGAGGGGGGCAGCAATAGGCACCACAGGAAGGGTACATGGATGCAAAATGGCACCTGCCACTGTATATTAATGCTCAAAGTTTAGAAAAGGCTCTATGTTTGACAGAGCCTTTTCTAAAATACTGACAGATTGTGTACATCCTAATGTAGACATCTCAAGTTCCAATCCTACAGAACTAGTAAGTTTCCAAGTACTAAGAAGGATACTTTTTGGTGGCCAACTGCTTTACAGAGCTGGCACAAGGGATGAGGTTCACCTAGAGCACCTCGTCTCCTCATGCCAGCCCTATGAAGCAGAATTAGCTCCTTATTTTGTAAAATTCAAGTCACAACTCAAGACCCACCTATTTTGTACAGCCTTTGACAGTCCATCAAATTCAATTTAGTGGTCTCTATCAGTGTTTGCCCTTCCCACTTTATCTTCCCCCCTAATCTCTGCACTCCTTGCGTTGTCCCATCTTGTGCTCCCCCACTTTCCTATCCACTATTGGCGTCCTTTTCTTTTCTAGGGTTTATGTTATTTTATTGTAAACCACGCTGCTGTCCCCACTAAGGGCGGTATCTCAAGTAGTAATAAATGAAATGTCAGGAAACTGCTGTAAATCCCAACATGGACACTTCTGGTCATACATAATGCTGGAAACAGGATACTGGGCTTCATGGACCTTTGCTCTGACCCAGTATGGTGAATCTTATGTTCTTTAACATGTGCATTCCCTTGCATTTCCTATATGAAATGGGTAAGTCATGTATGGATTTTTGACCCACCCAGGCCATGCCCTTCCCATGCCCCAAGCATATCCCCTTAAATTTTCTACATATTATGGACATCCAAACGCTAATATTGCCCTTTCTAAAGTCACCATTTGCTTATGGATGCCACTTGCATGTGTAAATGCCAGCTTTCCCATGTAGAAACCAGAAATAAGGCTTCTAAAATAGCCCCCTAGAGCTCAGAGAGATTCTGGCTCCTCGCAACTAAAAGCATGGTATTACATCACCTCCACCTACGGGCAGCAGCACAAGAGAGGACACTGGTACAGCTTGGTGGAAATATTGCTTGCAAGGCAATCCCAGCATGAAGAGGAATTCCTGTAGGAGATTCCGTATAACCCATGTGTCCCTCTTCCCTTGTCAAATCATTTTCTCCTGGTCAAAGGGGGAGGAAATGCTCAGCAGTGCTTAAAGACAGGCAGTCTCGTCTACTACTGCTTATCATTTGTGTAGCGCTATACAGCTGGAAGCCCTTCCACAACCAGGCCTAGCTCTTCATTTCAAATCCTCTTAGCAAAGTCCAGAGGCAGACTGCTCATGAAATCTGCAGAGAGCAAGGGAAATGGCCTCTTACCCAGCCCTTCCACTTAGCTATAATCACAAATGAAAAAGGCTTTTAACAAGTTTATAGACCCTGGATGACAATAGTTCTCTCTTATACAATGGAACCAAAGAGGCAAGTGGAGAATGTTTCAAGAACACAAGTTCCTAACTGCCTCGGGGGTGCAGTGAACCTTCCCGGACTGTTTATGATGGAGATTGGGAGATGTCCAAGGGGGATCAGTGCTGAAGGGGGGCTAACTGCTGATCTTTTCAGTGCCACAGATTGGTACATCCGTGGCACCGATGATGTCCTTAGGTCAGGAGGGAGGCCCAATCAGGGCATCGCGATAGCTGCAAAAGGTTACCGCAGTATAGTAGATATCGCCCTTAGGGGTATGTTTCCTAAGCTGGGCTAATGGTTAGCATGAACTATTTGAAACTAGGTACAAATAGCCCAGCTATTAGCCCAGTCTAGTAACCATACCCCTTAAGAGTTATCGGCAGAGAAAAGGCAGAAACTCACTGTGAAATGCATGATGAGCCAGAGGAGGGGTGAAAGTCTAGAGAAGTGACCCTTTTCCAGTATTTTTCCTTTTTTTTTTTTGCATAGGAGCTGTTTTATTGGTATTCATCAGTTAAGGCCTAAATCAGAAACCTACTCCTATAACTAATGTTACTTTATCACTTGCCTACAGCATCCTCATGCAAATGCGTATGTGTTTGTACTGTTGTTAAGTGCCGTCGAGTCAGAGTCGACTCATGGCGACCCTCTGGATAGCTATCCTAAATTGTGTTCGGACTTCTGTCAGGCGGCTCATTGTTGACAGACTGGTACCTGTAGCTGCTGTTATTGTATCGATCCATCTCATTGCTGGCCTTCCTCTTTTGCGTTGACCTTCTATCTTGCCAAGCATGATGTCTTTCTCTAATGATCTCTCTCTTCGCATGATGTGTCCAAAGTATGAAAGTCGAAGTCTTGTCATCTGAGCTTCTAAAGAAAGCTTAGGTTTGATCTCCTCTAGTACCGACTGGTTTGTTCTTCGGGCAGTCCATGGTATACACAGTATTCACTGCCAGCACCATAATTCAAACAAAGCAAAGGACTCACTCTACCACAACACCATTTGTTTCTTCACTGGAACAACATGTAAGTTTGCATTCTGTTTATGCAAATATGGAACGGGGTGGCAAGGTCTCAGCCAACACGGGCAAAGGCACAAATAATCGAGACAAAAGTCAAGATTTACTGCCAAGCAAAAGCCCATTAACATCAGTGACCAATTGCCTCCTCCACCATATGCATTTTTAAACTTGTTGCAAAAGTTACCAATTGAATTCAAATGCAACTGCAGCCAAACCCCAAGTTACCACACTTAGCTTGACAGAAATCTGCAGTCCATTCCCCTGATTTTTGTCAAGCTAAGTGTGGTAACTTGGGGTTTGGCTGCAGTTGCGTTTGAATTCAATTTGTAACTTTTGCAACAAGTTTAAAAATGCATATGGTGGAGGAGGCAATTGGTCACTGATGTTAATGGGCTTTTGCTTGGCAGTAAATCTTGACTTTTGTCTCGATTATTTGTGCCTTTGCCCAAAAGGTGATTTTGTAGAGACTTCTCACTTTCTTCCAACACAACCTTCTTGATGTCATTCCATAACTCTTCCAGAGCTCTGTCATTTGTATCTAAAGCAGCAAATCAATTTTGCAGGCAGTCATTAAATTCCAGTGGTATATTCTCAAGGTCATATTTTGCTGCATTCATGAGTGGTTTGCTCTTTTTCAACTTTAGCTTGAGTTTGCATACTAGTAGTTGATGATCTGTACCACAGTCAGCTCCAGGTTTTGTCTTGGTTGATGTTATAGAGCTATTCCATCGTTGACTTCCACAGATGTAGTCAATTTGATTTTTATACAATCCATTGGGTGAAGTCCATGTGTACAGTCGCCGCTTGTGTTGCTGGAAGAAGGTGTTTGAGATGAATAGATCATTGGTTTTGCAGAATTCTATCAGTCTTTCTCCAGCTTCATTTCTGTTGCCAAGTCCATATTTTCCAACTACTTTGCCTTCTTCTTTGTTGCCAACCTTTGCATTCCAGTCACCTATGACTATCAGGATATCCTGTTTGTATGTTCTGTCAATTTCAGCTTGTACTTGTTCATAGAACTCTTCAATTTCATTCTCTTCTGCAGCTGTTGTTGGGGCATATACTTGAATTACAGTTGTGTTGATAGGCAATCCTCGTAGACGAATAGAGATTAAGCGCTCGCTGACTGCATTGTATTTCATTACAGTTCTTGCAAGTTTCTTCTTTATTATAAATGCAACACCATTTCTTCTTTGTCTTTCATTTCCACCATAGTAGACCAAAGTGCCCGATGCCAGTCCATTTCAGTTCGCTGACACCCAACAGATCAAGTTGTACATGTTTCATTTCATTCTTGACCACCTCCAACTTCCCTTGGTTCATGCTTCGTACGTTCCATGTTCCAATGTGTAAGACATCTTTACAGCTTCTGACTCTCATTTCATGCGCAGCTACATCAGCAGTCAGACTTCCCGAGGGCTCTGATCCAACCACATCATAAATGCTGGCTTTACTCTGAAAAGTCTTCAGCTCTTCCCCAGTAGCTAGTTGAGTGCCTTCTGACCTGGGGGTCTCATCTTCCAGCACTACAGCACAATGTTTTGTTGTAACTATCCATTGGGTTTTCATGGCAAGATACAGAAGTAGATTGCCGGGCCTTTCTTCCGCGCAGTTTAGGTTTGGTGTTGCTGCCGTTGTCACAAAAATGTGATCCTCTGCCGTCAACACTATCCCATTCTGCTGCTGCCCAGATGGGTGGTTTGTCTTGGTCTGGCACCTCAGCTGAGACCTGTCCATCTTGGGAGACCCTGCCAGTAGTTAAACTACCGATAGTTTAGCTCTGAGCATCACTGATGCACGCAAGCCCTCACAGCACGACAAGCTGCAAACCAAGAGAGAGGTGTTTGTACTAAATATGATTAAATAAATAAAGTACTCACTAGCAAAATGTAGCCTTTGGAATCTGGGACTTTTGTTACAACTACCCTTGGAGTTTTACTTCCCCTTTTCTGACCTTTTGCCATTGAGATGTATGTGATATGTGTGTGTGATATGTGCATGCATGCGTGCGTGCACTCAGAGTGAGAGAAATGGGGCTAATCTTCCAAACAAACATTTGGCAGTGAGGAACTCTGTCTAAATCCATAGGCCATCTGACACGCAAGGTAAATGTTGTCAGATACATTATGGATGGTTTTAATTGAACACTGCAATGAACAACAAATTACTTTGGCCAAAAGTATAACATTTGTTTGTATTGGAACAAACAATGTACATTATTCAATGGTGCTGGGAAAAGTACAATACATTTAATCTAATCTACACTCAAGTCAGTATGCCTAAAGTAAATATCTTTTGCAGCCAAGACTCTACGCTGCAATAAACATTATTTGTACCTGGTCTGATGCTTTAGCAGCCTGGATGAGGGAATGCATTTTTATTTGCCCAGTGAACTTTGATAGCTCCTTGGGCTTCTCCATCTGTTAGAAAAACACACTCAGGAGCGCCTGTCATAAGCTCTCAGATGTAAATCCACTATGCAATCCTCTAGGGGAAGAAATAAATCTACATATTTGAGGCATGGTAGGGGATGAACTAGTAAGCAAAATGGTTCTCCTGTTTTCAATAGGGCTTCTATCACTAATTAATTTATCTTTCAAATGATGCTCTAGGTTTACTCCAAAGAAAATCTTTCAGCCTGCAATTTTGTTTGGAGACACAGGTTTGGAGGGTGTTCCATATACTCCAAAAAACTATTCATGTGCTTGTCTGTCTCAGTGAGCTGGGGCACAATTACCTTTAAATGAATAAAGTATTCTTTCAGAGAAGGCCTAGAAAGAGCAGAAAGAGAAATTATGGTGAAATTCTGACAGGAGAGGGCCCAATCGGGGCATCGCGATAGCTGCAAAAGGTTACCGCAGTATAGTAGACATAGCCCTTAGGGGTATGTTTCCTAAGCTGGGCTAATGGTTAGCATGAACTATTTGGAACTAGGTCCCATTGAATAACATAGGACCGAGTTACAAATGGCCCAGCTATTAGCCCAGCCTAGTAAACATACCCCTTAAGAGTCATCGGCAGAGAAAAGGCAGAAACTCACTGTGAAATGCACGATGAGCCCGAGGAGGGGTGTAAGAGGCTAGAGAAGTGACTTTGCTTTATGAGATGGTTGCAGGTCCTCAGGGAGAGAAACAGAGCCACCTTTGCTTTTCTCACTATTTGGATTTTAGATTTTATTCACCCATGATCTTGTTAGAACTAAAACTGCATGCACACAATGGAACAAAATAGAATCCCCCAGTGACCTGCAGTTATTCATTGCTCTTGAAGGAGTTAAATCATTGAGGGGACAGTTACTACATTGCCGTAAAATAGTCCAATTTAACGCAGCTCAGTCTACCACAGGAGTCACTAACCTGCAGTAACAGAACCAAAGGTTAGTGACTCCTAGAGTAAAAGAATAGCACAGTTTACATTGATCAGCGGAAGTTGCATTCTTCCGAAGGAAAAATAACATCAACTCGAAACTTTATTTTTTCCGCCTAAAAGCACTGGGTGGCTAACATGGAACCCAATGCTCCCAGACACCATATTAAAGGGGACAGTCTTAGAGTAACCATAATGAAGATACCCCCACCCCCATCCTCCCCTAATATGGCAGCCTGACCCCTAAAAGTAGTAATACAGGACAACTGTTAGGGGTCAAGTAGTTCAATTTTGAGCCTGGCTATGGATGGGGCAGGAGCGACCAGAGATTGACCCTGCCTCCTAAACTCTACACCATCAGGGATTATATAGGCACTCCCCAGGGGTCTAGGGTGGGGCTCAGTGGGGGTCTGTAATGGGGGTATTTTTGGAGGAGGATATTCTTTGGGGAGAGGTCTTCATGGGGGCGATCTTCTTTGGGGGGGCCTTTTCTGAGGGGCTCTTTTTTGAAGAAGAAGAGTATGGGGGTCTTCATTATGGGTACCTTGGCCCAGGAGCATCCACCACATGTTAGTGGCCCAATTCTGCAAGGCAGAAAAATAACGCCTGCTTTGAACTGGCATTATTTTTCCTAGAATAAACACAGCTTGTGCTGTTCAATGCAAGCCGCGGTATTCCATTTTAATAATAATGAGATGTTTTGCGTGCTTTGCATTCAGTATTACTCAAGATACATGAGTAAATGAACATGTGTTATGGAAGAGTAATGCACATTATTGCCCTTTAACACATGTTAAGTGTCAAACAGCATGCAATATTCCCATGACGCACTTTAGTAAGTGCCCCCCGAGTATATCTTGTTGTGACATGCTGTAAATCTGAGTTTTATGTTGTGATATTTATGTCCATTTTGTGATCTGCTTAGGAACTAATGACAGGCAAAATACTGATGTTTTAAATAAATAAAATAAATAACCCCTAACCAGAATCATTCCTAAGTCCCACCACCCTGCTAGTGGGAATACAGCAGATCTGCTCACATCCTTTTCCATGTAATTTCATCTGGAGGAGGTTGGTCAAGTTACCCCTGCATAAGGATATAAATAGGAAAAAACTACCCACTTCAGAGCTTTCTACAAATCAGTCTTTTTAATGAAAAAGGAATTACATTAAAGGAAACATAAAAGATACATTTACATTAGGTAAGAGTATCCTTGCCATGCCCTGCCACATGTAACAATGTAAAGATCACTGGAAAGGAACGAGACTTGGCTTCCCCATTAATTTAGTATAAGAAAAAGCAAGTTTTATAAAACCCACTATTCATAAATGCAAAGATTTTACAGTGTGCTGTCACCACAGACATCAGTGAGGCTGAGCTACTGTGCGAGATGCCTCCAACATCAGAGATGAACATATCAGGCTGTAAAACACCAGACATCCCCTTCTCAGCCTCCAGAGTCCACTCAGCAGTCTGAAACAACGTTCCCATGAAGCTGCGTGGGAGTCCTTTGCCCACGCTGTTGCCGGTGGAACATTTCTCACAACTAAAAATTCAATATCACAGCACCTCCCCCCCACTGGCAGGCAGAGGTCTCCTGCACCCACACAGGAACATTGCCTCCAAGTCCTAAACAAATACCAGTTCAGTACTAGGGATGTGCATTCATTTGGAAAAATATGGGAAATGTCATTTCCTGTCATTTTTAACTTGAAATGACAGGAAAAGCACAATTTATTTTCCTGGTCATCAATAATGTGCACTACTGCAGAATAGTATGCACTATTGCTCAATAGTGTGCCCTGTCACTTGGTAATGTGCATAATTGTACAATAGGGCACACTACTGAGTGATAGAGCACACTGCTGTACAAAGAGGGTGTTATTGTGCAGTAGTTCACACTCTTGACAACAATGCTCCTGAAAGGAAAAAAAAACAACGTTAAAATCTTGAATAAAATAAAAAATGCCATAAATGGCATGGGAAACTAAACACCCCCTACTGGATAACCAAGTTAAAGAATAGTGCTTACTCACAGACTCAAAGGACACAAACCATACATGGCTCTAGAAAAGAGGCGTCTAGGTGACTCTCCATGAATGGGAGACTTTTGAGAGACTGGAATATTTCATATGTCACATTAGTGTAGGAGCACCTGGCCACGCTGTGTGATGGGCTAGAAGGAGAACAAAGAGTAGGCAAATCCTCCTCAAGAATCTCATGACCAGAGTTGACATGGCAGGGGCCTATATGGGGAAATCTCAGGCCATCATCTTCAGGCACACTTGTAGGGAGTACTTTCATAAGGGGTGTGTACTTTTAGGTGCAACTTATGTGCCTACTTTGGGATTCTTTTTGTTATTAACATGCATATGTGGCCACATAAAGGTGTTAATAGCCTCTTATAAAATTCCGACCAACATAAAAGTCCATGCATTGCATGATGGTGTATATGCTGCCACTGAGTGTGCGCTTTGGTGGGGTTTCATCAGAACATGGATGGAGTGAACAAGTACTATTACGAGGGTCATTTTTAAAGTAAGAACCGATTGCGCATCGTGTCCGCGCAATCTGTCAAGTGACGGCATTTCAAGGTCAGCCACTCTTGGCCAGTCTCCCACTACGCCGCCATTACGTTTCACATCTCTGCCGGTGTTGGTTGTATTGGTATACTGCTTCGTTTGTCGCCATGTCACTCAGTAATCCTGCCGATTGTGAAGTGTGCTCGGTTATTAGGTTTTTAAATGCAAAACAAGTTCATCCTGCTGAAATTCATCGGCAGCTTGTTGAAGTGTATGGTGAAGGTGTAATGAATGATGGAAATGTGCGTAAATGGTGTAGGCTGTTTAATGAAGGAAGGAGAAATGTGCATGATGAAGAACGATCTGGACGGCCTACTGTCATGAATGAAGACTTGACAGAAAAGGTTGATGAGGAAATTTGCCAAAACAGGCGCTTCACTATTGACGAGCTTAATCAGAAATTTCCACAAGTGTCAAGATCAGTAGTTTATCACATTGTTACTGACAAACTTCACTACAAAAAAATGTGTGCAAGATGGGTGCCGAAAATGTTGACAAGAGGAACACAAAACAAAGCGAATGGCACATTCTTTGTCCTTTCTGGAGCGCTATCACAAGGATGGTGACGAGTTCCTGAGTCACATTGTGACAGGTGATGAAACATGGATTGCGTACTAAACCCCAGAGAATAAATGTCAATCCAGTGAGTGGCATCATTCACGCTCCCCGACGAAACCACGAAAATTCAAGCAAGAACCTTCAACACGGAAAATCATGGCCACGGTTTTTTGGGACTGGAAAGGCATTCTTCTGTTAGACTTTTTGCCAAGAGGAATGACAATAACTGCTGAGAGGTTCTGTGAAACATTATTAAAGCTTAGACGCGCAATTCAGAATCGCCGGCAGGGACTGCTCTCTAGCAGCGTTGTTCTGCTGCACGACAATGCTCGGCCTCACGTTGCGGCAAGAACAAAGGCGCAACTGAACAAGTTTAATTGGGAATTACTGGATCATCCACCATACAGCCCTGACTTAGCACCATTGGACTTTCATCTCTTTCCAAAGCTTAAGGAATTCCTTGGTGGAAAGTGCTTGGAAAATGATGACATGTTGAAAGACACTGCTACTAACTGGTTTAAAGGTCAGGCGGCAGAGTTCTATGATGCTGGGATCCAAAAGCTGGTGCCACGACTTGACAAATGTTTAAATGTTCATGGTGACTATGTTGAAAAGTGAATATATGTGCACATTGTAGTTTGTGATACAGTTTACGTTCATAAATAAAGTTTCTCTTACTCCATTACGAAACGGTTCTAACTTTAAAAATGACCCTCGTATTTATGCAAGTTTGTGAAAAATAAAGGCATAGGCAATTTACACCAGCTGTAGAGCTGACGTCAATGTTCACACCTTCACCGAAGGTGCAATTTCTGCCTCTTCTGCTAGTATTTTATAAAAACAAGTAGGTAACTACTTGTTTTTATAAAATAGGCCTTATAAAATTTCCCTCACAATATGTTCATATGCAGGCATGCATTTCACTGTAAAAGTTGTTTGGCATGTTGCATAAGGCACTAAAAAATGTGGCTGGGAATTACGGTGATAGCATGCTAAGTACTTAAATGTGTTACGGTCTACTGTCTGCTCTTTGTCACAGTACCTTGCTGATTTACATGTTATGTTCATTCATTAACTAATAACAAGAACGTAGCAATTTCTAAGTAAGGGAAAGGAGTTGAGGCAGCTTTCACCCATATTCTAAAAGCATTGTTTTGCAAGACCTTTAAAAGGACTTGTTGCCCTAGCAGATGACCCAAACAAGAACAGCTATATGCTGAAGATATTATAATAATCAACTATTCTGATTATTTACTCACATATATTACATAATTGACAGTCAGGACCTACTGAGTCATGATCACTTTTTGTTTTATTTTCTGCTGGGATCTAAATGTAGATATCGGTCATGAGCTGAGCTCAGTTTCCTCTTGAGCCTTGTGCTGAGATTGAGAACTTGTATAATATGAGGGGAAGGGGTAGGCTTTAATGCTCTGCTACCCAACCCCCTTTGACAAAGTAGGAAGATTAGACATTTTTTAACAGTTAACCAATATTCTCGTGAAGCTGAGCCTTCTTCTGAACACATCTACTCTAAAGGCACATACAAATATGTGCCTAATTGCATCATATGTACTTTTACATGTGAGGTAGTTTTATAAGAAGTCTTTTAAGCATGTATTCTGTTCAGAGGCAGCCCAAGGGTCATGCGGGACCATGTGCGGAACCTCACTGTGGGGCCTCATTAGAATAAATAATTAAATAGTCATTGTACTTCATTTGCATAAATTTAATATAAAATTTAAATGCCCATCTAAAAACCTAGGCAACTTCAAAACATACATACATACACAATTGATTAAAACATTTGTTACAATAGAATAAACATAACATAAATCATGAATCAAAATTTACTTTCACACACTCATAAAAAAAATAAACCATTATAAATATCTATATACTAGATTTATTTGGTCAGTGCAATGATCAGCTTATTGATGAGGGAAGATATAAAATGAGAAAAACGAATCCTGGTAGCCATGAATTCAAGTTCATAGTGCCCAGAGCTAGAAAAGCCCAGAAATCAGCAGAAGTGAAGCTATCTGGCAACTAAACAAAATTAAACTAAGACATTCTCTTAAAATGTGAGATTTCCTCAAATCTGAAGCGACAAAATATTTTAAAAATTTCAGAATGGCAGCATCAAGAACACAAAACTGCAAATCTCAAAGACAATCATATTGCACCACCAATCACACACCACCACATTCTACAGCTGACCACACACCAACCCACAGCACGGGACCCTTAGAGTAAAGCTACCATGTCATAAGAGCATATTGTACTCCCAACCACACACCACCAACATTCTACAGCTGACCACACACCAATCCACAGCGCGGGACCCTTAGAGCAAAGCTAGCATGTCATAAGAGCATTCACATCCAAAACTCCCACAACCAGGAGTCTACCTAGAAAAGGGCAGCACCATAAATACGGCAGTAGAACCTAGAACATCCATACACCTACTGGGAAAACTGAACAAGGCAGATTCCTGCATGGAAACTCATACTAACAGAATACTTGGCCTGTCACACGCTTTAGAACATAGATTGACCCTCACTAAGTACTGAATAAGTGACCACAAATTACAAAACAAAATATGTTGACAAAAATTAAGCTGAAATCCCAAGAAGCCAGACTCTGCATGCAGTTCAGCACCAGAGAAATAGGTAACGATGCATTTCCACCTGTACAGCACAAAAGATAAAGACAGCAGATTCAAAAACTGACACAGTCCAGTCACTAAATTAAAAGTACAATTCTTTTTTCTACCTTTGTTGTCTGGCCATTTAATTTTTCTACTCATGTTGATCCTAGTCTTTGGTTTCAGTCTTTTTCTGTCTTCTCTTAGCTCTCTTCTGTCCATTTGTCATTTTCCTCTCTTCGTGTCGTCTATGCTTCCTCCACTACATTTGTCTCAGACACTGAACTTTACTTTCAGTTTTCTGCCTCTCTATCCACTCAGATTTCATTCATTCTTATCATCCAGTCCTCCCTTTCCCTCTTTTTATTGCATCTATCTACAGCTCTTCATCTCCTTCCGTCATCCTGGCTATCCTATTCTCCTTGCTCTTATTCCCCAGTCTTTAACTAACCCTCCATTCAAACTCTGTTCTCCATCCACCATCATCTCTCTCTCTCTCTCCCCCACCTCCTTCTACCCACCATTTCTTCTGTCTTCCAGTATCTCCTCTCCTCCACTCGTCCCACTCCTTCCATAAAATATCTGCTCTTTTTTCTCTTCACCCCTTCCATCCAGCATCTCCTCTTCTGCTCTCTCTCTCTCCACCCCATCTCATCATCTTCTCTCTCTTCACCACTCTTTCCACCAGGGCTGGTGTTAAAAATGCAGGGGCCCAGGACAGAAACTGGTGAGGGGGCCCCCAAAGCCCACCTGCAGCCTAGGTCTCCTTCAGCTTGAAGCTGGCTCAGGGCCCCCTGTGGTATTTATTTTATTTATTTACATTCTCTTATATACCGTGCTATTCTGCATCAGTGTGGTTTACATTGAACAAACTGAAATTACATTGAACAGGGCATTATAACTTGGAGATAACTATTTTACAGGGAACATGGGCTATGGAGGGTTAAGTGGCTTGCCCAAGACCACAAGGAGCACCTGTGGGACTAGAAACCCCAGTCCTTCCGGCCCAAGGTTGCTGTCCTCTAGTGGGATTTGAACCCCCAACCTTCCAGCCTAAAGTACCTTGCCCCAACCACTAGGCCACTAGGCCACTCCTCCACTCCACTCCTCCACTCCCGGTCAACTGCTCTGTTTGCCCCCTCCCCCTAACACCAGCCCTGCTTTCCACCCAACATCTATTCTCTCTCCACCCTCTTTCCATCCACCATTTCTTCTGTCTTAGTACTTCCCCATGTGTCCAGCATGTCTCCTCTTTCTCCTTACCCCCATGTCCAGCATCTCCCCTGTCCCTCTACTCTCTCCATGTCAAGCATATGCCTTGTCACCCTTATTAGCCTCTTTGACCCCAGTATCAACCCTTTGTGTCCCTGGCCTTCCTTTTCCTATCCCTGAGTCAAAATATCCACTTTGCCACCCTACTTTGCCACTCCTGCTCCTATGTCTGACCCCAAGCCCCCATGTCTCCTTTCTTTCCTCCCCCATCTTCAATCCAGCACCTCCTCCTCCTCCCTTCCTTCCCCCCTGGGTCCAGCACTTATACCATGTATCTTCTCTTAAATACTTTTCTCCTCCCACCCCAGTCCAGCATCTTTCTCCAATCCCTCCCCCTCTGCTGCCACTTTCTAAGATTGATCCCCTGCAGCAGCAGCAGCAAAGGAAACAAGCACCATACAGACGTCGGGACTTTCTGATTGTCAGAATCACTGTGAGCTCTGCCATTCCCGCCCCTCAACAACAGGAAGTCAAACTCAAAGGGGGAAGGACCGGCAGAGCTTGCAGTGATGCTGAGAGTAAGAAAGTCCTGCATCTGTGTTGTGCTTGTTTCATTTCCCGCTGCCGAAGGGAAACAATCTTAGAAAGCGGCAATGGCAAAGGATAAGGAGTGGCTATACTACCTGCCTGGTTAAAGGAGGTCCGATTGGGGCCTCTTATACTGGACATCACAATTTTTTTTCAAGTATGCAGGTCGCTGAGCACGGGGCCTGTAGTGGTGTGGGGTCATGTGTGGGCAACATGCCAGCACATGCCTAGGGCTGGCCCTGATTCTGTTGTATAAGTGCAAAGCATTCTTCATAAAATTCCCTCTTCAAAGTGCCCTAAGGAGACTTTCCTAAGCTCACAAAGGCAGGGACTTCCGCTACCCACTGCAACTACACTTGCCGGCATGAAGTCTGCATTAATAAGATGACATTGTTTAATTTCTCGGCATAATACCCAAGCAATGTTATGCTTTCATATCCAACCGACTGTCTTAAAGCGTGTAGAAAGCCTCTTTTGGAAATTAGCTGACCTTTGTAGAGCTACAGCGCAGAGAGCTGTTTGAATTTGTTACAGCATCTCAGATTTTCAGTGAAGGAATACTGTCTTGGGGTCCTGAGTCATTTTGCAGCCAGACCATAAGAAGATAGTGAATATTCATCCATTGAGAAGACCAGTCTTCCCTACTCACTGCAGGAATCTCCCCACTGGCCCACTAAGCAAACAGGCAGTAGTTGAACAAATAAGAACCATTAGTCCCAGGCTCTGGACTCATACCCCTGAACAGGGCTTATATCTTCTTTATTATTTAAAAAGTTAAAACTGAGGCTAAGCTGAAATCCATTTTAAATTTTAACAAGGAAACTTGACTGTGGGGATTCATCAGCTATGGATCATAGATTACAGAAGGATATCACCAATAATGATTTGGGAAAATCCTGGACTTAAGACTGGAGGTCATATGCCTAAACAGAAAACATGAAAAGTGATGACCATAAAAATTCCATACTTCCTGGCGTAAGAAAATGGAGATCTCATATCATTAACTGGTTCACAGCAGCAACATAAACTTGCCCCAAATTAAGCAAACATGGAAATACAGATGGTTGAGAACCTTGCCTCATGGAAATCTAGGCTTGTGGAAATTCCCCTACAGACACATTGTGATAAATGTATGAAACATATGATACTTTCATTTCTGTGCACTTCTGGGGGTGTTAATGCCGCAAAGAAATCTAGAAGAAAATGCGAAAACTAAAAGCCATGGAGCAAGGTTATAAATGATACGATGTGGCACTCTGGCAAGGCCTAAAATATTTATTAGAGAAGTTAGATTGTAACTATTACAATCTAAAATATAAAAGGTTCCATTTTAGAGAGGGCGCAGAGATCGAAATTGAGACCCCAATTCCCTCGGTATTTTACAAAAGGCTCTCGGGAACAAGGAGCCTTTGTAAAAGACACATAAGAACATGCAAGAGAGCATGTATATTTGCCGGCACATACAGTAGGAGGAACCATCTTTCAAACCTACACGTGTGGCATCTTTCATGTCGACATACTGATACTTGTATGTGCAAGTGGCGATTTCGCAACTTCCACGTGGAAGAGTCGGCACTTATACACGTGGAGGGTAATTTTATAAAGTCACACCTAGTTAACACACGGTTTAACATGCGCCATTCATATCTATTTTATAAAGTCCAGTATACCCATACGGGGGTAAGTAGTGGGATACGCACAGCAAATCTAGGCACGATCATTTATACTAACCCTAGGACTGGAGCAAATGCCACCCCTAGACTGTTACAGAACGCACATAAATTATAGTATTTTAAAATTTGCCCACATAAATTTGCACCCAATTACCACCCAGATACACACCCACTCATCAGCCTAATACATGCACTTACAGAACAGTGACTGGCCAGAGCACGTGCATAAATGCCCATCTATGCATGTCAATCACTGAAAAAAGGTGATTTACACGCATTGATGGCACAATTATTTATGTGGCTCCTTTTCAAATTACCCCTATAGTGGGCCCATTTTGCAAACCTAGATGTATAAATGCTGCGAATTAACTAGTGAAGCTGCTTTCTTTTTCATTCTGGAAGGAGAAATAAAACCTGTGGGTTTAAGGACAATTGTTCCCTTAAATCCTCATAAAAGCCTGGTCAAAACAGGCACCTTAGAAAAAAATCCATGCAATCCTCTAAGCTGGTGCAAAGGTCAACTGCGCAGCTGTCTTAAATAAATGTATGTTCCCTATACAAAACGGGGCATACACATGTAGAATTTTAACCCCGCTCAAATCATGCCCCTTTAAAATCTTTGTTTGGTGTACAGGGCAGCTCTCTGAAATCACATTTACATGTGTATCCTAATCTATAAGTGCAACTCTTTGCAAGTACGGATGATTTTAAAATGGCCTCCTACATGGATGACTCTGGGCACTTGACAGATTTCTACTATTACTACTGCTATTACCACCTAGCATTTGTATAGCACTACAAGGCTTACACAACGCTGTGCACGACATGCAACAGGTAGTCCTGCACACAGGAGCTCACAATCTATCAGGGTAGACACATAAAACTAGCAGGGAGCTAGGGTAGAACAAAGAGGAAATGGTTATGATAAGGGTGGTTAATAGGAGAATAAGGAGGTTAGGATCCAAAAGCGGCTTTGAAGAGGTGAATTTTTAGCATGGATCTGAATAGAGCCAGAGATGGAGCCTGATGTACTGACTCAGGTAGTCTTTTCCAGGTACACGGTGCAGCAAGGTAGAATGAACGAAGTCTGGAATTGGTAGTGGAAGAGAAGGGCACAGATAAGAGTGAAGTTCCTCAGGAGGGGTGTAGGGAGAAATAAGAGAAGAGAGGTAATGAGAAGCAGCAGAGTGAATGCACTTGTAGGCAGTAGGAGAAGTTTGGATTGGATGTGGAAACAGGTAGGAAGCTAGTGAAGTGACTTTAGAAGAGGGCTTATGTGGGCATTGCGACCCTGGTGGAAGATTAGTCCTGCAACTAAATTTTGAATGGACTGAAGAGAAGATAAGTAATTCAGGAGGAGACTAGAAAGGAACAAGTTGCAATAGTCTAAATGAGAAGTAACTACAAGGTGTGATCAAAAAGTATTGAGACTTGTTGGGTAGCTCTATAACAATGTGTCATACCACAATACTACTAAGCATGCAGTGAACTAGTTATGTGCTCTGCATGTGCAGAGTGTAGCATGGCTGCAGTGCACCTGTACTTTTTTAAATCACATAATGTTTGGTATCGTGTAAAAGCGAATTTGCATTAAATTCTGCCAGAAACTTGGAGATTTGTGCAAAGAGACTTATGTCAAGTTACAGCAAGTGTATGGCCATGAAAGCATAAGTCATGCTTGAGTTTATGACTCATACAAACGTTTCCAAGAGGGCCGCCAAAGTGTTGATAGTGACGAACGTTCTGGAAGGTCATCCACGAGCAGGAATGAAGACAAAGTTGAAGCAGTGCGTGCTGCAATACACTCAAATCGTGATTGACTATCAGGGAGCTTGCTGAGGACATGGACATTAGTTTCAGGTCAGTACAGTCCATTCTTACTGTTGATTTGGGGGAAAAGATGTGTGTCTGCAAAATTTCTACCAAAACCCCTGTCCCCCCTGACCAAAAAGAAGATCGGTTATCTGCAGCTAGGGAGTTGTTGAAATGCATTGAAACTGACTTCAATTTCATCAAAAAGATTATTATTGGTGATGAATCATGGGTTTATGGTTAGGACCCAGAAACTAAGGCTCAGTCCTCACAATGAAAGACTCCAAACTCTCCCAGACCCAAGAAAGCCCATCAGGTAAGGAGCAATATCAAGGTCATGCTCACAGTTTTCTTTGATTAGCAGGGTATTGTTCATCATGCTTCAAAAGGCCAAACCATCAGTAAGTAGTACTATGTCCAAGTTCTGATTCGTTTGAAAGATGCAGTTTGTCGTAAGAGGCCAGAGTTGCACAGGAATGGTAAATGGTTGCATCATCATGATAATGCCGCAGCTCAGGCATCTCATCTTGTCCAGCAGTTCTTAGCCAAACACCAAATCGAGCAAGTCAATCAGCCTTCATAGTCTCCTGACCTTGCACCCTGTGACTTTCTTGTTTCCAAAACTGAAATTACCACTGAAAGGAAGGTGATTCAATGACTTGGAGGCCATTAAGCAAAATTCAATAAGCAGCTTCACAGCATAACGAAAGAGGCACTTCAAAATTGTTTCCAGCAGTGATAGGAACGCTGTATGTTTTATCGGAAGGGGACTACTTGGATGGAGACTGAGTGCAATAATTGTCAGTGTTATACTTCTTGTATTATTGTACATCTTGATACTTTTTGATTGCACCTCGTATTTCATTGGGATGAGGGCAGGTCTTGTACAATCCAAGAAACATGAGCATTAGGCCACGGCAGTAGAACTCCGGAGGCCTTAAATTGGTGTTTCTTCTCTTTTTAAACCATTCAATGATATGCTGCTTCCCAAGCCCCCTCACTCCACCCACCAGGAGCAGTAGTAACTGAGGCAGCATGTAGGGTCCCAATATATGTCTTCCTTTCAGGCTACCAGAAGGTAGCAGAGGTAATATTTGCCATTTTAAATTTCTAGTATGTTACTTAGAATGTTAACTTGGTGCCAGTTCATCTATTTATTTATTTTATTTAGTATACATTTGTATACCGCTACTTCCAGCGATCAGCAGCGGTTTTTGATTACAGATTGGAAATTGTCAAATCATGACAGGAAATTTTTGAGGTATAAACACATTGATTAGACAGGAAAGCACAGCACACAGAGAACTATTTTACAGGGAACATGGGCTATGGAGTGCAAGATCTACAAACTTATTGTTTTGTGAAATATATGTAACCGAAGATCTGAGTGGAGATTTTAAAGTGGAGTTAAAGAGGTCATTTTACAGAGTCATTAGTGTACATATGTAGCAGTTTATATGCATTAATGGCCGCTTATAAAATAATGACCAGAGCTGGCATGAATGTGCATACTTTGCTAGTAGGCATAGCCAGGGGTGTGGTCTAGGTGGAGCATGGGCAGAGTTCACAAGTGCATACATTGCTTATAAAACACCCTAATCTACACGCCTACTTGCAATTTAAAAAAAAAAAATCCCTGCTACTTCTGCTAGTATTTTATAAAGACAAAGTAGGCACCTACTTGTCTTTACCTTTTCTTACCTTCTGCAGAGATGTTTGAATATAAGACTGGAGATGCAGTTTTTATTTCTGTAAATGTTTGTCAGTTTCTTGTGATTACATGCTATGTGATATCTTTGATGTTATGTTAATTGTGTCTGTGATTTCTGCTTATTTGTTTATGATTATGGCTTATATTATTTGTAAAATGAAATAGATCCATGGTATAGAAGCTTTATACATTTACATTATAAATACATTATATGAATTTGTATATAAATACATTATGGAGATTATTCTATGCCACAAATAGCAGGGATAGACGTTCCAACGGGTCATCCATCCCCGCTATTAGGGCCCTTCCCGCTGGCATCTAATTTCCCCACCGGTTGTACAGGAAGGTTAGACAAGGGCGGGGAAGGGATGGATCGGGGGTGAAGGCAGGGCGGGTGTTGGGCGAATGTCAGCCCTGTACATCCAGTGCCGACAGCTTAGACGGGGAACTTATTCCACCATTGAGGCTGAGGCTCAAAAGAGGTGGCAAGGGGTGGAGGAAATTCCCCGCAGCCTGATCCTGGCCTTGGGAGGCCGGGTCTGGTGTCGAGTGCGGTGAATGCATTTTTCTGTGCCGGTACCGGGGATCACAGCTTTACAATGGAGCCCTGACTGAGTTAGCCAGGGGCAGGCCTGTACATGCAGGCCAGGCTGAATCACAGACCTGTTTGTGATTCTGATCCCGCAGGGCTAGGCATGCCCCATGGGATCAGAATCGCGAACCCCTCTGTATGTCCAGCTCAGACCAGACGTACAGAGGGGCTGTACATCTCTGATGGAATGAGCCCCTATATGTATTTATATACAGATCAAATAGGATTAAAAACAGGCACATTTTGGCTGCCTTAACCTAGGTGATCTGTTATAAATTACCCTCATTGTGTACATGGTGTAAGGGAAAGTGTGAATGATGTGTCTGTAGAAGAATGTATGCTAGAGTTATGACTACATAGAGCAATGCTACATAACAGGATGTACAGAACTACACACAGCATCTGTGTTTGCCCAGGAGCAAAGACAAACGATTGCCAATAAGGTATGGCAAAAATCAAAGTACTATACTTGAGACAGACAAGGATATCCCCGGGTAGAGCCATGCTTAGACCAGTCAGTTCAGTTCAGTTTATTTGTATTTGATATACCGCCCTTTATGACATCAGGGCGGTTTACAGTCATAATTAACAATCAAGTAGTGGCACAAAGGCCAGAAGAAAGGAAAGGAACTACAATTTTAAAAGAAAAGAGGAAGCATCAGAAAACCTAACAACAGGACATAAAGAAGAGATTGTAGTCGAACATAAATAAACCAGGTCAGTCATGAGTGTCCGGGAGGTTGTATGCAATGATGAATAGGTGGGTTTTCAGCTGAGATTTAAAAGCAGGGTAATTCTGTTCTAGTCGGAGTGATATGGGCAGGGAATTCCAAAAGGTGGGACCGTGGAAGAAAAAAGCAGAGTGACGGGTGGATTGAAGATGTGCGCGTGAGAGTGGAGGAAGATGAAGGCGGTTAATGTGGAGGGAGCGGAGACTGCATGTGGGAACATGAAACTGAAGGAGGTCGGCGAGGTATTGCGGCATGTGGGTATACATAGCTCGGTGTACCAAAGTAAGAATCTTAAAGTGAACACGAAACTCCATGGGAAGCCAATGTAAGTGAAACAACGGCGGTGTAACATGATCCCTACAGGAAGAACAAGTAATGATCCTGCCCGCGGTGTTTGGTAATAATTGTAGGTGACATAACTGAGTGCAAGAGATACCTGTGAAACTGAATTGCAGAAATCAAGCTGGGATATAACCGTAGCTAAAGTGAGGGTAGTCAAGGCAGAAGGAGAAAGAAAAGGCCGGATAGAACGTATTTGACATAGAAAGAAATATGATGCCTTGGCAAGGTGAGAGATATGATTCTTGAAGGTGAGGTTGGAATCAAGCAGGACCCCGAGATAGCGGAAAGAAGAGACCAAGGGAATGGTGGAATTACCAATGGAGGGTGCAAGTGAAGGGCAGGGACTCCCAAAAGTGAACCATGTAGAGGAAGTTTTAGTCAGGTTAAAGTGAAGACAATTTGAAAAGACAACCAGCTTGCTACAAGGGTGAGGCAGGAATTTAGAGGACCAAGATCTGGGTGAAGGGGGTTGGTGTGATGCAGAATGATGATATCGTCAGCGTAGAAAAAAGCAGAAAGACCTAATTGTTGGATACACAGGGCAAGGGGTGCAAGAAAGAGATTAAATAAGAGAGGAGCCAGGACTGATCCATGAGGAACACCACAGGGGAGGGGGATAGAAGCAGATGAGTGATGTGGACTAGTGGGTGAGGCCACAGAGAAAGAGCGGAAGGAAAGAAAAGAGTGAAACCAATGATAGACAGTTCCCCTGAGGCCAGCGTCCCAAAGGCGTGAGAGGAGGAGGGAATGATCGACTAGATCAAAGGCAGCGGAGAGGTCAAGAGAAACCACCACCAAAATGTCACCCCTGTCATGTGAAGAATGAAGATCATTTAGAAGTGCTACTAGGACTGTCTCAGTGCTATGATCCTAACGAAAACCCGATTGACGAGGATGCAGAAAATGTATTGAATGAAGATGTTGTGAGAGCTGGGAAAAAACAGTTCTTTCTACGAGCTTAGCGAGGAAGGGAAGGTTAGAGACGAGGTGATAGTTAGCTGGGATGAGAGGATCAAGGGTGGATTTTTTTAGAATAGGACATACTAGTGCGTGTTTCCAGAGGGAAGGAAAGGATCCAGAAGAGCGACATGAGTTTACCATAGCAAGAACATGGGGTATGAGAGCAAGGGAGGGTTCAGCAAACCAGTCAGAAGGGATGGGATCAAGAGGGCAGGTGGTCTTGCGTGCTGAAGAGATGAAGGTTAGAAGCTCTGAGGTGGTGAGAGAATGAAAAGCCGACCAGCAATGAGAGAGGGGAGAGGAGGAGTGGAGAGGGACGAAGGGGGGGGGGACAAAGGGGGTGGACAAAGGAAGGGCAGCACACAGGTACAGAATCTTGGTTGCAAAGTGTGATGCCAAGCTAAAAGGAGAGGGCATGGGATGAGGAGGAACAGGGGAAGAGTCAAAGTGAAGCGAGGTAAGGGATCTGAGCACAGAGAAGAGCTGTCTGGAGGGGTTATGAGCAGTAGTGATATGGTCAAAGAAAAAGGAGAGTTTAGCCTGGTGAACAGAGGAGCAATAATGCCGGTGTTGCTCATGAAACTTTGCCAAGGTGTGAGTGGTGCGATGCTTACGCCAGATGCGTTCTGTTCGGTGAAGGTGGTGATGCAAGAGACGCAGGCCAGCATGAAACCAGGGCTATCTGATAGAGTGGCATTTGGGCTGAGCTGGCTGAAGGGGTGCAAGTTGATCAAGGGTGGCAGACAGGGTGAAAGTCCAGATTGAAGCCTGAGTATTTGGAGAAAGAGTGGAGAAGGCTTCCGGAAGAAGCTGATGTGCAGATGGGAAGCGCTGGAGGGTGAGGGGAGTGATACGGCGGCATAAAGGGGCGGAGGAAGAAGCAGAAGAAGGAGAATCTGAATTAGTGGCTGGTTGGAGGGAAGGAGGGTCAAGCAAGAACATCAAGCAGTAGTGATCAGTTCAGGGAAGAGGCTTTACCAGAAGCTGAGAGATTGAAAAAGGAGGGGATAATGGAATGATTAAGGGGTCAAGAGTATGACCAGCTGAGTATGTTGGGCACGGGACAAGCTGTTGGAGAAAGAGTTCATGCAAGAGAATAATGAATGATAGATCTTTAGCAGAGATGGGGGAGTCAAAGCGAATATTAAGGTCTCCAACCACAATCAGATGACGATACTGTAGGGAGATGTTGGTAATTGTGTGAAGGAGAGCATCCCAGAGGTGGGTCGGAAGGGAAGGAGAGGAGTAAAAGACAAGAATATGGATGGGAGGGGAGGATTGAAGGCAAAGAAGCAGGGATTCAGGATAATGCAGAAGGGAAGAGGGAACCTGAGACATAGGGAGGGAAGAGCGATAGAGGACTCCATTCCGGCCCACACTGGAGACAGAGAAGGCAGAGAAGCAGGGGGGTAAACATCTACTGTAGCAAGAAGGGGCTGTTCGCCATCTTTTATCCAGGTCTCAGAGAGACAGAGTATGTCCAGAGACTCCTGAAGGATAAGGTCTTGCACTAGGAGAGACGTAGTTCGTAGTGAACGACAATTTACTGTGCCAAACGTAAGTGAAGGAGGAAGCAAGGAAGGGTGGGTAGAGCATTTGGAAGCGGTGCTGAGCAAGCAAGGTCGTAAATTGGACAAATTACGGAACAGAGCACTGCTAGTCACTGGGTGGTAGTGAGAGGGAGAGGGTCGGTGCCCCCATAAAACAGGGAAGGTGAACATAGGGAACAGGATTTGGCAGGACAATTCTGATAGGGAGTTATAAAACACTGGTGAGCAGGTGTGCAGACCTACCTGGAGTGAGGAAGAAGATGCAGGTGTAGAAAAAGGCATAGAGCAGGATTAGGAGGTACTGGAGGGCAAACAAAGAGAATTTACAGTGGAGAGTGGCACCCTCAGAGCGACCCCAAGGAGCACACCTAAGGAGCATGTGTGCTCCTTTGGTGCGCACCCAAGTCGCACACTGCTGCAGCAACAAGCGCCTCTGGAGGCATCTTTAAATAGATGCAGGAGGTCTGTAGGTTACCTGGGGGTCCGCAGCCGCGTTCACGTGGCCATGTCACTTCCTGGGTGGGCGGAGAGGAGACCAATGACCCTATGGTCCAGAATAGTGCAGGGATTCTAAGAAACAGGGTGCCTAACAAGGAGGGAACCATAAGTCAGGAGGATGCGTTCCAGGTAGGAATAGAAGGATGCGACAGCCTATCAAGCAATGTTAGGAGGCAAACAAGGGAGCGAGCTGATATTAGTCCCATTCGCAGGTGGGGCAGCGGTGCTTGGTGTGCCTGAGCTACATTCCTGGTGGCGGTGCCACTGCTTTTGGATCGCCACCGATGTTCCGGTTGTGGTCTGGTGCTGCGTGTGTTTCAGCGGTGGTTTCTTGTTTTCATGGATTTCCTTCATGTGTGGGTGGTGGGTGTTGGGGGGTGGGCATTGCCATTTATTTATTTGTTTGTTTTTATATACTGTGCTATTACAGATCAGTGCTGTTTACATGAAACATATGAATGTGTGTTACAAATAACACAGATAACATATTGATTAGATTATATGGTTTACATCTAACATGGTTTACATCTGAGGTAAAACTAGGAACATATTTACACTACACGCGTTTACATCTGAGGTATAACTAGGAACATATTTACATTACTGGAGCATATTTGCAGAGATGGGCTGTCGGCTGATCTACATATTTACATATTATATTTATATTACTAGTACATATTTACAGTGGTGCGCCGTCAGCTGTTTGGTAGGTCTAGGGTGGGTGGTTGTACGTTAGTTGGAAGAGATAAGTCTTCAATGCCTTCCTAAAAGTTGTAAGATTTGGTATAGCACGTATTGTTGGAGGTAGGGCATTCCATTGGGTTGGCGCAAATAGGGAAAAGGCACGGTTCTTGGTTGACTGGGTTGAAGGAGTCATGAGAGAGTTTTCTGTGTTTACACCAATACTAAAGAAAAGTGATCCAACTGACTGTGGAAATTATCGCACAATTGCTCTGATCCCACATGCCAACAAGATTCTACTGAAGATTATTCAACAACAACCACACCTGGAACAAGAACTACCTGAAGTGCAAGCAGGGTTCAGGAAAGGGTAAGGAACGAGAGACATCAACACAGATGTGAGATGGATCCTTGAAAAGACTAAAGAATACCAAAAGGATATCTATTTGTGCTTTATTGACTACAGCAAGGCTTTTGACTGTGTAAACCATAAGAAACTCTGGGCCACATTAAGAAGCATGGGTATGCCAGAACACTTGATTGTTCTCTTGCACAATCTGTACATTGATCAAGAAGCAACAGTTCGAATGAAACAAGGAGAAACAGAATGGTTTAAAATCAGCAAAGGTGTATGACAAGGCTGCATACTTTCCCCCCTAACTGTTTAATTTATATGCAGAAGAAATCATCAGAGAGGCAGGATTGTATGAAGACAACAGAGGTGTGAAGATTGATGGAAGACTCATCAACAACCTTCGCTATGCTGATGATACCACATTACTGCCTGAAAGTGAAGATGATCTGAAACATTTGCTTTTCACAATCAAGGAACATAGTCTCAAAATGGGCCTGCACCTTAATGTAAAAAAGACAAAGAGCATGTCAACTGGCAAAATAAATAAGTTCATTGTTGGAGAAGAAATTGAAATCATGGACAGCTTTAACCTACTTAAATCAATTATCAATAAAGAAGCAACAAGCAGTCAAGAAATCTGAGGATGCATTGCTCTTGGCAGAATGGCTATGAAGGACCTAGACAAGATTCTCAAGAGCCGAGATGTCTCTCTCCATGCAAAGATTTGACTCATTCAAGCCATGATATTTTCAATAACCTCATATGGATGTGAAAGTTGGACGGTGAAAAAGATAGATAGGAAGAAAATTGATGCCTTTGAATTATGGTGCTGGTGGCGAATATTGTGTATACCATGGACTACCCGAAGAACAAACCAGTCAGTACTAGAGGAGATCAAATCTAAGCTTTCTTTAGAAGTTCAGATGACAAGAATTTGACTTTCATACTTTGGACATATCATGCGAACAGAGAGATCATTAGAGAAAGACAACATGCTTGGCAAGATAGAAGGTCAACACAAAAGAGGAAGGCCAGCAATCAGATGGATCGATACAGTAACAGCAGCTGCCTGACTGAAGACTGAACACAATTTAGGACAACTATCCAGAGAGTCACCATGAGTCGACACCAACTTGATGGCACTTAACAACAACAACAACAACATGGAGAAATTAGACCTTACCTGCTAATTGTCTTTCCTTGAGTTCTCTCCGGGCCAGTCCAGGTACAGTTGGGTAGTCAATCCCTTCTAGCAGCTGAGGACTGAATGCTGAAACTTTTGCTGACAGATGTAATAGCTCCCTCTAGTGTTAGCAAGTCAGTTATCTATTGTCAAAGCAGAGGACGAACAGAACCAACCCGTTCCTAATTAAGGAAAAACCAACTCAAAACTTCAAAAACCTGAACAAAAACAACTGGCAACTCAGACTAATGGTGCTCAGAAGCGCGCCCCCATACCAAACTGTAGCAGGGCTGCTCCATATCCGTGCAGTATGAAGAGTCCCCTCCCAGGGAGCCTGAACTCTCCAATATCCTTTTCCAAATGTGATCGAGATCTGCAAGCGCGGAAGTGCGCAAAAGACTGTACTGAAAATGCGAACACACCAAGAGACCCCCCACGAACCACAGCTCGCAAAACACTTGTGTGGGACCTGGACTGGCCCGGAGAGAACTCAAGGAAAGACAATTAGCAGGTAAGGTCTAATTTCTCCTTCCTCTTCATCTCTCCGGGCCAGTCCAGGTACAGTTGGGCAGTACCAAAGCAGTACCTAAACTGGGGAGGGTCCTGCGAGCCCCGCCAAAATGGTCGAGGCCCCCACCGTAGCATCCTCACGGGCCTGCACCTCCAACCGATAATGCTTTGTGAAGGTATGCAGAGAGGACCAGGCTGCCGCCCGACAGATATCCACTGGCGGAATCAAACTCATCTCCGCCCAAGAAGTCGCTTGTGCTCTTGTCGAATGTGCTCTGAGCTCCCGCGAAGGCGACCTACCCCTCGCCTCATAAGCTCTAGCTATTGCTTGTTTTACCCATTGGGCAATAGAAGCCTTGGTCGCCGCTAACCCCGTACGAGGACCTCCAAACAACACAACCGATCAGACCTTTGAAACGGCTTTGTATGCCGAAGATACTTCCGGAGAACGCGCCCCAAATCCAACTTGCGCAGCGCCCGGTCCAGCTTATTGCTGTGGGACTGACAGGTAGGCAGCGAAACTGTCTGATTCATATGGAAGCCGGATACCACTTTCGGCAGAAATGAGGGAACGGGCCGCAGAACTACTTTTTCCTTCGAGAAATGAAGATACGGCTCCCTGCAGGACAGCGCCTGCAAATCTGAAACCCTCCTAGCCGAGCATAGGGCC
Organism: Ichthyophis bannanicus; assembly: GCA_033557465.1. Lineage (NCBI taxonomy): Eukaryota > Metazoa > Chordata > Amphibia > Gymnophiona > Ichthyophiidae > Ichthyophis > Ichthyophis bannanicus. The sequence continues at coordinate 939,069,009 of CM066034.1, forward strand.
ACCAGAAAAGCCGTTTTCCAAGAAAACTCCCGCAGGCTGCCGGGCAGTTCCGACTCAAAAGGTGGACCCATTAAGGCTTCGAGTACTAAATTCAAATCCCAAGGAGGCACCACCAGACGAGGCGGACGAATATTCTTAGCCGCCCGAAGCAACCGCTGCACATCCGGATGCGACGCCAGAGACCAGCCTTGCACTCGGCCCCGGAAACACGCCACGGCTGCTAAGTGCACTTTGAGAGTGTTAAGAGCTAAACCCTTGTCTAGGCCGCCTTGAAGAAACGCTAAGACGTCCGGTAAGCCGGCGGAATGGGGAGAGACCCCTCGTTCTTTAGACCATGCTTCAAAAATGCGCCACACCCGTATGTACGATAAAGTCATTGAACGCCTCCTGGACTTTAACATAGTAGAGATCACAGACTCCGAGTACCCTCTACGCCGCAAACGCTCCCGCTCAAGAGCCAAGCCGTAAGCAAGAATCGATCCACCTGAGGCATGAGAACTGGACCCTGACTCAAGAGATTGATTCGAGAGGGTAACTTCCAAGGAGGAGCTACTAGCCACCGCACCAAATCCACATACCAAGGACGCCTGGGCCAATCCGGCGCAATGAGAATCACCTTGTCCCTGTGAAGTGATATTCTCCGAATGACATGCCCTATCAACGGCCAAGGGGGAAAGACGTACAGAAGCTTGTCTTCTGGCCAGGGCTGGACCAACCCGTCCAGGTCCTCCGACATGTGTTCCCTGCATCTGCTGTAAAATCAAAACGCTTTGGCATTGGACAGGGTCGCCATGAGGTCCATAACCGGGTGACCCCAACGAAGAGAGATCTCGTGGAAGATCACCGCATTCAGTTCCCATTCTCCGGGGTCCAGGCAATGCCGACTAAGAAAATCAGCTTGAACATTGTCCTTTCCGGCTACATGAGCCGCCGAAAGCGAAGGAAGGTTCAACTCCGCCCACTGTAGCAGGACCCGGCTCTCCTGAAGTAACGGAGCACTGCCGGTGCCGCCCTGCTTGTTGATGTAGGACACCATTACGAGATTGTCTGAAAACACTCGAACTGCCCGCGCTGCGATCAGATCCGAGAAATGTAGAAGCGCCAACCGAACTGCTCGAAGTTCGAGACAATTGATAGACCACCTGCTCTCTGTTAATGACCAAGCTCCCTGCGCTACCTGGGACAGACAATGAGCCCCCCAGCCGGAAAGACTGGCATCTGTCGTGACCAAAATCCACTCTGGCTCCTGCAGCGGCACTCCTGCATGAAGATGAGCCGTAATTCGCCACCAATGAATACTGAGTCGGACTTCCTCTGCACAGGGCAGCCGTTGAGAGAGCGGATGAAGTTGCGGAGACCATCTGGAGAGCAAGGCATGCTGCAGAGGATGCATGTGCGCCCTGGCCCAAGGCACCAGATCCAAAGCTGCGGCCATCGACCCCAACAGTTGGAGATATCTCCACACTGTTGGGACCCAGAGCTGAAGAAAAGCGTCCATTTGACCTATCAGCTTCCTCCCCCTGTCCAGCGGAAGAAGAACCAAACCTCTCTTTGTGTCGAATACGGCCCCGAGGTAAACCAACCGTTGCACGGGAAGAAGATGACTCTTCACTCGATTGATTACCCAACCGAGGTGTTCCAAGAACTGCACCACCCGAGCCGTTGCCACGACTGATTCCTCCCGAGAACTCGCCCGGATGAGCCAATCGTCTAGATAAGGATGGACTTGAATTCCCTCTTTGCGAAGAGCTGCCGCTACCACTACCATAACCTTGGTGAAGGTGCGAGGAGCAGTTGCTAGACCAAACGGTAATGCCCGAAACTGAAAATGCCCCATGGGGACTGCAAACCGCAGAAAACGCTGATGCTCCAGGTGAATCGGAATGTGTAGGTAAGCGTTCGGGAGATCTATGGAAGAGAGCCACTCTCCCGGCCTCACCGCTCAAATAACGGAACGTAGAGTCTCCATGCGGAAATGTGGCACCCGCAAGCACCGGTTCACGTGTTTGAGATCCAGAATCGGATGAAAAGAACCCTCCTTTTTGGGTACTACAAAGTAAATCGAGTATCGATCTGCACAGCACTGGTCTGGAGGAACCGGAACCACAGCCCGCAGGTCCAACAAGCGCTGAAGGGTGTCCGCGACCGCTCGGCTCTTTGCCTGAGTACCGCAGGGAGAGAACACAAAGGCATCCACCACTGGAGCAGCGAACTCCAGAGCATAGTCGTCGCGGATGATCTCCAAAACCCAGAGATCGGAGGTTATGGCGGCCCAGGCGGAGAGAACCCCTGCAAACGTCCTCCTACTGGGATCTCCATCTGGACCAGCCTCCCTTCATTGCAGTTTCTTAGAAGGGGTTTGCTGAGAGCTGAAGAACCCTCTGCCAAACCCCCGGGCCCCTCGAAAGGACTGACCCCTGGAAGGAAAACGACCCCTTTGGTAAGGCACAAATCTAGAACCGCGAAACCGACGAATCTCTCTATTGTGCCTCTGCAACATAGGATTGGTCTTAGCCCCTCTAGGCTTATCTTCTGGAAGACGACCCCCTTTTGAGTCGCCTAAATCTTTCACAAGCTTTTCCAATGCTTCCCCAAATAGTAACTTGCCTTTATACGGAAGCTTACTAAGACGGGATTTAGATGACGTATCCACCGCCCAATTGCGCAACCAAAGAAACCTCCAAGCCGCTATGACAGAAGCCATGGACTTTGCCGAAATCCTGATCAAATCATAAAAGGCATCCGCTAAATACGCCTCTGCCGATTCAAGCTTAGCGCCTTCCAGAGGAGAGTCCTCCTGTTTCAAAGCAGCCTGCTCTCCCTGAATCCAGCGAATAGCGGCCCTGGACACAAACGTCCCGCAAACAGACGCTTGTAGGGATAGGGCATTAGTCTCAAAAGCCTGTTTCAGAAACGCTTACAACTTCCGATCCTGAACATCCTTCAGGGCAGCCCCTTCTTCTACTGTAATCGTGGTTTTCTTCGTAACTGCGGACACAAGAGCGTCGACCTTAGGCATCCTCAACAACTCCCTCTCTTCCTGAGGGACCGGGTAAAGGCGGGCAATGGAACGCCCCCCCCCCCTTAAGCTAGCCTCCGGGCACTCTCACTCAGACTCTATCATTTGCTTAATCACCCTGTGCATAGGGAAGCAGCGCTGCTCTGCCTTAAAACCTTGTAATAAGGGATCCTCCAGAGGCGCTTTTTGCAAGGAAGGAGGCACAATATTTAACGCAGAGAGAGATTGGACAATCAGCGCACCCAGCTCTTCTTTCCAGAATACCCTAAACACATTAGGGTCCTCTCCCGGCCCCAGTACCCCGTCTTCCAACTCCTGAGGCCAAGAGTCTAGCCCTATCTCAGAGGAGATCTCCCCCTCCTCAGGCAGGAGAGAGTCAGAGGAGTGAGGGACTCGCTCCTCATGAGAAAAATCCCTACAGGATAACTGAGAAGAGGAGCCCTCACCGGGATCTGGCAGCTGAGAATCCTTTTGCAGTGAAAGCCCCTGATCCCCTGCAGCTGCACCCTCCATCGGGTGAGACAATTTTAGTAAATAGGCTTTATGTAACGCCAAAATAAAGTCCGGGGAGAAAAAATATGCCAAAGCCCCCTGAGAACCGGGAGACAAAGGTTTACTGATGTCCCCTACGGAAAGCTCTTTGTGAGACTTTGATTTTCGTTTCCCTGAGCGCTGCAAAAGCGCGGGAACAGGAGCAGCGTCTGAAGGAAGTATGCCTGCCGCTGCCGCTGACAGCTTCTTCCCCTGAGGCTTTTCCCCCGATAGCTCACCGGAACCTGCACTCTCCATTGGATAGAATACCCTAAAAACAACCCAGCAACAATAACCGAAGCCCCCCGGCAAGCCAAAACACTATGAAAACCGGCGATCCAGAAAAAACACGGTACTCAGAAAATGGCGCCGAAACCTCCCGCCGGCGGCAGAAACACTCACCGGACCGGACAACAACGATCGGAGCCCCAAGACCAGAAGTCAGAAATCGCCGCTTACCTCAGACAGGCACAATCTCTAAATTTCTGATGCTAGCGAAAGAGAGACTAGGGGAACCATCGCGGGAAAAGGATACTGGGGCTCCCAGCTCCATTCAAGCCCACATGAAATTCAGCAGATCCTCTGGAAGCAGGCTCTGCCCCCAACTTTACATCAAAAATAAAAAATCAAATTTAAAGAAAGGATCGCTGAATTATCCGTGCTTCCGATTCCCCCCCCCCCCCTCTACAGAGGAACAAGAGGGAATCGCTTGCTATTATGCCCTGCTAGGGCCAGTGAGCAAGTTCTCTGTCCTAACAAAGCTTTAAGTTGAGTTGCCTTTTGCTTCTGAAACCTCTTATCGGTAATCTCAATGTTTGTTTGTTTGTTTGTTTTTTTTTAATTAAGCTGTCTGCCTGTCTAAAGAACTTCGTCTCTCCTGGGAGCCTGCCAGAGATACGTCCACTCTAGCTGCTGAGGACTGGTCCTCTCTGCATACCTTCACAAAGCATTATCGGTTGGAGGTGCAGGCCCGTGAGGATGCTACGGTGGGGGCCTCGACCATTTTGGCGGGGCTCGCAGGACCCTCCCCAGTTTAGGTACTGCTTTGGTACTGCCCAACTGTACCTGGACTGGCCCGGAGAGACGAAGAGGAAGGAGAAATTAGACCTTACCTGCTAATTGTCTTTCCTTGAGTTCTCTCCGGGCCAGTCCAGGTCCCACACAAGTGTTTTGCGAGCTGTGGTTCGTGGGGGGTCTCTTGGTGCGTTCGCATTTTCAGTACAGTCTTTTGCGCACTTCCGCGCTTGCAGATCTCGATCACATTTGGAAAAGGATATTGGAGAGTTCAGGCTCCCTGGGAGGGGACTCTTCATACTGCACGGATATGGAGCAGCCCTGCTACAGTTTGGTATGGGGGCGCGCTTCTGAGCACCATTAGTCTGAGTTGCCAGTTGTTTTTGTTCAGGTTTTTGAAGTTTCGAGTTGGTTTTTCCTTAATTAGGAACGGGTTGGTTCTGTTCGTCCTCTGCTTTGACAATAGATAACTGACTTGCTAACACTAGAGGGAGCTATTACATCTGTCAGCAAAAGTTTCAGTATTCAGTCCTCAGCGGCTAGAAGGGATTGACTACCCAACTGTACCTGGACTGGCCCGGAGAGACGAAGAGGAAACTGGATATTTTTTAACTTCCTGCAGGTTCATCAGACTAGTTTGAGAACTTCATTGTTTAAAACGTTTACATATTTCATTTGTAAGCAAAAGATGCAGTATTCCAAAATTATGCAAGCGGACTTGACATGGAGACTCTCTACACTTTTTTAACCTACATTTGACCAAACCCTAAACTGAAGGCTTGACATATTTCCACACAAATATTCTACTGCGTGCCAGGGGCATTGCTAAGCACAGGCCCATGGAATCTGAACCTTAGATACCACAGTTCCTACACGGACTAATATGCCCTTGTGTCTTTAAGAAAGCAGATTTGATGGGACTGTATTTTGGAAGGCAAGCAAGATGAGCATAGCTTCAGAGGACCAGTAGAGGAGGAAGAAGGGCCCTCATGTTCATCGTGAAGGAATCTGAACCCACACCACTCTAACATTTCCAAATAGGGATGCTCTCCTTTCCTTAATCTCTGAACACGATGGACCCGATATTCAGTCATGGCGGTTAGCATGTTTTAAAGTGCCTGACCACCGTGGCTGAAAGTAAAACCATATAATCAATGCTGCAGCGTCTGATGCTAAATATCCACTTTTGTTGCTGACCAGATTTTCTCTCCAGTTAACAGCAATATTCGGCTGCTAACCAGATAGCAAATCAACATAAAGTAGGACAAAGAGCCATTCACCTGAAAATCCCTGCTAGCCGGAGTAGTACCGGGACTCCCGCGGACTGCCTTGGCATTAATCAGGTGTCTTTACTGCAGTCTGTGGGGACAGTCAGCAGCACTATCTGGATAGTGCCGCTGGATATCGGGATCACCAGGATTTATGTGATTTGCATGTGCTGCGAACCACATCAATCTATATGAATATCAATCCCAATGAGTTGCCATGATTTAATTGACATCCATGTCTCTTAATACCGTTAAAAATGTTCTGGTTTTCTACTTTATAATTCTTCACAATCCAATAATTTATATCAATAACATGCAGGAAAACCATACCTTTTATACTGTTGGTCGGGAAGAGGTTCCCAAACTCCTGCTGTCTTGATTTTGATAATTGTGGTGCAGGTTGCCCTGGAGGTTGAGGGACCTGGAATAAAGGCTTTCCGTTTGTAAGGACTTGTCTTCTGGGACTGAGAGCAGGAAGATGGATGCTGCTATCATTTACAATGCTCTGTGGAGCCACCCCCCCTCCCAGGGGCATTTTTAAATGCAGATTTCCAGCAGCTGGGCTTGGGCTGTTGCCATTTGAAGATGGGCAAGGTGTTCCTGCATGGACTCTGATAGGCGGGATCTGCTGCCCATTGACCATCCCAGGCCCCTGGGGAGTGCTTGATGTCCGGGTACTCATATTACAGGACTTCCCATTCATTGTATTTCAGCTGCAATGATCAAAACTCACTTTCCAGATCCAGAGAGGCTATACAGACGAAGCTAATTGCAGTCCAGATGTTTAGCCATAGCACAAGAGTTAAGCCTGTGAAAGAGAACGACATGTTTACAAAATCTTCAAAAGATATGTGTCACATACTGATGATTTAGGGTTTAAGGATAGGGCCAGCCTGCCATTAGGCAGCCGCCTAGGACAGCAACTTTGGGAAGGGGGGCAGAAAAGAGCAGCAACATTCAAAATAAAATAATAGCTCCTGATTGACAGCCACACAATTTCAAGGAGCCATCAGCACATTCTTTTATCTGCAGGGAGAGCAGGCGCACGCATACATACAAAGCAAAATTTAATATTTAAAAGTGCAATATCCAGTTATGCATTTTTAAAGGATTGTTGTCTGAAGGGTGGTGGTGAAATGATCATGACTGTAGAGTTCTATTATCAAAATCTCAAGGGGGGTGTAAGGCTGAAAATTTAGCTAGGGCACTCAATACTTTGCAGCAGGTCTAGGGACGGACGGCCCTGTTTAAGGATCTATAGAGGATGCATTATTGTAGTGCTGAAATAATTTCAAGTTTATGGAGTTGGGTACAGAGACAACAACATGGGAAAGGATGTAGTCTAGAAGTTAGAGCAGTGGACTAATACCAGGGAAACTAGGGTTCAAATCCCACTGTAACTTATAGTCTTGGGGAAGTCACATATGGCTCCATTGCTTCAGGTGCAAACTGAATGCAACCTTCCTCGAACTAATGGAAAAGGTGTGAACTAAATTTTAAAAAACTCTGCCTCAGATACCCATGGGGCAGGAATGTATCATACCTTATCATCACTGCCTAGAAACATTATAAAAATGATAAGTATTGTTATTAGAAAGGACTGGAATGAAAGGCAAAGCTGCAGATAAGGTTTTTCAGGGACAAACAAGAGAAGGGCACTACCCACTGATGACCACTTTAGGAAGAATTGGCCAAACTTCTGATGCATTTTATGCTGCAGTGACAAAATGCACAAAAAGTGTATGGTGGGGGGGGGGGAGGGATTGGAGGGGGAGAGATTGTTAAACAGCAGATATGAACCGTCACATAGAAACTGAAGATCTGGGGGATTTTGTGAATTCTGTATAAACAGAAATACAGTGCAGATCTGTATGCAAATTTATTTTCTGGAAGTATATTAATGCAGCATTCAGCAGTCAGAAAGGTCAACAAAGTCTACCACGTTGTAGTGTACAGCTGTGTACAGACTATTACAATACAATGTTTTACACCCCTGGGAGAGAAAGTATTAATCTGCAATTTTTTGGCAGTCTTACAGATTCAGAATTCCGGCAATTACCTAGCTCCTTCAAGATTCAGCTCTCGAAGAGAAGTCTTGCAGGACTAGTGAACCTGGAAGAGGTTAGACGGGAGCAACATATCCTGAGCTAGTGCAAAGGGTGCTTTGGGTCACAAGGGAAGAAGGGCCCCAAAACTCAGGTACTGTTGTTTGCGTATTCACCAGCTTAGTGTGATTTTTAAAGAAGGGCATTTTACAAAATCAATAAATAATTATTATTGCAACTTATTTATGTTGCTCCAATAAATTGCATCACAACATGTCCAGACTCCATTTTTCTTTGAGATCGATTAGAGCTGAGATGATGCCAGTTCCCAAACTCCCAGCTGCAATATAACTTCTTAATGAAGCTCTTTATAGTATAAATATTACTGACTACAATAAACATCCTTGTTATAATACTATACATATCTACAACACGTCAAAACCTGGCTCTTCCAAAGTAAGCTGAAGTGAGAGGAATCAGTAGTTTAAAAGAATAAAACAATTCAACTTCACTTTGGCACACTTTAGCACCCAATGAGGCAACCGTTCAAAGAAGCTGGACTGCAAATTAGGGCACTTATAAAAGTGATACAAACCGCATAGATATGATTTAGACAGACACCTAATTTTTATTTCAGGATGATCCTTAATCTTCATGAATGTCAACTCCAGGGTAGTCTTTAACAATAAATCCTTACAGCAGTGGCTCCCAAACATGGGGTTGGGACCCCAAATGGGGTCACATCACTGGATGAGGTAACAGAAACGTGGCCATTTCCTTATCTCTCTGGACTTTCACTGTGACTTATGCCGAGTCACCAATTAGCATGTGGGCTGCAAGCCAGCGAGCATTCATAGGCCTGTGCCCCCTCCTGGGCAAGCATTCTGTTGGACTGGAAACCCACGCTGAGTACTGGGGTCTATAAACACACACTGCACACTGATACAAGGGACCCTGTGCTGTCTGCTGCTGCTGTTGCCGCTGCCTTCCTGCTTTAGATGAATAGTGGGAGGGAAGGAGGCTGGAGACCTGCTATTTTGATTTCATCAACATCTGGGGTCATGTGAATTTTCAATTGTTAAAATGGAGTCATGTGGGATAAAAGTTTGAAAAGCACTGCCTTAACACTAGAAGCCCCAAAAGGAATTTTACCTAGAAACCCCAAAGTGCGTCAATTGACGCATTATCAGGATGACTGCGTTTAGCATGAAATGCAGATGTGAATTAATGTGAAATTACTTATTTGTTAAATACGTGCAGTATGTGACGTGATTACATGACATTGTGTGTTTATTGTTTGTAATGTTGGAGTAAAACTGTAAACAGTGATTGAGATAAGCCACCTAGTGGGAACATGAATTTATACCTAGAAGCCCCAAAGTACGTCAATTGACAAATCCAAGAAAACTGAGGGCGTCAATTGACGTACTTTGGGGCTTCTAGGTATAAATTCATTTTCCCGCTAGGTGGTGCATCTGTCTCTAATTTTCGATCCACATCTTGACCTTGCTAACAAAGTCATGGTAAAACCAAACAAGCAGGTGCAAGAAGGAGATTGGCGATAATCCAATTCGGGTAAACCCCTTTTATTAGACCCAACGCGTTTCGGCTGAAAAGCCTTCTTCTGGGGGTCTTTGGAGGGAACACACCTCAAAAAATATATAACAATAAATATCAAACATAAACATAGTGACATATTAAAAATCAATTATTTATAAAAACATATAAATGACAATAATTTTAATGAAGTTATTCAAACTGATAAAACATAAAAAGTGCTCTTAGACATATAAGATAAATATATAAAAGAGATGTAGATCAGTTTTATAACATAAATATAATAATAATCAAAAGGTTAAAAGCATAAATAGAATATCAGAGACATAGGGGTATGTTTACTAAACTCCGTTGCTGTGCGGGTCCCCGTTAGTGTGCTGGTGCCATATAAGGAGTGGGCGGGCCAGGCAGAAAAAAAGCAAAAAACCGGACCGTACGTGTGTGCGTCGCGCTAATGTGCGGGGCCCACATTAGCGCATGGGAAGGCTAAGTGGGGCGCTGCTGCAAAACCAAACAACAGAGCCATAGTACAACAGTGAAGACACCAACCAATGGTGCAGGGGCCAGGGGTTCAAACCCCCATTGCGCTCAACAAAAAAGACCAGCTGAGGCACCAACATTTATGGGCAAAAGTGGTTAGGAGGCATATTAATTTTGGGCGGCAGAAGGCGGCGCACTGTTATTTTTATTACGGCATGAGGCGGCGCACTGTTTAGTGTGGGCGGCAGATGGCGGCGCATTGGTAAGTTTGGGCGGCAGAAGGCGGTGCGCTGATAAATGTGGGCAACAGAAGGCGGCGAGCCGGTGGGCAGAAGACGGCATGCTGATGTGTGAGGGGGCAGGCCAATAGTGGGAGGGAGAAGTGGCGCGCTGATGTGCAAATAACGGGAACGGAGCCATAGCACAATGGTTAAGACACTGACCACTCGTGCAGGGATCATGGGTTTAATTTCCCACAGTGCCCATTGAAGACAACTGGCTGAGGCATTATTTTAGGGGCATTTCCATGTTGTGCAGCATAAGGCGGCGCGCTGTTAATTTAGTGCGCCACAAGATGGCGCGCTGATGGCTACAAGGCTGCGCGCGGATGCAAAAACACAGGAACAGAGCCACAGCACAATGGTTAGGACACTGACCAATGGTGCAGGAGCCAGGGGTTCAACCCCTCACAGTGCCCAGTGAACAAGGCTGGCTGGGGCAGTATGTATCATGGTGAGGAGTGCTGTAGGAGGCCTTCCATATATATTTTATTTCCCACCACTAGTAAACCCGCTCTCACAGTGTGTTAACATACGGATGCCCGTAAGGCACACGTTACAGTGCACTGTCCGCCAAGGCACCCTAGAATGTCCCCTATAGGGCACCATGTATGTTGCGACACAGGATAATGTATAGTGCACCCTATATGGATGGCAACCATAAGGTGGCCTATAGGGCGCCCTATAAAGCACCCTCAGAGGCACCTAATGGGTATAGTAAGCTGCGTGTGGTTTTGCCGGCATAGACATATGTACAGTAAATAAAAATAAAGCTGTGGACAGCCCTATCAAAGGGCACCACTGTGGGTTTGAACCCATGACCTCTGGCTGTACAGGGAGTGATGTAACCATTGGGCTACAGCTCACAGCAAGCCCCTGGCTGGCTGCAGAGAGCCTGCACGTCACCCCACAGACAGTCTGCTGTTGTAGACAGGATAGGGTTAGGTCACCCATACCCATGATGCACTGCACATGCAAATCAGCTGTCCACAGATGCACACAAGATGGGGAATGCACCCCAACAGCTACCCGGCCTGGTAGGGGGAATTGTCCATGTGCACCCACACAGCAGCTCAGCCTGGTAGGGGGTCCTGAGCACACACAACACAGCAGACTGTCTGTGAGGTGACATGCAGGCTCTCTGCAGCCAGCCAGGGGCTTGCATACAGCTACAGAGCTGTAGCCCAATGGTTACGTCACTGCATGTGCAACCAGAGGTCATGGGTTCAAACCCACAGTGGTGTTACACAATTGGGTTGTCCAGAACATCACCCATTTTCTAATGTACATATTTTTATGGAAGAAAAAACACCCTCCGTGTACTGTACCCATAAGGTGCCTCTGAGGGTGCTTAATAGGGCGCCTTATAGGACACCTTATGGTTGCCATCAAAATAGGGTGCACTGTACATTATCCTGTGTCGCAACATATATGGTGCCCTATAGGGGACATTCTAGGGTGCCGTGGCGGATAGTGCACTGTAACATGTGGCCCATGGGCCGCCGTATGTTAACACGCTGTGAGAGTGCGTTTGCTAGTAGTGACAACAAAATAAAATTAAAAAGACTCATACAGCACTCCCCACTATAATACATACTGCCTCAGCCAGCTGTCTTCACTGGGTACTGTGGGGGATTGAGCCCCTGAACCCCACACCATTGGTCAGTGTTTTAACCATTGTGCTGTGTCTCTGTTCCTGTGTGGAGATATCAGCGCGCCACCTTATGCCGTCCAAGCTGCCCATAATTAACACTGCGCCGCCCAATGCCGCCCATAATTAACAGTGCGGCACCAGAAACGGACAAGATCAACAGTGTGCCGCAGAATGACGCACACAATTAACAGTGCGCCGCCCAATGTGGCACAAAATGTACAGTGCGCCGCCTTATGCCCTCCAAAGTTGAATTTGCCTCATAAACCACATTTACCCATCAAAGGTGGTGCCTCAGGCAGCCTTTTTCCTTGCACACAATGGGGGATTGAACCTGTGGACCCTGTACCATTGGTTAGTGTCTTCACCATTGTGCTATGGCTCTGTTCCTCTATGTGCCCAGCAGCGTCCCACTTAGCCTTCCCACGCGCTAATGTGAGCCCCGCACAGGTGCGCGACGCGCACACGTACGGTTGTTTTTTTTCATCTTTTTCTGCCTGACCTGCCCACTCCTTATATGGCACACGCACACTAACGGGGACCCGCACAGCAACGGGGTTTAGTAAACATACCCCTAGGTTTTACTGAATGGAATCAAATGTTGTGACCAAATGGATAACATAAAAACAATGATTTGAACGATCAAATCAAAAAATGATAAAAAGTTTTTCTTGTGAAAGTTTTTCCTATTGATGAAATATCATATAGTGTATTGTCATTGAAAAGATTGAGAAAATTATGGCACTAAGGACCAAAAGTACTGATAAGAACCATCTTGAACATAAATGTAATGAAATGTCATCAGATCAAAATGGTGAATGCAACGATCAAAAAGTAAAATATTGCCAAGAAGCGGACACTAAGACAAACTGAAAGTAAAAAAACGTTATAATTTTACACGATCTGCTATATTTATAAAAATATTTTGCAATCAGATGCTTAAAAAATACAAAAAATACAAGCTGGTGCTTGTTTTAAAAAAACAGAAAGTTTACGCGATTGCAGAGTACGAAGAGAAACAAGCTACTTTTTACAATGACGCTTGGAAAAGTAACAGACTGTACTATGGCTATATAAAACAATAATGATAAAGAACTGTGAACACAACAAAATTGCATAAAACAATAATAAAAAACTGTGAACACAACAAAATTGCATTTACCAATGTTAAAATATCACACTATAGGACCAAATCTATCTAAAAACCTTTCTAATGCGTGAAATGCAAAGTGAACGTGTTTTTTGAAAAATGCAAAATGAACACTTTTTCTTAAAAAATCACCAAATTGAAGTGATAAATACAACAATCAAAAAAAGATTTTTCCACCAGAAAAAGGAACACACGGAGCCACAGCCAGCTTCACAGATAGGTAATGAAATGATTAAAATGTTCAGAAAGCAAAAGGGTTTTACCGTTCAGTGCAGGCTTCAATATTTGCTGCTTTGAAAAGAAATGCTCTGCTAGCGGCTGTTTAAAGATATAGGCGTTTTCCCGCCCTGACGAGGTGAAAGGTCATAAATGCAGAATGCAGAATGCAGAAAGATCAACCTGCTTTAAACCGGCATCTGAAGCCTGATACTTTAGCTACGGCTATGTGGAAGGAGGGGAGGAGAGAAGGGAGAAAGGAGGAAGAGGAACTATGGGAAAAGGGGGGGAGGGGAGGAAGAGGGAAGGGGAGGGGGGAGGAGAAGGGGAGAAAAAGGGAAAAAGGGAAGGGGGAAGGGGGAGGGGGGAGGGGAGAAAAGGAAGGGAAAAAGAAGGGGAGGGGGAAAGGGGAAGGGGGGGAAGAAGGAAAAAGGGGGAAGGGGAAGGGGAAGGGGAAGGGGAAGGGAAGGGGAAGGGAAGGGGAGGGGAGGGAAAAAACTTTAAAAACAGACAAGTCTACCTCTTGATTGAGGCCCAAAGGATGCAAAGTACGAAGTTCATATATGAATCTTTGTTCCAGGCGTAGAAGGAGCTTATCCAAGTTTCCTCCCCGCCAATGAGGCCGAACCACTTTAAGAACCAGAAAATTAAGATCACAGAGTGAATGTTGAGCTCCCACCCAATGTTCTACCAGAGGTTTTTCCATCACTTTCCTACGAGCATTGCTTTTATGTTCAATTATGCGTGTTTTAATACTCTTTTTAGTTTTACCAATATAACATAAATTTCAGGGGCAAAAGATCAGGTAGATCACATTTGTAGTCTCACAGTTAGAGAAATCTTTCAAATATACCTTATGTGCAGACCTGGACTTACAAATTCTTTTCTTGTGACCAATGCATTCTTACAAACACTACATTTCCCGCATTTGAAATATCCAAATGCTTTTGGTATAAAAGGGGGTTTGCTGAGGGCAGATGGTACTAGAATATCTCTTAAAATAGAATTTCTCCTGTATGCCACAAGGAGCTTTGTGTCTTTTAAAAAGGGGAGGGGATCTAGGATGTGCCAAGCTCTTCTTAAAATGCGGGCAATATCCCTAGAATGTTCAGAAAATGTAAGTGTACAGACGATATTATTGTTTTTTTCAGGGGCACGGCCTTGTAAAAGTAACGTCCTATCTGAAGACCGAGCTTGATGTAAAGCTTTTTCAATGCATCTCGAGGGGTAACCACGATCTTTAAATTTCTTGCTCATATCCATCGCATGGGTCTCAAAGTCAGTATCTTTAGTGCAAAGTCTGCGAATCCTTAGAAACTGACTCATGGGCAAATTCTCTTTCAAGGAGCGATTGTGAAAACTACTAAAATGTAGGAGCGAATTCCTATCAGTGGGCTTTCGATAAAGTGTGGTTATAAATCCCTCAGGTGTATTTTTGATCTATCAAGATAGGCTATTTGATCTGAACTGTATGAAAAATCAAACTGTAAATGTGGATCACAAGAATTAAGCCAATTAATAAAATCAATTAATAAAATCTGTGCCTTCCCAAATGAGAAAAACATCATTGATGTAACGTTTCCACATGTTTATTTGTGCTTTGTAAGGATGTGTGGTCAAAAAGACTTTTTCAAAATTGGAAACAAAGGTTGGGAACATCTGCTGCCACTGAGGAGCCCGTCGCAACGCCCCCTATCTGTTGGTAATAAAGATCCTGAAAACAAAATAGTTATGGCATAGTATTAAAGTGGCCAATCGTATAAGGTAACAGGTAGGAGTACTGACTGGTCTGGATCTTGTTATGAGATAACTTTCCATAATATTGAGTGCCGCATCTTGAGGGATATTAGTATATAAGGATTTTATATCCAGAGTAACTAAAAAAATCCCATTGTGAGTTCCTTGGTACGTGTTTAATATTTGAATCATGTGATGAGTCTCTTACGTAAGATGGTGTCAGTTGAACAAAGGGTCGAAGATAAACATCTAAAAATTTTGATATAGGTTCAAAGAGGGACCCAATGGCTGATATTATAGGTCTGCCTGGTGGATTCTCTAAAGAGTTATGTATTTTGGGCAAAACATAAATAGTAGGCATGACCGGACAAGTTACGGTGAGAAATTGACATTCCTTTTGTGTAAGGTAATCGGCCTGTTCACCCACATAGATGAGTGTATCAACTTGATTCTTTAAAGTGGGAGTAGGGTCGTCACGTAATCTTTTATAATAAGTTATATCTTTGACTTGACGTAGAATTTCCTGAATGTAGATATCTCTGTCTTGTATCACAAGTGCCCCTCCTTTATCTGCTGGCTTGATGATAATTTCAAAATTATTTTTAAGATGAGTGAGCATTTTCTTTTCCTCCTGATGGAGGTTGAAAAGGGTGTGCGGTTTCTTTGTATCATACATATTTGTACTTCATGAAATACTACTTTTTGAAAAGTATCAATAATGGCATTGTCTGTTCTAGGAGGCATCCAAGTGGAAGAAGGTCTTTTAATAACAGAAGGATCTCTATGACCCTCTTCATATTCTTTAAAAAAATCTTTAATATAAAGTTTCCTAAAAAACTTAAAAAGTTCTACTTGGGTATTGAACCGATCGTGTCTTGTAGTAGGGACAGAAGATAGAAACCTCAATTCTAAAAAAAGGACTAACGGTGTGAGAACATATTTTGATAAATTAAAAATACCCTCTAATGTTCCCATTGTTGTTGATGGTCCTGACCTCTCCCTCTCCCTCTGCCCCGTGAGTGAAATTCCATCTGATTGTATGAGGAATCCCTCGATGTCTGTGGAGATTCTTCCTTTGGATATTCCTTTTTTTGTTTGGACCCTCCCCCTTTCCATAGACTGTCCATGGAAAAACCCTGTCATTTTTGATGATGTTGTCAGTTTGGGGGGGGGGGCTTGGGAAGAAAATAAAGGGGCAGACGGATCAGGGGGATCTATATGGTTACTGCGACTTCTCTTTCTAATAGGTTCAGGACTACCCGTGGTGGATGAATAATGGGTTCTATTGTTATGCCTTTCTGATTTTGTATCAAACTTACGTTTCCTTGAAACACTTCTTGAGGGATTTGTATCATTGGTCCAGTAATAAACATTGCCCATCCTATAGTCCTCCTCATCCCTCTTGAATTTTTTCAGCTTTCTATCCCTCACAATTTTTTTATATTCTAAAACATTTTTGGCGTAATCACTTTTTGATTTATCAAAATGTCTATCTGTATCTTTTAACATAGACAATTTAGATTCTACGTCTTCTTTAAAAATGTCAGCCTTCCGGCGTGAAGTATTGATTAAAAAGATCATAAGGACCAATGAGCACTTATTTAAAATTTTCACCCAATTGGCCATGAAATCAGAGTCATCTCGGTACATTCTGGGAGCTTTATTGATCCTTAGACCTCTAGGGATGATTTTATGGCGACAGTTTTCTAGGAGAGATGAGGCGTGCATCTCTTCCTTCACTAATTTTTGAGTGGAACGCACAGTCATTTCCCATTCTTCTTCAATTCCACTACACATTTCTTCTTGATTAAAGAAGGGGTCCTCAGGTAACATATCTTGCAAGTCCTTTTCGTTGTAACTGAGGACCTCCTTCCATGGGGAAAACATGGCTCAAAGAGCAATACCAAACCAAAGGGAGCAGCGAATACCTGCACTCTAACACAGGAAACCAAACAAGCAGGTGCAAGAAGGAGACTGGCAATAATCCCAATTCGGATATACCCCTTTTATTAGCCCCAACGTGTTTCAGCTGAAAAGCCTTCTTCAGGGGGTCTTTGGAGGGAACACACCTCAAAAAATATATAATAACAATAAATATCAAACATAAACATAATGACATATTAAAAATCAATTATTTATAAAAACATATAAATGACAATAATTTTAATGAAGTTATTCAAACTGATAAAACATACAAATCCCTTAAACATTTATATTCTAACACATTGTCGTAATCACTTTTTGATTTATCAAAATGTCTGTCTGTATCTTTTAACATAGACAATTTAGATTCTACATCTTCTTTTAAAATGTCAGCCTTCCGGCGTGAAGTATTGATTACATAATGTTTACTTTTTAGGTATATATATTTTTTTAGGTATGTGCTTTCTTACCTTATATAAATTCTAATGGCAATGTCCAGTGTCTATTTTTCCATTGGTCTCCTTTGTTCTAAAAAACTTTTTTGAAAAATCTTTTGATGGTCCTTTCCTACAATTTATGTTATCCTAAGATTTTTATGTTATGCTGTCATGGTTCTCTTATTAAAATATTTATTTATTTATTATTTTATCTTTAGTGGTCATTTTTGTGTACTACGAGACGAAAAAAGGTATCATTTCAGTACTTTTTGTTCATGTCCTCCTCATCCTCTTCTCTTTTCACTGTTTTATTGTTTTCTGATATGTTTCTTAAATAGTCAAATTACATAATCAAATAAATAAAAAAAGCTATGGGGCATGTTTACTAAAGTCCGCAAATTTGCGCGCCGCAAAATAGCGCACGGCAACGCGCCACTGAAACGCGCCACTGAAACGCGCATAAACGCGTTTAAACGCCCCGCACATGTGCGTGTCACCCCCGCACAGGTACGCGGCACACCAATGGGCCCCGTACAAGTGCGGGCCCGCAAATGTCCGATAGAGGCATGGAACGGCTAAAGGAGGGCGTAGGAAGGCTCCGGCGGGGCGGAGGGACGGGGTCAATGGGTGGAGAGTGGGAGGGGAGAGGGTCCCCGCACAGTATCGGGCCCGAATTTGCATGTAAAAACTAAAAGCATTTAAAGGGAAGAGAAACCATTTCCGTCAGCAATGTACAGGAAAACCGGGGAAACCAGCAAAACGTGAGCAGTGTGATACATGTGCACAGCACAAAAGTGCACATAAAAATAGGAAATGACCACAACAGAACTATTAAAAATAGTAATTCAGCTGGGGAACAGTGATAGTGATGGGCAAATACAGAAAACACACCCAACAAAGCTCCAGAAAAAAGAAATGAATTTTAGAAGGGTTTACGGAGCGGAGACTCTTCCAAACAACATTTCCTGTTGTGGAGCTGTCCTGGGAGTGTTTGCTATGGTTGCCCATTAATATCACTGTTGCCCAGCGTGGTGATATTGTTTCCCCCAGTTCCCGTGGTCATTTCCGAGGTTGATGTGCACGTTTGTCACCAGACAGGGTGCATATGCCCACAGTAAAATTGCGTAGAGCAGGGTTTGTGACTCCATCCTGCCAGGCTTACTACCTCCAGGGGCTGCACTGTCTCTGTGGCCATAGTGTGGTGCAGCAGACAAAGTCAGTACCTCTAGGACCAGAGGTTCAAAGCCCAGCTGGGGCACTTGCCAGCCCAGTCCCTATATTTTACCCACCACTAAACACAGATAGCGCAGACACCCCTGTATTGCAGGTGACATAAGCATGGGGAAAACACCCATATTTTACCCAACAACGCACACACACCACAACAATGGGCATTACCCACAGCCACGTACCCCAAATGCAGTCCCGTACTGCCACATTCCAATCAGGTCACCTGCTTTTTATGGGAGGAGCTCATGCCAGCATGTTGGCGGACGAGTACATGTGGTGCAGGGGGCAGTGGCTGCTAGCGACAGAAGACAGAGGCCTAGCTAGCCATGTGCAGGCTGCCACCATCCACTGCAACAGACTGCAACAGACAGGCCCTGCCGGATCCACAGTCATGGACATGCCAGGGAATCCACCCAATCTGTGGCTACACAGTGGTGCAGTGCACGCAGACACTGCATGCAAGAGCAGAAGGTCACAGGCTCAAAGCCCACCTGGGGCAACTGCCAATCTTACCCACATATTTTTCCCCCAAGTAAACAGTGATAGTAAGGGCACACCTTTCCTGGCGAGGACATATGCAATGGCAATACGTCTATCTTTTACCCCACTGAGCAAAGACACCATGAACAGGGCCAGTACCCAGAGCAGAATCACCCAAATGCAGTCCTGGTGGGGCACACACCAGTCAGGTTCCATGATGCCACTCATACAAATGCCTGTGCTGTATATCTATGCACCACACCCATGGTATGTAGATGTAGCTCATGCATATCCATGAGGGACAGCAGGAAAACCAGAACAGTGTAATGCAAACCTGGACTGGAGTTGGGAATCTGTGCCGTAAAGCAGCAGCCATCAAGGGCAGACACACCCACACCCACAGGCCTCATTGGCCAATGTCTCCTGGAGAGGCAGACCATTGGACCCTGCATGCATCTCCCAAAACTAGCACTTGCATTACTTACCAATGTCACCCTACACCTGAGGTATATGGTACACAGCTCTGAGACGTTTGCACATAAAACAGGCAGCTAGATATCCATACGTTACGCACATACTGCTAGTTGACCCCATCCAAACAATCTGTTAGGTGTTTGCGGTGCATGCTCCAGGCCTGGCCTCTGATGGTGTTTACCACCCTGGGGAGTGACCCCCAGCTGTACTGCGTACCATATCCATGCCTTTCCGTGCTCAGGACCGGTTTGGTGGGCAAGGCTAATTACTTCCTCAATAGTAGCACCATGATGGCATAGGTGTGGAAGTGTGTGTCTGGCTATACAGTGGGTGTTGGCTGCAAGCCCCTTCCACAGCCCACACTGCCAGCACTGTTGCCAGTATTGGCCTGCCAATGTGCATAATGTGCAAGGTACCATGGGTATAGCCAGGACAGGGTAGCCTGGCCAGGATGCATCTGCACCGGGCATAGGGCACTGGCAGGGACATTGTAGTGTCCGGCCACACCTACACAGATAGGGTGGCCAAAGCATGTCCTTCTGGGAGATCACACTCACCCTGACTGTGCAGTGACCACAGCATGGCTAGGCACCCCCATAGTGCTATGCAGTAATTCTCTCATGTGATAGATATAGGTTTCTATTTGGGGCCCAGTCACTGATTTATCTGCTTGCTGTGTATGCTGGCAGACCAGTGCTGGGTGCATGTGTCTCCATTGGGAACATGCACTATGGACTAACCAGCAGACTGTTTGTAGCTGGTATGTGTCTTGCTGGAATGGCTTGCAGGGTGCAGTGGCTGTTGGCTTGCTGCAGGGGAATATCTGGTGGTGGGGTGCAGCTTACCTTGTCCTATTTCTGTCTGCTATTGTGTGTGGGGTGGGGGTGGTGTTCATTCCTCAGCAGGACTGGGGTTGATGTTGCCCTCTACTGCCACCTTTGCAGGGAGGTACAGTGTGGATCTCTTGATGGGGGGGGGGGTTCCCAGGGGGTGCTGAGCCTGACTGGGATATCCATGGTGTTTGTACAGAAACTAGCTATCTTACACATTAAAACTGCTTTGAAACTCCCACTTGGCCTCCATCAGCCATGGAAGGTGTTGTGGACCTGGTCCTGGGCGCCTCATTGCACACTCAGGGTGAGCACAGAACCCACACGATGTAACGGTGTGTAGCTACTCTGTGCCAGTAAAACACCTGGTCAGTGCCCCCTACCAGGCCGAGGTGCTGTGTGGGTGCACCCGGTCACTCCCCCCAACAGGGCCGAGGTGCTGTGGGGGTGCATTACCCATCTTGTGTCCATCTGTGGACAGCTAATTTGCATGTGCAGTGCATCATGGGTACGTGTGGCCTAACCCTATCCTGTTTACACCGGCAGACTGTCTGTGAGGTGACGTGCAGGCTATCTGCAGCCAGCCAGGGGCTTGCTTACAGCTATGGAGTTGTAGCCCAATGGTTACATCACTCCTTGTGCAGCCAGAGGTCATGGGTTCAAACCCACAGTGGGGATCTGTGATAGGGGTGTCCACAGCATCTTTTTAATTTACTGTACATATGTTGCTGCCAGCAATAACACCCTGAGCGTACTGTACCCATAAGGTGCCTCTGAGGGCGCTTTATGGGGCGCCGTATACGGCACTTTATGGTTGCCATCCATATAGGGTGCACTATACATTATCCTGTGTCGCAACATACATGCTGCCCTATAGGGGACATTCTAGGGTGCCTTGGCGGACGGTGCACTGTCACATGTGCCTTATGGGCTGCCTTATGTTAACATGCTGTGAGCATGCGTTTTCTAGTTGTTATCACAAAATAAAATTAGTGGGCCTACTACAGCACTCCACAACATAAAACATACTGCCTCTGCTAGTCTTTTTCAATGGGCATTGTGAGGGATTGAACCCCTGGTCCCTGCACCATTGGTCAGTGTCACAACCATTGTGCTGTGGCTCTGTTCCTGTGCTTGAGCAGCAGCGCGCAGCCTTGTAGCCATCGGCGCGCCGTCTTGTGGTGCACAAAATTAGCAGTGTGCCGCCTTCTGCCGCGTAACATTAACAGCGCGCTGCCTTATGCCGCCCAACATGGGCATGCCCCTTAAAATAATGCCTTAGCCAGCTGTCTTCAATGGGCACTGTGGGGAATCGAACCTATGATGCCTGCACAAGTGGTCAGTGTCTTAATCATTGTGCTATGGCTCCATTCCTGCTATTTGTACATCAGCGCACCACTTATCCCTCCCACTATTGGGCTGCCCCCTCACACATCAGCGCGACGCCTTCTGCCCACAGGCTCGCCGCCTTCTGTTGCCCCATTTTATCAGCGCGCCGCCATCTGCCGCCCACAATGAACAGTACGCCGCCTCATGCCGTATAAAAAAAAGAGTGCGCCGCCTTCTGCCGCCCATAATCAATATACCTCCTACACCACTTTTGCTCATAAAAGTTGATGCCTCAGCTGGTCTTTTTCATTGAGCGCAATGGGGGTTTGAACCCCTGGCCCCTGCACCATAGGTCAGTGTCTTCACAGTTGTACTACGGCTCTGTTGTTTGGCTATGCAGCAGCGCCCCACTTAGCCTTTCCACGCGCTAATGTGGGCCCCGCACATTTGCGCGACGCACACACGTACGGTCCGGTTTTTTTCTTTTTTCTGCCTGGCCCGCCCACTCCTTATATGGCACCAGCACACTAACGGGAACCCGCACAGCAACGGTGTTTAGTAAACATGCCCCTATGTCTCTGATATCCTATTTATGCTTTTAACCTTTTTTATTATATTTATGTTATAAAACTGATCTATGTCTTTTATATATTTATCTTATATGTCTAAAAGCACTTTTTATGTTTTATCAGTTTGAATAACGTCATTAAAATTATTGTCATTTATATGTTTTTATAAATAATTGATTTTTAATATGTCATTATGTTTATGTTTGATATTTATTGTTATTATATATTTTTTGAGGTGTGTTCCCTACAAAGACCCCCTGAAGAAGGCTTTTCAGCCGAAATGCATTGGGGCTAATAAAAGGGATTTACCCAAATTGGATTATCGCCAGTCTCCTTCTTGCACCTGCTTGTTTGGTTTCCTGTGTTAGAGTGCAGGTATTCGCTGCTCCCTTTGGTTTAACAAAGTCATGGTTCTAGCAGTGGCGCTAGTATACAACTTCGAAGATGCATTTGCGTCAATTGACTCAATTTGGGGCTTCTAGTGTTAAAGTATCCCTCTGGTGCTGAACAAGTCACTGGGCCAGATATACTGAGGAATATGTCGGTACACACAAAATGGGAAGAACATCTTTAGCACATCTGGCTGAGCCCACTGCGAAAACTAGACCTGCCAGGTGGCTAAGTCAGACTTGTCAACTCAATTTACTGCTTAAAATAACCAAATGAGGTTTTTTTGCACCCTTGGTTACTGCAGAGTAAACAGAATACAAAGCTCTGCATGTGCTCTTACTATAGCTGAATGTATCAACCAACAGAACAATCATTGTCTAGTGATATTAGATTTATCATCTACAAAAAATGACAGCTGAACATTTGTATCTGTTCTCAGGCTAGAGATAACCAATACGAGAATTAGAATAAGCAGTGTGGAGGCAGAAATCACAGAGAAACTATAGGCACCCAAACCAAAGGTCTTATTTTGACCCAAGAACCTACCATTTAGAGAACATTTTATCAGTTTTATCAGTAAAGTGCCAACAGTAACACTAATACATACTGTTAGCACACTGAAGTACTTATTGCTCTTTATCTAAACTACTTTCTAAAGGATGAACAGAAATTAACCAGGAATAACATATGGCATTTATTGGCTTCAAATTATGCGCCTCTAGTGTGTTTAGATCTACTAGGAAGATAATAAGCAGTTGCAACAGGTAGCCTAACATTATTATCACAAGAAGTTGTTTTCTGCCTTTGGGTGATCACCTCTCTCTCTCTCTCTCTCTCTGCCTTGATTTGTAAATTTATTGTTTCAGGGTTCAACCAATTTATATTTTTTTGGTTAGTCATTTCATTAGGTTTTGTTGTATTTTCTTGCATATATTTATAGTTCATTCGTTCATTTCATTTGGAATGAGCCTGTTAGGAATATGACTCAGGAACCATGTGTTCTAACTTTGTAATCCATCATAGCTCCAGCTTCCAAATCAGCAACACTGCAAGTTAGGAATCACACTTACCAGGGGAAGGGGGGACATATTAAGACTCATACCTCTCAAGTTTATTCAATTACAGAAGAAAATAGTACAACGAGAAGGCCGCGGGGCCACGTACCGGCAGGCCGCGGTTAACTAGGTGGGCGGCGTGGTGCGTGGCCCGGCCCGGATTCGGAAGGGGCAGGGGAGGGGCAAAAAGGAAGCGGCAAAAAGCATTATTTGAATTCATTGGCTCCCGCAGGGAGTGAGGGGCGCAGGAGCCAATGGATGTAGGAGGAGAGGGTGGGGGGACCGGTGCAGGCGGGAGCACGCCAGCAGGACACCAGTTCGACGAGGCGGAGGATGAGGACTGGTGTCCCCTCCCTCCCACCCTTAGGATGGGCAGATGCGGAGAAGGGGGGTTGCAGCTGGAGGGGGGCGGGATCCCGGAGGTGTCCAGGGTCTGGAGAATTGGCAACACGCAGGGCGGGGGTGGGGTACCCCCGATCCGGAGAACCCCTCGGGGCTTTTGCTAATAATATGGCAAAGCCGGAGGAGGGGGTTGTAGTTGCCGGGGGATGGTTCCGGCGGAAGTGGGAGGGAACTCACTTTGTTACTCACATGGCTGGTGAGGGTACGCCCCACTGCCGGAACCGGTATGTCAGGAGTTGGTTGTTGTTAGATGGTTTGATAATGTTTATGGTTAATAAAGCTGCGACCAGTTGAATGCCAATAATTGTGGTTGTTTGGTTATTTTGGGGGGGAAGGGGGGGTGGCAGAAGAGGGCAGGGCCGGGTTGGAGTGCCATGTCCACCTTACCTGGTTACTGTAATAGCATTCAGCAATTGTCAAAACTACAGTTTGTGTAAGCACAATAAGAGATCTGTAGAAATGTATTTGTGAGCATAGACAGCAGCCTTTCCCAGGGCGGAATGTGCATCCTAAATAACTGAAGCAGTTTCAGTAAAGTTCTTCATATTAAAAGATAGAACGTGTAAATGACAACACATAAAAAATGAAACCTGAGAAGCAGCCGACATGTTTCCTTCATCTGGACTTTTACTACCTTAATTTCTTTAGTTTGTAAAAGGGGGTGCTTGTTATGAAGGTACCATCATCTTGGCAAGTATGTAAATTAACTGTCTTGCAAAGGATTATGGTTATTGAAGTCCATTCATACAAGACTTGCCTTTTAAATAAATGAAGAAACCTTGTAGTTGGTCGAGTGTAAGGCAAAATTAGAATTTATTTATGGGGTGAATATCCCACACACAGATATACTTGGTAACACATCCAGGATAACTTCTCCAGGGTTTATGCAATATAAACAAAGGCAACTGAAAAGCT
Source organism: Ichthyophis bannanicus (assembly GCA_033557465.1). Taxonomy (NCBI): domain Eukaryota; kingdom Metazoa; phylum Chordata; class Amphibia; order Gymnophiona; family Ichthyophiidae; genus Ichthyophis; species Ichthyophis bannanicus. The sequence continues at coordinate 939,093,989 of CM066034.1, forward strand.
TATTTAAATTAGTATCAGAGTCCTTTATAGAACAGAAAGGCTTTCTTACAGCCACTGCTAATCAACTCCTTAGCAGTGCTTAGGTGAAACAAAACCAAAAAGGAAAACTTTTTTACAAAACATAGCTCTCTTTCTCCACACAGACAGAACTTATAAATCCCACGTGTGCACGGCTTGTGCTGTGCTCTGCACTACCAACAGGTGCCAATTAGCTGCAATCAATAGCTTGTTTTCAGCACACGTGCAAACTTTCCCAAAAGCTTTTTCTTTCAACAAAACTTTATGGGAAGCCAGTATTTAGAATGTTTCCTTTTGATGTTTACTCTTATTTTTAGGATTTTCCTAAAACAACAACCTACTCAAAGAACAGTCCACATAAACATTCTCTTCATCAGATATTAAACCTTGCTCCTAATATTCCATAGATTCATTTTCACTGTCTGGCTCAGAGGGTTTTATGAACTGACCTCTATACGGAGAGAAACTGTTTCCCTGCTGTTTGCATTGCTCAAAGCTAGAGAAACGTTCACAGTTTATACCTGAATCCAGGCAAGCATCAGCCTCCTTCTTCTGGTACTCTGGCCAGTATGCAATAGAGCTTCTGTGTCCTGTCCTCCAGTTGGTATCTCTGGACCTCAGGATCTTTTCTCCAGACGTCCTCCAAGAGGTATTTGGGCTCCTTTCTTCCTTAGCTGCAGCAAACCTCTTCCTAGGTGCTGCTTGAGGGTCCCTGGCTATGGATCTACAGACCTCTGGCTTTCTCCAGTCCTCTGAAGATTGTTTCCCCCAGGAATCTCTCCAGGCATACATACTTCCCTGAGCTCCTCTCTTGGACTGTCTGCTTCCTTGTCCTTGTTCCTTTAGGTTCTGGTTGTTCCTTCTGCTTCTGTTCCTCCTGGTCTCCTTCTGGTTCTCTGCCCCCTTCTTCCTTCCTGAAGATTCCCCTCTAGTTTTAAAGGGCTTAGATTGCAACTCCTCCCTTGCATTCTTCAGGTGTTGTGGATTAAGCACTCTCCTAGAGGCTGTTTGATTAGGGATGACATAATGCTTTCTCTGATTAGACTCATGCTTTTCCACTCTAGCTCCCCTAGGGACTTTCTGCATACTGGTGCATTCTGGAAGATGTAGTCTTTTAGGGAAACAAGCTGTCTTATTTCTATAACCTACCAGCACAGGTCCCTTAATCAGAGTAAATTCTCCTCTTTTGTCATTACTCCCTGAGCCTTGATAAGCTTCCTTATCACAAGTTGCAGCACATTCTGGGTCAAAATGTGTAATGCAAGACAGGGGGACCAATGACGAGGTTCTTCTGGCTACTTACTGCTTGCTTATTTATTTATTTATTTATTTATTATTTGGTTCATGCCTTTCCAAGGTTAGTTCAAGGTGAGTTACATTCACGTACATAGGTGTTTCCCTGTACCCAAAGGACTTACAATCTACGATTGTACCTGAGGCAATGGAGGGTTAAGTGACTTGCTTAAGGCCACAAGGAGTGTTATTGTTGTTGTTAAATGCCATTGAGTCAGTGTCGACTCATGGTGACCCTCTGGATAGTTGTCCTAAATTGTGTTCGATCTTCAGTCAAACGGCTCATTTTTGACAGACTGGTATCCGTAGCTGCTGTTACTGTATTGATCCATCTCATTGCTGGCCTTCCTCTTCTGCATTGACCTTCTATCTTAATTAATCAAAATACAGAGTATCTGAAAGAATGTGTTTAATTACAGCAACCCAATCTACCTAAATGCTTTATGCCAAGTAAGCAGAGAAGATGATGTTCCTGATCCTATGAAACCACAGAGGTGCCCAGGCCCGTTGGAAGATGGAATCTATGTGGTCTGCAGAGGGAGGCGGTAAATGGAATTCATGGGGAAGGAGGGAGGGTGAGCAGTACAGTACCTCAGGGAACAGATGTGAGACCAGTTCTGTTCAGTATCTTTGTGAGAGATATTGCAGATGACATAAATATCTGCAGCAGAGAGGACACCAATGAGGGAGCAGGTAACATAAAAAAATGATCTACAAAAACTGAAAGAATGGTCAAAGGCTTGGTGGTTAAGTTTTAATGCAAAGAAGTATAGAATGATGCATCTGAGGTGCCAAAATCCATAGGAGCTCAATGTTATGGGTATGGAAAAGGCTGATGTGCACATACCAGGAAAGAGACCTTGAGACTGCAAGGAAACAAAACAATATGACAAGGTGGTAGCCAAAGTCAGATGGCTGGTAGGCTGCATAGGGAAAGGCAGGGAGCCCATAGGAGTGAAGGAGTAGCCTAGTGATTAGAGCAGTGGCCCGACCAAAAGACCAGCCTTTCATTCCCACTGGTACACCTTAGGCAAGTCATTTTACTCTCCATTGCCTTTCAAATAAGAAAGGCCTGGCGATCTACTTCCTGTTATACCTTGCCAAAAAAAACAGGGGCTGCTGGGCTGCCAGGAGTCAGCATTGACTCAACAGCACACAATGCCCCTGTCCCAGTGGTTGGTGAGACTTCGTGTGGAATACTGTGCTCACTTCTGGAGGTCATATCTCAGTAAGGATATAAAGAGGGCAAAAGTAGCCCATAGGAAAGTAACCAAAATGGCGCAGGTGAGACCTGAGGAGCAGGAGAGATATGATACAGACATTTAAATACTTGGAAGAAATTAACGTATAAATCAACCCTTTCCAAAGTGCAGGAAGCTATAGAAATAAGGGACATGATATGAACCTGCATAAAGGACAGGGGGTGGGAAAGGGAATAGATTCAAGAGCAACATTAGGATTTTTTTTTTCCTAGGGAAAGGGTGGTGGTTATTGGAGTGCTTCCCTTGAGGAAGTGTGTAAACAAAAATGGTGACTGGAATTCAGAAAGGTGAATGGGATAAACACAGAGGCAACCTAAATAACAACACGATGGAAATCAAGGATTGACTGCTTCAGTTCCAAACACTTTGAAGAAGACATGGGGAAAAGGAGTTGCCTGCCCAGACTGGCAGCTGCAACTATAAACACCTCCTTACTGGGTAAATTAAATAGGCCATTTTGGTCTTTATCTGCTCGGATCTCCTATATTTTTATCATCTTGGGACCATTCATAGAATGGTTAATAAGAAGGTACACAGCCTGCAAAAAATCCAGTTTTCTCCATCATCAGTAAGTTAGTTTTCTAATACAAAAGAACAGCTTCCTAAATTCAAAGCTCAGAACTATCTAATCCAAAGCTTCCCAAATCTGTCCTAGGAATCCCACAGACAGTCAGGTTTTCAGGATATCCATAATGAATAAGCAGGATATATTTGCATGCATTGGAGACCTAGCATATGCAAATATATTTCCTGCATATTCATTGTGGAGATCCTGAAAACCCAACTGGCAGTAAGGTCCCCAGGACAGATTTTTTATAAGTTGCCCTAAACTATTTTTGCCTTAGACCGATTTTGAGGCTCAGATAAGACAGCAATGTATGTTTTGTCAGTTTTGTTTATATTTATGCTTTATAAGTCAGTATGGACTCCTACTTAGACCACCATTTCAGACCCCAAAACCAGATTTTTTTCAGCCCAGCCTAGAAGCTGCTAGGTCAGGTCTTCTGCTCCCTGAGTCAACTGGGGTTGAAGATACTGCAGAGGCATTGGGGAGGGAGGGGTAGTGTTCCCTATAAGCTGTGTGTGTGTGTACACACACACAGGTCATGAACCCTGCACACATTGCAAAAACATAGAATGCACAAACAAATATAATACTAAGACAAACTGTAATCAATTATTATACAACAATACAGAGAAACCGAACTATTCATATCTGCCTGATGTTAGCAGCTGAGCCCGATTCCTTAGCTTAAATTGGTGCTCTGCTTATTTTGCTGTTTGGGTCTCATCCATAGGATGGTACTAAGATAGTAACCATGATTGTTAAAATTTAATAATGACAGAGTCATCAGGAAAGTTCCCATTAAGTTGCACAGGAATGCTGCTGCACACAATTTTTTAAGTGCAGAGCCCAGCTTTCATCACTGCCAACGTCTGCCCTACAGCTCACCACTCTCTCTCCAACTTCCATCCAGCTTCTTACACAACTTCTGTCCTGAAGGTCACCACACTCCCTGCCCTGCCTCTTCCATCTGGAGGGGAATGGGGGGGGGGGGTGATGCTCACGTCAGGTCTATAAAATTGTATTACTATTAAAATAATAATAAATGTTTAATCATTTCCTTATAGTGTTACCTTTTTATGGTTTTGATTATGATTTGTAATCAGTATCTTGTGACATGGATTGGCCACGATCGGAAATAGGATACTGGGCTCGATAGCCCTTTGGTCTGACCCAGTATGGCATATCTTATGTTCTTATGTTCCATTGCACACAGTTGCTCGCAAATTTGGTCAGTGGAGTTTTTTTCCACATGGGCTGAAAATCTTGCACAGAAGCCATCAATCCTTAGAGGGAACATGAGGGGGGAGGGGAGCCTGGGGTCAGTGTGAAATGATGATGCCCATTGAAAAAGATTAAGATAGGCACATTGGAAGGGATATAAGATAATGTGAAGCCACTGGTAGTTGTAAATGAAGGCCACCAGATCCCAGCTTCAGTTCTACTTTGAGGCAGATGCCCAAGGGAAGAGGGGGAAATGGCACCTCAATACAGCCCAGTAAATCATTTAAATGCCCTAAATTGGGATATTTAACAGCACTTACACTGTTAGTGCTCTTGGATATCCCCTTCAAAGTCCATTACACATCCTGATGCTCTGGGGTTAGCATCGGGGTGTGTTGGGGGCATTCTGGGGTGGAGAAGAGGTAGAGACTACCGCTAACCAGGTAGAGGCGATATTGCACTGCTACTCGGTTAATGGTCTGCAGCTAAAGCTAGGCCAGCTTTTGGCTCGCCTAGTTTTAGCCACGGATGCTAACCGGGGTAGCGGTGCAATACTGCTGCTACCCGGTTAGCCTCCGCGGCTCCGGGGCATGTGTGGCGATGGCAGATATTCAATGCCATCGCTGTGGCATTGAATAGCCGGTGTTAAGGGTTGGCAGGCAGGGCTATGTGCCATAGTGGTGCATAACCTGCCCAATACAATATCGAGCCTGAGATGTCTAATTTCAGAGGATGGTATAGTGCATTAAAAATATATTTTAGTGCTGCTGACAACATGCTAATCAGGAACTTAGAAATAACAAACCCAGAAATATATGAAATAATATTGATCTTAAGACACCTGCTTCACAATTAGACATGAAGCAAAAAAAAAAGTGTATTTTCTTACAGGCTAATGATCATTGTTAAAATTAAGATATAAAGCTTTGGAATCAGCCACTGTAATAAAATCACCGCCTAGAGTTTAACTTTGTAGTGGAAAGAGCAGCCTTCAGGAAATTTGAATAGTTATGCTGAAGCCACAAACAAAGAGGAATAAGAAAATTTTGAGGAATCTCTTGACATTTAAGATAGACTTCAAAACATGTATGACACCAGTTCGGTTTAAGCTTTGATACCAAGGTTATTAGTCCTGACAAAAATGCATCTATCAAACACGCTTCAGAAATCATTACAGATGATTTTTCCAACAGAAGACTTTAAAAAAAAAGTATAGGTGAACATTAACCTATGAGGGAATCGTTCTCTGCCTGGTGACCTATTGAGAAACAAGAATATCAGACACAAGGTCAATTTAGCTTCCTTTTGTTCATGTTTTACAGTTAATTGAATGGGGCACCTGACTGAAGTTTTAACATCCACACCATGCAAACTAGGCCTTTATAAGAAACTGGTCCAATTCCCCCCAAATACACCCAAACATGCACATTGTGTGTTGTTCATATCGCTACACACAGAAAAATAAAACTAGGTAGTGGTGCCAAGTATCTCACAGTTGATCACAAGATACACACATCATAATTATTAAGTGTCACTTGGAAAAATCGTTGAGAATGTATTAGAAGGTAAAGCTGTACATCATGTATTATCCTTTTCGGTTTGTTTTTTAAGGAACAGAAAACATGAAGAAAAACTCCTTTGCAAATACCGAAGGTATGAAGGGCGCCTGAAGAGCAGCTGTACCTCTTATCTTCCCTGTGGCTCTTAATAGCTTAAACGCACACAGGGATATGAAAATACCTTTCTGTGGTACCCCCGACGTAGAAAACGTGAAATAATCATTTTATCCATTCTGGAGCCTCTGTTCAGCTTTGCTGGTCATAAAGAAGAGTCAGAATGCTATTTTTGTAGAAAAGAAAGGAAAGGGGGATTTTAAAATAAAAGGGCCTGTGCGCTGCGGGGCTAATGCCGGTAACCAGCCTGTGGACAACATGAACCAAACAATATGAATCTGACGGCTCCAGACCCGGTGACCTCCAAATCACAGCCTGCAGAATGTGCATGACGGGTGCCATTAGCGGCAATGCCCAGTAAGTGCACCCTTGCGCTAACTTTTGGGGGCATGCCTGGCATGTTCCCTGCAGTCAGCACAAAATCGCAAATGCTAACTTAACGCAGGTGCGCCTGACACCCACAGAGGTGAGGTTAGGAGCACTCAAGCTGACTGCCACATTTCCACTGAGTCTACGACAACTGTCCTCATGCTAGTGGCAATGTGCTCTCCACACCCTTATACTAGCCCGCCTCGCATGCCCCCCCCCCCCCACCCCCTAACGCTCCCGGCCGCTAGATGCCACGCTTTACCCCCATGTTGGCAGGTGGCTCTTTTGCATTTACAGCTGTTGCTGTACAGTCTTGCTGCCCTGACCCTACACTTTACAGGGAGGGCAGGCAGGTCCCCGTCCATCGGTGTAGTTTGCCTTCCTATCTTGGGGGGCAAAGGGTACGGAAGTCATTCTGACAGTGGGAACAGAGGTACCAATCAGTACTAGTGCCTGCAATATTTGCCCCCCCCCCCTTAAACTACGCCTATGGTCCCCTCCCTGGCTGCACTCGCCCCTGGTGCGGAACAGCCCCCCCCCCCCCCCTCATGCCAAAACGCATCTATGAACGCGCACGTTGGAAATCGTTCCAGACTGTACCATCAGGAAAAGACTTAAAAAAAACAGAGGCGAACATCTGAGCTAAGGGAGAGCCGGCACTGGCACCCGGACTGCACCATAGACTATTCCTCTGCTTGAAGACAGAGAAACAAGAATATCGGGCACACGGCTAGTTTACTTTCTCTTTGTTGATGTTTTACAGTTGACTAAGGACACGGTGTTTAACATCCACAATATAAAACCTGGGTCTTTTAACATGCAACACCCAAGAGACCCAAACTCCTTCCCCTACCTATCTGCATGGCCCTAACGAAGAAGGAAGCAATGACTGCAAAAGTCCTAAAGGCCCCCTTTACTTCACTTCTTAACTTTCGTACGGCCAGTGCCGACCCCCACCCCGCCCCATCTCCTCGTCTACATCTTTGCTTAAAGGAGCATTTCGTCCAGGTGCTGCACACGTTCAGAAAAAAATATATGTATCTATCCGTATAATTTGTACGGAATCGGAACAGAGGGACGTTTCGGTTAACTCTAGTTAATGGAGAGCTAAAGCATGAGATCCTCAGGGGGCGCTTCTGATACAACTCCAAATAACCTCTCATTCATCATTTCGCCAACAGGGAGATTGATTGAAGAGGTCTTTGGATGTGTCCCTTATGTTTCCTTTTGAATCTGCAGAGGAACGATCGTCCTCCTCACTTTCTGTTCAAACTAACTGAATTCAGCAGTTCAAAGGCCTGATAGCTTATTACAACAAATATTTTGGGATGGACACCGGGGAGCCCTCCTCCAGGGCATAAACAAAATCTGAAATCACCTGCAAAGAAATCGAAGTACTTTACGTATGTCATCAATAAACTGTTTCCTGAACAGGTAGCAATAATCATAAATTCAGACAAGCGACCTCCCTTGGCCCACCGCCCTGCGCTAGCACACACTCGCATACGGTCTTTCGCTGCAATTATGAAACGCTGTCGTTTTGGTTTTTATTATTATAATCGGGAATGCCGATAAGAAGAGCCGGTGTCAGAGCCGGACAAATTGAGAAGCGAGATTTACCGGGTTGCTGTTTTGCAAGATCGGGAGCATAGCTGGCTTGCAAATGAAAACTTTGATTAAAAAGTCAAAGTCAGCCGAAGAAGGCAACTGAATACTTCCTCTGGTGGTGGTTAAAAATTATCTCTTTGCACCTGGCAACTTGCTAAGGCACTTGGGGGTTTCAGCTGTGAGCAAAAAAAAAAAAAACCCAAAAAAAACAACAAACTGTGAGCAAGCCAGAATCCATGTGCATTTCACGTAAGTAGAATAAAAGGTGCTGGAATACCGCATGCGCGTCTATGTTGTCAAACCTGCCGCAAGCACCCCATCGTCTCTGCTTGCGTAAACCATCCACACTCTGTTTACTTCACTGCCAGAAGAAAGTGACCCAGCGGACAAAAAGAGTTGTACACTCACCCAGCAGAAGGTAGCTACCTCCGCTTAATCATCCACATGACAAATTTCAGAACCGAAGAACACGACTACAAAGTTTCCAGACGTTATACTTATTTGTCCACTTTTATGTAGACTGGTCAGTTAAGTGAGTAACTTTAAAGTAACTTTACCACAAGGATCTTACGCATGTTAGCCCTGTGAAAGAGCAGACTCATGCTTTCCAAACCACTCTGGACCATCTTCAAAAAAACAAAACACGAATTCATTTACGGGACTATAGTACGTACCACAGAGCAGTCACTTAAAAAAAAAAAGCTCCTTAGGAGAGAATGAGGCATCTGAAAAATATTTAGAGCTTGCACGGTCACTTTCACATTTGCTTCAGCTCGCTGGAAAAGACTGTGTGACTTTTACTTTTAGCTGCCGTAAAGAGCAATTCTTGATGCCCTTGACCAAATATGCTAGTTCACAATTTATTCTTTTGAGTCTAATTGGTCTCACTATACCTCGCTCGGTCCGATATCTCTTGGCAGCAAACCAATCCTTTGGTACCTTTAAGATTCTGCAAACTCGAGAACACGCTCGCTTTCGTGTACAGTTATGCGCATCCCCGTGACACTTTAGGTTTCCTATTTCATGTTATGTAATTGTCTTTACTACGACTGCTCAAAGTTGGGAACTTTCTTTTGGGGTTACGCTGTTTAGTTTATATAGATACAGCGATATGTTCCCCTCTCGTGCCTTTTCATCTGTGATTCCTACAGCACTTTTCCTATCTTGCCTTAGCAAAGGTTCCTATAGCATCCACTTACCACTGCCAGGTAACCAGGATTTCCACAACAAAGTCCAACGTGCATTGTCCTTTCCCAGCCAAATGCTGGCTGGCTCTAGATAGAATGACAAGTGGCCGGGGACTGTTGAATAATAACAGCAACTTTTGTTCACAGCACTTGAGCACATGAGAGAAACTATCCTCTTAAAAAAAAATCTCTATATATAATTCCTGCCAGAGACTGAGATTAAAAAAAACGTGAAGGCAAGGTCGTTTGGGGATCGCTCTCCTTTTTCGGAAATCGGTTTAGCAAATGTCAGCCTCCCTCTTCTCAATTTCTCCTCTGCAATAGTTGTCCGTGGTGAGGGGGGATCTGCACGTTTTCGTGGGGAGGAGGATGTCACTCTTGGTAGGCTGCCGCTGTGTGTATTCGTTTGGAGTTGGGGGCTAGGGAGACTGGCTGCTTTCTGTCCGCCGTGGTGTTTGACTTGGGAGGGAGGGGGCGATTTGTCCGTCTGTTCTCGGCGGATCTCTACGAGCTCAGTAGCCGCTGCCCGCGCTCCCCCTTTGAGCTCTGCGCCTGTAGGAGTGAGAGGGGAGGGAGGCGGCCGGGCAGTGCGGGGGGAGGGGACAGGCCACGCCGGCACCCAGGGGTAGCCAGTCCCTCCGTGCTAGAGACTGGCGGAAGCGGCTCGGTAACACCGACAGTCCTGCCAGGTTTTGCCCTCTGAGTGTGGGGGCGGGCGGGGGACGGGACTCTTCATGACTAAGAGCCTCCAGCTTGAGAGAGAGAGACTGAGAGCGGCAGCACTCCCGCCGTCTGCTCTTCAGTCCTGACTCCTGACCCATAGTCAGTCATCACCCCACGCTTCCAAAAGTGGGAAAGTGAGAACTCCAGAAGCGCGACTCCTAGGCAGAAACCCGTGAGGGGACCCAGAAGCCCACCTGCAGGCTGCTGCTTGGGGCAGACTCTGATCCCCCTCCCCTGCCGTAGCATGGGGGGGGGGGGGGCTAGGGCAGTCGCCCTGTTTTCCATCCTCTAACGCTAGCCCTGGCGACACCGTCGGCTACTCCCCCCTCTCCCCCACCTACACATATATATTCACTCTGTATGAAACCTGTATATGTGTGAGACGCTCCCAGCCCGGCAAGCTATTTGCAATTTAGCACTTAAATCTGAGGAAATGTTTCATTTGACAACGGAAACAACCGACCCTGGGTAAGTCAGCTGTAAGTCGCCTCTGGGCGAACCTGCACAAGTACAGCACTAGACAGACCCTTGTGCTTTATACACCTATGTCTCTGAAAGAGAAGCAGAAGATGCGCAGAGGGAGGGAGCGTCGGGCAAAGGCAGGGTGCACGTTCCGGTGAAACAAATCCTCGTGTGGGAAGGCTGCAGCCTCCTTTGCCCGCTTCTTTCAGCGCGGGAGTGAATGGGGCCGGGAAGTGGCGGGAGACGGCCTTGGCCCCGCCTGCCCGCCAGAGCCCGCTCTCCAGGCTTCACACAGGCTCGCGCCAAGCTCTTGAAACCCCAGTCCTGTCGCAGGGCTTGTGAAAGGCTGACAATGGGGCCAACCCAGCGAAACGTGCAGGAACTGAGAAGAAGCAACGGCGAGCAAAACAAATCTCCTCCAATAAACCCGGTGCCCCCCTCCCCGAGCTGCCAGAAGAGAGTGTGTAGTTCGCATCCCTGCAGTGGGAACTGTAGCTAACTAAACTAATGGGTAATTTCTGCAGTGCTTGGATGCTGTTCCTGCTTACATGAGAACCTAAGATATTGCATACTGTGTCAGCCCGAAGGTCCATCAAGCTCACTATCCTGTTTCCAACAGTGGCCAATCCAGGTCACAAGTACCTATCGGCAGGGGCGGCCCAAGGGGGGTGCGGGGCCATGTGCGGAGACTCGGTGCGGGGCCTCATTTGCATAAGGGGCCTCATTTGCATAAATATTTGCATAATGTTACCATACACTAACTTTTAGTATACATGCCTCTTCATGAGTGTATGGATTAAAAAGACAAAGATTTCTACATTACTATAATCCCAGTGCCAACCGCCAGGCACATTAGGAACTACTAAACATTGCCCATCTAGAACCATAGCAAAACCCACCGTATCCCAACAGCACTACCAGGACTCAAATAGCACCATACCATACCTATCAAAAGGCAACTCTGCAAATATTAAACCAATAAATTTCAGATAATAACAATACATGACCTACTGGGGAAAGAGAACAAGTGACAATGTCAAATAGGAATTACATAAACAGAATACCTCATCTCAGTTACACATGCAGAACATAGACTATCACCAAACAAGGAATCACAATTTAAAAACAGGAAGACAATAATTAAACTGGGAACCCTAAAAGCCAAATTGGAATGTCAACAACAACAATGTAGAAATAAAAACTATAAATTAATTTCCTCTTGTACTAAACAAAGCACAGACATTAATGATGCACATTTCCCAGAGCTGACATATTCCAGTTAATAAATTCAAAATAAAGAGATATCTTTGTACCTTTTTGTGCTTTTTTTTTTTCAGTTGCATATTGTTCCAGCCACTTTCTTCTGGTTTATTTGTGTCTTCTGCTATCTCTCCATCGTCTGCTGTCCATTTGTCCTTTCTTCTCTTCTAGTTTTTTTTCTATTCTCTCTCTTAATCTGCTTTAACATAATAATCTTTCTCCTTTTGCTATTTCCTAATTCATATTTAATCCTCTCAAATATTACCCCTCAATCCTCTATCACCAATTACTCTCCAAATTCCCGGCCAATTGTTGATTTTTTCTTCCCTCCCACACAAAATTTTTTCCCCCTCTCCATTTCATTCTCCCAGCCCCATCCCCTTCTAATCTCCCCAACATCAGCTCCCCTTTTTAGTTCCAGCCCCCACCCAGTATCCGCTCCCTTCTAGTCCCCACATCAGCCCATTTCCAGTCCTAGCTCCCCCATCCATTTCCAGTCCTATCCGAGTCCCCTTCATCAGCTCATTTCCAATACCAGCCTCCCATCAGCCATTTCATTTCTAGTCCTTTCCTCCTAGCCCATCAGCCCATGTTAAATCCTAGCTCCCCTCCACTCAGCCCATTTCTAAACCAAGCCCCCCATGAGGCCTACTTCCAGTTCTAGCCCCTCCATGAGTCCATTTCAATCCAAGCCCCCACCACAGCCCATTTCCAATCTTAGCTCCCCCCCCAAACCCCAATTCTCAGTTCTATCCTAGCCATCCATCAGCCCAGTTCCTGTCCTAGCTCCCTCCCCTAAGAGCCCATTCCAAAGCCCCCCCCCCTTCCCATCAGCTATTTGCAGTTCAAGCCCCCTTCCACTCAGCCCATTTCCATTCCAAGTCCCCCTCCCTCCCCCATCAGCTATTTGCAGTTCAAGCCCCCCACTTCCCCCTCAGCCCATTTCCATTCCAAGCCCCGTCCCCATCAGCTATTTGCAGTTCAAGCCCCCCCACTTTCCCCTCAGCCCATTTCCATTCCAAGCCCCATCCCCAACAGCTATTTGCAGTTCAAGCCCCCTTCCACTCCCCCATTTCCAGTCCTAGCAAACCCCCCCAACCCATTACCAGTCCTAGCCCCCCCATAGCCCACCCAGTCCTAATCCCACCAGCCCATTTCCAGTCCTAATCCCCCATCACCCCAATTTTTCAGTTAAGCCCCCCCATAGCCCATTACCAGTCCTAAACCTCCCCATCAGCCCACTCCCAGTCCTAATCCCCCCATCACTCAATTTTTAGTTTAAGCCCTCCCATAGCCCATTACCAGTCCTAACCCCCCATCAACCCACTTCCAGTCCTAATCCCACCAGCCCATTTCCAGTCCTAATCCCCATCACACAATTTTAGTTTAAGCCACCCCCAGCGCCCATCACCCACTCCTAACCCTCCCCAGCGCCCATCACAACTCATAACCCCCCCAGCGCCCATCACCACTCATAACCCCCCCAGCCAGCCCAGTGCTCATCACCACTCCTAACCCCCCCAACCAGCCCAGTGTCCATCACCACTCCTAACCCCCCCCCAGCCAGCCAGCCCATCCCATCTCTACTCATTACACCACCCCCCCCCCCGCCCAGCCCAGCCCATCACCAATCCTAACCCCCCCCAGCCCAGCCCAGCCCAGCCCATCACTACTCCTAACCCCCCCCCCCCCCGCCCAGCCCATCACTACTCCTAAACACAACCCCCCCCAGCCCAGCCCAGCAGCACTTCTAACCCCCAGCCCAGCACACTCCTAACGCCCAGCCCAGCCCAGCCCAGGGAAATGTTTTAAAAAAGAAAAACCTGTCTCCTGCCGCTGTCGGGGCCGCCGCGGCAGTATCGAGGGTGCCGCGGGGCCCCCCGGTACCCGGCACAGCCTGTCCACCCAGTAGCAGCACTCACGTTGGTACTGAAGTCAGAAGTGCCGGCGTGCAGAGCGCGAGGGAAGTGTTTTTACCACGCTGCTCTGTTAAGCCCGCGGGGGCTGATGGGAAGTTCCCATCAGCCCCCGCGGGCCTAACAGAGTCGCGAAAGGGAAACTCTTCCCTTCGCGCTCTGCAAGCCGGCGTCTGACGACAGCTCAGAAGAGAGAGCTGCTACAGGGAGGAGAGGCTGTGCCGGGTACAGGGGGGGGCCCCGCGGCACGCTCGATACTGCCGCGCGCGGCCCCGACAGCGGCAGGAGACAGGTTTTCTTTTTTTTTTTTCAATTTTACTTTTACAAAAGAATGTTTTTTGCGCGGGGCCCCCTGAAACGCGGGGCCCTGTGCAAAAAACATTCTCGCTCAATGGACGGGCCGGCCCTGCCTATCGGGTTTCCAAAAGGCTACAGAGATTCCATGCTGCTTGTCCCAGGTGAAGCAGTGGATTTCCACAGTCCCAATATTCAGTGGTGGCAGCTAGTGCTTGTAAAGGGCATAGCTATCGCCATTGAATACTAACCCCAGATATTCAATACTGGGGCCATATCTGGGCTGCAGCGTTGAATATTTGGGTCATCACACAGCCCAAAAGCTAATCAGGCAGCAGCAATACAGAGCCGCTGCCCTGTTAGAGAACCACGGGTAAAGTTAGGCCAGCCTTGCCATGCCTATCTTCGATTGTAGTTCACCTAGCGGGCAGTGGCTCAGTATCATTGCTGCTCGGTTAGTGATGGTTGTCACCTCTGCTGTGCCCCACCCCAGAACACCCACGACACACCCTGACGCTAACAGTATAGCATCACGGCACCTACGGATATCCAGTGACACTAGCCGTGTTGCAAAATGAGTGCAGTGTGTGCCTTTGAGTCAGTCCTGACTCCTGGTGACCCAGAAGCTCCTGGGTTTTCTTGGCAGTGTCACTGGAAGGAGATTGCCAGGCTGTTCTTCCAAGGCAATGGAGGGTTAAGTGACTTGCCCAAGGCCACAAGGAGTGCTAGTGGGAATTGAACCCTGGTTGTTTGACTACCAAGCCAGTGTTCCAACCACTAGCCTGCTCCTCCACTCCAAGCCATGTTAGCTGCTGAATATCCTGCTAACCACCATTTACACAGTTTGCAGATCGGTAAACCGTGTAAATGCCTTTGAATCTCCCCCTTGGTTTTATTCTCCATTCCTTTCCTTATGATTCCTGCTATTTGCCTTTTTGGCTGCTGCTGCACACTGGGCAGAGGGTTTCAACATAGTATCTGTGATGATGCCCAGATCCTTTTCCTGGGTGGCGATTCTTACTTCTTAATTCTCTTCTGCTATTAAACATTTCTACAGCAAGGTGTACACAGCACTGTACATACACTTCCAAGACATAGTCCTCTTCTCCATGGAGAGCAGATCGACCTCGAGGACAGATGGACACTCAGGGGCACACATGCTGTTGCTGCTGCTTCTGCTGCCGTCACAGCAAATATGACGTGGCGTGTGCTTCCATCCTTTTGCAGTTAGGCAGGCCCAAGATGTGGCATCGCACAAGCTGGCAGGCGGAGGACGTACTGAACGCCACCCGTTGAGATCGCATTAAATATACCCGGCACTAAGGCGTAAAGTGCAGTTCGCATGGGCCACTGATGTCTATGCTAGCATGATGCACTAGCAATGCCTCCGTTCCACCCGTGTCCCACCCAGCCCCCATCCCAACATGCGCTACGACAGCAGCATGGAATTTTTGGCACTAGGGCCGGTGCTACTTTTTAGCATTGCACCCAAATTACACCCTGTACTATCGTATGGCACGGTTTAGTAAGCATGCCTCCTAGAGTGCTCTTCTTTTTCCCACTTTAGGAACTGTTACCCCATTTCCAGACTTACTTTCATTTTGTCAGAGATACTCCGAGTGGTGAATTCTAATCATTTGTACTGATTTGTATCTCTGAATGAGAACAGATGATAAGCTATTAGTGTGCCTTACTTCTTTTATGTGGACTAGCCCCTAATGTAAGTGGGCCCCTGATGCATGTGGGTCGCCAGAACACCATCTGGTCGAGTCTCTTTATTAAATTGGTTTGCCTACTAGCAACACTCCTTGAATGGTTTCTCCATACTCTGTCTCTCCTCTTTGAATGATTGAATGCCCTGGATGTACCTAATTGTACCTAAATTTAAACCTACTCCAGGCACGAACAGATATTCAAAAGTGCTCATTTTGTTAGGCAAATGTCTGGAAGGTGTGGAGAAGGAGCATATTTTACAATAAGGGGCATGTTTATTAATCAACGGTAGCGACTTCCATGCGATATCAGAGCCACAGCCCCATTGAATTCAATAGGGCCGTGGCTCTGATATCACACAGAAGTCGCTACCGACGATTAGTAAACAAACCCCTAAGTCAGTGAACGCTGATGGAGAATGGGGCTCCTGTTTTCATTTTGCTATGCCGCTGGATGTCCCCTTATGCTAGCTTGCCTAAGATGGATGTTCCCGACCCAAGCATCTCTTTACAGCAATAGGATAAAATCAAAATAAACTTAACTATCTAATTGCTCAACAAATAGGGGTGTCCTACATGGAGCGGTGGCTTCACCCCTAAACAAAGACCTGGGGAGGGGTGGCCTGCACAGAGCGGCAGGTGCACCTATGCCATCTTAATGGGCAGACTAGATGGACCATACTAGCCTTTATCTGCTGTCATTTACTATGTTACTATGTTATCCCTTCTGGGGATATCTATGTGGCCACCTGCATGCACGTCCAGGTCACGGACATCTATGTTCCTGAAATCTGCCACAGACATAGATGTCTCTCGTGTTTTTCTGCACATTCTGTTCTGGATGTCCTAAATTTAAATTAGACATCCTTTCTAAAATTCCCCTCAAAATAACATAAAAGTAAATTGGATAGGTCACTTTATATTCCTTTGCAAGTAAAGCAGAATAGTTTTGTAGCAGACTCCAGACTCATTAATTCATAATGTTTTAACCTTACAATTGATGGAAATATTTTTATAACTACTATTATACCATTGTGTGCCTGTAATTCTGGACATATCTTTGTCTACCCATATCCACACAGCTACTTTCTCTTTATGTTTGTTGTGTTTTAAATATTACTAGGAAGGTTCATTTGGCATGGGTAGCACGATGAATTCAAAGGCTGCAGAAAATAAGGTGATGGTCCCATCAACAGGCTTAATGGAATGGCTGAAGATTAATAGGTTTGTTTCCTGCCTCCTAAGCTTATACTTTAGGTTTCCCTGATACATTTCACAGTTACCTGAGTGAATACTACCAGCCTGCGGTACTATATCTGATAGAAAACAGTGAAACTAACTTTTCTTATTTTTAGGCTCAGGTGGCCTCACCTCTCTCTACACTACACTACACTTATTGGCTTATTTCCCCACTCCACTGAGGCCAATGCAGATATGAACAACAATATTGGGAGTCCAAGGTTAACTGATAATTACAGTGCTTCTAAATATTGGGTTTTATGACAGAGACTATTTCTTGGTTAAAAGGAAGATAAAAATTCCAGGGCATGATATGTCATTAAGGAGCCCTCAATCTCCAGGAACAAGCAGGAATGAGTCTTCACATATGGGTACGTCGGTACCGACGGAGCCTGCGTGGGAACGCTCCCCAGCGTCCAATCAGAAAGCTTTTGGGAGCATCCCTCAGCGCCTGCGTGCTGCCTTCCCGCCTTTCCAACTGTCTCTCCTCAGTTTTTGTTTTTCCGCGGAGCCGGCAGGACGTCCTCCTGTCACCGCAGAAAATGTTTCTTTAATTCTTTTGTTTTCTTGTGGTCGCGGCTGTCTCCCCGACTCCACCGGTACCGCCGGTGTTTTTCTTTTTCTTAAATCCAGGGAATTTTTTCCCTCAGTTTTTTGTCTTAAATCTTTTGGGCCTTCTAGGCCTCTCCATCATGGAGCCGCCAACCTCTTTTCCTAAGAAATGTCTAAGCTGTGGCGGTACAGTTTTATTTTTAGACTCCAAGAACTGGTGTCTAACCTGTTTGGGTCCTGACCGTTTTCCTCCGGAGCCATTAGGCTACAGTATTGTGAGAAGAGATTTTCCATTTCGAGTTTCCCTCGATACCGGGTTCCTTTCCAGTGTCAGGGCACCGACCATTTCTTCTTCTCCACAGGATCAGGTAACCCACAAACAGTCTGTTAAGACTAGCCAACCCTCGAGTGGTAGGTCTCATGCTCAGCATGATGACGGCTCCGGCCTTGCCCTCGAGGGTCCATTGGCTTCAAAACCCCGGCGGAAGTCTTCGTCCTCCAAAGCCTATAAGGGGTTTCAGGTTGTTCCTGGGGCTCACCCCTCATAGAACATACCTGAGCCATGCTCGGTGGTGGCATCCACTTCGAGCGGTACCGATACCCGGCATCGGCACTGGTGTTGGACGATATACTCCTCACCAGGGATCGTCATCTGGCTTTCTCGGTACCTTCGGGACCGATGGATACGCTCCAGATTGACTTTCCAGTATCGGCATCAACGCCGATACTACCACCGACGTCGGTACCCTCTAGACATGCATCGATAGACTCGCTTCCTTCGATGCCGAGTCTGGAATCGATCTCTAGTCTAGAAGACTGGGTACCAACACATCTCGGTACCGATGCTTACCGGTACCGGATGCTCGGTACCGAGGGTGATTACCAAAGGCCTTTGGTTACCTCGGTACCGATTGAGCAGCCACCGATGACTGCTCCGATGTCGGTGTCGCCTTCGATTCCGACAGTGCTACCGGTATTGGTATCGGTATCGGTACCGGTATCCGCAGTAGCATCGGGGCCAGCTCCTTCCATGCTTCTTTCACCAGGGTCGCTCCTTTCTATACCAAGTTTGGAGTCGATACCTGGCATGGACGATCCAGTACTGACTGTCACAGGTCCTGACCTCCACTGCCAGCATCCATCCCTTAAGGATCCTTTTTTGCACCGTGCAGGTTCTTATATTCCTATATACTTAAGTAGATCCTCCGGTGCCCAGGCTAGTTCTTCGGGTCTAGCCTGTCCAGGGAAGGTTCCCTTTGGAGATCCTTCTTTTCAGAATTTCCTTCTGGATATGGCAGGATCTCTTGCTGTTCCTATCCCTGGCCATGATCCTACACAAGGCTCTGTTTCTACTGAGGAAAAGGAAAACATAATGCTTCCTTTACATCATTCCTTGCAGGATCTTCTTCTAAGAATGTGGGAAGCACCTTTAAGGGTACCCTCACCTTCTAGAGCAATTGATCTTCTGTATCAGGTGCCCCCCTCTCCAGGGTTTCAAAAGACTCAACTTCCCCATCATTCCATTGTGGTGGAATCAGCAATGAGGAAGGTGAAAAGTAAGAAGAAGCACTCTTCTTACCCACCGGGTCGTGAGTCTAGGACACTAGATGCCTTTGGACGTCAAACCTTCCAGACATCCATGCTGTCAGCAAGGATTCTCTCATATATTTTTATATGAGTCTATCTCTTCAGGAGGTCACAAAGAAATTATATCTTTTGACTCCTTTTCTTTCAGAGCCCAAGACTGCAGACTATTCCTTACTACTTAGTCATATTCAAAGTATCTCTTGGTTTCTTACTCGTGCTTCCCTAGACTCTTTTGAGTCTGTTAGCAGAACGTCTGCTATAGCCATAGGGGCACGACGTAGAGCCTGGCTTCAAGCTTCAGACTTAAACAAATGGGCACAACAAAGACTGGGTAATACTCCTTGCACTGGAGAAAATCTCTTCAATAAGGAATCTTTACATTAGGTTGCTCGGTGGTCCACTGACTTCCCTGTTTCTGAAGGCTATCCTTAGCCTTCTCCTTCCCCAGTAGGTAGGAAATGTCCTACCAAACCTTCTTTCCCTAGGAGGAGAAGGCTTTACTCTTCTCCTGCCCATCATACAGATGTTCCCAAGCAGGGGACACATCGCCCTGGTCTGAAGAATCCAAACTCTCACCAGGCTAAACAAACCCAGCAACCATAGGGTTCTGATTAATCTGTTTTCTGCCTCTTGGAGTTTACAACTTACAGTTGACTTCTTCTCAGCAGAGGTTTTTCACTGTTTTTCATTCAAAACTCTACACATGGATTCCTTTCCTCAGGACATCCAGTTGCTCCTAGGTATGCTGAGCTGTCAGGATATTCATGTCTATAGGTCACAGGTTTCTCCTCTTCTTCCTGCCAAGAAGAGAGGTTTAACAACTATCCCATGATAGTTTTCTGTACCAACATGAATTTTTTCCTTCCACAGACTTACCATATGGTAAGTCACCCTTCAGCTCCTGTTTCTCTACCCTCTTCTCCAGGGTTTCCCCTGTACGAGTGGTACCATACCACTGGAGGGCTTCTTTAGCCTTTCTAGTCTTTCTTTCCAGTCCAGTGTGGAGTTTTTTCTCTTGAGTAAACTCCCTCCCTTTGCCTGGGCAACTTATCAGACAGGGACAGGAATTTCTTTTCTTGTTCTGTCTGTTCTTTCTGTTTTACACAGAAAGATTCTCTCTGCTGTCTTATTCAGCAGCTGCCTATGCAGGAGTTCCAGTGATTGGACTACTGGTACTTTTCCACAAGTTTCCAGTCTTGTCCTCCACTACTTTCTGTCTGGCCTTAGTAGTGATTCCAAGACAGTGCATACATCTTTCTTGGATATTCCTTATCACTTCAGGCTTATCACACTATCTTCTATTCTTGCCATCTCCAATTCCTTTGGGTTTGGCAGCATAGTTGACGTGGCTGCTGGGTTTTTTCCAACAGCCAGTTCTATCTCCCAATTCTCCTGCATAATGCTCTCTGCAATCCTACAGAGAAGCTTTCCACTATGGGCCCTTGCTAGAGAGCATGGGGTTTTTTCTCTAATGACTATCCTATATGGTTGAAAAAGGCTTCCTTAGTCATTCCCCATGTTAAAGGACATAAGCCCATAATCATTCCCCATGTTTAAAATAAAGGACATAAGCCTTCTCTACGTGAAAGTCTAAAGAGTTGTCCAATTCCTACAGGGAATATGCTCTTTTTTCCTTGCAGCTTGTCCTCATAGTATCCTAATCCTTCATGGACAGCACACATTTAACTAAAAAACACATGATACCCTTTTTTGTCCCTCAAGTGGGTCAACCTGGTATCTCATCCTATGCGTTTTCTGTCCATTTACCATGCTAGAGTTCTACAGGACTCAGGACTTGCTGTTACAGGCTGATATTATCCTCTGTTTTTTCACGCAACCATCCTGGTTATTTCACTGGATAGCATTCCTGCACCATCATAACCAGGGGGAATAGATTCTCTATATATCTTCTCAAGTAGGTTCCACCTTCCTGTTATTGGATGAATCTTTCCTCTTCACATCTCCCATGTGAATGTTCTTATAGGCATATCTCTGTCTGCTTAATTTCAGACATTTATCTTTAGACCTATATATTCATATATGTATATATATCTATATACATCTCTATAGATACATATGTCTGTCAGCTGCGTGTGCATATGTTATGCCCCTCTAGATCTCACTCTAGACATATATATATATACCCATATATATATATATATATATATATATATATATATATATATATATATATATATATATAAACATATATATATATATATATGTGTGTATCTGTCGAGATGCTTCATTATAGGTAGATATGTATTTACATACTTATCTCTCTAACTGTCTATGCTCATAAAGGTTTTACCCTCCTATATGTTCCAGACAGTGGGCTTTGCACATGTTCATGCTGTTCCTCAGTATGTTTGGGGTATTATGCACACACAACCACTGCTGTGGTACTGACAGCTCCTACCATAACCCTAGGTTTAGGTATCCCTGAAGCTCCATGCTCCAATATCTTCCTACCTCTCACCAGTTAGGAAAGACATGGTGGATCTTCAATAGATCTGAGGTTTCAACTCCTCAGACATCTGTCCTTTCTTTGGGAATACGGGTTTTTTTCCCATACCCCTTCTTCCCTCAAGGACTAGGCCAGTTTGTCCAAATCGGTCAGTCTTCCTCTTTTGCTCCTAACTGTGAGTAACTCTGTAGCCAAAAGAGTTTTCCGCTTTTTTCCATAAAGCTTCCCACTAAAGACCTACCGTTTTTGTACTACCCCAGTTGAATCCTGGGGTCACCTGTCACTTCCAGATTTTGACCTTCACCTTCACTTCAGTGAGGTCACCTTGAAGATTCCTCTACTGGATCCCCAGTAGACTCCATCAGCCTCTCTACTTCCTGCAATCCAGTAGGTGAGGTCCATATTGTGATTGTTCATTTCAATATATTTCATGATAATTATCATACATACAAGGACTCCTTGCCTGTAGTCCTATCTTAGGTTAGCTGTTTTCTACAGCTCCTCTCTTTTTCAACTCCTACCCTCCAACCTCAGGATGCCTGGCCATATGAGGTGTAGCATGTTTCACTCTCCAACATGCTAGGGCTCCAGGCATCTTAGCTTGGGAGTCCCCATATGTGAAGACTCATTCCTGCTTGTTCCTGGAGATAGCACAGTTACTTACCTGTAACAGGTGATCTCTGGGAACAGCAGGAATAAGTCTTCACAACCCACCCACCTCCCCTAGGAGTTGTATCTCTCTATCTATCTTTCCTTTCCTCTCTCTCTCTCTCTTTGTCTCAGCTATAAAACTCAACTGAGAGACAGTTGGAAAGGCGGGAAGGCAGCATGCAGGCGCTGAGGGATGCTCCCAAAAGCTTTCTGATTGGACGCTGGGGAGCATTCCCACGCAGGCTCCGTCGGTACCGACGTACCCATATGTGAAGACTTATTCCTGCTGTTCCCGGAGATCACCTGTTACAGGTAAGTAACTGTGCTTTCCTCGTCAGGGTTTGTTATCATATGGAAAATATAGGGGACATGAGCGTATCTCCTTCTCTGCCAGATACCCTTCCAGATGTCTTGGGTTGGGACATCTAGGGTGTTTCTGAAATCAGGTGAGGACTTTCAAGTTCTGGGAACGCCCTGGACGTGCCTACTTCACGCCCCCATTCAGACTTGGACGTCCTCTCCCGGGGATGTCTACAGAGCGGCTTGGGAGGTCCCAGTGCTTTGGAGATTTCCATGCCCGTTTCAGACACCCAAAGCACAACTAGGGCTTCTAAAATAAGCCCCTGAGGTGATAATGTTTACAGTTCTGGTGGAATTTTAGAAAGGGGTCTGTTAAATATAGAGCCGTTTCTAAAATACCTAGAATGAAGTGCAGGGGTGAACATAGATATGTGGGGAAAAAACAATAAAGGAAACAAGGCTACATGCCTCAAAAGATAAACATGCCCACCGCAATGTAGGAAAGATAGGGACATGCAATAAAAGGGGCCAAATATCTGCAGAAAACCAGCAGATTTCAGAAACGTGGACATGGGAGATATAGATGTTTGCAGTATCGGCCACATAGACATGCCAGTGCCGGTAATTTGTGACATGCATGGATATATGTTAGCACATACATAACCTGGCCTGCTATTTTAGACATGAATATGTGAAGTAGCGCAGCCAGGAGCAGTGCTACCGTTAAGCGAACTAGGTGGTCTCCTAGAGTCTTCCGGGGAGTGCCCATTGTCACCACTGGTGCCCCTCTCTGTTGCCAAGACCGGCATCAATTGCCCCTGAAACCATGACACAACAGTTACCCTCTGTCTCCGGGGTTGCGTCGTGGTTTCATTCTATTCCATCTGCCGCTTCGGCCCCAAACTTCTGGTTTTGTGTAAATCGTAAGTCTGCGATGGAGGGGGTGGGGGCTGAAGCGGCAGATGGAATGGAATAAAACCGCAACGCAGCCCTGGAGACAGAGTAAGAGATGAATCATGGTTTCAGGGGTAATTGCCACCGCTGTGGCCCTGGAGAGGGGTAGCAATGGGTATGGGGGCAACAGGAGCAGCAGGGTGGAGGGCCCACCTAGGGCACCGGCCGTGAGCACAGCCGCAGACAGTAAGGCCTTGCTATATACCTACTAGGTCTTTTTTTGAGTTGGGGAAAAATATTGTGGGAGTGAGGGGGCTTTCTCTTCTTCCTTGTACTGTTGATAGCTGGCAGAAATGAACACTTTTCAAAGGTCTGTTTGTGCCCAGGAGTAGTTATAGACATGGATATCTCTGCTGCTGGTAAACGTGAGACCCCATGCTGAGATCATTCGCACACATGTATTTTTCTCAGACCATCCTGGACACGCTTCTTCCATGCCCTCATGTGACATGGATGTAATTGCACCAGACATTTGTAAGTTTGGGGTGTTCTAAAATGTCCCTTGGGTTGTGTGTGTATTTGATTGGGACATCCGAATCACGAATAAGGCTTCTATACACAACAAATCCTAATAATAAAAAGATTCTATTAACAATACAATCCAGAGAGCAGCAAAAATAGTCAACTTTATTGTCCATCTAAGTCATCTTTGGGCTGTTCTGCAGCTGTATATGGAGTGACTGGATTTTGTGGATGCAATTACTTTTACTGAACCCTTCTACCCTGCTGCTCTGCATGAGGCATAGGTGCAAGCTGTATGAGTGCAGTGGATGCTTGAGCACCCCAATTTTGAGAAATGCCATCGCTATGTTTAGTGAAGGGTCGTTTGTGTTGAATTGAGTAACATCACTCATTTGAAAAGTTGGCTCTTAAGATCTGAAATATATTACCATCTAAATTTACATATTTGGAAGGAAAGAATTGCATGTAACATGTAAGTTGTCAAGAATTCTTGTGTTTTCAATAACCTTTTTTGACCTCAGAGGTTTTTCGTACTTCATTGGATTTCCAGTTCAGTTCAGACTTTGCTGAGATGAGGCTACAATGCCATAAATTTTCATTCACAGCTAAATTGTGTTTTTCCTCTCTCACAATTCCCATCTAATAAAGCCATCACAGCAACAGTCCTGTGGCTGAAAGACATACTCACTGTTCTCTTCTGACCCAACACTCATGAGTCGCCGGGTTTCCCTAATGCACAATGGATAACGGCTTCAGCCAACCTTCTCCCAAGCTACATGAGAGTCCTCTGCCCACACTGCTGGCAACAGGGGAGAGTGGGGGTGCTGTAATATTGCAACATCTGCCGGACCAGAAAGAAGTTTTGGTGGTAAGCAGCAGCAGCAGTGGGAGGCAGTACAGTAAACATTTTAAAGTAAGTTTGCCAGTTGCCACATTCTGCCTTTGTTTCCACAGTGCAGGATTGCTGAACCGCATTTCTACCAAGGCCCTACCTCCCGCATAGCGGGGGCTGCTTGAGAGAATTTACACTAGTGCCTTGGCAATATTACGTAGACAAATAGAGGCACATTCAGGTCTGTGCGTCCCCGGGCCATCCAAATGTCTAGACATCCAGACGGCCAGGGGTTGCACCTGATTCTGCTCCCACGGAGGCTAGATGTCCCCATGGGAGCAGAATCGCATAACAGTGACTGAACATCCGGGAAGTGCCCCAATTCAGGTACCCCAGACGTCCAGCCACTTGCCCGGCTAACAGTCAGGCTCCCTCATGGAGCTGCAGTGCCATGGTGTCTCGTTGCCATGGCACTGCGGCTCCTTCACTGGCAACACTTGTTGTAGGCCTGTTCCCCACAGCCTGACCCCTGAACAGGCCTCCCATGGCCGGGGTCAGGCTGCAGGGAGCCCCCTGCACCTCTCACCTCAAGCTTGGCCCTCTGCACTGCCATCCCCCGACGTCCAAGGGGACGTATTCCACTTTGAGGTGGAATAAGTCCCCCATCTAACTGTACGACTCTGGACGTACAGGGCCAATCTCAGAATCAGCCCTGTACGTCCAGGGTCGCATCCCCGCCTACCACCCACCCTCGCTCTTCTCCCAGTCCACCCCTCCCACCCATGAACAGAGCTTTCCACACATGTGGCCTGTACGTGCAAGGAACTCT
The DNA here is from genome assembly GCA_033557465.1 of Ichthyophis bannanicus. Classification (NCBI taxonomy): domain Eukaryota; kingdom Metazoa; phylum Chordata; class Amphibia; order Gymnophiona; family Ichthyophiidae; genus Ichthyophis; species Ichthyophis bannanicus. The sequence goes on from CM066034.1 coordinate 939,119,428, forward strand.
GCGTCCATAGGAGAGATCCAGCCATTTAGTGGATCTGGACATCTGGATCGGACGTCCAGACCTGCTAAACAGAGATCAGAATGACCCCCATATTGGATAGGACTGAAACCTGAGGTAATTTATTAGATTGTGGAGTGGTGGCAGGGCTAGATCGGAGGGGGAAGAGGTGCAAGTGAAAGATTATGACATTATAAACCTACTAGATGCCATATCTGATAAATGAAACCAAAAACTACCAAGTAGAACTGTATGGACTCCACAAAAATACATAATTCTGGGCTGTGATCTGTAAACTGTACTCATAACCAGGAGATTTTCCCACAGGCAGTGTTTATGAAACTACAATGCAGAAGAAAATAATTAAGTGCCACACTGGGTCAGACCAAAGGTCCATGGAATTTAGCATTCTATATCTGGCAGTAGCCAATTCAGTTTACTTGTATATATCCAGTAGATCTTAATGGAAGGATCTCTTGCCTCTTGCTCATTCCCAGAAATAGGAGATGGTGATCCCCATGTCTGCCTGGTCAATAACTGATGTATAAACTGTTGCCTTTCCATTTTCTGGTGTGAAGGGGGATTGTTACTTTTCCTTTTCTTTATAAATAATGCACACTATTTATAAATAGCGGAGCAAAGAAACATAGGAAAATGATGGCAGATAAAGACTATGCAGTCTATCCAGTCTGCCCTTCCATACCAACTACTAAGCTTTGCAGTGCAATGTGTGCCGTTGAGTAAATGCTGACTCCTGGCGAACCAGCCCCTGGGCTTTCTTGGCAAGTTGCATTCAGAAGATTTCCAGGTCTTTCTTCCACACAATTAGTTTAAAGCACCTGGTATTCAAAGGTGGCCACCCATCCAAGTGCTAGCCAGACCCTTTTTTCACTTAGAGATTCTCTGTGTTTGTCCCATATCTTTCTTGGGTTCAGATATAGTCCTTATCTCTACCATTTCCATTGGAACTCTTCTATGTATTTACCACTCTGTCCATAAAAAAATATTTTCTCAGATTACTTCTGAGTCCTTTCACCTTCATCCTACTGCATGCCCCTTCATTGCAGAGTTTCTTTCATTTGAAAGAGATTCTTCTCTTTTGTGTTTCACCATGGAGGTATTTAAACATCCTTTTCATAGTTCCCCTTGCCCACCCTTTTTCCAAAGTATATTGAGATATTTATTTCTGTCCCCATATGCCTTATGATGAAGCCCAGTCACCATTTTAGTAGTCACCCTCTGCATTGACTCCATTCTATTTATATCCTTTTGAGTGGTCTCCAGAATTCCACACAATACTCCAAATGAGGTCTCACTAAAGACTTATACAGAGGCGTTATCACCTTTTTCTTCCTGCTGGCTATTCCTCTCCTTATGCACCCAGGCATCCTTCTGGCATTCACCATCACCTTTTCTACCTGTTTAGCCACCTTAAGATCATCAGAAACAATCACCCCCAGGTCCCGCTCTTCTTTGGTGGACATAAGTCCTGCACTCCCTATACTGCTCTCTTGGATTTTTGCAGCACACATGCATGACCCTGCATTTTTTACATTGAATCTCAGCTGCCAAATTCTTGACCATGCTTCAAACTTTGTGAGATCCTTACTCATGTTATACACACCTTCCTGGGTATCTATCACAGATTTTGGTATCATCCATAAAGAGGCAAACCTTACCCAACAGCCCTTCTGCCATATCACTTCCAAAACTGTTAAAAAGAATAGGACCAAGGACAGAACCTTGTGGCGCATCACCGATAGCGTCCTTCTCTTCCAAGCCTCCATTTATCTGTACCCTTTGTTGCCTTTCACTCTACCAGTTCTTTTTTTTTCTTTATTATTTATTACATTTTCAAGCATAACAAAAAAGAAAGACATATATCGGATACAAATACAGTAGTATCAATAAACTGAAGGGATATAATCACATATCAAAAGAAAACCATACAGTAAATTCCACTCCCATCAGAATCCACTGAGCAAATAAAGGGGGAGACAAACTAGTAAGGAAATGAAAACTATACCAATTTTCAAAAACCTGGTAAATATACTTTACAAGCCCTCATATACCCCCAATCGCACACAGCAAAGTTGACAACAACAGCTTCCCCAGTTGTGGCATTTTCTTGAAGGCTAATAAGCTCCTCCATTTGTTTAGGCTCTAAGAAAACGTAATCTTGTCCCTTATACGTATTGAAACACTTCCTAGGAAATTTGAAAATGAAACTCATTCCCTGAGACAAAGCTTGGGGACGAAGAAAAAGGAAGTCTTTCCTGATCCTCTGTGTCCTATCAGGGAGATCAGGAAATACATAAACCCTATGTCATGAAAATTCTGCAACCTAGCTGCATAAAACAATTGCAGGACCATATCCCTGTCTGAGGCTGTAACAAACGAGGCAACCAAAGTTGCCCTATTGCACGTTTCTTCGAGGGAGGTCTCCGATTGCAAGGTCAAACTCAGGTAATCCTGGTCTGTTCCTCCTCCCCCAACCTCCTAATAGAGCCCATAACATAATAGGCCCTAGAGATAGAAAGGTGGGAAGGGAGGTTCAGGCCAAACACTCAACCATTTCTAACCCAGCCAATCATTTTAGGGTCCATTCCTGGAGCGCTCAATTTATTTATACAGGGTGGCCCAAAAAGTGAGAACATCTCGTAGGATATAAGTTATTTAAAAATTCAAAAAGACAGATATAAACGATTGACAAATTTAAAAAACAAAGATGGCGACCGGAAATTGTCGCAATAAAGATGTTATATAGCTAAAAAAGGTAAATAAGTAAACTATTTAAGCTTTTAATTTATGAGATGTTCTCACTTTTTTTGGGCCACCCTGTATAGTAAGTTGCCTGTTCAGAAGGGTGTCAAAGGCTTTACTGAAATCTAAGTACACTACATCCAGCTTTCTTCCTCAGTCCAACTCTCTGGTCACCTGGTTAAAGAAATTATCAGATTTGTCTGACAAGACCTGCCTCTAGCAAAACCATGCTGCCTCAGATCCTGCAATTGCTCAATAGTGTGCACTGTTTGCCCATAGCAAGCACTATTGAGCGATAATAGTTCGCACTATTAACAACATTTACCTTGAAACTAAATTTTAGAAAACAAAACAAAAAATCCCAAAAACGACATGGGAAATTTCATCCTGCAGACTTATATTTATCACTTTTGTTGTCCTTCTCTTGTTTTGAGACGGAGTGATCAGAACTGCACATAATACTCAAGATATGGTCACACAACAGATCTGCTGTATATACAGGCATTATTAAAATTCTGTTATATTGTTTTGTGAACAATTCCTAACATTTTGTCACAAAAAATGCATTCTGAATAATTTCTTAACATTTTGTCACAATAATCCAATTAAAGTAATTAGGTTAAAAATGGCAAAGTCCCTGGAATAACTGGGGATTTTGGCATTCTTCCCTTGATTTCCTTTAATCAGATTATCATGATCCAGTACTGTGATCTGCTAAACCCTTGCCATTGGTAAAATTCCAAGATTAGAAGTTGAGTTGTGGCTTGCAGTACCAAAAATTGTGATATTTCTTTTCCTCCTATTGGTTTCAGTTTAGTTACAGTCCTGGTCAATATTATTGGCACCCTTGCATTTTAAGTATGTTGTGTGCAATATCTTGAGAAATAATTGGAAATATTCCAACTGTAAGTCATCATAATATTTTAATATGTTCAAAGGCATACAACAAAAAAAAATATCTGTACAACTTAGATGTAATAATTCCTGAGAAAAAAAACAAAATATGAGCCGGACAGGATTAATGGCACCCTTCACTAATATTTGGTTGCAAAACCCTTGGCAGTGATGACAGCCTCCAAATGTTTCTCATAGCCATCTATAAGTGGTGATGGAGGTTAATGTTAGGCCCTGGCTATACCAATGCATGTACCTTTATGCCAGCTGGTATTTTATAAAAGGCCATTAACGCGCATATGTGGCCACATACTACAAAATTACCCCCAATATGTCCCAAAGATTCATGGAGCAAGAACATTTGCAGAAATAGCCCCATGATTGTACACCCCATTAGAAATCTGGAGAGAATGGAATAAGAATACTAAGGGGCAACTTTACTAAAATACAATTACTGTGCATTCGGCCCCAAAACGTGGCACACAGGTGGCGCCGGACCCATGCAACCAAATGGAAGTATGCCCAGGATGTCTCCATGTAATTAGCATGGGTCCCTTGTCACCGCTGCGCTGAGCTGTTTGCCGTGTTAAATGCAGTCACGCTAAGTGCAGCATTGATGGTTAGCGTGCATTAAAGACACCCGAACTAACTGCAACGTGCACGTGCCGCCCCTGGACCATCTGTTCTCCATCCCACATACGCTAAGGAGCTAACACAGAATTTTTAGTGGGCCACATATTTGGTGTGTGGTAACAATTATTGTAGTGCACTTGGTGCATGCTAAACCCTGCATCAACTGTTACTGCAGTTTAGTCAACATGCTCCTAAAGTTCCAAGAGGAGAACTTTTTCCTAGTGCTGCGCTGAAAGAAAACCCCAAGTTATACACTTCACTTTTTCAATCAGTATAGAGGTGGAAAGGGCAGGAACTAGGATACCTAGGACCACTTATAGGAATATGGAAGTTTTTTGTCATTTGATAGACTGTCATTTAAATATGACCTACCCATGCATACCAGGTACTTAAATTTACAGTTCACAACTTTGGAGAAGAAAGAGGGGTTGTATAAATTCTGTATATAAATGAACAGAGAACTGTTAAGCTCTTATAAACAGAAAAATAAATTATGCCTGAGGTTTACAGGGTGGCCCAAAAAAAGTGAGAACATCTCGTAAATTAAAAGCTTAAATAGTTTACTTATTTACCTTTTTTAGCTATATAACGTCTTTATTTTGATAATTTCCGGTCGCTATCTTTTTTTTTTTTAATTTGTCAATCGTTTACATCTATCTTTTTGAATTTTTAAATAACTTATATGCTACGAGATGTTCTCACGTTTTTGGGCCACCCTGTATAGAGTTATGACAAACTCGCATAAGGAAACAATTACTTGGCTAAAATGTATACAGGGGTGGAGCGAGGACCTGAGCAGACAGCTGACTGGCAGTTTTACATTGCTATAGAAGAATGGAGGCGACAAGAACATTTCTTCCCTATATTAATGGCAAAACATTGACCCTCCAGAGAACCTGTCCTGTTGGGAGGAATGTGGTCAGAGAAGGATTTATATTTAGAAAAATCATTTTTATTGAGGATTTATATTTAAATGTGGTGAACATGCTCCTATGTTTAGGAATTCTGGAGGGGTATTGAGACAGAGATATTGAATACAATTAATATTCAGATGGATTTTATTCTGCAGCTCTACATTGTTGGGCTTGCGGGATATACGGTGCTCTCAGGCCCTGCTAAAACATTCAGAAACCCAGTTGGAACATGCGGTGAAATATGGCATAGCTTTGTGATGAAAACACAGGCCCTGAAAAGGGTATGAAGAAGGCTGATGCAATTGGGAAATTTCTGTATATCCTGCAGCAGAAATCACCGGTTTATGTCAGCATTTGGAAGCCCTATCGGTCTGTTTATAAAACATAAATCGTAGCAAAATCGCTGGCTATCTGTGAATTGCTGGCGTTATTTGCTGGTATATACAGAGTTCTTGTTTGAATGGCGAGACATAATTGATACTGGTTTGATTGTGCATCTGGATTGTTTGAAAAATGAAGTTTATTAAAAAATCTGTCGGGCCTGCCTTTTGTGTGTCTTAGCCTTAGCGATGGTACTATATGTGACATTTCAGTGTCTATGACAGTGCTTTTCAAACTTCAGTCCTGTATGATCCCATTTTAACAACTGAAAATTCATGGGTTCCCAGATGATGATGAATTCAAAATAGTAGGTCTCCAGCCTCCTTCCCCTCCCTCCACCCACCTAAAAAAGAAAGCTGCGGCAACAGTAGGGTTACCACATTTACTGCAGGCAACCTGGGACACTTATCTGAAGTGGTGAGGGGGGGAGGAAGGGATACCTTAGTTTCAGGTTTGAGCAACAAGATGTGGAGAAGAGGACTCATTTCCCTGACCTACCCCATCCATCCCATGACAACAACACTATCACTTCCAAGCAGACAAATCTACAGAGAAATAGAAAAAGTGATGCACTTCCCCCATACTGCGCAAAAGATAAATATAGTAAATGTAAATTCTAAAATATAGTAAATTCTAAAATATAGTAAATGTAAATTCTCTCGCGCAATCTGTACATTGATCAAGAAGCAACAGTTCGAACGGAACAAGGAGAAACAGAATGGTTTAAAATAAGCAAAGGTGTAAGACAAGGCTGCATACTTTCCCCCTACTTGTTTAATTTATATGCAGAACAAATCATCAGAGAAGCAGGATTGTATGAAGACAACAGAGGTGTGAAGATTGGTGGAAGACTCATCAACAACCTTCGCTATGCTGATGATACCACATTACTGGCTGAAAGTGAAGATGATCTAAAACATTTGCTTCTCACAATCAAAGAACATAGTCTCAAAATGGCCCTGCACCTTAATGTAAAGAAGACAAAGATCATGACAACTGGCATAATCAACAGGTTCATCGTTGAAGGAGAAGAAATTGAAATTGTGAACAACTTTAACCTACTTGGATCAACTATCAATAAAGAAGCAACAAGCAGTCAAGAAATCAGACGACGCATTGCTCTTGGCAGAATGGCTATGAAAGACCTAGATAAGATTCTCAAGAGCAGAGATGTCTCTCTCCATACAAAGATTCGACTTGTTCAAGCCATGGTATTTTCAATAACATCATATGGATGTGAAAGCTGGACAGTGAAAAAGATAGACAGGAAGAAAATTGATGCCTTTGAATTATGGTGCTGGCGGCGAATACTGTGTATACCATGGGACTGCCCGAAGAACAAACCAGTCGGTACTAGAGGAGATCAAACCTAAGCTTTCTTTAGAAGCTCAGATGACAAGACTTCGACTTTCATACTTTGGACACATCATGCGAAGAGAGAGATCATTAGAGAAAGACATTATGCTTGGCAAGATAGAAGGTCAACACAAAAGAGGAAGGCCAGCAATGAGATGGATCGATACAATAACAGCAGCTACGGGTACCAGTCTGTCAACAATGAGCCGCCTGACTGAAGACCGAACACAATTTAGGATAGCTATCCAGAGGGTCGCCATGAGTCGACTCCGACTCGACGGCACTTAACAACAACAACAAATTCTAAAAACTGATATTTCAAATCATAAAATTAAAAATAAAATTTCTTTTCTACCCCCTCTGTTCCTATTGCTGGAATTGGAGATAGGAGGCTGCCAAGCAGGTCAGGGACACAGCTCTAAAATTGGGGACAGTCCCTGAAAATTGGGAGCATCTGGTAACCTTAGGCAACAGCAGCATGGTGTCCTTTGTGTCAGTGTGAAGTCTGTGCTTACAGACCCCAGTACTCAGCATAAATTTCCAATTTAACAGGAAGCTTACCCAGGAGGAGCAACGGCCCACGAATGTTCACTGGTTCACAGGCCACATGCTGACTGGTGATTGCCACCTCTTGGCATATATCGCAGTGAAAGTCCAGAGAAAAGGAGAAATGGCCATGTTTCTGTGACCCCATTTGGGGTCGTGACTCCAAGTTTGGGAACCACTGGCTAAGGAATGGAGCCCTGATCTACAGCTGTGTTCTGTAAGTTATCTGTATGCTGCCTAATTCCACAGGCTCTGAGCTTGCATGTGGCTGTCTTTGACTGACCTTTATCCAGCACTCTGCCCTGCTTCAGTGCTAGCTTCACCCCATGGCATGATGGGACTGGTAGTTCTGAATCCCTCTGTCATTGTTTACTAGGTGAAGAGCACTAATGCAAGCAGTGATAATGAAAAAAAAACATTGGGCCCAGCATTCAACGGCGGTGGCTAGTGCTTGTAAAGTGCATAGGGTCAGATATTCACAGGCGTTTATGCGGTTTACAGACCCACAAACCATGTAAATGCCGCTTAGAGGGATATTCAGCAGCACTAACATGGTTAGTGTCACTGAATATCCCCGATTAACGCTGCTACATGCCCCAGTGCTAACCGCTCAGCATCGGGGCATGTTGGGGGCATTCTGGGGTGGAGCAGAGACGGCCCCAGTCGCTAACTGAGCAGCGATATTACACTGCTGCCCGGTTAGCGACCCATGGGTAAAGACAGCTGCAGCAAAAATTGGCCTATCTTTACCCACGGGAGCTCAATATCGCCGCTGTCCGTTTAGCTTCTGCGACGCCTTTGGCTGTGTGGCAACCCCGTATGTTCAATGCTGGCTGCACATATGCCCCTGGCATTGAATATCCGGTGTTAAATTTCAGCTATGATGGCTATGCACCATAGAGGCGCATAGCTGTTGCAAATGAATATTGGGCTCAGATGTTACTGCTGAATACTAACCCAGGATATTCAATGCAGGGGCCATATTTGACCACTGGCATTGAATATCCAGGTCACTGCACAGCCCAAAAGCCAACTGGAAACTCTGTAACCACTACAACATCATTGTCCCTGAAAAGCACTGGGATCATGACCCTCAGAGAATAATAGAGAACGAAGAAGTTATGATCACCTGGGACATTCCCATTCCGACGGATAAGAAACTGGATGCAAAGAAACCTGACATAGTGGTAAATGAGAAGAATACCAGAACGGCATTGATAATAGAAGTGTCGGAACCGAGTGATTATTCTGTGAATTGCGTGGAGAGGCAGAAGATCCTGAAGTACCAAGAAATGCAATCACAGACCAAGAAAATGTGGCAGAAACTATACAGAAACCTTTCCCATTGTACTGAGAGTGACAGGCATGAAAAAGAAGAATTTCCAAACACATCTTGAAAAACTACCCATGCCTGTTACATCTTACGAACTCCAGAAGGAAGCTCTCTTTGGCACAATGCAAGTACTATGTCAAGCATTAGCAGTAAATTTGAGAGACTAAGATCATACTCCACATACCCTGGCTAGAGGTGAGGTCCACAACTGCTATGGTATCTCCAAAACTAACCTCTTAGTTAATAAATACAATAGCCACAATGGTTTCACTGAACTCTCACTGCATACTAACATTCACTAGCACCAAGGTAAATGAGATCTCAGGTTAGCTATGTGCCCTACATCTGGCAAAACCTTCACCATAGGGACTAGCAGATGCTCACATTACAGATCTCCAACCTTTCCCTCTTTAAATTTATTCAAACATTAATTAAAATCCTGATAAGTACTTTTCAGCATTACCTAATAGCCGCACTCCAAATATACTACTTATTCTTTCCCACTGCATACTAAAGCTCATCAGCGTCTCAAAGTGAACTCCAAAGAAATTTGCTTAAAAATTAACCGTTCATTCCAATGGACAGGCAAGCGACAGCATCTGCAAACAAATGAGAGCCATAGATAAAAACCGCACTAGCCAAACTCTAACAGTAATAATCACTTATCTGTTCAAATGCAGCACTCTAAACTTCACACAGCTCCATAAAGTTCATGTCTTAACAGATACTCTCTGTTGCAGAAACGGGCGCTAACAAACTCGTCTCTCATTCCTCCATGCTGCAAACACCCAACAAAGATCTTTGTTTCGCCAAAGGCTTCTTCAGAGGTTTCAAAGAGTAATCAGCAGCGAAAGCTTTTCAATCCGCCATAACCGGCTTCTTCCAGGGTTCAGAATTGCTTAAAAAAATGGCATCTGACATCACTGACTATAATGCAGCCATCAGCCTATGGGAACAATCCTCAGTGGGTTGATGGAGAGGGGAGATGCTGGACTAGGTAGGGTAGATGGGGGGAAACAGAGTGGGGAGATGCTGGACTATATGGGTATGTGAGAAACAGAAAGTAGGGTAATGCAGACCTACTTGTATAGGTGGATGGATGAGTAGTTGAAAGGAGGGATAGAGAATGAGAGGGAGGGGAGATGATGGGCTACAAGAGTGGATGTGGGAGAGAGAGATGCTGTGCTACAAGGGTAGGTGGGTGCAGCAGAGAGGGGGAGGGTAGATGCTGGGCTACAAGGGTGGGTGAGTTGTTGGAAGAGAGGGAGAGGGTAGATGCTGGGCATGGAGTGGAACCTTGTGGGAGGTTATCAAGGAGACACAAGAAACAGGAGACTGGTGAGTAAAGAGAGTAGAAATGTGGTAATGGGTGAAAGATAGAAGGGAATAAGAGACCAGGGAGGGAGGGAGATGGGGAAATGGCAGAAGATGGGAAGATGGGCTGGGTAGGAGATGGAAAGTTGATAAATACATGAAAATTAAAAAGGAGGAGATTGAGGATTAGAGGGTGAAAAATGGTGAAATTTGATTGGACAGAGAAGCACGAAAGAAAGAAGAAAAGGAGGAGAGAGGCAAAAGGATAAACAGACAACAAACACTGTAAAAAGTTGGCAGAAGGCAAGCGAAGGAAGCAGAAAAGTGAAACTGGGACCAATGTGAATGGAAAAATAAAATACCCAGATAACAAAGATAGAAAAAAAGTAGGAGGGCACGTGATGTGGTGAGCAGGATCGGACGCACACCGCTTGAGCTCCGGGCCCCTCTGCTCCTACAAGCTGAGAAATTAATGTAAACTGCTGGGTCTGGGCCCTGGACACCCCTCCCCACCCGCTTCTCTGCATTAACATCGGGGCCGCATAACGGAGGAAAATGGGACTTGGGCCGCCCCGATCCTCTGTGCCGACAAGAGACCGGGAGACTGCTGACTCGGGGACCTGGGTCTCCTCGATCTCCTGTGCTGGGCGAAGTGAGGATTCGGGCCTTGCGCTCCTCCATGCCGGCAGCAGAGTGGGAAACCGCCGTTTCGGGGATTTCATCCTCCCTGTGCTCCTGAGCCGAATACAATACAGATCTGAGCCCCCCGCTCTTCCGTGCCGGCGGGAGGGCAGGAGGTTGCCGACCCGGAGGCCTAGGCTTCCCTGATCTTACGTGCCAGTAAGAAGAGTGCGAAATCGCCGCGAGAGGGACCTCGGGGGCAGGTCACAAGCAGGCACAGAAAGAAGAGGAGCTGGAATGCCAGTGGAGGGGAAAGCCATGGCTGCGGCAGCGAAGGGGGGGGGGGCGCCGCGAAAGAGAGAAGCTGGCCCTGCAGCATAAAGCAGCGGAACAAATTTCACCGCCGAAAGCTGCACCCACACCGGAGCTGGCAGAGGAGATCTCCATGGCAGTGGCGGGGGCACTATCTGCACAATTTGAAGACCTGAAAGGCCAGATGGACCTTCTTCAGGCTTCAGTGGAGGCCTTGGGTAGTCGAATGCAGGAGGCAGAGCACCGGATTGAGCAGGCGGAGGAGCACGTGCTGGAGCTGCAGCAAGAGGTGGCCGCATGAGAACAATGCTGCAGGGGCAGAAGGCCAAATTAGATGATCTGGAAAACAGATCTCGCTGCAACAACCTGCGATTTCTGGGAGTTCCGGACAACATAGAGGATAAGGACTTAAAATCCTACCTGGAGGCGCTGGTGACACAAATCTTGGAGGGTGAAGTGGAAGGAGCTTTAGTGCAAATAGAAAGAGCACATCGTGTAGGGCCCAGGAGAGCAAATGACGGCCGTCCTAGAGTGGTCCTGGCAAAGTTTCTACGGTTCCCGCAGAAAGAAGCAGTGCTGCGAGCAGTAAGGAGGATCGGAGTGATCTCCAAGGACAATGTTAAGTTGCGGATAGTGCAAGACTACTCGGCAGCCTTGGGTCAGCGTAGAAGAGAATACGGACTCCTGTGTCAGACGCTGATAGATAACAACATCAAGTTTATAGTGAAATACCCTGCTCGTCTGATTTTTACTCATGGGGGAATACGCAGAACATTCGAATCAGCCAAGGCAGCAGCACCATACGTAAAGGAGACTGGGCCGGGAACAGCAGTTACACCAGGCGCACAGCGCGGAGACCGGGAGAACACTTGAGGCGGGAGAATAAGAAGAGTAACACCTCATCGTTGGAGTAATGAACTGGCCATGCTGCTGCTATTGAAGTGGTGTGCTAGATCCGGAAGCTGGCACAAGATGCTCAAAGTTTGTTGAACTGAAGTTAAGTGTTCTGTTGTTTGTTGGTCTACTCTGTACAGTTATGGTTATGGGGAGAGATGGGGGGAGTGGTGGTGAAGGTACGAGTGGGGATGAAATAGGATGGGTTGGGGAGCGGGGGGGGGAGGGGAGAGGGACTCAGATGGGGACATAGGGAGCAGATATGGAGGGAGGAGTGGAGGGGTACCGTACGCATCCTAGTGACACAAAGGAGAAGGAGAGAAGAGAATAGTAGGTAAGATGGGAGGTTGGGTGAGAGAGTGGGACAAGGGTGGGAGTGGGGAAGGAGCAGGGGGAGGAAGTGGGGATAGAGATCGGGAGGGAGGGGGAGGGGAGGAAGGGGGTGGGTAGGGAGGGAGGCAGCCTAAATGGGGTTCTTGGGTTAGGTTTGTGGTACACACACAGCAGCGGGGGAGGGCCTCAGGCTGGGGGGGGGGGTCCTCCCTCATGATAACGGACTTGCTGAATGGTTTGAGTCCCATAGCTACCCATTGACCTGAAGATTATATCATGGAATGTGTGTGGGATAGGTAACCCTATCAAGAGACATAAATTGTTGCAGGCCTTGGTGAGGCAAAAATGTGATATTGCAATGTTACAGGAAACCCACCAGACTGCTGAGGAACATCTCAAATTACAGAGGGAATGGGTGGGGCAAGTTTGGGGGGCTCCGGCGATGGGAAAGAAGAGTGGAGTGGTCATTCCGATACACAAACGAGTTAGATTCGTCCAGGAGAGCATGTACGTGGGCGCTAGGGGAAGATTTGTGCTTCTGTATGGGCTGCTGGAGGGGAAGCCTGTGGTGCTGGGTAACCTCTACAGCCCAAATGTGCTAGACCGGGCACTCTATGCCAGTTTGGGGTCACAGGTGGAGCAGTTGCCGGACGCTCCTCTGATTTTGGCAGGCGATTTTAACGGAGTCATGGACGCTGAGCTAGACATTTCTAGAGGAGGTGGAGATAGAGCTCGGGCGCAGACTGCTAGAGTGTTATGGGGTCTGAGGCACAGGTTAGGAGTGGTGGACCCCTGGTGGCTGTTGCACCCGTTGGAAAGAGACTTCACACATCAGTCGAGAGCACACGGGTCGAGCGCCCGCTTTGACTATGTATTGGTCTCGGAACGACTTTTTGCCCAGGTAGAAGATGCGCAGCTGGGTCCTATAGAGATTTCTGATCATGCGTTGATCTGGGTGGAAATGGAATGGCACGATGTGAATACACGGACTCAGATTTGGCGATTCCCAATGGGATTGTACAGAGACACTGAGTTTCATGCTTATATAAGGCAGAGGTGGCAGGAGTTTGCGGCCCACAATGCTCAACACCGGGAGAACCCGGAGCTTTTCTGGGAAACCGCGAAAATCATCTTGCGGGGGGACATTATGGGATATGTAGGGAGGAAGCGGAAAATGCTGACACAGCAGATGGTTAGACTTGAACAGCAAGTAGGCAGAGAGAGGAGGAGACAGGCGAATCACCCGTCGGCGGCAAATGGGAGAAGACTATGGGAGACTCAGACGGCCCTGAACGAGCTGTTACACCAAAGGGCCAAGAAATCGTTCTTGTACTACAGATATCAGCTCTATCGTTATGGGGATAAGCCAGGAAAGCTATTGGCCAGATGCCTTAAAGGCAGCAGGGGGACCTGCACTGTGGCGGCACTAAGGGACGATCAGGGGAAAATGCACAAGGAAAGTAAGGCGATTGCTCAGGTGTTCCGGATGTTTTATCAAAGATTGTACTCAGGGAAGGCAAGCTCCCAGATTGACATGGAAGAATACCTAAGAGAAGTGCGGTTGCCCAGACTAGAGGCGGACCAGCAGGCACAATTAGACGCACCAGTATCTGAGGAGGAGGTCCAATGAGTTATCCAAAGGGCGAGTTGTTATAAAGCGCCTGGCCCGGATGGGCTTGGGGAGGAATTTTATAAGCTTTTGGGGGGTGAGCTGGCCCCCCCTCTGGTGGCAGTGTACCGCAGGAGAGTGGATCAGGGGGGATTCACGTGGGGGGAGAACCACGTACATATTATATTGATACCCAAGGCAGGGAAGGACCATACACAGGCTGCTTCTTATCGGCCTACTCTTTGCTGAATTTTAATGTGAAAATACTGGCCAAGGTGCTGGCGGACAGACTGGCTCAGGTTTTGGGGGAGCTAGTGCATGATTCCCAGGTGGGGTTTGTGAAGGGACGATATGCGGTGCGGAATTTACGCAAAATCATGGCTTCGCTGGAGTGGGTACGGGGACGGAAGCTGCAATCGCTTTTGATTAGTTTTGATGCGGAGAAGGCGTTCAATCAAGTGAATTGGGCATACCACAAATTTCTGTTGCCCCAATATGGACTCGGGACGTCTTTTTGCAATATGGTTGAGCTCCTCTATACGAAGCCTACAGCGGGAGTGCTCTGTAATGGAGTATTATCAGAGAGATTTAGTCTGGAAAGGGGAACGAGACAAGGCTGCCCGTTATCACCCTTGCTCTTTGTGCTGTCCCTAGACCCTCAGGTAAGATGAATAGAGGTGTCCAAAACAATACAAGGTATAGACATAGGGCGGCACATGTTTAAGTTGGCTGTGTTTGCAGATGACCTGCTAGTACATTTGCTGTCTCCTCAGACATCGTTGCCTAGCTTATTAAAGGAATTCTCTCATTTTGGCAGCTTTGCCGGGCTCTGTATTAATATGGATGTCGGAGCCCTTAGATGTGGCGGGAACACTGTGGAGACAATGGAGAGGGAGGTTCCCACTTTAGTGGGCAGGTGACTCTTTTGTGTACTTGGGGGTGCTCTTGACTAGAGAGCCGAGAGAGCTGTATAGGAAAAATTTGGAGTAGGTCCTTGCCCAGACTCGTTTGCAGCTCCAGGCATGGACCCCGCTGCCCCTGTCCTTATTGAGCCAGGCGGCGGCATTGGGGATGGTGATACTGCCACGTGTGCTTTACTGGTTACAGACCCTCCCAGTGTGGCTACTGAAGCGAGACTTAAACTCTGTAGATCGGGAGATCCGGAGTTTCCTCTGGAGAGGGGCACGGGCTCGGATACCATTGCACAGATTGCGTGGGGGATGGGAGCGTGGGTGGATTGAGATCCCTGACCTACGGGTATACGCCCTGGCATGCCAGGCGCGGCATATTGGAGACTGGCTAGGGAACACGGAGGTATATATCCCAAGAGCTCTGGAGGAGGCCTTTGTGGCCCCACAGACCCTGTTGGCGGTACTGCACCTGGAAAGCAGACACGTGCCTAGTAGAGTGATTGGCAGTGAGCTAGTTCACCCGGCACGGCGGACGTGGCAACACCTAAATAGACTTTGGGGAGAGCCTCCGGAGGTTTCGAATTGGTTGCCAATACAGGGGAATAATCGATTCACCCCAGGATCAGAAATGCCGGTGTTTTTGATTTGGAGGAGACAGGGCATACGGAATATTGAACATGTGATAGATTAACTGGGGCAGTGCAGACCACTTGAGTCTTTGTGTAATGAATATGAGTTGAGTAGCTGACACTATTTTGCTTACGCCCAGCTTTCTCATTATATAGCCTCACTCCCACAGGGTGCACTGCAGGTGGAACGATCGGCATGGATACTGGAGTTTTTTGCACTGGGGGAGGAGACACCACCCACAATTGCAAATTTGAAGAGATGGATAGATGGCTATGGTAGCTCGCCGGACTATGGTGCGGAAGAGGCTTTGTGGGCTCGAGAGCTGAACCTGGTGGTGCCCCCTGGCTCAATCAACCGAGCCTTAGGTAGGATTGGAGGTTTGGTGGAGGGTACCCGATGGCGAGAAGTGCAATTTAAATGCCTTATACGGGTGCATTTCTCTCCGAGACGAGCAATGCGGTGCCGTCTTACGGACGTAGGAGGCTGCCCAAAGTGTTCCTGCCCCTTGGCGGACCTAGGACATATGTGGTGGGGATGTCAGAAGATCCGCTTATATTGGAGAAAGATTGATAATTATATGAGCAAGGTTCTACAGCAGCAGATCTGCTGGACAGCGTCGTTTGTGGTGTTAGATCAACTTGGACCACTCCACCCAAAAGGAAGGTGGGAGCGTCTGTTGGCCAGGAAGGCATGTCTGGTGGGTAAAGGCCTGATACTTCATAGGTGGAGGGAAGCGATAGGCCCTACTTTTTGGGAATGGCGTAACAGCTTCCACCAGCTGATGCTTATGGAGAGGAGGGGAGCTAGAGGAAGTGCTCGATGCTGGGCTTCATTCCTGCTGGTATGGGAACCCTATATTCAAACTTTGAGGTCCCGTACTCGGAATGAAGTACTTCGGGTGGGCTGAGGAGGCCTAGGGGTGGGTGGGGGAGAGGATGGGAGGAATAGGATATTAGCTAAAAAGGAGGGTACTGTAGTACTTAGTGTATTTGTCCACAGAAGGAGGTCGTATGTTAAAGGGGGGGCTGCGGGGGTTAGGGGATGTTGGGCGGGGGGTGGAGGGAGGGGGGAGGAGGAGGGGTATAATTGTGCACATCTGCTGTATCTTTGCGAATGATCTGTTGAGGAGCCCTGGAATGGGGGATAAGATACAACCCCCACTAGGGATGCCATCTCTGCATATAGTTTTGTATGATCTGTAATGTGTGGAAGTAACTTCAATAAACAGAGTTAAAAAAAAAAAAGACAGAAAAAAGTATCTTATTTTGAATTTATTAACTGGGTCTAGCTCCTGAGGACATCAAAGAGCATCGACACTGCTCATGCCATCATTAGCATCATCGATACTCACCGGTATCGGATCCAGATTCCTCCAGTTCTGATCATTGGTCTTTCGATTCTGATGACTTCCAGGACATCACCTCGGAACCCTTGTCACCATCTGTGAGCACTCGGAGTAAATCCCCTCCTGAAGACGTCTTTTCAGGAGTTTATCCGAGACATGGTGACTGACCATCAGCATCGGAACCGGAACTGAGAGCGGAGGAACTTGAGATACTTTAGTATCCTACTGCCCCGAAAGAGGCTGTGATCCTCCTGGTACACTGGATCCTATATAACTTAATGCTCCAGATGT
Organism: Ichthyophis bannanicus; assembly: GCA_033557465.1. Classification (NCBI taxonomy): domain Eukaryota; kingdom Metazoa; phylum Chordata; class Amphibia; order Gymnophiona; family Ichthyophiidae; genus Ichthyophis; species Ichthyophis bannanicus. The sequence continues at coordinate 939,136,505 of CM066034.1, forward strand.
GGGAAACCCCTCTAACCGTTTCCCTCATCAGTCATAGATTGGACACGATGTACAGGGTTCCCAAGTGTCCTGACTTCCAAAAGCCACAACATCCACACCATTCTATGGTGGTAGAATCGGCAATGCGGCTCTTCAAAAGTGGAAAAAAACATGCTTCGATGCCTCCAGGAAGGGAATCGAGAAATCTTGATTCATTCGCCCGACGTTCCTTTCAGGCATCCATGCTATTCAGCAGGATAAATTCTTATATCTTCTATATGGGGATGTTCCTGAAGGAACTTAACAAAGACTGCGAAGGATTCCTTCCATTCCTACCGGAGAAGAAGTGTCCTATTTATTTATTTATATTTCTTATATACCACGCTATTAAGATCAGTGCGGTTTACATTAGAACTGAACAGTGCAACAATGCATGAATATCACAATGTGCTTACATAGAACAAGGGGATAATCAAGAATGGGAGAACAGGGGAAACTATTTACATGATAAATACAAAATATTTACATAGAGCTATATACACTAGTACTTAAGATCTACGGGTGAGCTTAGCTAGGTCAGGTGGGAGCAGGGATAAAACTATAGGGAGAGGGGCGCCTAACCATTCTCATGTTGGGTTAGGGCATTGGGATAGTTAAGGTGTGGGGTGAGTGCGTTCGACTTGTGTTTTTCGGGACTGGTTTCAGGGTAGTTAATTAGAAAAAGATGGTGTTTTATTGCTTTTCTGAATGATGTGAGGCTCGATATGGATCGAATACAAGTGGGAAGGTCATTCCAGGCTGTTGGAGCATAAATCGAAAAGGCTCTATTGGTAGTTGCCTTTGTGCACCTTGTGGTGAACTTAGGTACTGTTAGCATGTTCAGTAGTGCAGATCTTCTGATTCTGTTGTCGGGGATGTTGTTAAGCAGTTTGCTGATTGGTGTGGGAGATTGATTCTTCAGTGCCTTGAAAGTCATGACTAGTACCTTGTATTGAATTCGGGCATGTAGTGGTAGCCACTGCAGATTTTTCATTACTGGAGTTATATGTTCCGATCTTGCTACCCCTGTAAGAACCCTAGCAGCAGAGTTCATGGCCAGCCGAAGCGGGCTGAGGGTTGCTTGTGGTAGGCCATGGAGGATGGTGTTCGCAAAGTCTAGGTGTGGGATCACTAGGGCTTGAAATATCGTTCGATAGTCTGAATAATCAAGTAGTGGGCGGAGGTGGCGTAGGGTTCGTATTTTGTGGTATATTGATCTTGTAACGGTCTTTACGTGGGTTGTCATATCTAATCGCTGATCTAGGGTGATGCCTAGATATCGAATTGTGTCTTTTGTCTTGAGTTCAGCGTTTTTAACTTGCAGGTAGGATGGTGGGACGAACTTCTGATTCCTTGTGACAAAGAGGACATCGGTCTTGCTATGATTGATCCTCAGGTTTTGTGTGAGAAGCCATTCAGCAACTGCATCAAAGCATCTGATGATAGGGGAGAAATCAGGCTGTTCGATAGTGAATGGAATGAATAGTAGTATGTCGTCAGCATACACGAGCATTCTATAATGGTAGCTAACGTGGTCTCAGTATTTGTTGACAGGACAGAAATGCTTCTAATTCACTGTCACGGACTTCACATCAACGACCACTCTATCATAGCAACCAATTTTCAAATGTGTTACTTAAAAAATTCTCTCTCCATTTGCAAATGGAGAGAGAATTTTTTAAGTAACACATTTGAAAATTGGTTGCTATGATAGAGTGGTCGTTGATGTGAAGTCCGTGACAGTGAATTAGAAGCATTTCTGTCCTGTCAACAAATACTGAGACCACGTTAGCTAACATTATAGAATGTTGGTGTACAAACACTCGATCCATAGAGGTTTCTAGTCTATGAGTGAACATACCAGTCTGTCTAATTATATTACAGAGTTTTACTGGCTTTATTATTGATATCTACTCTGTGAAAGTTGTGACCACAAAATCATTTGTAGTCAGCATACACGAGACATTCTACATTTAATGAGCGGATCAGAGAGCAGATAGGCTGCATATAAATGTTAAATAGTAGAGTAGACAGGGATGATCCCTGGGGCACTCCCTGCTTCTGTAAGAAAGGTTCAGAGGATGTGTTGCCTGTTTTTACTTGCTGCCATCTATTAGTTAAGTATGATTCACACCATTGTAGTGTAGTTCCCTGTAACCCTTTTTCTTGGAGACGTTGTAATAGTATCTTATGATTCACAGAATCAAAGGCGGCAGCAATGTCGAGAAAGATAAGGATGAAACCTCGGTGTATATTGTTGATTCCTGTAATTAGTTTGTCGAAAAGGGTAGTTAAGATAGTATCTACCCCATGCGATTCTCTGAAGCCATGTTGAGCTGGATCGAGGGGTGTCTCGGCATCAACGTGCTGATGGATCTGTCGCTGGACTATTTTCTTGATGATCTTAGCAAGCAGGGGAATACTCGATATAGGTCTGTACGATTCGACTTTGGATGTATCAAGGCTACTATTCTTTAGCAGGGGCCTGATTGACGTATGTTTTAAACTTTGCGTATGTTTTAAACTTTGCGGGAAGATACCCCTTGATAAGGATTGGTTGGTTATATTGCATAATGACTGGCTTAGTTCATGTCGAAGTTCCTTTATCCAGCTTGCTGGACAGGGGTCATTAGGAGCCGTGGTGAGATTGATGGCAGCAATGGTGTCTTCAATTTCTTTGGTAGATACTGCAGAGAATTTAAGTAGTAGGGTAGGCTTTGGTGTACTGAGTGCATTGGATGAGTTACAGGTGGATGAGGTCATGTTGGATTGGATCATTTTGGATTGCAGGTAGTTCGAATAATCCTGGGGTTGAGGCATGTATGGGCTTGCCGGTGCTGGGTCCCCTGTTAATGATTTTACTATATTAAATAGGTTGTGTGTTTTATTCAATGATCGTTTTAGAATCATTGAGTGATGTTGTTTCCTTTTTTCACTTATTTTCTCTCTGTGTAATGCTAAATATGAGTTGTAGTTGTGGTAGGCTATGGTAGTCTGCTTTCTGCGCCATCGTCTTTCGAATTTACGTAGCTGTAAGAGGGATGCTCGAAGGTCAGTCGAGTACCAAGGGGCATGATCGCGTTTTTTGGGTAACTTGTTGGTGGACGGGATACATGCTATAGTTCTGATGCTATTGTTCCAATTCACTACAAGTTCGTCAGGGTCAAGGGTTGAAACATCTAGTTGTGGAAGTAGCTTGACAAGTACATCCTCCTTGTTGAGTGTACAGAATCGTGTTGTTAGTGTTCCGGAATCGGGGGTGTTGGTCCTGTCACTGTTCTTGGAGTAGCAGGTGATAGGTATGCAGAATTTGAGGAGATTATGATCGGACCAAGGTACTGGGGATATAGAGGTCAACAGCAGAGGAGTGGTGTCGACTATAGCCTGGGGGGCAAAAATAAGGTCAAGGATACCGCCCTTTGCATGCGTCGGCGAGTCTACTAGTTGCTTGTTGCCCAGGTCACATAGCGCTTCAAGGAAGGTTCTTGCTTGTGCTTCAGGCAAGGAGGGGAGGTTGAAGTCTCCCATTAGCCAGTTTGAGGATTGTGGGTTATTTGAGTTGCAGGCAAGATTGATGATTGCTGGTAGGTCGTCAGAGGAAGATGTTGGGGCTCTGTAGAGTGCATTGATTGTGCATTGGTTGTTCGATATTGTAATAATGTCAAGGTGCGCTAAGGTAGATGCGTCAACTAGTTTAAATTTCAATTCTGTTTTTGCGAGGATGAGGACCCCTCCTCCTTTTTGTTTAGCTCTGTGGCAAGTGTATGGTGAGAAACCGGCTGGGGTCATTTGATTGATGATCGCATTATCACAGTCTGATAACCATGTCTCAGTGATCATTAACATATCAAGGCTGTGGACTGTTATAAGGTCAGTGATTGCTGGCCATTTTTGGCGTGTAGATCTTGCATTTATAAGCGCACATTTCAGTAAATGTTGTTGCGGCTGCTTTCCCGGGTGGGTTTTTTTGATATTTTGTAAGGGAATGTATAGTAGGTGCTGATAAGGTGTATTGGAGGTGTTCTGAGCAGTTTGGTGGTGATTCTCTGACCATCTCCTACTATTACTATGGAGGATTGGAATATGTTTAGCACATGTATTGAATGCCTGGCTAGGGAGTCCAGAAGTGAGAAATAGAATAGCCAGTGGTATGAATATATACATCATGGGGGGTATTGGTGTGGGTCTCAGGTGAAATGTGGAAAGCTGTTAGGAGTGGCTTAGTGGTATGGTATAGCTAGGCAGTTATGTGACTGAGCTAAATTAGATACGATATTTCACTCTACAGGAGGTGGGCATACACCTTTGGACTTACATTCACTATTACGCATTTTAACTAACTTCAGCGTTACTGAAATGGATACAAGGAAGTGCCAGTGTTAATTTATCATACCGTGTGTCTCACCAACAATGGTGTTTACCCAACAATGGTTACACTGTTAATAATGTGGTCTTACAGAGCTTAGTTATGTGAAACAGGTCTGTCTACACTATGGTCAATCACAACAATGGTTACTTTGTTAATAAGCATGGTCTTACAGGCTTAACTATGTAGAGTATAGGTCTATCCACACTTACATTGTTTCGGCAATAGTTAGATGGTACCTGATAGGTAGACTCACCTTGTCTATAGGCCTCCACCAGGCCTCCACCTAAGGGCCACGCCAAAGGGCCCTCTGGCGAGGCCCTCAGGCGCGGGCCCGCCAGGCGCGGGCGCTCCCAAATGGCGCGAGTTTTTAAAGTTCCTGTCGGCAGACCCGATTGGGCGATGCTGCTGCTGCTGCTTCCCTGCTGCCGGAGGCTCTATCCCCCGACTGGGGAGAGCTGCTGATGGTGGCAGGGGTGAGAAGGACCATGCGCCCGATGGCACGAGCTTTTAAAGTTCCTGTCGGCAGCCCCGATTGGGCAATGCTGCTGCCGCTGCTTCCCTGCTGCCGGAGGCTCTATCCCCCGACTGGGGAGAGCTGCTGATGGTGGCAGGGGTAAGAAGGACCACGCGCCCGATGGCGCGAGCTTTTAAAGTTCCTGTCGGCAGCCCCGATTGGGCGATGCTGCTGCCGCTGCTTCCCTGCTGCCGGAGGCTCTATCCCCCGACTGGGGAGAGCTGCTGATGGTGGCAGGGGTGAGAAGGACCATGCGCCCGATGGCACGAGCTTTTAAAGTTCCTGTCGGCAGCCCCGATTGGGCAATGCTGCTGCCGCTGCTTCCCTGCTGCCGGAGGCTCTATCCCCCGACTGGGGAGAGCTGCTGATGGTGGCAGGGGTGAGAAGGACCATGCGCCCGATGGCGCAAGCTTTTAAAGTTCCTGTCGGCAGCCCCGATTGGGCGACGCTGCTGACGCTGCTTCCCTGCTGCCGGCGGTTCTATCCCCCGACTGGGGAGAGCTGCTGATGGTGGGAGGGGTGAGAAGGACCACGCGCCCAATGGCACGAGCTTTTAAAGTTCCTGTCGGCAGCCCCGATTGGGCGACGCTGCTGCCGCTGTTTCCCTGCTGCCGGAGGCTCTATCCCCCGACTGGGGAGAGCTGCTGATGGTGGCAGGGGTGAGAAGGACCACGCGCCCGATGGCGCGAGCTTTTAAAGTTCCTGTCGGCAGCCCCGATTGGGCGACGCTGCTGACACTGCTTCCCTGCTGCCGGAGGCTCTATCCCCCGACTGGGGAGAGCTGCTGATGGTGGCAGGGGTGAGAAGGACCACGCGCCTGAGGGCGCAAGCTTTTAAAGTTCCTGTCGGCAGCCCCGATTGGGTGACGCTGCTGCCGCTGCTTCCCTGCTGCCGGAGGCTCTATCCCCCAACTGGGGAGAGCTGCTGATGGTGGCAGGGGTGAGAAGGACCACGCGCCCGATGGCGCGAGCTTTTAAAGTTCCTGTCGGCAGCCCCGATTGGGCGACGCTGCTGCCGCTGCTTCCCTGCTGCCGGAGGCTCTATCCCCCGACTGGGGAGAGCTGCTGATGGTGGCAGGGGTGCCTTGCAAGCTGTTTTAGCATACAGCCAAAATGTCTCAAAATTTGTCAGTATGGCAGCATTTGATGCCTTTGAATCATCCAGTAGGGCCTCTTCTATTGCCATAGGTGCAAGGCAACTGACTTGACTCCAAGCTTCAGACTTAGAACAATGGGTCCAAGATAAATTGGGCAATATTCCCTGCACTAGGGAGAATCTTTTTGGGAAGAGCTGGAGGGAAAAGGCTGGAGAGCTTGAAACCATGACACAACCCTTAAGAGACTCTCTAGAAAAACTGCTGACCCTTCCAAAAAGAAGACAGCCGCTAAAAAACCCTTCTACCCTACGAAAAGGAGGTTCTACCCCTCATATTCGCAACTGGCCTATCAGACCCAACAAAAACAATGGGGTCCTAAGCAGGCAAAGAAGCCCACAAACCACAGCCACCCACCCAAACACCAACTACTCCTAGCTTTTGACTCCCATATAGGGAGCACAGATAGTCTTCTTCTATCCATAGAGGAGTCCTCCACCATCCCAGGGGGACTCTCTCACTTTGCACAATAGTGGTCTTCCATCACCACAGAGCAATGGACTCTTTCCATCATTCAGAAAGGTTACCAACTAAATTTTCGAGAACTTCCTCCTCACCACTTCAGAGGAGATTTTCCCTCCATACCTCCCCTGGATAGCCTTCTCAAGCAGGAGGTAAACATTCTCCTTTCGCAAGGAGCCATAGAAGCAGTTCCCCCAAATCAACTGCTCAAAGGCTTCTACTCCCCCTACTTCCCCATTCCAAAGAAGTATGGAGGCTACAGGCCCATTCTCGACCTCAGGGAGCTAAACAAATTTCTCGTAAAAGAGAAATTCAAGATGATATCTCTGGGAACCCTCCTTCCTTACATTCAGGGCTCTGTTCCCTAGACCTCAAGAAGGCCTAAACCCACATCTTGATTCATCTGGACCACAGACAGTATCTCCACTTCACCTGTCAAGGCTCTCATTACCAATACAGGGTCCTTCAGTCTGGTATCTGCACCAAGAGTTTTCACAAAGTGCATGGCTGTGGTAGCAGCATACCTTCGAAGCAGCAAATTCTTTGTCTTCCCTTACTTAGACGACTGGCTAATAAAGGCAGACTCTCCTGAAGAACTCTGCTCATCTCGACAAAAATTCTTGTTCTCTTATAGCATCTAGGCTTTGTGATAAACTTCCCAAAGTCCCACCTCACTCCAACCCAAATATTGGACTTCATAAGAGCCATGCTGGACACAAAACAATCCAGAGCCTTCCTTCCTGTGGACCACATGAACAGGTAAGTTCATGAACAGCCACCCAGATGTGCCACATGAACAGCCACCCAGATGCGCCAAAAACAGACTGCAATGGCTCGAGACTTCCTATGCCTTCTGGGACACATGGCTTCCACAGTACATGTAGTTTTTTCATGTGAGGCTCCACATGCGACAAGCACAGTGAACTCTCTCAATCCAGTGGACACAGGCCACAGGGCATCTGCAAGACATCATCCAAATAACATCCCCTCTGACCGAGTTTCTCCTCCGGTGGTGCATCCCAATAAATCTTCTCTTCGGATGCCCCAACCTCAACATATGCTGATGACAGATGCCTCCAAGCTCGGCTGGTGAGCACATCTCAATTCCATCTCCGCACAGGGTCTGTGGACAACCCAGGAATCAACACAGCAAATCAACCTTCTCGAGCTTCAAGCAGTCATGAATGCCCTCCAAGTTTTCTAACTCCACCTCCTACACAGTCAGATCCTAGTCAGAACAGGCAACCAAGTTGCAATGTTTTATATAAACAAAGAGGGTAGAACGGGCTCCCTTCCCCTATGCCAAGAAGCCTGCAAATTATAAAGTTCGCCATTCTCCACCACATGCATCTACGTGCAGTTTACATTCCAGGAGTATCCAATCACCTGGCAAAGCTGATCCTACAACCCCACGAATAGTCCCTAGATCCGACAGCAGTGGCAAAACTCTTCCAAGCCCAGTGATAGATCTCCTTACCACTCCACAGAACTCTCCGCTCCCACAGTTCTGCTCCAGGATACCATCCAAATTCAGTCTGGCATCCAGTGCCTTCATGATCCACTGGGGTCGGGGACTCCTTTATGCATTTTCCCCCATTCCCCTAATCACAAAGACCCTCCTCAAACTACAAGCAGACAAGGGCTCTATGATACTGATAGCCCTTTGCTGGCCCCGTCAGCCCTGGTTTCCCCTTCTACTTCAGCTGAGAAAACCTCCTCTGATTCCATTGGGATCCAGGCCAGATCTTCTGTCTCAGTACAATGGAACACTCCTCCATCCCAACCTGCAGTCACTCCACCTGGTAGCATGGATGCTGAGAGCATAATCTATCAAGCTTTATCCCTTTCTACTGCTGTAAAGGATATTCTCCTTTCCTCCAGAAAACCTTCCACCAGAAAGATGCACTCTTTCAAATGGCATAGATATACCTCATGGTGCTCTCAAAACAATCAGAATCCTTTCGAGGTATCAGTACCCACGCTTCTTCAGTATCTTTTGCATTTATCCTCTTTAAGACTCAAAACGAATTCAGTGCGGGTGCGCCTCAGTGCTATTTCAGCTTTTCATAAGCCTGTGGATGGTAACCCTATCTCCACAGTTCCTCTTGTGGCTTGTTTCATGAGGGGCCTACTCCTTATCAAGCCACCCCTTCGACCACCTCCAGTAACGTGGGATCTTAACATGGTATTGGCTCAACTTGTCAAACCTCCATCTGAGCCCCTAGCAGCCACACATCTAAGATATTTATCTTGGAAAGTTCTATTTCTCATCGCTCTCACCTCGCATCAGTGAGTTGCAGGCCTTAGTGGCTCATGCTCCACATATTCGCTTTCATCATGACAAAGTCATCCTACGGACACATCCTACGAACACATAACACCAGTACTCTGACAGCTGCACTGGCTACCCATAACAGCACAGGAAAAATTCAAGACAACACTAATCATCTTCAAGACCATACACCACTGTTCAGCAGAAATTCTACAGACCACAGTAACCAAAGACACAAGCAGCAGACCCAGGCGAACCCAAGGCAGCAGCAGACTCCTCACCCTGGCCGGATACCAGAAAACGAAGCAATCAACTTCCAGAAGAGCCTTCTCACTCTCAGCGCCGGATCTATGGAACTCGATCCCTGAGGAACTAAGAGCACAAAAGGACCTCAAGGACTTCTGCAAATCCCTCAAAACCCACCTGTTCATGGCCTCATATGAACAAGTACCTTAACTCCCAATCCACGCAGCCTTGCCGACACAGCCACCACACCCCAACATCTCAAACCAGGGACTCAATCCCCAGAAATATATGTATGTCTTGTCACCTATGTTTAATGTAGACCCCTTGTCATATCCCTAACCACTTTGATTGAAGGATAAGGTGGTCTACAAAACTGGCTAAATAAATAAAATAAATAAATCCCCACTTTCTACTAAAAGTAGTGTCTCCTTTCCATCTCAATCAGTCAGTGATCCTACCGGCCTTTTTCCCAAGATCTCATGCTTCTTGTGCAGAAGCAACCTTACATACACTTGACTGTAAAAGGGCTTTAGCCTTCTACCTTCAAAGGACAGAAGACATTAGGAAATCCTCCCAGCTCTTTGTCTCCTTTGATCCTACTCACTTGGGCCTTCCAGTCACCAAATGTACACTGTCCAGATGAATAGCAGACTGTGTTTCTTTCGCATATGACAATGCAGGTCTATCCCTCACAGGACATGTCACTGCTCATAATGTCCGAGCAGTGGTAGCCTCGGTGGCTAACCTTCGTTCAGTAGCCATTGAAGAAATTTGCCGAGCTGCTACAAGGTCCTCTATCCATACCTTTGCAACCCATTACTGCTTGGACAAGGATTCTTGCTGGGATGCAGCCTTTGGCCAGGCAGTCCTTCAGCACCTCTTTGGGACATACAAACAACTTCTACCCCATGCCCATTTCTGCCAGATCGCCTTGGCGGGGAAGTCTAGGTTCAATTGACCTTGTCCAACTTTCTGACCCAGTCCAACTCTTCAAAGATCTGGGAGCTAGGGAGTCCCATATGTGAAGACTACATTCCTGCTTGTTCCTGGAGATAGCGTAGTTACTCACGTGTAACAGGTGATCTCTGGGAACAGCAGGAATTTAGTCTTCACAATCCGCCCTCCTCCCCTTGGAGTTGTAGGGTTGTTTTTTGGGGTTTTTTTTCTGGGGGGGTTTTTCACTCCTTTTCTTCAGCTACAAACTCAATTGAGAAGAGGGAATTGGGAGAGTGGGAAGGCAGTAGTGCAGGCACAGTGGAGTGCTGCACGGGCTCCGTCGGTACCCGATGTCACCCATATGTGAAGACTAAATTCCTTCTGTTCTCAGAGATTACCTATTACAGGTGAGTAATTGCGCTGTCCCACTTGTTCTGTTTTACCAGTAATAGGTATATTAGTGTTCTACAGCCCAATGTAATATTTGTAGTGCTGCCTATTCTTTGGTAGGGGTCTAGCTGCTTGAATCATAGGAATTAGTGTTGCTATAGTATGGCACATTTGCTACATATGTAAATGGTGTGGGGGGGGGTTCAAGTTTTGTGTCCTTTCACTATTCCTGGTAGTGGGAAGATTTATGTTGCTATTAATCAAATGACATGTGTATCCGAATAGTTTTTGTAATCTCCGTGGAGAAATATCCTAGCTCTGATCTGCACCTGTTGTAGGGTTTTTGGGGATGCAGAACGTGTTACATTTAACTACTATACTATGTAAGACCAGAGGTCCATGAAGGTCATGTGTGCAGTGTATCACGTATGTGAGCATTGTCTGTCAGGTGTGTCCTGATGGAAGAAGGTTAAGAACCACTGACCTATAGCAAACATGCTCTTTAATGCACACATATTTTATAAAATATGCACGTATATCTCAATGCTGCCTTGCTCCACACAAACTAAAGCCATGGGAATTTTTACATAAAGGGCGCATAAAGATAGGTGTAGGCTTTTACTGAGCTTACATGTCACACGTGTATACCCCTGCAAAATTTTGTAAAAGCCATTTTCAACATATAAATCTTGCTTTATAAAATTATTCCCTTGGTATGCTGCAAACATTTTTTTTACAGATCTCAGCTTTCTTGCTCATTTTTTTCTCTGAAGTGCAGGACAACATTCTTTTAAATGTGTTTATTTATTTAACAATCTCGTATACCACATATATAATATATTATTTATACTATGTGGTGGGCAACACTCATAAAAAGTGTAATAGAACAGAGGTTCCCAACATTTTTGGTTACATGACCCCTCTTTTAACCTCCAAAAAGTTCAGAGACCCACAGTTCATCCCCACCACACTACCCATATCCTCTCCCCTCAGCATATACAGCAAAGTGCCCACCAGCCTTCTTTATTTCCTTTTCCTTTCCTGCCTCTCTCTCTCTTACTTCCCCAACCACTCCACACCAGAATCAGTCTCTGTCTCTTTCTCTCTCTCTCCCTCCCTTCCCCGAGCCAGTTCCCCTCACACTCTCCCTCTCTCTCTCTCTAGCCAGTCTCTACCGCTAGAGGTTACCCTAGCCATTTTGAGAGCTGCAAGAGCCAGGCAGGAGCAGAGGGGGACCATATCTGCCCCACTGACCACTATGACTCCCAAGGAACCTCGAGTAAGACCCAGGAGGGTTCAGGGGGGTTGGGGGTAGGTTTGTGGTTGGAAACTTGTTGGGGGGGATCTATTTGAGGGTTTGGGGGGGGGTCAGAGTGTTGCCACTGGAGATTTGTTTACTGTCTCACTGGGGGGTGCTGAAGTGGGATGCTTGGGGGAAGTTGACTGAGCCATGGAGGAGGCCTCAGTTGGGGGGGAGGGGGCAATTGAGGAGTTTTTTGGCTTGGGAGGAGGATTCAACATTCAGGGGGAGCCATCATGGCCACAATTGCAAAGTCATCCTGTATTTTTCTTGGCCCTGAAGCCCTGTTCTCTGCATGCAATAAGTGTGCCCTGTGTGGTAAATGCTGAGCATGTCCGTGCCCTTTACTGCACAAGCCTTGCACTCACCTCACCCTAACTTTGTCAGTTAAGATGCAGTAAGTGAAAACACGTATCACACTTTAGTAAACATACCTCATTTTTCTATGAATTTAATTAGTAATCCCTCCACTCCAACAAGATTTCTGTGCACATTGCAAAATATCTCTGCTGATATCCATCCCGCAGCAATTTTGCTTTGACTGCATAAACAAGGTATTGATTAGGAGGATACTGTGTTGTGTCACATAGATATTTATAGCTGTCTCGCTATCGGAGGGCTCCCACTCAACAACTGTATCCTTCTGGCACATCAAAAATACCTCTTCTGCAAAATTCCCTGAGGACTCCATCCAGCTGTGCAGGTGCTTCCTGTGTGAACAAATTTATTCCTGCCTCAGAAAGAAGTAAATCCATTCAGTTGCTGTCTTTGGCTGCACAGCTCCATAAGCAATCAAATCTCCTCTTGCAGCCCTTGATTCTTTCTTCTCACTTTCTTCTCCATCATCTTTGCCTTTTGTTCCTCTTGTCATGTCATACCTTAATCTTTCACATTCCTCCTCCATCTATCATAGGTTCCCAAACGTTTTTGCCCCGAAGACCACTTGCCGATTTTTTTGTTTTCCGTAGACCCCCCTGCCTGCCCAATATTGAATTTTCCTAAACTTACTAACTTCAAATGTGTTTTTGACAGCTGACACAGTGTTGCTCACTTTGATAGGATTTTTTGTAGAGTTGACAATTGTAAAAAAAGAAAAACATGTACAATTTTTATTCATACCTTTATTGAAAAGATACAAAATGCAAGTAAATATTTGGATTTGAAACAAAACAAATCAGAACCTAGTAAAATTCTTACTTAAAATTAATACACAAATAATGCTGTTAATGAGAGGGACAAACTTGATGCTCTGATAGCAATTGTTCAATATTTGGCTTCAAATTAATGAGGTATAGTCTTAAATCTCCACGTCCAGTGATTTGCAGTCAATTTATTTTTTTCGTAAGAAGATTGGCAACAGTGCCAAAACCCCTTTCCACGAGGTATGAAGATGGAAAAGCTATCAAAAACTTTCTTGAAATAGTCCATAATGCAGGATAAGCAACAGGTATATCTTTCTGAAGCCAGAACTGCTGATACCCCTTTCTGAACTGCACCTTAAGTTCTTCGTTAGTGCTTATTCCGATCAGTTCTTCTTGTAATATGACATCCGATTCTTCAATGTCACCGTATGGATTGATAATCCACTGTGGGATTTCCATAGTCAAAACATCCTCAAACCTGGTTTTAAAGTCTGTTATGAAGGACATTTAAATGTTGAACGTAGACCAAAACGTCATCATCCTGGACGTTTGTCAATGACAATTTGGGTAACTTGGAAAATTCTCTCCGTCCAATGTTTTGCTTGATTAGATTCATTCTGGCAAGAAAAGCTGCAATGATGGACTTTGTTTTTATTAAATTCAGACTGTCACCTTGTAACTGCAAGTTAACCTCATTAAATTGAGTAAACAAATCTGTTAAATAAGCAGTGTCTGGTTTCCATTTGATTAAATTTTCTTTCAAAATGGGATGTTCAGCATCCAAAAACTCCAAAACGGTCTCAAAAAGTGAAAAAAATCTTGTCAAACATAAGCCTTTCGAGAGCCAGCGTAGTTCAGTGTGAAGGAGTAATCAATGAAAGTCTTCATCATTTTCTTCACACAACTGCGCAAATAACCTAGAATTCATCGCGTTGCTACGAATCTTGTTTACTGTGTTTATGATGAATTGAAGAGATTGATGCAATCTGGCACTCAGATTTTTAGCTACTAAATGTTGTCGATGAATGACGCAGTGGATTGCAAACACCCCGGGTACATTTTGTTTTAAATGGCTTATAAAACTGTGATAGCACCCAAACATGGCTGGTGCTTCATCTGCTGTTGCCGACGTTATATTTGATAAAGGGATCGCTTTTTCCATGAAATGATCTTTCAAAACATTGAATATTGATTCGCCTTTAGTGTCTGTTGTCAAAGTTCTCGCAAAGAGTAGTTCATGGATTTCTTGGTCCATAACAAAATGAACATATGCCAAAAATAGTGCTTCATTACCAGGTAACGTTGACTCGTCCAGTTGAATAGGGAAATAGTTCGTTTGCAGATAATTACACAAAAAGCTTTCAACATCATGACTCATTTCATCAATACGTCTTTGAACTGTGTTGTTGCTCAAAGGAATTCTTTTGAGTATATCATATGCAGGCTCGTATAGAACAGTTTTAAAAACCTCTTCAAACAGCTGGCAAAATCAGCTGTTCCCCGATAGTATGAGATTTTCCTGGTTTTGCTATGAGTAGTGAGATATTGTAAGACGCCTGCAAACCATCATCGTCTCGTTTTGACTTTGAAGCAAACATATTGTCCACCGTGGTTCTCTTCTGAAGTTTTTCTTTCAGTGTTTTAAAGTATGTCAAATCTTTACTTGTTTTATCAGGGTGACATCTTCTCAGATGATCCTCCAGCTTGGATGGTTTCATAGTGTCGTTGCTTAAAACTCTTTTGCACAAAAGGCACATGGGCAGATGTTTGTCCGACAGGGATGGAATGAAGCCGAACTTCAAAAATCAACGCTATACTGCCTACATTTCTTTTTAGCCTGGGCCATGTTGGGTAGAAGTTATCTGTCAACAAAAATGAAGCTATTTAAATATGATAAGACCGAGCAATTCAAAACTGACTCCTGCCCAGACAACACACAAATATTTTCAAAATATTTTTTAAATATTTTTTAGGAATTTAGGAAAAATCGACTTTACCTAAAGTCGTGATCAGCGTCTATGGCCCTATGCAATCGGAGCGACTACAAAAATATGTATAAAATTTTGTACTTACTTTTCTTAGGCACGCCTAAAGAAGATGATTTTGATTCATTTTGACTTGTACCTATTTATATTTTTGAACGTATTTTCAAACCACTTTTCTTCTCAAAACTCAGAAAACAAATGAACAGTGTTTGTCTCTAACACTCTTATTTATAATTGATGAATCAAACAAGTCTGTGCAAAGCTTTGGTACAAGTCTGGACAAGTGTTATTCACTGCACGTACGCGCGCGATGTGTTGCTGCTGGTATGAAAACTTGTAAAAGCTTGCATATGAACGTAGCACACCACAAAGCAGATAGGTACTGATATACTCGGGAGTCGCTTCACTGCTCCGTCCCTTTGAATTGGAAAAAGGTTTAAAAGAATTGTTGAACCCATACATTATTTATTCTATCAGTTTTTGTATTTCTGCTTTTAAAAAGGAGTTGACCCTTTTTAACTTCCTTGTTTTTAATTTGGCGATTTTCAGCCATCTCAATATCGCTGGAGAACTTTGGAATGATATGCTTCTTGCATGTTTTCTTTGTATATGAAGCCTCCTTTCCTCTACTAGTTTTGTCTCCTGTCATAAGGAGGTATATTAAATTTTACCAATTGGTCATATGGTCTTTATATGACAGGTACTTAAACAATTTTATGAAATATAATTTATATATATATATATATATATAAGTAATTTCTATGTCTATTATAAGTATTATGTGCACACAATCTGTGTTAGGTATAATAAGACATTTACGGAATGCCTAAATGTTAATGATGATCTGCCTAAAGGGGGGGTCCGCTCACATGGACCTCCCATTTATATCTCATGCACCCCCAATTATTTTTTCTCGCTGACATGGACCCCCTGCAAGTCGAAATCGACCCTTGGGGGTCCATATAGACCACTTTGGGAACCATTGGACTATATTAACATAGCACAGTAGATAGCAGTAAAAAAAAGACCATCTGGTCATTTATTCCTGCCCATACCATGAAGAATATTTCTCTTTGGCCATCTATAAAATGTGTCTACCTAGAGTACATCATAAGAATAAAAGAAATGCCATACTGTGTCAGACTAAGGTCCATCAAGCCCGGAATCCTGTTTCCAACAGTGGCCAATCCAGGTCACAAGTACCTGGTAGATTCCCAAAAAGGCACACAAGTTCCACAATGCTCATGCTGGGGTAAGCCGTTGGATTTTCCAGGTCCTCTTTAATAATGGTTTATGGACCTTTCTTCCAGGAACTTGTCCAAACCTTTTTTAAACCCAGCTACATTAACAGCTTTTACTACTCTACATCCTCCGGTAATGAATTCCAGAGTTTGATTATGCGTTGAGTAAAAAAAATATTTTCATTATTAGTCTTAAATGGGTTACGCTGTAGCTTCATTGTATGTCCTCTAGTCTTTCTACTTTTTGATGGTGTAAACCAATCTACATTTACCCATTCCACTCCATTCATTAATTTATAGATCTCTTTTATATCCACCCTCAGCCATCTCTTTTCCAAGATGAAGAGCCCTAACCTTTTAAGCCTCTCCTCATAGGGGTATCCTTTCATTCCCAGTACCATTTTTGTTTCTCTTCTCTGTGCCTTTTCTAATTCTGCTATATCCTTTTTAAGATGTGGTGACCAGAAACTCCATTAATCTGGCCAATTTAACCCTACATGTCAAACAACAAGTAAAATATCTGGGCATCACCCCAGATTAACACGTGAATTTTCACTACCACATTAAACAGGTTACCAAAGCCACCTGCTTCAAGATGAGAACACTCTGACACCTGCACCCTCTGTTGGATCCTAATGACTTCAGAAACGTCTGCCAAACACTTATCACCCCCATCCTGAACTATGCAAACATAATATACCAGGGACTCCTCAAAGCTTTCTTACTCCCCTTACAACTCACCCAAATATCTGCAGCCAGAATAATCACAGGCACAGGCTTACAAGAGTACATTACCCCCACCTTGAAACAACTATATTGGCTGCCAATCCACATGAGGAATAAATATACGAGGTGTGACAAAAAAGAAACGAGACTGTGGCAGCCACGCCCGTGACTCAATGCCAGTTGGCTAACCACTTATGTCACTGTGTTGTGCAACATCTTGCCACTATTCTGCTATAATATTTTTCATCTCTCTCACTCTGTTTTTCTTTTTCAGTTTTTAACACACTGCTCTATCGCTTTGTCACGCAACTGGAGATGGCAGAAATATGGAGCAAAGAATCAACTTGAAATTTCTGGTTAAGTTGGAGAAGGGCCCAACTGTGTGTCTCCAACTTTTCCAAAAGGCTTATGGAGAAGATGCAATGTCAAGGCAGTGAGTCTTCGAGTGGCACAAATGCTTCAAGACTGGCCGCAAGGAAGTGGAGGATGACCCCAAGTCACGACGGCCTTCCACGACAAAGACGGCTGAGAACATTGACAGAGTGAACCAGCTGGTGCAGAGTGATCGCAGATTGACGGTGCAGATGATAGCTCAGGAGCTCAGCCTGAACAGGGAGTCAGTGCAGACCATCTTGGTGCAGGAGCTGAGGATGCGGAAGATGTGCACCAAGATGGTGCCCAAGCTTTTATCGGACAACCAGAAGGAGCACCGGGTCAATGTTTGTTGAGACTTGCTAGAGAAGATTGGAGAAGATCCAGAGTTCCTTGGCCGAGTCATCACAGGAGATGAGACTTGGGTCTTCCAGTATGACCCTGAAAGCAAGAGACAGAGTCTGCAGTGGAAGACTCAACTGTCACCCAGACCCAAGAAGGCGCGCATGTCCAAATCAAGGATCAAGGTCATGCTGATTGCAATCTTCGACCAGAAGGGAGTGGTCCATCATGAGTTTATGCCTGAGGGTCAGAAAGTCAACCAGCACTTCTACCAGCAAGTCCTCAATCGCCTCCATGACCGGGTTTGGTGCAGCAGGTGGGCTCTGTGGAGAGACAAGTCATTGTCCACCATGACAACGCGCCCGCACTCACCGCACTCAGTGTGAGGCAGTTCTTGGCCAACAAACAGATCACAGCTCTTGACCACCCTCCTTATTTCCCAGATCTCGCACTGTGTGACTTCTGGCTCTTCCCCAGGCTGAAGATTTTGCTCAAAGGAACTCATTTCGCCTCTGTAGAAGAGATCAAGGCCACTGTGACAAGGGAGCTGAGGGACCTCAAGGATGAGGACTTTACTGAGTGCTTCCGTATGTGGCAGAAGCGAATGCAGAAGTGCATTAACTCTGGGAGGGATTACTTTGAAGGGGACAATGTGTAATTTCTCTGTAGATTTTCTAATAAAACATTTATGGGACAGTCTTCTTTCTTTTTTGTCACACCTCCATTTTCAAGACCATCCACCACCTCTCTGCAGGCATTCTTTTTCCCCTTCTCAACAACCATGCAACAAGAGATCAACACGTTCCACCAGTCACAACCTCCTCTTGATTCCAGCTTCTTTCACCCACTCCAACAATGCCACTACCAACAGAGCCTTCTCCTATTATGCACCATTCACATGAAACTCCCTCACCCCAGAAATCTGTGCCCTCAAAGATCTAGGCAATTTCCAGCGTAAGCTAAAAATCTCCCTCTTTTTGGAACACTTTGGCACAGACCATTAGTAACTCTTCCAGCACATCATCTAATGGATCACTCACAGCACCAGCTCAGCCTCATGTAAATAGCTATTCATGTTAATAGTTTGCACCCAGTTGAGTTATCTGTTGTTTCCTATGTTCAATTTAAGTTGCTTGTTTTATTGTTTTATGTAAACCGCTGTGACTGGTAGATTCAGCGGTATAAAAAAGCTGCTAAATAAATAAATAAATAAAATTTCATCTACCATTTGGACGTTCAGTCTTCCAATTCATCAAGGTCCTCATGTAATTTTTACAATCCTCTTGTGTTTTAACAACTTTGAATAATTTTGTGTCATCTGCAAATTACTCATTATTCTCATTTCCAGGTCATTTACGAATATGTTAAAAAGCAATGGACCCAGTACAGATCCCTGGGGTATTCCACTATTCACCTTTCTCCATTGAGAAAATTGGCCATTTAGCCCTACTCTCTGCTTTCCATCTTTTAACCAGATCCTGATCCACAATACTACACTGCCTCCAATCCCATAGGTTTTTAATTTTGCCAAGAGTCTCTCATGAGGGACCTTGTCAAAGGCATTTTGAAAATCCATATACACTATGGGCCCGATTCTGTGCCATGAATATGCCTTCTCTGCCCGCGTCTAACTTCCCCGCCAGTTGTACGGGGAAAGACAGGGGCGGGGAAGGGGAGGATCGGAGGCGGAGGCAGGGCAGACGGTGGGCGGTCGCTGGCCCTGGACATACAGAGTCGATTCCAATGTCGGCCCTGTATGTCCAGGCTGGTGACGTGTACAGGGAAGTTATTCCACCTCCAAGGTGGAATAACTTCCCCGTACGTTAAGGATCGGCAGCCCAGGGCTTGGATTGGGCAGGGGGGCCAAAAGGCATTCCCTGTAGCCCAACCCTGGCCTTAGGAGGCCAGATTGGGGCTCGGGCTGTGGGGAATAAGCTTTTTTTTCTGGCGGCCGGTATTGCGGCTCTTCAATGGAGCCATGGTGCCATGGCAACATGACATCATGGTTCCGCGGCTCCATAGAAGAGCCTTGACTGAGTTAGCCAGGGACAGTCCTGTACGTTCAGGATGGGCTGAATCGCAGGTCCGGCCTGCATGTACAGGACTGTTCATGATTTTGATCCCACGGGGCTAGATGTACCCTGCAGGATCAGGATAGCCATCCCCTCTGTATGTCCGGCTCAGACTGGATGTACAGAGGGGATCTACATCCACGACAGAATAAGCCTGTATATCAACTGGCTCACCTTTGTCCACCTGTTTACTCACATCTTCAAAAAAATCTATCAGATTAGTAAGACAAGATTTTCCTTGGCTAAATCCATGTTGGCTTTCTCCCATTAAACCATGACTCTATACATGTTCAGTAATTTTATTCTTTATAATGGTTTCTACCATTTTGCTCAGTACTGATGGTTGGCTCACTAGTCTGTAGTTTTTTGGCTCACCCCTGGAATCCTTTTTAAAAACTGGCTTTACATTGGCCATTCTGAAATCTTCTGGTGCTACAGATGATTTTAATGATAGCTCGCAGATTACTAATAGTAGGTCTGCAATCTCATATTTCAGTTCTTTCAACACCTTCAGATGTATACCAACAGGTACTGGTGATGTGCTACTCTTTAGTTTATCAAATAGTCATAATACATCTTTCTGATGTATTGAAATTTGTTTCAATTCTTCTGCTACATCACTTTTAAATACCATTTCAGTCATGGGTAACTTCCCTACATCTTCTTCAGTAAAGACTGAAGCAAAGAATTCATTCAGTCTCTCCGCAATGGCCTTGTCCCCTCTTAGTGCCAATGCTTATGTTGTTTCCCATTTTCGTCATTTGACTTCTTTTTCCATTTCCTAAAGATGCTTTTTTGGCAACAGCTTCTCTGACCTCGCCTTTGAACCATGCTCGCAGTTTTTTGGCCTTCCTTCCACTTTTCTTAAAGCTTGGAAAACAACTGTTCTGGGCTTCCAAAACAGTACTTTTAAACAACACCCATGCTTGATGTAAATCTTTAACTTTTGCAGCTGCTCCTTTTAGTTTTTTCTTAATTATTTTTCTCATTTTATTATAGTCTCCCTTTTGAAAGTTAAAAGGTAGTACTATGGATTTCCTTGCCATCCTTCTTCCATTTATTAAATAAAATGCAATCATGCTATGATCACTATTGCCAAATGGCCCCAAAAGCCTTATCTTTTGCACCATATCCTGTGTTTCACTAAGGACTAGGTCAAAAATAGCTTCCCCTCTTGTCGGTTCATGAACCAGGTGGTCCAAGAAGCAGTCATTTATTTCATCTAGAAACTTTATCTCCCTAGCATGTCGTGCTGTGACATTGACCCAGTCGATACCAGGGTAATTTAAATCATCCATTATTATTATTGTGTTGCAACATTTTTAGCTTCCCTGATTTTTTTTCAACATTTCATCATCCATCTGTTCATTCTGGCCAGGTAGTCGGTAGTACACCCTCACTGCAATCATCTTCCCCTTTTTAAATGAAATTTCTTTCCATAGGGATTCAATGGTGTATTTTGTTTCCTGTAAAACTTTAATCCTATGTGACTCAATGCCCTCTCTAACATAGAGCACAACCCCTCCACCAATGTGATCTACCCTATCATTTTGATATAGTGTGTATCCAGGTATCAGAGTGTCCCTTGGTTGTCCTCCTTCCACCAGGTCTAACCTATCTAACTTTTCATTTAATACTATATATTCTAGCTCTTCCATCTTAGTTTTTAGACTTCTAGCATTTGCATACAGGCATTTTAGAGGTTGTATTTAACTGATATTAATCTGGTTATTAGTTGATAGGGGTAATTTGGAATCTTTCAACTCTGTACTTAAGGGCATCTACGTTACTTTTATGTTTTTTGAAACCTCTCTGTTGGGATGTCCTAACTTCCCTCTTTTGCTAGTATCCTTCGAGGATACACACTTCCAAACTATGCACTCTTGTGCGACTGTCGGCTTTCCTCTACTATCTAGTTTAAAAGCTACTCTATCTCCTTTATAAAGGTTAATGCCATCAGCCTGGTTCATCCCAGTTAAGGTGGAGCCCATTCTTTCAGAAAAGCCCCTCCCTTCCCCAGAATGTTGCCCAGTTCCCATCAAATCCCAAACCCTCTTCCTTGCACCATTGTCTCATCCACGCATTGAGACTGGAGCTCTGCCTGCCTTTTGGGTCCTGCGTGTGGAATGGGAAGCATTTCAGAGAGTGCTACCCTGGAAGTCCTTATTCAAGATAGTTTTTTCCTTCTTTCTCTACTGTATTGCACAGCATGGTACATAATAGGGCCCTTTTACAAAAGTGTACTAAGCAATTAGTGCACCTTCTGGCACATGGTAACTGCGTGCTCAGGCCTTCGGTAACTATTAGCATAAAAACATGACAATTACTGAATGCTGATTTGTGTGGTAACTGCCACTCATACGTTGAGGTGGAGAATGGGCTGTTTGGAGGTAGAGAGTGAGTGTGGTGAGCACATTGCAGTTAGGACAGGGTACTGTGATGAGGAAGCTCCTCAAGAAGCAATGGAGATAGCTGAAAATCCTGTGGAGAAAGGTAGTACTGCACTGAGAAGCAGGATTTTCACTTCAAAAGGAATAAAACGCTCAGCTGATCTAAAACCACACCTCACCTTAGGGGAGGAGACAGGTCTGGTCACTGATTGGGCACGCCCAAGCAGGAGGCGGGCAGTGCAACGTAGTGAGAGCTTGTTAAATACGCAAGCAGTTAGAACACAGTTAGATTCAGAATCAGGAGAGTTAGCAGATTCAGAGTTAGCTGAATCAGAAGAACCTGGAGAGTTACTGGGAGACTCAGAAGCACAGAGAGACTCCAAAGGACGGAGAGACTCAGAAGCACAGAGAGACCTGGAACTACAGGAGGAGTTACTGGGAGACTCAGAAGCACAGAGAG
Organism: Ichthyophis bannanicus; assembly: GCA_033557465.1. Classification (NCBI taxonomy): domain Eukaryota; kingdom Metazoa; phylum Chordata; class Amphibia; order Gymnophiona; family Ichthyophiidae; genus Ichthyophis; species Ichthyophis bannanicus. The sequence continues at coordinate 939,158,895 of CM066034.1, forward strand.
ACTCCAAAGGATGGAGAGACTCAGAAGCACAGAGAGACCTGGAACTACAGGAAGAGCTACCTGAGAATCAAGCAGGACCTTTGAGCAGTAATCAGTGGTCTAAGGATCCACCCTGGAGACACTCTCATTATAAGGTACATCCTGGGGTTAAAGGAGCTAGCGGGTTTGATACCTGGACCAAAGAGAGCTGGAAACACAGCACTAAAACTCAAAGCAACAACAGACAGAAGTACGGAGGAATTGTTCAGCCTCATATTCACTTGCAAAGCACAAGGACTAATGATAAGCCAGCTGGAGCACAAATCCTGAAAACCAGTAGAAGGAAAAGTGCTAATGCTTATCCAGAGGACTTGAGCCAAGGTAAAGCTGACATTTCTTATTATGATTGTTTGTTCAGAAAGTCTCCAGAATGTGTTAAACTTCTAAAGACAAACCCAACACTTGCTCTTAAGGATAAGTGGGGGAGGGGTTTTACCCACACGGAGAACTGTTGCTTTGATAAGAACAGCATAGCTAATTACCAGGAGCTGGGAACCTTAAACAAACGTATGCCTGAAGAGGAAGAAAGATATCAGCTTGGGGGAGAGCATAAGCAGGCTGAAATACTTCTGGCACAGTTTAAGGAGTTCTTAGAGCAAAAGGCAGCATCTGCTATTAATCCTATACAGCATGCCAATAGCTGTGAGGAAGAAATGCAATTAGATAATTATTTGCCTTCTACAGAACAGGACCTAGCTATGGATTGCTCTACATGTGTTATTGAAGATAGCCATGATAAAGAGTTTTGAAACTACATGAAAAGAATATAGTAGAAAGATTACTTTACCTGTTTCTCTTGTGAAAAGCTTATGAAGGTAATAAGTGTAGTCACATGCTGGAGCTGAGAAGCCAGGCCGTTGAAAGGACATTGCTTTCTGTTCATTGAAGAGTCACATGATTGCCTAAATGTGAGTCTGAGAAGGAACTGTGAATAAGCTGAATGAAAGCTGCCTCAGCACTGCAACTTCTGTATATTTGGTTTTCCCATCTTTTGTTGAATGTGCATTATTCTTCTTTTGCGTCTGAAAGCACTGAGCTTCAATGCGTTGGAAATAAACCCTCTTAAAAGACATTTTCTTTTGCCTGCCTTTGTCTGCTCGAGCTACAACTACAACCTCAATCCTTCAGGAGGCCCAGTAACTACATTTCCCAGAATCCCTGGGGGCCAAATGTTAGTGCTCTACCCCTGGAGGGCATTAAAGGCCCCTCCTACCTGGAAACCCTCAAGGCCCAGGTAGTAAGGTGGTGGCAGTACATATCGCGCACTGTCAATGTTGCAATTAGCATGGGTGCAATTACTTTCAACTTATTAGGTAATAGTGTAATAAGTAATAGCATTATTGTGCACATCCATGCATTAACTACTGGGAATGTTCTGGGCATGCCCCCTACATTTACCATGGAGGCTTTGCATTTAGCACATGTTAATTTTCACTAAAACCACATTGGATGCATAACCATAGTGCACTTTAGTAAAAGGTTTCCAATGATTCCTTTTAAGTACAAAGTGCCTCTTAGCAAATTCCAGTAAACATGTATCATTTTATATTTTTTCTCCAGTTCCGATGATTTTTAATGGCGATGTTTAATTAAAAACACGTGAAGCTCAATTTTGTGTAGGGTGTCCAGCTCAGAAAAGGTATGTCCAAGATGAGATGTTCAAAATTTGCAAGGCATTTTAGTAGATGATAAATATAAATAATACAAAGAAAAAAAGAAATATAAGGTGATACCTTTTTATTGGACTAACAACACATTTTTTGTTCTTTGTTAATACTTTGAATACTTTTTCACTGAAAGGGTGGTGGATGCTTGGAATGCCCTCCCGATGGAAGTGTTGGGGGCAAATACAGTGACAGAATTCAAAATGGCATGGGACAGACACAGTGGATCCCTTTACAGCAACAGGATAAAATCAAAATAAACTTGACTAACTAATTTCTCAACATACAGGGGTGTCCTACACGGAGCGGTGGGTTCACCCCTAAAACAAAAACATGGGGAGGAGTGGCCTGCACGGAGCGGCAGGTGCACCTACTCTTGCCTTCTTACTGGGCAGACTAGATGGACCATACTGGTCTTTATATGCCGTCATTTACTATGTTACTATGTTACTATGAATGCTGCTTTGATGACTTCTTTCATCACCAATGGTTCCTGTTCATAAGGTATAGGTGAAACGGCAGTTGATCCACTTGATCTTTATGGTATAATGACTCGGTGTTTTCTTTCCATTTTTCTTGACCTTCTCAGCATCATTCAACATGGATCCTTGAGTGTCTTTTAGGATTCCAATTCAAGGCTGGAATTTTAACTTTAACTCTTGTAGCTTTGGGATAGTCAATCTTGTTCTTCCTCTGATAGTTTCTGATTCTGTTTCCTTGCATGCAGCATTGTAGTACTTCTCATCTTGCTGCATGTTGGAAATTTCTATTATGTTCCCTGATTATCGCTCATTCTCATTTGTGTTTAGCTTCTATTTAACTATTTATTTAGCTAGGCTTATATAGCGCTTTTCTACCAGTCAAAGCGGTGTACATTCAGGTACTGTATATATATTTTTCCCTTGTCCCTGAAGGTCTCCCAATATATGTTTTTGTAACTGAGGCAACGGAGGGTTAAGTGGCTTGCCCAAAGCCACAAGGAGCACCCTACATCTCCGTGTCTTTTGCAGAATATTTATTTGCATTAAAAAACTATGCCAGTCCAGTGTGTAGTGTAGGATTTGACATGTTTTATATTAGATTCCCAGACTAGATAATTAAAATGCTTCAAATTTGCTGCATATAAACAACATTGTTGCAAAGGGTTGTTGTTTTTTTAATTATATAGCCTGGAAGCATATTATTAATTTAACTGATTTTATACCGCTTTATCATTTCAGTCAAAACCTTTCACATTGTAACTTAAACTTGGTAATCTACATAAAGAGGGACATTGATAACTTGGATTTGTCTGAGGCAATGGAAAGTTGAGTGACTTGCCCAAGACCACAAGGAGTGCTAGTGGGAATTGAAGCCTAGCTTCTTGGTTCCCAAGGTAGTGCTTTAACCATTAGGCTACTTACTCCTCATTGGTGTCCTGAGTGAGGGGGCCTCTTTTCCTCGACAAGCTCTGAGAAGGCCACCCCCCCCACACACAATTTTGGCTGCTGGGGTGGGGGGGGGGGGGGCACCAGCTCATCTCTCGCCTCAGGCAGCAGATTGTCTTGAGCCGCCCCTGGGCTAGAACATAGTCTTTAGTGCATTGGGCAGGGCCTTCTGCAGCAATTCGGCTAATGAAGCTCTTCCCACCATCCTACCCTGCTGCTAGGGACTCAGCAGCAGCTGCTTTCCTTTCTTGATGCAACATTTCCAGAGCAACATCCAGTCGTGCCTTTTTGCCTGTACTGGCAGCAGTTATAAGAGCTTCAGCAGCTGCAATAGCAGCCACACAGCTGCCCTCTGTTCCCCTTCTAATTCCAGGCAGCCTCATGTTTACTACAGGAAGCATGTGCCCTCACAGCTTCCGCTCCAGCATGCAGTCCAGCAAGGCTATGCTTTGTGTGGACAGTTCGTACGCACCGACTTTACTGAATTTGAAGCTCTTGATGTGTGCCTGGAAGAGCTAGAGTGCTGTGATATGGTTTCCTTTACAAGCTCTTTTCTATTCTCTGTCTTGCTTGTAGTGTCTGCATCTAGGTTCTTGTGTTCCTGTTCTGTGCGGGGGGCATTTTCAAAGCCATTTAGCCACTAATGCCCGCTGAATATCCCTGGGTGCTGCTGCTAAACGCCCCAAGGCTAACGAGCTAGCATCGGGGATTTCCAGGGCTGGTGCCGAGATGGCGTCTGGGGATAACCAGCTAGTGGCATGGAATCTCCGGGTTTAGTGATGGCAGCTAGCTGCTCTGGAAATGCTAATCACCGCCACTGAATATTCCCCCCTGCCTTCCTAAAGGTCCTCTTCCTTTAGGCTTTCCTCCGTGTTATATTGTGTTAGAAGGTTGACCTGTTTTTCTGACTGGACCTGATAACAATTACAGCTAGACTGCAGTTGCCTTACGTGGTCAGTGTTTACAGGGGTTTTTGCAACCTTGGACATGTCCTACATTTTCTTGTATCATGCTCTGCTCAGGACAGCAGAGTGTCTCGCCCTTTCTGCTTCATAATTTTGCCAGGCTTTCTGGGTCAGCTTACTAGTTCTTCTGGACTTAGTGCATTCTTCCCCTTGCTGATTCGAATTGAGGTTTTCATGCACTGTGGTCAGAGCACTTTTCAAATCAGCTTTCATATTTGCTTCAGCAGCCATTTTTTTCATTAATCAAATAGTTTTTAAATGGTCAGAGATTTCCATAGTTTTGTAGCATCTCTGTGCTGAATTGTCTTACTGAAGTATCCTGTCAGTACTGCTAGCAGGCATGCAACAGAGTCTCTGATTACACTGGCAGGAGGAGGAGGAGGGAGCAGCTTTGGCCCTCTGATGAGCAACTTCAGGGGGCAATGGCAAACTGTACTAGAAAGAGCTTTTTCCTACACTTCTGAGAAAAGTCATTTTTCCAGTATTTTTCTGTGCTGTCTTATGCCTTTGTAGCAGATGTAAAAAGGAAATTAATATGTGAAATAATTTGTTTTATTGTGTATTATGCTGACATTTGTAATTTTTTGTTTAGGTTTAGTTGTGTTCTCTCTGGTGTACTTTCAGCTGTATTTTATTCCAGCCCAGAGTGAGGATTGTTGGATCATTCTAATGTGTAACTGAAAAAGGGGAGCTGAGTATGTTGTGGCTGATTATCTTTGTGAATAACCTGTAGACTTTGCCCCTTAGCACTTTTCTGGTCTATAAATTAAATTTCACCAATAAAGTGCCATATCATTTTATTATTTGTAAATACAACTTGAGTTTGACTAAATTCTGGGGAACTTCTATTCCCCTGACCTCCCTCTTATTCCTGTGTTCCTTCCCTTCTCCATTCTGCCTGGGTCAGAAATGTTAAGTTTTTCCTGATTTCTAACTAGGTAAGATGTGCTAATTGGCTTTCTTGTTCCTTGAGCATAAACAACACTAGGAATGGAGTTATTTTACTTCATCCTGCCTGTTGGGTTTTGGGTTAAGGGCACAGTGGCCTTGTTTGTAAGAGAAATGTATTATGATATGGCTTTCTGCAATTGTGCTATCGCTCTATGTGTTACTACTACTACTACTACTACTGCTACTTATCATTGTATAGCGCTACAAGGTGTATGCAGTGCTGTTCAGAGACATGTAAGAGACAGTATTGTCTCATAAGAACTTACAGTCTAGTCAAGACAGGCAACACAAAAGTCATGACAGACAGCACAAGTGGGGACTGGGATATATCTAGGGGAATGGTAAGGAAACATATAGGAGGTGAACAGGAGACTAGGGGGATCTGCATCCAAAAGCAGTCTCAAAGAAATGAGTTTTTAGCCTGGATTTGAACAGAGCCACAGATGGAGCCTGATGTACCGACTTAGGTAGATTGTTCCAGGCATAAGGAGCAGCAAGATAGAAAGATTGAAGTCTGAAGTTGGCAGTGGAAGAGAAGGGCACAGATAGGAGGGGTGTAGGGAGAGATAATAGAGGAAAGGTACGGAGGAGTAGCTAAATGAAGGCACTTAAAAGTCAGTAGTAGAAGTTTGAACTGGATGCGGAAATGGATAGGGAACCAATGTGTTAGGACAACCCCCCCCCCCCCCAATACGATCACTTAATGTTTTCTGAATGAGAATTTAATGTTATGTACTAAGAGGTATTTCCTGACCTCTGACCAGAACCAGCTAATAAAATCCTGCTGATGTAACGGAACCTGCATTGGTGTCTAAGTATGCCTGGAAAATCGCCGGAAGAACTGCAGGGAACAGCCTGCTACATCTTCTGACCTTTCTGCATGTACTGCTCTTACTGATTTTCTTTTAACCCCCATGCACCAGCAAGCTTTAATGAAGTAAAGCCTCTCACGGCTTTTATATTTCTCTTAAAAGTGAGTGCCTGCTTTTGAGAAAGTGTCCTTCCACTGCCTTTGTGCAATATATGCTTTTCACTTTGCTCTGCCCCTGGAGATCCTTGTTTTACTATATTGTCCTCATAATTTATATACCAATGTCTACTAAAGAGCAAGCAAAGCTAATCCAGCATCCCAACTGTTTATTACAAATAAGCAAACAGGGAACTTTGAACTTGTGAAAAATTGCAAGAGAACCTTGAGAAATTGGGAGATTAGGCATCCAAATGCATATGAAATTCAATGCAGGCAAATGCAAAGTTATGATCTTAGGGATGAACAACTCAAACTATAGATACATGATACAAGGTTTCGCATTAGGAGTCACTACCCAAGAAAATGACCTAAGCGTCATTCTGGAAATCCTCTGCTCATTGTGCAGCGGCAACCAAGAAAGCTCTTAGAATGCTAGGAATCATAAGAAAAGGAATGGAGAACAGAAGGACATCATAAGGCCTCTGTATCACTCCATGGTGTGACTACACCTTGAATATTGCATGCAGTTCTGGTCGGCTCATCTAAAAAATAATATAGTGGAGTTGGAAAAGGTACAGAGAAAGGTGACCAAAATGATAACGGGGTTGGAAGGATACCCCTATGAGGAAAGGCTTAAAGGGTTAGGGCTCTTTGGCTTGGAGAAGAAGCAGCTAAGAGGAGATATGATAAAGGTCTATAAAATAATAAATGGAGTGGAATGGGTATACATAGATCGATTGTTTACTCCTTCAAAAGATTAGTGGGCATGAAATGAAGCTACAATGTAGCACATTTAGACTAATCAGAGAAAATATTTTTTTCACTCAGGGGATATAGTAAAAGCTGTTAGTGTAGCTGGGTTTAAAAGAGGTTTAGACAAGTTCCTGGAGGAAAAGTCCATAACCATTATTGAAGATGCCAATGGAAATTCACTGGGATAAGGAGCATGAAATCTGTCTACTTTTTAGGAACCTGATAGCAGGGCCGTACCAAGGGCTGTGCGAGCAGTGTGGCCGCACAGGGCGCAAGTATGAAAGAGTTGCCAATGTCATCAATAGACTTCCAGGAAGCTCAAAAAGAGCAAGTTCCTGCACACAAATGGGGGGGGGGGGGGGAGGACCAGTTTTGAGAGTCACAAAGAGCACATTTGTATCTTGGTATGGTCCTGCCTGACAGATACTTGTGACCTGGATTGGTCACTGCTGGAACCAAGATACTGGGCATAATGGACCTTTGATCTGACCCAGTGTGGCATATTTATGCTCTTACAATCCCACATTAACTGAACCCTGAAATTTAACTATATCGCCGGATACAGGTCAGAAAAAAAAATTACTCAAAAATCACCCAACTGAATACAGTTCACATATTTTAAACTTTATCAAACATATTTCCTGTTTGTGTTAACCACTGAGGTAATCAATGGTACTCGAGTTGCATTGTTAGTACAACTGTAAATAAAACATTGCCATCTAGTGGACAAATACTGGAAGCAATTTGGGAAATAACTATGTTAATCTCATTGACAAACATCAATGTGAAAAATAAATGGCATATTGCAGTTCATCCTAGGCAATTCTGATTTTCATTTCCCAATTACTCAATCAGGTTTATTACTGTGTAGAAAACCTTTCATCAACAAGCTATTTAATTATCAGGTACTCATAATTAAATAATCAGCATATCATCAAGTACATTCTTAACATCAATTAAGCTGGAGTAGAAGCAAATGTGCAGATCTTATAAAATAACAAGCAAGTATCTGAAACTGGATCCATGGCATCTGGACTATCTGTAATAAATTACAGAGAGCACAGATAGTGAACAGCATTGAGAAATAAGAGTCCAAGTATTAGTCCTTATCCTTGCCTATGCAGCCACACTGCTCTCTGTGATGCCTGCAGATCTCAGTGCCTCCCAGCAGTACTTTCTGAAGTGCCGTCCTTGTGGGCACTCCTTGGGAAGTATCTGAAAACTTCGAGTAGATCCTTTCAAGTCGTTACTGACAAGTCCATTCATCCCTGTTAAGTCTCTACAGAGCACAGCAAGCTCAAAGGTGTGAGTTAAATCCAAATAAATAAATATAATTGGATCTACGGATATCTTAGTCCAACAGTGCCTTTCACATAATCCCATACCATCTTTTCAACTACAGACTACTGCATTAATTTCCTTCTTCCAAATTTTCCTGGGTTCACCAAGGGCAGCTTCACAACTCAGGATAAATGCCCACTCAGAGCATCTCTCATTAGGTCATTTTACTAGCTTGATAGGTTTCCTTAGCTTCCTCTAGGACAGCGATGGCGAACCTATGGCACGCGTGCCAGCTGTGGCACGCGAAGGCCTTGCAGCTGGCACGCGGGAAGGTCCGCAATTAAGATATGCGGCGCGGCGGGAGGTGAGTGTGCTGGCAGGGCCGGCCCGTCCATTGAGCAAGAATGTTTTTTGCACAGGGCCCCGCGTTTCAGGGGGCCCCGCGCAAAAAACATTCTTCAGCATCCCAAGTTTTAAAAAAAAACAACAAACCGGCTGCTTCTGCCGCAGCAGCATCAAGAGCTCTGCCGCGGCAGCATCAAGAGCTCTGCCGCGGCAGCATCAAGAGCTCTGCCGCGGGGCCCCCCCCCTGCCCGGCAGAGCCTCCCTGCATCATCAGCTTTCTTCAAGTCCCAAAACGCGGGCTTCTTTCAGAGTCGCGAGAGTTTCTTTTCTCGCGGCTCTGTTAATCCCGCCGGGGCTGATGGGAAATCCCATCACCCTCGGCGGGATTAACAGAGCCGCGAGAAAGGAAACTCTCGCGGCTCTGAAAGAAGCCCGCGTTTTGGGACTTGAAGAAAGCTGATGATGCAGGGAGGCTCTGCCGGGCAGGGGGGGAGCCCCGCGGCAGAGCTCTTGATGCTGCCGCGGCAGAGCTCTTGATGCTGCCGCGGCAGAAGCAGCTGGTTTGGGTTTTTTTTTTGTTTTAATTTGGGATGATTGGGGGGATGGGGGTTTAGGACTGGTAATGGGCTATGGGAGGGGGGAGGCTAAACTGGAAGTGGGCTGATGGGGTGAGGGGGGTGGTTAGGACTGGTAATGGGCCATGGGGGGGGGAGGCTAAGACTGGAAGTGGGCTGATGGGGGGGTTAGGACTGGTAATGGGCTATGGGGGGGCTAAGTGGGCTGATGGGGGGGGGGTTAGGACTGTGAAGGGCCTAGGGGGAGGGGGCAAAGGCTGGAAGTGGTGGTGGTGGTGGGGGGGGGGTTAGGACTGGTAATGGGCTATGGGGGGGCTAAGACTGGAAATGGGCTGATGGAGGGGTAGTACTGGTAATTGGCTATGGGGGGGCTAGGACTGGGTGATGGGGGGGTTAAGACTGGTAATGGGCTATGGGGGGGCTAAGACTGGAAATGGGCTGATGGGGGGGTAGGACTGGTAACTGGCTATGGGGGGACTAAGACTGGAAATAGGCTGATGGGGGGCTAGGACTGGAAATGGGCTATGGGGGGGCTAAGACTGGAAATGGGCTATGGGGGGGGCTAAGACTGGAAATGGGCTGATGGGGGGGGTAGGACTGGAAATAGGGTGATGGGGGGGTTAGGACTGGTAATGGGCTATGGGGGGGCTAAGACTGGAAATGGGCTGATGGGGGGGTAGGACTGGTAATTGGCTATGGGGGGGGCTAAGACTGGAAATAGGCTGTGGTGGGGGTTTGGATTGAAATGGACTCATGAAGGGGCTAGAACTGGAAGTAGGCTCATGGGGGGCTTGGATTGGAAATGGGCTGAGTGGAGGGGAGCTAGGATTTGACATGGGCTGATGGTGGGGCTAGGAAAGGACTAGAAATGGGCTCATGGGGGGCTGGGATTGGAAATGAGCTGATGGAGGAGGGACCCGGAGGGGACTGCACATAGACGGGGGAGCTAGGACTGGCACTGGGCTGATGGGGGGCTAGGACTGGAAATGGGCTGATGCGGGGACTAGAAGGGAGCGGATGCTGGGTGGGACTGGAACTAGAATGGAGCTGATGTTGGGGGAGGATTAGAATGGGATGGAGCTGGGAGAGTGAAATGGAGAGGGAAAAAATATTTTGTGTGGGAGGGAAGACAAATCTACAATTGTCCGGATATTGGGAGAGTAAGTGGGGATTGAGGATGGAGGGGTAAAATTTGAGTGGATGAAATAGGAATGAGGAAAGAGCAAAAGGAGAAAGATTAGTATGTTAAAGCAGATGTAGAGAGAGAATGGAAAAAAACTAGAAGAGAGAAGAAAAGACAAATGGACAGCAGACGATGAAGAGTTAGCGGAAGACACAAAGAAACCAGAAGAAAGTGGCTGGAGCAATTGCAGCTGAAAAAAAATGCACAAAAGGTAGAAAAATATCTCTTTATTTTGAATTTATTAATTGGAATATGCCAGCTCTGGGAAATGTGCATCATTAACGTCTGCGCTTTGTTTAGTACAAGAGCAAATTAATGTATAGTTTTATTTCTACAGTGTTGTACATTCCAAGTTTGGCTTTTGGGATTCCCAGTTTAATTCCCACCGAGTCCTGACACAGTTAACAGTTTTAAGACGTTTATCTTTTTTTTACTCAGGATACATTTGACATGTTATGTGAATAATACATTTAAAATATATTGTGTAACTGAATCAAATTCTTCCTAAATTCATTAAATTGAATGAAATCATTAAAACATTATATATTGCCAATAAATTGAAATGAAAACCAAAGGATTGTGAATCAAATTGATTCTCTGACAATACAAAGATTCCAACCTTTACAAATGATGTTACATAGTTCAGGCAACTTTATAAAGAGTTTTTCGATACTAAAATCTTGTTGTTAAGGTTTAATTGACGTGCTGGCACTTTGAGGAAATTCTTTGGTTTTGTGCGGCAGTTTGGGCACTCGGGCTCAAAAAGGTTAGCCATCACTGCTCTAGGATCTCCACCCTACTGGGGAGCTGCCATCTTGGAACACTCTATTAGTGTTCCTGCTATTGGCCTATCCTCTCTCACTCAATATGGTCAAGTGAAGATAAACCTGCATGGTTTGGATTATGGGCACTGTATTTATTTAACAGGTTTTTATACCATTTTATCAAAGTGGTTTACATTGTAACTTAAATTTGGTAATGTACATTAAACAGGGACAGTGAACTTTGATTTTTCTGAGGTAATGGAGGGTTAAGTGACTTGCCCAAGGTGTGCTAGTGGGAAATGAAGCCTGGTCTCTTGGTTCCCAAGCCAGTGCTCTAGCCATTAAGCTACTCCTCCACACCAGTATTATGGAATATTTGTATATCCCATGGTTGGAGCAATCAGGAAAACAGAGGAGAGAAGGAGTTCACCACCATTTTTCCCACAGCTGCCATATTGTGGGTCTAACGCCTCTTCCTCTAGATCTTTTCTGGCTTCCTCTCAAGCTTCTCTTTGATAAACCCAGGAGGGTGGCTAGTCCAGTGGGAGGGCTATGAGTTTGGCAGCTCTGACATCCTACAGAGTGTGTGAAAGGACAGTACTCTCCTACCTTCTCTTAGAGGGCATAAAGGATGGGGGAAAGAATCTTCAAGGGTCTATATCCATGTATTTTACACAGGCCTCCCATGTCAATATTCTCACGTGCTCTCAGCTCAAGCACTGGAATAAAGTACAAGGTCTGCTCCAGTTGACTGCAGCTGTGATTTTGTAGTCCTCCAGATAGGCCTGTCATGATCCATGCTGAGGACCGGTCACTCTATCTGGAACAGGTGAAACAGCTCGGGGTGAGGCATCTTGCCCTTCTTTTTCATAATCTGAGGATCTCTGATTCATAGCCTCAGTCTGGTTGGCATTCATTACGTGATCCAATGCCCTGGTCCAGGTCTCTATGGTTTACTTTTGGATCTTCTCAGAATTCTTCAGGAATCTCTTCTTGGCTGGGGACATCCCTGGACCAATGCCCAACGTCAGTCATACAAAGGTCTTCTCACATAGGGAATCTGAAATACTTGGGTCTCTGGCAACAGTCCCCTTGATTTTGGATACTTGGGCTCCATGCCTTCTCCACTAATGATTGCTTCATCCAAATCTCTCCATGGAAGCTTGAGAGTCCACAAACAGTAATGGGCACTCCTTTATGGCCACGTCTCCTTCACTCAGACCAGACAACTATGTCTGGGTCTTCTTGGATCCCAAGAAGCATGCAATACCACCAACAGGCTCAGCTCCTCTGATTCACTGGACGAAGATGACAGTGGAGATGTGGCAGACCTATTGCAGGTGTCAATACCAGTTTTCATTTTATATGAAATTCAGCACCTAGCTTTGGATCTTTGAGTCAATTATTCATGAGCATGACTGCTTCAACATACCCTCATACCAGTTCATACTGCATGAGCTGGCAGACTTCAAATGGATCACTACAGAGGCCTGTTACATTGGCACATTGGACATCCTTTCTGGTCCATGGTTTCACAGTGGTCAGCCATAATCCAGATTGTAAACACTATGGACTGGTAGAGTTTTCTAGATCCTCTTTTTATCCATCTTCACCTCTCACAACAGGGATAAGCCCCATATAGTAAAGACAATCACTGCTATCACCAGAAATGCTCTTGTAAAGTTCAGAACTTTGAGTTTGGGCTTTGCTGGGGAATCTTGTTCAGCTAACACTCTCACTGCAGCCTAAATATGTCTGTGTGGGTAACTCCCTGAGCACATTGGAATCATGCTGTAGCACATTCCTCCCATACATACAGGCAACATCAGCATTTACCTCACATGTTGATGCTTATCTGCTCCCCATTAGTCGACAGCTAATTAAATGCTCCATCTCTGATAGGAAGGGCATCTCCTCACAGATGCTGAAACATTTTGGGCTTCTTCAAGTAGCAGTTGCCATCTTGGGTCTCCATAACGCTTCGAATCTCCCATGTTTTGTTCCCAAATGTACCAATCTTCTTCGCCCAGTAGGTAAAAAAAAAAAAGAAAACCTCCTACAATGTTTGCAAAAGCTCCTTCATGTCCCTGTTTGGGTTTCATCTTTGTAGCTAGTCTCTTGGTAGAAGGAGGGCTTTGGGCTGGGCAGTTCCAAGGGCCTACGGCATATATAACGGGAAAGACCTTGTTGTAATCACCAGCTGTTAAACTGTGTTCAATGTAATAATGTTGTTTAAGATGTAAACCACCCCTGATCTCAGGAAGGGGCGGTATATAAGAAATGACAAATAAATACATTTAAAAAAAATAACTTTCTTACCTTCTCTTGGTGGATACAGAGTGGCAGGGCGGAAGAATCTTCTTCAAGGCCCTACCTCAGTGTACCCTTTACATTCAATCTTTGTAAGCACTCCCAGCTCATCCACTAAAAAAAAAGTTAAAGGTCCACTCCAGATGGTTATGTATAAAAACATATTACTGGATGAATCAGAATTATAAGCATAGTTCATCTACTGAGCTTTACAGAGAAGAAATAAAAAAAATCTCAGAAAATACAAAACAAGACATGGGGCTTCTTTCTTCTAGCTTTCTCTTTTTGATTCTCCTCTCCTCCTTGGGACTCTTCACCTTCACATACTCTGGAATCATCTAATAGCAGCTTTTCCAGGAAACTCTAAAGACACGTCTGTAACTCACTGTCTCACATACCAATGAGCTCCTTCAACCCAGGGGAACTCTGATTTGGTAATCTCTTAAAAGATTTGCTCCTCCAGTATAATTTTGCCAAAGCTCCTCCGGTATGTAGCAAACACTTTGTTGGATGTCCCCTTCCCAGGGATAACTCCACTAACCCAGGCCTCCATCTCACTGCTCTAGGCTGCACATCCTCTCCCACAGTGAAATCCCACACGAGTTATATGCTTTTAGCCAGCCTGCACCAACTGCACATCTTTTTGCACAGCTACTTTCTACACTGCTCATAAGATATCAGCAAACACCCTACCTTTCCTTAGACACAAAGGAAGGAAAAGCAGTACCCTCACTTTTCCTTCATTCCAGGCCTTCATTAATGCCAAGGATATCACTGACTCATGAGCCCTGTACTCCTGGCCATCTCAAGGGACTGTGGCATCCTGAGCCAACGTTTTCTTTTGTGTCCCATCTTGGGACCAATCTTGTGATATGCAGTATGTGGTATGCAGATATCAGGTCTCATACTGTGTGAATAGCTCCACAGTGGACAGTATCTTTGTTGATTGAGTTGGTCTTGGTTTCCTTCTCCTGCTCCCTCTTATTGGTTTCCTCCCAAGTACTTTTCTAGGATCTCATCTCCATTTTCAGTTTTTTCCTGCTTCTCGTCTTCTTCCCTCTCTAGCCTACATTTATCTCTGACATTCATCCTTCTGTTTCATCTTTTTTTCTCCATTTTTCTCATGTGTCTTGTTATCTACTTATAACTAGATTTCATTCCTTCTTGTTCCTCCTCCAGTCTTCCGTCTCTCCCTTTTCATGTTTCACCTACTTCTGGATTGCAGAATCCGAGATAGCCTGGTTTGGCTAGAGGATAGTCTTGTCAAATGAATCTGATCAATTTCTTTGACTGGGCTATCAGAGAGTTGGATTGTTGAAGAGCCCTAAATGTGATGTACTTAGATTTCAGCAAGGCCTTTGATACAATTCCACATCAGCAAATTATAAATAAATAGGGTCATTCTGAATCGCTTTTAGCAGGGATTTATGTCCAGGTTGGACGTATATGCCCGCTAAATGACAGGGTGCTGATTCCAGAGAAGCAGCTCCCCGCATGTACTGCAGAGATGTGTGGAGAGCTCTGGACAGGGGTGGGAGGGGGTGGACCAGAGAAGGAGCGAGGGCGGGAAGTATGCGGGACCCGACCAAGGACTTACAGGGCTGATTCTGGTGTTGGCCCTGTACGTCTAGGGTTGGCAATCTAGACAGGGGACTTATTCCACCTCGGAGGTGGAATATGTCCCCCCCTGACTTCAGTGACCAGGCCGGCCGTGTCCTGGGATGCAGGTGAACAGGGCAGGGGTCCCCGCAGCCCTATCCCAGCCTCAGAAGACCTGATTGGGGGTCAGGCGGCGGGGAACAGGACATTTGTTGCAGTGCGGGTGGTCAAGGCTCCTGCATGGAGCCACAGTGCCATGGGGACGGGACACCATGGCACTGCGGTTTCATGCAGGAGCCCAGGCTAGGCTAGCTGGTCAGGATCTATGACTTCCATCTGGTTGGAATCGGGGCACGTCCTGCTCATCCAGTCCAGTTGCATCCAATTCTGATCCTGCAGGGATGTATAGCCCCGTGGGATCAGAATAGGGTGCAGATCAGGCCCATCCAGACTGAACACCGTTGTTATGGGTTCTAAAGTAACTGACTGGACTAGAAATTGTTTGAGTGGGAGGTAACAGACAGTAGTGATAAATGGAGTTCACTGTGAGAATAGGGGCTTTATCAGGGGCGTGATACAGGGATTGGGCCTTGATATGGTTGTTTTTAACATTATTGCAAACGATATTGCAGAAGAACTATTGGGAAAGGTCTACCTCATTGCGGTTGATATGAAAATCTGCAATAGGGTAGACACCTGGAAAGTGTAGATAACATGAAGAGGGATTTAGCAAAGCCTGATCTAGAATTTGGCAGCCTGATCTAGAATTTGGCAGCTAAGATTTGATGCCAAAAAATACAGGAGTGCAAAAATCCAATCAAGTGGTATAAAATAAATAAATGTAAATAAAATAAAAAAAATATATAATATCACGGGTGACATACTTCTGTACACAAAACAAAACAGAGACCTGGGGGGTGATTGCTTCTGATGATCTTAAGGTGGCCAATCAGGTAGAAAAGGTGATGGATAAGAGTGGATAAGAACCTTGGTAGCATATTCAGAAAGGGAGAGACAAATTTTGCCAATGTTATAAAACAGGGGTTCTTAACCTTTTTACAACTACAGACCCTCAATGGATTGCCCAGTATGTCATAAGAACATAAGATATGCCCTACTGGGTCAGACCAAGGTCCATCAAGCCTAGCATCCTGTTTCCAACAGTGGCCAATCCAGTGGCCTAGCAGATTCCCAAAGAGACACACAGGTTCCACAATGCTTATCCTGGGATAAAGCAGTGGATTTCCTGGTTCTTATTTAATAATGGTTTATGAACTTTTCCTCTAGGAACTTGTCCAAATCTTTTTAAACCCAGCTACACTAACTCTAACATCAGAAACACTTTCCCCATTGGTAAGCACCAAGTCCAGTATCGCCCCCTTCACGTGTGGGTTGCAGGAAAACTTCTTCCTGTAAAGAATCCAGGATCTCCTTGCTTCTAGATGGCACCACAGCAGAGATGCACCAGTCAACATCTGGCATATTGAAATCTGCTATCAGTAGCACTTCCCCTTTCCTGGCAATGCTGCGTATGTCGTCTATTAAATCTCCATTCACATCTTCTCCCTGTGATGGAGGTCTGTATATCACGCCAATGCAAATGGATTTTCCTTTCCCTCTTTCTAGTTTAACCCATACTGCCTCCTCTCTCCCTTTTAAGCTCTGTATTTCCATATCTTTAATATTATTTTTTACATATAGTGCCACTCCTCCTTCCCTTCTTCCTACCCTGTCCTTTCTGAATAACGTATAGCCTGGTATAGATATATCCCACAAAACAGCAGCCGTAAAGAGCAATCCAAAAGGCAAAACACGCAAAAAGCTCTAAACCTAAAAATGAACTCTCAACCAATTCACTCAAAAATCCTTTCGAAAACAATTATACTATCAAATCAATCAAGGCAATAATGACCTCAGGATGGCTAAAACCCTACATGTAGTGAAAAAATTACTATAGGGAATAGCAGACGCTCACATTATAGGTCAATTAGCCACCATACTCACACATGCCATTCCATTATACTTTTAATAATTTCCAAAAAGCACAATATTACTTCTGGGAAACCATAAACACTAACCCAACTAAATACACACATACACCATTCACGACATACAGAAATACATTCCAAGCGTCATTATAATATACTGAAACGATGATACCAGAGGAATGGACTGTAACTCCCTAAACAAAGGAAAGATACAGAAATTAGGACCGTTCATATACAAATTCTACTAGAGAAGCCATCCAATACTTATCTCAAAGAAATCTTCAAAGAAATCTTCAAAACAGCCGTTCCATTAATGTTCAGCCATGCCGCTGTAAAATCGCTTAGCCGAAGAACTACGGCGCAAAGGCCCAGAGAGTCAGAAAACACAATACTTCCATAAAATGCTCACAACACCCGACGAAAGCTCCCGTTTCACCACATAAGGCTGTATGTCGTGAATGGTGTATGTGTGTATTTAGTTGGGTTAGTGTTTATGGTTTCCCAGAAGTAATATTGTGGTTTTTGGAAATTATTAAAAGTATAATGGAATGGCATGTGTGAGTATGGTGGCTAATTGACCTATGATGTGAGCGTCTGCTATTCCCTATAGTGATTTTTTCACTACATGTAGGGTTTTAGCCATCCTGAGGTCATTATTGCCTTGATTGACTTGATAGTATAATTGTTTTAGAAAGGATTTTTGAGTGAATTGGTTGAGAGTTCATTTTTAGGTATAGATATATCCCAGCCATGGTTGTCCGTGAACTATGTCTCTGTAACTGCCACTAAATCCAAGTCAGCCTCTCCCATTAAAGCCTCAACATCTGGGATCTTATTTCCCATGCTATGGGCATTTATAGACACTGCTTTCCAGATGTTACCCCTTTTACCTATTTCTATAAAGGTATTTAATGTTTCACTTACCTGGGGGCTTTCTTCACACATCCCCAATGGATCTATAAAGTCCTCTTCAGTAGGTTAGCCAGTCTGCTACTGAAGACATGTCAACCCTTCTTGGACAGATGGACACCATCTCTGCTGTGCAGCCCTTGGAACATCATCCCATGGTCCAGGAAACCAAAACACTCTTGATGACACCATTCACGCAGCCATGCATTTATCTCCAGGATGCAAGCTTCTCTTCCTTGGCCTTTACCCTCAAGAGGGAGGATTGAAGAGAACACTACGTGCGCCCCTATCTGCTTTACCCCCTGTCCCAGAGTCATGAAGTCATTTTTGATATGCTCAGAGGAATACTTGGTAGTATCATTTGTGCAGATATGGATGAGCAACATTGGGTAATAGTCACTAGGCTTGATGAGTCTCAGCAGACTCTCCGTAGCATCTTGGATTTTAGCACCTGGCAGACAGCATGCCTCTCTGGACATCAAGTCTGGTCAGCAGATGGATGCCTCAGTACCCCTCAGAAAAGAGTCACCAACCACGACTACCCTTCACTTCCTAGTGGTCACTGATTCTGCAACTTTGGGTTGTTCGAGCTCTGGTTCTTCCCTTTCCTGGGATGCCTTCACCTCCTCCACTTCCAGGGCTGCATAATGGTTCTTCAATTCAAGGGCTTGAGGAGTTGGATTGGTGATTCTGCAGGCCCTGGTGACTCGTGTCCAACCTTCGTCCTTCTATAGGCTCCCATCTTCACCTCTCCTGGAGAGCTAGGATGTTTCAAGAAGCATCTCATCAATGTATTTCTCATTGCCTTGAATGCTCCTCAGTCTTGCCATATCTTCTCTGAGCTCCTCCACCTGTTTCCTGAGAGCTTCAGCATGTAGGCATCCTGCACATGGAACCAGTCCTTCAATTGGCATTGGGATCTCTGTCTGGACAGAGGTAGAAGCTGTAACGGGGGCAACAGCTTTGTCAATATGATTTTTCCCAGTCATTGTTCAGTTGGTAGAGCTTTGGTACCTGTTGAAGTAACAAAGAGACAAATCAAAGTACCAGCCTGTTTCTCAGCTGTCCTCAAAACACAATTAGCCTATTTTAAGTGTGTTCTAAACATGCTGTTTTAAGTCCCTGTGTGGAGCTAATTGGAAGGTAGCCCTATAAAGCAAGAATGTTCATATGGGGTGGGTGGGAGCCATGGTGGGTTGGAAGGGAACTAACCCCTGATGAGGTGTCAGTGGCTTCAAAGAGCTGAGAAAAACAGAAAGAAAAAGAGAAACTAACAGCAGAGTTTTAAACTTACACCACTAAAAACCCCAAGTATTTCACCTTTTAAAATAAAGCACCAAAAAGACTAACTCTTTCTAAAAATGTATACCAAAACCCTTTTAAGAGCTCTCAGGCAGAGAGCTAGTAATTAAAAGCCACACACTCTTACCTTGCTTTGAAATGGAAAGACCCCATTAGGACATAGTACTCTTTCTTGATGAGTGCCATAGCAGATTAGAAGGAGGTCAGCATGAATTTGAAATGTTGGAAATCCTCAGAGGTATGGGATTTAAGCCAAAGGCATTCAACAGAGTAGGTACATGAATGTAGGTAGCCCCTTATCTGCTCATCAGCTCCATTTCCTTTCCTGTCACTCATACCCTCGCTGCTTCCAGTCCTTTTCTTTCTCTTATTCCCATACTCCCTTTTACCTAATCCAATTTAACCTTATCTCACTTTCTTCAAAGACCTGACCCCTGCCTTTGCCACTCACTCTCTCTGTAACCCTCTGTCTCTTTCAACTTCCTTCCAACCCTAGACTAAATCTTCCATGTTTTTCAAACCTTCCCGCTCCCCATTTTTCTGCACTCAGTCTCACAACCATGTTCATACGCCTCACTCAATCACCTAGCCCCATTGTCCTCCAAATCTTGCTCAGTTTCTTTGTCCCCATTATCCTCCTACCTAATTCCCAAATTCTCACTCTTCTATTCTACTCAGTTACTGAGTCTTCACTCACAATGCTATTAAAGCCCCGAGTTTCCATTTACACTCCCTTTATCAGCCAATCTTAGTCTGTCTTCTTCTGGTCTCCCATTCAATCAGAGTCTCTCCATAAGTCTGAGAAACTGCTCTCCAGCATCTCCATGTTCTCAGTATCTACTCTCATGCCTCTCTTTCTTCCCTTTCCTAAGCATCCATTACTGCTGCCTTTTCCAGAATACCTATTTCTCTTCTTCCCTAGCATCTTCCCCTGCATATGCCCTTGTTTCTCCCCCTCACAGTATCTATCCTCTCTGTGCTTCCAACATCAGCATCATCCTGCTTCCTAGCCCCCAGCACCTCAGCATCAGCCTCAGTCCTCTTCTGCTATCCCCCAGCTCCAGCATCAACCTCCAGCCTCCCACCATCAGGATAAATCTTCTCTCAGCTCCCAGCATCTGCACCAACCCCAATCTCCCAGACCCTAGCACTCCAACACAAGCCTCAGCCCTCTTCTTCCAACCTCCAGTCCTGAGCATCAGCTGACTATTTCTCATCCTATCAATCTCCAGTCCCCCAAATCAGCCCTTCTCTAGCCCACAGCCCCAGTATGAACCCTCAGCATCAGTATCAACTCCCTTCTCCCAGCCTCCATCCCCAGCATCAGCCTTGGTCCCCATTCCCCTAGCCCTCACTCCCTCCTCTTAGCCCTCAGCCACAACATCAGCCCCGGCTTCCAGCCCGTTCTCATACCTTTTGAGCATCTTAATCGTGGGCACAGTATTGAGGGCATGTTCCTTTGGTCCTGCCACTGTGCTTCATGGCAGGTTTGAAACATGAGAAAAGGCTCTTTCTATTATCTTGCAAGAAAAAGGAGGTGCACGTGGCACAGGAAGTAGACAAAGAGCAGCACAGGATGGAAGTGAAGGAACACGCCCCTGCTGCTGTGAAGGGCGAGCTGGTGAGTCAGGCTTAAGGACCTTTTAGCTTTGGTGCTCTGAGACAGTGTGTCACTGACTCACTCTTTAAACTGTCCCTGCTTGTGCTGCCTCTTATTAGAATGGCAAAAAGGAGGCAAATATAAGGTTCTCGGTAAAAATACTTCAAATTCTAAACTTACCTCACCAGCTCCTCTCTTGGCCTATCCCACTACAGACAGTCAGCTACCAAAATCACTCCCCTTTTCATTACAGCACACATACGAACAAAGAAATGTGGTACACATGCTTAAACAATTGTACAGAATAGGTCAACAGCATTGGTAACAGGCTAAGGCCTATACTGTAATTACTTGGACGTTTGTGATACCTACAGAGATTTGCCTTTGTGTTTTCTTTAGGTTCATTTTCCCTACAGGACAGCATATATTGTTTTGAAAGTACAAAACTGTGCCTGGTTGCCTCCCCCAAACTAATATCATCAGTGGGACATGTCTGCACATTGTGGAACAGATACATGCACCATGGGATAACACATACATCTTCAGCCACATGGAGTACGGGCAGTTTTCAAAAAGATCCTTTTCCCAAGTAAATCAGTATTATTTTTATTGAATTCTTTAAACTTCTACATTAAGTAACTATAAAGAAAATACAAATCATAGTGATATAGTATATGATGGCAGATAAAGACTAGTATGGTCCATCTAGTCTGCCCAGCAAGGCAGCAAGAGTAGGTGCACCTGCCACTCCATGCAGGTCACTCCTCCCCAAGCCTTTGTTTAGGGGTGTACCCACCGCTTTGTGTAGGTCACCCCTATTTGTTCAGATTTAAGAGATAGTTATGTTTATTTAGATTTTATCCTATTGCTATAAAAGGATCCAATGTGTCTGTCCCATGCCATTTTGAATTCTGTCACTGTATTTGCCCCCACCAGTTACATAAGAACACAAGAACATAAGATATGCCATACTGGGTCAGACCAAGGTCCATCAAGCCCAGTATCCTGTTTCCAACAGTGGCCAATCTAGGTCATACATACCTAGCAGTTTCCCCAAAAGACACAGCTTCCACAATGCCTGTAATGGGTCAAACATTGATTTCCTGGGTCCCTTCTTAATAATGGTTTATGGACCTTTCCTCCAGGAACTTGTCCAAACCTTTTTTAAACCCAGCTACACTAACAACCTTTACTACATCCTCCGGTAACAAATTCCAGAGTTTGATTACACGTTGAGTGAAAAAATATTTTCTTTTATTAGTCTTAAATAGTTTACCCTGTAGCTTCATTGCATGTCCCCTAGTCTTTCTATATTCTGATAACGTAAACAATTGATCTACATTTACCCGTTCCTCTCCGTTCATTAATTTATGGACTTCTATCATATCTCCCCTCATCAAACCTGCAACCTATGGTGTTCCAACACATGTCCGTAGCCACTATCCCAAACAACCATCGGGAGGACATTCCAAGCGTCCACCACCATTTCAGTGAAAAAGTATTTCCTGACATTGTCTTTCATTTTACCCCTCTTTCAGCTTCATGTTATGTCCGCTAGTTTTACAGCTTCCTCGTCTTTGGAAGAGGTTTGTTTGTTTATTAATACTCTTAAGTATTTAAAGGTCTGAATCATATCTCCTGTCACTCCTCTCCTCCAGAGTGTACATATTTAGGTCTTCAAGTCTCTTCTGATGCAGGCTTCAAATCATTTTGGTCACCTTCCTCTGAACCTTTTCCAATCTTTTTATATCCTTTGCGAGATACGATCTCCAAAACTGAACACAATATTCCAAGTGAAGCCTCACCAGTGACTTGTACAGTGGCATTAGTACCTCTTCCTTTCTGATGGTAATTCCTCTCTGTATGCAACCCAGCATCCTTCTGGCTTTTGCCACTGCCTTGTCACATTGTTTCACCACCTTGAGATCCTTCGAAGCAATCACTCCGAGGTCCTTCTCCTGGTCCGTGCACACCAATCTCTCACCCCCTATTGCATACAGTGTAGATCAAAAAAGAGGAAAAGAAAAACTTCTAACAAAGGAAAAAAACTCATGAGAATTATAGACCACATCAAGGAGGGAGTAGGAGTTACATGCTCACTTTGACCAAACAGAAATACTTTGTATTGCTAGACACACACATAGAATTAAACAAATAAAACATCCAAGAACTGTTGAACCTAGACAAGCCC
The DNA here is from genome assembly GCA_033557465.1 of Ichthyophis bannanicus. Taxonomy (NCBI): domain Eukaryota; kingdom Metazoa; phylum Chordata; class Amphibia; order Gymnophiona; family Ichthyophiidae; genus Ichthyophis; species Ichthyophis bannanicus. Next base: position 939,181,711 of record CM066034.1, read on the forward strand.
GCCCAGGTAATTCTCATTCAGTCTTCTGGTGGTAATTTATCTTTAAGAAAAATTTCCAAATGTAAAGAATCAGAAATAACATACTGATTCTTCTGATAAAGCACTACACATTTACAAACAAAACACAGGAAGAAAGTGCCTCTCACTGGCAGAAACCAAGGCTTCAGCTGTAAAATGTCCTTTCTACAAGCCTGCATAGCCTGTCAGACATCAGGAAAAATTATGATCCTCTGACCACAAAAGGACTCCTCCTTTTTCTGGAAGTACAATCTAAAAACCATCATCTTATACGACTCAGAAGAAAAAGTTACAACCAGAGTGGCTCGAGTAGATATAGAATCAGAGGAGGATTCCAAAAAATTAGACAAATCCAAAGAATTACTAGGTTCCAGTAAATCAGTATTTCTAAGGTAAATGCCTTCTGAAAATTATTCTCTACCTCTCTAAATGGTTCAGCAGTCATAATCTTGTAGTACCAATACCATATAGGATTGATATGATCCAGAACAATTTTCAGACCAAGGTCAACTTGACCCATTGAACCTTAGCAAAGATGGCGAAAACTGAATTTACCAGGGAGCCAACCCAATTCTGACCTTCTTTTGAGTCTTACAGGAGCAGAAGGTCAAAATCCTGCCTTCTACTACTACTACTACTGCTGCTGATCTGTCTCTCTCTTAGAAATATTAAAGTTTGCAAAATCTAATCCGATCTTGTGAACTTTCGGGGAGTTCCTGGTATGTAAAGCAAATATTCTGAGCTCTCATGGGAAGAAATTACCTTTGAAGGTAGTAAAATTACCAGTGAACCTGGATTTAAATTGAGTCAGGAGTTTTTGATTCAGCTTAGAACTGTATAACAAGAGGCTTGGTTCTGGGAGCATGAAGTCAGCACAGTTATCTAATCCACTCTCTTTTTCCCTGTTTTATCTATGTTGCGTATGCTTAACATGGGATGTCATCTTCTATAATGCATAAGTGCTATGTTCGTTTATATTGTCTCTCAGAAATTATTTCTTACTTATACTTGCATTACAGTGGGAAGCATAACTACTGTTACTGGGACTTTAAAAAAATAATATATCTCCACTACACACACCAGTTTTATGCATTTGTAAACAGGTTTGAACTATTAAAGCTTTTCCTTTTTGCAATTTGGGACATGCTTTTTCTATGTTAAGCATTTTTTTCTTTGTCTGGTTTTGATTTTGTGCAATAGGAACATTAAATCAGTATTGTCTTTCATAATTCTGCTTAAAAATTCCAAAGCTGTACCAATAAGATAAATTACAAGCAAATGAGTATGTGTGTATTGTTAAGGAAAGAATAAATTATAGAACTTAAAATTTCTGTAATTTAAAAGCCCTGTCCTGCAGAAATCAAGGTACTGTATTATGTTACAAACCTAAGTTTAGCATGGATGAAATGAAACCTTCAATCATTTGTATCGACAGAATTATGAATAATTGACATCTTTATTCATTAAGAACATGCATTTGTGCTATTCTCTTTTCAGTGTTTTGTTTTATATTTTCATGTATTCTTAAACTGGGGATTTAGAAAGGATTCTGTGTTTGAAAACAGCAAATATTTGAAGTCATCTTCATGAAACTGCTTAGCATGCGATTGGGAGGGTTAGGGGTGTAATGTGGGTGTTGACAGTACATCATAGTGCAGACGCTATGGGAGCATGCTAACTGTGAATATTTATTTTAATTCTCTTATATACCACACTATTCTGCATCTGTGCAGTTTACATTGAACAAACTGAAATTACATTGAACAGGGCATTATAACTTGGAGATAACTATTTTACAGGGAACATGGGCTGTGGAGGGTTAAGTGGCTTGCCCAAGACAACAAAGAGCACCTGTGGGACTAGAAACCCCAGTCCTTCCAGCCCAAGGTTGCTGTCCTCTAGTGGGATTTGAATCCCTGACCTTCTGGCCTGAAGTACCTTGCTCCAACCACTAGGCCACTCCTCCACTCAAACCACAAATATTATTGTTAGTGTCAGTGCATCTATGGCCACCTCAAGGGGTGCAGTAAGTATACCCTTGTGCTGGTTAGCATGGTGTGGCACATAACCAATGCACTAATAGCAGTAGGATGGGTGCACATGTCCCCAAAAGTTAGCCTGGGCCTCCGTGCTTGTTTTGCAGCTCAAACAGGCACTAACAGTGCGCCCTTTAGTAAACATGCCACTTAACTCCTTTTTTCCATTTAAAACTTGCTATAATAAGAACATTTTTACAATTAAATTACAGAAACAAGGAGGGCATATCCCCTAAAAATATAACAAATAACCTTCACCGAATTACATTTTACCATCAATATACTGTATATAATAGCATAAGTGGTTTGATCTCCATCCATTTGCCTACAAAAGTGAGGTGTGCATGAATGCCACCATGTTCAGGCTCCTGCAGGCCTTACAAGAGATGGTATAGGCAGTGAACCTTAGCATCTAGTGAAGGGAATGACAGGAAGTAGTCCAGGGAGTAGAGTTGGTCAGCCAAAGTAATGGAAGCACTTTCATCAAGCTCTCACTGCACTGTTGTGCACAGGGCAATCAGATGGATGGGTGGAGAAACAGTAGATAGAGCAAAAATGCAGCGGTAGCGGGACCAGTCCTGATCATAAAGTATAGGTTCAAATGCTGTTGGTCCACTTGATCTTTATGGTATAATGACCGTGGGCCCAATTCTGAAGGGGGAACATCCTGCCTGCCCAGATGACCAGGATCTGGACAGGCCAGTCTAGTCCCCGATTCTGAGACACCAGATATCCCATCGTTTCCCTGCACAGGCCTGCCCCAGCTCCTGCATGGAGCCGCAGTGCCGTGGCGTCCTGTTGCCATGGCACTGCGGCTCCATTAAGGAGCCACAATCCCCAGCCACTGCCACAAAGTTTATTCCCTACAGCCCAACCCCCAATATGGCCTTCCAAAGGCAGGGAAGCTCACCCTCACCCCACTGACCTGACTCTGCGCCACTGTCTGCTGACGTTCAGGGGGGACCTTCAAGTAAAACTAATTGCTCCCTTGATCCTATTCCATCCTCTTGACTTCTTGCCCTTCTCTTGCACTTCTGCTCTCTATCCTCACCATGATCAACACTAGTCTCTCCACTGGTACCTTCCCTCTCCTTCGGAAACATGCACTTATTTGCCCCATTCTTAAGAAACCTTCTCTTGACCCTCTTATCCCTGTGCACTATTGGCCAGTCTCTCACCTTCCCTTCCTTTCTAAAATAATTGAAAAAGCGGTCTTCACTCAATTTTCTCATCACTTGGATGCCATTAATTTTCTTCACCCCCGTCAATCAGGTTTTTGCCCCGGGCACAGTGTAGAAACAGTCGTCCTCGCCTTCCTCAATGAATTGCATGTTGCACACAATCGTGGTGATATCTCAGTGGCAGTTTCCCTGGATCTCTCGGCTGCCTTTGATCTTGTGGATCATTCTCTCCTTCTCTCTCGACTATGTGACGCTGGGCTCCATGGCACTGTTTTTCAATGGTTCCATTCCTATCTCATCTTCCTTCTCTGTCCTTTCTCATTCTTCTTTCACTGCCCCCTCTGACCAGTTTCCCTTACACTATGGTGTTCCCCAAGGCTCAGTGTTGGCTTCTCTCTTGTTTAACATTTTCTTGGCACCTCTCACATTTCTGATTCAACAATCTGCTATTCAGGCTTTCTTCTATGCAGATGATCTTATCCTCCTCCATCATACCTCCCCCCTAGTACCCAATCTTCTCCTCTCAACTCCTATCTCCTCTTGATCTCCAGCTGGCTCACTACCAACTGTTTGCACTTGAATCTTTCCAAAACACTTGCTATCTGGTTCCCCCATGGTAGTCCTTCCCCTCAACTGGCCCCGTCCTTTACTGGCTCTTCCATTCCATTAGTCTCCTCCTTCAGATATCTTAGTGTCCTCTTTGACTCCGGTCTCTCTTTTCACTATCATATCTCCAATGTCACTAAAGCTTCTTTCTTTCATCTCCATCAGATCCGTGCTATTCGTCCTTTTCTCACTCCCCAAGCTCTTACCACTCTTGTTCTCTCATGTGTCACTTCACATCTAGATTTCTGTAACTCAGCACTTATTGGTATTCCCCGGTCCCAATTAGACAGACTTCAGCGCATTCAAAACATGGCAGCATGCATCATTACCCATTCTTCCCGATTTGATCATATCACCCCACTTCTCATCCACCTCCACTGTCTTCCCCTGGATTATCGCATCCGTTTTAAGATTCTGATCCTCGTTCACCATGTCATTTATACACGCACTTCTCAATATCTTGCTGATCTCATCCATTCTCATACCCCCAGTCGCAATGTACGGTCACTTCATGTCAATCGCCTCCATCTCCCCTCTCCCTCCCGGGCTCATCTACAGTCTACCCATACCTCCGCTTTTTTCTTTATTGGACCCGCACTCTGGAACTCACTATCCACACCCCTCAGGCTTGAACAGGATTATCATGCCTTCAAATCCCAGCTGAAAACCCACTTATTTTCCCCTGCCTTCAACCTTCCCACTCCTGCATGACCCCTTTTCCTCCTGCGTGTTCCCTTTCTCTGGTATGCCTGACTTTCTCTTTACTGTCCTATCAATATTGTAACTTCTTTTCCTTTTCCAAGCCATCGGCCGCCTCTTTTGATTTATGATTAATGTACACCGCTTTGCTTTTATTATGAAAGGCGATATATCAAATTCAATAAATATAAATATAAACATAAACATAAACCTATTCCACCTCTGAGGTGGAATAAGTCCCCTGTCCATGTTGGCAACCCCAGACGTACAGAGCCAACCTCAGGATTGGCCCTGTATGTCCAGGGTCGCATCCCGTCCATTGCCTGCCCTCGGCTCACCCCCTCCCACCCCCATCCAGAGCTCCTCGTATATCGCCTATGTACATGCAGGGAGCTTTGGGCAGGGGATACAGTCCTGGCGTTTAGCGGGGATGAACGTCCGACCGGAATGTCCATCCCCACTAAATGAGGCTCAGAATGACCCCTTGTATATTCTTTCCACCTTTTCTTGATCTTCTCAGCATCATTCAACTTGGATCCTTGAGCATCTTGTAGCATTCCAATTTGAGGTTGGAATTTTTTCTTTAACTTTCGTAGCTTTAGGAAAGCCAATCTTGTTCTTCCTCTAATAGTTTCTGATTCTATTTCTTTGCATGCAAAATTGTAGTATTTCTCTTTGTCTTGCTGCATGTTGGAAATCTCTGCTGAGTTCTGTGATTCCCTTTCTTTCTCTTCTGGCACTAGCTTCTCTGTATTTCTAAGCAATTTTTAGAGTTTCTTCAGTCATCCATTTTGGCCATTTTTTGCTTTTTCACCTTTTGTAGAGACTTCTCGCTTTCTTTCAACACAACCTTCTTGATGCCATCCCATAACTCTTCTGGAGCTCTGTCATTTGTATCTAAAGCAGCAAATAAATTTTGCAGGCAGTCTTTAAATTCCAGAGGTAAATTCTCAAGGTCATATTTTGCTGCATTCATGAGTGGCTTGCTCTTTTTCAACTTTAGCTTGAGTTTGCCTACTAGTAGTTGGTGATCTGTACTACAATCAGCTCCAGGTTTTGTCTTTGTTGATGATATCGAGATTTTCCATTGTTGTCTTCCACAGATGTAGTCATTTTTTTTTGTACAATCCATTGGGTGAAGTCCACATGTGCAGCCGGTGCTTGTGTTGCTGAAAGAAGGTGTTTGAGATGAATAGATCATTGGTCTTGCTGAATTCTATCACTCTTTCTTCAGCTTCATTTCTGTTGCCAAGTCCATATTTTCCAAACACTTTGCCTTCTTCTTTCTTGGCAATTTTTGCGTTCCAATCACCCATGACTATCGGGATATCCTGTTTGCATGTTCTGTCAATTGCAGCTTGTATTTGTTCACAGAACTCATCAACTTCTTCAGTAGCTGTTGTTGGGGCATATATCTGAATTATAGTTGTGTTGATGAGCATTCCTCGTAGGTGAATAGAAATTAAGCGTTCACTGACTGCACTGTATTTCATTACAGTTCTTGCAAGTTTCTTCTTAATTGTAGCAACACCATTTCTTCTTTGTCTTTCATTTCCAGCATAGTAGACCATGTGATCATCAGATGCAAAGTGCCTGATTCTAGTCCATTTCAGTTTGCTGACACCCAACAGATCGAGTTGTACACGTTCCATTTCATTTTTGACTACCTCCAACTTCCCTTGGTTCATGCTTTGTATGTTCCATGTCCCAGTATGAAAGACATCTTTGCAACTTCTGACTCTTATTTCATGCGCAGCAACATCAGCAGTCAGACGTCTCAAGGGCTTTGATGCAACCACATCATAAATGCTGACTTTACTCTGAGAAGTCTTCAGTTTATCCCCAGTAACCAGTTGAGTGTCTTCCGACCTGTGGGTCTCATCTTCCAGTATTATAGTGCAATTTGTTTTGTGACTATCCATTGGGTTTTCGTGGCAAGATACAGAAATATCTTTACTGAGGAAGATGTAGGGATGTTACCCATGACTGAAGTGGTTTTTAAAGGTGCGGAAGAATTGAAGGAAATAGCGATACATCGGGAAGATGTATTACAACTATTAGATAAACTGAAGAGTAGCAAATCACCTGGGCCGGAAGATATACATCCAAGGGTGTTGAAAGAAGTGAAATGTGAGATTACAGACCTGTTATTAGTAATCTGTGAACTATCATTAAAATCATCTGTAATACCTGAAGATTGGAAGATGGCAAACGTAACACCAATTTTTAAAAAGGGTACCAGGGGTGATCCGGGGAACTACAGACCGGTGAGCCTGACGTAAGTACCGGGAAAAATGGTAGAAACCATCATAAAGAACAAAATTGCTGAATATGTAGATAGTCATGGCTTAATGGGAGACAGCCAACATGGATTTAGACAAGGAAGATCTTGTCTTACTAATCTGTTATGTTTTTTTGAAGGTGTGAATAAACAGGTAGACAAAGGTGAGTCGGTTGATATACTGTATTTGGACTTTCAGAAAGCCTTTGACAAGGTCCCTCATCAGAGACGTTTGGCAAAACTAAAGAGTCATGGGATAGGAGGTAGTGTACTATTGTGGATCAGGAACTGGTTAAAAGATAGAAAGCAGAGGGTAGGGCTAAATGGCCAATTTTCCCAATGGAGAAAGGTGAATAGTGGTGTACCCCAGGGATCTGTGCTGGGTCCGCTGCTTTTTGACATATTCATAAATGACACGGAAAAGGGAATAACGAGTGAAGTTATCAAATTTTCAGATGACACAAAACTATTTAAAGTTGCTAAAACCCAAGAGGATTATGGAAAATTGCAAGAGGATCTTGATAAATTAGAAGACTGGGCATCCAAATGGCAGATGAAATTTAATGTGGACAAGTGCAAAGTTATGCACCTAGGAAAGAACAACCCAAACTATGGTTACACGAAGCAAGGTTCCACATTAGGAACCACCACCCTCGGCCCAGTGTGCAGCAGTAGCCAAGAGAGCAAATAGAATGCTAGGTATCATAAGGAAAGGAATGGAAAATAAAACAAAGGATATTATAATGCCTCTATATCGTTCCATGGTGAGACCGCACCTTGAATATTATGTGCAATTCTGGTCGCCCTATCTTAAAAAGGATATAGCGCTATTAGAAAAGGTTCAGAGAAGAGCCACCAAAATGGTAAAGGGGATGGAAGGATACTCCTATGAAGAAAGGCTAAAAAGGTTAGGGCACTTTAACCTGGAAAAGAGACGGCTGAGGGGAGATATGATAGAAGTCTATAAATTAATGAACAGAGTGGAACGGGTAAACATAGATTGATTGTTTACGTTATCAGAATATAGAAAGACTAGGGGACATGCAATGAAGCTACAGGGTAAACTATTTAAGGCTAATAAAAGAAAATATTTTTTCACTCAACGTGTAATCAAACTCTGGAATTTGTTACCGGAGGATGTAGTAAAGGCTATTAGTGTAGCTGGGTTTAAAAAAGGTTTGGACAAGTTCTTGGAGGAAAGGTCCATAAACCATTATTAAGAAGGGACCCAGGATATCAATGCTTGACCCAATACAAGCATTGTGGAAGCTGTGTCTTTTGGGGAAACTGCTAGGTACATATGACCTAGATTGGCCACTGTTGGAGACAGAATACTGGGCTTGATGGACCTTGGACTGACCCAATATGGCATATCTTATGTTCTTATGTTCTTAGATTTGCCAGGCCTTTCTTCCACGCAGGTAATTCTAGTGTTGCTGCAGTTCTCACAGAAATGTGATCCTCCATTGCCAACACCATCCCATTCTGCTGCTGCCAAGATGGGTGATTTGTCCCTGAGCCTGTCTATCTTGGGAGACCCTGCCAGTAGTTAAGCCCCAGAATGGCCATACTGGCTAGGGTATCCTAGCAGTCCCTCATTCCATGCAGGATGTCTTACATTGATTGCAGGGCCTGAGGGGCCATGAGGACTGCCCATTCCTCCTTCTTCTCTTCTTGATGCCCTTTCCTTTCCTTCTGTATCTCTTCCTTTTTCTTCTTCCTCCTCCTCTTTCTCTTGCTCAGCAACCTGCTGTGAGGGCTGGGCAAGATCTGTTTGGGTTGAGCTTGCTTCTAAGAAGAAAGAATACAAACAATTGTAAGCCATACGTTTCAGCACCAACATAGAGCATTTCTTCAATTGTAGAGGGGCCTTGTCATGCAAACACAGAATGCATGCTAGCACTGCTATGAGGTAAGGCACAGGTGTAGATGTATTAGAGGGTCCATGTGTGGCTATCATACACAGCTCATAGGCCACTTGATGAACACAAGAAAAGAAAGGTACCAACAGAGAACGCAACATAAACATCAGCAGGACCTCGTGAATTGCTGTGTATCAATGAGGGGAAGAGAATATTTTTTTTCTCCCCAAGTTTTGCTGTGTACCTTCATGTGGTAACTCCATTATATAAAATCTATACCAAATTTAAGCAAGGCAACACTATAGTAGAGGAACCTACCTGCAGGGGAACCTAACCTACCTGCAGGGGCTACCCCTCCCCCCCCCTGCTGAGTTACTGTTGTGAACCTCCATTTTTCTGAGCTGCACGTGGGTTTGCTTACATTGCCTTCTGTTCCCTAAGAGGAGGAGTGCTTTTTTAGAGCTCTCCCAAAAGGTGATTTTTGCTGTGTTTGCTGCATAACTGAGTCTTTGTCTCCAAATAACTGTGAGTCTGTCTCCACATATTTGTCTTTCTTTCTAATTGTCCTCAGTGGTGGGTGTCCTTACCTACTCCATTGCTGTTAAAGTTTTAAGGTTTTATACTTTCTCTTAACCTACCTGCAGGGTCTACCCCTCCCCCCCTCCTGCTGAGTTACTGTTGTGAACCTCCATTTTTCTGAGCTGCACATGGGTTTGCTTACATTGCCTTCTGTTCCCTAAGAGGAGGAGTGCTTTTTTAGAGCTCTCCCAAAAGGTGATTTTTGCTGTGTTTGCTGCATAACTGAGTCTTTGTCTCCAAATAACTGTGAGTCTGTCTCCACATATTTGTCTTTCTTTCTAATTGTCCTCAGTGGTGGGTGTCCTTACCTACTCCATTGCTGTTAAAGTTTTAAGGTTTTATACTTTCTCTTAACCTACCTGCAGGGTCTACCCCTCCCCCCCCCCTGCTGAGTTACTGTTGTGAACCTCCATTTTTCTGAGCTGCACGTGGGTTTGCTTACATTGCCTTCTGTTCCCTAAGAGGAGGAGTGCTTTTGTAGAGCTCTTCCAAAAGGTGATTTTTGCTGTGTTTGCTGCATAACTGAGTCTTTGTCTCCAAATAACTGTGAGTCTGTCTCCACATATTTGTCTTTCTTTCTAATTGTCCTCAGTGGTGGGTGTCCTTACCTACTCCATTGCTGTTAAAGTTTTAAGGTTTTATACTTTCTCTTAACCTACCTGCAGGGTCTACCCCTCCCCCCCCTGCTGAGTTACTGTTGTGAACCTCCATTTTTCTGAGCTGCACGTGGGTTTGCTTACATTGCCTTCTGTTCCCTAAGAGGAGGAGTGCTTTTGTAGAGCTCTCCCAAAAGGTGATTTTTGCTGTGTTTGCTGCATAACTGAGTCTTTGTCTCCAAATAACTGTGAGTCTGTCTCCACATATTTGTCTTTCTTTCTAATTGTCCTCAGTGGTGGGTGTCCTTACCTACTCCATTGCTGTTAAAGTTTTAAGGTTTTAAACTTTCTCTTAACCTACCTGCAGGGGCTACCCATCCCCCCCCTGCTGAGTTACTGTTGTGAACCTCCATTTTTCTGAGCTGCACGTGGGTTTGCTTACATTGCCTTCTGTTCCCTAAGAGGAGGAGTGCTTTTTTAGAGCTCTCCCAAAAGGTGATTTTTGCTGTGTTTGCTGCATAACTGAGTCTTTGTCTCCAAATAACTGTGAGTCTGTCTCCACATATTTGTCTTTCTTTCTAATTGTCCTCAGTGGTGGGTTTCCTTACCTACTCCATTGCTGTTAAAGTTTTAAGGTTTTAAACTTTCTCTTAACCTACCTGCAGGGGCTACCCATCCCCCCCCCTGCTGAGTTACTGTTGTGAACCTCCATTTTTCTGAGCTGCACGTGGGTTTGCTTACATTGCCTTCTGTTCCCTAAGAGGAGGAGTGCTTTTTTAGAGCTCTCCCAAAAGGTGATTTTTGCTGTGTTTGCTGCATAACTGAGTCTTTGTCTCCAAATAACTGTGAGTCTGTCTCCACATATTTGTCTTTCTTTCTAATTGTCCTCAGTGGTGGGTTTCCTTACCTACTCCATTGCTGTTAAAGTTTTAAGGTTTTAAACTTTCTCTTAACCTACCTGCAGGGGCTACCCCTCCCCCCCTGCTGAGTTACTGTTGTGAACCTCCATTTTTCTGAGCTGCACGTGGGTTTGCTTACATTGCCTTCTGTTCCCTAAGAGGAGGAGTGCTTTTTTAGAGCTCTCCCAAAAGGTGATTTTTGCTGTGTTTGCTGCATAACTGAGTCTTTGTCTCCAAATAACTGTGAGTCTGTCTCCACATATTTGTCTTTCTTTCTAATTGTCCTCAGTGGTGGGTTTCCTTACCTACTCCATTGCTGTTAAAGTTTTAAGGTTTTAAACTTTCTCTTAACCTACCTGCAGGGGCTACCCCACCCACCTGCTGAGTTACTGTTGTGAACCTCCATTTTTCTGAGCTGCACGTGGGTTTGCTTACATTGCCTTCTGTTCCCTAAGAGGAGGAGTGCTTTTGTAGAGCTCTTCCAAAAGGTGATTTTTGCTGTGTTTGCTGCATAACTGAGTCTTTGTCTCCAAATAACTGTGAGTCTGTCTCCACATATTTGTCTTTCTTTCTAATTGTCCTCAGTGGTGGGTTTCCTTACCTACTCCATTGCTGTTAAAGTTTTAAGGTTTTAAACTTTCTCTTAACCTACCTGCAGGGGCTACCCCTCCCCCCTGCTGAGTTACTGTTGTGAACCTCCATTTTTCTGAGCTGCACGTGGGTTTGATTACATTGCCTTCTGTTCCCTAAGAGGAGGAGTGCTTTTGTAGAGCTCTTCCAAAAGGTGATTTTTGCTGTGTTTGCTGCATAACTGAGTCTTTGTCTCCAAATAACTGTGAGTCTGTCTCCACATATTTGTCTTTCTTTCTAATTGTCCTCAGTGGTGGGTTTCCTTACCTACTCCATTGCTGTTAAAGTTTTAAGGTTTTAAACTTTCTCTTAACCTACCTGCAGGGGCTACCCCTCCCCCCCTGCTGAGTTACTGTTGTGAACCTCCATTTTTCTGAGCTGCACGTGGGTTTGATTACATTGCCTTCTGTTCCCTAAGAGGAGGAGTGCTTTTGTAGAGCTCTTCCAAAAGGTGATTTTTGCTGTGTTTGCTGCATAACTGAGTCTTTGTCTCCAAATAACTGTGAGTCTGTCTCCACATATTTGTCTTTCTTTCTAATTGTCCTCAGTGGTGGGTTTCCTTACCTACTCCATTGCTGTTAAAGTTTTAAGGTTTTAAACTTTCTCTTAACCTACCTGCAGGGGCTACCCCTCCCCCCCTGCTGAGTTACTGTTGTGAACCTCCATTTTTCTGAGCTGCACGTGGGTTTGATTACATTGCCTTCTGTTCCCTAAGAGGAGGAGTGCTTTTGTAGAGCTCTTCCAAAAGGTGATTTTTGCTGTGTTTGCTGCATAACTGAGTCTTTGTCTCCAAATAACTGTGAGTCTGTCTCCACATATTTGTCTTTCTTTCTAATTGTCCTCAGTGGTGGGTTTCCTTACCTACTCCATTGCTGTTAAAGTTTTAAGGTTTTAAACTTTCTCTTAACCTACCTGCAGGGGCTACCCCTCCCCCCCTGCTGAGTTACTGTTGTGAACCTCCATTTTTCTGAGCTGCACGTGGGTTTGATTACATTGCCTTCTGTTCCCTAAGAGGAGGAGTGCTTTTGTAGAGCTCTTCCAAAAGGTGATTTTTGCTGTGTTTGCTGCATAACTGAGTCTTTGTCTCCAAATAACTGTGAGTCTGTCTCCACATATTTGTCTTTCTTTCTAATTGTCCTCAGTGGTGGGTTTCCTTACCTACTCCATTGCTGTTAAAGTTTTAAGGTTTTAAACTTTCTCTTAACCTACCTGCAGGGGCTACCCCTCCCCCCCTGCTGAGTTACTGTTGTGAACCTCCATTTTTCTGAGCTGCACGTGGGTTTGATTACATTGCCTTCTGTTCCCTAAGAGGAGGAGTGCTTTTGTAGAGCTCTTCCAAAAGGTGATTTTTGCTGTGTTTGCTGCATAACTGAGTCTTTGTCTCCAAATAACTGTGAGTCTGTCTCCACATATTTGTCTTTCTTTCTAATTGTCCTCAGTGGTGGGTTCCCTTACCTACTCCATTGTGTGTGCCAATAGTTCAGGAACAGCCTACTAGCCAGTGACACTTAGGTTCCCGCCCACCCTACCCCTCGCCCCACCCACCCCAGGGGCTACATTGCTATATAGTGGTCACAGACGTGCCATCTATCATTCCAAACTTGGGTTAAAAGCCACATCGTATTCATCTTTTCTTCTTTTTCCTCTTCTGGGACTGCATAAACATGTCGTGTATTCAGTGCAATAACTGCGGTACTTTCATTCAAAGACAAATCATTTGGAGACTAAGAGCTTGTCCTATATGTCTAAAGTCAGTTGCCATGCATGAAGAACTGACTCTACTAAGGAAAGACCTAGCTGCCATGCATATAGAAGTATCTCTACTGAGGGAGGAACTGGCTGCAATGAAGCACACCTCTTCTAGGATACAAACTGAACAAACTCCACCACCGCTCCCACAAAGAATCAAATGCCCCAGGAACAAATGGATCACAGTGGGTTCTGGTAGATTGCGACCTGTAACACAAAGACATCCTATACATCAAGAGATATCCCTGCACAATGCCTTCTCTGCCTTGGCTAATGAGGATGCCCAATTCAAAGAAACTGAAGGGCCTTCAAATGAGTCAGACAATGCCCAATCCCCTGCTAAAGCACTAAATATGAAGAAAACCTCCCCAAACAGAAAACTAATACTACTTGGAGATTCCATCATCAGAGGCACCAACTTGGGAACACAGTTCAAAGGAGAGAAGATAGTCATGTGCCTACCAGGCTCTTCAGCCAGCAGGAATACAAACCAAGTTGTTGAATTACTTAGTGCAAAAAGTGAACATTCCAAACTTGATGTTATTATCCACCTAGGCACAAACGACCTGGCTAGGAACAGTGCCTCTACAACCCAAAAGGACTTCCAATCTCTGGGGGAGAAACTCAAGCACGTTGTTAACACTGTTGCATTCTCAGAGGTTCTACCTGTTCTTGGTAAGGGGACAAAAAGACTGCATCGCATTAACAGCTTTAATACATGGCTCCAGACCTGGTGCAGAAAAGAAGGATTTGGATTTATTGGCAACTGGGACAACAGATGGACCAACAAGAGACTATACTGTGCTGATGGACTACATCTCTCTTCTGCAGGGAAAAGAATCCTAAGTGAAAAATTCAGGCAGTATGTGGACATGCATTTAAACTAGGAAAAGGGGGTGACGGATGTGGAAGGTCAACATCTGCATGCCACCCCCAACAAAAGCAGAACAACATCAGAAACAGCCACACTTTTAAAGCACACATCAAACACATGTGGGAGGAAGTGGGCAGAACAAAATCAATGCAAAATACACACAAGCCAGGAAAGTGCTGGAAAGCAATGAGCACAAATGCTCGAAGCTTAGCCAACAAAATTCCAGACCTGGAAGCCCTAATGGTGGAAACGGACTTGGACATTGTGGCCATTACAGAAACATGCTTTAATGAATCACATGATTGGGATATAGCCATAGCTGGCTATAATCTATTCAGAAGGGACCGAGAAAATGGAAAAGGAGGAGGAGTAGCCTTGTATGTCAAAAGCAATATTAAAGCTACTGAAATGCAGGGGACATGGGGAAAAGAAGAAGCGCTCTGGATTGCGTTGGAGAGAGGAGATGGCACTGTCATCCATATTGCTGTAGTCTATAGACCTCCGACTCAAATTGAAGAGAGAGACAATGAATTGATTATAGATATTGCCAAGATAGCATCAAAGGGGGAAGCAATCATATTGGGTGACTTTAATCTACCTGATGTGGATTGGATTACTCCTTCTGCACATCTGGAAAGAAGCAAAAAAATTGTGGATGCTCTCCAAGATGCATTATTTAGACAAATGGTGATGGAACCAACCAGGGAAAGCTCAACGCTGGATGTAGTGCTCACCAACGGTGATAGAGTGTCGAATGTCTGCATGAGTGCCCCTGTGAGCAACAGCGACCATCACACGGTGTGGTTTGAAATAAAAGCCATGGTACAGGCCAATCATAGCAAGCTCAGAGTCCTAAACTTCAAATACACTGACTTCAATAAAATGGCAGAATACGTAAAGGAGGAGATGACGGGGTGGGAAGAGATAAAGGAAGTGGAATTGCAATGGGCTAAACTGAAGGAGGCAATAAAAGGAGCAACAGATAAATATGTAAGAAAAGTAAATAAAAGCAAGAGGAGAAGGAAACCTATTTGGTTTTCCAAAGAGGTGGCTGCTCATATAAAGGCAAAAAACACAACTTTTGCAAAATTCAAAAGCTTGCAGACAGAAGAACATAGAACTGAATACAGGATCCAACTCAAAGAGTCTAAAAGAGTAATAAGGATAGCAAAATCAAAAGCAGAGGAAAAGATGGCTAAAGATGTTAAGGGTGGCAACAAAAATTTCTTCAGGTATATTCAGGAAAGGAAAAAGATCAGAGTTGGAATTGCAGGACTCAGAAGTGCTGGGAAAGGACTCGTGGAAAGTGACACTGAAAAAGCAAAATTGCTAAACAATTACTTCTGCTCTGTGTTTACTAAAGAAGATCCTGGGGATGGACCAGCTGTGACTCCCAAATATAAAAATGGGAATGAAGTAGATACCACACCATTCACAGAAGAAGAGGTGTTAGAACAACTTGCTAAACTGAAAGTGGACAAAGCCATGGGACCGGATGGGATACATCCCAGGATACTGAAAGAGCTCAGAGAGGCTCTTGCAGGACCGTTAAAGGATGTCTTCAACAGATCCTTGGAAACAGGAGAGGTTCCTCAGGACTGGAGAATGGCTGATGTCGTACCTCTACACAAAAGTGGTGACAGGGAAGAAGTGTCAAACTACAGGCCCGTGAGCCTTACCTTGGTGGCGTGAAAAGTAATGGAGGCGCTCCTGAAAGAGCGAATAGTGAACTTTCTGAAAACCAACAGCTTGCAAGACCCGAGGCAACATGGTTTTACCGAAGGACGATCTTGCCAAACAAATCTGATCGAGTTCTTTGACTGCGTGACCAGGGAACTAGATCAGGGGCATGCGATGGATGTCATCTACCTGGATTTCAGCAAAGCCTTTGATACTGTTCCTCATAGGAGGCTTGTCAACAAACTCAGTAGCTTGGGGATGGGTCCCAAGATGGTAAACTGGATTAGAAATTGGTTGACTGACAGACGACAGAAGGTGATTGTACATGGAGCTCACTCGGATGAGAGGAAGGTGATTAGCGGGGTGCCCCAGGGTTCGGTCCTGGGCCCTGCACTGTTCAATGTATTTGTGAGTGATATTGCTGAAGGACTGAATGGAAAGGTCTGTCTTTTTGCAGACAACACAAAAATTTGCAACAGAGTGGACTCCCCCGAGGGAGTGGTTAGCATGAAGAAAGATCTACAAAAGCTGGAAGACTGGTCTAAAGCTTGGCAACTACGATTTAATGCAAAAAAGTGCAGTGTCATGCACTTGGGTAGCAGAAATCCAAGAGAAATGTACGCGATAGGGGGAGAAAGGTTGGTATGCACAGTTCAGGAAAAAGACCTTGGTGTGATTATCTCTGCTGATCTCAAGGTGGCAAAACAGTGCGACAAGGCGGTGGCAAAAGCCAGGAGGATGTTGGGCTGCATACAAAGAGGGATTACCAGCAGAAAAGAAGAGGTACTTATGCCACTGTATAGGTCACTGGTGAGGCCTCACTTGGAATACTGTGTTCAGTTTTGGAGACCATATCTTGCAAAGGATGTAAAAAGACTGGAGACTGTTCAGAGGAAGGCAACGAAAATGATTTGGAGCCTGCGTCAGAAGCCTTATGAGAAGAGACTTGAAGACCTAAATATGTATACTTTGGAGGAAAGGAGGGACAGGGGAGATATGATTCAGACCTTTAAATACTTAAAGAGAAATGATGAACAAACAAACCTCTTCCAAAGACGGGGAACCTGTAAAACTAGAGGGCATAACATGAAACTGCAAGGGGGTAAATTGAAAGGCAATGTCAGGAAATATTTTTTCACTGAAAGGGTGGTGGATGCTTGGAATACCCTCCCGATGGAAGTGGTAGGGGCGAACACGGTGACGGAATTCAAAAAGGCATGGGACAAACACAGAGGATTCCTTTACAGAAATAGGAAAAAAACAAAATAAACGGTACCATCTAACTTCTGAACCATATAACGTCTCAACAAATAGGGATGTCCTACATGGAGTGGTGGGTTTACCCCTGAACAAGGATATGGGGAGGGGTGGCCTGCGCAGAGCGACAGGTGCACCTACTCTTGCCATCTTGCTGGGCAGACTGGATGGACCATGCTGGTCTTTATCTGCCGTCAACTACTATGTTACTATGTTACTATGAATGGTAGGAAAAAAAGATAGGAAAGAAAGAAAAGGATACATTCTGGCCACACATCGCCCAGGATGAAAAAGTACCCACCTGTAACTTTTGATATCCTAGTGACCCACAGTTACTTCTTATGTAAACAAATGATCCATATTACTGTAAATAAATAATTTATTGTAAATAGTTTATTAACTCATTAGTTCCTTAGTTCTTATGTTACCTATGTAGCCTGTTACCTTGTTCTATGTAAACAGTTGTACAATACTGTCAGTTACGTTCCATGTAAACCGTCTTGAATTGTAGAAAGACGGTATATAAAAACTGTTAAATAAATAAATATACTAGTGCTAAATTCTCTAATACTTCCTTCTTTACCACTGCCAACTCCAGACTTTGTTCATTCCACCTTGCTACACCGTACGTCTGGAATCGACTATCTCAGTCCATACGCCAGGCTCTGTCTCTGGCCCTATTCAAATCCAGGCTAAAACTCCACCTCTTCAAGTCTGCCTTTGGATCCTCATCCCTTTATTCTCCTGGTCATCACCTATTTGTATCTTGCCATTCCCCTCAATTTACCCTAGACCCCAGTTGTTGTGAGATCTGACGATTAGACTGTAAGCTCTCACGAGCAAGGGCCTTCCCTTACTTGCACACATACAAAACTGCATATGCCTTGTAGCGGTATACAATGATAAATAATAGTAGTAGTAGTAGTAGTAGCAGCAGCATTAAATCAGTGGTAGTGATAGTGCAAAATATTTAGGAGAAGATCAGATCCCTGGTGCAACATTTGGCCATGGGGAACTTGTTCATAGACTCACTGTAGCAGGAGACAAACCACAGAAACTAAGAGGACTAAAAACTTTTAGGTGGACTCCGGAAGATAAAAAAAAGGAAATAACATATGGTACTATTATGCTACAAACCCTATATTTCATTACAGAAGGCACACAAAAAGAGCTTACAAAAAATGGAAACAATAGGAAGAATATCAAAGCTGCAAAAGGCAACTGACATAAATTTAAGATCTCTGATTGGATAAACAAAAGGAAAGTACCCAAAAAAGGCATTTTAAAAACAGTTGAGCAAAATCACAGAAAGAAAAATAGAAAAGAATTTAAGAAAGTAGTACCAAGAGAGGAGCCCCAACAGCTAAAGCTTTTGGATGAGGCAACAAAGAAGGTATCTGTGATAGATGAGGATATGGAATGGAAGGGGAGAACTGCATGGGTCAGAGTGAAGAGGAAGTATGGGATGGAGCAGTGTATGGAATTGGACCCAGGTTGGGACAGTGCTCCTGTAGCTAGGCCTGTGATACAGGCCATGGGCTGTCTTGGGACTCTAGACCACTGTTAGGCCAAAAGAAGATTCAGAGGAAAAGAAAAGAATGAGCTGCTGGCAGAGTATGAGAAAATTCTGGGAGTAGAGTGGTATGGAATTTTGCTGATTTAGTGTACGAGGTGTGACAAAAAAAAAACAAGACTGTCTCATAAATGTTTTATTACAAAATCTACAGAGAAATTACCCATTGTCCCATTCAAAATAATCCCTCCCTAGAGTTAATGCACTTCTGTATTCGGTTCTGCCACGTACGGAAGCACTCGGTAAAGTCCTCCTCCTTGAGGTCCCTCAGCTCCCTCATCACAGTGGCCTTGATCTCTTCTACAGAGGCAAAATGAGTTCCTTTGAGCAGAGTTTTCAGCCTGGGGAACAGCCAGAAGTCGTACAGTGCGAGATCTGGGGAATAAGGAGGGTGGTCGAGAGCTGTGATCTGGTTGTTGGCCAAGAACTGCCTCACATTGAGTGCAGTGTGTGCAGGTGCGTTGTCGTGATGGAGCAGCCACGACTTGTCTCTCCACAGAGCCTGCCTACTGCACCGAACCCGGTCATGGAGGAAATTGAGGACATGCTGATAGAAGTGTTGGTTGACTGTCTGACCCTCAGGCTCAAACTCATGATGGACCACTTCCTTCTGGTTGAAGAATGCGATCAGCATGACCTTGATCCTTGATTTGGACATGCACTTCTTCTTGGGTCTGGGTGACAGTCGAGTCTTCCACTGCAGGCTCTGTCTCTTGCTTTCAGGGTCATGCTGGAAGACCCAAGTCTCGTCTCCTGTGATGACTCAGACAACGAACTCTGGATCTTCTCCGATCTTTCAAGTTGATTCTTTGCTCCATATTTCTGCCTCGTCATGTGACAAAGTGATGGAGCAGTGTGCTACAAAACAACCTGAAAAAGAAAAACAGAGTGAGAGAGATGAAAAATATTATAGCAGAATAGTGGCAAGATGTTGCACAATACAGTGACATAAGCAGTTAGCCAATTGGCATTGAGTCATGGGAGTGGCTGCCACAGTCTTGTTTCTTTTTTGTCACACCTTGTACATCTGCTAAAAAAACCCAGGAGATATGAGAGGGAACGAGGAGTAAGATTTAATTAGGCACTGGCCTTGGGAAGATGAGATGGTGTTTCCATGTTAACTTGAACCTTGGGAAATGTAAAAATGTGCCAATGTTGTATAGATAAGAGTAGTGCTAAGAAACAGCTGCATGAAAAGAAATAACCTGACAGAAAAAAGCTATAAAAAAAAACAGACCAGGACAGAGGAGAAAGTGGGAAGTTTATTCAGCCCTGCCATGGAGGTGACAGTGTGCTGAACTGCCCCATTAACCTTTCTCTTCTGTTTATTCCCTATACAGTAGCTACCTTGCACCTGTAAGTAGAATTTGTGTGTGAAGAATTTATGCTGAGAAAAGGATCCTGTATAATAAAGATTTCATGAGTATTGCTGAGAAATTGGTTTATATGTTCTTCCTCTGTGTAAGGTGAGATAGTGGCCCTTGCGGCCCAGTAGGTCCCTTACACCAATGAATGGAGAGGGAGTTTATTTATTTATTTGTTTATTTATTTAGATATACTTGTATACCACCTTATCCTACAATCAAAGTGGTTACATCACATCACAAATGGGTTGGGGGGGAATTCAAATAATGTGGAACAGGCCAGGGGGCATAGAGAAGAGGAGAGGCAGGAGACAAATTAAGAGATAAAGAAGCTGGTAGTGGACCTCCAGGCCTGCATGGAGATTGTACTGGGGTTAAAGAAAAGGAAGGACTGCCTGCATTACACCTCCCACCTAAGGTAAAAGCATGATTAGTAACGTCTGCAAGGCCATAATCCATATAAAGGAACCAACTATTGATATTACAGAGATAAATCAAATCCAGTACTGTGAAACAAAATTATTTTTGAGAGAATCCTACCAACAAGGATGCAGGCCAAAAGAAAATGGAAAAAAACAACAAGTTCTTGGAAAAAAAAACTAATTGAAAGAAAAATAAAATTAGTGCATGCAGAAGTGCCCCTGATAGACAGTGGAGGTCATTTTTAAAAGTTTTTGTCGTGATTTGGATGTCCGAAGAAGTGCACATGGTCATCCAAATCATGAAGATGTCCTTGGAGCCATTTTACTGATGCCTTTCAGAGATATCCAAGTTCAGGGATGTCCAAGTAAACAGGGGGCATGTCTGAGGTGGTGCAATGAACTTGGATGTCCACACTCTATTTTGGAAACATTGGAGCCTTCTACAAACCTGTCCATGTTTAGACTTGCTTCAGGCATAAATAGGCATCTGGAAAGTGGTTTTTTTTTTTTTACCCTAAAAAATCCAGAGGGTGTAGAGAAAATGAACAGTTAAGTGTCTAGCCTAAGATCACAAGGCATAACACTGGGATTTGAACCCTTGCCCCAACCCACTTTTTAACCATTAGGCTATAAGAACATAAGATATGCCATACTGGGTCAGACCAAGGTCCATCATGCCCAGTATCTTGTTTCCAATAGTGGCCAATGTAAGTTATATGTACCTATTTATTTATTTATTTAGGTGCATTTATATCCTGCTTTTCACTGGGTCAAAGCGGTTGGGGGATGCATTTAACACGAGGGGATATGAGACACATACACTATTACTTACAGGGAACATGGGCTATGGAGGGTTAGGTGGCTTGCCCAAGACCACAAGGAGCACCTGTGGGACTAGAAACCCCAGTCCTTCCGGCCCAAGGTTGCTGTCCTCTAGTGGGATTTGAACTACTGACCTTCCGGCCTGTAGTACCTTGCCCCAACCACTAGGCCACTCCTCCCTCTTACCTAGCAGTTTCCCCAAAAGACACAGGTTCCACAATGGGTCAAGCATTGATATCCTGGGTCCCTTCTTAAAAATGGTTTATGGACCTTTCCTCCAGGAACTTGTCAAAACCTTTTTTAAACCCAGCTATAAGAACATAAGATATTAGACATCCCTATTCTGAAATGTTATTCTGGAAATGTCTATGTAGATATGCCCATAGACATCTATATCGGGCATGTCCACGTTTCTGAAATCATGCCTGAACTTGCACATGCCTACTTCTTTTCCAGATGTTCTGGCTTGAACATCTCAGATTGCATTTGGATGTCCTTTGTAAAATGTGCCTTAATACCTCAAAGGATCAAGATCACTGCAAATAATGAGAAAGATCCAAAACATCAAATTTAAACATGCTGCATTTATGGAAGAGAATCTTAAATTCTTATATTCCAATAATCAATTGAAAGAAGTAGCAGAACAAAAGCTGTAGAGAAATGAAGAGAACAGAAAAGAAAGATATCAAAATAAATTATTTAGAGAGAAGCCAAAACAGTTCTACAGGCAACCTATTAAAGCTGCAGCAGAAAGATTTTAGATATCTTTATACAAGGACCCTATAGAGCACAACTGAGAAGCAGAATGGCTCTCTCATATGAAGGAATTTAGGAAAGGCAGACATCAAAACTATGGAATGACCTAAAATAGCAAGAAAAGATCTGGAAAGCAGGTTAAAAAGAGCCCCAAACTGGAAGATCCCTGGCCCAGATGGAAGGATCAATTTTTGGCTCAAACAATTAATATTGTTTGAATCTCTTCATCAAAACCTGACAAACTGCAAAAATCTATTTATCAGACAGCCAGATGTAACATCACAATGGAGAAAAGGAAGAACATCTGTCCTTCCACAGGGAGATCCACAAAACTATAGACCAATATCTTGTCTACCTATAGTCTATAAGCTGTTCATTTGAATAGACAGCAACAGAAAGTATGATACTGCTGCAGAATATTACATATAATTTTCCCAGTGCAGCTGGCAGTTAACGAAGCCGCTAACTGTCACGGGCTGAATATTATCCTGTATGCCTTTGTAAGGATCCATTTGGGATCCTCACCAGCTCAGAATGCTCCTGGCCAGTGGCATACCAAGGGAGGGGCGGCGGATATGACCTGCCCAGGTGCTGACTGGGAAGGGGGTGCACCCCGCTGGCCCCAAAAGGGCAGCATGGCAAATTTACGATTAAACTGGTTTGCCGTGATGCCTTGTGCTCCAGGAACTGGCTGCTCTTTTCTCCTGGCTGAAGTCTTGTGAATTGCAAGACTTTGGGCAAGAGAGAAGAATGGCTGGCCCCTGGAGCATGAAGCACGATGGCAAAGGCATCTTAAATGTAAGTTTGCCGTGTTGCTTCAATGGGGCCGGTTGGGGGCGTGGGAGGTGCATCACAGAACACAGTGCTGTACCACATGGGGAGGGGGGGCATCGGCAGCGTGGGTGGGGGTACCTGCTCCCAGTGATGAGGGAGGACTAGGAATGCCACTGCTCCTGGCAGCAGGACCATACCACCTTAGTGCAGTGAGGAGGTGTATTTATTTATTTAACAAGCTTTTATATACCGCCCTGTCTTGAGATCAAGGGCAGTTTACATGAAACATCACAGAAAAATTTACATTAAACTTTGAAACTATGTACATTTAACTTGTTATAGCTATATTTAATAAACTGTGTGAAGTATGATTGAAAACATTTGTAGCATGAGGTTTGCTGTATCATTATTTTATGAATATTGCATTGCCGCATGGTGTTGCTTTGTAATGCTTTAGATATCTTGGGATTTAGGGCCGTTGTTTGAATCACCAAAATGTTCAATGAAAAGAAATGTCTTACACTAGAAGCCCCAAAGTGCGTCAATTGATGCAAATGCATCTTCGAAGGTTTATACCAGCGCCACTGCTAGAATCATGTCAGTTATGTAATGATGTCACATACTGCACGTAGTAAACAAATAAGTACTTCAAATTAATTCACATCTGCATTTCATGCTCAACGCAGTCGTCGTGATAATGCGTCAATTGACACACTTTGGGATTTCTAGGTAAAATGCCTTTTTGGGGCTTCTAGTGTTAAGTCCTTATGGAATTGCAGGAGGTCTTTTGTTACTCTTAAGTCATTGGGGATTGAGTTCCACAATATTGGAGCAATGTAAACCATGTTGCTATGTTGCCGTTAAGTGCCGTCGAGTCGGAGTCGACTCATGGCGACCCTCTGGATAGCTATCCTAAATTGTGTTCGGTCTTCAGTCAGGCGGCTCATTGTTGACAGACTGGTACCCGTAGCTGCTGTTATTGTATCGATCCATCTCATTGCTGTCCTTCCTCTTTTGCATTGACCTTCTATCTTGCCAAGCATAATGTCTTTCTCTAATGATCTCTCTCTTCGCATGATGTGTCCAAAGTATGAAAGTCGAAGTCTTCTCATCTGAGTTTCTAAAGAAAGCTTAGGTTTGATCTCCTCTAGTACCAACTGGTTTGTTCTACGGGCAGTCCATGGTATACACAGTATTCGCCGCCAGCACCATAATTCAAAGGCATCAATTTCATTCCTATCTGTCTTTTCACTGTCCAGCTTTCACATCCATATGATGTTATTGAAAATACCATGGCTTGAACAAGTCAAATCTTTGTATGGAGAGAGACATCTCTGCTCTTGAGAATCTTATCTAGGTCTTTCATAGCCATTCTGCCAAGAGCAATGCGTTGTCTGATTTCTTGACTGCTTGTTGCTTCTTTATTGATAGTTGATCCAAGTAGGTTAAAGTTGTTCACAATTTCAGTTTCTTCTCCTTCAACAATGAACCTGTTGATTATGCCAGTTGTCATGATCTTTGTCTTCTTTACATTAAGGTGCAGGCCCATTTTGAGACTAAGTCCTTTGATTGTGAGAAGCAAATGTTTCAGATCATCTTCACTTTCAGCCAGTAACGTGGTATCATCAGCATAGCGAAGGTTGTTGATGAGTCTTCCACCAATTTTCACACCTCTGTTGTCTTCATACAATCCTGCTTCTCTGATGATTTGTTCTGCATATAAATTAAACAGGTAGGGGGAAAGTATGCAGCCTTGTTTTACACCTTTGCTTATTTTAAACCATTCCGTTTCTCCTTCTTCCGTTCGAACTGTTGCTTCTTGATCAATGTACAGATTGCGCAAGAGAACGATCAGGTGTTCTGGTATACCCATGCTTCTTAATGTGGCCCAGAGTTTCTCATGGTTTACACAGTCAAAAGCCTTGCTATAGTCGATAAAGCACAAATAGATATCCTTTTGGTATTCTTTAGTCTTTTCAAGGATCCATCTCACATCCGCAATGATGTCTCTCGTTCCTCGCCCTTTCCTGAACCCTGCTTGCACTTCAGGTAGTTCTTGTTTCAGGTATGGTTGTAGTCTCTTTTGAATAATCTTCAGTAGAATCTTGCTGGCATGTGGGATCAGAGCGATTGTGCGATAATTTCCACAGTCAGTTGGATCACCTTTCTTTAGTATTGGTATAAACACAGATCTTTTCCAGTCAGTTGGCCATGATGTTGTCTTCCATATTTCTTGGCAGAGCCTTGTGAGTACAGTAACAGCTGCATCAGATTGCTGCAATACTTCTATGGGAATGCTATCAATGCCTGATGCTTTGTTCTTTGATAAGGCTTTCAATGCTGCTTCAACTTCTTCTTTCATCACCAATGGTTCCCGATCATAAGGTACAGGTTGAAACGGCTGTTGGTCCACTTGATCTTTATCATATAAAAACTCTGTATATTCCTTCCACCTTTTCTTGATCTTCTCAGCATCATTCAATATAGAACCTTGAGCATCTTGTAACATTCCAATTCGAGGCTAGAACCTTTTCTTTAACTCTCGTAGCTTTAGGAAAGCCGATCTTGTTCTTCCTCTAATAGTTTCTGCTTCTATTTCTTTGCAAGTGTCATTGTAGTACTTTTCCTTGTCCTGTCTTGCTGCACATTGGAAATCTCTGTTGAGTTCTGCGATTGTCTTTCTTTCTCCTCTGCATTTTTGGGCAATTTTCAGAGTTTCTTCCGTCATCCATTTTGGCCGTTTTTGCTTTTTCACCTTTTGTAGAGACTTCTCATTTTCTTCCAACACAGCCTTCTTAATGTCATTCCATAACTCTTCCGGAGCTCTGTCATTTGTATCTAAAGCAGCAAATCGATTTTGCAGGCAGTCTTTAAATTCCTGTGGTATATTCTCAAGGTCATATTTTGCTGCATTCATGAGTGGTTTGCTCTTTTTCAACTTTAGCTTGAGTTTGCATACTAGTAGTTGATGATCTGTATCAGAGTCAGCTCCAGGTTTTGTCTTTGTTGATGTTACAGAGCTTTTCCATCGTTGACTTCCACAGATGTAGTCAATTTGATTTTTATACAATCCATTGGGTGAAGTCCATGTGTACAGTCGCCGCTTGTGTTGCTGGAAGAAGGTGTTTGAGATGAATAGATCGTTGGTCTTGCAGAATTCTATCAGTCTTTCTCCAGCTTCATTTCTGTTGCCAAGTCCATATTTTCCAACTACTTTGCCTTCTTCTTTGTTGCCAACATTTGTGTTCCAGTCACCCATGACTATCAGGATATCCTGTTTGCATGTTCTGTCAATTTCAGCTTGTACTTGTTCATAGAACTCTCAATTTCATTCTCTTCTGCAGCTGTTGTTGAGGCATATACTTGAATTATAGTTGTGTTGATAGGCAATCCTCGTAGACGAATAGAGATTAAGCGTTCGCTGACTGCATTGTATTTCATTACAGTTCTTGAAAGTTTCTTCTTTATTATAAATGCAACACCATTTCTTCTTTGTCTTTCATTTCCAGCATAGTAGACCATGTGGTCATCTGATGCAAAGTGCCCCATTCCAGTCCATTTCAGTTCACTGACACCCACAGATCAAGTTGTACACGTTCCATTTCATTCTTGACCACCTCCGACTTCCCTTGGTTCATGCTTCGTATGTTCCATGTTCCAATGTGTAAGACATCTTTACAGCTTCTAACTCTCATTTCATGCGCAGCTACATCAGCAGTCAGACTTCCCGAGGGCTTTGATCCAAGCACATCATAAATGCTGGCTTTACTCTGAAAAGTCTTCAGCTCTTCCCCAGTAGCTAGTTGAGTGCCTTCCGACCTGGGTGTCTCATCTTCCAGCACCATAGCACAATTTGTTTTGTTGTAACTATCCATTGGGTTTTCATGGCAAGATACAGAAGTAGATTGCCTGGCCTTTCTTCCACGCAGTTTAAGTTTGGTGTTGTTGCCATTGTTACAAAAATGTGAACCTCCGCCGTCAACACTGTCCCATTCTGCTGCTGCCCAGATGGGTGGTTTGTCTTGGTCTGGCACCTCAGATGAGACCTGTCCATCTTGGGAGACCCTGCCAGTAGTTAAACTACCGAGTTTAGCTCTGAGCATCACTGATGCACGCAAGCCCTCACAGCACGACAAGCTGCAAACCAAGACAAGCAGCAAACCAAGTTGCTATAGTTTCCTCATTTGGGATGACTACAATGATTCTGTCTAAACCTATTTATGCCAAAGACCCCTAGAGGCAGTGTGGGCTTTGTTTGGATTTTATAGGAAGCAGTACGGGCCTGATTTTCATCTAGCTAGGCTGTGCGCCCCCAACTTCCTTAACCCAGATTTTCACTTCCGCGGCAACGGAAGTGAATATCCAGGTTTGGCTGGACATGCCCAGAGCATATCTTTAAGGCGCAGTGGCTAAGCGCGTAACATTGAAAATCACTGCTACCCATTTAGCCCTTTCCTCTACCCCTGTTCCGCCCCAGAACGCCCCCAACATGCCCCATTGCTAACCGCATAGCATCTGAGCATGTTAGGGACTTATCCAGGATTTTCATAAGGCACTACCCATGTAGGTGCCTTTGGAAAATCCCAGATAAGGCATTTACACAGGTAACTAGAGCAGTTACCCATGTAAATGCCTTCAAAATTGGCACCCTACATTTCTTTGGACTCAGCTCTTGGGCCTATTTAATTTCAGGATGATATTCAGCCTGTGCCGGTCAGAGGTTTCTTTAACTGCCAGTTGCTGTGGGCAAATTATAACTGATATTCAGTAGCAATATCCAGATAGTGGCTGCTGCTGAAAATCTATCCTTTTGTGGTCAGTGTGACCCTATGGGGGTTATTCCAGAAGCCAAATAGACCATTTGCACATGCACGGGGGATGGGTAAGTATCAAAAACTTTCTACAAATGTATTATGGTACCTGGGCCCGCGCAAGTTTATTTCATATGCATAGGGATGTTCTGCACGTGTCCCCAAGGGGGCAGAATGGGGGTGTGTCCAGCCAAGAAAACGTGTACAGTGTATTCCCGAAAGGGTCGTGCACGTTTTTGGCCTTTTTTGGGGACGTGCCTGTTATTCCTGCCAGAGACTTGGAATAAGGCCAGGACTTAGAACATTTTCTGCTGTGTTCTACAATACTTCTCTGCAAGTGAGAGTTTGTGTATGTGTGGTTTGAAGGTTGCATGGGAGGATCTGGTGTGCTAATCTGCAATTCAGGGAGGACATGACTGCCTGGCCAGTACCTGGACCTTAAGGATGATCACAGTGTCACCAGGTTCCACTGTGATATGGCAGCCATACATCAGCTATGCCAGGCACTGGATGACATGACTGTTGTTGTGCCAACATTCCCCATATTGCACCATGAGACCTATATCCTTACCCATTCCAGCATCTATGCAAGTTGTGAGTGGTGATATATCTGGAGGCTGGCTACCTGGTATGATGGCACAGGGATCCCACCTCCCATGTCCACAAAGGCCTAACCAGGGGAGCATTGCCACAAAGCAAACTATGGGAGGGCAGGCAGGGTTACTTTACAGAGAGCAGATGTTTACAGACTGAAATAAGCCAAGACAGAGAGTGGACGTTGCATGGGACAGGTGTGGCCACAGGTAGGGTGTTGCTGTGAGAAATGCCAGTACCAAGATATGTGGGGAAAAGATGCCATAGCCAGAAAGCCATTATAATTAAAAGGCATACTTTTGTAGCTCAGCAATATTATGCATCATTTAGGGAATTGCAAAGTTAGTTTAGGTACTTGTGAAACTGGTAAAAGTTCATACTTAGCATTTTAAAGAGTTTTTTTTAGAGATGACCAATGCAAGAATAACTGAAGCATTTTGATACTGCCAAGTAATTTTTGATGCAAGGTATGTCATGACAAACATGTTAATATTTACTTTATCGTCAAGTATATTAGAGTGCACAGAGATTACTTAGCACTTTTCTGGGTATGAAAAAGACTAGTATTAGTCTAGTTTGCAACAGCAAAATACTGTCTGAAAACAGCAGCTTAGGAGATACACGTTTTAATCAAGGAGGCGTGGCTGTCAGAGGCGTTCACAGGTATATCTCAGAAATGGGCACAATTGGAAACGGGCAACTTTGCAGAATACAGTGAGTGTGAGAATGTCCAAAACCATATCGCTAGTATTACAAGACCCTTTCCCATGTCCTGTAATAGTAGCAGGAACATGTTTCTCTGCTTCATTGCATGGCCCTTGCCTGCACCCATGCGCAGTTCTTGCTGTAGATATGCGCACAGACCGGCTGAACAGCGTGTTACCCATGCTGTGCCGGACACGTCTATGAGCTGATTCCAGAAACGCGGGCACATCTATACCCACGGAATGTGGAATTAACATGAAATTGCACCCGTGGCTGATTTAAACATGTCTATGGGAGATAACCAGCCTATATGGAATCTGCCTCTATCTGGATAGTTACAAGAATATAGTTGGTCTTTTCGGAGTAGTAAAACTAATTAGAAAAATACCAAATTACTCCACTTTAACCTGCAGCTATAACCGGGGCGCTAGTGATGTTTAGATCCTTAAAGCTCTCATTAACCCACTGGTAGTCTCAGATCAGTACAGCGCTCATAATCACTATAAATAGTGAAAAACAAATAGCGCTCTGATAACATCAATGACTACTGGGCAAATTGTCTTTTTTTATGTAATAATCTTTTCTTCTTTTATCAACTGCACCACCAGTGTTCCAATCCCCTCAATATTTCTAAATATTGTTAAAATACGTGTAGAACTATTGAACAAACTGTTGAACTCTTAAACTATTAAACAGGCTTATCTTTTCATAATGGTTCTCCAACTCCCCACTTCGCAAAATCTGTCTCTCTTGACCGAGTCTTTCTCGAGTCTTTCTCAACGCCTCACTCAGCGCCTTTGTGTTTCACTCCTTTACGGAGTTTCTTCAGGAGAATCTAAATGCGAATAAAACACAATATTAATCATGTTCACCATAAAAATCTTCCATGCTGCACTTCTGTCAATCTTACTCACTGTTAGTTGCTGCCCGCGTCTCTCTGTATTTTAGTATTGCTTCTATATCAAAAAACGCCGCGCATGCGGACTGATGAATCAGCAATAACTATAAAAATAGGTGGAGAAAATCAGTCCGCATGCGCGGCGTTTTTTGATATAGAAACAATACTAAAATACAGAGAGACGCGGGCAGCAACTAACAGTGAGTAAGATTGACAGAAGTGCAGCATGGAAGATTTTTATGGTAGACATGATTAATATTGTGTTTTATTCGCATTTAGATTCTCCTGAAGAAACTCCGTAAAGGAGTGAAATGCAAAGGCGCTGAGTAAGGCGTTGAGAAAGACTCGAGAAAGACTCGGTCAAGAGAGACAGATTTTGCGAAGTGGGGAGTTGGAGAACCATTATGAAAAGATAAGCCTGTTTAATAGTTTAAGAGTTCAACAGTTTGTTCAATAGTTCTACACGTATTTTAACAATATTTAGAAATATTGAGGGGATTGGAACACTGGTGGTGCAGTTGATAAAAGAAGAAAAGATTATTACATAAAAAAAGACAAATTGCCCAGTAGTCATTGATGTTATCAGAGCGCTATTTGTTTTTCACTATTTATAGTGATTATGAGCGCTGTACTGATCTGAGACTACCAGTGGGTTAATGAGAGCTTTAAGGATCTAAACATCACTAGCGCCCCGGTTATAGCTGCAGGTTAAAGTGGAGTAATTTGGTATTTTTCTATCTGGATAGTGGCAATATTCATCTGCTATCCGGAAAGCTTTTGCAGATAAAGTTAGAGCTGCTTTTATCTGTCCTAACTTTATCCACAAAATTGCCACTATCCAGATAATCTCTGCATCCTCCCCAGTTACACTCATGGGCTGCTTTGGCACTATCCAGAGAGTGTCACACTGCTCAGAGAAAATATTCAGCAGCAATATCTGGAGAGTGCTGCCAAATATGGTCCTCACCGGGATTTAGTCCTGCTAACTAAATGAATCCTTTTGAATATCAGTCTCTTTATGTCTAGTGAACAAGCCTTTCTTGAGTTATGTCCTTTGCAAAGTGCATGTGACAAAGATATTACCCGCCTCTCTGACTGCAAAGAGAGCAATGAATTAAGGAGCTTGGACTACAAGTGCATGAGAGAAAAAAAAAGCCCCATGAAAGCAAGCTTGACTAAAAGGAGAAAAGATATTGGGTAGAAAATGTCCATGTGCAGAGAGTCGGTGTGTGGAAGAGGATCCCAGAGTGGAGGGGAAAAGTCCTGGTTTATTTGCATTGAAAAGCTCAGTGACAGGGATTAGATTTACCAAGCACTGGGGAAACCATTAAACAAAAAAAAAAAAAAAAAAAATGGAAGAAAACTGAAAAGGGATCATGGACAAAAGATGAAGGAGCAAAATGTTGTATTAATATATTGAAACAGTGTTTAATCAGTACTGTCATGTCAATAGACGCAGACAAAATATACCATCATATTGATTCCAATAACATCATTGTAATAGATTAGAAGGACAATAAGAGGGGAACATATGGAACCAAACACTATTTAATGTTGAATAAAGCCATCGTGGCCAGCACTAAGTAAAGCATAAGCCTCAATATAGCATGGATTGACTATAAGAAAGCCCTTGATAGCATCCTGCACTCTTTGATGAAAAATTGCCCTGAAATGTATAAAATAAACCCTGGCTCTATAGCGTACATCAAATATACTATGAAAATGAAAATACGTTGACATTTACTAAATTACAGTATTATGAGCATGGTAAGAAGACAGATGCTTTGCTTGCTTAGCCTATTCGATGGTGAGTGGCCGGCACCACTCTCTCTCGTTTGCATGATAAGGAGGGCACAATGCAGCCATAGCCTATGGTACTGGAGGGTATCCTTTTGGCTCTTTTTCAGGAACTTTATATGGGTGCAAATGGAACATCAAGGAACTTGAACAGGAAGGCAGATATAAATACCTTAGAGTAGAGGAAGGAGCGACAATCAAGCAAAAAATGCTGAGAGAAAAGATCAGTAAAGAATCTTACAGGGTATTAAAATGGTTATTGAAAAGTGCTTTACCATTATGGAATAAAGATACAAGCCATTAATCAGCTGGCAGTTCGTGTACTCTCATACAGCTTTAGGATGCTAGACTGGCCATTCAAAGATCTTGAAAAACTGGATGTACAACAGAAAACTCCACCATAGGAATGAGGTAATTAATAAGAAACAGTGAATGCTGAAACTGTATATCCTTAGATCCGGAGGAGGACTGGGCTTCTAAGAGCTACTATCACAGGCAGCCCAGAAAGGACTCGATGGCTGCATTATGACTGGCTAGCCATTAAGCCAGTAGCAATGAACATACTTCCTAATAACCACTTACACATCATCGGTCATAAAACATCTCTTATTCTTTATTACTATTAGCATTCATATTATTATAACTCAAGGGCAGAAAACAACACTTAGCTTGACTTAGCAGATCATATAAATTCATCATCCCTACTCTAACACCTGGTGTTTCGCTGAGATGCTTTGTCAGGGAGTAGGATTTACCACAATCTTAGCCAACTTAACTCCTATAATATAAAGAATGCATATCAGAAAATGTTCCTATGTATCAAAAAGACTTTCTTCCACATAAAGCACAGAAGCTATGTCAAAATAAACAAACAGCCTATAATAATGAAAAAAGGCTTATTTATATACTATCACAGATTTATCACAAAAGCCCTAGCAGTAGAATGGCTCAGATCATTCAGCTATCAGAAAATAATAAAAACAATCAAGGTTATAAGGAAGTATGCCCATTGCTACCGGCTTAATGGTTAGTCAGTCATAATGCAGCCATCGAGTCCTTTCTGGGCTCTAGTGAACCACTGGGGTCTTTTTCCTCTTATTTCTAACATCAGTTGACTATTTTCTTTTACATTGTGGAAGGGCAAGGTTTTAAAACATGAAAGTAAACATCCAGAACATGTCTCCATCGTTAAAGTTGTACAGGCATTCTGACCTGTAAACATTTCTTGATCAAACCTGACACATGAATAAGAAAAAAGATATGCTATACTTGGTCAGACCAAGGTCCAGCAAGCCCAGTATCCTGTTTCCAACAGTGGCCAATCTAGGTCACAAGTACCTAGCAATTTCCCCAACAGATACAAGGTTCCACAATGCTTGTATTGGGGCAAGCAATGGATATCCCTGGTCACTTTTAATAATGGCTTATGGACCTTTCTTCCAGGAACTTGTCCAAACCTGTTTTAAACCCGGCTAACAGCTTTTTACTACATCCTCCAGTAACGAAGTCCAGAGTTTGATTACACATTGAGTGAAAAAATATTTTCTCTTATTAGTCTTAAATAGATTACCCTGTAGCTTCATTGCATGTCCCCTAGTCTTTCTTTATTTTGATGGCGTAAACATTCAATCTACATTTACCCGTTCCACTCCATTCATGAATTTATAGACCTCTATCATATCTCCCTTCAACTGTCTCTTTTCCAGGTTGAAGATCCCTAACCTTTTTAACCTCACTTCATGAGGTATTCTTCCATCCCCTTTACCATTTTGGTTGCTCTTTTCTGTACCTTTTCTAATAACGCTATATTCTTTTTAAGATACAGCGACCAGAATTGCACAAAATATTCAAGGTGCAGTCGCACCATGGAACGATACAGAGGCATTATAATATCCTTTGTTTTATTCTCTATTCCTTTCCTTATAATACCGAGCATTCTATTTGCTCTCTTGGCCGCCGCTGCACATTGGGTGGAGGGTTTCAACATGTTATCCATGATGACGCCTAAATTCTTTTCCTGGGTGGTGGCTCCTAATGTGGAACCTTGAAATGTGTAACCATAGTTTGGATTGTTCTTTCCTAGATGCATAACTTTGCACTTGTCCATGTTAAATTTCATCTGCCATTTGGATGCCCAGTCTTATTTATTTATTTATTTTATTTATTTAACTTTCTTATATACCGCGCTCTTCAGTATCAGTGCGGTTTACATGTAACATATCTGTCCAGTGCAGGAGGTCTGCACTGGACTTACAATATAACAGGGGATTATGTCTTCCAGTTAATCAAGATACTCTTATAATTTTTCACAATCCTCAAGGACTTTAACAACTTTGAATAATTTTGTGTCATCTGCAAATTTGATTACCTCATTTGTTATTCCCATTTCCATGTCATTTACAAATTTGTTAGCAGTGGACCCAGCACAGATCCCTATGGTACTCCACTATTCACCTTTCTCCATTGGCAAAATTAGCTATTTAGCCCTACCCTCTGCTTTCTATCTTTAGCCATTTCCTGATCCACAATAGTACGCTGCCTTCTATCCTACGGCTTTTTAATTTCACCAAGAGTCTCTCATGAAGGACCTTGTCATGGTTAAAGAGAGGTTAAGGAGAGGTGAATTGAAACAAAGGATGAGAGATTGATAGCTGCATCCCAGGACAGTAGATTATAGATGAGACGGTTTACAGCAAGTATAGAAAAAAACTGGTAAACAGACATATGTAGATTGTGTAAGAAAAAGCCAGAAACAGTTACCCATCTCAAAGCTGGTTGCAAAGTTCTGATGGCAGACCATTTCTGTACAGAAAGGCACAACAAGGTGGCATGTTTCATCCGCTGGAAACTTTGTAAGCACTACATCATTGCTGTACCAAAAAAGCACTGTGATCATATCCCTAAGAGAATTACAGAGAATGAAGAAATTATGAGAACTTAGGACATTCCCATTCCAACAGATAATATGCTGGATGCAAGGAAACCTGACATAGTGGTAAAGAAGAAAAACACCAGACTGCTATTGATAATAGAGCTGTTGGTTCCAAATGATTATTCCGTGAATCATGTGGAGAGGGAGAAGATCTTCAAGTGTCAGGAAATGCAGTCAGAGACCAAGAAAATGTAGCAGAAAGATACAGAAATACTCTATTTCCCATCATAGTGGAAGCCACAGGAAAGATTAAGAGGAATTTCCAATCACACCTTGACAACGTGCCTATACATGATACATCTTATGAACTCCATAAGGAATCTCTCTTTGGTGCAATGCAAGTACTATGGCAAGCATTAGCAGCAAATCTGAGAGACATACTCCACATATCCCGGCTTAGGAGTGAGGTTCATTACTGTCATAGTATGCGCTAAATTAGCCTACTTGGAGAAATAGCCTCCAAAAGAAAGGCTACATTAAAGTAAATTTCTGTTTAAGTGTTTTAAGTTTTATTTTAGTTAAAATATAGAGGTTTCCATTTAAAACTTTGAGTGTTACCATAGAAACGGCTGAAACTCACAAACATTCCAGGCACAACACTTACGGAACATTAAACTGGACCTAAGCTATGGGGAATGTTTACTAAATGGCGGTAGCGGCTTCCGTGCAATATCGGAGCCACGGCCCCATTGATATCACATGGAAGCCGCTACTGCCATTTAGTAAACATACCCCTAAGATTAGATGCTCTATTGGAGGAGGAATAGAAATACTGTGGAAATGCCTTAGCAGCACCCTGGACTCCATAGAAACGTAGGAGCATCACCAGGAACAAGCAGGAATGTAGTCTTCATATATGTATGAACGTCACCGATGGAGCCAATGCGGGAACGCTCCCCAGCATTCAATAGGAAAGCCTTTGGGAACTCTCCACTGCGCCTGCCTGCCTGTCTTCCCACCTTTCCAACTTCTCTTCTCAGTTCTTCGTTTTTTTGCAAAGCCAGCAGGACATATCCTGTCACCGCTGAAAAACTTCTCTTTTATGTAGAACATCGTGTTTCTGCCTTCCTGTTGACGCCGGTTCTTTCGAAGATGACACGGGTCCCGATAATTTTTATTTTAAAAATGTTTCTATTTCTTTAATCTTCATTTTCAATGTGGTTTCACTGCTACACTAGGCCTCTAGGCCTCCATAGCCTTATCTTTATACCGAAGACAACTTTTTGAGGCATGGAAAAGCCAACTAGTGGCTTTAAAAAATGTACCAAGTGCACTGGTACCATATCAATCACTGAGAAACATAACTGGTGTCTACAGTGTTTGGGCCCTGAACATCAACCCAATTCTTGTCCTTTGTGCCAGCAAATAACAAAGAGAGGCCTAAAGAACCGAGCCAGACAGCATGGAAAGCTGCTTCCTCTTCATCGAGGGCATCGACTTCCTCTCATGGGTCTCAAGTTTCGTCAAAGTCCAAACATAAAAGTAAGTCAAAGTCTCTGGCCGCTTCGAAGTCATCAGTATCAGCATTGAAGACCGATACCGGGACCAGAGATCAGTCCTAGCATAAGCATTGCGACTCCCCCTAGGGGTGCTTCCGATGCAGACTGACCAGCCAAACACCGACAGGAGGATCTGTCCTTCAAAGCACAAGAGGGGCTCCGGGACACTCCAGAGGTATTGACCTCCGGAGAGCTACCAAGTCATGTTCTGGGACAGTAGCTCAGAGCCCTGTGGGTGATTCCACCCAGACAGACATCAGCCATCTCATAGACCAGCGCATGCTGGCTCTCAAGAGGAGTTTGGCGGCACTCCTGGCAGCCTCGGTACTGATAACATCGAGAGCTCCAGCAGTGCAGGCTTTGGCACCAAGCCTATGGTCAGGCGTATTGGTCCCAATGCCGGACCTTGAACTGGCATCGTCGGAATACCCGAAGCCGATACCTTTGTTGGAACTGACCAATACCCCCGGTATTCAACAGACTCAAACTGCCATGGCTCTTGGTTCTGATACCTCTAAGCATCGGTATCAGCATCGACTTTTGACATCCATGAAGCATCAAGGTCGAACCCAAGACCGCCGATACATTGACTTCTTACCAGACTTTGATTCCACTTCTTCAGAATCTGATGAGGGGTCACGTGATTCCAGAGACCTTCTAGACATCCCTTCGGACCCTCACCACCTCAGGAACAGCATCAGTCCCCACCAGAAGATATGTCCTTTCAGGACTTCATACATGACATAGCATCCATCACAGTAGCCTCAGAAAAGGAACCGAGGGCAGAAGAATTGGAGATAGTCCAATACCCTCCCATGCCTAAGAAGGCAGCTACATTATCACTGTCCTGCAGGATCTTATGTTCCGAATGTGGGAGGCTCCGCTCACGGTTCCACCTGTCAGCAAGAGACTCAATACCATGTACCGAGTGCCCAGGCTTCCAAAATCCTCAGCTCCTCCACCACTCAATGGTAGTGGAATCAGTGATGCACTGAATAAAGAGCTGTAAAAACTATTCATCCATGCCACCTGGCAGAGACTCAAGGACACTTGATGCCTTTGGGCGTCGGTACTTCCAAGCATGCATGTTGGTTCTTACCAGGGCCTCTTTTGATGCCTTTGCCTTTGATGCAAAGACCTAACTGTCTTCAGGAAAAACCTCAAGACTCATCTTTTCCAGAGTCATTTTAATTTGAATTAACCTAAGGGGTCTAAGTCCAGAACATATTTATGTACTCCTGCTCGCATATTGTATAATGTATATATGTATATATGTAATTAGTACTCATATACCTAACAAACCCCTCGTGTGATGTGCCTACCCTCCTGATCAACCTGTACACACCCAAATTTTACTGTACTGATTGACAGTCCTCTTTATGTTCCCCTTGTGTAATCAGACCGCTGCTGATCGCTGGAAGCAGCGGTATATAAATGTTTGCTAAATAAATAATAAAAAAAACAAAAAAAACTCTGATGCCCTCAAGCCTGGGCAGTATATCAAGAAATTGCATAAGCATAAACATAAACAAGCAGGGCTTCAGCAATCTGCATTGGGGCTCATAGAATGGCCTTGTTACAAGCATCAGATCTTGAGCAATAGGTCCAGGATAAATTGGCCAATATCCCATGTACTGGAGAAAACCTTTTTGGCATGAATTGGAATGAAAAAGCAGGAGAGCTTGAGACAGATGATCTCACCCTAAAATGCTTTTCCAGGAAAACAGCCGACTCATCCAAGAGGAAGGCTCTTCCCAAGAAATCTTTCTATTCTAAAGAGAAGAGATACTATCCTTCTTACCCGCCTTCTGCTGCCTATCAGCCTCAACATCCTCAGCAGAAACAACAGGGCCCTCACTAAAACAAGAAGCCCAAGGCTCCTAAGCCTCAACTAGCTGCACAGCCACAGCCTGTGCCTGGGTTTTGACTCCTTCCTGGAAAGCATTGCCAATCTGCCTCTGGAGGGTCCCCAGCCCCTCCACATAGCAGGCAGACTTTGTCACTATGCCCACAGGTGGCATCTCATAACATCAGAGCAGTGAACACTCCAGATTGTCCAGAGTGATTATCAGCTTCACTTTGAAACCTTACTCCCCACCAGCTTCACAGGGGATTATCCTATGCAACCCCTTCAAAGCATTCTCATAAAAGAAGGGAGGAGTAGCCTAGTGGTTGGGGCAAGGTACTTCAGGCCGGAAGGTCAGGGGTTCAAATCCCACTAGAGGACAGCAACCTTGGGCCGGAAGGACTGGGGTTTCTAGTCCCACAGATGCTCCTTGTGGTCTTGGGCAAGCCACTTAACCCTCCATAGCCCATGTTCCCTGTAAGTATTAGTGTATGTGTCTCATATCCCTGCGTGTTAAATGTATCCCCCAATTGTGTTGTGACCGCTTTGATTGAAGGATAAGGTGGTATACAAAACTGTCTAAAGAAAGAAATGACCACCCTATTGTCCAAGGGTCCCATAGAAAGAATTCCTCCTCCTCATGAAAGGATGGGCTTCTACTCTACATATTTTCTCATTCCAAAGAAAACAGGAGGATTCAGACCCATCTTGGATTTCAGAGACCTAAACAGGTTCATGGTCCAAGAAAAATTCAAAAGGATTTCTCTAGGAACTCTTCTATGATACCTCCAGAGACATGATTGTCTATGTTCTCTAGACTTAAAAGAGGCATACATGCATTTACTGATCCATCACTTGCACAGACTGTATCTGCACTTCATGTTTCAAGGAAACCTTTATCAACACCGGGTTCTCCCCTTCGGTCTAGCCTCTGCTCCAAGAATCTTCACAAAATACATGGCAGTAGTCACTGCCTACCTATGCACCTTGGGGGTATTTGTCTTCCCTTACTTAGATGATTGACTGATCAGGGGAGACTCCCCTCGGGAGGTAAGACTCTCCCTTCATTGTACCATCACGGTGCTCCAACAGTTGGGATTCGTCATAAACTTCTCATAGTCTCATCTCGCTCCAACCCAACAACTGGAGTTCATCGGAGTGCTCTTAGGCACTCAACAGACCCAAGCTTTCCTCCCACAGGATCACTGTGCCCGCCTCATTGAGCTGGCAAAAGGGATACAACAGCAAGTCTGAGTAACAGCTTGAGAGATGCTATGACTATTAGGATACATGGCCTCCACGTTCCATGTCATCCCCTATGCTTGATTACAAATGCAACAAGCACAGTGGACTCTGTCTTCCCAATGGATGCAAATGAATGGTCGACTCAAAGACAACATAAAAACATAAGATATGCCATACTGGGTCAGACCAAGCCCAGTATCCTGTTTCTAACAGTGGCCAATCTAGATCACAGGTACCTAGCAGCTTCCCCAAAAGACCCACGTTCCACAATGCTTATATTGGGGCAAGCAGTGGATATCCCGGGACCCCTTTAATAATGGTTTATGGACCTTTCCTCCAGGAACTTATCCAAACCTTTTTTAAACACGGCTACACTAACAGCTTTTACTACATTCTCCGTTAATGAATTCCAGAGTTTGATCACACGATGAGTGAAAAAATATTTTCTCTTATTAGTCTTAAATAGGTTACCCTGTAGCTTCATTGCATGTCCCCTAATCTTTCTATATTTTGATGGCATAAACAATCGATCTACGACAAGATCCACATCACCCCTCAACTGATCAAATCCCTTTAGTGGTGTCTCCCTCAGAACCTTCTTATTGGGTCACCTTTTCAGATGCCTCCATCTCAATGCACCCCAATGACAGATGCTTCCAAGCTGGGTTGAGGGGCGCATCTGAATGACCTGACCACACAGGGATTGTGGACACAACAAGAATCTTCTCTGCAGATCAACCTGCTAGAACTACAAGCACAGACAATTGCTCTTCAGGTGTTTCAACCCCAACTTTCAGGGCAACCTGTTCTAGTGAGGACGGACAGCAAAGTTACTATGTTTTACATGAACAAAAAGGAAGGAACATGGTCCCATCCTCTCTGCGAGGAAGCGATTTGCTCTCACACCGCATTCACCTCAAAGCAGTGTACTCCCCAAGCAAACTCAATGTCCTTGCGGAAAATCTAAGCCGTATCCTTTGTCCACACAAATGGACCTTGCATTGGAAGATGGCTGCTCAGATCTTCCAGACATGGGGAACCCCACTCATAGATCTTGTTGCCACTTCACAAAACACACAGCTTCCACGCTTCTGCTCCCAGGTCCCATCACTGCATCGACAGGACTATTCTGCGCATTCCCTCCCATCCCCTTGATACCCAAGATAGACTTAAAGATCTTAATATGTATACTTTAGAGGAAAGGCGGGATAGGGGAGATATGATAGAGACATTTAAATATCTCTGTGGCATAAATGCACAGGAGAGTTTCTTTCAATTGAAGGCCAGCTATGCTATGAGGAAACATAGGATGAGGGTGAAAGAGGATAAACTCAGGAGTTATATGTGGAAAATTTCTTTATGGAAAGAGTGGTAGATGTGTGGCACAGTCTCCCAGTGGAGGTGGTAGAGACGAAGATTGTATCTGAATTCATAAAGGCATGGAACAAACATAAGTTTCTAAAAGAAAAAGGGGGACTATTGTAGCTGATATGGAAGAGCAGACTAGATGGGCTATGTGGTCTTTTTCTGCTGTCATGTTTCTATCTTTCTAAGATGTTGTTCAAGCTACAGATCAACAGGGGCTTGATGATTCTCATAACCCCCTTCTGGCCCCATCAACTGTGGTTTCCTCTGCTTCTCACCTTGTACAGTCTCAGCCACACAACCTGGGATGCGCACCCAAACTCCTCTCTCAGGAACATGGGATGCTCCTCCATCCCAATCTTCACTCCCTTAGCCTGACAGCTTGGCTGCTGAGGGGCTAGTGCTTGCCGACCTCGGCCTACCACAGGTGGTCAAGGATGTCCTTCTTGCATCTCGTAAAGATTCCACCAG
Source organism: Ichthyophis bannanicus (assembly GCA_033557465.1). Classification (NCBI taxonomy): domain Eukaryota; kingdom Metazoa; phylum Chordata; class Amphibia; order Gymnophiona; family Ichthyophiidae; genus Ichthyophis; species Ichthyophis bannanicus. The sequence continues at coordinate 939,222,532 of CM066034.1, forward strand.
GAGCTCTTATGTCTTTAAATGGCATAGGTTTTGTCCTCTGGTGCTCCCCAAAGGACATTAACCCCTTTTCTTACCCAGTGGAGTCGCTTCTACAATATCTCCTCCACGTATCCTTGACAGGTCTTAAAACTAACTCAGTGAGAGTTCACCTTAGTGTCATTATGGCCTCTCACAGACCACTGGATGGTCAGCCTATCTTCTCACACCTCTTAGTAGCATGCTTCATGCACGGTCTCCTGCTGTCCAAGCCACCCATTAAGTCACCTCTGGTGGCCTGGGATCTGAATGTGGTTCTCGCACAACTTCTAAAGCCACCTTTTGAACCTTTAGCCACCACTTCACTGAAGTTCCTATCTTAGAAGATCATCTTCCTTATTGCCCTCACTTCAGCTTGCCACAGTGAATTTCAAGCTCTTGGTGGATTCCCTTTATACTTGATTCCACCATGACAAGGTGGTTCTCTGTACCCATCCACACTTCCTCCCGAAGGTGCTTTCCATCTAAACCAGTCAATAATCTTCCCGATTTTCTTCCCTAGACCATATGCGTCTCAGGCTGAGGCAGCACTACACACATTAGACTACAAAGGGGCACTGGCCTACTACTTGGATAAAACTAAAGATCACAGATGATCCTTTCAATTATTCATTTCCTTTGATTTTAGTCACCTGGGTCTACCGGTGATGAACCATACTCTATCCAGATGGATAGCAGATTGTATTTCTTTTGCTTATGTACAAGTAGGACTCTCTTTGGAGGGTTATGTCACTGCTCACAATCTGCAGGCAATGGAAATCTATGTAACCAATCTCCATTCAGTATCCATTGAAATCTGCTGGGCAGCTACCTGGTCCACCATTCATACTTTTGCTGCATACTACTGTCTCGACAGAGACTCCCATCAGGACACTGTCTTTGACCAAGTTGTACTCCAACACCTCTTTGGGACTTAAACTCAACTCCTATCCTCCGTCCTGGACTTCTACACGATACCAGACTGTCACTAGGGGAGGATCACCTCCTGGAATTGAGTCCAATGGCTCACAACTCTTCCAGACTTTTCGGCTACATGTTTTTTGCCTCAGGGATTGCACTACTCCATCCCATACCAATCTGGTACCTGGGAGCTAGTGAGTCCCATATGTGAAGACTGCATCTTGCTTCTTCCTGGAAATAGCGTAGTTACTCACCTGTAACAGGTGATCTCCAGGAACAGCAGGAATCAGTTTTCACAACTTGCCCTCCTCCCCTAGAAGTTGTAGGGTCCTTTTATTTTCTTCTTCTTCTCAGCTACAAACTCAACTGATGAGAAGAGTTGGAAAGGTAGGAAGGCAGGCATGCAGGCGCAGTGGAGTGCTCTCAAAGGCTTTCCTATTGGATGCTGGGAACGTTCCCACACAGGTTCCGTCGGTGACGTTTACCCATATGTGAAGATTGATTCCTGCTGTTCCTGGAGATTACCTGTTATAGGTGAGTAACTACACTTTCAGGTCAGAGACCACCAAGAAAGCCAATATTTCTAGTGTCATGACTGCCCAATCACACTACCATCAGGATTCCAGTTTAACCCATTACCTCAGATTTTTTAAAATTTAGCATAAAACCTTGCAAAGACATCCAGGAGGCTGCAGCTTTAAAACTGTTGGTCATAACATGCAGCAAACTAAATACATTGCTTTGAGTGGAGGAGTAGCCTAATGATTAGAACACTGACTTGGGAATTAGGAAATCAAGGTTCAGTTCCCACTAGCATTCTTTGTTTCCTTGAGCAAGTCACTTAACCCTTCAATGACCTGGAAGAAAGGCCTGGCATCTACCTCTGGTCACACTGCCAAGAAAACCCAGGAGCTACTGGATCCCAGGAGTCAGCACTGATGCAAAGGCAGACATTGCATTGTACATGGCAAATACAACATAGTATCATAAGCATAAAAACAATAGTTAACTTGTAGTGGCTGCAACAAATCACATAATGGATGTTATATAATGTGACTGACAGTGCTGATCCCTGGGGCAGGCCACGATTCATTGTGAACCAGTCTGATGACTGTTCACCCACAAACACACATTGTTTTCTGTCAGAAAATTAGGAACTGAACCATTCTAACACAGTCCAATTCTCACCACTGAAAGCTGCTCCAGCAACAAATTATGAAGTACAGAATTGAATGCTGCAGTAACATCTAAGAAAACAGTAATTACAGCATTTCCCTTACCTAATTCTGCCAGCCATTTATACACTGTTGCACCCAATATGTTTTCCATCCTGTTACCAACATGAAAACCAAATTGCTATAGATCCAATACAGCAATGGAGACTATGAGCTACTGTAGCTGATCAAACCCCACTTGTATAAGCTTGGCCAAGAATGGAACACTAGAGGTTGAAACTTTGGGCCTTGAAGGGAAATCCCTTTCCCCTGTCAAGAAATCTGCACCTGAAAGCAAAAGTGTATGTACTGAGGGTAAGTGAAGAGGGAACTGGGAAAAAAAAATTTTTTTGTGCATGTAAGCACCACATGTTGTGGTTTCCCTGAAGCAAGGGTTACACCTTTTTGAAATAGGCTCCCAAAACCAGCCCCTGTCACACATAAATGCCCATGCACAAATTTACCACTACTCTGAAAAGGCCATACAGCCTAGTACCCAAGAGATCTGGGTTTGATTCCCACTGGTGCTCCTTGTGACCTTGGGCAAGTCATTTAACCCTCCATTGCCTCAGGTACAAACTTGGATTATAAGCCCTCTGGGGACTGGGACATACTTACATACCTGAATGTAACTCACCTTGAACTACCATCGGAAAGGCATGAGCTAAATACTAATAAATACATTTTATGAACTAAGCACATACATCGCAGCCTCGCTTCTGCTCCATCCAAACTATGCCTTGGGAATGCGCAAACGCAGATTGCATAAAATTAGATGCCTCTTTCCATGCACTCATTTTTTATGTGTGTATACAGTCACCCATAAAAACAGGTTTTTCTATGTGATATAAAACTTTATCAAATGATCTCTTAAAAAGGGCAGTTTTCAGTGAGTCTACAAGCAGATTTTGAAAGGCAATTCTCCATGGAGTTTCCTTTTTGAAAATTGCCTGGTTACTGGTACGGTAAGGTTCCAAACTATGTCAGGAAAATAAGAAAGACACAGTCATAGGGATAACACATTGAAACCCTCCACCCAGAGTGCAGCAGCGACAGTTAAGAAGGCAAATAGAAAGCTAGGAATCATAAAGAAAGGAATGGAGAATAAAAAAAAAACCCATTATGATGCCTCTGTATCATGCCATGGTGTGACCACACCTTGAATATTGTGTGCAGTTCTGGTCATCATATCTTAAAAAGGATATAGCAGAATTAGAAAAGGTATAGAGAAGAGCCACCAAAATGGTACAGGGGATGGAAGGATACCCCTATGAGGAGAGGCTTAAAAGGTTAGAGCTCTTCAACTTGGAAAAGAGACAGCTGAAGGGAGCTATGATAGAGGTCTATAAATTAATGAATGGAGTGGAACAGGTAAACACAGATCAGTTGTTTACACCATTAAAAGGTAGAAAGACTAGGGGACATGCAATGAAGTTACAATGTAACCCATTAAGACTAATAATAGAAAATATTTTTTCACTCAATGTGTAGTCAAACTCTGGAATTCGTTACTGGAAGATGTAGCAAAACCTGTTAGTGTAGCTGGGTTTAAAAAAGGTTTGGACAAGTTCCTGGAGGAAATGTCCATAAGCCATTATTAAAGAGGACCCAGGAAATCCACCGCTTGCCCCGGGACAATCATTATGGAACCTGTGTGTCTTTTTGGGAACCTGCTGGGTACTTCTGACCTGGACTGGCCACTGTTGGAAACAAGATACTGGGCTTGATGGACCTTGGTCTGACCCAGCATGGCATTTCTTATGTTCTTATTTCAACATGATGTCCCTGCACATACTTCTGGCAGCCCATCTTCAGCATCACTCATTATCCCCACAGCGAGGAGTAGGGAATTAAGAAAAGTGGTTTGCTGCAGATATCCTTTTGAAAGTTTCCCCTGGAAAAGAAAGCAAATTCTAGGATATTACCCAGCCTCTGGTGAAACCAGAGATCTGGAAAGAAATGGAGATCTGTGGCCCAGTGTGATTGTGGCTTACTTCCCCATCGTTGTTCTGTGCCGTTACTGTTTGCTGTTGAGCAGTAGGCCTGCCTGGCTGCCTCTTGAACCTGTTTGCACAGTGAACCGGCTACTGTGCTGTCATGGCAACATCATTGTTTCCTTCCTGGGTTGATGTTTGAGTTACCTAGGCAAAAAGAAAAGTGGGCAGTAGAGAAGGAACTTTTAATCAAGGTCTGCATGCGTGCACTTGACTTCAGAGTCATAACTGACTTGTTTTAATTTTACAAGTGAGTTGAATTCCCAGATAAATATTTTTGACATTACTCCTTAAAAGGGTCTGCAAAAAGTTTTCTTACTTTAACTTTTTGCTCCTTTAACCACATCCATAGTTTGTTTATACTGTGTAAGAGGCATGCTTTCCATTTCCTTTCTTCATATCTGAAAAAGGAACCTGATAGCATATCCATATAACGGGACATTATAGAAAAGACATGGAGACTGGAATTGAGACGTTAAGTCAGGATGAACTCAGTACTGACTGTATTTTAGGAATAGCTCTGCTAAGCATGGAGGAGTTATTTTAGAAGTTCTATTTGTATTTTAAACATGGATGTAGCAGCAGAAAAATGTACAAGCTGCAGTCATGTGTAAAATGTGATTTCGGAAAGGCCGCCGTTGAAACATTTCTGTCCCAAGCCCGTCTATATTAAAATATTTGGCCAGGAGGCATTACAGTCATTTCAAAGCATGGTATGAGCATGGTGAAAATCAACACGTGTATCTCCCATGTCATATAGGGGATGCCTGTGTACCACTGGAATTTCCCATATCTGAAGTTACACCTGCCCACTGATACAAAAAGGGCCCCTTTTGGTTATCCTTTCACAGGAGGGCTTAAGGGGGATATCCCCCTCAATCGGTCTGCCCTTCCATGCCAACTACTATCAGGGGCGGCTCTATAATGAGGCGAAGTGAGGCGGCTGCCTCAGGCGGCAAAGTCTTCAGGGCGGCAAAAAATGCCCCCAAAACAGCTGCCTCACTTCGCCTTCAAAAGTTAACCCCTCCCCCCCCCCAAAAAACAAGTGCACAAGTTGCTATCGAGTCCGCTTCTCGGCAGCGGCAAACTCACCCTCCTTTTCCAGGCAGCCGCAGCTCCCTGCCTCTTAGAGAACCGTGGCTGTGCTGTGATCTGCAGTTTTAAATAAAAACAAAACTGGTGCAGAGGTTTCTCACCTCCATGAAGGACCGCGTGCAGCTTTGTCCCGCCCTCAAAGGAAGTTAACTTCCTTTGGGGGCTGGACAAAGCTACACAGGGTCGGTCCTTCACAGATGCGGGAAGGCTCCGCACCGGTTTTGTTTCTATTTAAAACTGCAGATCACAGCACAGCCGCGGTTCTCTAAGAGGCAGGGAGCCACGGCTGCCTGGAAAAGGAGGGTGAGTTTGCCGCTGCCAGCCTTAAAAAACCCCCAACAAAATAGATCCCGAGGAGAGGAGCCGCTGCCGCTGCAGCAGCAGCAGGAAGTGCCCCGCAGCCGCCCCGGCAGAGCCCTCCTGTCTCCCTCAGTGCGGCTTTACAGAGCCATGAAGGGACAGTTTCCCATCTGCACCGACGGGCTTAACAGAGCCGCGAGAAAGGGGAACTCCCCCTTCGTGGCTCTGTAAAAATGCGCTGAGGGAGACAGGAGGGCTCTGCCAGGGAGGCCGCGGGGCATTTCCTGCTGCCACGGCAGCAATGGCTTCAGCAGCCAGGTTCTTTTTTTTATTTCCGGGGGGGGGGGGGGGTTACGACTTGTAATGAGCTGATGGGGGGGGTTACCATTGGTAATGGGCTATGGGGGGTCTAGGGCTGGAAATGGGCTAATGGGGGGGGGGTTAGGACTGGAGGTGGGCTGCTGGGGGCTGTTTAGGACTGGTAATGGGCTATGGGGAGCTAGGACTGGAAATGGGCTGATGGGGGGTTTAGGATTGGAAGTGGGCTGTTGGGGGGTAGGGACTGGTAATGGGCTATGGGGGGGCTAGGACTGGAAGTGGGCTGATGGGGGTTAGGATGAGGTGGGCTGTTGGGAGGTGTTTAGGACTGGTAATGGGCTATGGGTGCTAGGACTGGAAATGGGATGATGGGGGGTTAGAACTGGAAGTGGGCTGATGGGGGCTGTTTAAGACTGGTAATGGGCTATGGGGGGCTAGGACTGGAAATGGGCTGATGGGGTGAGGGGTTAGGACTTGTAATGGGCTATAGGGGGCTAAGACTGGAAATGGGCTGATGGGGGGGTTAGGACTGGTAATGGGCTATGGGGGGATATGACTGGAAATGGGCTGGGGGGTTTAGGACTGCTAATGGGCTATGGGGGGGCTAGGACTGGAGATGGGCTGATGGGTGGATATAGGACTGGAAATGGGCTATGGGGGGCTAGGACTGGATGTGGGCTGATGTGGGGTTTAGGACTGGAAATGGTCTGATGGGGGATTTATTTATTTATTTAGAGAACATTTGTATACCGCTGCTTCCAGCGATCAGCAGCGGTTGACTATACATATCAGGAGGGGTAATCAACAGTTAATACAGAATGATTGCATGCCAAGATTCACACTGGGTTCACACTGCACAAAAATCTGATACAATATTTACAGGTGCAATTACAAATATACATATTGTTACAATATTTACAGCTTGCAGTTATATATATACAATTTGTTACACTAATTACAACTAAACTGGGGGGAGATGCATTAACCTAGATGCATTACATGGTGTTCAAATCCCTTAAAGTCATATTGTAAAGTCACTCTAGTGTCATGGATATGGTTGACCCTTTGTGTTCCGGTTATTATTTAAAGGTCTGTATCATATTGCCCCCGTCCCTGTATACTCCTCTAGAGTATACATATTTAGGTCTTGAAGTCTCATTTCATACGTCTTCTGGCCAGGCTCCAAATCATTTTGGTTGCTTTCCTCTGAACCATTTCCAGTCTTTTTATATCCTTTGTGAGATATGGTCTCCAAAACTGAACACAATATTCCAAGCGAGGTCTCACCAGCAACTTGTATAGTGGCATTAGTACCTCCTCCTTTCTGCTGGAAATTCCTCTGTAGCAACCCAGCATCCTTCTGGCTTTGGCTACTGCCTCATCACACTGTTTCGCCACCTTGAGAACCTCAGAAACAATCCCTCCGAGGTCCTTCTCCTGGTCCATGCACACCAATCTATTGCCCCCCTATCATAAGCATGTGGAGCTGAATCAATTTTCCCTCCTCCTATGGCTACCAAAAAGGTCAGTGTCTAGTGGAGCCTCCTACGTCATGCTTAAGTGGGTCGCTTATGAGTGTTTAAGTCTCTCTTTTCCTGTCAATTTTCAGGAGATGAGAAAATCTATCCAACATGTGCTGGAGACAAAAATATTGAGACCACCTCTGGTGGCTGAAGCAAATAGAGGCATAGGAGTGATGTCATTGAAACCTGGGCTTTTCATTGGTTTTATCTTCAATCTGCTGGTAAGGGAACACAGCCCACTTACCTGGATTGGTCTAGTAGGATGATATGGAATTGATTTTGCCAGATGTCAGGATCTTTGTCTTCATGTTAAGGTGCAGGCCCATTTTAAGACTATGTTCCTTGATCTTCATAAGCAGATGTTAAGGATAGTCTTCACTTTCAACCTATAAATGTGGTATTGGCAGCACAGTGAAGACTGCTGATGAGCATTCCACCAATATTCACACCTCACTTGTGTGAGAACTAGAAGTGGGCTGATGGGGGGTGTTTAGGACTGGTAATAGGCTATGTGGGTCTAGGACTGGAATTGGGCTGATGGGGGTGTTAGGACTGGAATTGGGCTGATGGGGGGTTTAGGACTGGTAATGGGCTATGGGGAGCTAGGACTGGAAGTGGGCTGGGACTGGAAATGGGCTAAAGGGGGAGGGGAGGAGAGTGCTGCTGGCCCTGGAAGAAAACTAGGGGCTAGGGCTACAAATGGGTTGATGCGGGAGGATGGTAGAATGGGACTGGAAGGGAGCAGATAATGAGAGGGTCTGCCAGGGGAAGGAGGGGTCACGAAAGGAGCTGACACGGGGGAAGGAGGTGGCTGGAAAGGAATTGACACCTGGGATGTACTGAAGGGGGACTGAAAGGGAGCTGACACTTGGGGATGGGAGTGGTAGGTGGTTGGGTAATGGGGAGGAGGCTGGAAGGGAGCTGACGTGCAAATGGCACTGGAAGGGGGGTGGACAGAGGGTAAGGTGACTGGAAGGGAGCTGACTGGGGGGCTGGCACTAAGAGTGGATGTGAGCTAATATCTGGGATGGTATTTGGACTAGAAGGGGCTGGACAGTGGGGAAGGAGGGGGACTGGAAGGGAATGGACACCAGTGGCAGTCATGGGAATGCAAGGCGGTTGACATTGGAAGGAACTGGGAAGGGAGAACTCGAAAGGGGACTGATACTGGGGAGGGTTACTGGAACTGGAAATGGGCTGATGGAAGGAAGTGAAGAAAACAAAAGAAGAGATAAGAAATGGCAGATGGACCATAGACCACATAAAGAGAGCTAAGGGAAGACAGGAAAGCAGAAGGCTCAGATCGGGACCAGCATGATCAGAGAATAAAATGGTCAGACAACAAAGGTAGAAAAAATACATTTATTTAATTTTAGTGATTGGACTTTGTGCTATTTTTATATTTTACACAGTATTGGGGAGCAGCATCTCTTATTTATCTGATGTTGCACTGCATGTGGACTCTGGCTTCTTGGCGTTTCAATTTAAATTTAGTCTACATATTATTATTTAGATTGTGGTTACTTATTCTGTACTTGGTGAGGGTCGATGTTGCGAGTGTTTGACTGAGGTCAGGTGTTCTGTTAACATGGAGTTTGTAGATAAAGATCTATACTGTACTGTATTAATTTGACTTGTTCAGCTTTTCAAATAGGTGTATGGATGTTCCAGGGTCCTCTGTAGTATTTACAGTGATGCTTTTTTTTGGATGGGCTCCTTATGTGAGTTTTGGAAGTTTGTGCTGATATGGTATGGTAGGTTTGCTCTTTGTTGTAGGGCTTTGTATTAGTTCACAATATGCCTGATACTGGAGAATAGTGGTGGTTGTTGTTGTTAGTGAGATGATTAGAATCAGATTTTTTTTTAATATGAGTTCTGTGAGTGAATGTCCTGGTTCTGCTCTGCACCTACTGTGGATGCAAAATATATGCTGAAAAAAAAAGCAAGAACCATAACGCAGTTTATAACAACAAAATAAAAATGAATTATAATTTAGTTTTATAAACTGTGCTGTTAGTTCTTGCTGTCTTTTAGTTCCTTGGTGTGCAAATGGGACCATACCTAGCCCTGTGCAAGCGGTGCAGCCGCACAGGGTGGAAAGGCTTGGGAGGCGTATTTCAGCTGTCTGCTGTCGCCCTGCTGCCACTGGCAGGACAATAGCAGGCAGCCGAAATGCGCTCCCCAAGACTTTTTGCAGCACTTTAAGCAGGTCTGGTCCCTCCCTCCTCCGACCCGATGTCAGGGAGGGACAGATCTGCTTAAAGTGCCGGTGCCTTTCAGATGGGGTGCATGCCCCCCTTCTCCTCCCCATACCTCCATCCAACGCTGCCTGCTCTTTTCTTGCTGCTGGCACCTCCATGAAAAAAACAGAGGGCAGCAGCAGCAGGGAAAGAGCAGGCAGCGCTGGACGGAGGTATGTGGGGAGAGGGGGGCGTGCGCCCGATTTGCAAGTCTCACAGGGTGTGATTGCAGCTCGATATGGCCCTGTGTGCAAACATCTTGCATTTCCTCCATATAATCTAATTGGCTTTTTGGTTTGGTTCAGTCTCTGATTGGATTTCTGAAAAAGCCCCGCCCCTTCTAAGTGGGGGGGGGGGCGCCTTTTCATACTGTGCCTCAGGCAGCAGATTGCCTTGAGCCACCCCTGACTACTATAGTTCCTTTTTTAACTTTAGAGATCTTCTGTGTTGGTCTCATGCTTTCTTGAATTCAGATACTGTCCTGATCTTTACCACCTCCACTGGAAGACTGTTCCACGCATTTACCATTCTATCCATAAAGAAATATTTCCACATATTACTCCTGGGTCTGCCCCCTTTCACCTTCATCCTATGCCCCCTCATTGCAGAGCTTTCTTTCATTTGAAAGCGGCTCCTATCCTGTACATTTTTGCCATGGAGGTATTTAAACATTTCTATCATATCTCCTCTCTCCTGCCTTTCCTCTAAAGTATGCATATTGAGATCTTTAAGTCTGTCCCCCATATGCCTTATGATGAAGTCCACTGACAGCCACCCTCTGCACAAACTCCATCCTGTTTATATCCTTTTGAAGGTGTGGTCTACAGAATTGCAGACAGTACTCCTAATGAGGTCCCACCAAAGACTTACACAGAGGCACTATCACCTCCTTCTTCCTGCTGGCCATTCCTCTCTTTATGCGCCCAAGCTTCCTTCTAGCCTTTACCATCGCCTTTTCTACCTGTTTAGCCACCTTAAATTCATCAGAAACAATCATCCCCAGGTCTCACTCTTCTTTCGTAGACAGAAGCATTTCACCCCCTATACTATACCGCTCCCTTGGACTTTTGCAGCTCAAATGCATGATTCTGCACTTTTTAACATTAAATCTCAGCTGTCAAATTCTTGACCATTCTTTAAGTTTATCTACTTCTTTGGAGTCTACTCTATTGCAGATTTTGGTATCATCTGCAAAGAGGCAAACCTTAATTGACAGCCCTTCTGCAATATCACTAACAAAAATATTAAAAAGAATCGGACCAAGGACAGATCCCTGTGGCACACCATTGGTTACATCTTTCTCTCATAATAAGCTCCATTTACCTGTACCCTTTGTTGCCTCCCAATCAACCAATTTCTAACCCAGTCAGTCACTTTAGGGTCTATTCCTAGGTTGCTCTATTTATAAGTTGTCTGTGCGGAACAGTGTCAAAGGCTTTACTGAAATCTAAGTACACAACATCTAGGGCTCTCCCTTGGTCCAACTCTCTGGTTGTTCAAAGAAATTAATTAGATTTGTCTGACAAGACCTGCCCCTAGTAAGACAATGCTGCCTTGGATCCTGCAATCCATTGGACTTCAGAAACTTCACTATCTTCTGTTTTAGCAGTGTTTCCATTAATTTACTCACCACAGAGGTTAGACAGTAGTTCTCAACCTCATCCTTGTGTAAAGGGACCACATCTGCCTTTCTCTAGTCCTCTGGGACCACGTTCAACTCTAAAGAAGCACTGAAATGGTCAGACAGTGGAGCCACTAGAACCCCCTCCCCCCCAAATTTCTTTCAATACTCTGGGATGTATCCCATCCGGGCCCATTGCTTTGTCTACTTTTAGTTTAGCTAGTTCCTCATAAACACAGTCTTTTGAAAATCATTCAAGAAGCCCCTCACTACTGTTCCTATTTGTGGATGTTTTCTGAGGGCAATTCTGCTTTATCCTCATCAGCTTCTACATATTCCTTCCCTTCACCTTTGAGTGTGACAATACCACTTTTGCACGTCCTCCTCTCACTAACATATATGAAAAATGTCTTGTCCCCCCATTTTACTACGCTGACTATTTTTTGCATTCCTGACTACTTTCCTAACTTGTTTAAGTTTTTCCAAATATTGATGCTGTCTTCCTCTTTCTGTGATCTCTTGTATTTTATGAAGGCCATCCTCTTTTTCTTCACCTATTCAGCTACTTCTGTTGAGAACCACAGCAGCCTCCTTTTCCTTTTACATTTATTTACTTTACTAACAAAAAGGTTTGTTGCCCTTAAAATATCCCCTTTCAGTTTTGCCCATTGCTTTTCTACATTCCCCAGCTGTTCTCATCTCGCTAACAACTACTTTAGGTATTGTCCCATCTTGCAAAGTTAGTTTTCCTAAAGTCTAGGACCCTCAGTTTTGAATGCATTTTATTAGTCTAATCCTAATACTGAACCACACCATCCGGTGATCACTGGATGTGAGATGATCTCCCACTATAACATTAGAAACACTTTCTCCATAGGTAAGCACCAGGTCCAGCATGGCCCCTTAATGTGTGGGTTCTGTTACCAGTGGCTGGAATAGTTCTCCCTGTAGAGAATCCAGGATCTCCTTATTTCTAAATGACATGCAGCAGGGATGCACCAATCAACATCCAGCGTATTGAAATCACCTATCAATAGCACTTCTCCTTTCATGGCAATACAGCAAATGTCTTTAATTAAATCTCTGTCAACGTCTTCTCACTGTGAAGGAGATCTTTATATCACACTAATGCAAATGGATTTCCCATTCCCTCTTTCTAGTTTAACCCACAGTGCCTCCTCCTTCCCTTCTAAGCCCTGTTAATCTGTAGCTTTAATATGATCTCTTTTACAAATAGTAGCACTCCTTCTCGCCTTCTTCCTACACTGTCCTTTGTGAATAAAGTATAGCTCAGTATAATTACATCCCAGTCATGGTTGTATATAAACCATGCTTCTGTAACCGCCACTAAATCCAAGTCAGCCTCTTCCATTAAAGCCTCAACATCTGGGATCATTTCTTGTACTACAGGAATTAATGCACACTGCTTTTCAGACATTTCTCCTTTTACCCATTTCTATAGAATTATTAAATGTTTCATTACCTGAGGGCTTTTACTTCCCTGGGGGCCTTCTTTACTCGTCCCCAACAAATCTAGTTAAAGCCCTCTTCAACAGGATAGACAGTCTGCAGCAGAATACACTTTGACCCTTCTTGGATAGGTGGACACCATCTCTATTCTGCAGCCCTTGGAAAATTATCCCATGGTCCGGGAAACCAAAACGCTCTTGATGACACCATCCATGCAGCCATGCATTCATCTTCAGGATGTGAGCTTCTCTGCCTCAGCCTTTACCCTCAAAAGGGAGGATTCAAGAGAATACTACTTGTGCACCTATCTGCTTCACCCTCTCTCCCAGAGCCATAAAGTCATACTTGATACACTCAGAGGGATATCTATCAGTATCAACATGGATGAGTATCATCGGATAATAGTCAGTAGGTTTGACAAGTCTCAGAAACCTCTCTGTAACATCTCGGATTTTGGCATCTGGCAGACTGCACAACTCCTGGGATATCAAATCTGGTCAGCAGATGGATGCCTCAGTACCCCTTAGAAGAGAGCCACTAACCACCACTACCCTTCACTATACTCATATAACCCGTCTTCTCAAATCACCTTATTGGCTCCCTATCCATTTCCATACTCAGTTCAAACTTCTCCTGACCTATAAGTGCATTCATTCTTCCTCTTATCTCTCCTACCTCCCTCCTTGGGAACTTCACTCTTCTGGCAGATTGCTTCTATCTGTGCCCTTCTCTTCCACTGCCTATTCCAGACTTCGATCTTTCCACCTGTTGCTCCTTATGCCTGGAACAAACTACCTGAGTCAGAACATCAGGCTCCATCTCTGGCCCTTTTCAAATCTAGGCTATAAACACACCTCTTTAAGGCTACTTTTGGATCCTGATCTGTTTAGTTTCTTGCTCTCCAACTATGTGTTTCCTTACTATTCCCCTAGACATATTCCAGTCCCCAGTTGTTTTGTCTATCTTAACTAGATTGTAAGATCTGATGAGCAGGGATTGCTTTTTACATGTCTCTATACAGTGCAATGTACACCTAGTAAAGCCATACAAATGATTAGTAGTAGTGTGGTAAAAGTATGATCCAAATTCCATGGGTAGAAAGGAAGAGAGAGGCTGTGAAAGAGTCTTGAAGTACCACCAAGAGGGACTGCTACTGCTGGGAAGACATCTACACTTGTAAGTATGAACCTGCTGATAAATTCTCTACCTCTTGGGGAAAAGGAAATTCTTTGGGTTAAAGCTAGTAGCATCTGTGTATTTTAAAAATTCTGTGTTTTTGCTAGGTCAGTTAGGGCATACTAAAAAAAGCCAGCTTTCATTAAAATTAAAGGCAGTGAGGGCTTACTATAACAAGACAGCTTTCAGTTAATGTTTTTTTCCCTCCCACCCACTCTGACTTCCACCCACCCCGACTTCCACCCACCCCAACAAAATCCTTGATTTATAGCCTCCTAAATCAGTTAAGGGGAAGGCATGAACTCGCTCACTTTCAGGTTTAACTGATTATCTTAACCCTGGAATTATCGAGACTTTTTGCACACACTGAATACCGTTGGGGGTCATAAATGACCACACGACGAATTTTAATTGTTAACCATGAAAATTTTAAACTAAACAGACAAAATATTTTTCCAAATTAATTATTTATTATATGAAGGTTAAATGTTTTGAAATTTAATGCTTTATCATAAAATTACATGAAGAAGAGTTGCCATGAAAGCAGTTTTTGCATGCACTTGATGAACACAATAAAGTACTACAGTCATTTGCATGAGACACAGACAATTTCTGAATGTTCTTTGCAAACATTGCGCTTGCAGGAGGTGCAAGGTATGTTGCTTTTCTTGTCTTTTTCTCTGGAACAGCAGTGACACCTTGCCCTTTTCTTTGGAATCCCGACATTGCAAACAGCATCAGTGGCTTCTTCAGTGCTGGAAGAAGTCTCGCTGCAATTACTCTGAAGCAGCTGCTTTCCTAATTCCAAGAGGAATAGACAACGTCTGTGCTTTGACTTGGACTGCCATTCTGGATTTAGTGACATCCAAACAATGAAGGCGTTCAAAGCACTGATGTCCAACATGTTGTAGAAGATTGTCACTGGCCAGCGTCTTGTCATTCGTTTTGTGGTATACGTGCGCAACATTTGATCTGCCATATCTACTCCACCTTTACTAGAATTATAGTCCAAGATCATGCGTGGTTTTTTGTCTGGACGTGTGTTATCTACTTCTTCTTGATCATGCAAACTGCTCAGAACAACCACCATTTTTCCTTTCTTCGGGCAATAGGAAACCAGAGTGGCGTCATAGCGAAAGGCAAACAGTGAAGTGAATACCTCTCGGCCCTTTGCTGTTACAAATTCTGGAGGTAATTCTTTTCTGTTCTTTTGAATTGTCCCCAAAAGTGTAATTTGTTTTTCTAGCAATTTCCGTGACAGGGATAAACTGCAGAAGAGATTGTCAACAGTAACATTTCTGCCAGATCGCATCATTCCTTCAGTGAGTTGCAGCACAACCCTTTCACCCTGATTCTGTTCCCTGTTTTGTCCGAGTTCCCTTCCTGTATATACTTGAAGCCGCAGAACATATGATGTTGCACTGTCACACAACATCCATAGCTTTATGCCATATTTCCCAGGTTTGCTGGGAATATATTGTCTGAACAGAACACAGGCACGAAATGTAAGCAGTTGCTCATCCATGGTAACATTTTCACCAGGAACAAAGGCGTCACTTAGAGTTGCTTACCAGATATCAAAAACGTGTCGGATTGGAGCAAGCTTATCTATGCCTCATTGTTCACATCTGTTGGTTGCATCATCAAATCTGAGAGCACGAGAAATTTGCTGAAAACGGTTACGGGCCATATTTTTGCCGAAAACAGAACGACCATCTTCAAAGTTCCACAACTGAACTATGGATTCATTTTGTGACTTGTACACGCCTGAGAGGATCAGAAGTCCAAGAAAACATTGAAATTCTCCGTCTGTCAAATCTTTCCAGGTGTCGTCATAAATGTGTCTTCCTCGTTTGCTCATCCACATCATGATTTCATTCAATAAGTTCTTCCTCATGAACAAGTGGAATGCTGCGAGAGGGCCATCAACATTTCATACAGCATACCTTGTATGACCTTGTTGTACGGGCATGACATTAGCTCTGGCGTATCTTCCAGCAGCTTGCTTTATAAGGTTTCCTGTTCCATGATGTGGCATCCTTAGATACATAGGCTTCAATGGCAACATTTGTGCTTATAGTTGATGACCTCTTAGCTCCTCTATGACCACAACTAAGATTCCTCACAGATGATACTGACACCGAGGACTCCTGCCTTCTTCCCCGTCCAGCACAGCCTCGACCTGTAACTTGACTCTTTGCTGCAGGCAATGTTACTGGCTCAACATTAGTCTCACATTCACTTGGCAACCAACTGCTGTTGCCATCTGAATCATGACTGTCATCATCAGATTTATCGCCTGAACTTGGCTGATATGCTTCTTCGCTTGCTGAATATACTGCATCATCAGACGACTCAGAGCCGTCACTGTCAGCATCTCGTTGCAATATTTCTCTTACTTGGGCAGCTGAATACTTTTGTTTCGACATCATAAACAATAACCTAAAATAAATAAACAAAGATAAAGTTGAATAAAACGCAGTTTTACTATAGGTGTACAATAATTGTGATGAACGAGCTGAAAGCCTTTAGATTTCATCGGAAATAATGAGAGAACGTATGATATCAATTACAGAAAATGTGTAATTTTCATAAAATAAGAGTACAAAAAATAAATGATACAGAATTAATGATAAATACCTTAGTCAGATCAAAAAATTCACAAAACTGCAAATTGTATCACGATCCAAACCGGATGTAAGCAACTGGGGTCAAAAATGACCCCACTGGAACTCTGTGCTGCAATTCATCACTAGCGTCACCTAGCGGATGAAAATTATTCCTCTCATGGCACAATATAAAGAGAATATTGACATGTGAAAAGTCATATAAAGATTGCATTCTTGAACAACTAGTTTCTGAGATACGCGTTGTGAAACTTGCAATGGGGTCACTTTTGACCCCATTGGTACTCCCAGGGTTAATAAGCAAGTTATTAGGCCTTAGGAGTAGATTAATCAAGTCCTTGCAGTTTACCTTGAGGTGAAAACTAAAAGTCCCTGACTGCATACTTACTAGTTATAATTCTATTGGTTCAAGTACCCCTATTTCCCTAGCAACTTTAAAAAACTGAACAACTTTAAATAGATGAAAGAAATATTTAAATTTTATGATGCAGACAGCAATCCAACAGAGAAATGGGGTCTATCCAGTCTTTGCACTGAGTGTTACATATATGATTTTCTCCCAGTTGGTGAGAGGTCTTATGTGTGTCCCAAATGCAAAGAGCTCTTTGCTCTCAGGGAACAAGTCCAATCTCTGGAGGCTAGAGTATCACACTTGGAGGACCTAAGGAAGACAGAGAGATACATAGATGAGACCTACAGGGATGTAGTAGAGAGGTCCCACCTCCAATCTGGCAGTCTTTCCTCTGCCCTGGAGGAGAGAGGTAACGTGGAAGGAGAGCATCACCTTGGTGTGGCAGTAAGTGATCCTATAGCTAGGACCTGTCCTCCAAGTGATTTAATACCCTCTTGCACTGGGGATGGGTCTCCAGGGCCATATGCCCATGAGGTAAGGGTTAGGACGTCCACTATAGTTGGCGATTCGATCATTAGGCATGTAGATAGCTGGGTAGCTGGGGGATGTGAGGATCACCTGGGAACATGCCTGCCTGGTATGAAGGTAGTGGATCTCATGATTAGTGCCTCTGAATATCCCAGAGTAATGCTGCTATATGCCCCAATGCTAACCGCTTAGCATCGAGGTGTGTCAAGGGCATTCTGGAGGTGGTACCTGGTGATAACCATGCAATGGCAATATTCAGCTGTTGCATGGTTATCCCTCAGTGGTAAAATTTAGACACAGCAAAAGTTGTCCTAACTTTTGCCACTGAAATTAAGTGGGCAGGGGCTGAATATCGCTGCTGCACGGTTAGCTTCTGTGCCGTGTGCAGATGTGCGGCAAAGCTGGATATTCAATGCCAGTGGCCATATATAGCCCAAGATTGAATATCCAGGGTAGAAGTTCAGTGTTGACGGCTATGCACCTCGATGACGTATAGCCATCGCAAATCATTATCGGGCCCTTAACTGCTGGATGAGATCCCTTCGGTCTGCAGGACAGTCTGTTCCCACGGACCGAAGAAGTGAAGCCAGCAGCAATGTTGTGAGTGCGGGAGCAGTCTGTCCCAAGAATCCTGTCGGTCAACCTCAGTCCAGCCTGCCAATGGTAGAATGAAAGAAATGGAGTGGAGGAATGGCCTAGTGCCAAAAAGGCCAGGGTGCAGATCTCACTGGCACTCCTTGTGGTCTTGGGCAAGCCACTTAACTCTCCATTGTCTCAGGTACAAACTTAGATTGTGAGCCTTTTGGGGGCAGAGAAATGCATAGTGTACCTGAATGTAACTTGCCTTGATCTTCTCCTGGAAAGGTGTGATCCAAATACTAATAATAAATGAGTTTTCTAGTTAGCCCGAAGTGTTTTGCAGGAAGTTATTGTGTGTATGTGAGATGCCCTAGGTGAACCTCATCCCTTGCATCCCTTGCACCCCTGCCCCTGCTCGTGCTCCCTGGCCCCCACTGCCACCGCTGCTGTCCTTCTCTGAGACTTGCAGTGGCACTAATGACTTCAAGCAGCCCTCTAGGGTTACCACAATCTCCAACTTTGAGATAACAAGTGCATTGATCAGGGTGTTTTTCACAGGAATGTCCAGGTATGAATGAATGGCATCATACTGGTGAACTGCTAAGAAAGCAGACTTTGTCAGAGTGGATATTTGATGATGAAAGGACAGTACAGAATTAAGAAAGATTCCCAGGTATTTAATGTGATCTGTTAGTGCGATTAGTTGACCTGCTAGAATCGGTGCAGCTGTCGGACAAGCAAGATGTTTTATGCAGGTAGCGGTAAATTTTTCAGGGTTAAATTTCAGATGATTAGAGCAAAGCCAGAATGCAGCTTTTTCTAGGTAATCATTGAAGCAAGATAAGTTGGGGGCGAGACTATCAAAGAATGTGACCAGCAGGAGGTTATCGGCATAAATTAAGAAACTAATTGCTGTTTCTTGAATCAAGATGGCTAGTGGACTAAATAAGAAAGATGTTAAAAAGGAGTGGAGTAAGAATGGTCCCTATGATCCTCCACAGAGTAAGGGACAGTAGCTTCATTTTGTGTACCCTAGACTTTGTACTTTTTGGAGCATGGTTGAAGAACAGTGAGGTAGTGTGAATTGAGAGGATGAAGGGAAGATGGAAAGGAAGGTCATGCAAGGAGGAGAAAGTGGGAAGACGTGGTGGAGGGTGAAGGAAGGGCAAAGAAGGGAGGGAGGGAGTGCAAGAGGGTGCAAGGCATGAGAGCACAAATGTGGAAGGAAAGGGAGAGAGGGAGGGATTGAAAAAAACACAAAGGGGAGACAATGTAAGGGTGTGTGGGAAGGATTGGATTGAAGAATAAGCGTGGAGAGCGAGGAAGTGGGAGAGGAAGAGGCGTGGAAGGAAGACAGTGCAAGGATTGTTGGGGTTGAGAAAGTGACTGCAGGGGGGCAAGGGAGAAAATGTTAGAGCTAGAAATACACGTATACACATACTACACACCCAGATGAATACATCTGTGCTGTCCACAGATAGAAATATACACACCTTAGCACTCACACACACCAGCAGTCACCACACACTCTCCTTACAATCTCCCCTTAGGCACCCACCGCCAAAACTATTCCTATGCTCTCAAGATACTACTTAGTATATCTCTTCCCATTGAGACCCCCAGAAGACATGATTTTCTGCTTGGGAAGGAAGGAAAACATGCCATTGTGTCACATTATAAGTGTGCACTTTTCAACTTGTTTTTTTGTGAGTTTTTTCTTCTAGTTAGAATATTGAGGAATGCAACTTAAGGTCAAAATTTGTGTATCCCTGGAACAAGCTGCTTTTATAATATTCTATCCATTAAGCCATCTGAATATTAGCAAAATAGCATCAGTAATCTATTTCTAAAGTAACAGAATGACATCTAGTGGGCAACAGGGAACTATACAACCAAGGAGATGACATGCATAATAAAGCAGGCTGAGAAATTCAGTCCAGAAGGGCCACAAACAAATCCAGTTTTTAGGATATCCACAATGAATGTTTATGAGATACGTTGCCTATAATTAGCCTGAGATATGCGTTTATTTCTATAATGGAATTACTCTGAAAACCAGCCTGTCTTGCAATACTTGCGGATGAGAGTTGCACACACCTGTTAAGATATAACTCGATAGTGGAGAAAAGCAAGCCTCTGAGACTCTTTCATTAAAGATTATATATAAATGTAGGTTATAAAAGAGTGCAAGATACAGCTAAATAAAATTTCACAGTCATAAAGCTTTGGGAAATATTAGAATAAAGGTCAAGTTATATGGGAGCAGTGGGAATACAGGAGATATTAGCAGGATTCATAGAAGTGGTGGATTTTGAGGTGATATATCTGCAGATATATATTGTTTTTATACTATACAGCCTGCATCTTCTACTCTCCTACCTGGGAGAAGGAAATTGCTATGAGATGGGGGCGTCTCAGTTTGAAATTAAAAATGTGATTGATGGAAACAGAGCTACTACTACTACTGCTATCAATCCCTTATATAGTGCTACAAGGCATACGCAGCACTGTACAAACCTATAACGAAGACAGTCCCTGCTCGTAGAGCTTACAGTCTAAGCAAGACAGACAGAAGCAAGAGGGTTCAAATAGGATAAGGGATTAGGATCCAAATGCGGACTCAAAGAGGTAAGCCTTTAGCGTGGATTTGAATAGGGGGAAAGAAGAGACATGATGTAAAGATAGAGGAAGTTTGTTCCATGCATAAGGAGCAGCAAGGTGAAAAGATCGAAGTCTGGAGTTTGCAGGAGAAGAAAAGGGCATAGAGAGAAGAAAGCCAGAGGAGGAGCGGAGTTCACAAGGAGAGGTGTAGGGAGAGTGAAGAGAGGAAAGGTAATGAGGGGTAGTAGAGTGAATGCATTTATATGTTAGAAGGAGAAGTTTGAATTGGATACGGAAATGTATGGGGAGCCAGTGAAGTGATTTGAGTGTATCTAGGCTGGCGGAAGATTAGCTGCATTGCAGAATTCTGAATAGATTGAAGAGGAGAGAGATGACACTGAGAAAGACCAGCAAGGAGGAGGTTGCAATAATGAAGACGAGAGGTGACCAAAGAGTGGACAAGAGCCTTAGTATTGGGTTCAGAGAGGAAGGGATGAATTTTGTTAATGTTATAGAAGAAAAAAAAAGATTTTAGCTATATGTTGAATATGTGTGAAGAAGGAAGGAGGAGTCAAAGATGACCCCAAGGTTGCGAGCCAAGGAAACAGGAAGAAGAAGAGTGTTGTCAACAGCAATAGAGAAAGGAGGAAGTGAGGAGGATGGTTTAGGGGGGAAAATAAGAAGTTCAGTTTTAGCTATATTCAATTTTAGGTGGAGGTGAGACATCCAGGCAGCGATATCAGATAAGCAAGTAGAGATATGAGTTTGGAGAGAAAGAGAGATGTCAAGTGTAGATAGGTAGATTTGAGATTCATCAGCATAAAAATGATACTGAAAGCCATGGGAAGAGATGAGGGCACCAAAGGACTGGGTATAGAGAGAGAAAAGGAGAGGACCCACAACAGACCCTTGAGGTAACTGGGAGAGGGATGACAGTAGAGGAGGAACCTCCAGAATAAACACTGAAATAGTGATTGGAGAGACAAGAAGAGAGCCAAGACAGTACAAGGCCTCTAAAATCAAGTGAGAATAAAATGTCAAGGAAGAGGAGATGGTCAACAGTATCAAAAGCAGCAGAAAGATTGAGAAGAATGAGATCTAAATAAAGGCCTTTGGACTTAGCGAGGAATAGATCACTGGAGACTTGGGCAAGGGCCATTTCAGTAGAATGAAATGGATGAAAACCAGAATGAAGTGGATCAAGGAGGGCTTGAGAGGAGAAAAATTCAAGACAGCAGTGGAGAACTGCATGTTCAAAAATTTTGGAAATGAATGGGTGATGGGTCGATAATTAGAAGAACGAGTAGGGTCAAGTGAGGGTTTTTTGAGAAAAGGATTGATTACAGCATGCTTGAAGGCTGCAGGGAAGATTGCAGTGGAAAGCGAAAGAATTTATTTTTATTTTATTTTATTTAACTGTATTTATATACCGCTTTTCACCGGGTCAAAGCAGTGTAACATATAACAAGGGGGGGGGTAAATTCTTTATAAGGTGGGGCCATCACCAGGGGGGCAACATTAATGATTTGGGGTGGACATAGACATGTACATTTTGCAGTATCTAAGCATTAGTTCTTGAGGATGGGGTGGGTTTCTGTTCAGAGATGAATGAGAATATGTGAGATGAAAGGGATGACAAAGGAGGAGATGGAGTTGAGGAGATGGGTGGGGATAAGATCAGAAGAACAGAGTGAGTTTAGAGGAGGAAAGAAGAAGAAGAAAGGTTTCCTCAGATTTTAGAAAAAGATGAAAGGATGATAGAGGTTGAGGGGAAAAGTTGGTAATGGAGAGGAGGAAGAGGGGTAAAGAAGATTTAGTGGGGAATTGAAGAGTAATCTTATGCACTTTGTCATAGAAATAGTCTGCTGGTGTTTTGGCAGAGAGAGAAGGAGGGGTTGGAGGTGGAGGTGCCTTAAGAAGAGAACTGAGAGTAGAAAAGAGGCAGCAAGGGTTAGAGGCAAGATGGTTAGTCAGATGGAGAAAGCAGTTTTGCTTAGCAAGTGCAATGGTGGACTGGAAAGAAGAAAGCATGAATTTGAAGTGAAGAAAGTCAGAGAGAGAGTGGGATTTGAGCCAAGTGCACTCAGCTGAGCGGGCACAGGAATGTAGGTAACGGCTATTTAAAGACAGCAGGGCTGAGGTGAGGTGCGCCTCACAGGACGTGGATGGGCGGAGCAAGGGTATCCAGAATAGAGGAAAGAGCAGTATTATAGGAAGCTATGGCTTCATCAACAGACTTGACAAAGTGGAAGAGAGAAGAGATGAGACAGTAGTGGATAGAGTCAGTGGGTCATTAGCATGAAGATACCTAAAAAGATAGGAGTGCGAGATTGAGAGGGGAAGTAATGAAGAGTGAAACTTAACAGGTGATTGTCGGATAATGGAAGAATGGAGGTATTGAAATTAGAAGGTAAACAATTAGAGTAGAAAATGAGGACAAGGCAGAGACCAAGCTGATGAGTGGTGGCAGAAGAGCAAAGCTGGAGGTTGAAAGAGGAGGTAAGAGAAAGGAACTTGGATGCATAGTGGTCAGAGGGGTTATCAATATGAAAATTAGAGTCATCAAGAATAAGGGAGGGGGAAGAACAATCCAGGAGTAAGGACAGCCCCTTATTCCTGGATTGTCAGGGGGCTATGTCAGGGCAGGGGGTCTATAGATGAGAGCGATCCGGAGAGGTAGGGGATTAAAAAGATGAATGGAATGGACTTCAAAGGAGGGAAAGGAATGAGATTGAGGGAAAAGGAGTAGAAAATGGCAAGAAGGAGAAAGTAGAAACCAATACCACTGCCACAGTCATTGGAACAAGGAGAGTGAGAGAAATGATAGCCGCCATGGCAGAGAGCAGCAACTGAAGGGAGGGTTTCAGTAAGAGCGAGAAGATGGAAAGTGTGAGAGATAAAGAGATCATGGGTAAAGGTAAAGTTTATCACAAATGGAATGAGCAGTCCATAAAGCACATGAGAAGGGGTGAGAGGAAGGGGAAAGGATGTGGATGAGATTAGGGTGGTGGAGAGAGGAACTGATAGGGGAGTGAGAGAGAAGTGAAGGGAGACCCGGGTTGGGATTAATGTCACCAGAGGACAGAAGGAGAAGGAGAGGAAGAATGCGAGGGAGAGAGGAGTCAGCATATTGGAAATGGGGATGAGGTTGTTTTAGAGAGGAAGGAGAAGGATAAATGAGAGGAAGGAGAAGGTGAAACTCAAGAGTTGAGGAAAGGGTGGAGGATAAGATGGGGGAGGAAATAGGGAGGGTGGAGGGAGGGTGAGAAAGAGGAGGGGTATTAGGTTGGTGGAGTAAGGGAAGAAGGTTAGGGAGGATCAGAAAAAGGAGCGAAGGAACCATAAAAACTGGCAGAGAGGGCAAGTAAAGTTAGAAGAAGGAGAGGGATAATAGGTAATAAGGGAATAAATGAAATAAAGTAGAATAAATAAAATAGAATAAGATACTAATAAGTAAAGGTTTTAAAAGATATTGAGATTATTAGATAGGGAAACTTATTAACACGGGAAATAATCAAATAACCGTGAGTGAAAACAATAGGCAGGTAAGCCTTATCTCAAGCAAACTATAGGTCTATAAAGTGTAAATATAAAATATTAAAATATTAGAGACACCAGACATGGATCGATTGAAGTCATGTGAGCATCCTCAGTGCAGTGGGAATAAGGGTCCCCAGTCCAGAATGACTGAGATGCAATAAAGGAACCAGCAGGTATGACCAGACAATGTCAAATAAACTATATCTTAGGACCTTTTATAGCAGTTAATGTATATCGGCAGCAATGACCTGAGCCTCATGGCACTTACCTTCAAACTTCAGCGCTGCAGGACTGTTTGCTTCCGCCCTCACCAATGTCAGATGCTGACTTCCTGTTTGCATGGGGACGGAAGAAGCTTCTACCCCTATACAAAAGAAAGTCAGCATCAGTAGGGGCAGAAGCAGACAGCCTCATGGCGCCGAAGTTTGAAGGTAAGTGCTGCGGGGTGGTTTCAGGTCATTGCTGCCAATGTATGTCCTGGAGAGGGGCTGCAGTGGTAGCAAGGAGGGGCAGCCAGGGTGGAGGGGGTGCAAGGGATGGAGTGTGTCTAGAGGGCCTCATCTCCTGTGCCGGTCCTGATTGGAAGCACTAGGCAAACTTCCCAAAACCAGCTGAAATAAGGAGGTGATAATGCACCTGGACAGGTCAATGGTTTGGCCTCACTTGGAGTACTGTGTTCAGTTTGAGGCTTTATCTCGCTAAAGATACAAAAAGACTTCATCCCTCAGAGGAGCTTGCCAAAGTGGTATTTGGCTTGCACCAGAAGCTATATGAGAAGAGACTTGCGGACCTGAATATGTATACCTTAAAGGAAAGGAGGGACAGGGAAGATATGATACAGATGTTTAAATATTTAAAAGATATTAATGAGCAAACAAGCCTTTTCCAAAGACGAGTAAGCAATAAACTAGAGGACATGAAATGAAGCTGAAAGGAGGAAAATTTAAAAGCAACAGCAGGAAATATGTTTTCACAGAAAGGGTGGTGGATGCCTGGATTGCCCTCCCGGTAGAAGTGGTGGGGACCAAAACAGTGATAGAATTTTAAAAGGCTTGGGATAAACACAGAGGATCCCTATATAGGAAGAGGAGCAATCCTGCACAAAGAAAAACTTTAAAAGACTTTCACACGATAGAAAAAGCATACTGGGGTAGCTGTCACAGTAAAAAGCATTGAGCGGGAGTAACCTGCATGGAGCAGCACTTACAACCCAAAATAAAAAGAATAGAGCAGCAGACTAGATGGGCCATGCTGATGTTTATATGCCATCATTTACTTTGGTACTATATGTTACTATTTGAGAAGCATTGCCTTATTGCCTCTAGTGGTGCATCTTATTTTTCAAAAGGATGGCATAAAGAGATGGTCATCATTGGCTTCTTTCCCAGATCAGATAAGTATAATTGGTCCAGGGGGGTCTGGTCCACCACTGGAGACTCTCTGTTTGAGGGCCTCCCCCCTGGACCCAGTAGCTCTGGAGCATCACAGGAATTTGAAAGAGTGTTGCAGAAATCTGGGGATGCAGGGATGTCCTGGATGGTGTTAAGGAAATCTTGGGGGCCAGGGTGTCCAAGGAATTTCGTGGGATTCCAGAGGGTTGTCACACGAGTCCAGGGGATGTTGAAAGATACCAGAGCAGAGGGGCTGTCCAGTAATGTTGCAGGGATCTGGGGGGTGCCATGGGAGTTCAGGGGCAGGGATACCAGGGATTGTCTTGGTTGTCCAGGAGTGCGTCATAGGAGTGCTGATGGTGTTGAGACTAGCAGGAGGGGGAGAGGGGAAGCTACACATAGGAGCTGCTGGAGTCTGAGGAGGAGCATCCAGGGGGTGTCACTTGCGGTCATGGTCAAGGGTATCTGGGGGTGGGGGTCATGAGTGTCTGGGGGACAGGGGTGTCAGGAGGAGTCATGGGGGGACTAGGTTTCTGGAGGTGGGTGCAGGAATCTGGGGGTTCACTGGAATCTGGGGGATGTTGGGAGTGTCTGGGGGATCAGGGAGCTACTTGGGCCACCAGGAGTCTTGGGTCACCTTGTGAAGTGCCACACTTCATCTCAGATGACCCGTTTGCTCCCATGCTGCATCTTTGCTCCAGCCCATAAAGATTCAACACTAATAGAAGAGCAGAAAACTGAGCTAAATTTTAATTTTATTGCATTGAGAGTAATATTAGCACAGAAAAATTCTGAGTAAACCATAGTGCAGCTTATTGTTTTGTGGCTTATGTATGCCCCTTGACTGGAAGTTGATGTTTCAAAGCTGAAAAGATAGTTTTTGGACATATAGAGAGGTGACAGAGTGGAGGAGTAGCCTAGTGGTTAGAGCAACAGGCTAGTACCCAGAAGTTCAAGGGTTCAATTTCCACTGGCACTCTTTGTGACTTTAGGGAAGTCACTTTACCCTCCATTGCTTTGGAAGAAAAGGCTGGCAATCTACTGCCAGTGATACATTACCACAAAAACTCAGAGGTAGCTGGGTCACCATGAGTCAACAGTGACTGGATGGCATGTAGAAGAGGTACTCCAGAGTTGCATGCTGAGTGCCACCTGTATGTCTTTCAGGAGGAGTGTGGTTCTGGGGTAACTGCCTTTGAACCAAAATCACTTACAGTACTTCTTTTCTGTGATAGGACCAGACTGCTGGTGAGAAGGAAACCTGCAGCCTATGTGGAATCAAAAGCAACAAGGGTAAGAGACCAAGAAAAGAAGAGAGGGAAGAGAGGACAGATAGATTTGCTGGGGCTCAGAGCTGGGGGTTTGTTCTGAGGGGAATATGGATGGAGTTGGAGAACATTATAGCTGTGCAAATTTTAATTGTGTATATGGAGGGAAGGGGTGCAAGGCTAAAAATTGTCTAGGGAACCCAACCTCCTCTCCCAAAGACTGTCATGCCAATCTCGGGATCCCTGAACTGAAACCTTAGACTGAGACATTGATGATGGAAGACTTGGTGAAGAAGAATGTCGTTTATTTATTAGTGTTTAGCTCATGCCTTTCCAGTTGAGGTTTAAGGTGAGTTACATTCAGGTACAGTAGTTATTTAGAGGAATAAGAAAGCTTTCTGAATTATGTGTGAGAATCACATTGTTCATTCCATTGTAACAGAGAACTAAAATAATATCCTATGTGAACTGGTAGGATTTTATATTTATGTTTTTTTATATAGTTTTTCTTGTTGTAAACCACTTTGGCATGTGTGATAAAAGGCAGTATATCAAGTGCATTAAATAAATAAGTACATTTCCATTTGGCGACTTATCAATCAGAGGGACAAGAATAGGCAGTAGTCAGATATGATAGGTCTATTTAGTATTTTTATTATCAGTGGATACTATTAATACAAACCATCACTGCACAAGTTGTGCTTATGACATATAGGTTACACCATTCATGGCCACTGAACATCCCATGTTGTACACAAAGGGCCCGATTTTCATTTAGGCAGGCTATTCGCTGCATTGGCCCATAGCCTGCCCGCCTACTCCTTTAAACTGGATTTTCACTTCCGCAGTGACGGAAGTGAAAATCCGGGTTTGGTTGGACACGCTGGCAGCTACCAAGGCTAAGTGGATAGCAGTGATTTTTGCTGCTATCCGATTAGCCCCAGTGCCTCAAAGATAGGTGAGAAAAACCTTGCTTATCTTTAAGGTGCCGAGGGCTAATCGGGTAGCATCGAAAATCACTGCTACCTGCTTAGCCCTTTCATCTGCCCACGCTCCACTCCAGAACATGCCCCAATGCTAACTTTGGAAAATCCCGGTTAAAGCATTTACACAGGTAACATAGGCTGTTACCTGTGTAACTACCTTCGAAAATCAGGCCCATCCAGGAGGAGAAGGAACCCACAGATGCTGTATACCAGGAGTGCCAGAGCAAAGGGTGCCATCCATCGCAGGTTTGTGGAATTGTGAATACAGCACTTTCACATTCAGGTACTCTGGGGAGAATATTGGTAGAGATAGAGAATTCTCCCTTTGAAAAATAATTAGACTGGTCAAAATAGTTCAGTGGTAGAGAACAGATATCAAGGGATGGTACATTCAAATGGAAGAGTGGTGTGGAAGAAACCATATGTTCAAGATTAAGATTCAGAAAAATGGGAAGGAGTGGAGTCTACAACTCCCTAACCAAAGGAGAGGAGACTATTCTGTTTTGTAACAAAGTTCTTGTTCATTGTTCATACCGATTGTTAATGTTTTTTTCTCAGTGAACCTTAAATTTAAGTAAACCCTTGATTCAGAACACAGTTTCTGGCCTGGACTCATTTATTTGAGAAGAGAGTGGTGTGAGAGTGTCAAGTGCCAAGGGCCTCCTGGCTTTTGCCAGTCCCCATCAAGAGAATCCTGATACTTTAAAAATCCATGAGCTGCAGAGAAAGACTGGGCAAAAAGCTCATAGGACTTGTGTGCTCTCTTGTCTGTCAAGCAGTTGGTGAAGTCACGGCAAGGACCACACAGAAAGGGGGTTATAATAAGAACTATGAGCTTTTGTCCTATGGCAGCAGGAGATGGCGTCAGATTAACTGCACCTCCTGCTGTTGGCCTATAGAGATTCATGGTAGGAGGAGGACTGAGTATGTGTAATCCCACAGTGGCACATTCAGTCTGCAAGGATGAAAAAGTTGGAGAACTGATGGAAGGAAGGAAGGAAGGAGGGAATCTGTTGAAAGAGCTTGGGAAGAACAGGCCAAGATGAGAACTGAAAAGGCGAAGATACCATCTGGAGGGAAAAATGGTATGAGAAGGAGGGAATAGTATTAGGAAGGAAGGATTAGCCCTCTCCTAGATGGAGGGAGTAAGAAGGGGATAATATTTGGGGAAGGGTTTAAAAGAGGGGGAAATGTGTCTGGAAGAAGGGGAACAGCTTCCAGAGACAGGGAGAGGTAGAAAGGGGAATAACTTCTAGAAGAAGAAAGGGAGAGGGTGTGAGGGGAGAGAGTTTCTGTGGATAGGAAGAGTGCAAGTGGAAAGGTGGAAAGAGTGGAAGGATGGGGTGGAAAGCAGAAAAAGTGGAGGAAGGGGTGAGAAGGAAAAAAAGTGTCTAGAGGAGGGAATGAGAGGAGGAGGAAAGGGAAGTATCTTTTAGAGATAGAGGGGCTATTGAGAAAAGGGGAAGAATATTTGGACGGAGGGATGAAGATATGTTGTGAAGGATCTGGAGGGGCTAGAAAGAGAAAGAGTGCAAAGAGATAGGGGGCTGTGGAGGCTGAATGGGATTGAGGAGAAGTTAGCTGCCAGGAGAGGTTGAATGACCAAGAAGGAGCTGGAGATGGTGAGGGGATGAGACTGAGTTAGGTAGAAAATGATTAGAGAGGAGTTGATTACAGAGGATGGCAATGGGGTACTAGGGAGTGGGTGAGAGGTAACATACTAACATAGTATATGACGGCAGATAAAGACCAGTATGGTCCATCTAGTCTGCCCAGCAAGGTAGCAAGAGTAGTTGCACCTGCCGCTCCATGCAGGTCACCCCTCCCCATGCCTTTGTTCAGGGGTGTACCCACCGCTCCATGTAGGGCACCCCTGTTTGTTGAGATAAAATCAAACTAAGCATAACTATCTCTTATATTTTGTTACTATAAAGAGATCCACTGTCTGTCCCATGCCATTTTGAATTCTGTCACTGTATTTGCCCCCACCACTTCCATCGGGAGGGCATTCCAAGCATCAACTACTCTTTCGGTAAAAAAGTATTTCCTGACATTGCCTTTCAATTTACCCCCTTGAAGCTTCATGTTATGCCCTCTAGTTTTACAGCTTCCCCGACTTTGGAAGAGGTTCATTTGTTCATTAATACTCTTTAAGTATTTAAAGGTCTGAATCATATCTCCCCTGTCCCTCCTCTCCTCCAGAGTGTACATATTTAGGTCTTCAAATCTCTTCTGATAAGGCGTCTGACGCAGGCTCCAAATCATTTTGGTTGCCTTTCACTGAACCATTTCCAGTCTTTTTATATCCTTTGCGAGATATGGTCTCCAAAACTGAACACAGTATTCCAAGTGAGGCCTCACCAGCAACTTGTACAGTGGCATTAGTATCTCTTCCTTTCTACTGGTAATTCCTCTTTGTATGCAACCCAGCATCCTCCTGGCTTTTGCCACCACCTTGTCGCACTGTTTTGCCACCTTGAGATCCTCAGAAATAATCACACCAAGGTCTTTCTCTTGGTCCATGCACACCAACCTCTCACCCCCTAACGTGTAAATTTCCCTTGGATTTCTGCTTCCCAAGTGCATGACACTGCACTACTCCGCATTAAATCTTAACTGCCAAGCATTAGACCATTCTTCCAGGTTTTGTAGATCTTTCCTTATGTTCTCCACTCCCTCAGGGGAGTCCACTCTGTTGCAAATTTTCGTGTCATCTGCAAAAAGACAGACTTTTCCATTCAGTCCTTCAGCAATATCACTCACAAATACATTGAACAGTACCGATCCCAGGACAGAACCCTGGGGCACCCTGCTAATCACCCTCCTTTCATCCGAGTGAGTTCCGTTTACCATCACCTTCTGTTGTCTGTCAGTCAACCAATTTATGATCCAGTTCACCACCTTGGGACCCATCCCCAAACTATTGAGTTTATTGATAAGTCTCCTATGAGGAACAGTATCAAAGGCTTTGCTGAAATCCAGGTAGATGACATCTATCACATGCCCCTGATCTAGCTCTCTTCTCACCCAGTCAAAGAACTCAATCAGATTTGTTTGGCAAGATCGTCCTTTGGTAAAACCATGTTGTCTCGGATCATGCAACCTGTTGGTTTTGAGAAAGTCCACTATTTGCTCTTTCAGAAGTGCCTCCAGAAGTGCATTTCCCACCACCAAGGTAAGGCTTACCGGCCTGTAGTTTGTCACATCTTCCTTGTTACCACTTTTGTGAAGAGGTACCACATCAGCCCTTCTCCAGTCCTAAGGAACTTTTCCCGTCTCCAAGGATCTGTTAAAAACATCCTTTAAAGGCCCTGCAAGAACCTCTCTGAGCTCTTTCAATATCCTAGGTTGTATCCCATCCAATCCCACGACCTTGTCCACTTTCAGTTTTGCAAGTTGTTCTAGCACATCATCTTCTGTGAATGGTGTGGTATCTACTCCATTCCCATTTTTATATTTGGGAGTCACAGGTGGTTCTTCTCCATGATTTTCTTTAGTAAAAACAGAGAAGTATTTGTTTAGCAATTTCGCTTTTTCAATGTCACTTTCCACAAATCCATTCCCAGCACTTCTGAGTCCTGCAAATCCACCTCTGATTTTCCTCCTTTCCCGAATATACCTGAAGAGTTTTGTTGCCACACTTCACATCTTTAGCCATCTTTTCCTCTGCCTTTGATTTTGCTTTCCTTATTTCTCTTTTTGTCTCTTTTAGTTTGATTCTGTATTCCTTTCTCTGTTCCTCTGTTTGTGAGCTTTTGAATTTCGTGAAAGCTGTGGTTTTTGCCTTTATTTGAACAGCCACTTCCTTGGAGAACCAAATATGTTTCCTTCTCCACTAGTTTTATTTATTTTCCTTACATATTTATCTGTTGTCCCTTTTATTGCCACCTTTAGGTTAGCCCACTGAAATTTTACTTCCCTTATCCCCTCCCACCCTGCCAACTCCTTCTTCAGGTACTTGGCCATTTTACTGAAGTCAGTGTTTTTGAAGTCTAGGACTTTGGGCTTGCTATGATTGTACTGCACCTTGGCTTTTATCTCAAACCACATCATGTGATGATCGCTGCTGCTCACAGGGGCACCCACCCGGACATTCAACACGCTATCTCCATTGGTGAGCACTAAATCCAGCATCGAGTTTTCCCTGGTTGCTTCCATCACCATTTGTCTAAGTAATGCATCTTGGAAGGCATCCACAATTTTTTTACTTCTTTCCAGATTTGCAGAAGTACAGTAGTATTCCAATCCACATCAGGTAGATTAAAGTCACCCAATATGATCACTTCCCCCTTGTTGCTATCTTTGCAATATCTATAATCAATTCGCTATTTCTTCGGTTTGAGTCGGAGGCCTGTAGACCACACCAGTATGGATGACAGTGCCATCTCCTCTTTCCAACACAATCCATAGTGCTTCTTCTTTTCCCCACATCCCCTGCATTTCAGTAGCTTTAATATTGCTTTTGACATATAGGGCTACTCCTCCTCCTTTTCCATCTTCTCTCTCTTCTGAACAGATTATAGCCAGCTATGATCTGTTCAGAAGAGGTGATTAGGAAGGTGAGAAAGAAGGAGACAGATACAGAAAATGAGAATTGGAGGGGGAGAATAAAACTTATTTGGGAGGAGGGACATTGAAGAGAAAAATGAGCAAAAAGTATGAAAGGGAAGATAAATATCAGGCAGATGTTGGGAAGGAAGGGAAGAAGATAGGAGGAGAGAGAAGAAATGTAAAGGAGACCCTAAACGATAATTAAAACATTGACACAAGGAAAGTGGAAAAGAAAGAATTGAACCAACCCGATTAGAATTGGATTAGAAAAAAATAAAATGACTAAATCACAAAGGTATGAAAGAAAAATTATTTTATATTTTTGGGGATTAGAATGCGTCCATTTTGAGAAATGTGCATTTCTTCTATTTTTTCATAGTGCTGGTGCTCTAGGACTTGTTGTAATATTTCCAGTGATGTCTTAATAGATAGAGTTGTTGCATTTGATTCCTAGGAAATAGTACTGTTATGGTAAGCTGGCTGTATAGATTCTGATAGTCTTTATGCAGAGTTTTGTGTTAGTTTGCAAAGTGTCTAGTAGTGGAAGAAGAGTGTTGCTGTTTCTGTGATGAAACCTCAATCTGAATATTTTTGTGGTAAGCTGATTTATAAGAGAAAATAAGAGAAAATATCCTAGCACTATTGTAGGGGATTGTGGAGTGCGTATTACAGAACCGAAGGTGCTGGTTTTCTACTGAGATTCCGTCTAATCCTGTATAGAATAATTAAATGATATTATCATCTACAAAGGTATCTCTACTGGATTAGGCTGATGTTGGCTAGGGATGGAGGGAGTTCTTTATGCATAGAAGTCCCTTGGGACTTTTTCTCATTTTATCTTTTGTAGTTAATTTAAAGTCAGGGGAGAGACTAATGTAGCACGCATGATGGATGGAAATGCCATATGAGTTTGCCTTCCTCCCTATTGCTATCCTAACTACAACTGTGTGGCAACACCACTGGCCTGCTGGCCTCCCTGCTGCTACCTTGACTGACAGATCATCTGGCTACAGCATGTCCTGAGGAGAACCAGGGCTTCTGCACCATGCAACCCTCATCCCACCCTCACAATCATATTTTTTAAAAATCAGGGTGGGGGTGTAATTCTGACTATCTGCCTTGGGTGCAGAAAAAGCTGATCCTGGCTGTGCCAACCTGCTCTCTTGTTTCAGTCCCTGCTATATAGCCATTAGTTGCCTCTGTAGCTGCTGCCCACCCTGCCACTGCCCAGCCTGCTCTCTTGATATGATTCTCTGCTCTGTTGCTACTAGTGCAACTCTAGATGCTATTGCTGGGCGTGATCAGCTATCCTATCACTCAATGGTTTCCTTTTATCCTCAAAAAGAAAAGAAAAAAAAGAACAAAAAGAAAATAAGAAAAATATTTTTTCCTTTTTTGGCATTAGCATCTTGGGTTGCTCATGCCACTGAGAGTTTGTTGTGCCCTGCCCCGTTTTTGGTGCCTTACCTTCTTCATGCAACTACACAGTGTGATCGGTTTCCACTGAGGTGTTTAATTCATTATAGGAGGGTTGCTGTTGTGGTGATTTTTATAATTGTTCTATTTAGTTGTCAATTAGGAACAGAAGTGACGTGGATCTTGAACGATTTTCAGAAGACTGTGTTCGTGAGGAACTATTATAGCTAAACTAAAAGTAGACAAAATGATGGGACCAGATGGGATACATCCGAGAATACTGAAGGAACTTGGGGATGTTCTAGTGGCTCCACTGACGGACCTTTTCAATGCCTCTTTGGAGTCTGGAGTGGTGCCAGAGGCCTGGAGAGGGGCACATGTGGTTTCTTTACACAAAAGCGGAAGTAAGGATGTGGTTGAAAACTACAGGCCGGTTAGTCTTACCTCTGTGGTGAGTAAATTTTTAGAAAAGCTGCTGAAAGATAAAATAGTGAGGTTTCTGGAGTCCAACGGATCACCATATCTGAGACAGCATGGATTCACCAGAGACAAGTCTTTTCAGACAAATCTGATCAATTTCATTGACTGGGTGACCAGGGAGTTGGACTGAAGGAGAGCCCTAGATGTGATGTACTTCGATTTTAGTAAAGTCTTTGACATCATTCCTTACAGACGACTTATAAACAAACTGAGCACCCTAGGGATGGACACTGAAATTACTGAATGGGTTAGAAATTGGTCGAGTGGGAAGCAACAAAGGGTACAGGTAAATGGAGCTCATTGAGGAGAAGGAGGTTACCAGTGGTGTGCCGCAGGGATCTGTCCTTAGTCTGATTCTTTTTAACATCTTTGTTAGTGACATTGCGGAAGGGCTGTTGGGTAAGGTTTGCTTCTTTGCAGGTGATACCAAAATCTGCAATAGAATAGACACCCAAGAAGGAGTAGATAACATGAGGAGGAATCTAGCTAAGCTTGAAAAATGGTCAAGAATTTGGCAGCTGAGATTTAATGTTAAAAAATGCAGGGTCATGCATTTGGGCTGCAAAATTCCAAGGGAGCGATATAGTGTAGGGGGTGAAGTACTACTGTCCACAAAGGAAGAGCGATACAAGGGCGTGATTGTGTCTGACAATCTTAAAGTAGTTAAACAGGTAGAAAAGGCGACGACAAAAGCTAGAAGGATGCTTGGTGCGTAGGGAGAGGAATGGACAGCAGAAAAAAGGAGGTGATAGTGCCTCTGTATAAGTCATTGGTGGGACCTCATTTGTAGTATTGTGTGCAATTCTGGAGACCACACCTTCAAAAGGATATAAACAGGTTGGAGTTGGCGCAGAGGGTGGCTACTAAAATGGTTAGTGGTCTTTGTTATAAAGCACATGAGGACAAACTTAAGGATCTTAATATATATACTTTAGAAGAAAGGCAGGATAGAGGCAATATGATAGAGACATTTAAATACCTCTGTGGCATAAATGCACAGGAGGAGAGCCTCTTTCGATTGAAAGCAAGCTCTGCTATGAGGGGACATAGGATGAGGGTGAAAGAGGATAGACTCTGGAGTAATATGTGGAAATATTTATTTACAGAAGGGGTGGTGGATCCGTAGAATAGTCTCCCAGTGGAGATGGTAGAGATAAGGACAATATCTGAATTCAAAAAAGCATGGGACCAACACAGAGGATCTCTAAAGGAAAAAAGGTTACTATTGTAGTAGGTGATATGGAAGGGCAGATTGGATGGGCCATGTGGTCTTTTTCTGCTGTCATGTTCGTATGTTTCAATTTCTCAGCTGGGGGGGGGGGGCTGGAATTTAATTGAAGGGGTCACAAAGCTGAAGGTTCACCTTGGCAACTAATACCCTGCCACTGGCCCTACATAAAGGGTTAATGTTAAAAAATTAGAGACACTGAAGGATCTAATGTGCCCATAAAAGTACAACAAACTAACTTGTTTTAGCTGGACAGTGGTATACAACTTTAGAAAAACATGCTTCAAGTAGCAAAGGGTGCAGACAAAATTCCTTTTTCACCTGTGCATTTGAAAACTATTAAATGTGCTTTAATTGAATACCACTGCAGAACTAGTGAAAAATGGTTTGAAAGGGATGTCATGGGCACATCATTAAAAATAGATTTGTACCACTAAAGAATCAAACCTAAACCTATATGCTTAGACTTTTACTTGGACAACAGGTATTTTACTTGGACAACAGGTATTATGCTCCTGTCTCCCTCATAGTAACATTACTGGTGAGGTTCCTGGCTTAAAGCTTATGTTGCCCTTTCTCCTTTCAGCATCTCTGCCTCCTCATTAATACATTTCTTTCCTTATGATTCCTAGCATTCTATTTGCTATCTTGGCCGCCACTGCACACTGAGCGGAGGGTTTCAACTTGTTATCCATGATGACACCTAAATCTTTTTCCTGGATGGTGGTTCCTAATATGGAACTTACATCATGTAACCATAGTTTGGGTTGTTCTTTCCTAAGTGCATAATTTTGCACTTATGTCATATTATATATTATATTATTTGTAAACGCTTTGACTCAATGATAAAGTGGTATAAAAAATCTGTTAAGGCACACGAGGTCACGTGATGCGAGCACGGTAGTGGCCGCATCCTGAACGAGCTCCGCTCCCCCCTTAATTACACCGGCGAAAATTGACCGTTTCCCACCGGAGAGGTGTGGGAGCCTTCAGAGCCACGTGCATTTAAGAGCCGCACGCAATATATCACTTGCGGTGGACGGAGTTGGCCATGGCTTCCGCGGTAAAATCCGCCCGAAAAGAAAGAGAGCGACTGGCGGGTGCGAGCAAGATGGTGGAGGCTGCTGGGGCACCGCACTCACCGAAGTCGACGGCCTTCCTTGATGAAGTGTCGGCTGCAGTAGCGGAGGCATTGTCTTCTCAATTTGCAGCACTGCATGAAAAAATGGATGGCTTGCAGACCTCAGTGGATACATTGGGGGGTCGACTTAGGGAAGTCGAGGAACGTTTGGGACAGGCCGAAGATGGCGCCGCAGCGTTGACACACGTGGTAGAGGGCCTGAAGACGCAAGTTGCTCAACAAGCGGCCAAACTCGATGATCTCGAAAACCGCTCACGCCGGAACAACTTACGGTTCATGGGTGTCCCTGAAACGGTGGCGGACAGAGATCTCCGTGAGTACCTGGAGACATTGGTGACGGAGCTCCTGGGTGAGGCCGACCACGCAGAGCGGCTCTGTATTGAGAGAGTGCACCGGGTAGGGAACGCTCAGACCCGAGATCGCAGGCCGCGGATTGTGCTGGCCAAATTCCTGCGGTTCCCTCTCAAAGAGAAGATTCTGCGGGCAGCGAGACAGAAGGGAGACTTCACCTACGATAATGTTAGGATTCGGGTGGCACAGGACTACTCGGTGGCTCTCAGCAAACAAAGGCGAGAGTATGCGCCCCTCTGTGAAAAACTTATTGCTGCGCAAATACGCTTTTCGGTGCAGTATCCAGCCCGACTACATGTTTTCCATCATAACACACACAGAGTATTTGAGTCGGCGGCAGCGGCTGGGACTTACGTGGATCAAGTAGTGTCCCAAGCGCGGGAGACTCAGTCGGTTCCATAATGGACTTGGGACAATGTCCTTGTCTATTTAAATGTTTCAGTTTTAACATAGCATGTCTCTTGCTCTGGGGTAAATCCCGCCGTATTGGTGTTGACAGCGCAGCGGGCCTTAGACCCATCCGATGTCAAGAGCTTGGCCTTGCCGCTCTTTTAAGGGGGTTGGTGTAGGGGGTCCCCTATTAACGACAGCGGGAGGTGCGCATTGCCTTTTACCAAGATCTGGGCCCTGACGGTTATTCCATTTTTGTTAACTACCTGGCCTAGTTTGATGCCTGGTTCCCAGGGGCCCCACAGCGGTACCGTGGGAGGATATCGGTAAGTGTGCTTGGCCTCCCTGAGCGACAATACGAGGGGCGTGTTGGCGCTCTGTGGCTCAGCACATATTTTTGTCTACAGCTGTAATCATCTTTGCGTTAACCTGATATGCATGATAATGCTGCAGCTTTCTGTTTCTCATGGGATTCTGTTTGATTGTATTAGTGGTAATTACCCAGCTATTGTGCTATTTCTCAGTGGGCTGTGGTCTGGGGAAAATCTAGACCCCGCTCTCCCCCTTTTTTACAGATTCCCCATGCTATGGGCCCTGACAGTCACCCCTGTTTTATTGTCTATCTGGTGGCCTGGCCCAGTTTAGTGCCTGGTCACTTACGTTGGCAGTTTTATGCCTGCGTGGGGGCCTAGAAGGCCTGCCTGTTTTGTTTTGTTTTTCTTTCTCCGGGGGGCCTGCGAGATACCTTGGGATGACGTCAATTGGTATGCGTGGCCCGTGAGCGACGACACGTGGGGTGTGTCGGCGCTCTGCGGCTCTGCTCATCCTTTGGTTTATGGCTGTAACTACCCCTGCATTAATATACTGTGCCTGATAATGCCGATACTCTTTGTCTCTCATGGGCTATTAACTTGGTTGCTTTGCTGTAATTGACCCCTATGTTGTGATATTTTTTTTTTTTTTTACTGGGCTGCTGTTCGGGGGAATAATTCCGGGCCCAATTCTTTTTCTGCAGACTGGGCGGGGGATGGTTCAGTCTGGGTAGTTTATGGTTTGGGGCCAGGTGGGCGGGGACTGCTCCTGTGGTGAGAGGGGGGCGAGGGAAGCGGCGGTGGGTATGGCATTACCTGGCCCGGGGGGGGTGGGGAGCGGGTGGAGCTCAGTGGGACCTCAATAGTCTTTCTCGAAGGTGGGGAGGGGAGGGAGGCTTAAGGGTAGAGGTGAGTGGGGGGGGGTCTGAGGTTTGGGTGGGGTGGGGGTATGAGTGCTAGGGGTCTTGAGGGAGGGAGGGGGAAGTGGGGGAGCGGGGGTAGGGGGGGTGTGGTTGCCACAACCAGGGATTGGCTCAGGCTACTCAATATTATGGAGGGAGTACTAGGGAACTACAGAAGAGTGTGGGGAGAGACTCTAGGCTGGGGGGGTCTCTTCATGACTAGGTGGAAAGTACCAAATCGGCAGGGAGGTCAAGAGCAGCTGTATGCATGGTGAGGATTATATCATGGAACGTTTGTGGTTTAGGAACTCCTATTAAGAGATATAAAATACTTAAAGCCCTAGCTAGACAGCGGTGTGTGACATTGCGCTACTCCAGGAAACTCATCAAACAGCAGAGGAGCATGCGAAACTCGCCCGGGACTGGGTGGGTCAGGTCTGGGGGGCTCCTGCAGTGGGGAAGAAGGGGGGGGTTGCTATTTTAGTGCATAAGAGAATGCGGTTCACGTTGCTCAAACAGGTCTCTGACCCTCGCGGACGTTTTCTCCTTTTGCATGGAATGCTGGATGCTCGGGAAGTCATTTTAGGAGATATCTATGGTCCTAACGTACCAGACCCTGATTTCTTTAATCGTATCGCGGCAGAAGTCGAACAATTGCCTGACGCCCCTCTCGTTTTGGGCGGTGATTTCAATGGCGTTTTCGAAGCTGACCTAGATACTTCGCGGGAGGCCGGTACTCGGGAGAGACAGGTGTTATCTAAGATTATGCAAAGACTTCGTTCGAGACTTCATCTGGTGGATCCCTGGCGTTTATTGCACCCCACTGAAAAGATTATACCCATGTGTCCCGGGCACGGGGTACTAGTGCTCGCATTGATTATGTCTTAGTCTCAGCGGCTCAGTTTGCGTGTATTGAGGACGCTCAGATCGGCCCGCTTGAGATATCTGACCATGCCATGGTCTGGATTGAGTGGCAAGTAGGCAGCGGACAAGACTTCACTCGATTGTGGCGGTTCCCTCTCGACTTATATAAGGACGCTCAATTCCGGCAGTTTTTATATGACAGATGGCGGGAATTCGAGGAGAACCATAAAGGTCATCATGACGACCCTGAACTGGTATGGGAGACGGCCAAAGTGGTTCTCCGAGGAGATATTATTGGCTACGTAGCCCGGAGGCGCAGATTATTGAATGCGCAGATTGTTCGCCTCGAACAACAAGTAGCCTGTGCGAGACGCCTAGCGGGGCGTTCCCCCACAGCTTCAAATAGAAAAAACTGGTGGGAGCTTCAGGTAGCGCTTAATGCCTTGCTGCATCAGCGTGCCAAGAAGTCTCTACTATACTACAAACATAAACTGTATTGCTTTGGGAATAAGCCAGGTAAATTGTTGGGGAGATGCCTGCAAGGGCAGAGAGGTACGCGGCTAGTGGCTGCCCTCCGCGATGGGCAAGGAAAATTACATAGTAGCAAAGGCAAGATTAGTGTCATCTTTAGAGACTTTTTTCAAGCTCTCTACCAGGCAGAGGAGATCGACCCTATTTGTATGGCCGATTATCTTAGTAAATTGGATCTGCCTCGGGTGACAGAGCAACAACGGGCACTCCTGGATCAACCCATTACCGTACAGGAAATACAGCAGGTGATTTTGAATGCGGCATGCTATAAAGCACCCGGCCCTGATGGTTTTGGGGCCGAATTCTATAAGATACTGTCTGAGGGGGTCAGTCCGGTATTAGCGGAGACTTATCGGCAACGGGTGGGAGGGGAAGGGAGACGTTGGGGGGACAATCAGGCTTATATTACCCTGATTCCTAAACCGGGTAAGGACCACCTCCAGGCTTCGTCTTACCGGCCTATTTCTTTATTGAATTATGATATGAAGCTTTTGGCAAAAATATTAGCAGATCGGCTGGCAGTGGTTTTAGGTGATTTAGTACATGACGCACAGGTTGGTTTCGTTAAGGGCCGCTATGCGGTACGCAATTTGCGTAAAATCTTAACATCTTTAGAGTGGGTGCATTTGCATGGCCTGCCCTCATTATTGGTGAGCTTCGACGCTGAAAAAGCGTTTGATAGGGTTAACTGGCGATATTTACACTCTTTACTGCCGCGATACGGGTTGGGAACGTCCTTTTGTGAGATGGTGCAGAGTCTTTATGAGCAGCCTACAGCACGCGTGCTGTGTAATGGAGTTTTATCTGATGCATTCGCCCTCTATCGGGGAACTAGACAGGGGTGTCCGCTGTCTCCGCTGCTATTTGTACTGGCTCTGGATCCCTTGATTCGAAGTGTGGAAATGATCAGGGAGATAGGAGGGGTGGTGGTTGGTGGCTGTGAGTTTAAAATCTCTGCTTTTGCGGATGATATGCTGGTACACCTAACTACGCCCCAAGAGTCTCTTGAGAGATTAATGCGCGAATTCCGGCTTTTTGGTAGCTTTACTGGTCTTCGTATCAACGAGGACAAATCCGAGGCCCTTGACGTGTCGGGCCAACTACGTGGGCATTGGCCTGGGGACTTTCCTTTGAAATGGGCCGATCGGAGTTTTATGTACCTAGGGATTGTCTTAACGCGGCTGCCCCAAGAATTGTATCCCCGTAACTTAGAAAGGATTTTGACTGGCATGAAAACACAGATGAGAGCTTGGCAACCCCTCCCGTTGTCCCTATTGGGAAGAGTGGCTGCAGTGCAAATGGTTATTCTCCCTCGCATCCTGTATTGGTTGCAGACCCTACCAGTTTGGCTATGGAAGCGGGATCTACGCAGATTGGAATCTGAGATTCAGCGATTTCTCTGGAGGGGAGCTCGAGCCCGTGTTCCAATGGCGCGAATGATTGGCTCCTGGCGCAATGGGGGTATAGGACTACCAGATTTATGGCTGTATGCTTTGGCCTGCCAGGCGCGCCATGTGGGGGACTGGCTGGGTGAGACCAGTGTTTTTACCCCCCGTCTAATGGAAGCGGCGGCGGTGGCCCCATTGTCCTTGCTGGGGGTGTTGCATGCGGATCTTGCCCAATTGCCGGTCGGAGCTAAGCGGAGTTTGCTGATATTGGCGGCTCGCCGTACCTGGCAGCAATTGAATAGTTTCTGGAATCGAAATTGGCGAGTTTCGTGTTGGCTGCCTTTCTGGGGGAACGCTAACTTTTTGCCAGGTTCTGAGACTGGTGGATTTTTGCGGTGGCGGGAGAAGGGGATACGTGTTTTAGGCCACACAGTCGGATTGACGGGGGCCTGTAAGCCGTTTCCGGAGTTATGTACTGAGTATGACTTACAGCCATTCCACTATTTCACGTATATGCAGCTTTCCCATTATGTGGCCTCCTTACCTAGAGAAGAGCTTGCGGTGGAGCGTTCCGCGCAGCTTATAGAATTTTTTGGACTTGGG
This sequence comes from Ichthyophis bannanicus, assembly GCA_033557465.1. Lineage (NCBI taxonomy): Eukaryota > Metazoa > Chordata > Amphibia > Gymnophiona > Ichthyophiidae > Ichthyophis > Ichthyophis bannanicus. The sequence continues at coordinate 939,264,447 of CM066034.1, forward strand.
GAAGACTCCCCTCCCTCGATAGCCGGCTTTAAGAAGCGGCTTGAGGGCTTTCGGGTTGCGCAGAGCTATGGTAACATGGAGTGGACCTGGGCGAGGGAGCTGGGCTTGGAGATACCGTTGGGGTCCATCCAGAAGGCCCTGGGACGGATTGCCAGGCTGGTTGAGGGGGCCCGCTGGCGGGAAATTCAATTTAAGGCAGTAACTCGGGTACATTTCTCACCTCTACGAGCCTTGAGGAGTCACCTTACCCAAGACGGGTCGTGCCCTCGATGCTCTGAGCCTCTGGCGGATTTAGCCCATATGTGGTGGGTCTGCAAAAAAATTCACCCCTATTGGAGGCGTATACATCTTTATTTAGTGGAACTGTTACAACAGCGCTTCCCGTGGTCGGGGTCATTGGTAGTGGTGGACAATTTGCCTCAGTCTTGCCCTAGTGGGCGGGGAGCCCGCCTCCTGGTGCGAAAGGCATGCCTAGTGGGGAAAGGCCCCATCCTACACCGATGGCGGGAGTCCCTCCCGCCGACTTTTCTGGAGTGGCGCAATAGTTTTCACCAGCTGATGTTGGCGGAGTGTTGGCGGGCTAGGAGCCATGTCAGACGCTGGACCACTTTCATGCTGATCTGGGAACCTTACATCCAGCAGTTGGGACCGTATTGCAGGAATGCAATCTTGCAAGTGGGTCTCTAGCGCATTGGGTGTGTAGTTGGGGCCTTATGGGATAGAGTAAGATACTTTCTTGTAGTTCCCTGGATCCTAGTGGGCTTCCTGGTTGTGGCATGGTACTTTGGGTGGGAGGGGGGGTTGGGGGGGATAGAGGCGGGGGGTTATAGCTCAAAAACAATTATAAAAGATTGGTTCTACTTTTGCTCTCCTTGGTTATTGTTTATGTGGGTTTATTTGTGCCGTGTCCTACGGCGGGGATAAGAGTACACCCTGCCGTGGGCCTTGTTGTCTTGTTAATGTATTGCCTGTTATCTGGTGCTGAACCATAAATAAAGTTTATAAAAAAAAAAAATCTGTTAAATAGATAAATAGTGTCTTAGGTCTTCATTCCACCATTGTTGGTGCTGTTTTACCCTTTCCGCCATGCCTTCTTTCTTCCGTGATATAGAGAAGAAATGATTGCTGCACCTCCAAACCTCTGTTACCAAGTGTTCTTAACATTGTTTACTATGTGAATAAATTTTTTCCACCCAGTTACCTAAGGAGATGGAGGCCTTTAGTACTAATGCCACTCCTTCTGCAAACTGACTATCTGCTCTTCTGATCCCATCCCCACCCATCTACTAAGCTCTATCTCTTCCGCCGCCATCCCTTCCATCTGTCATATCCTTAATCTATCGCTTTCCACTGCAATTGTTCCTCTGGTCTTCAGACATGCTGTGGTTACACCTCTCCTCAAAAAGCCTTCACTAGATCCTACCTGTTCTTCCAGCTATTGGCCTATCTGTCTCCTCCCCTTTGCTTTAGAACTACTTGAACAAGCAGTTCACTGCCACTATCTTGACTTTCTTTCCTCTCAAGACCTTCTGGACCCACTGCAATCTGGCTTGCATTTGCTACATTCCACAAAATGGCCCTTGCCAGAGTCTCCAGTAACTTGCCAAATCCAAAGACTTCTACTCAATTCTCATCCTTCTTGACCTTTCTGATGCCTTTGACACTATTGATCACCACTTTCTCCACAATACCCTATCCTCACTTGGAATTAGGAGCTCCATTCTGTCCTGGTTTTCTTATCTCTCCCATCATACTTTTAGTGTATGTTCTAGTGGTTCTTCCTCTACTGTCATCCTGCTTTTAGTTGGTATACCTCAGTGCTCTGTCTTGAGACATCTCCTTTTCTCTCTCTACACCCAGTCCCTAGGTGCACTTATTTCCTCCCATGGTTTTCAGTACCATCTTTATGCTGACGACTCTCAGATCTACCTCTCTGTGCCTGAAATCTCTCCAGGAATCCAGGCCTGGATCTCTGCCTGCTTATCCAACATTGCTGCCTGGATGTCTCACCACCATCTGAAATTGAACATGGCCAAAGCTAAGCTACTTATCTTTCCCCCTAAACCCACTCCCCCCCCCCCCTTCCTCCCTTCTCTATTTCTGTGGATACATTCCTCCCTGCTTTCTCATATCACAACCTTGGGGGTCACGTTGACTCTACTTTTTTTGTCTGTACACATCCAACAGATAGCTAAAACCTGTTACTTCTTTCTCTACAGCACTGGCAAAATTCACCCCTTCCTTTCTATACACATTACTAAGACACTTATCCACTCTCTAGTCACTTCTCATCTAGGTTATTGCAACTTCCTCCTTGCTGGTCTCCCTCTGAATCATCTCTCTCCCCTTCAATTTGTTCAAAACTCTGCTGCACAGCTAATCTTCTGCCAGCATCAATACGCTCATATAACCCATCTTCTCAAGTCTCTTCACTGGTTCCCTATTTGTTTCCATATAAGAACATAAGAACATAAGATATGCCATACTGGGTCAGACCAAGGTCCATCAAGCCCAGCATTCTGTTTCCAACAGTGGCCAATCTAGGTCATACGTACCTAGCAGTTTCCCCAAGGGACACAGGTTCCACAATGCTTGTACTGGTTCAAGCATTGATATCCTGGGTCCCTTCTTAATAATGGTTTATGGACCTTTCCTCCAGGAACTTGTCCAAACCTTTTTTAAACCCAGCTACACTAACAGCCTTTACTACATCCTCCGGTAACAAATTCCAGAGTTTGATTACATGTTGAGTGAAAAAATATTTTATTTTATTAGTCTTAAATAGTTTACCCTGTAGCTTCATTGCATGTCCCCTAGTCTTTCCATATTCTGATAAGGTAAACAATCGATCTACGTTTACCCGTTCCACTCCGTTCATTAATTTATAGACTTCTATCATATCTCCCCTCAGCCGTCTCTTCTCCAGGCTAAAGAGCCCCAACCTTTTTAGCCTTTCTTCATAGGAGTAGCCTTCCATCCCCTTTACCATTTTGGTGGCTCTTCTCTGAACCTTTTCTAAAATCGCTATATCCTTTTTAAGATACGGCGACCAGAATTGCACACAATATTCAAGGTGCGGTCTCACCATGGAACGATATAGAGGCATTATAATATCTTTTGTTTTATTTTCCATTCCTTTCCTTATCATACCTAGCATTCTATTTGCTCTCTTGGCCGCCGCTGCACACTGGGCCGAGGGTTTTAACAAGGTATCCACAATGACGCCTAAATCTTTTTCCTGGGTGGTGGTTCCTAATGTGGAACCTTGCATCATGTAACCATAGTTTGGGTTGTTCTTCCCTAGGTGCATAACCTTGCACTTCTCCACATTAAATTTCATCTGCCATTTTGATGTCCAGTCTTCCAATTTATCAAGATCCTCTTGCAATTTTCCACAATCCTCCTGGGTTTTAACAACTTTAAATAGTTTTGTGTCATCTGCAAATTTGATAACCTCACTTGTTATTCCACTTTCCAGGTCATTTATGAATATGTCAAAAAGCAGCGGACCCAGCACAGATCCCTGGGGTACACCACTATTCACCTTTCTCCATTGGGAAAATTGGCCATTTAGCCCTACCCTCTGCTTTCTATCTTTTAACCAGTTCCTGATCCACAGTAGTACACTGCCTCCTATCCCATGACTCTTTAGTTTTGCCAAAAGTCTCTCATGAGGGACTTTGTCAAAGGCTTTCTGAAAGTCCAGATACACAATATCAACCGACTCACCTTTGTCCACCTGTTTATTCACTCCTTCAAAAAAACATAACAGATTAGTAAGACAAGATCTTCCTTGTCTAAAGCCATGTTGGCTGTCTCCCATTAGGTCGTGACTATCTACATGCTGAGTAATTTTATTCTTTATGATGGTTTCTACCATTTTTCCCGGTACTGATGTCAGGCTCACCGGTCTGTAGTTTCCAGGATCACCCCTCGAACCCTTTTTAAAAATTGGTGTTACATTGGCGATCCTCCAATCCTCAGGTATTAGAGATGATTTTAATGATAGTTCACAGATTACTGATAGCAGGTCTGCAATCTCAAATTTCAGTTCTTTCAACACCCTTGGATGTATACCATCCGGCCCAGGTGATTTGCTACTCTTCAGTTTATCTAATAGTTGTAAGACATCTTCCCGATGTATCGATATTTCCTTCAATTCTTCCACACCTTTAAATACCACTTCAGTCATGGGTAACATCCCTACATCTTCCTCAGTAAAGACCGAAGCAAAGAATTCATTCAGTCTCTCCGCTATCGCCTTGTCGCCTCTTAGTGCTCCTTTAACCCCTTTATCATCTAATGGACCAACTGACTCTCTCACAGGTTTTTTGCTACGAATGTACTTGAAAAGGTCTTTATTTCGCGTTTTTGCTTCCGCAGCAAGCTTCTTCTCAAATTCTCTCTTTGCCTGCCATATCAATGCCTTGCATTTGACTTGCCAGTGCTTGTGCTGTTTCCAGGTTTCATCGTTTGGCTCTTTTTTCCATTTCCTGAAAGATGCTTTTTTGGCAACAACAGCCTCTCTGACCTCACCTTTAAACCATGCTGGCAGTTTTTTGGACTTCCTTCCACTTTTCTTAAAGCGTGGAATACAGCTGGTCTGGGCTTCCAAGATAGTATTTTTCAACAACACCCAAGCTTGATGTACGTCTTTAACCTTTGCAACTGCTCCTTTTAGTTTTTTCTTAACTGTTTTCCTCATTTTATCATAGTCTCCCTTTCGAAAGTTAAAGGGTAGTACTGTGGATTTCCTTACTATCCCTCCTCCACTAATCCAGTTCAACTTCTCCTACTGACCTATAAGTGCACTGATTCTGCTGCTCCTCATTACCTTCCCTTCCTACACCCCTCCTCAGGAACTCCGTTCTTCTGGCAGATTGCTTCTATCTGTGCCCTTTACTACTGCCAACTCCAGACTTCAGTCCTTCCACCTTGCTGTTCCTTATGCCTGGAACAAACTACCTGAGTTTGTGTGTCAGGCTTCATCTCTGGCCCTTTTCAAATCCAGGCTGAAAACTCACCTCTTCGAGACCTCTTTTAGATCCTGATCTGCTTGGTATCCTATGTGTTTCCTTACCATTTCTCTAGATATATCCTCGTCCTCTGCTGTTGTGTTATGTCTTGACTAGATTGTAAGCTCTGATGTGCAGGGACTGTCTTTTACATGTGCCTGTACAGCGCTGCATATGCCTTGTAGCGCTTTACAAATGATAAGTAGTAGTAGTTGTAATGCAGACATGTTCAGTGAACCCCAGTGTTAGAGTTTTGTCTGGTAACTCCCCCATCCACTGAACAGCAATGTACAAACTTGTCATCCTCATTGCCTTTGGGCCTTCCTGCCAATGTTGGTGCCACTTTGCCCCACTCCCATTGATTTGGGTGAGGTGGGGAAGTCTTCATACCATTGTTGGTGGTTTTTATCCCTCTCCAAATGCATTTAGGGTCTTCATGCCATTGTCTCTTTAATCATTGATTTCACATTTTACAATCCTACTGTTCAGAAGCTGTGTTTGGGTCTGGTCAATAGTCTCACCTTTGTGAGAGGGGAAACAGTACAGATAAACCTTTAGGCTGCATTCCAATTTTACTTTCAAAGTACAGGTACTGAGTCCTTTCATGGGATTTTTTTTTAGTGCCTTCCAGCCAGTGGTGGGATTAGGCTGGTTCGGCCTGGTTCACTGACTGACCTTTTCAATGCCTCGTTGGAGTCGGGAGTGGTGCCAAAGGACTGAAGAGAGGCTTATGTTGTCCCTTTACATAAAAGCGGAAGTAAGGATGTGGTTGAAAACTACAGGCCAGTTAGTTAAACAGGTGATGAGTAAATTATTGGCAACTCTGCTGAAAGAGAAAATAGTGAGGTTTCTGGAGTCCAGCAGATTACAGGATCCGAGGCAGCATGGATTCACCAGAGGCAGGTCTTGTCAGACAAATCTGATTGATTTCTTTGAATGTGTGACCAGGGAGCTGGACGAGGGAGAGCTCTAGATGTGGTGTATTTGGATTTCAGTAAAACCTTTGACACCGTTCCTCACAGGTAACTTATAAACAAACTAAGCACCTAGGGATGGACCCTAAAGTTACTGCTTGGGTTAGAAATTGGTTGAGTGGGACATGACAAAGGGTACAGGTAAATGGAGCTCAGTCTGAGGAGAAGGAAGTTACCAGTGGTGTGCCCCAGGGATCTGTCCTTGGTCCGATTCTTTTTAACATCTTTGTTAGTGATATAGCGGAAGGGCTTTTGGGTAAGGTTTGCTTCTTTGCGAATGATACCAAAATTTGCAATAGAGTAGACACCCAGGAAGGTGTAGATAACAAGAGGAGGGATCTAGCTAAGCTTGAAGAATGGTCTAGAATTTGGCAGCTGGGATTTAATGTTAAAAAATGCAAGGTCATGCATTTGAGCTGCAGCAATCCAAGGGAGCAATATAGTATAGAGGGTGAAGTACTTTTGTTCACTAAAGAAGAGCGGGACCTAGGCGTGGTTGTGTCTAATGATCTTAAAGTAGCTAAACAGGTAGAAAAGGCAACAGCAAAAGGTAGAAGGATGCTTGGTTGCATAGGGAGAGGAATGGCTAGCAGAAAAAAGGAGGTGATAGTGCCTCTGTATAAGTCTTTGGTGCAACCTCATTTGGAGTATTGTGTGCAATTCTGGAGACCGCACCTTCAAAAGGATATAAACAGGATGGAGTCAGTACAGAGGGTGGCTACTAAAATGGTTAGTGGTCTTCATTATAAAGCATATAAGGACAGACTTGAGGATCTTAATATGTACACCTTAGAGGAAAGGCGGGATAGAGGTGATATGATTGAGATATTTAAATACCTCCGTGGCATAAATGCACAGGAGGAGAGCCTCGTTCAATTGAAAGCAAGTTCTGCTATGAGGGGACATGGGATGAGGGTGAAAGGGGATAGATTCAGGAGTGATATGCGGAAATATTTCTTTACGGAAAGAGTGGTGGATCTGTGGAATAGTCTCCCAGTGGAGGTGGTAGAGATGAGGACAGTATCTGAATTCAAAAACGCATGGGACAAACACAGAGGATCTCTAAAGGAAAAAAGGGGACTGTTGTAATTGTTGATATGGAAGGACAGACTAGAAAGGCCATGTGGTCTTTTTCTGTCGTCATTTTTCTATGTTTCTATGTGAACCAGTTCCTGCCATGGTTCGCGTTTGCCGAACCGAGCCGAACACAGCATGGAAACGCCGGCACTGCAGTGGCGTGAATCCCCCCATCTGACAATGTTTGACAGCATCAAGGTATTGCAACATTTGGAGAAGCACCTGATGCCGTCAAAGCATTGTCAGGCGGGGGATCGGGCCACAGGACAAGGCAAAGTTGCTGCACCTTGGTGGAGGGCAGCGGCCCAAGTGCTGCAATGCCTCCACGCGAGGTGCAGCAATCCGGCTGTCGCACACATGGGAGGGCTGAGACTGAATTGTTTTTTTAGTCGGTTCAGATCCCACCACTGCTTATAGCCCATCTTGCTGCTGCCAGTGATTTCCTTCAACAGTCGGTCATTGTTTGGAGCCTTGAGGTATTTAATTTTTTTAGGTTGCTTTATCTCTCTCCCATTACCTTGGGGAATTTCAATTGCTGTTCATGCTGGTTTGCCCTTTTGAAGGTGCCCAGGGTGTTCTTATTTGGTTCAGCTTTTGCTCCTCTCTCTGGATCTGTTGTAGTGCCATTGGCCTCTCTTTTGCTGCCTTAGGTTCTTCATGCGTTGCCAGTCTTCTTCCACATCCTCATTCTGCTTTCTATGTCCCTTGGGGGTCTTCATTCCAGTGTTGTTTGTACTACCCAGGGAAAGAATCTAGGCGGCATTATGGACAATATATTGACATTCTCTGCTCAATATGCAGTTGTGACCAAGAAAGTAAATAGAATGCTAAGAATAATAAGGAAATGAATGGTAAATAAAATTTAGTATCATAATGCCTCTATATCGCTCCTTGGAACAACTGCACCTTGAGTATTGTGTGCAATTTTAGTCACTTCATTTCAAAAAAGACAGAGTGGAATTAGAAAAGGTACAGAGAAGAGCAACGAAAATGATAAAGGGATGGAATGATTCCCCTATGAGGAAAGGTTTAAAAGGTTAAGGCTCTTCAACTTGGAGAAGAGACGGCTGACGAGAGATATGATAGAGGTCTATAAATAGTGGAATGGAATTGGTAAAGACGAATCAGTTATTTCTTTCAAAAAGTACAAAGACTAGGAGACATGCAATGAAGTTACTAAGTAGTATATTTAAGACAAATCAGAGATAATATTTTTTCACTCAAAACATAATCAAGCTCTGGAATCTTTTGCTAGAGGATGTTAGTATAGGCAGATTTGCCACTGTTGAAAACAGACCACTGGGCTTGATTAAAATTTGGTCTGAACCAGTATGGCAAATCTTATGTTCTTATGTTCTATCACTTTCACCCTCTTCTTGGCTTTGGAGAGTTGATGCCACTCTTCTTGCTATGTTGCTCTGCAATCAGTGTCTTTGAGGATGCAAGAATTACACTAGTTACCAGTGACGTAAAAACTCAAGCTTAAGATCTTGTGCATGGTGTTCAAAGGTTTGTGAGTAGGAGTGCCATTGTATTTGGCTGATCTGTTACATCCTTAAAGCTCTACTCATTGGTATTTACCAACCCCCTCGTCACCCAGGGCAGGCACCCCCATGGCGCTATGCACCATGATGCACACCACCATCACTACCACCCCCCCCCCTCCTGCCAGGACCACGGAAGCAGCATGGCAAACTTACCATAAAGCTGGCTTGCCATGTTGCCTCATGGCCTGACATTCTCTTCTCTCCCAGGCCAAAGTCTTGCAATTCATGAGACTTCTGCCAGGAGAGAGGAGAAGGCTGGGCCTAGAGTGTAATCAGCGCAGCAAGTCAGCTTTTTGGTAAGTTTGCTGCACTGCTACCATGGGCCTGGTGGGGGTGCACCCCCTCCCAGCCGGCACCTGGGGTAAGTTACACCCACTGCCCCTCCCTTGGTACACCACTGGTTCTACTTGGCCCTTGCGTTTGACCTCATGTGATACATTGCTGGTGCCCTGTTTTCCACAGATCCAATTAACTATAACCCAGAGGTACAGCATTCGGTGTTTTGCACCAGAGCTGTGAAACAGTCTTCCAGAGGAAGGGCAGGCAGAATTAAATTTTCTATGCTTTTGGAAAGGGGTAAAGATATATCTGTTCTGTAAGACATTTGGAGGGGGGAGTTGAGCTTCAGAAGTGCTGGGATAGTATGAGGAAGAGGGTTATATTTTATTTTTTGCATTGTTATATATTGCCTATGTATTGTATAGCTTTTTAATGGCAAGCTGCCTTAGGATCTTTATTTACTATAAGCGGGATATCAAGAGCCAGTAATAAATAAATAATAAGTATATTGATGTAGTCTTCCTCCTTTTTCCTGTTTTACACCTTTCTTGGTGCCTTGAGTCTTATTTCCACTGTTTTGGCCACTTTAACCCTTTTCCACTGCCCAGGTTGTTCTTGCCACTGTTGATGCTGCTTTGCCCTACTCCTAGAACATTGGTTTCTTGGCCTTTTATTTATTTATTTAGCTAGTTTTATATATCACCAATCTAATAGTCTAGGTGGTTTACAATAAACAAAGGTTATACAAAGAACATTAGAACAAAGGTATATTAAATTAAATTAAAAGTAAAAGTAAAATTAAAATTAAAAGTTAAAGCGTTAGCAACTAAGCATCAGCATTTGAGAAATGTTCTAAAAAATAGATGTGCCTTTGTTGTTGTTGTTAAGTGCCGTCGAGTCGGAGTCAACTCATGGTGACCCTCTGGATAGCTATCCTAAATTGTGTTCGGTCTTCAGTCAGGTGGCTCATTGTTGACAGACTGGTACCTGTAGCTGCTGTTATTGTATCGATCCATCTCATTGCTGGCCTACCTCTTTTGCGTTGACCTTCTATCTTGCCAAGCATGATGTCTTTCTCTAATGATCTCTCTCTTCGCATTATGTGTCCAAAGTATGAAAGTTAAAGCCTTGTCATCTGAGCTTCTAAAGAAAGCTTAGGTTTGATCTCTAGTACTGACTGGTTTGTTCTTCAGGCAGTCCATGGTATACACATCCAGCACCATGATTCAAAGGCATCAATTTTCTTCCTGTCTATCTTTCTCACTGTCCAGCTTTCACATCCATATGATGTTATTGAAAATACCATGGCTTGAACAAGTCAAATCTTTATATGGAGAGAGACATCTCTGCTCTTGAGAATCGTATCTAGGTCTTTCATAGCCATTCTGCCAAGAGCAATGCATCGTCTGATTTCTTGACTGCTTGTTGCTTCTTTATTGATAGTTGATCCAAGTGGGTTAAAGTTGTTCACGATTTCAATTTCTTCTCCTTCAATGATGAACCTGTTGATTATGCCAGTTGTCATGATCTTTGTCGTCTTTACATTAAGGTGCAGGCCCATTTTGAGACTATGTTCTTTGATTGTGAGAAGCAAATGTTTCAGATCATCTTCACTTTCAGTCAGTAATGTGGTATCATCAGCATAGCGAAGGTTGTTGATGAGTCTTCCACCAATCTTCACACCTCTGTTGTCTTCATACAATCCTGCTTCTCTGATGATTTGTTCTGCATATAAATTAAACAGGTAGGGGGAAAGTATGCAGCCTTGTCTTACACCTTTGCTTATTTTAAACCATTCTGTTTCTCCTTGTTCCGTTTGAACTGTTGCTTCTTGATCAATGTACAGATTGTGCAAGAGTACGATCAGGTGTTCTGGTATACCCATTCTTCTTAATGTGGCCCAGAGTTTCTCATGGTTTACATAGTCAAAAGCCTTGCTATAGTCGATAAAGCACAAATAGATATCCTTTTGGTATTCTTTAGTCTTTTCAAGGATCCATCTCACATCCGCAATGATGTCTCTCGTTCCTCACCCTTACCTGAACCCTGCTTGCACTTCAGGTAGTTCTTGTTCCAGGAATGGCTGTAGTCTCTTTTGAATAATCTTCAGTAGAATCTTGCTGGCATGTGGGATCAGAGCGATTGTGCGATAATTTCCACAGTCAGTTGGATCACCTTTCTTTAGTATTGGTATAAACACAGATCTTTTCCAGTCAGTTGGCCATGATGTTGTCTTCCATATTTCTTGGCAGAGCCTTGTAAGTACGGTAACAGCTGCATCAGATTGCTGTAATACTTCTATGGGAATGCTATCAATGCCTGGTGCTTTGTTCTTTGATAAGGCTTTCAATGCTGCTTCAACTTCTTCTTTCATCACCAATGGTTGCCGATCATAAGGTACAGGTTGAAACAGCTGTTGGTCCACTTGATCTTTATCATATAAAAACTCTGTATATTCCTTTCACCTTTTCTTGATCTTCTCAGCATCATTCAACATAGAACCTTGAGCATCTTGTAACATTCCAATTCGAGGCTGGATCTTTTTCTTTAACTCTCGTAGCTTTAGGAAAGCCGATCTTGTTCTTCCTCTAATAGTTTCTGCTTCTATTTCCTTGCATGCGTCGTTGTAGTACTTTTCCTTGTCCTGTCTTGCTGCACGTTGCAAATCTCTGTTGAGTTCTGTGATTGTCTTTCTTTCTCCTCTGGCATTAGCTTCTCTGCATTTCTGGGCAATTTTCAGAGTTTCTTCCGTCATCCATTTTGGCCGTTTTTGCTTTTTCACCTTTTGTAGAGACTTCTAGCTTTATTCCAACACGACCTTCTTGATGTCATTCCATAACTCTTCTGGAGCTCTGTCATTTGTATCTAAAGCAGCAAATAGATTTTGCAGGCAGTCTTTAAATTCCATTGGTATATTCTCATCTTCCAGCACTATAGCACAATTTGTTTTGTTGTAACTATTGTCACAAAGTAGGTTTAACAGAGCCCATGGAAATAGGCAAAGATGCAGGCAGTGAAACTGATTCTGACATTTCAGAGGAGCACATGTCAGGATGTTGCTATAGGCAACCCAAACAAATCAGGTCACGAGCTAGAGAAACACGCCCAAGCAGCAGAAAGGCTGAGGGATCAGTAACTGATGAAGGCCAGCTGGGAGGGGGTGGAGCTGACACACACGCAGATAAACTCAATGCACATGGAGTTAGAGCGAGAAGCAGAACAGAACCCGGAAGGAACACGGGAACAGGCAGTCGTGAGTGTTCAGAGAGCCAAGGATGTGCTGGGAGAGGCTCAGGTTGGAATGAAGCCGGTGGAAGAGCTGTAAAAGCTAAAAAGTTTTATTCCAAGGGAGAGTGAGAACCCAGGTGCCTGTGGTGGAAGGCAGAGCACAGAAGCGTCAGAGCTCGACAGAAGTTATCTGAAAGGTAACGGAGAGTTCAATTGGGAAGCTAGTTGGAGGAAGCCTGAGGAAACTATTTACCCTAGTAATTGGCACAGGAAAAGTAAAGCTTTTGTACCTGAAGATAATCTTGTATCTGGGAGAAGGACAAAAGGCAGGAGCCGTGGAAAGCTTCCACTTGACGTTACTCCGGTGTCTGCAGCAGCAGAGAGAAGCCCGAGTCAGAGACTGCCAAGAGGTAAACCAATTGTAGCTAATAGAGGGAAAGGTGAATGTTGTAATTTCCCCTATGGTCCTCAGCATTTGGAAGGCTCCCAAATTAAGTACTCCAGTGAATGTGGTAGTAGCCTGTCACACATTCTCACAGAGAGAGAAAGAGAATCTCTGAATAACAAAGAGAGACTGTTTAATAATGTGTCGAACTGTGCAAGAGAGGAATTGTTAAAGGCAGAAGAAGAGGATATGCAGTGTGAGGTACAGGGGGACACAACGTGTAATGAATACATGGACTGTACGCTTACAATTTCTGATAATATATCTTTTTTGCGGTGAACAAGTTGTGATACTTGCCAAGCCTTAAAGCTACAAAGAAAAGGGTTTTTGTATGCTGGAAAATTGCTGTTTAACTACTTTTGTTTGCATGTTAAAAGCTGAAGATAAGCATTTTTCTGTTCCCATTTTGTTTCTTTGTTTGTGCCCAAAGTGGGGCTGTTTACCTTTTTGTTTTGACCACTGAAAGAATCCTCCCGGAAGGGGAATAAAACCTGTTTAAGCCTTCCTCGTTTCCACAACGTATTCTTTTGACTGGCCTAAGAAAAACTACATATCCCAGAGTGCCAAGCAAGGTCTCTGGGCTGGTTAAACACAAGGCCTCGGCTTAATACCCCGCCTTAGCTTGAAGGGACAAGCAACGGCGTGACAGATGGCGTAGAATTGAGGTGGTTTTTTTTTGTTGTGTGGTTTTCCTGAGAAGACAAATAAAGAGACGGATATCTCTGGAGAAGACTGCTGTTACGAGGAGTGCTGTCTGAGTGGAACTTTCACTGGCAGGTCGGCCAGGAAGGAGGAAAAGACCTTTTCTCACATGCTGGAATCTACCTGAAGCCTGAGGTAAAGGTAGCCTGGGCGGAAGGGTAGGATACTAAGTGAGAAAGGGGTGCTGTGCTCACAGACAGGAATTTTAAAAGAAAAGTATCGCACTTGGTGGGTCTTTCTTTTTCTTTTCTTCCACAGGTGCAGCGGACTCCAGAGGAGAGATGGAACCCCGAGATGTCATGATGTGGATGCAAACGCAATCGGACAAGCAGGCGGAGCTTGTTCAGCAACTCCAGACGCGACAGGCGGAAATACTGAGGGAGCAGCAACGGCCTCTGCTAGAGACTATGGAAGCCCTCTTAAGGAAGCCACAGGCAACAGGAGCGGCAAGTTTTCCTATGTTTCCCCAAGCAGGAATGGACAGTTGCCATGCTTTTTCCCTGGGACAGTTAACGCAACAGGACAATCTCGATGATTACATTGATGCTTTCGAAAGAATAGCAGAGACCCTTAAATGGCCGATAGAGCAATGGGCGATTCGATTCGCAATGACCCTTAAGGGAGAGGCTCTATCTGCATTTAAGGCCATGCCTGCTAGTCTTGCTGCCGATTACGCAGAAATAAAGAAGGCAGTAAAAGATAGGTTAGGTCTCACCCCTAGGCACTACAAGCGCATGTTTAGGGAGGCGAAAATTAACTGTAAAGAAACTCCTAGAGCTCTGTATCAGAGGCTTAAGAGTCTAGCGTACAAGTGGCTTACCCCAGAGAGAAGGTCACTTGATTCCATTCTGGATGAAATTATTCTAGAGCAGTTTTTACAGGCTGTATCTCCTGAGTTAAAAACATATCTCACCCTACAGGATTGCCACAGCACAGAAGAGGCAGCCAACATGGCAGATAGGTTTTATGAGGCTAAAATGGCTGATACCTCGGGAATTGGAATTTTAAAATTGGCTGGAATGGCAAATCCTGATAGCATGAGAAAGTTTGAAAGAGTTAAAGCGTCTAAAGTGAATAAGTATGATAACACTAATAATGATGTTTCATCTCCTTATAGAGGGAAATGTTACGGTTGCAGAAGGACAGGTCACTTCCAACGAGACTGTAAGGCATGTACAGTCCTCATATCTGGAGCAAGAAAGCCAGTCCCGAAGGGTCTCTTTCTTCAGGTCCAGGTAGAGGGAGTAGATGCGTTGGCACTACTCGACTCGGGGGCTGAGCAGAGCATGGTCTCTCAGGAGTTTTGGGAAACCATGGAACCGCCTCGCCCGTCAGCTCCGAGTCGAGTAGAGGACCAGGTACAAATAAAATGCGTACATGGCACACACTTCCACTATCCCCTACATAAAGTACATGTCAAGGGAATGGGTATAGAAAAGGAAATACAGGTGGCAGTGGTTCCAAAGCTGCCACAGGAGCTTATCCTTGGGCGAGACTGGCCTCCGTTTAGGGGAGGACTGATGGAGGGTTTAGGTACTAGGATGAGTCTAGTTTCAACCCGGTCGCAAGCCGGAACCTCAAGGGCCAGGGAACCATCTGTGGAAAGAACGGAGGAGCCTGAGAGGGAGGAAGCTGAGGAATTTCCTGAGAAAGGTGTAGAGGAAAATGAGGCAAATATACTTCCTAGCCATGACGAGCTAATTCAGGTACCAGCTAAGGAAGGGAAAAAGACAAAGGCCAAGAAGCGCCATGAGAGATACAATAGAACCCAGGGGAGGGCGGAACTAGAGGCCGGAGAAGGGTTACCATGGGTGCCTGCAGCCCTAGTTCAAAAGTTCCCTTCTTTTCCCATGGAACAGAGAGCTGACCAGTCGCTCAAAAGAGCATTTGAATGGGCCCAAGAGGGTCGACCTATGCTTCCCCGATTCTTGCTAGACAAAGATATCTTATATAGGGAAAGTATAGATCCCTATACAGATGCTGTACGGAAGCAACTGGTGGTGCCAGTGACTTTTAAGGCCATTGTTTTACGCCTGGCACATGACCACCCGATAGGTAGCCATAAGGGTGTTCAAGGAACACTGGACCAAATACTAGCGTGATTCTATTGGCCGGGGGTTTATAAGGAGACCAAGCAATATTGCGAGTCGTGTCCCACCTGCCAGAGATTCTCAGTGGCGAGACCAAAGGCTGTACCCATGGTGCCCTTACCCACCATAGCGGTACCAATTCGGCGCATGGGAATGGACATTGTGGGCCCTTTAATAAAAACACCATGGGGCTTTCAATACATCTTGGTAGTCGTAGACCACGCTACACGGTTCCCATGGGCTATTCCCCTTAGGAACACCTCAGCCAAAATGATAGCACAGGAGCTAGTTAAACTATTTTGTGAAGTGGGGTTTCCCCAGAAAATACTGTCGGATCAGGGGAGCAACTTTGTATCCAGATACTTAGCTAGAATTTGGGAGGCATTTGGTATACGCCACCTTAAGACTGCGGCGTACCACCCCCAATCAAACGGTCTTGTGGAACGTATGAACCAATCCATAAAACACCTGTTAAGGAGGGGTTTAAGGAAAGGAGAAATGACAGAATGGGACACCTTACTCCCATTCGTTCTTTATGCGTGCAGGGAGCAAATACAGACATCCTTGGGGGCGTCCCCATTTGAACTCCTGTTTGGTAGGGCCCCGAGGGGTATTTTAGACATCTTACAGGAAGAATGGGTAGAGCCCGAAATACCAGAGGTGGGGATACCTAAATTTTTGAAAGACTTAAGGACGCGTCTAGAAAGAACGTCCAAAGCCTCATTAGAAAATCTGAAAATTAGTCAGCAGCATCAGAAACGCTACTATGATAAGGGCACAAAACCCAGGCAATTGGCAGAAGGGATAAGGTCATGGTCCAAGTGGCGGACCCAGGTCCCAAATTCGAGTCCCACTGGAAAGGGCCGAGTACGGTAGTGAAAAAGGTTGGGCCCGTTTCCTACCTCATAAAGAATGAGAGGGGACGTAGGCAGGTTTACCACCTCAACGTTCTGAAGCCTTGGAAAGAAAGGTTGGCCACTGCCAATTTGATTTATAGAGAGCAGCACAGTAGTACCCGGAAGAAGATTACGTGCTGTCCACCTGAAATTGCGGCAGCCCGTAATATTTTAAGGGGGGGGGGGGGAATCTGTCACAAAGTAGGTTTAACAGAGCCCATGGAAATAGGCAAAGATGCAGGCAGTGAAACTGATTCTGACATTTCAGAGGAGCACATGTCAGGATGTTGCTATAGGCAACCCAAACAAATCAGGTCACGAGCTAGAGAAACACGCCCAAGCAGCAGAAAGGCTGAGGGATCAGTAACTGATGAAGGCCAGCTGGGAGGGGGTGGAGCTGACACACACGCAGATAAACTCAATGCACATGGAGTTAGAGCGAGAAGCAGAACAGAACCCGGAAGGAACACGGGAACAGGCAGTCGTGAGTGTTCAGAGAGCCAAGGACGTGCTGGGAGAGGCTCAGGTTGGAATGAAGCCGGTGGAAGAGCTGTAAAAGCTAAAAAGTTTTATTCCAAGGGAGAGAGTGAGAACCCAGGTGCCTGTGGTGGAAGGCAGAGCACAGAAGCATCAGAGCTCGGCAGAAGTTATCTGAAAGGTAACGGAGAGTTCAATTGGGAAGCTAGTTGGAGGAAGCCTGAGGAAACTATTTACCCTAGTAATTGGCACAGGAAAAGTAAAGCTTTTGTACCTGAAGATAATCTTGTATCTGGGAGAAGGACAAAAGGCAGGAGCCGTGGAAAGCTTCCACTTGACGTTACTCCGGTGTCTGCAGCAGCAGAGAGAAGCCCGAGTCAGAGACTGCCAAGAGGTAAACCAATTGTAGCTAATAGAGGGAAAGGTGAATGTTGTAATTTCCCTTATGGTCCTCAGCATTTGGAAGGCTCCCAAATTAAGTACTCCAGTGAATGTGGTAGTAGCCTGTCACACATTCTCACAGAGAGAGAAAGAGAATCTCTGAATAACAAAGAGAGACTGTTTAATAATGTGCCGAACTGTGCAAGAGAGGAATTGTTAAAGGCAGAAGAAGAGGATATGCAGTGTGAGGTACAGGGGGACACAACGTGTAATGAATACATGGACTGTACGCTTACAATTTCTGATAATATATCTTCTTTGAGGTGAACAAGTTGTGATACTTGCCAAGCCTTAAAGCTACAAAGAAAAGGGTTTTTGTATGCTGGAAAAGGGCTGTTTAACTACTTTTGTTTGCATGTTAAAAGCTGAAGATAAGCATTTTTCTGTTCCCATTTTGTTTCTTTGTTTGTGCCCAAAGTGGGGCTGTTTACCTTTTTGTTTTGACCACTGAAAGAATCCTCCCGGAAGGGGAATAAAACCTGTTTAAGCCTTACCTCGTTTCCACAACTTATTCTTTTGACTGGCCTAAGAAAAACTACATATCCCAGGGTGCCAAGCAAGGTCTCTGGGCTGGTTAAACACAAGGCCTCGGCTTAATACCCCGCCTTAGCTTGAAGGGACAAGCAACGGCGTGACACTATCCATTGGGTTTTCATGGCAAGATACAGAAGTAGATTGCCGGGCCTTTCTTCTGCACAGTTTAAGTTTGGTGTTATTGCCGTTGCCACAGAAATGTGATCCTCCGCCGTCAACACTATCCCATTCTGCTGCTGCCCAGATGGGTGGTTTGTCTTGGTCTGGCACCTCAGCTGAGACCTGTCCATCTTGGGAGACCCTGCCAGTAGTTAAACTACCGATAGTTTAGCTATCAGCATCACTGATGCACACAAGCCCTCATAGCACGACAAGCTGCAAACCAAGTGAGGGATGTGTCTTTAGTTTCTTCTTAAAAGTGACATTTTACTTACCAGATAATGTCCTTTCCTTGAGCCCTGCTAGACCAGTCCAGACAAGTGGGTTATGTTCCCCTACCAGCAGATTGGTGGAAACAAAGAATCAATGAAAAGCCCAGGTTTCAATGACGTCACTCCCATTACTCTATCTGCCTCAGCCACTGGATGTCTCCTCAGTATTCGTCCCAAAGCATATGGGAGAACATGGCAAGCCTCACACAACCTCAATATGGGCAACAATGAGTAATCAAACAGTAGCAAACTATGTACAGGAAAGCATAAACAAAAGGCTATCCATAGAAGATGAACTTGCGGAGCTGAGTATATAAATCATGGCTGACCCAGGGGTACTGCCACAGAAGAACAGAGCAAATACAGTTCCAGGAGGTAGGCCCTGGACTGGTATAGCAGGGCTCAAGGAAAGGACAATATCTGGTATGTAAAATGTCACCTTCCATATCATCCTACTAGATGAGGAGTGGCCTAGTGGTTGGGGGCAAGGTACTTCAGGCCGGAAGGTTGTGGGTTCAAATCCCACTAGAGGACAGCAACCTTGGGCCGGAAGGACTGGGGTTTCTATTCCCACAGGTGCTCCTTGTGGTCTTGGACAAGCCACTTAATCCTCCATAGCCCATGTTCCCTGTAAAATAATTATCTCCAAGTTATAATGCCCTGTTCAATGTAATTTCAGTTTGTTCAATGTAAACTGCACTGATGCAGAATAGTGTGGTATATAAGAGAATGTAAATAAATAAAAAAAATAGACCAGTCCAGACAAGTGGGATGTACCAAAGCTACATTGGGCAGGAAGAAGACACAGCAGCTCACAAAACCTTAGAGCCAAATGACATGTCTGTTGGAGTGTGGACATCCAAGCAGAGATGCTTGACCAAAAGGGAAAATGTTGCCCATGTTTCCGCCCCCATAAATGTCTTCAGGGGCTATGAGCTCTGCTCCACCCACAGGGACATTAGCACTTGGGTGGAATGAACGCACAAACCCTCCAGAACCAAACAGATCCACAAAGGCAACAGCCTCCTTATCACAGTGCCCCAATGCAGACTGAGCCACCACATCATCTAGCATGGGCCAACAAACAGCACAAAAGGACAGTCTGACTTAAGAAAAGAATTTGTAACCTCCAGGAACTGAAAAGGCACCTTCTGGACATCCACAAGGCAAAGATTCCCTGATCCTGTCCTTAGAGAAGGAGGGCAGGCAATCCTCCTGGTTCACATGAAAGGGAGAAATCACTTCAGGGAAGAAGGAAGGCACAGGCTGAATAGAAACGGCCTCCTCAGAAAAAGATATGGATCTTGGAAAGACAGAGCAACTCAAAATTCTTCCTTGTGTAACAAATTGCAATCAAGAAGACCATCTTGAGCATCAAATCCTTCAGAGTAGCTCACTTCAATGGCTCAAAGGGCTCTGACATCAGGGCCCCAAGCATCAGACACAGATCCCAGGAAGGGATCACCAACCAGAGGGGTGGACGCAGATGCTGTACTCCCTGACAAAGGCGTGAAACATCCAGGTGCAAGGCAAGAGATTTACCAGCCAATGGACCTCTGAAACAGGCCATCGCTTCCACCTGAACCTTCAGAAAGGTAAGGGAAAAGACCCTTCTCCATACCGTCCTGCCATAAAGGCCAACAGAGACAGCAACTTGGTCGCCTCAGGAGCCAGCTGCCATGTGCCATACCAGCATTCAAGGCACCAGACCCGCACTTGTGACAGGTTGGTAGACTTCTGGGTTCTGAGCAGTGGAAAACCACTGCTGGAGAGTAGCCCTTATATGATAACTGTCTCCTTACAGGAGCCAAGCTGTAAGTGAGAAGGGAGCTGGATCCTCCAGGACAATAGGCCCCTAGACAAAGACAAATGAAGAGGCATCGCTTGCAGAAGCTGCATCAGATCTCTGAATCACGCTCTCATCAGCCAATCCAGTGCCGCCAGAATAATCGTTCTCAGGTGGCACTCCATATGCTGAATAACATGCCCCACCAGGAGCCACAGAGAAAGCACATACAGCAGATGTTGACTTGCTCAAGGTTGAGCCAGTGCTGATGCCCTCAGATCATGTCTCCATGCAGCAAATAAAGAAGCAGCACACTTTGGCATTGGAGCAGGTTGCCTTCAAATCCCTCTCAGGGCTACCCCAGTGGTGTAGAAACAAGGGAAACACCTCTTGACTCAATTCCCACTCTCTTGGAACCAGAGAGTGCTGGCTGAAAAAATCTGTTTCCATAGTAGTCATTCCAACAGTGTGCAGAGTCAACAATCTAGGAGGTCCTTCGCCTCCCAGGCAAACAGGAGATCTATCTACAGGACTACACCCAGTACTCCTCATGCTGCCTTACCGATTGACATAAGCCACCACAGTGGCACTGTCTGAGAATACTCAAACTGCCCGGCCCACAATCGGAGGCCGGAAACACAGAAGAGCCAACCTAATGGCCCTCACCTCAAGGCAGTTGATGGACCATACCACTTCCCTGTGGTTCCAATGGCCCTGGGCTGATCGGCATTGGCAATAAGAACATAAGAACATAAGATATGCCATACTGGGTCAGACCAAGGTCCATCAAGCCCAGTATTCTGTTTCCAACAGTGGCCAATCTAGGTCATACATACCTAGCAGTTTCCCCAAGGGACACAGGTTCCACAATGCTTGTATTGGTTCAAGCATTGATATCCTGGGTCCCTTCTTAATAATGGTTTATGGACCTTTCCTCCAGGAACTTGTCCAAACCTTTTTTAAACCCAGCTACACTAACAGCATTTACTACATCCTCCGGTAACAAATTCCAGAGTTTGATTACACGTTGAGTGAAAAAATATTTTCTTTTATTAGTCTTAAATAGTTTACCCTGTAGCTTCATTGCATGTCCCCTAGTCTTTCTATATTCTGATAAGGTAAACAATCGATCTACGTTTACCCGTTCCACTCCGTTCATTAATTTATAGACTTCTATCATATCTCCCCTCAGCCGTCTCTTTTCCAGGTTAAAGAGCCCCAACCTTTTTAGCCTTTCTTCATAGGAGTATCCTTCCATCCCCTTTACCATTTTGGTGGCTCTTCTCTGAACCTTTTCTAAAATCGCTATATCCTTTTTAAGATACGGCGACCAGAATTGCACACAATATTCAAGGTGTGGTCTCACCATGGAATGATATAAAGGCATTATAATATCTTTTGTTTTATTTTCCATTCCTTTCCGTATCATACCTAGCATTCTATTTGCTCTCTTGGCCGCCGCTGCACACTGGGCCGAGGGTTTTAACATGGTATCCACAATGACGCCTAAATCTTTTTCCTGGGTGGTGGTTCCTAATGTGGAACCTTGCATCGTGTAACCATAGTTTGGGTTGTTCTTCCCTAGGTGCATAACCTTGCACTTGTCCACATTAAATTTCATCTGCCATTTTGATGCCCAGTCTTCCAATTTATCAAGATCCTCTTGCAATTTTCCACAATCCTCTTGGGTTTTAACAACTTTAAATAGTTTTGTGTCATCTGCAAATTTGATAACCTCACTCGTTATTCCACTTTCCAGTTCATTTATGAATATGTCAAAAAGCAGCGGACCCAGCACAGATCCCTGGGGTACACCACTATTCACCTTTCTCCATTGGGAAAATTGGCCATTTAGCCCTACCCTCTGCTTTCTATCTTTTAACCAGTTCCTGAACCACAATAGTACACTGCCACCTATCCCATGACTCTTTAGTTTTGCCAAAAGTCTCTGATGAGGGACCTTGTCAAAGGCTTTCTAAAAGTCCAGATACACAATATCAACTGACTCACCTTTGTCCACCTGTTTATTCACTCCTTCAAAAAAACATAACAGATTAGTAAGACAAGATCTTCCTTGTCTAAAGCCTTGTTGGCTGTCTCCCATTAGGTCATGACTATCTACATGCTGAGTAATTTTATTCTTTATGATGGTTTCTACCATTTTTCCCGGTACTGATGTCAGGCTCACCGGTCTGTAGTTTCCCGGATCACCCCTGGAACCCTTTTTAAAAATTGGTGTTACATTGGCGATCCTCCAATCTTCAGGTATTAGAGATGATTTTAATGATAGTTCACAGATTACTGATAGCAGGTCTGCAATCTCAAATTTCAGTTCTTTCAACACCCTTGGATGTATACCATCCGGCCCAGGTGATTTGCTACTCTTCAGTTTATCTAATAGTTGTAATACATCTTCCCGATGTATTGATATTTCCTTCAATTCTTCCGCACCTTTAAATACCACTTCAGTCATGGGTAACATCCCTACATCTTCCTCAGTAAAGACTGAAGCAAAGAATTCATTCAGTCTCTCCGCTATCGCCTTGTCGCCTCTTAGTGCTCCTTTAACCCCTTTATCATCTAATGGACCAACTGACTCTCTCACAGGTTTTTTGCTACGAATGTACTTGAAAAGGTCTTTACTTCGCGTTTTTGCTTCTGCAGCAAGCTTCTTCTCAAATTCTCCCTTTGCCTGCCTTATCAATGCCTTGCATTTGACTTGCCAGTGGTTGTGTGCTGTTTCCAGGTTTCGTCGTTTGGCTCTTTTTTCCATTTCCTGAAAGATGCTTTTTTGGCAACAACAGCCTCTCTGACCTCACCTTTAAACCATGCTGGCAGTTTTTTGGACTTCCTTCCACTTTTCTTAAAGCGTGGAATACAGCTGGTCTGGGCTTCCAAGATAGTATTTTTCAACAACAGCCAAACCTGATGTACGTCTTTAACCTTTGCAACTGCTCCTTTTAGTTTTTTCTTAACTGTTTTCCTCATTTTATCATAGTTTCCCTTTTGAAAGTTAAAAGGTAGTACTGTGGATTTCCTTACTATCCCTCCTCCACTAATTAAATCAAAGGCGATCATGCTATGATCACTATTGCCAAGTGGCCCCAACAACCTTATCTCTTGCACTAGATCTGGTGTTCCACTAAGGACTAGGTCTAATATGGCTTCCCCTCTGGTCGGTTCATGAACCAGCTGCTCCAAGAAGCAGTCATTTATTTCATCTAGGAACTTTATCTCCCTAGCATGTCCAGCTGAGAGACTGGCATCCATCAACAGAAGAATCCATAAGCAATCATCCAGCGGTACGCCCTTCTTTAGAAGATGGCTGCTGCCACTAATGCAGGCTGGCTGTTACCATCATTGGAAGCGGGAGCCTGAGCTTGAACCACTGAGAACTCAGGGACCACTGAGTTAGCAAGGACCATTGCAGCTGCTGCAAAAAAGCATGTGCCCATAGCACCATCTTGATTGTCGCCACCATCAATCCGAAGAGTTGAAGATAATCCCAGACTCTGGGAGTCTGCTACAAACAAAACGGCGCTAAGTAATCCAATAACCTTTGATTTTTTTCTCTGGCAGGAAGACATGGCACACTTGAGTATTAAAACATGCTCCCAGGAATTCCAGGGATTGGGAATGCAACAACTGGCTCGTTTCATAATTGATCACCCAGCCGAGGCTTATCAGGAAGGACATCACTCAGGGAGCTACCCAAGGTGCCTCTGAAAGAGAATGGGCTTGGATTAGCCAATGGTCCAGATATGGGTGCACACAGATCCCTTGGCACCATAGCGCAACAGCCACCACCACCATGACCTTGGAGAATGTCCTTGGGGCAGTGGAGAATCCGAATGGGAGGGAGGCGAATTGAAGGTGAGAGCCAAGCATGGCAAAACACAGATACTTTGCTGATCCCCTGGATCAGGATATGAAAATGGACCTCGGCCAAATCCAGAACTCCTCTTGGTGCACCATTTTTATCATGGATTGCAAAGTTCCCATCCAGAAGCGCAAGTGCTTGTTGGCATACTTGAGGTCCAGAATGGGCCAGAATATTCCTTCTGTGTCGACATCACAAAACAGATGGAATACATGCCCTTGTTTTGATCATCCAGGAGAATGGGCACCACTGCCTTCAGAAGAGGCAACTTTTCAAAAGGGATCCACCCAGTGGCCCTGCTGTTCGCAGCCCCACAAGGGGAAAAGATGAAAGTGCCCAGGATCACCTCGTGCAATCCAGGACATAACTGTACTGCATGAGAACTAGTACCCAGCGATCCTTGGTGGCCCTGGCCCATTCCTAAAAGGCGAAGTGAAGCCTGCCCCTAACCACAGGAACCAGGGAATAGACCCCCAAATTGTCATTGCACATCCCAGGAGGGTCCTCCTCTGAATGGGATGGGTCCCTGGGCAAAGTGCTCCATGAAAGTACTGAGAACAAGCCTGAAGTCCATAAGAAGAGGGAAAGAAAGCCTTTCCAGGCGGCATTGACGGGAGTCCCGAGACCCCTATGAATCCAACCAGCGCACCTACGAAGAGCGGAAAGAGGCTTATGGAAAAGGGGCTCTTTTCCACTTCACAGGTCCCTTGAACTGTCCTCCAGAAGGTGGTAAAATGTCGTCTCACTCAGCTCCTCCATCAGCTCTTCCAATTCAGACCCAAGAGAAGCATCCCTCTAAGGCCAGATGGGCAACCAGGCTTTGGAAGATGAGTCTGTTGTCCCTTGTTAGAGCCAAGCCACAATCCCTGGCTGCTAGGTGTACCAGGCTGTACATGGCATCAGAAAGGAAGGCCATAGCAGACTCCAAAAGAGGGGTAAAATCATCCGGCAGAAGAGAATGAATCCATTGGAGCAGGGCTCGAGATGTCAGGCCTGCACATACCACAACTGTAGAATAGCAGTCACTGCAGTGAACTTGTTCTTCATCATGAATCCACCTTTTGGTCCAGAGTATCCTTTAAGGCCAAATCTGCCTTCCACAAGAATGGTGGTCTGACTGATAACCATTGTGACCTGCACATCCACCTTGGAAACATCAAACCACACAATACATGCCATGCAGCATGCATCTTCTTATACACCCTTAGCCCCTTAGGCAGGGAGTCAGCGGAATCCCACTCTGACCAGAACAGGCCCTTGAGCACTTCTGGGAACAAGGAGACAGTAGTGGATTTCTTCAACTCTTACAGGACTGGATGCATCTTCGGTTCCTGCTCCATGCCTCTCCAGTTTCTTCTTCCATAACAGGTGGACAACATCAGCCTCCTCACAATCTTCTGAAGGCAAGAGAACTTATTCATCCACATCAGACATCTGAATCAAAGTCAAAGTCCAAATCTCAGAAAGATCCCCGCTGATCCCCATCTCCATCACCCTTTGCCAGGCACTCAGCCATGGGTAATTGATCAGGATTTCCATTCTCAGCCTGCCTCTCACAAGACTGCACTCAGTGGAACCCAGAGGCTGCAGGGTCTGAATTTCCATGCCAGAATGACCAAGCCTGTTGTAAAAAGGAAAAGAAATCCAGGAAGGATAATCTGGACTCCAGAAGCTCTCCTCATGGAAATTACCCCCTACACCAGGGGATATAGTTGCCGTCAATCCCCTATAGGTCTGGGAATGGCGCACAGTCTGGTCACTGGAACCTCCAGTTGGCTGGTTATCCTTACACACACAGCGCCATCTGCCACCTTCTGCCCTTAGGCACGCAAGGCTGGACTAACCACATCCCCCAGTGTAGAGAGGGGGAGTAATCCCTCCAGAGACAACTCAAGAGCTGCCATGCTAGAAGAGCGGCGTCCAGAAACCAAAGATGAAGCACCATGGTTGTCACTGGCCAAACAACAATTCCTGGAAGAAGACATAAGAGAGTTAAGGCAAATATCACTACAGCGCATGTTAAGGCCACTATGGCCTGAAGGTGCATGTTAACTGCGCTTTTACTGCAATGCGTGCTACAAGCATGTTGGAGCTGCCTAGGCAGAATATGTATACAGATTGTGCAACTTCCAGGCGCACAATAGGAGAAAATGCTATTAGCATGTTCAGAAAATGGAAGGAAACCCCCACACTGCACCAATGGTTGCCAGTGGTATACCCCCACATGCATCCCACACAGATGGGATCAGGAGCCCCAACAAGGACACTGACAAGGTCAAGCCTTGGAACTCACCCCTTGAGAGCACCAGGCAGGAGATCCATGCCATACTGTTGCACTAGCTTTGCAGCACTGCATTTAAAGTGGCTGGCAGGCAGATCTCTCTGAGAGCCTTCCTCAATCTTTGGGAGAGAGCAGGGGGGGAAGAGGAGGAGGAAGGGGGCATTGAGGTTGTGTGAGGCTGCTGTATTCTTCCACATCCTTCCAACTCCTTACAATTTGTATCTGCTTAACAGGCTCTTATCATGATAAATACATGGAGCTGAACCAATTTTCCCTCCTTCTATGGCTGCCCAAAGGACCGCAGTCTAGTGGAGCCTCTCATGTCATGCTCAAGTGAGTCACTCTCAAGGTAGTTGTTCACGGGCATTTAATCAATCTTTTCCTCTTAATCTTCAGAATTTCCTTCAGAGAGGAGAAAATCCATCCATCATCTGCTGGAGACAAAGAAATACTACAGAGACCTCTGGTGACTGAGGCAGACAGAGGCATGGGAGTGATGTCATCGAAACCTGGGCTTTTCATTGGTTCTTTGTCTCCACCAATCTGCTGGTAGGGGAACACAACCCACTTGTCTGGACTGGTCTAACAGGATGATATGGAAGTTCCTTAGGAAGAGATATCTGCGGGCTAATATTCAGCAACAGTGATCAGTGTGTTTTTTAAATGCCAGCGGGCAGCACTGAATATCCAGTTTCAGTGTGACTGGTGCCACCATCCTGATAGCAGCAATACTGAGCTTGCTATCTAAATAGCTAACTGGATAAAGTTAGGACTGCCTTTTGTCTATCCTAACTTTATCCAGATAGTTATTTAGTTAATGGACTGAATATTGTTATCCAGATAACTCTTAACTTTTCTTGAACTTTGTCCCATACTACCCTGGCAGCTTTTGAATATCAGCTCCTGGTTTTATTTCATGACCAAATTCCTCAGTGCCTTGAGATATTACTCTTCAGGTTTTTGTGATCCTCCAACCTGTCTTGCTGCTGTGTTGGTCCTCTTTAAGTGTTTTAGGACCTTCCAGCCTATTGAAAGATTTTGTTGGTTTTCTTCAGATGTTATGGGCTCTCCCAGCTAATGCTGCTGCCCCTTTAATCCACTCCTACTGTCTTTGGAGGCTTCATGACAGCACATCTTCTGTTCTCTATCCAAATACCACAGGATAATATCCAAACAGTCTATGAATGCATCTTGTTCCCCCAGCTCAGGTGGCTCTTTACTACAGATTTCCATGCTGGGACAAAAGTCCTCAGTGTCAGGAATATGACTTGGACACATTTAGCTTGGCTGTTCTCACCCCACTTCCTCTGCCTGGGCTCTCCCAGCCTATAATGCAGCCTGGTAGCCTTCTTTGGGTATTTACAGCCTTTTAGGGTAATTTATTGCCTTGTTGGTACTCCTGTGGTGTTTTAGGGCCTTCCAGCCTAACTAGGTGTTGAGTTGGTCTTCTTTGGGTTTTAGGACCTTCCAGCCAATATAGGTGCTGTATCAATCCTTTTTGGGTGTTTTAGAGCCTTCCAGTCTATTCTGATGTTGTGTTGGACCTCTTTGGGTGTTGTAGGGTCTTCCAGATTATCTAGGTGTTGTGTTGTTCCTCTTTGAAATTTCTGGGGCCTTTCAGCCTATCATTTTGCTATATTGTCTCTTTTCAGGTGTTCTGGACTCTTCCAGTCAGCACTGTTGCCCTTTCAACCCACTCCCACTTTCTTTGGGTCTTTCAAGACAGTACTTCTTCTGTTCTCTGTCTAAATCCCACTCATCTTATCTAAACAGTAAATGAATACATCTGTTCCTTCCGCCTAGGAGGCTTCTTACTACAGATTCACATGCTAGGATAAAAGTTCTCAATGCCAGAAATATTACTTAGAGGCATACCATTTAGCCATTCTCACCCCATTCCTGCTGCTTGGACTCTTCTAGCCTATCTTGCTGCTGTCTTGATCCTCCGCTGGTGTTCAGGGACTCCTAGCCTACCTTACTGCTCTGTTGGTCCTCCACTTGTATTTCAGGGCTTTCCATCATATCTAAGTGCTATGTTGGCCCTCGTTGGGTGTTTTAGGACCTTCCAGCCAATTTACTGTAGGTGCTGTGTTGGCCCTCTTAGCGTTTTTTAAGGCCTTCCAGCCAGTGCTACTGTTGCTTTAAGTCACTCTCACTGTCTTGGGGTCCTCTGGCCAGTGTTACTGCACCTTCGCCCTCTTCCGATGCCTTGAAATCTTCTTGCTTATGTTTTGTTATATTATTTAAATATTATAGAATTACATCACATTATTTTTTAAGACAAAACAAATAACAAAACATACACAAATACGAATAAAAAAATCCTTAAACATAGCCCGCATTATGGGAAGCTGCTACTCATTATTAAAAATGGACTAACAGATCTGATTCAATCCTTAACTCACACAGCAAATAAGTAAAGAAAATCAAAAGAAAAGCAAATACAATGGACAATTACATCATATTAGCTGGTTTATCATGCTCAAAATCCTCAAGTCGCAGGAGGTCCAGAAAGATATGTCCAATACTTGGATATGCCACTAAATACTTACAAGGTATACATAAAAAAAAGTTGCACCTACTGTCAACACATGAGATTTAATCTGAAGAAACTCGTTCCTCCTAAGCTGAGTAGTCTGACAAACATCAGAAAATATAGTGATCTTATGTCCACAAAAGAAAATGTCACCTCCAGAATCCTGGTTTTATCTGATTCCACTATTAGTGCATGTTTACTAAGCAGTGCTAACTGTTAGCACGTGTGCAAAACAGACAGCGTGAGGTTATTTCTCTGATATCTGCTTAGTGCACCATGGGGCAGGATTAGGGCTTGATTAGGGTGGGATATTGCTGTGCACTAGTTGTCGTGACTGCTGATAATGTGGCTGCATCTAACACAACCTCAAGAGGTGGCACTACGTACAGCCACATTATACGCAGCCTGGTAGCTTGGTCGCTACCCATATAAAAACCTGTGTCAGCAACCTCTCTTCCCTTTAAAGACTTGAACCCCCTCATTGACCTGCTGATTGAGTTCCCTCCTACAACTCCCCTCTACTGATGAAGCCTACCCTTCAGAACCACCCTCCCAAAATTGCCTTCTTCCCCCAAGACCCCCGTTAACCCACCCTGATCAGATCCCCTTGCCCTAAACCTTGTCCCTCCCCCATTCCCAGCCTCCCAGGTTTTACTTGGGGACTCACTGGTGGTCCATATGGTGAATGTTACCGGAGAGGTCCCTCTCAATTCCTGCACCATTTTCAGCAGCTTTAAAAATGGTACTAGTCTTGTGATACTGACCCCTAGAGACTACAATGATAAAGCAGTATAAAAAAACACTAAATAAATAGTGGTAGTCTCATACGCATGTATTTTATAAATTATACATGTACATCATAACTCTGCCCCTGTTCCAACCAAACCATGCCCTCAATGATGCCTACTTGTGGATTGTGTAGAACATATAGGGGGATGTTTACTAAATCGCGTTAGTGCAGTTCGCGTTAGTATTCGCGTTAATAAGACAAACCCCCAAATAAGGAGATGGGCGGGACAGCAGAAGATCTAACGCGCGGTAGAGAACTAACAAGCGATACGTGGCGCGTTAGATGAGTCACCGCGCGTTAAGCATAAGAAGCCTCGTAGACATACTTGACCCATACAAAGCTGTAGCACAATGGTTACTGCAGTGACTGCTGATACGGGCAGCATGGGTTTGAGTCCCCAGGGTGCCAGATGCAGAAGGCTGGCTGATGTAGTAACCTGTACATGATACAGTGAGGGAGGGGGCATTTATTTGTTTCCTTTTGGAGGGGTGCAAGCAAACACACCCACACATCAGATAGTGAGTGAGGGGGCAGGTATATGTCAATGTACCTTTAGGGGCGCAAGCAAACACACCCACACATTATCCAGTGAGTGAGGGGGCATGTCTATGTTCCCATTCCCTTTAGAGTGCAGGTAAATACACCCACACGTTATATAGTGAGTGTGGGGGCATGTATATGTCATGTATGTGTTGTAGGTTTGCTAGCATACATACCTGACCCATACAGAGCTATAGCATAATGGTTAGTGTACTGACCACTGTTACAAGCAGCATGGGTTCGAGTCCCCAGTGTGCCGTGAGAAGGCATGTTTTCCTTTACGTCGAGTACTCCATACAGAAACAGACCCTCGCAGTGTGCGTAACAATGTACGTTGGGCGTGCGTAGCGACGCGTGTACAATCGTGCGTGGGTATGTGTGTTTTTACCTGTGTGGGTACCTTATATGACAGACTCGGTAGGGTGTCCTGCACCTATGCACAATGCTAACAGATGTACGTGGGATGGCCTATGGGTTATCAAAGCCTGTGAGCAGGCGCTGGATTCCCCCAGGGTTGGGTTGCGCCAGTCACACCCATGATGCACTGCACATGCAAATCAGCTGTCCACAGATAAACACAAGATGGGGAATGCACACCCACAGCACCTCGGCCTGGTAGGGGGGAAGTGACCATGTGCACCCCCACAGCACCTCGGCCTGTTAGGGGGTACTGACCGTGTGTTGTACCGGCACAGGGTAGCCACACACCGTCACAGCGTGCGGGTACTGTGCTCACCCTGAGGGTGCAGTGAGGCGCCAAGCACCAGGTCCACAGCAACGTCCATGACTGAAAGAGGTCATGGTGCAGGTCCACAGCAGTGTTATAGTGTGAGACAAGTAGTTTCTGCAGAAACACCTTGGACATCTCTGTCTGTATCAGTCAGGTGTAGCCCCCATGGACCCCATGCACCACCACCACCCCCTCCCCCAGGGCAGCAAACAGGGTCTCCTATCAAAAGATACAACATCTACCTCCCTGCAAGGTGGACGTAGAGGGGAACATCAACCCCAGTCCTGCTGAGGGAGACACACCCCACAGAGCAGTCAATGCAGCTCTGTACACATCCAGAACACAATAGCAGACAGACATTAGGCTAGATATGGCATGCTGCACCCACCACTATCTGATATTCCCCTGGTGCAAGCCACTCCATCACAACACATACCAGCTGCAAATAGTCTGCTAGTGCCCAGTGGAGATGCCTGCACCCAGAACTGGGATGTCACAATACACAGTTAAATCAGTGACAGGGCCCCAAAAGGCAACCCATATATATCACATGAGAGAAATACTAGATAGCACTATGGGGGTGCCTAGCCATGCTGTGGTCACTGCACAGTCAGGGTGAGAGTGATCTCTCAGCAGCACATACTGAGGTCACCCTGTCTGTGTAGGTGGTGGCCGGCCACTACAATGTGCCTGTCACTGCCCTATGCCCTGTGCAGATGCGCCCTGGCCAGGCCACCCTGTCCGGCCTATACCCATGGTACCTTGCTCCTCATTATGCACATTGGCAGCCCAATACTGGCAACATTGCTGGCAGTGTGGCCTGTGGAAGGAGTTTGCAGCCACCACACACTGGATAGACAGACAACCACCCCCACACCGATGTCAGCATTGTGCTACTATAGAGGTGGTCAGCAGCCATACACACCACACCGGTCATGGGCATAGTACAGGCATGGATATGGTACACAAGACTGTTGGGGGGTCACTCCCCAGGGTGGTGAACACTGTCAGAGACCAGACCTGCAGCACACACCGCAGACATCAGAATGATTGTTATGGTGGAGCTCAATGAGCAAAATGTGCTTAACAGAGGAATTGATATCTGCCAGTTCTCATAGCAAACATTTGATAGCTGTGTACCATATAACCAGGTGTAGGGTGGCATTGCTAAGGTATGCAACTGCTAGTATTGGGTGATACAGGCAGGACCCAATTTCTTGCCTCTCCAGGTGGCATTGGCCAATGGGGCCTGTGGGTGGGTGTGTGGCCCTGTTGGCTGCTGCTTTACGGCAGAGTTCCCCAACTCCAGTCCTGGTGTTCCGAACACTGTTCGGGTTTTCATGCTGTCCCTCATAAATATGCATGAGCTACATCTGCATAACATGGGGGTGGTGCATAGCTATGCAGCACAGGCATCTTTTTTGGAGGCAGCATGAAACCGGAATGTTGTGGGGCCCTCCAGGACTACATTTGAGGAACTCTGCTTTAAGGTAATGTGCCTGTTTCTGGTGTGGTAAAGTATAGGCCATGCGTATGTTCTCTGCAATAAAGGTGTGTCTTTACTATCACTGTTTAGTGGTGGGTAAAGCTATGGGAACTGGGTTGACAGGAGCCCCAGCTGGGATTTGAACCTGTGACCCTCTGGTCGTACAGGCACTGGCTGTGTCTGTTGCACCACACTGTAGCCACAGAGACAGTGCAGTCCCTGGAGTTAGTTAAACCGGCCTGACGAGTCAGAAACCCTGCTCTGCAACAGGTTTATTGTGACCTCATTTACCTTGTATGCAGACAACGGTGCACATAAACCTCAGAGAATACCTCACAAAAGGGGCACACACCCATAACCAAGCTGGGCAACAATGATATCATTGGGAAACATTACACAACACTCCCAGGACAATCCATTACAATGAAATGATATTTAAAAGGGTCTGTGAAGCGTAGACCCTTCCACACATCATTTCTTTTTTATTTGGTGCTTTCCAGGCAGTGTTGTTCCTTGTTGCCCATTGCTATCACTGTTGCCCAGCTGTATTATGCTTTTTACAATGTTTCCTGTGGTCATTTTTAACGTTTTATGTGCTATTTTGTTCAGTGCACATGTATCACACTGCTCACGTTTTGTATGTTTCCCCTTTTTTCTGTACATTGCTGACGGAAATGGTTTCTCTTCCCTTTAAATGCCTTTTAACGGCAGGTTTTCTTTCGCGTTGGAATTGAGCTCAGAATTGCAGCGCGTTAGTGAGGGGGAGCCTCTCCACGCCCCCTCTCCGCCCATTGACCCCTTCTCTCCGCCCACTCTCCACCTTCTGCGCTGTTTTAACGCACCGCGGGGCTTTACGATCGTTAAGTGCGGTTACCGCGCGTAGTACGACGTTACCGGTCGTTGGCGCGTGTTTACACGCGTTACACTGCACTTACGGTCGTTAACATCATACTATGCGCGTTATTCACGTTTAGTAAACATACCCCATAGTCTTGTCAGCACATGTACTTCTATGCACATATTCACCCATGTAATTTTATTAATTTCCCGTGTAATTTTATTTATTACCCGTGTAATTTTATTATTTTTCAGTTTGTTCAATGTAAACCACACTGATGCAGAATAGCGCGGTATATAAGAGAATGCAAATAAATTAACAGCCATTTTTTGCATGCAAGACATGCTTTACATATAGAAAATGCTTCATAAAATTACCTCCTAAGAGTGGTAATATGGTTACCATTTTAATCATGTCAAATGCACAGAAATGAAGATAATGGTAAAATAAGGGATCGATCATCTAAAAGTTTTTGCTTCTCAACCTTTATTTTGGTAAAACAATAGCAAGATATCACTTGGGAATAGCAGTTTGCAGGTAACCTACATGACCACAAGATGGCACAATCGCTAAAAAGTATGCAGCTGAGAGAAATACCTCGTTCAGAAGACCACTGCAAGATTTGATGTCAGTCAATGTAATGTGCATAGTTGTGGCATGAGAAACCGAAGATCACTATCATCTTTCATTTGATCAGCAGGCCTCTTTATTTCCCTGGTGCTTTATTGTTTATCCAGAAGGAGTAGGGGGTCAAAACTTATCTTGAACAATGGAAATTTATTTTCCTCTTGCTAAGAAAATAAATACGAGAGCAATAACATACAGCATAGCTAAACTGCTAGAGAAAATAAGAGAATGCCAAGAAATGTTTTTTTCAAAAATGTTTCACTCAACCTCTGATTTTCCCACTTGTGAAAGATATTCTTTAAAATAATGGAATGAATTTATAGGGAAAAATATGGTATTTTATAGAAAATCTCACACTGTTGGCTGGTAGGAAGGTTGAAAACTTTGCTAGATAATTATGGATATTTCCTTAGACCTGTTTATTGTGAAAAATTGTGTCAGAAGCACATAGGATCTTAAGACAGCTAACATCTATAATTCCCTCTAGCACATGTTTTCCAGAGGGAATTACAGCACAATAACTGAGGTCTCAAAAACTGGAGTGAGAAATAACACTTCCAAAGCAAAGGAAAGCAAACTTGAAACTAGCAGAGGACGCTGCTTACATTAAATGGTGCTGTTTTTCCAGCAGTCAACAAGGTACCACTTTGTTTCTGAATAATTTATAATATCTGGCCCCTTCTCTGCTTCATACACTCCACACTTCCCACGCCCCCTGCTGTGCTGTGCTTCTCAGCAGCAACCTGGATTGACAGGGAAATAATTAAAGACTTTTATTATAGTTATTAAATAGAATATGATGGTAGATAAAGACCATTAGGCTAAGGTCACCAGAGATTTTGCAGGAAAATCCAGGGCACTAATCCAAAACCATAGGGGGGAGGGGGGGGCAAATCCCTTAATTCAAGGATTGTACAACAAGGGGTGGGGAAGGGGAGTCATTCTCATCTCCACCATGACATCAACAATATCACCAAAGAAATAGAAGCAGTGATGCAGTTCCTCCCTGCGCTGTGCAAAATATGAATGGCAGATAGAAATTCCAAAAACTGATATATTCCAATCACTAAATTGAAAATAAAATAATTCTTCTACCTTTGCTCTATGGCCATTTTTCCTAATCATCTCGCTTCCACTCTTTGGTTTCTGCTTTTGCCTGTCTACCTTCTAACGCTGTTGCTAGAGTGTCTTGTCCATTTGTCATTTCTTTTCTTTCCTCCTGTCTTCACATCCTCCCCTACGTCCATCTCCGACACTGATCTTTCAGCTTTCTTCCATATGTTATTCTGTTTCTCTATCCACTTCAGTTTCACGCCTCCTCATGATGCACTTCTCAGTCTCCTCCTTTTCTCCTGTATCTGCCTACAGTTTCCCATCTCCCTCCCATTCCCCATCTCTCTCTCTCTCATTCCTTCTCTATCCTCTCACTAACTCCCCCTTCTCTCCATCTCCCTTCTCCCTGCCTGTGTCCAATATCTCCCACTCTCCCCTTCTTTCTCTGTCCCTCTCCTGCTCATATCCAGTATTTCCCCTTTTCGTCCCTTTACCACCCTCCCATTGTAGCAGCAAAGCGCAGACAAACCAATGATACCAGGAGTCTGTTCAGAAGGTCCAAATCATTTATTTGTGCACAAGTCTCAAGCAAGTCAATTTCAAAATGGCTGAGCAAAGTTTTCAAGCATTACAACAACTTTTATAGACTTCTGTTCCATTCTAGGTATAGAAAAACATTTCATTGGTCCCGGTAACCTCCCGTACCTCCCGTACCTCTTCTATTGGTCCCGGTACTGATAAGTTTATCCAATTATGTCCCTTCTGTGGGCATGACACCTGCCTGCCCCCCTTCTAGTCCCAATTACAATGGTCAGTTCATCAACTTGTTACTTTCACACTCTCAAGGTTAAAGAACCAATTTGTACGTGCAGAGGAGCTGGGCTCTGCAACTCATCTGTCAGCACTCCCAATTATTTCTTTGCAGATGTACTTTTTCTTATCAGTAACTTTCAAACATGTCTTTTCTGTATTTTTCCATTTCTTAGTTCTGCAGTTCTGCTTACCTAAGCTAATTCAATACTTCTACTGAGTTCTATCTTACAATAGCAGCATATTGGGGGATGTGCAATCCTATATGCCTCTCCACAGGCCTCATTTACAGGTCAAGCTAGCCATGCTGGCCTGCCTATGTCAGACACCGTGGATCACAGGCCTGCACCTGCCACATTCCCCCCTTTGATTAATCTCACCCTATTACTTAATAAGGTGTGAGAATTAAATCACTTTCTGAAGAATCACATCCTGATTAAAGGATTTCTACCAGGACTAGCTGTATATAAAGCCATGATTTTTGTTGCGGTCTTCCGCTCTACTGTACTATCAATAGTGTTATGAATGGAACGCATACAACATGGGATTAAACATGGTAATAAGAAGATAACAGCAACAAGGATTAGTACCAATACGATGAAAGTCTTAAATCCTCCCACCCAAGAGAAAAGGTTAGCAAACCAGTTAGGAAATTTCAATGCGTGCCAAGTCTGTACTGGCACATAAGCATGTCTTTGCATATCTTTAGCAATTTCTTCAACTACTTGACCTTTATCATCTATTTTCAAACAGCAATTAGTTAAATTCAGCTTACCACATACTCCTCCTTCCGCTGCTAGTAAATAATCAAGTGCTAAGCGGTTCTGATATATCGCAGTGCGCATCTGTGTACTTTGTCTAGCTAAAAGCGTAAGAGCATGACTAGTCTCATTAGTTATTATCTCAACTACTGCTTGTAAGCGAATAATACGATTGATCATATAAATTGGGGTGCGATAACCATACATACCATCATCATTCCAAGTGGCGGGTCCATAATATTCAATAATTCTTTCTGGTGGCCAATCATCACCTTGCCACTTCTCCCACTTGCCTATCTGTAAGGCCTCTCTTTTCTGTCTTGATGCTCCTTTGTGTTTGTGGGTAGTATATACGGGGTATCCTAATTGTTCTCCATGTTCGGTGTTTAAAAGAAAGAAAGAAGGTCTGATGGTTCCTAAGACACATGCTCCTCCCCAGTGTGGTGGGAGTTGTGCATATGCTCGGTTTCCACAGATCCAATATAGGCCAGGTGGGGCTTGCCAGGCTTGGACTTTAGCAAGGTTAGTCCATAGACCTGCAAGTTCAGGAAATCTAGCTAATGGGTTAGGAGGTTCAGGATGTCTGATTCCTGACCACCATGCTGTCTTTTTGGTCGTGGCATTATAGTATTTCTGGCTGAGACAGACCAGCTGTCCTACCTTTTGGGTGAACTGGGGTCCAGTTCTGGCATAGCAAAGACGTCCAACAATTGAGTGCGCTAACACCCATTCACTGGTAGTCTTGTGTAACTCAGTTTGGTTGTAAATCATGGAATAATTCAATTCCTGGGCTTCCCAGGGCCATTGGTCTCCCATTTGGGTTCCGCCGCAGAAATAACAATCTGTGATCTTGAGACTAGATACTACTGCTCCGGCTAATTCTAGAAACAAATTCTGTGAAGGGTGAGGGATCTCAAACTTATTTACATGCATAGCTTCATAAAAGGTGTTATGAATATGATATTTAGATGACTTGTGGGCTTGGGTATTCAATCTGATATACACAATGGTCCCTGGATCTATTGCTCCTCCAGCAATACGTAAACCAAACTTATATCCTTGTTTCCATGCATGGGGATTGTGTATACGTAAGTGTAAGGGGTTGCAAGCATCTTTCTGACATTTATCATTTGTGGTTGGCTTGGTTAGAGTAGCCATCCGCTTATCTATTTTCTCATTAGTTATACCAGTGTTCCAGGTAGCATAAAAAACACATCCCCAATACGGGCAATAGTAGTCTGCTGCTGGGGCAGTACTATAGCCTGGTTCCTTTTTACCTGTACACTTTCTCCATCCCGTGGCACCTTCTGGACACATATACTTATGGTCATTTCGATACGCTTTCTCCCATGTACCACAGGTGGAATAACTATCTCTATTAATAGCATTGCATGCATCAAAATTCAAAACAGCAGGTTTAGTAATGTCCTTAAGTGGTGGTGTAGCAGCTAATATAGGTCCGTCTGCATCCTTCCATCTTATTTCCAACGTGTAATAGGATGGATTCTGATGCGGATTATAGCATGCTTTGATTTTTCCATGAGTGCAAACATTTAGTTCAGTGGTGTTATAGATACACCGAGTTACTGTCCCCTTGCAGGTATAGTAAGAATGATAAAGCAAAGTCTGAGTTACTTTCAGTCCAATTCTAGTAGAAGTAATGCAGGCAGTGCATGGAGGTAGAGCATAAGTCTGTTCAAAACCTCCAAAGAAGGCAACCAAGGCAAAGCAAAAGCAAAGATACATGTTGATGTTGATTGGAGTTCTTCTGAATCCTCAGCTTGCTGATCTTGATCACGACGGTCTATTATTCTTCGTCCCGTTTGCTAATGAAGCAATTTAACGGGTGCTGAGTGTTGATTGAAGATCCTCAAGATGTCCAGTACACATTAACCAACTTAGCAATTCAGTTGGCTTGTGAAGTCTGGCTTAGTCAATGTAGTCTCAAAGTAGTGTGTCAAATCACACACACAAATTGGGTTCGTTGAAACAAAGCTGTTGCTGCATGGAAAACAGCAATCCTCTTCGAAAGACTTGGCTGCTGCGAAGCACTTGTGATGAAGTGTCTAAGCTGCTGGTTGCCGTCTCAAAGTAACTCGCAAGGGTGCATCAAGATGCTGTTCTGCTGTCCACTGCTCAGGTTCAGGATCAGCGGCGGGCTTGACTCTGCTGTGGTGGATCCAGGCGTCAATCTCGGCTACCTTTACTGCAGTTGGGGTAGACAGGATGACGGTGTACGGTCCCTTCCAATGGGGTTCCAACGGTATCTTCTTCCAATCTTTGATCCACACCGAAGTTCCAGGTTGGTAGGGATGCAAGGGTTCCGTCAAGTTGATAGGCAACTGGTCTTGGATCCACGTATGGAGAGTCTGCAGAACAAAACTAAGAGCTAGAAGTTCTTGTCTGGTTATTTCTGAACCAATTTGGGCTAGACTTCCTTTGATTCCCTGCACTATTGGTGGGGGTTTACCATACAAAACTTCAAAAGGGGAAAATCCTGTTGACTTTACAGGGGCTGAGCGTATTCTGAGTAAAGCTATGGGGAGCACTTGGGGCCACTTCAATTGTGTCTCCTGACAAAGCTTAGACATTTGGGCTTTCAAGGTACGATTCATTCGCTCAACTTTCCCTGAACTCTGGGGTCTGTATGCAGTGTGGAGCTTCCACTGTATCTGCAAAGCTTTTGCTAACTGCTGAGTAACTTGGGAGACAAATGAGGGTCCATTGTCTGACCCTATTACTGCTGGGATTCCAAATCTGGGGAC
This sequence comes from Ichthyophis bannanicus, assembly GCA_033557465.1. NCBI lineage: Eukaryota > Metazoa > Chordata > Amphibia > Gymnophiona > Ichthyophiidae > Ichthyophis > Ichthyophis bannanicus. Next base: position 939,303,466 of record CM066034.1, read on the forward strand.
AATCTCTCTCATTAAGACTTTGGTAACTTCTCGGGCTTTCTCAGTTCTGGTTGGGAATGCTTCTACCCACCCAGAGAAAGTACATACTAATACTAATAGGTAATGGTACCCATTGGCTTTTGGCATTTCGGTGAAATCAACTTGGAGGTTGTGCATGGGGGTCACACCTCTTGACTGAACCCGGGGTGCTGTAATAAGGCCTTGCTTGGCATTATTCTTGGCACAAGTTTGACATTGTCGTGCTACTGAAGCTGATATGGTTGTCATCAGAGGGATGTAAAAATGTGGTCTGAGTGCTTTTTCCATGGCACTCTTCCCATAGTGGGTGGCTTCGTGGAAAGCTTTGACAAAGGATGGTCCTAACAGTTCAGGGATTACTATTCGTCCAGGAGGTTGACTGCCCTCTTCTGGTGGCAGCTCAATCCATCCATCTTTCAATACTCCACTTTCTTTGTCACAATAGTAATCCAATTCTTTGGTGGTATATCGTGGGGTCCATAGATTCAAAGGTACTGGAAACAATGCTGCTTGCATTGGCATAGCTTGTGGGGCAATTTGTCCTGTCATAGCTGCTTGTCGTGCTGAGGCATCTGCAAATCTATTCCCTCGGGCAACTTCTCCTTTCCCTGCTTGATGTCCTCTGCAATGCATGACAGCTACACGTGTTGGGGCCCAGACTGCATCAAGTAACATCAATATCTCGGGACCATATTTGACTGATTTTCCTCCGGATGTGATGAGTCCTCTTTCTTTATAGAGAGCTCCATGGGCATGCAAGGTGGTGAAGGCATATTTGGAATCTGTATATACATTTAGCACAAGTTTTTCTCCTAACAACAATGCTCTGGTAAGTGCTATCAATTCGGCTTTCTGGGCTGATGTGCCTGAGGCTAGAGCTGATGATTCAACTACTTCGTGTTGAGTGACGACTGCATATCCGGCACAGCGTCGTCCATCAAGAATGAGACTGCTCCCATCAACATAATAGATCTGGTCGGGATTGTCTATGGGCACATCTGTCAAGTCAGGTCGACTGGAGAACACAGTTTCCATGACTTCGATACAGTCATGCTCTGGGAGTTCTTCACTGATGGGTATCAAGGTAGCTGGGTTCAAGGCATGGCTCACTTCGAGTTGTATCTGTGGGTTTTCACATAACATGCTCTGGTACTTCAACATTCGGGAATTGGTGAGCCAATAATTTGCTTTCTGTTCCATAAGGGCAAGGACTGCATGTGGCACAGTGACTCGTATGTTCTGTCCTAGTGTGAGTTTGTCTGCTTCACTCACTAGTAGCGCTGTAGCTGCAACTGCTCTCAAGCAAGGTGGCCATCCTTTGGCCACAGGGTCCAATTGTTTCGATAGGTAGGCTACAGGTCGCTCCCAATTTCCTAATTTCTGAGTCAACATGCCTAGGGCATTTCCCTGTGCTTCATGTACAAACAAGTGGAAAGGTTTGTGGACATCTGGTAGCCCAAGTGCTGGTGATGACATCAATTCTTCTTTTAACTTCTGGAAGGCTGTGTCCTGCTCAAGTCCCCACTCCAGTGGTGACTTCTCTTCTCCTTTCGTGGCTTCATACAGTGGTTTGGCAATTTGGGCAAAGTTGGGTATCCAGATTCGGCAATATCCTGCCGCTCCCAGAAAGGCTCTGACCTGCTTTCTGGTTGTTGGAGTTGGAATTCTGCATACTGCTTCTTTTCTTTCTCTGCCTAATCTTCTGCTTCCTTGGGTAATACGAAAACCCAAGTATTTCACTTCTTTTTGACATAGCTGTGCTTTGGCTCTGGAAACTTTGTATCCAGCTTCATCTAGTAACTGCAAGAGATCTTTGGTGGCTAGTATACATTCACTTTCTGATACGGCAGCTATCAACAGATCATCCACGTATTGGAGAAGCACTCTCTTTCCCGGGGCTACTGGATAGCTTGAAAGGTCTTGATTCAGTGCAGCACTAAAGATGGTAGGTGAATTCTTGAATCCTTGGGGTAATCTTGTCCAGGTAAGTTGGCCCCCTCTTCCAGAGATGGGGTCCTGCCATTTGAATGCAAACAATATTTGGCTTACAGGGGCTAATCTTATGCAAAAGAATGCATCTTTCAAATCCAGTACAGTGAAATGGGTAGCTTCAGCAGGTATCAGTCCTAGAAGAGTGTAAGGATTGGGTACAACTGGATGTATGGTTTCAACTGCATCATTTACTCTTCTCAAATCTTGCACTGGGCGATAATCATCTGTCCCAGGTTTCTTTACTGGCAAAAGTGGAGTGTTCCATGGGGATTGACATACTTTTAGTAGGCCATACTCGAGCAATCTTTGTAGGTGGCGATGGATGCCTTCAATTGCGGCTCTTGGGAGAGGGTACTGTTTGACGTGCACTGGTGTAGCACTAGGCTTAAGGGTTACAATCACTGGAGCTATATGCTTGGCTAGGCCTGGGGGACTGCCTTCTGCCCATACTCCAGGTGGTGCATGAATGTTCTTTAAAGTTTGTTCAAAATAGGTGTCTTGGATAGAATCATCAATGTAGTATCTCCATTCTTCTTCTCGGGGAACTGTCAGCAGCATCACTCCTGCTGGTTTGGTTTGGGGATTTACTGTCATTTGCATTTCTCCTTGCTCAGAGAAAGATATTTGTGCTTGAAGCTTGGCTAACATATCTCGTCCCAGTAGTGGTACTGGACATTCGGGCATGTAAAGGAATTGATGAGTTACTTGCTGTCCTCCCAGACTGCATATTCGGTTTTGAAGAAAAGACTTTGTGGCTTTGGCACCAGTTGCTCCTATGATGGTGACTGCTTTTGTAGTGAATGGGGCTATCTTTTTGTCTATTACCGAATGCTCTGCTCCAGTATCAACCATAAAGTTCATAATTTGGTCTCCTATTTGTATTCCGACCATAGGCTCCTGGAGACCTAAAGCAAACTTGGAGCCCGGTCTGTCCTAATCCACGTCATTCTCATCATGGGCTGGTGTGGCCAATGCTTGAATGGCTCCTCCTCTCTCTCGCTGGAATTGTTCTCGATTGGCTCCTCCTCGGCTTCGAGGACGGCCTCGTCTTTCTTCTCGCCACTGATGATCGTTGTCGTCATCTTGCTGGGCGTCTTCGAGTTGCGGGCACGTATCTCTCCAATGTCCTTCCTCTCTGCAATAGGCGCATTGGTTCACGCCTAGTCTCTGGGTCCGGCCTCCACCTTGACCCCGCCCTCTTCCTCTGCTCCTTCGACTAGGGACACCTCCCCTTTTCTGTTCCACTATGGCCGCAGCCAAAAAATCAGCTTTCTTCTTCATCTTTCTATCACATTCTCTCTGTCTTTCAGTATCACGATTCACATACACCTTATGAGCGACTTCCAATAACTGTGTTGCATTCATGCCCGCAAACCCTTCTAACTTCTGTAATTTGCGTCTAATGTCTGGTTGAGACTGGTTTACAAAAGCAGAATTCACCATGCATAAACTTCCTGGTGCCTCGGGATCATAGGGAGTATACATTCTGTAGGCTTCAGTTAATCTTTCATAAAAATCTGCTGGGCTCTCATCTATCCCTTGGATAACTCCTGTGACTTTGGAAAGGTTCATAGCTTTTTGGCCCCCCCTTTTCAGGCCTTGTAAAAAGCCTTGGCGAAAACGGGCTAGGGCTGTGGATCCTTCATCTGTATTTGGATCCCATTGGGGGTCTTCATTCGGGAATTCTCTCTGAGCTGCTTCTCGACGGTCTATTATATTCTGCCCCTGTGCCGGAGCTACAGGGTTCTCTGCCATCCATTCAATAGCTGCTTTTCTAATTCTCGCTCGTTCTTCTGTAGTGAATAGGGTGGTCAGGAGCTGACGACAATCTGGCCAAGTGGGTTGGTGAGTTTCCATAATACTAGTTACTAATTCTGTCAGCTCCTGGGGCTTGCTAGTATAGGAGGCATAGTGCGACCTCCAATTTAATAAATCAGTTGTAGAGAAAGGGATATACACATAAGTTAGGGGTCCCGCTACCACTTCATCATTATCATTCTTTACGGGCACTCCCGGGACTTGCCGTAAGGGAAACAGTTTGGCTGCCATGGGTGTCTTTTGGGATCTAAGGGTTATCGTTGTTGCCTTTGCAGGAGTCACTTTCTTTTTCTCAACAGGTTGTGCTTTGGGTTTCTCTCTCACTGGCGTGCTAGTGCTAACGCTAGCTTTCTCAATTATTTGTATATTTTCCTCCTCATCTGGGGGGTTCTCTCTTTCTCCTTCTTCGGTCTCCACTTCTGACTCGCTTTTTAGGTCCTCCTCTTCTTTTCCCCGCTAATTCTTCCTCTTTCTTTCTCTCCTCCGGGAGGGGGATCAGGGGTTGGGTCCCGCCTCGGCTCTGGCCGTCTCTGGGGTCCTGGGGCAGGACGCCGGGCTACTCTTACTGGACCTGGGGTTCGGGGCTGCCTGAGGACTATTTCTGGGGAATCAGGATCTACCAAGATGGTTTTCTTCTTGGCTTTCTTATCCTGCTCTTTCATTCTAGGCTGTTCCGTTTTCTGTCTAGAATCTGTTTTAGCTAACATTATTCTGCACTGTTCCTCATAACAGCGCTGCGCCCAGGAGGGCGGATCTTCACAAATACTTAACCAGGAATCTATATAGGGGTACTGATCGGGGTGCGCTACCCGCACTCTACGATGTATTGACTGAATAATCTCTACAGTGAACGTTCCCTCTCGGGGCCAGATGGGGTCTAGATCGGGCCACTCCCTAGTACACAAAATCTGCAAACGGGCTGCTGTCATTTTAATACCATAATCTCCTGAATATCCCTCTTTAAAATGTGTGATCATACATTCTAATGGAGTGTTCCTAGTAGACTCCGCCCCTCCCATTTCGATGTGTGCGCGCAACAACAGACAGAAGGGAAAAGGAGGGCGGACCGTGGGTAAGGGGTCCTCACGGCCCTGGAAACGTATAAGGAGTACAAATAACAAGACAAGACGACAATCGCTTCCCCCTTTTCGCGACCTGAACGCGGTCGCCCGGTCAGGAAATGCGCTACTCAGGGGTCCGCCTTCACTTGGTCCGTACTGCCAGACCTCTCATTCACACTTCGTTCACACAATCATGCTAGCAACGTATCCCAGAATGCATTCGTTTCTATCTGTTCTGACTAGTCTTTTTCCCAATTACGAAAAGGATGAGGGTTTCACCCAGCGAATTCCCATGCCAGGCTACTCGGCTCTTCCTTGAGAGTTGATCATGCTCTCTTACCAATTCCCAATATCTCGAGATTACAAATTCCAAATTCCAATGGCAGTACTGCTCTTTCTATTTCTGTCTAGACCCAAAATCAAAACTATACTCACCGGATCCGGTCCTCAAACTTCCCAAGCAGGCGCATGAGTTGGACCTCGGACTCCCCTCACTCGGGTTCGAGGCGTTGGCTCCAACCGGGCCCGGCACCCGCCGAGGTCCGACCAGCTCCCTCCGATACAAGGGACCGGTGGCGCCAGGGAGCGGCCCCTCGTCGGAAGGGCGCGATCCCGGCAGGACCAAGCCTATAGAGGCGGAAAGTCGTGGTATATTGCCCTATATACACTTTGATTCCACAACTTCCCGGCCAACGCACCAAGGAATATGTAGCAGCAAAGCGCAGACAAACCAATGATACCAGGAGTCTGTTCAGAAGGTCCAAATCATTTATTTGTGCACAAGTCTCTAGCAAGTCAATTTCAAAATGGCTGAGCAAAGTTTTCAAGCATTACAACAACTTTTATAGACTTCTGTTCCATTCTAGGTATAGAAAAACATTTCATTGGTCCCGGTAACCTCCCGTACCTCCCGTACCTCTTCTATTGGTCCCGGTACTGATAAGTTTATCCAATTATGTCCCTTCTGTGGGCATGACACCTGCCTGCCCCCCTTCTAGTCCCAATTACAATGGTCAGTTCATCAACTTGTTACTTTCACACTCTCAAGGTTAAAGAACCAATTTGTATGTGCAGAGGAGCTGGGCTCTGCAACTCATCTGTCAGCACTCCCAATTATTTCTTTGCAGATGTACTCTTTCTTATCAGTAACTTTTAAACATGTCTTTTCTGTATTTTTCCATTTCTTAGTTCTGCAGTTCTGCTTACCTAAGCTAATTCAATACTTCTACTGAGTTATATCTTACAATAGCAGCATATTGGGGGATGTGCAATCCTATATGCCTCTCCACAGGCCTCATTTACAGGTCAAGCTAGCCATGCTGGCCTGCCTATGTCAGACACCGTGGATCACAGGCCTGCACCTGCCACACCATAGTCCAGCATCTCTCCTACCGCTCTCCCCCAAGTATCCAGCATCGCGCCTTCCTTACCTCATCCCCCAGGTGTCTAGCATCTCTCCTACCGCTCTCCCCCAAGTATCCAGCATCGCGCCTTCCTTACCTCATCCCCCAGGTGTCCAGCATCTCTCCTACCACTCTCCCCCAAGTATCCAGCATCGCGCCTTCCTTACCTCATCCCCCAGGTGTCCAGCATCTCTCCTACCGCTCTCCCCCAAGTATCCAGCATCGCGCCTTCCTTACCTCATCCCCCAGGTGTCCAGCATCTCTCCTATCGCTCTCCCCCAAGTATCCAGCATCGCGCCTTCCTTACCTCATCCCCCAGGTGTCCAGCATCTCTCCTACCACTCTCCCCCAAGTATCCAGCATCACGCCTTCCTTACCTCATCCCCCAGGTGTCCAGCATCTCTCCTACCGCTCTCTCCCAAATATCCAGCATTGCGCCTTCCTTACCTCATCCCCCAGGTGTCCAGCATCTCTCCTACCGCTCTCCCCCAAGTATCCAGCATTGTGCCTTCCTTACCTCATCCCCCAGTTGTCCAGCATCTCTCCTACCGCTCTCTCCCAAATATCCAGCATTGCGCCTTCCTTACCTCATCCCCCAGGTGTCCAGCATCTCTCCTACCGCTCTCTCCCAAGTATCCAGCATTGCGCCTTCCTTACCTCATCCCCCAGGTGTCCAGCATCTCTCCTACCGCTCTCCCCCAAGTATCCAGCATCGCGCCTTCCTTACCTCATCCCCCAGGTGTTCAGCATCTCTCCTACCGCTCTCCCCCAAGTATCCAGCATTGCGCCTTCCTTACCTCATCCCCCAGGTGTCCAGCATCTTTCCTACCGCTCTCCCCCAAGTATCCAGCATTGCGCCTTCCTTACCTCATCCCCCAGGTGTCCAGCATCTTCCCTTTATCCTTTTCTCCCTTGCCCCCCATGTGTTTAGCGTCTCCCTTCCTTTCTTTTTCTTACCCCGCAGGTGTCCATCGTCTTCCCTTTGCTAGCTCCCCTGCACAGATGTCCAACATCCCCCCTTCCTTACACATGCACAGGAAAGCACCAAACCACACTAAAGGATCTGATTCTGGCAGATCCTGGTATTTCTTGACTTCATTTATTTGTATTTAGCTCACATCTTCCCAGGAGAAGATCAAGGTGAGTTACATTCAGGTACAGTATACATTTTCCCTGTGCCCAAAGGCCTCACAGTCCAGTGTGCACCTGAGGCAATAGAAGGTTAAGTGGCTTACCCAAGGCCACAAGGAGCACCAGTGAGATTTAAACCCTAGTTGCTCTGGCTCTAGGCTTCTGCCCTAACCAGTAAGCCACACATTCATTTTTCTACCTCATTTTCCCTTTCCCTATAAGGGTTAGAACTGGGAGCCTCTCTTTATGGGATCTCTCCTCCACTGATCCCTTTTCCCACAAAAGTTCCTCAAATATCACCAATATTTCCAATTGCCTGGGCACATGGGAGTCGTGCACCAGAAAATAAAAAGAACTCAGATCACAATTATTTGTCAGTAAAAATAACTCCGACTCGACGGCACTTAACAACAACAACAAAAATAACTCTTTTATTTGGCATAAGCAAAAGCTGTAAGCACAGATTCACAAGTGTCTATCTGAGGGATCTGAGTACAGGCAGCGTTCCCTATCTCCACAGTGATGAGACAGAGAAGGCCGCCCTGAGCTCTGTAATTGCATCCTTATATACTCTATACCCTCTGTAGCAACTCATACACAAGAGTTTTGTTCCGTGTGCAAAAGTTGCTATACTGTCTGTAAAAGGTTGTAGGGCCTGTAGAGGCCTCCTTTCTTTGGGACAAAGGAGGGCCATGTGCAAAAAGTTTGCAGAGGCCTCTTTCCTTTGGGATCCACCCTTATTAGCATATTAATGGCTTTTATTCTTGCTAGTGTTGAGTCATTCTGGCTACACCTGCCATTCCTTTTGTTTCATTAATCACTGTAGCTTTCAGCACTGTAGTCTTCAGGGCTTATGAATACTTTGTATCACCAGCTTTGTTTGGCCTGTTTAACTTGTCCAGGCTTGCCCAACTTGCTCAGGCCTGTTCAATCTGTTCAGGCCTGACTTAGCTTTTCTTAGCCGGGTCCATTTTCTGTGCACTTCTGTTCAGAGTATGGTTCCCTGGCTTTACTCTTGTTGTGCTGGGCTCTGGGTACTCATTTTCTTAGCCCACGTGTTTTTTTCGTGCCATCATGATGTATTACAGCCTCAGGCAAGGATGTAGCCATACTAGACATACCTATCAGCCAATTTCCCTTCAGTTATAGGAGCTTTTTCTTCTGCTCTCCTTTCTGCTTCCCTTTCTTTGGTTTACTGAGGAAAGTCCCCATATCAGGACTCCTCCTTCCCTGAAGAAGGCCAGGCTTCCACCATCCTCTGGTCTCCTACTTAGAAGGTTGCATGGTGGTGATGGTGGCCAAGAAAGCTATACAATGTAAGGAATTATAAGGAAAAGAATGGTGAATAAAACAGAATTTCATAATGCTCTGTATCGCTCTGTGGTGCGACCTCACCTTGAGTATTGTGTGCAATGCTTTCGCCTCCTCTCAAAAAAGAAGTAGCCGAACTAGAAAAGGTACAGCCTTCTATAAGGAGCGGCTAAAGAGATTAGGGCTCTTCAGTTTGGCGAGAAGATAGCTGAGGGGAGATATGATAGAGATCTATAAAATCCTGGAGTGGAATGGGTAAACACAGATCAATTGTTTATTATTTCAAAAAGTACAAAGACTAGGGAACATGCCATGAAGTTACAAAGTAAGATATTTTAAAAAAATAGAAGAAAATATTTTATCTCCAGGAACAAGCAGGAATGTAGTCTTCACATATGGCTGGTCGGTACTGATGGAGCCCAAGCGAGAATGCTCCACAGCATCCAACTGGAAAGCTTTTGGGAGCATTCCACTGCACCTGTGCAACTGCCTTCCCACCTTCCCATCTGCGTCTCTTCAGTTCTTCATTTTCCGTGCAGTCAGCAGGAAGCAAATCCTGTCACCGCAGAAAAATACTTCTCTTTTTGTGGATAGCGTCTGCCTTCCCGTCAACGCTAGCACCGTCGAAAACACAGTCAGTTCACTTATTCTATTATTTTCTTCTTCTTTTAGTTTATTTAAAAAACAAAACAAAACAGGCGTGTCAATGCCATTTCAGGCCTTAAGCCTACCATTGCCTTCCCATCCATTGAAGGTATTGAGAAACCAATTAGCGGTTTCAAAAAATGTTCCAAGTTTGCCAGCACCATCTCAGCAACTGACACACACGACTGGTGTCCACTGTTCCCTCTAAGCTGTGCGCGTGTGCGCGCGCACACACCTCGCCGAGCGAGCGCACATACTTTACAACAGAGAGCACAAAAATTACGGCTCTGATTCTGATAGAAAACAACACAGATGTCTTAAAAGTTAAAAGTTATGATTGTAATTACTAGAAATTTCCCGCTTCATTTAGTAATTGTCTATTTTCATTTAATTTGATTAAAATCAATGTGGTGTACATACTGTATTCTGACGTGTAGTCAAATTTTAAAGTATATAACTCCGAGTGTCGTTATGTGGCGCACAAAAATTTAGCCTTCCTTCAAAAGCTGCACACAGCTGATATTTTATGTGCACACAGCCTACAGAAAATTAGAGGGAACATTGCTGGTGTCTAAAATGCCTCGGCCCAGAACACCAGTCAGCAGACTGTCTCCTCTGTTAAAAGATGTCTAAAAGAGGCCTACAGAACCAGGTTCTAAATTTGGGACACTCTTTGCCTCAGACGCAGTATCATTGGTGTCTACTTTATCGAGGGCCTTATCCTCCTCCCATGGATCCCAGGTATCCTTAAAGTCCAAGCACAAGTCTGCATCGAAGTCGGACAAAACCTCCAGCCAAAGATCTCACTCAAAGTATCAAAATCCCTTGGGCGTTGCCTCGGAGGTGCATCGGCCTGCCAAGCAGCCCTGGTGGGAGGCCCTGACCTCCAAAGCATTGAGGAGGTTCAGGATGCTCCCAAGGCCTCATTCTCTGAAGAGCTTTGGGATGGTAGTGCAAAAACCTGTGACCGATACCCAGGCATTGGCAACCTTAATGGATCAGCTCATACTGGTCATTGAGCGGAGCTTAGCAGCTCTCTTGGCAGCCTCAGTACCTATCAAGCCATTGGTTCCAGGCACCACCCTGTCGATACCGGTCCTGGTACTGACATTGACACTGGTTCCAGGCATGACATCCGGGCTGCTCTAGATGACATCGACATTGTTTCAAGGGAAGGCATGGGTGGAAGCAATCACCGATGCCAGTACCAAATCCAAGCGGTTCACCGAGCCCGATACCTTGGAAAATCTGTACCGGCATTTAGCTTCGGGCAAATGCCATGTCCATTGATACTTCAAGTCCTCCAATTCCAATTCCTCCATTTCAGATGTGGAGTCTCTCGATTACCGAGGGCCCCGGGACCTTTCTTCAGACCCTTCCCCATCTCAACAGTGACGTATGTCACCTCCGGAAGACATGTCCTTTCCAAGAATTCATTTGAGGCTTAGCTAAGGGTCTCTCTATCATGGTAACATCAGAGAAGGAACCAAGGGTAGAGAAATTAGAGATCCTCCAATATCCAACAGCACCCAAAGAGGCAGCCACTCTGCTGGTGCACCGCATCCTTCAGGAACTTATGCTCCATATGTGGGAAACTCCACTCATGGTCTCACCTCACAGTCGATGTCTTGATACCATGTATCAGGTACTGGAGTGTCCCGGCTTCCAAAAGCCGCAACTTCCCCACCACTCCATAGTGGTTGAATCAGTGAAGTGCCGAATCAAAAGCTTGAAAACTACTCCTCTAATCCTCCAGATCGAGAATCGAAAGCTCTCGACACCTTTGGGTGTTGATGCTTTCAGGCATCCATGCTCTCGGCTAGGATCAACTCCTATATCCTCTACATGGGAATGTTCCTCAAAGAAATGTCCAAGGATCTCAAGGATCTTGAGGCATTCTCTCCTCCCAGATGTCAAGAGAACAGATTATCTTGCCCTAGTCAAGCATAGCCAAAATGTTTTGAAGTTTGTCAATAGGGCTGCCTTCGATGCTTTTGAATGCACAAGCAGGGAATCAGCAATACACATTCTTGCACGTAGAATTACATGGCTCCAGGGTCAGGCCCCACAGAAGAGGCAGCAACTTCCTAAGCAACAGAAGAAGCCACAGGTGGCTAAATCTCAACCACCTTCACCGCCACAGTCTGTGCCTGATTTTGGACTCTTTCCTAGAGAACATTGCCACCCTGCCTCTAGAGGACCCCCATCCCCTCCACATAGCAGGCAGACTTATACTATGCCCACAGATTGTACCTCATCACCTCAGAGCAGTGGACACTCACCATAGTCCAGGAAGGACACAGACTTCATCTGCAAACTCTGCCCCCTCCACTTTCACAGGGGAATATCAAACACAACCCCCCGTCACTGCTCTCCTACAGGATGAGGTGTCTTCTCTTCTGTCTCAGGGCACCATAGAAGATGTCCCAAATCCCAACAGGGAATGGGTTTCTACTCTTCTTACTTTCTCATTCCAAAGGAAACTGGAGGATACAGGCCCATTCTGGACCTTAGAAACCTCAATAAATTTCTAGTTCAAGATTTCTCTCAGGACTCTTCTTCCCTACCTTCAGAGTCAGGACTGGCTCTGTTCTCTAGATATGAAAGAAGCGTACATACATATCCTCATCCATCCAGGACATAGGAAATATCTACGCTTCACCTTTCAAGGAAAGCATTATCAATACAGAGTCCTTCCCTTTGGACTCGCCTTTACCCCAAGAGTCTTCACAAAGTGCATGGCGGACATGGCCACATATCTAAGGTCTCTGGGGATATTCATCTTCCCTATCTAGATGACTGGCTAATAAAGGCAGACACCGCTCAGGAGGTGCTGCTTTCCTTGCATCGCACCATCACAGTACTATAACACTTGGGATTTGTGATAAACATCCCAAAATCCCAGCTCACTCCAACTCAAAAGCTAGAGTTCATTGGAGCCTTACTAAACACCCAACAGTCCAGGGCATTTCTGCCCCAGCTCCGTTGTACCTGTCTAATCGAACTAGCAACCCAGATGCTCCCATGAGACCATCTGACCACCCGAAAGATGCTGCAGCTCCTTGGGCACATGGCCTCTATAGTACATGTTGTTCCATATGCCCTACTATATATGCGGACAGCCCAGTGGACTCTTACCTCCGAGTGGAAGCAGTGTCTCCGGGACAGGATCCAAGTCACTGGATGGCCCTTAGGAGGGGTCCAAAGGCGACCTGAAACCTATCCTAGTCCAATTGTTGTGAACAACAGATTTTTTCTGTTTCCATCATAATGTAAGTCTATATTTATTATAACATCTCACTTCTGCATTTGCTTCTACGGCCCCCCGCTCCCCAGCCCAACTCCCCTGATTGGGGTTACGTGGGCCTTAGATAACACCAAAAATACTGATAATATCAGTCACTCAAATCACTCCAAACTGTCTATATAATCTATGCATTAACTGTAAGTTTTAACTATTACATATTTTCCTTTCTATTTTCCACTGTAATATTATTACCTATTCACCTTTGAAACTCTGACAACATACCTGAATTCAAACCCTACTCAATTCCTTAGAAACTTATATACCATTATTTTAGAATACTTAAATCAATCTGTTCTCTGTTAATAAGCTAATACTATCTTAACTGAAACTACTACTCCCTACAATCAGTTGCCCTCCTTAGTGTCATCAACAATCCGAAATCCATTAGAAATATCATTCCGCATCACCTAATCTTTGAGTAACACACAGCCCATATGTGGTGCACCCTTGAAACATTTCTTTCTCCTCTTATCTGATATCCAACACAGAGGTCTCTCTAACTGTGTGATCCTTCTTCATACTTTTTACACTATAGCTTCAATGAAGTTAAAAATGAAGTCTATTTTACTCCTTACTCTCCTTCTGCTGCTAGCTCCATTATCCACTGCCCTCCAACTCAATCTTATCACTATCACATTCCCATATTACTTTATTGCCAAAGGAATATCAACCCATTCTCTGACCACACATTTCCAACTACCCACCATAAACATCTTACAAATAGATTAATATATATCTCACACACATATACCCACCCTAAACATCCTACAAATTATGCAGAACACCATATAAAAATCGCACTGCAAAACTCCAGATCAATCAGAAACAAAATTTGAACAATCATAGTCCTCCTCTATGATAGTAGACTAAGGGGTATGTTTACTAAAGTGCGGTAAACGTGAATAACGCGCGTTGTACAACGTTAATGATCGTAAGTGCAGTATAACGCGCCAATGACCGTTAACATCATACTATGCGCGTTAACCGTAGTTAACGATCGTACAGCCCCGCGGCGCGGTAAAACAGCGCAGAAGGTGGAGAGTGGGCGGAGAGAAGTGGTCAATGGGCGGAGAATGGGCGGGGAGAGGCTCCCCTCACACTAACGCGCTGAATTTCAGAACTCAATTCCAACGCGAATGAAAACCTGTCGTTAAAGGCATATTAAAGGGAAGAGAAACCATTTCCGTCAGCAATGTACAGCAAAACCAGGGAAACCTACAAAACGTGAGCAGTGTGATAGATGTGCACTGAACAAAATAGCAAATAGAAATGGAAAAAGACCACAACAACATCCTAAAAAACTATAATCCAGCTGGTCAACAGTGATATTAATGTGCAACCATACAAAACACTCCCAGGAAAGCTCCAAAAAAACCAAAATGAGTTTTGGAAGGGTCCACGGAGCGTAGACCTTTCCAAAAATCATTCCCTAATTTTAATTCTGAGCGTTCCTGGGAGTGTTTTCTATGGTTGCCCATTAATATCACTATTGGCCAGCTTGGGTATCTTTCTATCCCCTTATTCCGAGGTCATATTCGGGGTTTATGTGCACTTATGTCTCCATACAAGGTGAATGAGCCCACAGTACAAATGTGCAGAGCAGGGTTTCTGACTCTTTCGGCCAGGTGTCCTATCTCCAGGGACTGCACTGTCTCTGTGGCCACAGTGTGGTGCAGCAGACACAGCCAGTACCTGTAGGACCAGAGGGTAACAGGTTCAAAGCCCAGCTGGGGCTACATCCAATCCAGTCCACATATTTTTCCCACAATTGTACCGTGATTGTAATGACAAACCTTTATTGCTGAGAACATACGCATGGTTAATACGCCTATATTTTACCCCACCGAGCACAGACACCATAAACAGGTGCATTACCTAGAGCAGAGTCTCCCAAATGCAGTCCTGGAGGGCCACACACCATTCAGGTTCCATGCTGCCGCGAATAAAGATGCCTGTGCTGCATATCTATGCACCACCCCCATGGTATGCAGATGTAGCTCATGCGTATTACTCAGAGACAGCATGAAAACCCGAACAGTGTTTGGCACACCAGGACTGGAGTTGGGAACCGCTGCCATAAAGCAGCAGCCAACAGGGCCAGACACACCCACACCCACAGGCCCCATTGGCTCATGCCTCCTGGAGAGGCAGGACATTGGGCCCTGTGTGCATCTCCCAATGCTACCACATGCATACCCTAGCAATGCCACCCTACACCTGGGTATACGGTACACACCTATCAAACGTTTCCTATGAGTACTGGCAGATAGCAAGTCCTACGTTAAGCACAATTGGCTGATTGAGCTCCATCATAACAATCTTTCTGATGTCAGCGGTGTGTGCTACAGGTCAGATCTCTGACAGTGCTTACCACACTGGGGAGTGATGCCCAACAGTATTGCGGACCATATCCATGCCTGTACTGTGCCCAGGACTGGTGTGGTGGGCAGGGCTGCTGAACCCCTCTACAGTAGCACAATGCTGGCATAGGTGTCGGAGTGTGTGTCTGTCTCTACAGTGTGTGGTGGCTGCAAACACTTTCCACTGCCCACACTGCCAGCACTGTTGCCAGTATTGGCCTGCCAATGTGCATAATGAGGAGCAAGGTACCATGGGTATAGCCCAGACAGGGTGGCCTGGGCAGGCTGCATCTGCACAGCGCATAGGGCACTGACTGCGGCATATTAGTGCCCGGCCACCACCTACACAGACAGGGTGACCGCTGTATGTCCTGCAGGGAGATCAATCTCACCCTGACTGTGCAGTGACCACAGCATGGCTAGGCATCCCCATAGTGCTATATGGTATTTCTCACATGTGATAGATATGGGTTTCCTTTTGGGGCCCCAGTCACTGATTTATCTGCTTGCTGTGTATGCTGACATCCCAGTTCTGGGTGCATGCATCTCCACTGGGTACATGCACTATTGACTAACTAGCAGACTGTTTGCAGCTGGTATGTGTCATGATGGAGTGGCGTGCAGGGTGTAGCGGCTGATGGCTTGCAGCAGGAGAATAGCAGATAGTGGTGGGGTGCAGCTTACCGTATCCAGGCCTAATGGCTGTCTGCTATGGATGTGTACAGAGCTGCATTGACTGCCCTGTGGGGTATACGTTACTCAGCAGGACTGGGGTTGATGGTCACTTCTACTGCCACCTTTGCAGGGAGGTAGAATGTGGATCTATTGATAGGAGACCCTGTTTGCCACCCTTGGACCTGGGGGGGGGGGGGGAGAATGGTGGTACATGGCCCACCTAGGGGTCCATGGGGGCTACACCTGACTGAAACAGACAGAGATATCCAAGGTGTGTTTCTGCAGAAACTACCTATCTCACACATTAATACTGCTTTGGACCTCCGCCATGGTCTCTTTCAGCCATGGACGGTGCTGTGGACCTGTGCTGGGCGCCTCACTGCACTCTCAGGGTGAGCACAGTACCCGCACAATGTGACGGTGTGTAGCTACTCTGTGCCAGTACAACACACGGTCAGTACCCCCTACCAGGCCGAGATGCTGTGGGGGTGCACATGGTCACTTCCCCCTACCAGGCCGAGGTGCTGTGGGGGTGCATTCCCCATGGTGTGTATCTGTGGACAGCTGATTTGCATGTGCAGTGCATCATGGGTGTGACTGGCACAATCCAACCCTGTGAAAATCCAGCACCTGCTCACAGGCTCTGATAAACCATAGGCCATCACACTTACATCTGTTAGCATAATTCATAGGTGCAAGACACCCTAAAGAGTCTGTAATATACAGTGCCCACGCTGGTAAAAACACACGTACCCACGCACGATTGTACGCACGCACCAACGCACGTGGCTACGCCCGTACCAACGCACACAGCCACGCACGCACCAACGCACACTGTGAGGGTGTGTTTCTGACAACACTACTGAACGTAAAGAAAAACATACCTCCTCATTCCCTATGTAATGTACAGGGTGATGCCTGGGCCAGCCTTCTGCGTTAGGCACACTGGGGACTCGAACCCATGCTGCCTGTAACAGCAGTCAGTGCAGTAACCATTGTGCTACAGCTCTGTTTCAGTGATTTGTGTCTGTACGCCTTCTTACGATTAACGCGCGGTAACGCGCCATGGCGCCCTGTAACGCTCGTTAGTTTTTGGAACGCACGTTAGTGGTAACGATGTACCGCCCATGTCCTTATTTGGGGTTTCTGTCTCTACCGCGGCTCCTAACGCGAATTGCACTAACGCACTTTAGTAAACATACCCCTAAGTGTACTATGTTTAACTGAAACCTGGATAACTGCCTCTGCCACAGTATTAATCAACCAACTAGCTGACTCCAACTACAATATATTCCAATGCCCCAGGGCCGGCAGACACAGTGGTAGCATCTTAATCCTATCCAAAAAGGAACTAAATTTCTCACTCTATCAAAGTGACAATATTGAGACCAGGGAGGAGTGGTCTAGTGGTTAGGACAAGGTACTTCAGGCCAGAGGGCTGGGGGTTCAAGTCCCACCTGGGGACAGCAATCTCAGGCTGGAGGGACTGGGATGTCTAGTCCTATAGGTACTCCTTGTGGTCTTGGGCAAGCCACTTAACCCTCCATTGCCCATGTTCCCTGTAAGTATTAGCATATGTGTCTCATATCCCCTCATGTTAAATGTATCCTCCAATTGACTGCTTTGACCTGGTGAAAAGTGGAATATAAATACAGCTAAATAAATAAAATGGATGTTGTGATCATAGAAAATAAAAAGATTAAAATTAGCTTAATCTACAGACCTCCATCTCCCAGCCCTGACAACCTATCCTCTATATTGGAAACTGCCTGCACCTCACCACCTAACAAACTCCACATAATCCTTGGAGACTTCAATCTCCCATCTCTTAGCCAATCTCACTCCTCCCAATTTATAAATGATGTGCTTGACCTAGGATTTCAGCAAATAATTCAATCCCCCACACATAGAAAAGGAAACACCCTAGATCTCATCTTCCTCCACAATCACATTTTGCAAGACACACATTTCTCCCTTGCAAACGTCCTTCCCCTTCCCTGGACAGATTATTTTCTAATAAACTTCTCTATCCCTACCGTACTCACACTTTATGAACCCAACAAATCTACGCAATTCAAAACCAAGTTTAAATCATTTAACAAATAATCATTCCTCATTTATACCATCCCTCACATTGATTCATCTATCACAAACCTAAATGACATCATAATTAGCTGAAACTCCACCATAATGAAAGCTGCACAAGCCACCACAACTCAAAAAATAAGACAAAAAGAATCTAAAATTTGGTACACATCTGACCTACGAAAACTAAAGCAAAAACTTAGAAAATTAGAGCACAGATGGAGAGTTACAAGAACTGATATTGACAATTAACTTTACATGTCCATGCTTAAGTCCTACAAAGAAGCAGTAAACAACCAAAAAAAAGACTATCATTCTAAACTCCTTACTCGATCCCTTAACAGACCAAGAGAACTTTTCTCCATTGTAGAATCTCTCCCTAAAACTCCTAACCTTGACATGAATCTACCCCCAAATTGAACCCCAACTCTTAGCTATTACATGGAAAAACTCATCCCCATACACACAGATGATTTCACTTCAAACCAACATTACCCCGACTTCATCGTCTCTAACCAGCAAAACCGTGTTACTTGGTCCACATTCCATCAAATCGACATTAAGCAACTTAAGAATACGCTAACAAACCTTAACACTACTACCTCCTCAGCTGACCCATGTCCAGTCAACTGGATTAAATCCACTAAAGATGAGCTCTCACCAATCATACTTGAGATTGTAAACCAATCCCTAGAGACAGGACAAATGACCTCTGCACTTGAACAGGCAATCATACGCCCCATCCTAAAATCTAATGTGACAAATAAATCTCTCCCTAACTCCTACCATCTCATATCCAGTCTTCCGTTCCTAGCAAAAATCATTGAAAAAACAGTTCAAATTCAACTGCAAAATTTTGTTGACTTAAATGTCCCACTGGATCAATGTTCCCTCTAATTTTCTGTAGGCTGTGTGCGCATAAAATATCAGCTGTGCAGCTTTTGAAGGAAGGTTAAATTTTTGTGCGCCACATAACGACACTCGGAATTATATACTTTTAAAATTTGACTACACGTCAGAATACAGTATGTACACCACATTCATTTTAATCAAATTAAATGAAAATAGACGATTACTAAAGGAAGCAGAAAATTTCTAGTAATTACAATTACAACTTTTAAATTTTAAGACATCTGTGTTGTTTTCTATCAGAATCACAACCATAATTTTTGTGCGCTCTGTTGTAAAGTATGTGCGCTTGCTCGGCGAGGTGTGTGCGCGCGCACACGCGCACAGCTTAGAGGGAACAGTGCACTGGATGATCAACAGCATGGTTTTAGACTACATCACAGTGTCGAGACCCTTATGTTATCACTCATGAATAGACTCCTCTATGGACTTAATAATAGCAAACAAGTGTTTATGCTTGTATTTCTTGACATTGCTGCTGCCTTTGACAGCATTAGCCACATATTGCTTATCTGAAGACCCCAACAGATAGGCCTATGGCATACGCTTCTGCACAAGAACTCCAACATCCAGCAACCAACAGGTGGAGCTTTCCACCTACACTGGAGTCAGGGTCTGCTTTATGCTTTTCTTCCTAAACCCCTCATTCCCAAGACACTTTTCAAGCTTCAGCCCGACAAGGGCTCCATGATTCTCAGCCCCTCACTGGCCGCAGCAACTATGGGTTCCACTACTACTTCATCTGACTCAGACTCATCCTCTGTGATTGGGATCTGTGCCCGATCTCCTCTCCCAATACAATGGCTCACTACTCCATCCCAGTCCATAGTCTCTCCATCTCACAGCTTGGCTGCTGAGAGCATAGCATTACAAGGCTTCGACCTAACACGAGGTTAAGGAGATCTTTTTGGCTTCTAGAAAGCACTCCACCAGATGTTCAGATGCTTTAAGTGGCGTAGATTCTCAGTCTGGTGATCCCAGAAAGATCTCAATCCCTTTTCTGCCCCAGTGGAGTCACTCCTCCAGTATCTCCTCCACCTGTCCTCAGCAGGTCTGAAAACCAACTCTTGTGAGAGTCCACCTCAGTGCTATTGTGGCCTCTCACCACATACTGAATGGATAGCTTATCTCCTCACCACAGTTAGTAGCAGGTTTCATGAGAGGTCTCCTGCTGTCCAAGTCACCCATTAAGCCACATCGGCGGCTTGGAACCTCAATGTTGTTCTAGTGCAGCTTCTCAAGCCACTTTATGAATCATTAGCCACAACCTCACTAAAGTTTCTGTCTTGGAGGGTTCACTTCCTAATTGCCCTCAACTCAGTTAGACATATTGGTGAGCTTCAGGCTTTGATGGCGGACCCACCCTATACCCATTTCCACAATGACAAAGTCGTCCTTCAGACTCACCCACACTTTATGCAAAGGTGGTGTCTCCCTTCCATTTAAACCAGTCAATTTACCTTCCAGCCTTCTTTTCTAAACCACATGCATCTCAAGCAGATGCAATTCTGCACATTCTTGACTGCAAACGTGCGTTGACTTTCTATCTCCAAAGGACCCAAGATCATCGTAAAGCCTCACTGTTGTTCATCTCATTTTACCCTAGTCACCTGGGTCTCCCTGTATCTAAACATACACTCTCCAGATGGATAGTGGACTGCATTTCATTTGCTTATGACAAAGCTGGACTCTCCCTCGAAGGGCATATTACCACTCACAATGTTCGTGCCATGGCAACCTCGATGGCAAACCTACGCTCAGTAGCCATTGATGAAATTTGCAAGGCAGCAACTTGGTCTTCCACCAATACCTTCACTACCTGTTACTGTCTGGACAAGGATTCCCACCAGGATACCATGTTTGGTCAAGCTCTTTCAGACTTGGAAGCAACTTCTACCCTCCATCCTGGACTTTGACAATACCAGAAATCCATGAGGGATCTATGACCAGGTGAACCTCCACCGGTTCTGGGTTCCCTTCATCTGGCATCTGGGAGTTAGGGAATTCCATATGTGAAGACTACATTCCTGTTTGTTTCTGGAGATAGTGTAGTTACTCACCTGTAACAAGTGATATCCAGGAACAGCAGGAATTTAGCCTTCACAACTCGCCCTCCTCCCCTAGAGGTTATAGGGTTTCATTTACTCTTTTTTCTCAGCTACAAACTCAACTGAAGAGAGGGAGTTGGAAAGGCGGGAAGGCAGTCGTGCAGGCACAGTGGAGTGCTCCCAAAAGCTTTCCAATTGGATGCTGGGGAGCGTTCCTATGCGAGCTCCGCTGGTACAGATGTCACCAATATTTGAAGACTACATTTCTGCTGTTCACGGAGATCATCTGTTACAGGTAAGTAACTATACTTTTTCTCAATGATTAATTAAGCTTTAGATCTCATTGCCAGAGAATGTGGTAAAAGCAAGTAATGTAGATGGGTTTAAAAAAAGTTTGGACAAAATCCTGGAGGAAATGTCCATAAAGTGTTATTAAGGTGAACCGGGAGGTAAGAAGAATGCAATTTGGCTACTTCTGGGATATGCATTGCCAGGTACTTGCAGGGCTGACCCAATCACTAGGCAATCTCCTGGCTCCTTGATGGGCAGCAAAGAGCAGCGACAGTCAAAGCAAAGCAATGGGTCCTGACAGACACACAAACAAAAATTCATCAGTGCATACTTTTACCTACAGAAAGAATGGCAAATCTGCATATAGTCCATTTAACCCTGCATATGGGTTTTTGAAATCTCCCTCATCTTCCTGTTTGGGGAGGGATCAAGATGGCAGTGGCCAGGCACTAGTGTGCAGGCTGTGTTTTCCAGGGGGGAAAAGTGGAAGATTAAAGGTGGTGTGAAGCCCTCTCAACCCTCGGACACTTCTTTGCCATTACCTGTGGTCTTTGGACCATTGGATCGCTTCTTTTCTTAGCCTTTGTGGTGTCCAGTGAATACGGGGGAGGTAAACCTGGTTGCAGTTTTGCTGGAGCCAGAGAGCTCAGTGATTGCTTCAGGTTTGTTAACTTTCTCCCCCGAGGCACAGCGTACGCTGAAAGCCTTGTGCACCCAGCGGTCTCCTGTAGCAAGCCTGCAGCAAGACTCTTCTCTAACAGGAGAGTGGATCTTTCTTATTGGGAAGACCAGGCTTGGAAGCAGGCAGTGCAAAATGCAATGTGTGCCTTCGAGTCAGTCCTGACTCCTGGCGACCCAGAAGCTCCTGGGTTTTCTTGGCAGTGTCACCGGAAGTGTGCAGTAGCCCACATATCTCAAAGGAGTTTCAGGAGTCTTTGGCGTCTCTGGTAGGAGATTCAGCAGCAGCAGGAGTAGCTGCTATGGGCAGCAATGAGTATGTCGTTGATCGGATGGAAGGAGGACTGACTTCTGTTGCTGGTCCTATTTTATTTTCATTGGTTCAGCTTATGAACTTCATCTTAGAATCGATGTGGACTGTGATAGCGTCTTTGGGTGAGACTTTGGTTTCCCAGTTTTCTGCTTTATCAGCGAAAGTGATTTAAATATCATTGCAATTGAACAGAATGCTAATAAGATCATAGCGGTATAGACTGAGTGTGCTGAGAGTCAAACAAGGTTGACTTTGTTGGAGGCTAAATCAGAAACTTATATGAAGAATTTTGCAGCGATTAATGTCCAGATTGAAAAGCTGGAAAATCTATCTCAAGCTTGTAACTTAAGGTTAACAAATTTCCCTTGGGTTCAATTTGTGTTTGTATAGGATATGTTTAAAGCTTATTTAGCAGAGATTCTGACTGTGCCCATGGATCCCCACCCTCCATTGGTGAGAGTGTAATCTCCAGAAACAAGCAGGAATGAGTCTTCACATATGGGTATCGTCGGTACCGACGGAGCCTGGGCGGGAACGCTCCCCAGCGTCCAATCAGAAAGCCTTTGGGAGCATCCCACAGCACCTGCGTGCTGCCTTCCCACTTTTCCCAACTGTCTCTCCTAAGTTCTTCTTTTTCCGCAGAGCCAGCAGGTCGTGTTCCTGTCACCGCAGAAGAATTTCTTATTTTTCTTTATTTCTTTTCTTCTTTTTTAAAAAAAACAAAAAACAAAAACTTTTTTCTTCAGGTGCACTTGCATTTTGGGCCTTAGGCCCAAAACATTTTTCCTTAACATGGAAAAGCCTGCCTCAAGGTTTAAGAAGTGCACAAAATGTGGCGGTACCATTTCCGTCACCGACACCCACGACCAGTGTATAAAACGTTTAGGTCCTGACTATTCCATCACAGATTGTATGTCCTGTTCTATTATGTCTAAAAGAGGTCGGCAGAACCGAGCTGCCAAGCTCAGTACCCTGTTTCCCTCTGATGCAGCTTCGGTGGCATCGACGTCTTCCAGGGCTTCTTCTTCCTCACATGGATCTCAGGTAACTAAACATAAATCCAGCCAGTCCTCAAAGGGTAGATCTCCTTCTAAGCATCAAGATGCCTCTGGCGTTGCCCTCGAGGATCCTGCACTGGCAAAATTACCCCGGCGGGAGGCTTCGGCCTTTAAAGCATCATCATCGGGGTCCCAGGATGATCTCGATGGCGTGGCCGCGACAGATCTCCTGGTGCCATGCTCTGGGGTACCGGTGGCTTCCCCCGGTACCGACTTCCAAGCATTGGCAGCATCAATGGATCAGAGGATTCTGTCCATAGAATGCAGTCTGGCAACTTTCCTTGTGGCATCGACGCCCCTGGTACCGCAACAGACTACTTCACCGGTACCGGCTCTAGCACCGCCATCAGTACCGATCCCGGTTCCGGTGATATCGACATCGGCGTCGGTGTCTGCTATGCCGGTACTCTGTCCTCTGCAGCCCTCCGGTACCGATACCCCGGTACCGGTTATTCCCGATACCGATCCCGGTCGGTACGGGTATCGGGCTTTGCAAGAGCATCCGGACAGACGATACTTCGATTCCTCTGAAGACTCTGAGGATTCTGAAGACTCTGCCGATGCAGTGATGCTTCTTCCACAGGAGGAGTCCTCTCCTAAATGAAGGATGTCTCCTCCAGAGGACTTGTCTTTTCAAGACTTCATCAGGGAAGTGGCTCGGGGCCTATCCATCACGGTGGCCCCTGAGACAGAACCCAGAGCCAAGGAGTTAGATATTTTACAATATCCCAAAACTCCTAAGGAGGCAGCTACCTTGCCTGTTCATGAGATTTTGCATGATCTCATGTTGAGGATGTGGGAAGCACCTCTTACCACCTCTCCTCATTCTCGCAGGTTAGATACCATGTATCGTGTCCCTCCTTGTCCTGGTTTCCATAAAACTCAGCTTCCTCACCACTCTATTGTGATTGAGTCTGCTATGAGAAAGATTAGAAGTGCCAAAAGACATGCCTCTAATCCTCCAGGACGTGAATGTAGAACCCTGGATGCTTTTGGACGTAGAATCTTCCAAGCTTCCATGCTTGCTGCGAGAATTAATTCCTATAGTCTTTACATGGGAATGTTCCTGAAAGAAGTCACTGATCATTTGCAGACTTTAAGTCCTTTCATTTCTGAAGATAAAAGAAAGGACTTTCTCACCTGGCTCAAACATGCCCAAGATATCTCCAAATTCTCCAACCGTGCAGCTTTCGACTCCTTTGAATGTGTAAGCAGAGCCTCAGCTATTGCCATAGGTGCACGTAGAATTGCTTGGCTTCAAGCATCTGATTTGGAGATCTGGGTACAAGATGAATTGGGAAATATCCCTTGTACAGGTGAAAACCTGTTTGGTAAAGATTGGCAAGCAAAGGCCAATCAGATGGATGCTGAAAATTCTGCCTTGGATAGATTATCCAAGTCTACAGCTGCTCCTGTTAAGAAAAGGTTGTTCAAGAAAGCACCTTTTTCTAAAAAGGGAACTGCTTATGGTCAGCAGGCATCTTCTGCAGCTCAGTTCCCTACCAAACATCAGCAATCATCCAAAAAGAACAAAGCAAAGGCTGCTAGGCCTCCTCCAGCCCAGCAACCTCAGCCCCCTCAGGGCCTTTGACTTTCCGCTAGAGAACCTAGCCTTCCTGGCTCTGGAAGGACCAGAGCCCTCCACCATTCCAGGAAGGTTATGTCATTTTGCTCCCAGGTGGGGACAAATTACAGCAGAGCATTGGACACTCTCCATCATAAAGGAGAGGTACAAACTTCATTTTTAAAGCTTGCCCCCTCACACAAGAGTGCACCAGTTCAATTCTCCAACCTCCCTCCTCAACCTGTTGGGGCAGGAGATTGCCACTCTTCTCACGCAGGGGGCAATAGAGGAAGTGCCTCTTCATCAATAGGGCACAGGTTTCTATTCCCCCTATTTTCTTATTCCAAAGAAAACAGGGGGCTACAGACCTATCTTAGATCTCAGAGAATTGAACAGATTCCTAGTCAAGGAAAAATTCAAAATGATTTCTTTGGGAACTCTGCTGCCATACCTTCAGAGTCAGGATTGGCTTTGTTCTCTAGATCTCAAGGATGCGTACACCCATGTTCTCATCCATCCAACTCACAGAAGGTTTCTTCGGTTCCTTTTTCAAGAGAAGCACTATCAATACAGAGTGCTCCCTTTTGGTCTGGCCTCTGCACCAAGGGTGTTCACAAAATGCATGGCAGGATTCTGTGCACTCTGGGAATATTCGTCTTCCCTTATTTGGACGACTGGCTCATTCGAGCTCCCACTCAGTCAGAGGCCAAGAGTTCTCTAACCTGCACAATGCTTATCCTTCAGTATTTAGGGCTGATAATAAACATCCCAAAATCCAATTTGACCCCTACTCAGTCCCTGGAGTTTATAGGGGCGTTGCTGGATACCACAAGGGCAAGGGCCTATCTCCCCCAGGCCCGTTGCCTTCGCTTGGTGCAGTTAGCTTCTCAAGCAGATTGAAGCCACACTTAACTGCTCAAGAGATGTTACAGTTACTAGGCCACACGGCATCCACCGTGCATGTGGTACCATATGCTCGCCTTCACATGAGGGCAGCTCAGTGGACTTTATCCACCCAATGGACCCAGGCATTAGACTGTCTGTCAGACAACATAGCAAACACAAGTTGCCTCATTTTGTCCCTCCAGTGGTGGAAGTCCCCTCAAAACCTGTTGCTGGGGTCCCCCTTTCAGCACTCTCTACCCCAAGCAACTCTCACAACAGATGCTTCTCCAATGGGGTGGGGAGCTCATCTGCAAGACCTCTCCACCCAGGGCATCTGGTCCCCACAGGAGAGTTGTCTACATATCAATCTCTTGGAACTCAGAGCAATCTTCCTTGCTCTGCGGGTGTTCCACACCCTGCTCAGCTACAAGACAGTCCTTATCCACATGGACAATCAGGTAGCCATGTTCTATGTGAACAAGCAGGGCGGAACTGGCTCTCTGTCACTTTGCAGCGAAGCTTTGCGACTGTGGGCCCTCTCCAGAGAGCATCGGATTCATCTTCTGGCAGTTTATCTTCCAGGCGTTCAAAACTCATGGGCAGACAGGCTCAGTCGAGTTCTGCTTCCACACGAGTGGTCCCTACATGTGGACCAGGTGGCCAGGATTTTTCAGATTTGGGGAACCCCAGACATAGACCTCTTTGCAAGTCCGTGGAATGCCAAACTTCCCCGGTTCTGTTCCAGAACTCCGGTTCAGGGAGCTCAGGCAAGGGATGCTTTCCTCCTTCACTGGGGTCAAGACTTCCTCTATGCCTTTCCACCCATTCCCCTAATTCCCAAAACCCTGTTCAAGCTTCAGAGAGACAGAGGCCACATGATTCTCATAGCTCCACATTGGCCACGACAAGTGTGGTACCCTCTAATTCTACATCTCTCTCAAGCTCCCTCCCTGGAGTTAGGGTCTGCTCCAGATCTCCTATCTCAAGAGGACGGAAAGTTATGGCATCCCAATCCCCAGTCTCTGCATCTCAGGGCTTGGTTGCTAAAGGCCTAGATCTCCAAGATCGTCATCTTTCTCAACAGGTGAAAGATGTTCTTTATGCTTCCAGAAAACCTTCCACTAGACGTTCTTATGCTTTTAAGTGGAAGAGGTTTACTATCTGGTGCTCTGAGAAGGGTCTTAACCCTCTTGCCATACCTCTGGAATCTTTGCTAGAGTATCTCCTCCATCTGTCTAATGCAGGCTTTAAGACAAATTCAGTAAGGGTCCATTTGAGTGCTATTGCAGCTTCCCTTAAACCTCTAAATGGACAACCTATTTCTTCGCATCCTCTTGTAGCAAAGTTCATGAGAGGCCTCCTTTTAACAAAGCCTCCCATTAGACCACCTCCGGTGGCATGGGACTTGAACCTGGTTCTTGGTCAGCTTATGAAGCCGCCTTTTGAACCTTTGGCTACCACCTCCTTGAAATACCTTTCTTGGAAGGTTATCTTTCTCATTGCAATCACATCAGCACGTCGTATTAGTGAATTGCAAGCACTCGTAGCTAATCCACCTTATACAAGGTTCCATCATGACAAGGTAGTCCTTAGGACTCATCCACACTTTATGCCTAAGGTGGTCTCGCCTTTTCACCTCAACCAGGAGGTCTACCTACCTGTCTTTTTTCCAGAACCTCATGCATCAAGTGCAGAGAGGAATCTTCATACTCTGGACTGTAAAAGAGCTCTGGCTTTTTACTTACAGAGGACACAGCAACATAGAAAGTCCTCTCAGCTCTTTGTTGCCTTTGATCCTTCTCATTTGGGACTACCAGTCTCCAAGAGAACACTATCTAACTGGATTGTCCAGTGTATTTCTTTCGCCTATTAGAGTAAGAACCTTTCTCTGGAGGGCCATGTCACAGCTCACAATGTGAGAGCCATGGCAGCCTCAGTGGCTCATCTGAACTCTGTGTCTATTGACGACATCTGTCGAGCAGCCACTTGAGCCTCGGTTCATACCTTCACAGCCCATTACTGCTTGGACAAGGACTCCCGCCGGGATGCCTTATTTGGTCAGGCTGTTCTCAAACACCTGTTCCATACTTAATCAACTCCTACCCATCATCCCTGATAGGATGCCAGAGATCCATGGGAGGAAGTGAAGCCCTGTCTCGGGGACACACAACTTCTGGGGTCTCTTCCTGGCATCTAAAGCTAGGGAGTCCCCATATGTGAAGACTCATTCCTGCTTGTTCCTGGAGATAGCACAGTTACTTACCTGTAACAGGTGATCTCTGGGAACAGCAGGAATAAGTCTTCACAACCCACCCACCTCCCCTAGGAGTTGTATCTCTCTATCTATCTTTCTTTTCTCGCTCTCTCTCTCTTTGTCTCAGCTTTAAAACTCAACTGAGGAGAGACAGTTGGGAAAGGCGGGAAGGCAGCACGCAGGCGCTGTGGGATGCTCCCAAAGGCTTTCTGATTGGACGCTGGGGAGCGTTCCCGCGCAGGCTCCGTCGGTACCGACGATACCCATATGTGAAGACTTATTCCTGCTGTTCCAAGAGATCACCTGTTACAGGTAAGTAACTGTGCTTTATCTCCCACTGGGCAAGAAAATTTCTACTAGTGATGTTGTGGTGACTCAGCAAGCTGATAGTTTAAATATCTCAGAATTGTTGGAAAGATAGCAAGAGGAGTCTGTATTTCCTTCAACATTGATTGTGACTTTTGCAGTTTCGTCAGATAGGGAATGGTTGTTGAGAATGTTTTTTCATAAAATAAATTTATTGTTCAAAGGTTTATTGGTTCACATTTATCCGAAGCTTGCTAAGGATACACAACGGTGACAGAGAGTTTCTTCTCTTCCGTCCAGGAGTACAGCAGCTGGGAGCACTCTTTTTCTTAAAGCAGCCTTGCAAATGCTTGGTGAAATATCAAATTATTTCCTATATTTTTTATGAGCCCTCTCATCTGCTGGCTTTTGTGAATGCCCCGTGACTTGAAGCCGCAATTGACACTCCTATGGATGGTCTATGAAATGCAAATGCTGGTCACTCGCCTGATTGTTTCTCTTTGCTCTTTCTATAATTTGTTTCATGTTTTCTATATTTCTCTTCTCCCTCAGTGTGGGCTTGGAACAGCAAGCAGTGTTGTGCCTATATTGTGCTTTGCTGGCATATTTTTTCTATGTAATTTTCTATTGTCTTGTTCTATTTCTTTTCAGAAGTTTGAACAATTCATTTAATAAGTTGTTTAATTGCATAAATATAAATTTAAAAAAAAAGAAATCACCTTCATTATGTACATATTTAAAAGTGTGGGGCCTGATATTTGAAACACAAAAAGTTAAACTCTGAAAAATAGAACAAAGGACCCTCACTTTTTGTCGGAGTGAAATAATTCCAAGAGAGGGAAATTTAAAACCACACTCTCGCTGTTGTCACTCCCTTTTAATCGTTAGTGCAGTAAACCGTGAATAAAATACTTATTACTTAGCGTATAATAAGCGTGAAGCTCCTTTTTGCCACCAGAACCATAGTGTACAAAAGAATCTGCTTTAAACTCTGTTTTACCACAGTGACCAAAATCTACGATGTGACACGTTTCGGGTCTGAGAAAACCTTTGACCCTGCTTCAGGTATGTAAAAACTTGTGGTCAGTGACTTAAATCTTGAAAGGGCAGAATCATCAATGTTAAAAAAGGTCCAAATCATTTGTCTTAAAAAGAGATCAGCGTCTGACATAAATGATGAGCAAGCCGTTAAGGAAAAAGTCTAGCCCAATAGACTTCAAACAAATTTACTCACCAATCAGAAGGGAAGAGCCCTATGAGATAAGGGAACCCCCTACTCTGATTGGACTGGCCTGAAAACATTTATCCAAATGCCAAAGCAAATATAAAATTAAATTATGCTGTGCCATTCAAGAGAGGCATTAAGACCCCGCGGGGAGACTGTTTGTAGATTGAAAATCCAACGTTGTTCAAGTTTCTGAAGTTTGGAAAGCCGATCCCCACCTCTAGGATCAGGTGGAATATGATCAAGAATGCGCCATCGAAGTTGTTGAAAAGCCCTTCCCCCCATCCTTTGTGGACCGCAGCTCGGCGCCTCTGAACTCCCCGTCCAACCCCTGCTCTCCTACCCGCCACGGAGGACCCTCCTCGCCTCCGTGCCGCTCGCCTAGCTCCAGGCAACCCCCTCCCCCTTACCCCCCCACAACCCCTTGACCCCATGACTGTCCGCACCACCTCAGCCCTGCCAGATGCTCTTCCCCTGCTCTGCCATCCCTTCGGCATAGGTATCCCGCGCTATCTCCCGTGGATGCTGACTTGAGTGCAAAAAATTCCCACCAAAATGACCCCCACGCAGCTCACTCCTCGCACCACCCCGTCCTTTTTTTTTTTTTTTTATATCTGCCCCGCACCACTTGCCTGGCCGCTTGTGACCCAATGAGAATCTCCGCAGCTCCCTGCTGTCGCGAATGTCCAGGCAGCAATCTCTGCCTCTCCCCGCTGGACAAGTAGGCCCGTCACGTTAACGCGGCTTCCCCACGTCACCGACAGCAGATCCCTGTCCCGCGCCGCACTTCAACGAAGCCGCAAGCTCGATCACCGCTCCACTAACCACCATCGGGATCGCCTCCAAAGGGACCCTTGGCTCATACCGTTCACCGACGACCCGCCAGAAACTAGGCCCACTCGCCACCCAGAGGATCCGCCACACACCCGCCCGCCGTTCAGTCCTCTTCACCATGTGCTCAGACAACAGTGAAGAAGCCCAAGCACATGTCAGTCTCCCCTCTGATTGGCTCCCCGCGCGCGCATCCCCACGGGTGGAGCCAATCAATTCAAAGGACGCTCTGCTTCCTCACTCCCGCTGCGCTTCCCTCCATTCCAGCAACGTGTGCAAGGTCCCGCACCGGGCCGAGCACCCGGTTAATCGCGGTCGCCGGGACCCTGCCCGCGCCCTTCTTCTTCTGGAAACCCAGTGATGATATCTGCACCCCCTTTGTACTTAGGCCCTATGCGGCCGAACCACTTGCTCAGCCCTTGGTATGGCCCTGCATTCTTCTCTATGCCCTCTCGATGTTTATCAGCTACAACAAGCACTTTTCAGATGCTTGTTCATCTGCTGGACATTCATGATGTTTCTGTGATCAGGTGGGGACGTCCAGGTCCCTGGGAGTGCCCTATCCATGCCTCCGCCATGCCCCATTTAGATTCGGTCGTACTCACACTGCGGAATCCCCAGAGCTGGCTTCTAAAATGGTTCTGGAGATGTCTCTGTGCTTTGGATGTTTCTAAGCCCATTTTTGGACATCCGAAGCACATAATATTTAAACAGGAAATGTCTGGCACTCAAGGCAAACCATTCTGGTGAACTTTTTTTTTTGGAAGTGAACTACAGACTTAGCCATGAAAGGCTTATTAATTTCATAAAAGAGTTCATTTTAGAATGGCTGCATGCCATTTGAATGTGTAAATTGCATTATTGATATGAGTAGATGCAACAGGACACATAGAAGGTAATTTGATAACAGACTGTCTTGGTGGGGAGAGCGAGTGGGCTCCTATGCAAATAAATATATGTTACACCTGCTTTGGAGCAGGGTAAATGCATATGCACACATAGGTGGCTGATATTCAAAACCCTTAGCCGGCTGGCCAACAAGACGCTGTCCTGCAAGGGTGTTGATCGTGATACTTGATGATATCTCAACAGATCACTCTGGCACTAACCAGTTAGTGCAGGGGCGGTTGGTGGCAAAGCAAGGGCGTGTCGGAGCAATCTGGATAAGTGCTGACACTTATCTGGTCAGCATGATATTCAGCCAGCACTTAATCTGGACAACTCAAACCACATGAAGTGTTTTTTATTTATTTTATTTTATTTATTTAACCAGCTTTTTATACCGCCTTACTCTTCAATCAAAGCAGATTACATTATAATTCAACTGAATACATTAAAACGAGAGTAGATATATCAAACTTAATTGTATAATAAAATGAGAGTAGATATACAATAACTCAACTGATTACAATTAAAACTAGTGTACATTATTGATGCAGGTTAGTACATTGAAACAAGATGAAAAATTGGAAGGGGAGGTTGGCATGCAGGGCAAATTTGCATGTAATCTATAGTTTTCTTCTTGTGATGATTTGTGGTTGAAATGTGTTTGCCAGTGATTGGGAGTCATTAACATTATTCCTCTTCACTTCTCTTTTATAAAGATGTTATGGAACCTTTGGGGATTATTGTTCAATACCTGCTTTCTATGGACTAGAAGACTGCTAATCGCAATCATTTTTTAATTTTTGGTTACACTTTGATTCGCTGAATGGCCCTTTGTTTATAATATAAATCATTTTAAATGTTTTTATGATGTTTCAATTCACAGTATTGCTTTTATTTTTCGGCTTTATAATGCACAGTCTTGGGGTCTGTACAGCAGACATTTAAGGTTTACCTGTAACTTTTAAACAGCTGTTGGATCCACTCTCTTAAATGTCACAACTTAAGATTTGCATTTGGAAGTAAATTGTTCTAGTGGGGATTTTCTTTTTTTTAACTCTTTTTAGCAATGCTTTTTGCTTTACATACTGTAGGACCCAATATTCAAAGGAAGTAATGTGATGTACCTTTTTTGTATCTGATCATTTTATTTTCCTAATTGAGTTGTTCCCATTCTCTTTTTACCACTTGTTGGTCTTATAAATCCTTTCCCAGCGTCTCTTTTCTATTTTATGTTTTTTCATTCTCCCTGTCTTCTTCCCTTTTCTTCTAAATCTATTTCTAATGTTGTTTCTCTTTCCTCTTTTTCTCTATGTCTTTTGCTTGACTTTCTATACATCCATAACTAGATATTACTCCGTCCTCTCCCCTTCTCTCTCTCTCCCTCCAGCCTTGAGTCTCCTTATTTTCACTTCTCACTTACCTATCCACGTTCTATCTTCTAGTCTCACCTCCCCATTCCCTCCTCTGTCTTTCACTCCTTTTCCAGTATCCTATTTCCTCTTTACACCTGCTCTCTAGTTCCTCATTTCCACTGCTGTACTCACCCCTTCCCAGTCATTATGTATCTTTGCTTCTTATCTCTTCTCCAGACTTAGATCATACCCTGCCACTCATCCTCATAGCCCTTTCTTCTGTATCTTACTCCCTACTCAATCTCCCATTCATCTTTTCACCTTCTCTATCATGTTTATCCTCCCGTATCCCTTTCAAATACCTGTCCCCTTCCTCTTTTTCATCCCCTACACAGGCTTCATCTCTTCCTACTACCTCCCAACACTTCTCCATCTTTCTTCATTCTTGCTCACATCCCATAACCCGTTAACACATACCCTACTCTTACTCTTTACATCCAAGTTCCCATTCTCCAAACATAAGCAATACCCAGCCACATCCTGAGCCTCTAATAATTTTCTATCCAATCCCCAAGTCCCCACTTAGCTATGAGTCCCTGCTCTCCCTATCCCTGTATCTCCATCACCTGCTAGGCTGTCCCCGCCCCCCTCTTCTCAACATTCACCCTTCTGCCTTTGTCCCTTTTCCCCAGCATCTACACTTCTTTCTCCTACTCTTCTTAGCTTCCACCCACCCGTTTCCTTTCACAGCATCTATTCTTCCTGTCTCTCCCTCTCTCCTCTGACAAACCCATCAAGATGCATTATGAAACTGTAAGAAATCCAGCAGTGGCCTGAAATATCCCTCTTGGAAGTGGATAACCTAGCAGGGCTGTTAGTATAAATAACTGGAAATTTCGCACAAACAGAATTTCAGGCACAAGAAAAGTCTATGGAGTAAGTCTCCTAAACAGGAGTCAATAGATTCACAAGACAAAAAAATCCAGGAAGCTTTCCAAGTGGCTGAAAACCAGACAAACTTTGGGCCAATCAGGAGACAGGAACTAACAGTACCAGAAACACAATTCACAGCTAAGTATAGGCTAGCTAGAGTTTGCCACCCAGGAGACAGATTAGATCTTCCTGAAAGAGAATTGCCTTCTAACACAAATGTTGGCAAATTGTGATAACTAGCTAAAAACACAAAATTTTGTTTATTTTTATTTGCCTGGAAACCTCTAATAACACAGGTACACTAATAACATTTTTTTTTAAACTGCCTCTAATGTTTCGATTGATTTTTACGTTTTTTGGTGCGCTGAATCCAAATCTGGTAACCAATTTGCTCCATCACGTACAGATTTTTTGCTACATTGGGTTAGCAGTTTGAGGTGAACGTTTCAGATTGAGTGCGATCGAGATAAAAGCTTCTTGGATGAATTCTTTATACTAATTGTTTAGTAGTTATTCAAATAAGAATAAAGAAAATTGTAACAAGGCAGCACATAAGAATAGAGTAATGTCAACAAAACACACTGTGATGGTAGCAAAATTGTCTGCACTTAATACAGCCACCACATACATGTGCACAAACATTGAGCATATAAGAGCGAGGTTAGACACAAAGCAAAGCAAAGAAATGTGCAAAAAATGTTGTACAGGTATGTATGTAAGAATAGAAAACGCAAACCGCACCATTGCAATACATGAAGACAAACACCCGATGGTGTGAAAATAAAATTCTAATAAATGAGATCCGACACTGTGGTAATAACTAGCAAATTTTTATTTCAAAGTTTAGTAAAAACACGATATTTGTCAACACAGTTTAGATTTTAAAGTCATTCTTGGGTCAATCAATCTCCTGGTGGGCCCGTTTCTTCTTCCCCCGAATGCTTCTCTTGGTGCGCTGCTTGGCGTATTTTTCATCTGGGGTTTCCCGCAGCAGCAACCAGCAGAAATCAGCCATCATAGTGGTGTTCCATCTTCCTTGGTACCTTCTCTCTGCGTCCTTGATGTCCTGGTGAAACCTTTCACCTTGTTCTTCACTGTACGCCCCCAAGTTTTCGGGAAAGTAGTTCACATGGGAGTGCAAGAAATGGACTTTCAGGCTCATGTTACAGCCTTGTTCTTTGAAGGCATTGAGCATCCTGGCAACAATATCCTTATAGTTCTCATCCCGCCTGTTCCCCAAGAATTTGAGAACAACATCCTTGAAGGAATCCCAGGCTTCTTTTTCCTTCTCAGACATCGTTTCAGCGAATGCTCCATCTGAAATGAGTTTCCTTATATCAGGGCCAACAAACACTCCTTCCTTTAGCTTTGCTTCAGAAAGTCGGGGGAACTTTGAGCAAAGATACCGAAAGCACTCACCATCTTTTGGAAGGGACTTGATGAATTGCTTAATGAGACCCAACTTAATGTGGAGAGGTGGTAATAGAATTTTATCACGAGGTACCAAGCTCTCATGAAGAACATTTTTCTCACCGGGTCTCAAATACTCCCGAATTGGCCAGTCTTTTTTCCCCCAGTGTAGGTCGCGGGCCCGGCTATCCCACAAGCAAAGGAAGCAGGGATATTTGGTGAAACCGGATTGCTGCCCTAATAGCATAGATAGAATTTTTTTTTTTAAATTCTTTATTTTCGTTTTATAACAACAAAGGAAAGGAAGACATACAGCTAAAAGACAGATACATAGAATGTGATACATACACCAAAGTAAACCCCTGCCACCCCCCTCCCCCCTGCTTCTTCTCTAGAAAACTAATCATTCCCGAAGCGGGCGTGTACTGACATTATTGTGTTACAAAACCTAACGGTGATCTGAAACATGGTAAGTGTACATTAAACAGACATGTCGGAGCAATGAGCAGATTGTACATAATCATTGAGCATCTGCCATTTAGACAAGCGAGAGTGAGTTTGGGCATGGGGAATAGCTCTCCGAGATATCTGCTCATATTTACTATATAAGCAGACAAGGTTCCACCATTCATTGACAGTAAGTCGAGAGCTATCCTTCCAATTCCTCGTGATTAAACATATGGCTATACCCAGCATGAAATCAAGGAGAAAGCGACCCTTCTTAGGAAGAGAGGGGACCTCCGCCACTGAGCGGAGTCCCACAATCTTCCAAGAAAGAGGCTCGTGAAGGTGTAAGATAAATTGAATACGACCCCAGACCCGCCCCCAGTAAACCTGTAGTTGAGGACATTCATAAATAACATGAGCGAGGGTTCCCACAGCAGTATGGCAAGACCAACACTGGTCCCTAGCAGTTGTGTTCCATTTGGCTATTTTTTCTGGAGTATAAAAGCATCTATGTGCAAAAAAGAAGAGAGTTTGGGTAACTGAGGCAGACCGGGAAACCCGCACTACTTTGCTCCAGAAAACGCTCCATTGCACAGGGGTTAAAGTGGTTTGCAGTTCGCGCTCCCAGGCTTGTTGGGCTCTGCAAGTGGCAGTATCTGTACCCTGACATAATAGTTTATAAAAGTTAGAGGCTACCCCATGTGTACTACTAATAGAGTGAACTAGTTCTAATAGCCCGTCCTCAGTAGGGACAGAGGGCGGCATGATTTGAGCACTTTTGAGGCAGTGTTGAAGCTGCATCAATTGAAAGTAATGTTTCGCTGGTAACGCAAATTCCTTTTGTAAATCAGAAAAGGTTTTCCAACGAGCTGCAGAGAAGAGCTGTTGGGGTGTCCAGATCCCCCTAGAGTACCAGGGTTTCCATGCTATCTTTCTATTTAGGACTTGAATTCTGGGGTTATTCCACAGCGGGAGTCCGTCCTGAGGACATACGTTTGGGCCCAGTGATAGAATGAGAGTGTTAAAGGCCGCAAGAGTATCGACAATCATTGGGGGATGGCGGGTGTCTACTTGATGGGACATACCGGGGAGATGGATCAACGGAATTGGGCTACTAAGCTCCTCTTCTATATCAAGCCAAACTGGTCTGCTGTCTGTTGAGGCATCTAGCCATCGGGCACCTTGTTTAAGTAGGAAGGCTTGATGATATCTGAGAAAATCAGGAAATCTGGTACCCCCTAGTTCCTTCGCAGACTGTAGTTTTTGTTTAGCTATCCTCGGTGGTTTGCCCTGCCAGAGATAGCGGACGAGAAGGCCCTCAATATCTTTGTAGGTGTGTAGCGGGAGTAAGCATGGCAGCATTTCTAAAATGTAATTCACTTTGGGGACTATCATCATTTTCACAGTTTCTAGGCGGCCCCACCATGTAAGGGATAAGGGAGACCAACGATTTGTGAGCTCACGGACTTTGGAGACTACCTCTTTGGCATTAAAACTAATAGTGTCTTCTAAAGGAGAACAGTAATGGACCCCAAGATATTTCACCATGCGGGATTGCCAAAGGAAAGGAAAGGCCTGCATGTCAGCCTCATGTACCCAGCGGTTCAGTGGGAATGCTACAGATTTGGTCCAGTTAATTTTATAGCCCGATAATTGCGAGTATCCATCAATCAGATCCAAGACAGCTGGAACCGAATCAAGGGATACGAAGAGCATAAGGTCATCTGCATATGCAGAGAGTTTAATCTCTCGGTGACTGAAGGGGACACCTCGAATACGTGCGGACTGTCTAATAAGGAGGGCGAGGGGTTCAAGAGCTAGATCAAAGAGCATTGGTGATAGGGGGCAACCTTGACGCGTGCCTCTTTGGAGATTAAAAGGCTGCGACTTAATGGCATTTACACAAATACTGGCAACGGGTTGAGTATACATGACTTGGAGGTATCGGAGGAAGCCCTCCCCAAAGCCATACCATCGGAGAACTGCAAATAAGAAGGGCCATTCTAGGCGATCAAAGGCTTTTTCAGCATCTAGGGAAAGACCCACCCATGGGTGGTCTAAATTGGCAGCACTGGATAGCACATGGCACAAGGTCCGAGCATTGTCAGCGGTGGATCGGCCGGGTATAAAACCGCATTGGTCAGGATGGATTAGGGTGGCCATCCTGTCAGATAGCCGGGTGGCCAAGATCGTTGCGAAGATCTTATAATCGGCATTAAGTAGGGAGATTGGACGGTAGTTGGCGGTTAGCAGCGGGTCTCTGCCTTCTTTCTCAAATACTACCACATTAGCTGCAGAAAAGGATCCCAAAGAGGATGTATCTACCGCAAGGGCAGTAAAATAGAGTTTTAAGTAGGGAACTAAATCTGCACTGAACGTTCTGTAGAATTCGGTCGGGAGACCATCAGGCCCTGCGGCTCGACCCGAGGCTGTTCGTTTTAGGGCAGATTGGATCTCTGAAGTAGAGAAGGGTTCATCCAGCGCATCCCTATCAGCTTCAGAGAGGGTCGGCCGCTGAATACCAGAAAACAATCGCTCGAAGGTCTCTGATGAGAACTCACATTCAGATTGATATAGACGGGTATAGAAATCCCGAAAGAGTTCTACAATATCGGAGTCTGTGGTCAATATGCCCCCTCCCTGTGGGGCTCGAAGGGCCGCTACGCGTTTGGCTTCTTTTTGACCTTTCAAGGCGTTGGCTAAAAGTCGACCGGCTCGGTTGTTTTCACGATAGTATGTCCCTCGTTGAAGCTCAATACTCTTAGAAGCTGCAGTTGAGAGGATTGCATTATATTGAAAACGGAGACGCTGTAAGCGAATTAAGACGCATGGATCAGTACGTGAAGTTAGAACTCGTTCGCCTGCTTTGATTTGTTGGTCTAGTATGAGTAGCTGCTGTTTGCGTTGTTTCCGCAGGCGAATTTGATAGCTAGTGATCGTTGCTCGAATGGCCGCTTTGAAACCCTCCCACCAAGCCCAATTTGCAGTGTCCTGGGGTAAATTAAAATGGAAGTAATCCTGTATGGCTGCTCGAATATCTAACTGGAACTCTGGCTGAGTTAACAGGGCTCTATCAAAGAACCAGGCCCCCGAGTTCCCTTGGGGTGCAGTAGTGTGTAATTGAAAAGAAATAGCAGCATGATCTGAAATATGTTGGGAGTGAATCTTTGCAGTGTCCACCTGAGGAACTAACAGTTTTGATATTAGAAAGAAATCTATGCGAGACTGGGATTTGTGAGGGGAAGAGAAGAAGGTAAAGTCAAGCTCATTGGGGTGTAGTAACCTCCATAGATCAACTAAAGCAAGATCTTTGATCACAGAGGTAAGCGTGGTGTGACTCTTGGGGGGACCACTTGTCCTAGGCGGCTGTTTGTCAATCAGGGGATCAAGAACTAAATTAAAATCCCCCCCTATTATCAATGAAGTATTAGCAGAGGCCTGCGCAACCTGAGCAATGGTAGCAAAAAAGGCAGGGTCATCCACATTAGGAGCATAAAGGCATATACATGTAACTTCAAGGTTACCTATCTTGAGGTGAACTCTGGACCATCTACCTGCTGTATCTGAGCTGGTCGTGATAATAGTAGCATGCAGAGATTTCCTAACCAGTATGGCAACCCCACATTTCTTAGAAACGGCTGGGGAATAGGCGGCCACCATGTAAGGTTTAATATTGAGTTTAAGAGTTTCCTTCGAATTTAAATGCGTTTCTTGGAGGAAAATCAGGTCCGCAGCTTCATGACTTAGATAGCTTAGGATTTTCTTCCGTTTTATCGGATTATTGATTCCTTTTACGTTCAATGAGAAAATCTTACATGGTGCCATCAAGCGGTAATAGACATTTTAGGTAAGGGCGCTTGAAAACATACAACATAATCAGAATCTGTACAACAATGACATAATCACCGAGTATGCTGGCTAATACACCCCATATTGAAAAGTATGTACCAAAGTAACTTAGAGAAGAAGCAAAACCCCCAATGAATATGGCGACCATATGTCTGCGGGAGGAGGCCCTAGAGAGGAAGATAGAGACATAAAAAAAAAGTAAAGAAACACCAGAGTCCATAATTAACACTGTCTCTGATACTCATCGAGGCTACTGTGGGTAGATGGAGTCGGGTCACAGATATCATCAAAAATAAGGCAACAAACCGCCCTCGACAGACTCTTTGCTGAGCCGCGGCAAATCCAATATGGCAGGTGCAGCGGATATGAGAATACTTGCAGGAATATTCTGGAAGTCAGCGCATCAAGTCGGCTTCTTTAGAATCCAAAAACTCCGCTAGTAGATCAGGGTCCTCAAATGTTCTTGTCTGATTGTGAAGCGTGACTCGGAGCTTGGCCGGGTACATCAGGCCATAGCGTGCTTGTAGTTGTTGAAGCCTCGGCCGGAATTCCAGAAAGCGCTTTCGGCGGTCGACCGTGGGTTTAGCCAAGTCAGGATAGAAGGAGATCTTGTGGCTCTCAAACTCCATGTGGCCCTTTGCCCGAGAGGCACTGAGAATTTGCTCCACATGTTGATATCTCAAAAGTCGAAAGATGATAGGCCGCGGGGTCTTCCTGTTGAGCGTTATGTTTGTGGGTACACGATGAGCGCGATCGATCTCCAATTCTTTGGCAAAGGTGATCTGGAGCAGGGAAGGGAGGATTTTACATAAAAACTCCTTCATGTCTCCCGATTCCGCTCCCTCCGGTATGCCCACGAGTCGTAGGTTGTTGCGGCGCGCTCTATTATTGCCATCTTCCACTTCTTTCTGCAAGGCCCGCACCTGACGTTCAACTTTGTCGAGTTTGGACAACTGGGCCGCATGGGAGTCTAATATGCTCTCCATTTTGTCCTGACGCGAAGAGAGCCCCTCTAGCCTGCCTTGCAGTACACCAAGATCTTCCTGCAGCGCTCGGAGTGCTTCACCGTTTGACTGCACGAGGTCCTTAACCCCTCTAATCTCTGCGAGGATTTCCTGCTGCATTTCGGGGCCCTCGCGCAAAGCCAGCCCCTTCTGCGGGGACGGGGGTTCAGTTTTGGAGCGTTTGCCGTGAGAAGCCGCTGGAGATCCAAATTCCAGGCGCGTGGGTTTGGTCCCCGCCATCTCACCAATGTGCCCCGGCAAGATCAGAGCAGAAGTTCAAGTATGTCCGGTGTTAATTCAGGATTCTGAGTAGGCCTCTCGGGAGCCTCAGCGTTATGCGACCATCCCGCTGGACATCGGGCTCCGCCCCCCAGCATGGATAGAATTTTAAAGTCTCCACAAATCATCCACTTATGCTCATCATAACGAATCTTCTGAAGAATCAGGGCCAAATTCTCGTATTTTTCTTGGAGAATAACAGAGTGAGCAATAGGAACTGAAGCGAATGTGTTGCCATTATGAAGAAGAACACCTTTTATGCTGTCTTTTGACGAATCAATGAACAGCCGCCATTCAGCAGGATCATACTTGAGTTTAAACTTTTCCATCACTCCGTATATATCGTTGCAAAATACCAAATCTTCCTCTTTGCTGAAATACTTCAAAAATTGTGTCTCGCGGTTGCGGTACCAATAAAAAGTTGTTCCTGGTGACAATAGATTTTTCTGTTTAAGCCGAGAACCTAGCAGTTGGGCAGCATCTTTTGGGAGTCCTAAATCCCGGACTAAATCATTCAATTCAGCTTGAGAGAAAAGTTCAGGTTTCGGATCTGGTTCAGTTTCAAACTCGGAAGTACTGGACTCATCGGGAAAAGCCATCTGATGAGTCTCATCATGATCAGAACCGTCCACACAAATATGATCCAAAGATTTTGGTGGTTCAGGCACAGGTACTTCGTTGCTATGAGGCATAGGCCTAATTGCTGAGGGAAGGTTGGGGTAACTTATTACGTTCTTATTTTTTAAGTTGTATCCCTTCACAATGCAAGAGCAAAAATAGCAGTCACTGCTGTGGTCTCTTTGTTCACGCCACATCATAGGTATTCCGAAACGAAATGCTTGTTTTTTACCTTTCATCCATAAGCGTAGATCTTCCTCACATGTCTTGCACACTTTGTGAGGAGCCCACGGTTTGTCTTGATCGCCTAACTTCAAATCGAAATAGGCGAAATATACTTTTTTAATAAATGCAGAAATGTTCCTCTGCCGCTTTTTCACGGTATATTCCCCACAAATAAAACAAAAACTGTCCGGAGAGTTGACGCAACCTCTGGCTCTGTGAGCCATCACAAATACACAGCACTGCAAACTACAAATGTAGTGAACCACTTCGGAATAAAGCTGGATTACGACTGAGCAAACAAAAGGTAATAATGAACTTGCAAGAAACTGAAATTTGACAGGAACGTTCATGTCGCAACCACCGTGTTTGAGCGAGCGAACGAGGCGAGGCGAACAGGAAAGAACATGTGCCAGCGCGAGTACTGGATTTAGCCCCCCGCCTCCCAATTGTCCTGTTAA
The DNA here is from genome assembly GCA_033557465.1 of Ichthyophis bannanicus. Taxonomy (NCBI): domain Eukaryota; kingdom Metazoa; phylum Chordata; class Amphibia; order Gymnophiona; family Ichthyophiidae; genus Ichthyophis; species Ichthyophis bannanicus. The sequence goes on from CM066034.1 coordinate 939,345,097, forward strand.
TGTATAAAATGAATACAAAACACTCTAAAATATCATGAGGGAGTGTTTCTAGTTAGTTAACCATTACAACCTCTATTTTGGGCCAAGAAAATAAACTGCAGTCGGCTAAAAAGAAATTATGTGAACATTCCTTATATGGGTAAGAAATCTAATTTTGCAAGAAAACGTGATGTGATGGAACATTTTGGCTATTTTTCCTGGATTCAGCACCCCAAAATCTATAGGAATCAGTTGCAAAACTGGAGGCAGTTTTTTGGTAGTGTACCTGTGTAACCTTTCAGCCATTATTTTTGTTTAGGCAGCAACCACAGCCCCTTTTTAATTAACAAAATCATCCTGAACCAAAAACTTCTACAGTAAAACAAAACAAAAAAACCTGCAAACACAGAAAACTAAGCAAAATTAACATTTTTTACCTGCACACCCTTAGAAATAGCTCCGCTTGTGCTGCACATGACTAGGAGCTGCAGCTTCTGTGCCCGTCCATAGTAGAGTTGCCAGTTACCCATTTCCATGAGTGAGATTTTAAGCCAGTCCTGGATTTCTGACAATCTCATCCTGATGCATTATGGGACCTGCAGCACTGATTCCAATGGGTAAAATCAGGGACTACAACTACCAAACTGCATTGCAATGCAAATTTAAAACCAGAACTGGGAAGAAATCTCACTCCTGGAACTGGGCAACTTGGCAACTGTGATAGCACACCACATCACGTCATAGGCACACCACATCACGTCATGTGTCTTTTCCGATGCATATTCTTCTTGTGCTTATGCAGTGCCATTTGCATGTTGGTTATAGAGTCATGTTGGGAGCTCTGCTTCTCTCCTGCTCAGGCTACATCTGCCCCTTACATCAGTATTAACACATCTCAAAACCAGCCTAGAGCAATGAGTCTTCTGCAGTTCCTCTCATGGGTCCTTCATTGCATTGGCTCACCTCTTAAGCCGGCCAGCACCATGGGGCTCCTCAGGGAGTGGGGCAGGAGCAGGCATCATGGCAACGCCTGCCTGGGGTTGGCCCTAGGTTGGAAAGTGCGCAGCGTAATGTTTTCTTTCTTGCACTTCAAATCTGCAGTACTTTTAATGGTTTATTTATTTAAGTCTTCTATACTGCAATTTCTGTTAACCAAAGCAGTTTACATTGAAACAAGGAGTATTACATCATAACATTAAATATTAACATTGAAATTTATTACATTGAACATTTTAACCAAGGGATGGTTAACATTCACAGTAGGATGGAGTTCATAACATGAAACCTTTTACTGTGTATGTAACATTCTCAGTAGTATAACTTATATACCGAGAAATATGTAATTAAAGGGATAGATTATCATAGGATTATATCATATTACCTCTTGACAGGTTTGTATATAACATTTTATAGTTTGTACTTTGTACTTAAAGAGTATTAATGAACAAACAAACCTCTTCCAAAGATGGGGAAGCTGTAAAACTAGAGGGCATAACATGAAGCTGCAAGAGGGTAAATTGAAAGGCAATGTCAGGAAATACTTTTTCACTGAAAGGGTGGTGGATGCTTGGAATGCCCTCCCGATGGAAGCGTTGGGGGCAAATACAGTGACAGAATTCAAAATGGCATGGGACAGACACACTGGATCCCTTTATAGCAACAGGATAAAATCAAAATAAACATAATTCTCTCTTATATCTCAACAAATAGGGGTGACCTAAACGGAGCGGTGGGTACACTCCTAAAGAAAGGCATAGGGAGGGGTGACCTGCACGGAGCGGTAAGTGCACCTACTCTTACTACCTGGCTGGGCAGACTAGATGGACCATACTGCCATCATATACTATGTTACTATGAAGCCAGGATTAGCCAAAACATCTCCCCTCCTGGAACTAGGTAAATTGGCATCACTACATTAGAGAGTTTCGCTACGAAGCGCTTCCAGTGGCTCCTGGCATACGGGCTGGAGTTTCTTACAAAAGAAGTCAGGTGTGCTTGATTCGCTTGTAAAACTATAGGGGATAATGTTATTCAGGCAGCTTTAGAAGATTCCCGGGGTTAGTTCTACACATACTATGACAGTCATGAACCTTATTTCTAAGCCAGAGTATGTGGAGTACGATCTCAGTCTCTCAAATTTACTGCCAGTGCTCACTGTAGCACTTGCATTGTGCCAAAAAGAACATCCTTCTGGAATTCCTAAGATGTAACATGTACAGGCAATTTATCAAAGTGTGCTCGGAAATTCCATTTAATAAAGCCTGTGGAACCTAATACATTAGGAAATATTTTGGTATCTTTCTGTTACTTTTTCTTGGTCACTGTCTGCATTTCTTGTGAGAAGTGATCTGAAGGGAAGTCATGAGGCATGTGGTCATTGTATAGGGTACACTCAGACTCTGGGGTAACAACCTGGGTACACCTTGAGGTTGGTCAAGCATTTCAGGTATGGACAATGACAAATTGTAATTCTACATTTGTAATCAACATTATAGTATGTCTCTGTTATTTTGTATATGTAGGTTGGACGAAACATTAAATTGGATTGTATCTCAATGAGCATTGGAGCTGGATGAGTATCAGTATAATATTGATATTTTAAAATCTCACAAATTTGAAGATTTGAAATAGTGAGTGATTTCCACCATGAATGTTAATTGGCATGGTGGAAATAGAGAGCCAGTTAAACTATGGGGGACAGTACTGGAATTTTACTTTCACATCACACAATCTTAATGCAGAAATTGTGGCTCTTTTATGAATGTTGGAAGCTGATTGGTTGATGTTGAAATACTGGTTTGATTGGCATGAGGTGATGTGTTAAAAAGATGCTGGAACAATTTTTATTTTGCTACAGCTCATTGAGCAATGAAGTGGATTATAGTGGGAGTTTATTAGGAAAGTTTATCCTGAAACAGAGTGAATGGAACTATCCAGCTCGAAACACAATATTATGTCAAGGATCTACTGGAGTGATGTTTTATAGAATATAATTGCGATCTTATTATTTTATTTTTGAACATTTATTGTAATTGAAAAAGTCCTAAAAACAATTTCAAAATGATATGGACACTTTCGGACCGATGATTAAACTATGAAGTAGACACTCTTAGATCATAATGCTCTCCTCGATATGATGGTCCTTTAAAAATATTTTGTATATTAAGAATTGGTCAGAAAGGGTTTTGTAGTTTCTTAATTTGTATGTTAGTCATTTTGAAAAGAAGTTTTATCAGTCTGTCCTCACAAGGAGAAAATAGCTCTCTGGTAGCAATTTATTGCTGTGGAGAAGAAATTCTGACGAGCTAAATTTTTCGCACTGCTTCAATGAATATGATGCTAACTTTAGATACACCCATTTCATCAGTACTGAAAGTGACCTATATTTAGACAGTACCATTTCTACTGTGGAAGACCAATCTGAATTCTCCAAATACAACTGATTCTCAATCCTGCCCCAGTGTATTCCCTCTCCCCCCAGCCAGTTAGGTTTTCCGGATAGCCGCAATGAATATGCATGAGACAGATTTGCATGGGTTGCCTCCATTGCCTGCATCTCTTTTTTGCATATTCATTGTGGATATCCTGAAAACCCGACTGGCTATGGTGTTCACCAGGGCAGGTTTGGGAACCACTGTGGGTATATACAAATAGCTAGGAGCACCTTTTTCCAAATTGGCAGTTGTTTTCCATGCTATCTTTAAGACAATTTCTGTGATGATATCATTGGTGTTCCAATAAAAAGTTTATAATGCAAGCTAAAGATATTGGACTCAATATTCGATGGCGGTGGTCAGCACTTTTAAAGCGCCTGGCCACTGCCGCTGAAATTAAAATGGCATCTGGTGCTGAATATCTGGCTTTGCCAGTCATCATGGCAGCTATCCAGTCAGCAGTCGTATTCAGCCCGAACCGGATAGCTAAATCTCATAAAGTTAGGAAAACCATTAGACTAGTGGTTAAAGCAGCAGGCTGAAGCCAGAGTTCAAATTCCACTGCTGCTCCTTGTGGTCTTGGATAAATGAGTTAATCTTCCTTTGTCTCGGGTACAAACCTAAATGATAAGCCCTCTGGTTATATGGAAATATTTACTGTACTTCACTGTAAACCACCTTGAGCTGTTACTGGAAAGGCAAGAGTTCAACTTAGGGGAGTCAGGGACTGGTGGCCATAGACAGCAGGTGCTTGGAAACAAGTGCAAAGTGATGCACTTAGGGAAGAACAACCCAAATTATAGTTACATGATGCAAAGTTCCACATTAGGAATCACCACCCAGGAGAAGGATCTGGGCGTCATCGTGAACAATAGAAGTCCAGCAGGAGAGCAGGAATAGCCACAGCCACACAAATAAAGTCTTTGTGAAACTAATTTAGAAGGACCCTACTTGGCCACGTTTCGAGGGGTCAGTAAAGTAAAATATCACTTCCAACTTGACACACACGTGTTGGAACACTATAGCATATATAAACTTGAAACTGCAGACTCAATGTCAAGTTGGAAGTGATGCTTTACTTTACTGACCTCTGACGCAAGCTTTCAAGTCAAAACTTGGCCAAGTCAGATTATTCTAAAAAGATTAGTTTCACAAAGACTTTGTGTGGCTGTGGTTATTCTCCACTCTACTGTTGGACTTCTGTTTTGCCAAGGATCTCCTCTCTTCTGTCATCGTGACTAATACCTTGAAACCCTGGGCTCAGTGTGCAGCCACGGTCAAGAAAGCAAATAGAATGTTAGGAATCAAAGGAAAGGAATGGAATAGTGTGCCCTATTGCATAAGAGCTCATACTGTTTGCACATGCATGAATAGTGGGCACTATTTGCACATGCCAACAGTGCGTGCTATTGCCTAGTAGTGCACATTAGGGTGGTCTATTGTGCAATAGTGCATCCTATTGCATAATAGGGTGCACTGTTGTGCTTTCATTTCGAAACTAAAGCAAATACTTACTGATCACAGCTGGGTTCTTATTCCGTTTCAGAAGCTGCCTCTGCTTGCTCTCTTCTCATTGGTTGGGGCTGGAGCTAGCCGGAACCTGTCATTGGACTTGTTGCAGCAGTGAGGGAAGTTTATTTAAAAACATTTTATATTGCCATATGCTAGAATGCATTCAAGGCGGTTCACAAAACATAAAAAGGTCCTAAGTTCAGGAAGGAGGGTGCAGTCTGCACATGCACAGACAGATAGGGAGATAGAACATGACAGCAGCACCAGAAGCTCAGGATGTCCTCATTAATAGAGGAGCGGGTGCTCTGGGACCTAGATATGTAGAGTACTTTGGTCCAATAAACAGGTCTGTGACGGCATATAACTAGCAATGCTGGCTTCTTTCTGGTATGGAGCCAGTCTCATGAGCCCTGAGATCTGTACGGTTCATACCACAAGACTGGACTTGAGAGGCGGATACAAAAGCAGAAGTTAGCTCAGGCTGCCACAACCCTGGACATCCTCAGGCATGCCAGGATTCAAACCTATGATTTTGGGTAGCACAGACCACAGTCATGCAGCAAGAGCCAAAGAGACTGGGCTCAAGTTCATTTATTTAGTAGTATTTAGTTCATGCCTTTCCAGTAGTAGTTCAAGGTGACTTACAATTAGGTACAGTATATATTTCTCTATCCCCAGAGGACTTACAGTCTAAGTTTGTACCTGAGGGTTAAGCAACTTGCCCAAGGCCACAAGGAAGACCAGTGCGATTCAAATCCTGGTTGTTTTGGTCACAGAGCACTGCTTTAACCACTAGACTACTCCTCCAAAAGGGACCCTACTCAATGGAGAAGCCCACTGGATGAGCAAGAGCTTTGTCTTATGAGCCACTGTAAGGAAGACTAGCCACACACTACCTTGGTGGTTCAACAAGCTTTGGCGGGCCCTTTACTATCTGTACTGCCAACCCATCTCTCTTCACTGTTCAGTGAAGTGTTATTTTTACTTCTGCTTGATGCCAAGATCTCCAGCTTTTTCTCATGGGCATAGTTTGGGGGAGGGGGACATTGCCCTTCCCAAAATAAGCTCTCTCTCTCGCCAATTCAGCAGCAGCCTCCTGCTCATCCATGCCAACACTGCTGCTTTTCCTGCATCTGTGGCGGCAGCGGTGGTCTCCAACTTAAAAAACAAAACAGAGTCTTCTGCACTGAGAAGGCTGGTCTGGTCCCATTCCTCTCTGATGCATGCTTTGGGTCAGAGAGGTCAAGACCAGGGCCAGCCCAAGGGCTTCTGCCACCCTAGACAGAAACTCCAATCTTACTGCCTCCCCCCTGCAACTGCCCCACCCAGCTGCTGCCAATTCCATTTAGGGGGGGAAGGTGGCAGCTTTTTACCGCTGCTTTGCCTGCAGCAGACGCGTTTGGAAATGCTGCTGTTGCTGCTGCCCACCTCCCCCACTAAACGAAATCGGCGGCAGCTGGAAGGGTGGCGCGGCCAGTCATGTGTGCTGCGGCTGCTGCCGCCCACCCAGGCCAACCACCCTAAGCAACTGCCTAGCTTGCCTAGTGGATGGGCAAGCTCTGGTCAAGACCAGACCAGGCTTCCTCGTAGAACACTTTTCTTTTTTTTTAAAGTCAGAGGCCCATCACCACCGCTGTAGACATAGAAAAAGCAGCGGAGTTGGCAGCAGGTGGGGGGGGGAGGGGTATAGAATGGCCGGAAGGGAAATGCTGGGCAAATGACGGATACAAAGGGGAGGGGGAGAAATGGCTGGAAGGAAAATGCTGGGCAGATGTTGGATATGAAGGGGAGGGTGGAATGGCTGGAAAGGAATTACTGGGAACATGTTGGACATAAAGGGGTTGGTGGAATGGTGAAGAAAGAGGTGGGATGCTGCATATGTGGTGAGGTGAGATGCTGGACATGGGGTGAGGAATAGAGGGGGGATGCTGGATATGGGAGGATAGGATGAGAAAAGGGGAGGAAGGCATGATATTAGGGATAGAGGGGGAGACAGAAGACAGGGCAGGAGAGGAGGGGATAGATGATGAACACAAGGAAGGTGGAAGAGAGAAAGAGAATAGAGAAAGTTAGCTAAAGAGTGAAGAATACATGGCTGGGAAAGGATAGAGGGAGAGGGAGGTGAGAGGGCTGTGTTAAAAGTTGAAAAGTGGTGGGCAATAGAAAGAGGGAGACTGAGAACTTGATATAAGAAGGATAAATGAAATCAGAGTTGATAAAGAGAAAAATAAATGGAAGAAAGCTAAAAGGGAAAAGATCAATGTCAGACATGGATGTAGGGGAGCAAGTGAAGAAGACAGGAGTGGAGAGAAGTGGCAGGTGGATTGCAGATTCTGGAAAAGAAAGTTAAGAGAAGACAGAGGATGTGAAAACCAGACACCAGTCAAATAGAAAAATAAAATAGCTAGAAGACAAAGGTAAAGAATTGATTTTCAGTTTAATGATTGGAATATGTCCGTTTTGTTTTGTTTTTTGTTTTATATATGCCATTTTTCTATTTTGCACAGTACAGGGGAGAAATGCATCACTGTTTCTATTTCTTGTGTTCCACTTCATGCAGAGTCTGGCTTATTGGGGTTTCAATTGAATTTTGTCTAAGTATTTCTACTTTGAGTTTGTTAGACCTTCACCAAGTACAGAATAAATTATAAGTGTGTTTTGCCTGTGTAACCGAGACCATGTGTTCTGTTATCATGGAGTGTCTATGTAGGATCTGTAATAATCTGACTTGTTCAGTTTTCCAAATAGGTATAAGGATGTTCTAAGGCCCATTGCAATATTTATGGTGCTGCTGTTTTCTGGGTAGGCTCCTTATTGCATTAATGTTAGAAGCTGTTGTCATTATGGTATGGTAGATTTGCATTACGGTCTTCAGTGACTTTTGTAGGGTTTTGTGTTAGTTCACAATCTGCCGGGAAAGGCTGTTGATGAGATGACACTGTAATCAGATGGTGTTTTCTTGTATGTTGGGTTCTATGGTGAAATGTCCTAGTTCTGCTCTGCACCTACTCTTGGTGGAGGGGCTTCATTGGACGCACCATAGATGTTCAGAAAGAAAAAGAAAGAGCCATAGCACAGTTAGAAACGGCACGGCACTGTGGTTCTCTTTCTTTTTGTCCCTTAGCGCAATGCTTCTCAACCAGTGTGCCGGGGCGCACTGGTATGCCTTGGGAAAGTCCTTGGTATGGCTTGGTGGTAACAGCTAGAAATGTGGCTAGGCATGGGCTCATGAGGCACTTGCCCCATCTCGATTGGACAGTACCCCTGAAAATGGCCATCTGCTCTCTGCTCCAGCAGATCAGGAGAGTACAGAATAAGCTTGGAGCAAATAGAGCAAAGGTGATCTCGTCTGCCTCTTAATCCACCCCTTCACTGCTGTCATTCCAGGACAGCAGGACCACACACTCCAGATCAAAGTAGAGCCCCTACTCTCTGGCTGAAGTTTCTTTCTCTTCTATCTGAGATGTAGGAACTCAACTCTTATTTTCAGGTTAGTGATTGTAATGTGTGATCTAGAAGCTGTAAGCTCCCTGCAGTAAGCTGGATGCTCTAGAACCCACTGCAAAATCTCTGATTTGATCCTATCTCCTACCCAGGATTTACGTGCTGGGAATACTTTGTGTTAACTAATCTGATTTTTCTCTGGCGCATAATTAATTGTTTTGTAGGCTGGACATACCCACCAGCACTGAGAGTTTTGTACCGAAACCAAAAATATTTTGTAGTAGCTAATCTGAAAGAAAGTGCTTTTAGGTATAGTTTGAGATTCCACTGGACTGCCCTCATCCTCCCCACAAAAAGAACCGATTGCTGACTACTAGCACGCCCCCTTTCCATTGGTAGGACAGCAGCACCTCTAACAGGGTTAATGTCTCCAAATTAGTTAATTTTGTGCATACCATGACAATAATGAACCTCATTCCTAAGCTACGGGATGTGGAGTTGTCTTACCTTTGTCTCCTCTGCTGGCTTCAGTCTGGTATCTGAGGGGGTGGAGCTCTGTCCTCTCACATGATCTGCTGGCCTCATAAGTTTAGATGTGAGACTGAAGCCCGCAAAATGAAGCAACCAGAGGTAAGAAATGCTTGTCTCCTGCTAGTGGGAGGGACTGAGCAATAAGAATCATGATGCAAAATTTGGTTTGTGTGCCCCAAGAAGGGCTGAACAAACTCAAAAATGTGCTACAGAATAAAAAGGTTGAGAAGTACTGCCTTAGCATGTGAGCACCTTACATTGTCTTTATTTTTTTTGCAGACTATATAATTACAGGTTTCAGTATTTTTCTGTCTTAGAGCGCCAGGCTAAATAATTAAAATGCTACAATTTTTGCTGCATTTTAATTATACAGCCTGGGAATATGTTGCTTTCATTTTTGTTTTTATCCAAATGCAAAGCCCAAAGGAATCACCCCATATATAGCCACAATTTACATTTGTATTTGGATAATTATTATAGGAAGTAGCTCTGATAGTATTATGATGTCTGAACATCTTATTGCACAATCCAACACAGCAACGTTTGCTTTTTTGGAAGCTACAATTCAAAAATTGTTAGAACATCCATCATTGTTAGACGATGCAGCTTTGCCTTTACCTTCGACTTCTACATCCTCTGGGGTGAACTTGAGGAATTTACGTAAGAGAGCAGTTAAGATACAATTACATGCAGCCACCATGACTCAATATTTAAAGCAGAAAATGATTCCATGGGGACTCAGAGTGTTAAAGCCCCCTCATATGTTTATGGACGACAAGGAGTTTTATGTCAAATGGAATAGTATTTTGAAGAAGTGTGGTTTGGACTTATTGCTCTCTTGATTGAACGTTTGACAGTGGAAGAAGGTTTTATGCAACAGCAGGTTGAACAAATGGAACAGCAGCTTAAGACTGAATCGTCAGCGGACATTTTTCAAACAAATTGGGATGAACTCACCACTCATATGCAGCAGTTCCATGAAATGTTGCGAGCATCTAGAATTAAAAAATTTTCACAAGACACAGATGATTATGCAAAAGACCAAGTATATACTTGGAGACAAAATAGACAGGAGCAAAACAACAGTACTAAACGAGTCACTTTTGAGAATTCTTCTAAGGATCGGAGTTCAGATTCTTTGCTAGAATGTCGTGGGGAGCAGATTAGTGCAGATTCTCAGAATCCCCAACAGGTTTTTCAGAGGGGCCGCAGTCCCTTTCAACAACCTCAAGGGGAGGGCTGGAGGGGGCTGTCGACTCGCGCACACACCAAATTACAGTCATCAACTTATCCAGAACAATGTTAACTGAACATCAATTGCAAGCACTAAAGTTGGGTTTATCCTTTATTCCCTCTCCTAGGTATGATCCTTTCAAAATGAGAGTAGCTTTACACCAGGTTTTTAGAAAATTATATGTGGATTTGTATTTTGATTCTTTTTCTTCCAGCATTGCAAGAGACGATTCTATTTGTCACAATCCTTCTAAATGGTCACTGCTGGTGAATTCTGACACAACGGTGACATTTCAAAATTTGGTATTACGGGACCTAACTGTGTTAGAGAACACATCTCAAAGATCTTTTTCAAACATTTTTCGAGATCATTACAGAGCTTTCCTTTCTTTAAAAAGTACTCAAAAGCTTACTATTCGTACGGCAGATAAAAGAGGGGCTATTGTTATAATGGATACTGATACATACCACACTGATATTATGAATCATTTACAAGATCAAAAATATCAGAAATTGCCTATTGATCATACTCAATGTTTACAGGATGAAATTAAACTTCATAGTACACAAGCTTTGTAAGAACATTGGATTACTAAAAAGGAATTAGAATTTTTGAATATTAAACATCCATAACATAAGAACATAAGAACATAAGATATGCCATACTGGGTCAGACCAAGGTCCATCAAGTCCAGTATCCTGTTTCCAACATTGGCCAATCTAGGTCACAGGTATCTAACAGTTTCCCCAAAAGACACAGGTTCAACAATGCTTGTACTGGGACAAGCAGTAGATTATTCGTTCCTTGTAAACAGTTGAAATATACTGCCTTTATTGTTATATGTAAAAAGGCGCGGGCAGGGTCCCGGCACCTGCCCGTAACCGGGTGCTCTGCCCGGCGCGGGACCCTGCTCATGCACGGCGGTGGCGCGGGGCCGCACTGGGCCGTGCACGGGGCGCATCTTTTGAATTGATTGGCTCCGCTGGGAAAAGCAAGCCAGTGGAGCCAATCGGAGGGCAGGCTGCCATGTGCTCCAGCGTGCGTTATCGAGCCGGAGCACAGGTCGTCTGGCGGGAGGCTCGGCAGGAGAGGACCTGAGTCGGCGTTGTCCCGGGCGAGGAAGTTTTTTAGTGGGGGCAGGAATCGGTGCGTCGGTGGAGACCCAATCCAGGTCGTGGCGCAGGGAGCACCGGAGCCCCAATCCCGGTCAGAAGACAGGGGCACAGGTTGCGTGGCTGACGGCGGACCAGGCGAGTGGGAAGGGCTTGGGGTTGGGGTAAGCCGCGGCAGTGCTTGTCAGCCTGCAGGCATTTTCCCGGGACGGTTTGGGGGGGTGAACTGAGGAGCGGGGGGCGAGCTGGAGCTGCGGCGCGAGGGCGAAGGCGAAGGCTAATAAAAAAAATTAAAAAAAACCACGCTACCAGCGTGAGCCTCAGCTGTCACCGCAGTGGGTGGTGAGTGTGTGCAGGAACTTTGTTTCTGCCTGGAGGATCTATGGCGGGAAAGCAGCCTGCAAAAAAGGGGGGGGGGCAGGGTGGACAAGGGGAAGCAGGCCGGCGGGCAGAGGCCGGGGGTTGGGGAAAGCAGTGCGGCCTGGGTCTCGGGGGGCCGGTTCGGCGGGGGGGGGGGGTCCAAAAAAGGGGGTTCGAGGTGCACGGGGTTCTGGGAGGGGGCAGAGGGGAAGTAGGCTGGTGGAGGGACCCAGTGATGGTGGTGATGGGCAGAGTGTAGGTGCTGGGCCTAGGGGACAGGCATTAGCCTCAGTAGGATCCGGTCCAGACAATGTAGTGGTGATGGGGCACAGTGGGGGGCTGACAGATGGTGGGGCAGTGGGGAGGTCTAATGTTGATCAGGAGCAGGGGCAGAGCTGGGGCTTAAGCCCTACGAGCCAATGGGGGGTAGGCCCGCGGTCTGGTTTTGGGGTGGCAGGGGGGGATGGTTGGGGTTGGCTGTCACCGGCTGGGGGATTCGGGCCTCCTGGGGTGGGTATGCCCCCTCTGGGTTGGTACGGGCAGTCGGGGCAGTGGGCGGGGTGGGAGCACTGGTTGGGAGGGGGGCAGGGTTCGTCCAGGTCTGATTGGACACGGGCGTGGCCCCCGGGGAGTGCCCCTGGGCTCTCTTTTGGTTTTCCTGTTTTGTCTTCGCAGGTGCCATATATGTCTTCGCCAGGTGAGGGTTCGTCAGCGGGCAGGTCAAGCAGAGAGAGGAGTATGGGGTCACAGCCCCACACGGAGGTGGGGTCCGCGGGAGTCGGGGTCCAGGCTTCCGTGAATGAGGAGCTGCAGCGGACGATGGTGCCTGGCGCCGACGGGCGCCCCTCGGCTGAGGTTGGCGGAGTAGCAGACGGGACAGGTGAGTTGCGGGCGGCTGACGGGGGTGTTAGGGGGGAGGTGGGGTCTCGGCCGGAGAGGTCTCGTAAGGCTCGTGGAAAGAAGAGGCATGGGTCTCGCCGTCGGCGTGCCTCGTCGTCGTCTACCTCCTCGTCGTCTGATTCGTCTGATACGGCAGAAGGGTCCGAGAAGGGGGGCGGAGCGGGTTTGGAAATGGGGTCTGAAGGCAGAGCAGGTGGGGGATCTGCGTCCATGGTGGCGTTATCGGCATTGTGGGAAGGGGTCCCCAAGAAGCTGAGGCGAAAAATCCGCAAGCGGAAATATATTGATATTTTTCGTTTGCTGGAAGGGCGGAAGCGTTCCGGGGACAGTAAGAAAAAACGGAAGGAAGATGAGAAAGCGGGGCGGCTACGGAAAGTGTCACGGAATTTAGTGAATTGGGTGCGCTCATTTTTGCGTTTAGCCAGCGTGTGGGGTCATCATTTTCCTCACCAGTATGGGCTGTTGTTGTCCTATGCCGATTCGATTCTCGAGGCTTCTCAGATGCACGACGGATGGTCGTGGCTTAATTATGATGAGAGGTTTAGAGATAAGATGGAGGAGAATAAGTTGTTGACTTGGGGTACCCAAGATATTAACCTTTGGCTAACGCAAATGTTGGGAAAAAGCGGGAGTGGTGGGGGTACTGGGGGAAAAGGAGGGTCGGTAGCGGTTGGGGGGGCACCGCGGTCCTTTCGGGGTGGGCTCCCTGCAGGGCCGGCCAAGTCGACTCTTGGGACGGGAGGCGATGTCTGCTGGAGATTTAATCGGTCCATGTGTCCCTTCCCGGACTGTAAATTCCGCCACGCTTGTTCGGTCTGTGGGGGTCCACATGCGGCCGCAAAATGCGCAAAAAAGGTGCCTGGTGCTCCGCCAGCGGCGGGGCTCAAGTAAGGGGCATTCCTTTGAGATTGCGCCTTCCCCGATTAAGGTTCCGCTTTTATGCCAGTGGTTGCGGGCTTATCCGTGGAGGCGGGATAGGTTGGTTTTGCAATGGGGTTTTAGTTTGGGTTTTGTGGTTCCGGTACAAGGGGTGGTTTATGGGTCTTCGACACGGACCTCTCCCAGTGTGCGGCGCTGGGGGGCGATAGTGCGGGAGAAGCTAACAGAGGAATTGCGGTTGGGTAGAATTGCGGGGCCCTTTAGGCATCCGCCATTCGCAGACTTTGTGGTATCACCATTGGGCATTATTCCGAAGAAGGAGCCTGGGAAGTTTCGGATCATTCACAATCTGTCTGCCCCGGTCGGCTATTCGGTTAATGACGCGATTCCGCAAGAGTTGTGCACGGTTCGTTATGAGTCGTTCGACAAGGCGGCGGACTTAGTCAAGAGAGCGGGACGCGGGGCGTTGATGGCGAAGGTTGATATTGAGTCAGCCTTTCGCTTGTTGCCGGTTCACCCGACTTCCTTCAGGTTGTTGGGCTTCCAGTTCGAGGGGGCGTTTTATTTTGACAAATGTATGCCCATGGGCTGTTCGGTATCCTGTGCGTACTTCGAGAAGTTTAGCTCATTCTTGCACTGGCTATTGGTATCTCGAGTCGGAAGGGGGGAGGTGGTCCACTATTTGGATGATTTTTTGTTTGTAGGGGCGGCAGGGTCGGCGGGGTGTAGTGAGCTGTTGGCTGGCTTCATGCGTTTAGCGAGCGAGTTGGGGGTGCCCTTGGCAGAGAGTAAGACGTTAGGCCCGACGACGACATTGTCCTTTTTGGGGGTGGAGTTGGATTCCCAGAGCTTGGAGGCGAGATTGCCGGCGGAGAAGGTGGAGAAATTGAGAGTACTGGTGGCTAATACACTGGCATCGTCTAAGTTGAATTTGCGGGAGCTGCAGGCATTAATTGGATCCCTCAACTTCGCTTGTAAGGTCGTTCCCATGGGGAGGGTTTTCCTTCGGAGTCTTGAGGCGGCGACGGCTGGGGTACGGAAGCCTCACCATCGTATTCGAGTCTCTGCGGTTATGCGGGAGGATTTGCGGATTTGGGATTTGTTTTTGCGGGACTTTAATGGCATTTCGGTCTTGCGGGAGGCAGAGGTATCCAGCCACGATTTGCAGTTGTATTCTGATGCGGCAGGGGGTGTGGGTCTGGGGATATATTTCAACGGGGCTTGGTGTGCGGATAGTTGGCCACGGGAATGGGCGGCGGAGGGGCTGTTGCGGAATATTACCTTTCTCGAGTTGTTTCCAATTTTAGTGGCTCTTTCATTGTGGCCTGATAGATTGGCTAACCGTAGGGTGGTGTGGTGGTGTGATAACGAGGCGGTGGTGGCGGTGGTGAACCGGTATACTCCACGCTGCCTTTCGGTTGCGGCCTTAATGCGACAAGTGATACTAGCTTGTTTGCGTTTAAATGTGGATTTGCGAGCTCGTCATATTCCGGGGCGTATTAATGACATCGCTGATGCTCCTTCTCGTTTACAGTTGGAGCGTTTCCGGCAGTTGGCACCGGAGGCAGACGAGAAAGGGCTCCGGGTCCCGTGGAACTTGTGGAGTTGTGGCCCGCCGAGATGAAGCACCTATTGAAGAATTCGGTGGCGCAGCGCACATGGGACTCGTACCGTCGGGGATGTGAGCGTGTGTGGGAGTATCTGTGGGGCATGGGGTGTGTGGGAAGTGCGGTGTCGGAGCATATGCTGGGCATGTATGTGGGCTGGGCGAAGTCACGGGGGTTGACGAGATCGGTGGTGCGGGGGCAGCTGGCAGGGTTTGAGGTTTTTGCCAGGGCAGTGGGTTGGCAGAGCGCATTGCGGGGGAGGCTGGCCCGGCGGTTACTGCATGGGTGGGAGCGGGAGCTCCCGCCGCAGAGGGACCGCCGTCTTCCGATCTCCCATTGCTTGTTGCAGCGTTTGTGTCGCGGGTTACCGGGGGTGGCGTCCTCTCCATATGAGGCAGTCCTCTTTCAGGCAGTTTTTTGTTTGGCGTTTTTTGGGGCATTTCGGGTTGGTGAACTGGTGGTGGCTTCTGTTAAGGCAGGGTTGGGTCATTCTTTGCGGTTGCAGCACGTGTGGCATGAGTCGGGGAGCATTCGCGTGCTGTTGGCTAAGTCCAAAACCGATCAAACAGGAAAGGGCTTGTGGGTGGTACTGGGAAGGATTGGGGGGATAACGTGTCCGGTGGCGGCCCTCGAGAACTACTTGGGTGTGCGCCCGAGTGGTAGCGAAGGGCTGTTCGTGCATGCGAATTCTGCACCCGTGACCAGGTATCAGGTGGCGGCTATGCTACGCATGGTGCTGCGGGGGATAGGCACCGATCCGGCGTTGTTTTCGGCACACTCTTTTCGTATCGGAGCGGCCACTAGTGCGGCAGCAGCGGGTCTGTCGCGGGAAGAGATTCAGCTTATTGGCCGATGGCGGTCGAAGGCGTTTCGGGGTTATGTGCGGCTATGAGAGGCCGTGCGGGTTGGGGGGGGGTACTAATGTTTTTACTTTCTGTTGCAGGTGTGGGGCAGGCTGAAAAAAGCTGCTGGATGCTGGGACACTCCTTTGTCTACTGGGCGGGGCAGAGAGCGGCTGTGCGGCCTATCGGGGCAAATTTAGGAGTGGACCCGACGCGGCTGGTGATTTCATGGCTGGGTGAGCGGGGGCTGCGGTGGTCTCAGATGCTCCCTTTGCTAAGGCATCATCTGCGGGTTCATGGACAGCCAGCGATCGTCCTCGTCCATCTTGGGGGCAACGATTTGTCGGAGTGGTCCTGCAAACAGCTGATACGGGCGGCAAAAAAGGACTTGAAGACTCTACTCCGTTTGTTGCATGGAGTGGTGTTGATTTGGTCAGACATTATCCCGAGACCTTCTGCCTGGGGCCAGCGCAGATAGTCCCGAGGTTTGACCAAGATTAATAGGCAAATTGGGAGATGGGTTTGTGAGCAGGGGGGCTGGCAGGTGCAGCATCCCTGGGTTGATGTGGCCTGTCCCGGGTTGTTTCGGGCGGATGGTGTGCACCTCTCGCCAGTAGGTATGGACTTGCTCTTAAATGACTGGCAAGAGGTGTTGGAGAGAGTTTTCGGGGTGTGACACACTGGTCGCAGCTGCCGGTAGGTTTTTTCTTTTTGGGGGGGGGCGGCACAGGTATGGTTAGGCCTGTGCCGGTGGCGGGATCCCGGAGGTTTCCGGGGTCCGGAGCCTTTGGAGACTCGGGACGAGGGCGGGGTGCCCTCGGCCCGGACTGCCCCTGGAAGACTTTTGCTAGTAATATGGCGAAGTCGGATAGGGGTAGTCGGAACGTTGCCGGTGGTGTGAACTTGGCTGGAGCGGAAGCAAGGTCGCTTTGCTAGTAGCATGGCTGGTGACGCAATGCTCCGCTGGTGGGGGGGGGGGGGTTGAGATCATTGTTACTGTTGTTGTTTAAAAATTTGCTAAAATAAAGCTGCGACCAGTTGTCACCATACTTGGCGTCTGTGCAATCTGTGAAAATGAAAATGGGAAGTGTCTAGAAAAAGGGGGTGTGGGGTGGGAGGGGGATCTAAGGCTTGAAGGAAAAGGAGGGAGCGCCGGGTCTGGCTACCCGGTTAGTAAAAAGGCGCGGGCAGGGTCCCGGCGCCTGCCCATAACCGGGTGCTCTGCCCGGCGCGGGACCCTGCTCATGCACGGTGGCGGCGCGGGGCCGCGCTGGGCCGTGCACAGGGCGCATCTTTTGAATTGATTGGCTCCGCTGGGAAAAGCAAGCCAGCGGAGCCAATCGGAGGGCAGGCTGCCATGTGCTCCGGCGTGCGTTATCGAGCCGGAGCACAGGTCGTCTGGCGGGAGGCTCGGCAGCCCACCCGCCCACCCAGCCTTTTTGTGATGGGGCTGGAGTCGGGGTGTCGCAGCTGGGGGGGGAGCGAGGCGGGATCCCGGAGGTTTCCGGGGTCCGGAGCCTTTGGCGACTCGGGACGAGGGCAGGGTGCCCTCGGCCCGGACTGCCCCTGGAAGACTTTTGCTAGTAATATGGCGAAGTCGGATAGGGGTAGTCGGAACGTTGCCGGTGGTGTGAACTTGGCTGGAGCGGAAGCAAGGTCGCTTTGCTAGTAGCATGGCTGGTGACGCAATGCTCCGCTGGTGGGGGGGGGGGGGGGGTTGAGATCATTGTTACTGTTGTTGTTTAAAAATTTGCTAAAATAAAGCTGCGACCAGTTGTCACCATACTTGGCGTCTGTGCAATCTGTGAAAATGAAAATGGGAAGTGTCTAGAAAAAGGGGGTGTGGGGTGGGAGGGGGATCTAAGGCTTGAAGGAAAAGGAGGGAGCGCCGGGTCTGGCTACCCGGTTAGTAAACCGTCTTGATTCGTAGAAAGACGGTATATAAAAAATGTTAAATAAATAAATAAAATAAATAAATATCCTGGATCCCCTTTGATAATAGTTTATGGATTTTTCCTCCAGGAACTTGTCCAAACCTTTTTTAAACCCGACTACGCTAATAGCTTTTACTACATCCTCCGGTAACGGATTCCAGAGTTTGATTACACGTTGAGTGAAAAAATATTTTCTCTTATTAGACTTAAATTAGACCCTGTAGCTTAATTGCAAGTCCCCTAGTCTTTCTATATTTTGATGGCATTAAACAATCAATCTACGTTTACCCTTTCCACTCCATTAATTAATTTATAGACCTCTATCTGAGACCTCCCCTCAGCCGTATCTTTTCCAGGTTGAAGAGCCCTAACCTTTTTAACCTCTCTTCATAAGGGTATCCTTCCATTGCCTTTACCATTTTGGTCAACTCACCCATTTTGGTGGCTCTTCTCTGCACTTTTTCTAATAAAGCTATATCCTTTTTAAGATACAGTGACCAGAACTGCACACAATATTCAAGGTGCGTTCGCACCATGGAAGGATACAGAGGCATTATAATATCCTTTGTTTTATTTTCCATTCCTTTCCTTATGATACCTAGCATTATATTTGCTCTTTTCGCCACCGCTGCACACTGGGTGGAGGGTTTCAACATGTTATCCACAATGACGCCTAAATCCTTTTCCTGGGTGGTGGTTCCCAATGTGGAACTTTGCTTCATGTAACCATAGTTTGGGTTGTTCTTTCCTAAATGCATAATTTTGTACTTGTCCACATTAAATTTCATCTGCCATATGGATGCCCAGTTTTCCAGTTTATCAAGGTCCTCTTCCAATTTTTCACAATCCTCATGAGTTTTAACAACTTTGAATAATTTTGTGTCATCTGCAAATTTGATTACCTCACTCATTATTCCCATTTCCAGGTTATTTACGAATATGTTAAAAAGCAGTGGACCCAGAACAGATCCATGGGGTACTCCACTATTCATGTTTCTCCATTGGGAAAATTGGCCATTTAGTTCTACCTTCTGCTTTCTATCTTTTAGCCAGTTCCTCATCCACAATAGTATACTGCCTCCTATTCCATGACTTTTTAATTTCATCGAGTCTCTCATAAGGGACCTTGCCAAAGGCTTTCTGAAAATCCAGATACACTATATCAACTGACTCACCTTTTTCTACCTGTTTATTCACACCTTCAAAAAACATATCAGATTAGTAAGACAAGACCTTCCTTAGCTAAAGCCATGTAGGCTGTCTCCCATTAAGCCATGACTACAGTAATTTAGTTCTTTACAATGGTTTCTACCATTTTTCCTGCTACTGAAGTCAGGCTCACCAGTCTGTAGTTTCCCAAATTGCCCCTGGAACCCTTTTTAAAAATTGGCGTTACATTGGCTATCCTCCAGTCTTCAGTTATTACAGATGATTTTAATGATAGTTCACAGATTACTAATAGTAGGTCTGCAATCTCATATTTCATTTCTTTCAAAACCCTTGGATATATACCATCTGGTCCAGGTTATTTGCTACTCTTCAGTTTATCAATAGTTGTAATACATCTTCCCGGTGTATTGATATTTCTTTCAATTCTTCTGTGGCATAACCTTTAAATACCATTTCAGCCATGGGTAACATGCCTACATCTTCCTCAGTAAAGATCGAAGCAAAGAATTCATTCAGTCTCTCCGCTATGGCCTTGTCCCTTTTTAGTGCCCCTTTTACCCCTCTATCATCTAATGGTCCAACTGACTCTGTAACAGGAATTTTGCTATGAATGTACTTGAAAAAGTCTTTGTTATGCGTATTTGCGTGGTTCCAATTTTATATATGGTTCCCAAAATTCACAAGACATTATATAGACCACCGGGTCATCCTATTGTAGCCTGTCTGCTTTCCCTCCGGGAACCATTGTCCAAATTTTGTGATAAATTTTTTTCAAACTTTGACTTTGACTGTGCGATTGTATATAAGAGATTCTTTTCATTTCATTATTACAGTCAGTACAGGTCCATGAACATTTTATATTGGTAACTCTGGATGTGGCAGCATTATATACAAATATATCAACAAGAATCCTTAGATATTATGGCCAGATTACCAATTGTATTGCCACACAGAATTCCGAAAGTTTGTTTTATAATTGTTAAGACTGGTGTTAGAACAAAGCTATTTTATTTATTTATTTATTTAACATCTTTTATATACTGCACTATTTATAATCAGCGCGGTTTACATAGAACAATAAAACATCAGATAAGATACATATTATCTGGTTTTTTTTTTTTTACATAGAACAGGAACAAAAACTTGGGTAACCGGGGTAATTATTTACAATGAATAATAGTCATTGACTATTTACATATTTTGTGTATGATTCTACATTTTATATACAATATTTTGGAGTGGCAATGGGGGCAACAGCTGCACCATCAGTAGCCACGTTGTACATATCAAACTTTGAGGAACAATATCTCTATGGGTTACCATGGTTCCATCATACCATTTTGGAAACGATTTTTGGATGATGTGTTCACTATTTGGACAGGATCTCAAAGCGATCTAGTGGCATTTTTTGGTTGGATAAAAAACATACAATTTACACCTAAGTTTCATACTGAGTGCATAGAATTTTTAGATCTATGGATTTATAAGGATGGGAATGGGTTTTCTACTACTTTATATCACAAACAGGTTCAACGTTACACTTTATTACAGTATAATAGTTATCATCCAGGCCCTTTGTGTAGTGGATTGCCTTTAGAACATAAGATATGCCATACTGGGTCAGACCAAGGTCCATCAAGCCCAGTATCCTGTTTCCAACAGTGGCCAATCTAGGTCATACGTACCTAGCAGTTTCCCCAAAAGACACAGGTTCCGCAATGCTTGTACTGGGTCAAGCATTGATATCCTGGGTCCCTTCTTAATAATGGTTTATGGACCTTTCCTCCAGGAACTTGTCCAAACCGTTTTTAAACCCAGCTACACTAATAGCCTTTTCTACATCCTCAGGTAACAAATTCCAGAGTTTGATTACACGTTGAGTGAAAAAATATTTTCTTTTATTAGTCTTAAATAGTTTACCCTGTAGCTTTATTGCATGTCCCCTAGTCTTTCTATATTCTGATAACGTAAACAATCGATCTACGTTTACCCGTTCCACTCCGTTCATTAATTTATAGAATTCTATCATATCTCCCCTCAGCCGTCTCTTTTCCAGTTTAAAGAGCCCTAACCTTTTTAGCCTCTCTTCATAGGAGTATCCTTCCATCCCCTTTACCATTTTGGTGGCTCTTCTCTGAACCTTTTCTAATAACGCTATATCCTTTTTAAGATACGGTGACCAGAATTGCACACAATATTCAAGGTGCGGTCTCACCATGGAACGGTATAGAGGCATTATAATATCTTTTGTTTTATTTTCCATTCCTTTCCTTATGATACCTAGCATTCTATTTGCTCTCTTGGCTGCCGCTGCACACTGAGCGGAGGGTTTTAACATGTTATCCAGAATGACACCTAAATCTTTTTCCTGGGTGGTGGTTCCTAATGTGGAACCTTGCATTGTGTAACCATAGTTTGGGTTGTTCTTCCCTAGGTGCATAACTTTGCACTTGTCCACATTAAATTTCATCTGCCATTTTGATGCCCAGTCTTCCAATTTATCAAGATCCTCTTGCAATTTTCCACAATCCTCTTGGGTTTTAACAACTTTAAATAGTTTTGTGTCATCTGTAAATTTGATAACCTCGCTCGTTATTCCACTTTCCAGGTCATTTATGAATATGTCAAAAAGCAGCGGACCCAGCACAGATCCCTGGGGTACACCACTATTCACCTTTCTCCATTGGGAAAATTGGCCATTCAGCCCAACCCTCTGCTTTCTATCTTTTAACCAGTTCCTGATCCACAGTAGTACACTGCCTCCTATGCCATGATTCTTTAGTTTTGCCAAAAGTCTCTGATGAGGGACCTTGTCAGAGGCTTTCTGAAAGTCCAGTTACACTATATCAACCGACTCACCTTTGTCCACCTGTTTATTCACACTTTCAAAAAAACATAACAGATTAGTAAGACAAGGTCTTCCTTGTCTAAAGCCATGTTGACTGTCTCCCATTAGGCCATGACTATCTACATGCTAAGTATTTTTATTCTTTATGATGGTTTCTACCATTTTTCCTGGTACTGACGTGAGGCTCACCAGTCTGTAGTTTCCCAGATCACCCCTGGAACCCTTTTTAAAAATTGGTGTTACATTGGCGATCCTCCAATCTTCAGGTATTAGAGATGATTTTAATGATAGTTCACAGATTACTAATAGCAGGTCTGCAATCTCATATTTCAGTTCGTTCAACACCCTTGGATATATACCATCCGGCCCAGGTGATTTGCTACTCTTCAGATAATCTAATAGTTGTAATACATCTTCCCGATGTATCGATATTGCCTTCAATTCTTCTGCACGTTTAAATACCACTTCAGTCATGGTTAACATCCCTACATCTTCCTCAGTAAAGACCGAAGCAAAGAATTCATTCAGTCTCTCCACTATCGCCTTGTTGCCTCTTAGTGCCCCTTTAACTCCTCTATCATCTAATGGTCCAACCGACTCTCTCACAGGTTTTTTGCTACGAATGTACTTGAAAAAATCTTTATTTCACGTCTTTGCTTCCGCAGCAAGCTTCTTCTTAAATTCTCCCTTTGCCTTCTTTATCAATGCCTTGCATTTGACCTGCCAGTGCTTGCACTGTTTCCAGGTTTCATTGTTTGGCTCTTTTTTCCATTTCCTGAAAGATGCTTTTTTGGCAACAACAGCCTCTCTGACCTCACCTTTAAACCATGCTGGCAGTTTTTTGGACTTCCTTCCACTTTTCTTAAAGCGTGGAATACAGCTGGTCTGGGCTTCCAAGATAGTATTTTTCAACAACACCCAAGCTTGATGTAAGTCTTTAACCTTTGCAACTGCTCCTTTTAGTTTTTTCTTAACTATTTTCCTCATTTTATCATAGTCTCCCTTTCGAAAGTTAAAAGGTAGTACTGTGGATTTCCGTACTATCCCTCCTCCACTAATTAAATCAAAGGCGATCATGCTATGATCACTATTGCCAAGTGGCCCCAACACCCTTATCTCTTGCACTAGATCTGGTGTTCCACTAAGGACTAGGTCCAATATGGCTTCCCCTCTGGTCGGTTCATGAACCAGCTGCTCCAAGAAGCATTTATGTCATCTAGGAACTTTATCTCCCTAGCATGTCCTGCCATGACACTGACCCATTCGATACCGGGGTAATTGAAATCACCCATTATTATTACCGAGCTGTAACTTTTTTTAGCTTCCTTGATTTCTTTGAGCATTTCATCATCCATTTGTTCATTCTGGCCAGGCGGTCGATAGTACACCCCCACTGCCATCGCCTTCCCCTTTTTACATGGAATTTCAATCCATAGAGATTCTACATCAAATTGTGTTTCCTGCAAAACTTTAATCCTTTCTGACTCAATGCCCTCTCTAACATAGAGCGCAACCCCTCTACCAATTTGATCAGCTCTATCATTATGATATAGTTTGTACCCAGGTATCACAGTGTCCCACTGGTTGTCCTCCTTCCACCAATTCTCTGATATTCCAATCATATCTAACCTCTCATTTAGTGCTATATATTCTAACTCTCCCATCTTATTTTTTAGACTTCTAGCATTTGCATACAAGCATTTTAGAGACTGTATTTTATTCATATTAATTTGGCTATTGGTAGACATGGGTAATTTGGGATCTTTAAGCTCTGTCTGCTCTGTAGTCGAGGGCATTTGGGCTACTTTACTTTTTTTTGGAACCTCTCTGCTTTTGGTAGTATCCTTCAAGGATACATTCTTCTGAACCATCCGCTCTTGGGCGACTGTCGGCTTTTCCCTATTATCTAGTTTACAAGCTGCTCTATCTCCTTTTTAAAGGTTAATGCCAGCAGCCTGGTTCCATCCCGGTTAAGGTGAAGCCCATCTCTTCGGAAGAGCCCCTCCTTTCCCCAGAATGTACCCCAGTTCCTAACAAATCCAAACCCCTCATCTCTGCACCATTGTCTCATCCACGCATTGAGACTCCGGAGCTCTGCCTGCCTTTTGGGTCCTGCACGTGGAACGGGAAGCATTTCGGAGAACGCTACCCTGGAAGTTCTGGATTTCAAATTCCTACCTAAAAGCCTAAATTTATCCTCCAGAACCTCCCTACCATATTTTACTATGTCATTGGTACCGACATGTACCAAGACAGCAGACTCCTCCCCAGCACTATCTAAGACCTTATCTAGGTGGCACGTGAGGTCCACTACCTTCGCACCAGGCAGGCATGTTACCAGGCAATCCTCACGTCCACCAGCCACCCAGCTATCTACATGCCTAATGATCGAATCACCAACTATAACGGCTGTCCTAACCCTTCCCTCATGGGCACATGGCCCTGGAGAAACTTCCTCGGTGCGAGAGGGTTTTACATCACCTGGAGGACATGTCCTAGTTACAGGATCACCTCCTGCCACACCAGGGTGATGCTCTCCTGTCACGTGACCTCTCTCCTCCATGGCAAGAGGGATGCTGCCAGACTGGAGGTGGGACTTCAGGACTATATCCCTGTAGGTCTTGTCTATTGTTTTCCAAGTCTGCTACTCTAGTCTCTAGAGAATGGACTCGTTCCCTGAGAGCAAAGAACTCCTTGCACCTAGTGCACACGTAAGACCTCTCACCAACTGGGAGAAAATCATACATGTGACACTCAATGCAAAAGACTGGAAAGCACCCATCTCGCTGCTGGACTGCTGTCTGCATCTTAGTTTTAAGTTTTTGTTTAGATCTTTAAGTTCTTTACTTACTAAGGGTTGCTATGGATATTTATACCAATAAAACTGTACCTAATACGTTTAATATACCTTGTTCACCTGAAGCTTAATTAATCTCAGGTCCTTAGTGTATGACTGATTTGGATAACGAGCTTCACCTGAGAGCACCTCCTGTCTTTTAAGATGTGTAAGTACCTATAAAGCTACGATTATCCCAGGGGTGGGTGGGTGTGGGGAGGGAGGGAGGGAAATAACACTTATTAAAAGTGGGCTGCTACACGTACCCTGTCCTGTGCTGCTGAGGTAAGCTATATTCTTATTTGATTTAAATTATAGCTCTTTGCTGCTGCTAGGCTCTAATTTATTATGAAATTTAAACTACAAGCTCTCTGCTGGGTTCTAAATTTAACCAGAAAGCTCTCTTCTGTTTTTTAAATTTAAACTAAAAGTACTTTGCTGATGCTATGCCCTGAGTGACTATTAAATTTAAACTACAGCTTTTTGCTGGGTTCCAAATTTAACCAGAACGTTCTCTTCCGTGTTTTAAATTTAAACTTAAACTGCTGCTACTAGGCCCTGACTGATTTAACAAAAAATAGTGGGTTCAGAGATTAAATAGCTTCAATAGAAAGAATTCCCTTCAGAAAATTCCCAGAAGTATATACTCACAATTGCAGATCTCTCTCCAGAAGTAACAGTCCCCTGTTCTAGTCCTTCAAGACTGAGGATCACAGAGCTCTGGTTGAGCTATTTATGCCTGTGCTGCTGAGGTAAGCTGTGACCAACTTCCTGGATGATTAACAGTCCTTGCTTGGATAGGAGTCTTTCAAAATGGCCTTTTGAACTGCCACCTGGTGTTAACACCTATTGAAAAAGTTTCACAGGTCTCTTGCCCCCTAGGTAGAAGGCCTCTTTGTAAAGGTCTCTAGAAAACTTTATTTGCTGCTCAAAGAGTACTGACCCTGTTTTGCCTTTTGTGCTAATCTATATTCTTATTTGATTTAAAATTATAGCTCGTTGCTGCTGCTAGGCTCTAACTTATTATGAAATTTTAACTACAAACTCTCTGCTGGGTTCTAAATTTAACCAGAAAGTTCTCTTCTGTGTTTTAAATTTAAACTTAAACTGCTGCTACTAGGCCTTGACTGATTTAACAAAAAATAGTGGGTTCACAGATTAAATAGCTTTAATAAAAAGAATTCCCTTCAGAAAATTCCCAGAAGTATATACTCACAATTGCAGATCTCTCTCCAGATGTAACAGTCCCCTGTTCTAGTCCTTCAAGACTTATAAATGGACTTTGTATAATCATCCTGAGTGGTAGCAACGGTAAACACTGTTGGAGAGTGATAAAGATATGTCTAACAGATTTATTGGTGTCCTTCCATATATGCTGAATAATATGGAGGTGACTCGTATTTTAAAAACATCATTGGTCTGTTTTGTCTCTCCACAGTTGTTTCCAGCAGCCTCTTATGATGGCTTACTGGAGGGGATCTAATATTGGTGATTTGATTGTTCAGACTTCCTCATCTACAAGGGAAGGAATGTGTTGTCGGGGGTCATTATGCTTGTGGCTCTTGTGACTTCTGTGGGAGTACTATAGAAGGGGAGCAGTGGATTAATTTTTGTTTTGGCAAAGACACTGAATGAGGGCCTCTGCTCCTTCTTTGAGTATGTTGGAGACACCAGCTCATCCCTCGTCTGTTTGATATACTGGCTTCTTATCCATCTAGTGTTTTTTTTAAGATAACCATAATGAATATGCAAATATCTCACACCGCCCTTTGCCTTCCACCAATGAAGCAGTCAAATGATGCCCGTGCTTTTTCTCCATGTCCGTTCCTCCTCCTGTTCTTCCAAAGTTACCCCGGTTCGCTCCTGCTCCCCATCTGGCTGTCTGCTCTAGTCCTGTCATCACTTTATAGTGAGATATCTGGTTCCTGCTCTCACTTGGTTTGCAGCTTGTCGTGCTGTGAGGGCTTGCGTGCATCAGTGATGCTGAGAGCTAAACTATCGGTAGTTTAACTACTGGCAGGGTCTCCCAAGATGGACAGGTCTCAGCTGAGGTGCCAGACCAAGACAAACCACCCATCTGGGCAGCAGCAGAATGGGAGAGTGTTGACGGCGGAGGATCACATTTTTGTGACAACGGCAACAACACCAAACTTAAACTGCGTGGAAGAAAGGCCCGGCAATCTACTTCTGTATCTTGCCATGAAAACCCAATGGATAATTACAACAAAACAAATTGTGCTATGGTGCTGGAAGATGAGACCCCCAGGTCGGAAGGCACTCAACTAGCTACTGGGGAAGAGCTGAAGACTTTTCAGAGTAAAGCCAGCATTTATGATGTGGTTGGATCAAAGCCCTCGGGAAGTCTGACTGCTGATGTAGCTGCGCATGAAATGAGAGTCAGAAGCTGTAAAGATGTCTTACACATTGGAACATGGAACGTACGAAGCATGAACCAAGGGAAGTTGGAGGTGGTCAAGAATGAAATGGAACGTGTACAGCTTGATCTATTGGGTGTCAGCGAACTGAAATGGACTGGCATGGGGCACTTTGCATCAGATGATCACATGGTCTACTATGCTGGAAATGAAAGACAAAGAAGAAATGGTGTTGCATTTATAATTAAGAAGAAATTTGCAAGAACTGTAATGAAATACAATGCAGTCAGCGAACGCTTAATCTCTATTCATCTACGAGGATTGCCTATCAACACAACTATAATTCAAGTATATGCCCCAACAACAGCTGCAGAAGAGAATGAAATTGAAGAGTTCTATGAACAAGTACAAGCTGAAATTGACAGAATATGCAAACAGGATATCCTGATAGTCATGGGTGACTGGAACGCAAAAGTTGGCAACAAAGAAGAAGGCAAAGTAGTTGCAAAATATGGACTTGGCAACAAAAATGAAGCTGGAGAAAGACTGATAGAATTCTGCAAGACCAATGATCTATTCATCTCAAACACCTTCTTCCAGCAACACAAGCGGCGACTGTACACATGGACTTCACCCAATGGATTGTATAAAAATCAAATTGACTACATCTGTGGAAGTCAACGATGGAAAAGCTCTGTAACGTCAACAAAAACAAAACCTGGAGCTGACTGTGGTACAGATCATCAACTACTAGTATGCAAACTCAAGCTAAAGTTGAAAAAGAGCAAACCACTCATGAATGCAGCAAAATATGACCTTGAGAATATACCACTGGAATTTAAAGAATGCCTGCAAAATTGATTTGCTGCTTTAGATACAAATGACAGAGCTCCAGATGAGTTATGGAATGACATCAAGAAGGTTGTGTTGGAAGAAAGCGAAAAGTCTCTACAAAAGGTGAAAAAGCAAAAACGGCCAAAATGGATGACGGAAGAAACTCTGAAAATTGCCCAGAAACGCAGAGAAATTAAAGTCAGAGGAGAAAGAAAGACAATCGCAGAACTCAACAGAGATTTCCAACGTGCAGCAAGACAGGACAAGGAAAAGTACTACAATGACACTTGCAAGGAAATAGAAGCAGAAACTATTAGAGGAAGAACAAGATCGGCTTTCCTAAAGCTACGAGAGTTAAAGAAAAAGTTCCAGCCTCGAATTGGAATGTTACAAGATGCTCAAGGTTCTATGTTGAATGATGCTGAGAAGATCAAGAAAAGGTGGAAGGAATATACAGAGTTTTTATATGATAAAGATCAAGTGGACCAACAGCCGTTTCAACCTGTACCTTATGATCGGGAACCATTGGTGATGAAAGAAGAAGTTGAAGCAGCATTGAAAGCCTTATCAAAGAACAAAGCACCAGGCATTGATAGCATTCCCATAGAGGTATTGCAGCAATCTGATGCAGCTGTTACCATACTCACAAGGCTCTGCCAAGAAATATGGAAGACAACATCATAGCCAACTGACTGGAAAGATCTGTGTTTATACCAATACTAAAGAAAGGTGATCCAACTGACTGTGGAAATTATCGCACAATCGCTCTGATCCCACATGCCAGCAAGATTCTACTAAAGATTATTCAAAAGAGGCTACAACCATACCTGGAACAAGAACTACCTGTAGTGCAAGCAGGGTTCAGGAAAGGGCGAGGAACGAGAGACATCATTGCAGATGTGAGATGGATCCTTGAAAAGACTAAAGAATACCAAAAGGATATCTATTTGTGCTTTATCGACTATAGCAAGGCTTTTGACTGTGTAAACCATGAGAAACTCTGGACCACATTAAGAAGCATGGGTATACCAGAACACCTGATCGTTCTCTTGCGCAATCTGTACATTGATCAAGAAGCAACAGTTCGAACGGAACAAGGAGAAACAGAATGGTTTAAAATAAGCAAAGGTGTAAGACAAGGCTGCATACTTTCCCCCTACCTGTTTAATTTATATGCAGAACAAATCATCAGAGAAGCAGGATTGTATGAAGACAACAGAGGTGTGAAGATTGGTGGAAGACTCATCAACAACCTTCGCTATGCTGATGATACCACATTACTGGCTGAAAGTGAAGATGATCTGAAACATTTGCTTCTCACAATCAAAGAACATAGTCTCAAAGTGGGCCTGCACCTTAATGTAAAGAAGGCAAAGATCATGACAACTGGCATAATCAACAGGTTCATCGTTGAAGGAGAAGAAATTGAAATTGTGAACAACTTTAACCTACTTGGATCAACTATCAATAAAGAAGCAACAAGCAGTCAAGAAATCAGACGACGCATTGCTCTTGGCAGAATGGCTATGAAAGACCTAGATAAGATTCTCAAGAGCAGAGATGTCTCTCTCCATACAAAGATTTGACTTGTTCAAGCCATGGTATTTTCAATAACATCATATGGATGTGAAAGCTGGACAGTGAAAAAGACATATAGGAAGAAAATTGATGCCTTTGAATTATGGTGTTGGCGGCGAATACTGTGTATGCCATGGACTGCCCGAAGAAAAAACCAGTCGGTACTAGAGGAGATCAAACCTAAGCTTTCTTTAGAAGCTCAGATGACAAGACTTCGACTTTCATACTTTGGACACATCATGCGAAGAGAGAAATCATTAGAGAAAGACATTATGCTTGGCAAGATAGAAGGTCAACGCAAAAGAGGAAGGCCAGCAATGAGATGGATCGATACAATAACAGCAGCTACGGGTACCAGTCTGTCAACAATGAGCCGCCTGACTGAAGACCAAACACAATTTAGGATAGCTATCCAGAGGGTCGCCATGAGTCAACTCCGACTCGACGGCACTTAACAACAACAACATCTGGTTCCTGATCCTGCCTGATTCTTGCACTGCTCCACCCTGCCCTGGGCTTATCCTCTCCACTAGTGGCATGCGGTCAGGGCAGGGCCTTCAAGGGATTCAGTGAATCCCAGCCTTGTGATGACACAGTTTTTTTTTCTTTTTGCAATGTTTTACTCCTGTGCAGAATCAGGAAGCAGTGACAACTCACACTGTTGCCCTTCCTTCCCCCATGGTACCTTGTTATCGCCGATGTGCCCACACCAGGGCCTTAGCAAGCCATAAATATGCCCTGTGCAATTTACACATCTGGCACGCCCCCGTCCCCCAATCACAGGTCTGTCATTTGCCCCATGCATCTCCTCATCTTACCTCCATATCCATCCTGCTCTCCCCTGTGCTGCCTGCCCTTGTCCTACCGCCACTTTTACTATTGCTGTGGCAGCAAGTGGCAGCAGTGACACCCAAGTGGGAAAAAAACCCCGTGGACCTTTCCGACTCCACATTTTCATGCAAGTCTGAGCCCTCCCTTCTCTGACGCATGCTCACATCAGAGGAGAAATGGACCAGACCAGACATTCAAACACGGGTCTTTGCAACTGCGCATTTGAATGGCTGGCCTGGTCTCTCCCTCCTCTGGTGCGAGCTTACATCAGATGAGGGAGGGATCAGGCCAGCATGCAAGCACGGAGTCAGAAAGACCCCTGGGGTTTTTTTTCAATTGGATGTCACTACTGCCAAGGCAACACTAAAAGCGGCAGTGGTGGCAGGGCAAGAGCAGGCAGCGTGGGAGGGGGGGGGGGAGCTGAGGCCAGCAGCCCCAAATGTGCCCCTATTTCTTTGCATCCTGTGTGGCTGCACCACTCGCACAGGGCTGGGTACGGTGCTAGCCCACACTTCCCTGCACAACTTTTCACTTTCCCCCTTTCTCTTGTCAGTCATCTTCCCCCTCCCCCCCGACCCTGATAAGAACAAACAGAGGAGGAACAGAGCGGCTGTACGTTGGGCCACGTCTTGCTCCTCTGCAGCCCGGCTCTGACTGTTGTTTGAACCAGCAGGGCTCTAAGGTGTCCCATATGATTCAAACTCAGCAGTCAAGGCTGCACAGCCACTGTGCTTCTTAGTCAGTGCCAGGCCACAGGAGACGAAAACACAGCCCGATGCACAGCCACTGTTTTTTTCCTCTGCTTGTGCTTATCAGCGCCAGGGTAGGGTGGGGTAGAAGAGAAGAAAGGGGAGAAAAAGCAGGAGGTGCTGGGGATCCTTGGTGCGTGGGAGGGGTTGTGTGAAGCAGGAGTGGAGAGAGCTGAGTGCATGTGTGCCGGAGGGGGGGGGGGGGGGGAGGGTTGAGGATTACAAAAAACCTGGGAAGGTATAAAGGAGGATTTAGAAAGAGAGCTAAGGGGGGTGTTGAGAGAGTGATATGTTAGTGTAAGTGCTCAGATGGGGTGAGAGTGCTTCTAGAAGATTTGAGACTGAGCTTCGGGAGTGTGTGTGTATGTGGAGGAAGGAACTTTAAGAGAAAGCTATGGCTGTTTCTGTGGGGGGGTTAAGAGAGAGCTATAAGTATGTGTGTGCTATGGGGAAGGATTTGAGAGAGAGGGATGGAGAGAGAATTGGGGGTCTTGCTGGGGGATGGAGAGAGAGAAACAGTTGGGTGTCCAACCTGAAGAGGGGGCAGAGAAAGTTGGGGATTGAACCAGTTCGGGGCAGGAGGGGGTGGGGTCAGGCCTATAAAGGGGATTTAAACTAGCTGGGGAGTGAGACTGCTGGGTGAGGAGTTGAGCCTGACCATGGAAAAAGCTAGGGGGTTTCATTCCTGGGGCATGACAGGGCTAAGCCTTTATGATGGGGGAACTCTACACAACAATTACAAATCACAAATGCAGAATTTTAAAAAACTGTGCTCAAATTTTCAAAATGTATGCACAGAATTCCCTTGGGAGTAAATGTCTGCAGTGGCAGCCTGAGGCACTTTATGTCTGAGGAGAGCAGGCATCAAAGGCGCAAAACTCCTTCCCCTCTGGCTCACATGCAGCAGTCGCTGCAGCTTCTGTGCCTGCCTGCCGTCCACTGCATTGCATCACATGCAGGCCAGGAAGAGCTGTTTCATATCGTCTCTTTTCATGCTCCCTAATGGCACTGCAGTGCTGTTGATGCTCCACTTGTTCATTAAGGAGCCGAGCTAGGAGCCCTCAGCTGCTGCAGCGTTTCATTCCTGCTCTGCCCTGAACAACCACAACATCTGGCTTGGATCCAGCCTGGAGCTCTGAACCCTGAGCCTACTGCTGGTCTTCTCTTGGATCCTCCTCTGACAACTGATGCTGATTCCACCTATCATCACCCCTATAAGTGTTAGTGTCTCTGTGCCTGGTTGGGCCAATGGGCCCTTGAAGGAAGAAAAAGAGAAGTCTGGTCATCATTTTCACTGTCAAGGTAGGAGGAGAAAGTACCTGTTATTAATTCCACTGCCTTTTTTTTGGCCTGCTCCCGTGAGAGGCAGAGAGAAGGGAGTTTAGGGGGGCAAGAGTGGAAAGAGAAAGTGTGGTGACAGTAGGGCATAAAGAGGTAAGTGCAGGGTGGGGTTGGGTTTCGGAATGCTGGAGAGAGAAGGAATGGGAGCAAAAGGGGGTAGAAAGGAGGTGGCGGGGCAGGAAAGGTTGAGGTTACAAAGGGGAGAGTGTGGAGTAGCAAGAGAGAAGTGGATAGGGTGGAGGCAAGATGGAAAGAGGGGAGTGTGGGCAAAAGGAGGGGAAAAGAGAAGGGCAGAATGAGGGAAGCTCGGGTACAAGAAAGGAAGAGTGAAGGGATGAGAGGGGAGTATGAAGTGGAATCAGCAAGAGGTTGTATGGCAACAAGAGGGGAGGGGAAAGAAGTAGAGGGTTGAGAAGGTGGACATAAGAGAAAGGAGGTAAGGAGACAGCAGAATAAGAGGGGAATGTGGGATGAAGGTATAGAAGACAAAAGTAGAGGGAAGAGTAATGGGTGAGAAAGGAGGAAACAAATACAATGTGCAGGGGGGAAAAAAATTGGTAGGGGATATGGGTGGTGTTTTTTCTTGGAGTGAGATGTGTGATGTGACAGCTGTCAAGTCCCTCATTGTTTTTGTTGGAGTGGGAGGGGTGGTGTGGTGGTCACCAAACCCCTCTTGTTGTTTGGCACATTTACTGAATCCTCTATTATAAATGTCATTGCACACCGCTGCTCTCTGCCCATGCTCTCTGCCCAGGGTAGGCCCTAACACATACTGTATGTTCATCATCATTAACCCTTGCAAGGAGAAAGCATTTTATCAACTACACATTCCCTCTCTGCTCTGGATAAAACAGTTCATTTGTATTATTCCATTAGTTTCACATGAAATTAAGAAAATATACATGTAGTGGTCACACAAAATGCTGAAAGTTATTTCAGAATCATTGAATGGCTCAGTGGATTGGCACTTCCAAGTCATTGGTTCAAATCAGACCCAGATGGCTAGTGACCTAAGGTCTTTACAATCAGATGGCTGCTCAGTGGCCTACACAAAATTATTTGTTGGACTCCGTTCCTAGGGAGCTGGTGCCCACATCACTAAAACCAACTCAATGGTTAGGGCTGTAGTTTCAGCTAATGCAGTGTTTGAAGAGAGCGCGAAGAGACACTGGGTGTGGAAAATGAATCATCTGCTCACTCATGTGAGGAGTCCTTGTAGGACGGCGCTAAGGTACACTGGGCAATGCAGAGATGCTTGGCTGGCTAATGCTCCCACTGTACTTGTTCTTTGGCAGAGTGGAAGACTTCAGTGCTCAGTGTCATTAATCTTCCACCTTTAACAAGCAGTATATTTCAAGAAAAAGTGTGTCTGTTTATGTTGACGACAATATAATAGAACACAAATAATAATCAGCAATTTATATAATGTTTTATTAATTTGATAAATTACTTGCAGCTCAAAACATAATATATCTATTAAAATGTTCAGAGACTCATAATATTAGCAATTGATACATGAGTCAGAAGTCTATATATAAGTGAATACATTTTAGCCCTGCTTGAGATGTCCTTCATGCAGCAGAGCATCTTGGATGGTTTCCCATGTGTATATTATTGAATACTATCCATAGAGAACATTAATTGGTGGGTTATGTAACTCCTTGCAATTTACTCGCATTTTGGGAATGAGCAGCAGTGAAGATACTTTCCCATTAAGATTTGCTGGGTTCTTCCAAGTGACCTAAATGGGCCACCATTGTGCAGCATTTGTCTGATGCAGCATACTTCTTATGTTCTTCATCTCTGAATTTGTTGCCCAGGACTTTCAGAAGGGTGGATTGTTTCTTTTGTTGTGCAGCTCCTCAGGCAGTACCTGACTCTGCAGAGATCCTTCACATCTGCAAATATCCTTAGGGTCAGGCCATCCTTTATGGTTACCCATACCATACTGTATCTCTGTGCTTCTTTATTGTACTCTTGGATGTGATGCTTAGCCACAAGTGGCTTCCAGTAGTTTGTTCGTAGATTCAACCTTTATGCAGATCAGCTTGTAGATACTTCTTGGTATCTATAAAGCTAGTATAAGGTTCTGCAGTGCAAATTATTTTACAAACTACTCTATCTCCTTGTAAAACAGGGGTAGAGTCCATTTGGAGGACAGCGAACCCTCCTACTTATCTGACTGCTGTATTGCTGATGATCTTCCTTCCTGTTTCCTGATTGTCCCAAAGTTTGTCTGCTCTGGAGCTGTATGGAAAATGCTAACTGGATTTTTTTGCTTTATGAATTTATTAAAGTCAGAGCACAGTGTAACAGGTAAACTTTCAATTGAACTAAATATCAGGGACATTTAGCCTAATTCAGATCCTCATTGATCATCACTAACTGGGCAAACAGGATTTGGATAAAGTTTGGTAAATATCTGATAGCATACTTAGACATGGTTTCACAGAATTTCTGGCATGATATCAAAGTAAAAAAAAAATCTTTCCATTCATATCAAAAATTCTGGAAAAGACTGTACAAATGAAGCTCCAAGAATACATTAACAACCCTCACCAACATGGCTTCAGGCCAAACCACAGAGTTGAGACCCTTCTTTCTTCAATATTTGACACAATCCTGACTGGTACCCAGTCATCCACACAAGGATTCCTACTCATCTTCCTTGATATTTCCACTGCATTTGACTCACTCCCCCACCACCAAATCATACACAGACTCTCGGAAATTGGACAATGTAACTCAACTCTGAACTGGTTCCAGTCCTATCTGAGTGACAGAAGAGAACACGTTCAAACAGGCATCACAACATCCTCACATTTCCAATAGCTTCAAGGAGTCCCACAGGCCTCAAGTCTCTCAGCCTTACTGTTTAATATCTTCCTCCAACCCATATGTACCATATTCAAACTCTACAAGCTCCACTACTAAATATATGCCGACAATACCATGTTCTACGCACCTTTCAACACAAACTCCAGACTTCTCCAACATATTCAACTGCTTCTCTGACATACAACAGTGGTTCCAACAGTGCAATTTATTCATCAACCAGGAAAAAACTGAAGCCCTCCATATTTTCTCTGACCCCTCCTTCAGTCCATTGAGTATTCTGAATTTCAATGGCCACCATATCTGAGTGAAATCTGAAATCAAATATCTAGGCATCATTTTTGATCAGAAAATGAATCTACAATCACAAATATAGAAAACAACTAACTCAGTCTACCTCAAATTAAGGACCCTAAGAAATCTACATCCTCTCATGAGCTCAGAGTTATTCTGTTCAGTCTGCCAATCCTTGGTCACACCAATTTTAGATTATGCCAAACATCATATACCATGGCCTCCCTAAACAAACTCTTCAACCTCTCCAGATGGCTCAGAATACAGTGGCCCACGACAGGCACATATTACCCCCATACTTTTTAAACTTCAATGGCTCCCCATCTTAGCCTGAATAAGATATAAAGCTTGTCTCTATCTTCAGAATTATACACAATTGTTCAGCCAACTGCCTCCAATCCTGAATATCCATGCCAAAAAACAACAGATTTTGTGGAGAGAGCTCCCTGTATCTCCTCATCACCCCTATACAAAAAGCCAAGTCTAAACAAACCACTAGCAACTGTGCTCTCTCTCTTTGCCTCATCGTTATGGAACACTCTCCCTCCAGCACTGAGGGGATCTCAGGACATCACAGAATTCCAGAAAAAAACTAACACATACCTCTTCCAGAATTACTAGCAAACCAACCTAAAACTCATATGCACAAGCTGGCATTCAATCCATGCCTCTGGGCACCTAATATAATCAGATGCATGCATCTCCCCCCCCCCCCCCACCTCCCATGGACAATCTTGCATTGCCTAAATTTCCCCATTTATA
Organism: Ichthyophis bannanicus; assembly: GCA_033557465.1. Lineage (NCBI taxonomy): Eukaryota > Metazoa > Chordata > Amphibia > Gymnophiona > Ichthyophiidae > Ichthyophis > Ichthyophis bannanicus. The sequence continues at coordinate 939,381,318 of CM066034.1, forward strand.
TATCAATACTACTCATATTGTGGTAATATCACACTTCCAATGTAAATAATTATCTTATGTTATAAGAATCATTGTTCCTATTGTACAACTCTTCTTGTAAGTTCTTTAGTTTTTTGTTCTATGTAAATGAGACACATTGCGCTCTGTATGTTATTGGTTCAATGTAAACTGCCTTGAATTATAGAAAAACAGTACAAAAATAAATTTAAATAAAATAAATAAATCTCTATAAGAGGCATCAATAAATTCACAAGGCAAAAGATCTAGTTAACATTTTCCATACAGCTCCAAAGCAGACAAACTTTGGGCCAATCAGGATACAGGAAGGAAGATCAGCAGCAGAGTTAAGATCAGACTGGCTAGGCAGTGGTTCTCAACCCAGTCCTCTGGGACCCCTAGTCCAGTCAGGTTTTCAGGGTATCCACAATGAGTACGCATGAGATAGAGCTGCATACAATGGAACACCAGATCTAGTGCAAGAGATAAGGGTGTTGGGGCCAATTGGCAATAGTGATCATAGCATGATCTCCTTTGATTTAATTAGTGGAGGAGGGATAGTAAGGAAATCCACAGTACTACCTTTTAACTTTCGAAATGGAGACTATGATAAAATGAGGAAAACAGTTAAGAAAAAACTAAAAGGAGCAGTTGCGAAGATTAAAGATGTACATCAAGCTTGGGTGTTGTTGAAAAATACTATCTTGGAAGCCCAGACCAGCTAAATTCCACGCTTTGAGAAAAGTGGAAGGAAGTCCAAAAAACTGCCAGCATGGTTTAAAGGTGAGGTCAGAGAGGCTGTGGTTGCCAAAAAAGCATCTTTCAGGAAATGGAAAAAAGAGCCAAACGACGAAACCTGGAAACAGCACAAGCACTGGCAAGTCAAATGCAAGGCATTGATAACGCAGGCAAAGAGAGAATTTGAGAAGAAGCTTGCTGCGGAAGCAAAAACGCAAAATAAAGACCTTTTCAAGTACATTCGTAGCAAAAAACCTGTGAGAGAGTCAGTTGGTCCATTAGATGATAAAGGGGTTAAAGGAGCACTAAGAGGCGACAAGGCGATAGTGGAGAGACTGAATGAATTCTTTGCTTCGGTCTTTACTGAGGAAGATGTAGGGATGTTACCCATGACTGAAGTGGTATTTAAAGGTGCAGAAGAATTGAAGGAAATATCGATACATCGGGAAGATGTCTTAGAACTATTAGATAAACTGAAGAGTAGCAAATCACCTGGGCCGGATGGTATACATCCAAGGGTGTTGAAAGAACTGAAATATGAGATTGCAGAACTGCTATCAGTAATCTGTGAACTATCATTAAAATCATCTCTAATACCTGAAGATTGGAGGATCGCCAATGTAACACCAATTTTTAAAAAGGGCTCCAGGGGTGATCCGGGAAACTACAGACTGGTGAGCCTCACGTCAGTACCGGGAAAAATGGTAGAAACCATCATAAAGAATAAAATTACTCAGCATGTAGATAGTCACAACCTAATGGGAGACAACCAACATGGCTTTAGACAAGGAAGATCTTGTCTTATTAATCTGTTATGTTTTTTTGAAGGAGTGAATAAACAGGTGGACAAAGGTGAGTCGGTTGATATTGTGTATCTGGACTTTCAGAAAGCCTTTGACAAGGTCCCTCATCAGAGACTTTTGGCAAAACTAAAGAGTCATGGGTTAGGAGGCAGTGTACTATTGTGGATCAGGAACTGGTTAAACGATCGAAAGCAGAGGGTAGGGCTAAATGGCCAATTTTCCCAATGGAGAAAGGTGAATAGTGGTGTACCCCAGGGATCTGTGCTGGGTCCGCTGCTTTTTGACATATTCATAAATGACCTGGAAAATGGAATAACGAGTGAGATTATCAAATTTGCAGATGACACAAAACTATTTAAAGTTGTTAAAACCCAAGAGGATTGTGAAAAATTGCAAGAGGATCTTGATAAATTGGAAGACTGGGCATCAAAATGGCAGATGAAATTTAATGTGGACAAGTGCAAGGTTATGCACCTAGGGAAGAACAACCCAAACTATGGTTACACGATGCAAGGTTCCACATTAGGAACCACCACCCAGGAAAAAGATTTAGGCGTCATTGTGGATACCATGTTAAAACCCTCGGCCCAGTGTGCAGCGGCGGCCAAGAGAGCAAATAGAATGCTAGGTATGATAAGGAAAGGAATGGAAAATAAAACAAAAGATATTATAATGCCTCTATATCGTTCCATGGTGAGACCGCACCTTGAATATTGTGTGCAATTCTGTTCGCCGTATCTTAAAAAGGATATAGCGATTTTAGAAAAGGTACAGAGACGAGCCACCAAAATGGTAAAGGGGATGAAAGGATACTCCTATGAAGAAAGGCTAAAAAGGTTAGGGCTCTTTAACCTGGAAAAGAGACGGCTGAGGGGAGATATGATAGAAGTCTATAAATTAATGAACGGAGTGGAACGGGTAAACGTAGATCGATTGTTTACCTTATCAGAAAATAGAAAGACTAGGGGACATGCAATGAAGCTACAGGGTAAACTATTTAAGACTAATAAAAGAAAATATTTTTTCACTCAGCGTGTAATCAAACTCTGGAATTTGTTACCGGAGGATGTAGTAAAGGCTGTTAGTGTAGCTGGGTTTAAAAAAGGTTTGGACAAGTTCCTGGAGGAATGGTCCATAAACCATTATTAAGAAGTGACCGAAGATATCAATGCTTGACCCAGTACAAGCATTGTGGAACTTGTGTCTCTTGGGGAAACTGCTAGGTTCATATGACCTAGATTGGCCACTGTTGGAAACAGGATACTGGGCTTGATGGACCTTGGTCTGACCCAGTATGGCATATCTTATGTTCTTATGGAAGCAGTACATGCAGATCTATCTCATGCATATTCATTGTAGGTATCCTGAAAACCTGACTGGACTGGGTTGAGAACCACTGGGCTAGACCATTCCCCATTAAAACTGGCTGGCTATTCTGCAAGATGCTTGTCTTTCAATCCTATGCTTGTTGGTTTAAGGCCAGCTGTGATGAAACTGGTAGGGAAATTATTGATTTTTCAGTGTTTTCAGATAAAAAAATATGAAACTGTTATTACTTCCCCTATTGTTTCAAATGAATACACATTCCTAAAGGCTATTCCCTTATTCCTGCTGAATGTGTTTTTTAGATCTCTTTTAAGGTTTCCTTCAGGTACTTATCCACACTGCATGCATTGCAGTGGAGTTTGCGTAGACTCTGCAGACACTTATTATGAGACTCTGCGTTTCCTTTATTTCACTCATATGCCATCCAGTTCATTTCTGAATGAATCTACATAATCTAACCTGGGACTGCCCTTTCACCCAGGAACAAAGTACCAGAAGTAGAATTAGCAAGGTCGCAGCCAAAAAAACATCTTTCAGGAAATGGAAAAAAAGGAGCCAAATGATGAAAACGAGAAGCATAAGCATTGCCAAGTTAGATGCAAGGCATTGATAAAGCAAGCAAAGAGAATCTGAAAAAAAAAGCTTGCCGTGGAAGCAAAAATGCATAATAAAAATTTTCAAGTACATTCACAGCAAAAAACCTGTGAGACAGTCAGATGGACCATTGGATGATAGAGGAGTAAAAGGGGCGCTAAGTGAAGACAAGGTCATAGCGGAGAGACTGAATGAATTCTTTGCTTCGGTCTTTACTGAAGAAGATGTACGGAAATTTATCCGTGCCTAAAATGGTACATAAAGGTGATGTAAACTAGTATGTTACTATATGTAACTATTTGATAAACTGAAGAGTACCAAATCACCTGGACCAGATGATATACATCCAAGGGTATTGACAGAAATGAAATATAAGATTGCAGACCTACTATTAAATCTGTGAACTATCATTAAAACCAACTGTAGTACCTGTCAAGTGGAGAATGGCCAATGCAATGCCAATATTTAAAAAGGGTTCCAGGGTTGATCCAGGAAACTACAGACCAGTGAGTCTGATATCAGTACTGGGCAAAATGGTAGAAACCATTATAAAGAATAAAATTACTGATCATGTATATAGTCATGGTTTAATGGGAGAAAGTCGACAAGGATTTAGCAAAGGAAAATCTTGTCTTACTAATCTGTTATTTTTTTTGAAGGTGTGAACAAACAGGTAGAGAAAGGTGAGCCAGTTGATATAGCGTATCTGGATTTTCAGAAAGCCTTTGACAAGTTCCCTCATGACAGACTCTTGGCAAAATTAAAAAGTCATGGGATTGGAGGCAGTGTAGTATTGTAGATCGGAAAATGGTTAAAAGATAGAAGGCAGAGAATAGAGCTAAATGGGCAATTTCTCAATGGAGAAAAGTAATTAGTGGAGTACCCCAGGGATCTGTGCTGGGTCCGCTGCTTTTTAATATATTCATAAATAACCTGGAAATGGGAATAACGAGTGAGGTATTCAAATTTGCAGATGACACAAAATTATTCAAAGTTACTAAAACCCAAGAGGATTGTGGAAAATTGCAAGAGGACCTTGAAAAATTGGAAGACTGGGCGTCCAAATGGCAGATGAAATTTAATGTGGACAAGTGCAAAGTTATGCATCTAGGAAAGAACAACTCAAAGTTTGGTTAACGATGCAAGAAACCACCACCCAGGAAAAGGATTTAGGCATCATGGATAATACGTTGAAACCCTCCACCTAATGTGCAGCGGTGGCCAAGAAAGCTAATAGAATGCTAGGTTTTTTCTCGCCTACCTTTAAGGTGAAGGTGCTAAGCGGGTAGCATCGAAAATCACTGCTACCCATTTAGCACTTTCATCTGTCCCCACTCTGCCCCGGAACACCCCAACACACCCTGATGCTAATGGCTTAGCATCTGGACGCATTAGGGACTTATCTGGGATTGTCTAAAGGCATTATCCATGTGGGTGCCTTTGGAAAAGCCCACATAAGGCATTTATATGGGTTACTAGGGCACTTAGCTGTATAAATGCCTTTGAAAATGCCGTCCATAACTACCATAATGGGTCAGAGCACATATCCATCAAGCCCTATATACTGTTTCCAAAAGTGGCAAATCCAGATCACAAGTACCTGGCAGGATCCCAAAATGTAGATAGATTCCATACTAATTACCCCCATATAAATACAATGGTTTTCCCCAAGTCTGTTCTAATAATGGTTTATGAACCTTCCTCCAGGAACAAAGATTCCATGTGGACAATCCCTCAGAAACACAGGTTTCAGCAGTCTAAGACTGGAATGAATGATTAAAAGATCCATTCCCAGTTGCAACATGGTATTAGAAGCAGCAAAGAAAGTGTCAAAAGGCCTAGGCAAATCAAATATTTTGGGCAGCACTAATGTTAACGCTAGGGGTAAGCTATATGTTTCAGTGTAGTATGTGAAGAATCAAAGACCTTCAATGAAGTTAGACTGAAGAGTTATAGGACCCTTTGTTACTGAAAAACAAAATCAGTCCAATAAGACTAGTTGGTCTACTTTTTCAGTGTACACGCGCTGTTCCATGTATTGTAATTGAAATCTGTTTCTATGATGCTAGATTCAACTCCCATCACCAGTGATGGTGAGAATGTAAGAAAATGTATTGTCAAAATGTAGTGAAATGCTATTGTTTGTGTGCATTTGGTTTAATAGTGCATCTTAAATTTAGTGCATGCTGAATTGATTTAACACACTGATCAACTTGCCACACTTTAATTCATTGGTTTGTGTGAGTTAAATTAAGTTAGCACTCACTAAAAATTTTCTATTAAAATGAATACACGAAACTAACCAAAAAGACTCCTGAAAATTGGGAAAAACTAATGCAAAAAACAAAATCAAACCAATTTCTTGCCTGTGCACATTATGGACTCAATGATCAGTCATGGAAAATTATATTTGATTGACTGGGAGGGATATGGCCCAAATAAATGATCTAGGCAGCAGAAAACACTGCATATAACAGATATAATAACGGTTCCGTCACATCTACTGTACAGTATCCTCATAAGCTGAAGATAACTTCAGAGGTAGCCTGTAGAAGATACGGGAATACGATAAGAAATGAGAGGCTTGAACTGACAGCCATTGATTACCAGGGCCAGTGCTAACATTAGGGGAACTAGGTGGTCATCCAGAGCTACAGCTACATGTTCGTATCCATGTAAGAGACTGTCCTTGTTCATCACAGCTCACAATCTAATCAAAACAGACAACACAACAAACTGGGACAAGGGTAAATCTAGGGGAATTGCGAAGATACACACACAGTAGGTTGTGAACAGGATAATAAGGGATCAGGATCCAAAAGCAGCCTTGAAGAGGTGGATTTTTAGCCTGAGTTTGAATAGGGCCAGAGATGGACCCTGGTGTATTGATTCAATCGGTTTGTTCCAGGCCTATAGAGCAGCAAGGTGGAATGAATGAAGTCTGGGGTTGGAAGTGGCAGAGAAGAACACAGGTAAAAGGGTTCTGCCAGAAGAGCGAAGTTCCTGAGGAGGGGTGTAGGGAGCGATAAGAGGGGAAAGATCTTCCAGTTACCCAGCCCAGATGTGTGTCGTAGCTTGCAAGTACAGTTTTTTGGACTTAGATGATGGTTTAAATGCCAATTATGGCCACAGTTCAGCGATACTATCAAAGCTTCCTCCAAGTTCCACTGAAACAATTTCTTTGGTGTTCCATCTGCATCATGTAAATGCAGAAAAAGAACTTCATATTTTTCTCCTTGGGCAAAGACTGCACCATGAACTATATCCAGTGTAACTCAGGGTCACTTTAGACCTCACCCTCACTTTTAAAAAAACACCTATTGAAGATGGCAATTAAACTAAAGGCACATGGCAATCTGATATCAGAATTGGCTGGAACAAACTGGGGAGCATTTGCAAAGATCCTGAGAGTGAGCACTGCAGAGTACTGTGCATCAGTCTGGACCCAATCTGCACATGCGCATTTGATGGACACAATTAAGTTCCATAATGTGAATTGTTAGTGGTACACTGCAACCTACCAGCATTCAATGGCTACCAATGCTGAGTAATATAGTAACAGATAGTAATATAGGACCTGATATTCAAAAGGCATTTACACGGTTTTCAGACCTGTAAACTGTGTAAATGCTGCTGAATGGGATATTCAAAGACACTAACACAGTCAGTGCTGCTGAACGTCCCCGATGATCTCCACTACACGCATTGGGTCATGTCGTGGGCATTCCACGGCGTGTCATGGGTGGCAACAGTTGTTAACTGGGTAATGGCGATATTGTACCACTACCCGGTTAGCTCCTGCATGTAAAATTAGGCGCTGCAAAAGCTAGCCTAGTTTTACCCATGGGAGCTAACCAGGTAGTGGTGCAATATTGCTGCTACCCAATTAGCTTCTGCGGCATCGGAGACTGCAATGAACCTGGATATTCAATGCCAGGGCTGCATATGCCCTGTACTTGTGATCTGGATTGGCCACTGTTGGAAACAGGATACTGGGCTTGATGAAACTTGGTCTGACCCAGTATAGCATTTCTTATGTTCTTATGGCATTGATTATATGGAGTTAGCCATCTCAGTACAATATCAGACCCATAATATATGATGGAAGATAAAAGACCAGTATGGTCCATCTAGTCTGACCAGTAAGGTGGCTAGAGTAGGTGTACCCATTGCTCTGTGCAGGTCAGTCCACTCTATTTGTTGAAGTATAAAAGACAGTTACATTTATTTTTATTTTATCCTATTGCTATAAAGGGATCCACTGTGTCCATCCCACAGCATTTTGAATTCCATCACTGTATTTGCCCTCACCACTTCCATCAGGAGGGCATTCCCAGCATCCACCATCCTTTCGATGAAAAAGCATTTCCTAACATTGCTTTTAGTTTACCTCCTTGCAGCTTCATTTTATGCCCTCTAGTTTTACAGCTTCTCCTTCTTTGAAAACGGTTTGTTTGTTCATTAATATCCTTTAAGTATTTAAAGGTCTGTTTGATATCTGCTCTGTCCCTCCTCTCTTCTCATACGTCTTCTGGCGCAGGCTCCAAGTCATTTTGGTTGCCTTCCTCTGCACCGATTCAAGTCTTTTTATATCCTTTGTGAGATATGGTCTCCAAAACGGAACACAATACTCCAAATGAGGCCTCACCAACGACTTTTACAGGGGCATTGATACCTTCTCCTTTCTGCTGGTTATTCTTCTGCATGCAACCCAGCATCCTTCTGCTTTGGCTACTGCCTTGTCACATCTCGTATTTCGTCACCTTGAGATCCTCAGACACTATCATTCAAAGACACTTCTTCTGGTTCATGCACACCAACCTCTCACCCCCTATCGCATACCGTTCCTTTAGATTTCTGCATCCCAAGTGCATGACTTTGCACTTCTTCACATTAAATCTTAACTGCCAAGCATTAGACCATTCTTCCAGTTTTTGTAGATCTTCCTCATGTTGTCCACTCCCTCAGAGCAGTCCACTCTGTTGCAAATTTTCATGTCATCTGCAAAAAGGCAGATGTTTTCTTTCAATCCTTCAACAATATCACTCACAAATACATTGAACAGTACTGGTCCCAGGATCGGTAATATTGCACTCACCAGACCTGCATTGCTGGAGTGCTAAAGCAAGTTTACTCACTCGGATTTAAGAAATTCCAGAGCTACCTCTTCATTGAACATTTACACTACCCCCCCCCCCCCTTTGAAGATTCTTGCTGTCAAGAAATCTTATCTGGATTTACTCCCCAGATCTATACTTGATTGTAGACAAGTTGTGGTGCAAGATATGGTTGCCTACAAATACATACAACTTTGGGCTTGTACAAGACCCAGCAAGCCAACAACCAGGCTTCGACCTCCACAAAGCTTGTGGTCACATCAAAACCAATTCCAATCTGCCTGTGGCCAGTACACATATACAACAAATAGCACTCTGTTCTCAGAGATGATCTGTGGGGACAACCAAACAGTGGAGCACATTGTTAACATATGCCCACTTACACATCAAGCTGGTGGTCTTGAAGTTCTTAGACTGTGTATGACTCCACTATTGAGTGGCGTAATCGAGTAATCAGCATATGACAAGACATAGATCATCTCCTATTAGAATTGTGACATAAACCATGACTCCCAATTAGAAACATGCATTGGTAGTTCATGCAGTCAAGCTATCTCATTCATATATAGTCAGGCTGTAGTTGTTGCTGTTGGGAGTCCATGAAGTGAGCCATTTTTGTAAAAAAGGTTCACTACCTCTATTAGGTTTTCCTTGTGCTTTTGACAATTCCAGTATGAAATCTATAGAAATCCATTCCAAAGGTCTTGTCAGTAGAGGTATTTATTATTTATTTGTTTAAGAACATTTGTATATCACTTTCCAAATAAACTGTGTTTAAAGTGGTTCCCCATATAAAGTTTATAATACATATGAATAAAACACAAAATAAAAGACCACAGATCTTCAATCTATAAGGAAGTTACACACTGGGAATATTCAAAGGGAATTATCTTTATAACTGTCACCATTATCCAGATATTTCCCTTTGCTGTTGCTTTCCATGGATGTTCAGCAGCAATTTGAAGACCACTTTGGCAATATCCAGATAGTTCACGTATCAAATGGTCCTTTAAAGAACGCTAATAATCACCTAATAAATGGAATTGCGCTCAATATAACAAAGTGTGATAATATCTTCAATCCTTCAACAACTGTGCTGATAATTTCCCTATTAATAATTACTAATCCCCCTATGAGGTCTCAGACTTATGACAGCAACTGTCCTTGCGGCTGTGCCGATTTAAAGGAACAGTATGCTAGTTAGCATCAACGACCTCCTCTAGGGTATGCGGTGATGATAATAACAAAGAAGGCTGCTGATTATTTTTGGTTTAACATCTTCAGTACTTTAGTCACATAAAGCACAAATACTTCCTTTCAGTTGCCTTCATTAAAATGATCTTTGCCGCTAGAGAATTCAAATATTCAAATCGCCCCGTTCCCGACGCCTCCCCTCAGCGCTTCAGAGCGTTTCTCCTGCTGCGGTTCTTCAGGGGGTGGGGTATATAGCCTGGAAAATACATAAAGCACCATATCTTAACCTAAACCTATTATCCTACTATTAAAATTATTTTCTAAAATCTAAGTCTAATCTTACTCAGGGCCCTGACGCCCAGTACTCACAAACTGCTGCCCGCGTTATGTTCCAAATTTTTCTTTATCACTCTTCCATGTATGGTTTCTCATCAAGTGGAAAGCAGAAAAACGCCGCGCATGCGGACTAGTTTCACAGCTGGGAATTTAAAGAGAACCTCGTTGACGTCATATGTAAATGTTCTTCAAAGCCTTTTATAGAGTAAACCTATCGCTTCTAAGTTGGATTAAATGTCACCAGTGATTTTTTATTGTTGTGGTCAAATTCCAATTTGTCAGAAGATACTATTCTATATAGTTCTATGTAATCATAGATCATACTAAATCGTGAATTCTTAATTAGAGGCATGCTGACCATTCTACCATCGCATTCAGACCATGGGAAAAAAATTCAGAATGAATGTGACCAAACTTCTAAATTCCACTGAGGCCACCATGCAATCTTGAATAAGTGTTTCTGTTCTTGTGCTATATGCAGGGCCAGTTCAAGGTGTTGTGGCGCCATGAGCCAACTTTTGGAGGTGTCTTCAGGCTGGTCTCTTGTAGGTTTTAAGCAATTGCACAGCAGAAAAGGCAGCCCCCAATTACACAATGTATTAATCTTAAATCCAGGAGGCCCAACCAAAATAATCACTGGTCTTTTGCTAACACAGCTAAGAGATTGCATATGCACATAAGACGGAGGTAACTGTCTTAGGCAGGGCCGGCCTGTCCACCAGGTGGACTAGGCCCTGGTGGGTGGCATGACTATTTTGAAAGTGGCAGCACACAAACATGTCACTGCTTTTAAAATGGAGTTGTGCTGATGTCGCCAGCCCAAATCCTTTTTTCTCGTCTTGCGGCAATGGGGGGGGGGGAGGCAGCATGTGTGTGTGCCACCACTTTCAAAACACATTCATGCTGTTCCCCCCCCCCCCCACACTGCTGCAACAAGAAGAGAAGATGCATGGGGGGGCAGAGGTGGCAGGAGAAGGGAGATGAGGGTGGCGGTGGTGGCTTTTGCCTGGGGCAGCAGAAAACCTTGGGCTGGCCCTGGCCTTAGGTCAGAGATTAATTCAAAAAAAGTGGCTCCTTTCAGTAACACTGTGTACTGCCTAGGAAGGTTCACTGTGCTGTGTTAAGTCCCATGAAAGAGCACCAAAAGGATTCTCTACAGTGTAGGATCACTAGATAGAAGGGATTACACTACAGTACTGACCCCTGAAGAAGGCTCTGCGAAAACACGGCTCGTGTAGGGTCTAGTGGTGTTGGTATTCTTTCCTTTGACCATTGGGTCTTTAATAAATAACCTGTAAGTATCTCGCTGTTTTTGTGCTTCCTTGGACTTTGCGAGTACTTTTGTTGCTTAGGTCAGAGAGTGACTGATATGAGCCTTTTGAGACATGAGCACAGATTGGAGCAATCTATATTCCAAAATGATTGAAGGCCTGAAGATCAAACACGGGTAAGGGGGAGGAAAGTCACTGCACCCCCCACATCAGATTCAGCTGCAGAATATCCGCATTCTACCTCTCATATTGCCAACCCATAAGCAGGGCTGGCCCTAAGCATGTTTGAGCATGTTGCCTACACATGGCCCCACTCCTCCCCAGGTTCCGCTCGACCACAGGCTGTCTGGCCCCATGCCCTGCGCTAGCTTAAAAAAATCTGCCTCTCTCTCCAGCTGCCCCTATTGCAGCGCACGAGCCTTGCAGCAGCAACAGAAAAGCGTAACTACAGGGGGCTCCTCCTGAAAAATTCAACTTACAGTGTGGCGTGCGCAAGGAGCTCTGCCTCCTGGCCAATCAGATGCTTGCTGTGCTGCTTTTTCTTTAAGGTGGAATATTGTGGCGGCGCCGTCCTTGCCAGGCGGCTGCCTAGTAGGGATGCGCCGGTCATCACACTTGTTTTAATGCTTCAACGTGGTAGCTGAGGCCCTTTTAGTGTAGTTGTGGGCTTGTTATTAAAGCAGTCCGAATGGATGAGGCTTACACAGGAAAATTTGTTAAATAAATTTGTTTTATTTTTCTTTGCAGTGTCAACTTGGCAAATGACCTTGATAAAGGTTCCAAAATAGCAAACTGAAAGTAGGATAATTTCTCCAACAAAACGTTCTCAGCAAAACACTTTCAAAGCAGTATCTTCACTCTTTGGTTAACTTTAAATTCTTCTTCACTTTAACGAAACAGTTTAACTCTGTTACATGCACAGTCCAGCAAACTTAAATTCCTCTTCACTTTAGCAAGACAGTTTTGAACTCTGTTACATGCACAGCCGAGCAATCTTCTCCGCTATTCTCAGCTGCTACAGACCAGTGTGTAATCATGTGCTGCCTCTCAGCTTAAAACAAACAGCATTCTTAACGTAGCACCAGCATTAGTAAAAATGGCTGCTTTTTAAAACACGAGGCTTGCTACCTTTTTGTCTGCCTTTCTCCTTGGCATTAATTGGCACCAGCACTTCTTATCTTCTCACACTGTCTCACACAGCCTTCAATAAAAGCTCTAAGAATTGCTTGTACAAAAACCACATTCCATTGATTCTTCTGAGGACATTGGACTATCTGGATAAGACCCAATCTCCATTTCCTCCTCTGTGCTGTAAGGCTCAGGGCTTGGGGCACGTTCTGGAACGTTTAGCTGCACTTTCTTTAAAAGTTTAAAAAGCTTTTCCCACTTGAGATTCCTCCTCCCCTTTGGAACTGGGTCAGAACCTCTTGCCCTTCTTTCCCTTACTGACTCAATTTCAGGAAATGTTTGATTTGCTTGGCTTGCAGAAACCCTTCTTTTGTAAGGCTTTCTGTATTGTCTGGTTATGGGCTCAGGACTTGAGCTGCTGTCTTCAGAGTCAGAAATGTAGTTCTGAATCTTTTCCCAGCTCCTCTCTTTCCCACGGCCCTGACACTTGCCTTGGCAGTTATGGCTGGTCCCTTTAGAATCACCAGGTCTCACAGCCCTGCAGTGCTGTCTCCTCTCCTGGTCTCTCTGGACTCTCTGCCTCTCCTCGTGGCTTCCTTCCTGCTTTCCACTTCCTTTGTTCGTCTCTCTTTCCTGCACTGCCTCTCTTGCTGAGTGACGCAGTTTAAATGCTCTGTAGCCTGTTTCCTTCTCTGGCCCCACCCTCTCTCTCCCTGCAGCTGCTCTGGAGACTGGGTGTGGCTTCAGGCTAGCTCTGCTAGTGTGTGTTTTAGTTTCACTTTCCCTCTGGGAGCTATGCTTTGGTGAGCCCATCCCCCATTTATGAAAAAAAACCCTCTTTTTTTTCACTTTCAGAGGGCTGTGCTGCCTGCGCATCACCACAATATATAATGCCACCCGTCTGCCACCGCCGCCTTTGCTGCTGCAACTTCCCGAGGCCAGCAGCGGTGGCGGCAGCTCTAATTGCAGGACCTTTGTGATGTCCGTGCGCTTCAAAGACCCTGCCGGTCGCACGTCCTCTGATGCATATTTCTGCATCAGGGAATGCATTAGAGGAGCACATCTCAAAGGCCCCGTGTTTAGAACAGATTCTATTGCCATTCAGCTTGGGATAAGCAGCAGCGGCAAAGATGATAGAGCTGGGTGGGGACATCAAAAGCTGAGCATGGATGAACAGATGGACGGGACGGAGGGCAAAGACTGAGGGAGGGGGGCTAAAGAAACTGGAGGCTGATCGTCGGAGGGAGGGAAGAGAAGAAAAGCTGATGTGCTGGAGGGGTAAGGGAGAGATGCTGGGGGCTAAAGACCATAGAGGGGAGAGGATGTGAGATGCTGAGTGCTTGGGCAGGGCAGACAAGAGATGCTTGGCATGAGGGGGCCAGTGAGACGGGGGAAGGAAAGATTCTGGGGACTAAAGAACATAGAGGAGAGACGGAGGGAAGATATCAGATGCTGAGTGCTAGAGGGGCAGTGAGATGAGGGAAAGGAGAGATTCTGGAAGCTAAAGATCATACAGGCTGAGCATGGGGGGAGAGAGAAGGAAGATATAAGATGCTGAGCGCTGGAAGGGGAAAGACAATATGCTTGGCATAGGGGTGAGTGAGCTGGGGAAAGAGATGCTGAAGTCTAAAGATCATAAAGGATATAAGGTGCTGAGTGCGGTGGGGGGATATAAGAGATGCTTAGCATGCGGGGGCTAGTGAGACAAAGGGGTATGCTGATATGGGGAGCAGGAGGAGTAGATATAGGAAGATGGAGAGGAGATGCTGGACATGGAAGGGGGACATGATGCCACATATGGGAGGGGATAAAGAGAAAGGGAGGGGAAATATTTGACATGGGGTGATTGGGAGAGAAGGAGGGCAAATGCTGGGTATGGGAGGCAGGGGAGGGGAAAGAGAAGGGAGAAACCACACATGAGAGTGAGAGAGGGGAGATGGTGGGAATGGAAGAATATTTCTATGAGGAAAGGCTTAAAAGGTTAGAGCTCTTCAACTTTGAAGAAAACAGCTGATATGATAGACGTCTATAAAATAATGAATGGATTGAAACAGTAAATGTAAATCGGTTGTTTATGCCTTCATAAAGTAGAAAGACTAGGGAACACAATGAAGCTGCGGTGTAGCACAGTTAAGACTAATCTGAGAAAATATTTTTTCACCCAGCATGTAATCAAACTCAGAAATTTGTTATCAGAGGATTTAGTAAAAGCTGTTAATGTAGCTGGATTTAAAAGAGGTGTGGACGAGTTCTACAAACTATTATTAAAGAGGGCTGGGCAAATGCAATGCTTACCTCTGGGACAAGCAGTATGGAATCTGTATACATTTTGGGAACAAGGATTGGTCACTGTTGGAAAAAGGATAGTGGGCTTGATGGACCCTTGGTCTGACACAGTATGGCATTTATGTTCTTAAGTACTTATAGTCTTGGGCAAGCCACTTAACCCTCCATTGCCCATGTTCCCCGTAAAATAGTATTCTCCAAGTTATAATGCCCTGTTCTATGTAATTTCAGTTTGTTCAATGTAAACTGCCTTGATATCATGAAAGACGGTATATAAGAAATGTTAAATAAATAAATAAATATAAGGTTACCGCATTTGGGTCTGTTGCCAAACAAGTCACTGTGGTGATGTTAGAGTAGCCTCTCAGGAGGTGGTGGAAGACAATAAGCCTCAAGGTGACTTGTGAAGAATTACATGGATCAAGAAATCACTTCTTCTGAGATACATACAAAGTTTCCATTTTAAATGAAAGGGTTTAATGATTAGCAGTTCTCCAAATCACAGAGACTATGAAAGTAAGTCGAAATTGCTATCACTACAGATAATATAGGTCCATGAACTGCGCTAAGTATAGTATACTATAAATGAGATAGTAAAATATTGTTAAGGAATTAAGTCTAGATTTATTGTGTAAATCAACCATTATGAGTTTAACAAGGAGAAATGTGGTTTAGATTGAAGAAGAAATATTACTATCCACTGTAAAACTGATCAGGATCATATTCTAAAGGAGGTTTTTATGCCCTCCTCTCATTTGTTCAGCTGGCACAGTTTTGCAAAACAAAGTACTTTAGCAACGCTGAGATCAGGAGAGGAGGATGGGAAGGACTTTGTATGTGGCTACAGGACTCTGTTAAATAATAATTTTCCATTATAAAGGCTGTTTTCCAATTTTGAATATTTGAACAATCACTAAAATATTTTATTTTACATTTGTCATGTGTTCAGTTGAACAAGGGAACCACTTTAAAATGTTTAGTTCAGGATTTTAATTATATCATTGTTGAGTCATTGTTGATTCCCATAGGCAGACAGAAGGAGTCTGCCATGATCGCAGCCATTCCTTTCTCTTCTACTCGTTGGCAGAACAGGAGGGAAAGGCTGAGTGGGGCTAGAGACGGAGTTAGGGTAGAGCTTGGGGCAGAGTCAAGGAGGAGTTTGGCCCCCCAATCGGAGAGGTGTTCCGCGGCCCTTGCTGAGACTGACAAGGCCTGTAGGAGAAGTCTTCCACGGTGGGTTCTGGACTGGTCTAGTAAAATTTAAGTAAAGAAAATTATCAGGTATGTAAAATTTGTCCTTCCTTATCATCCTGCTAAATGAAGTCTAGATGAATGGACTGTACTCAAGTAGTCAGTACACAAAGTGGGAGGAAGATGACGCGCCAGGCAGAACTGCCCTGTAAAAAGCACTATCCACAACAACTCCCACTTGCATCCTGCAGTGCTTCACTAAGGTGCTCAGAGATAACTAGTTAGCTGCCTTACAGATATCCTTCTGAGGTACAGAGGTGGACTCTTCCCAAGAGGAGGCCTAAGCCTTAGTGAAGTGGGCATTGACTCTCTCCAACATATGTTTTCCAGCCAAAAAATATGCTGAACCAATAGCCTCCTTAATCCAGTGGGCAATAGAGGACTTGGCTGCTGTCTGCACTTTCTTCAGATCACTGAACGAGATAAAGATGATCTGAGTGACTGAAGAGATTAGTAACCTCTGGATATTTGACCTCACATCTACCAAAGGTAGAGGGAGGTCCACCCAAAAATCCTCCTCAGAGAAAGAAGGGAGGATGATGGTCTCGTTAAGGTGAAAAGGAGACACCTTTAGAAAGAAGAAGGGCACAGTTTGCAAGGACAGAGGCTATCAAGATGACAAAAAAAAATGCCTATAGGACAAGGCCTACCACCCTGACACCTCTCTGACAGACGCAATAGCCACCAGGAGAACACATGGAGGGTCAAATCCTTGAGAGAGAATACAAATGTGCTTGAAGAGGGGCCCTTTCAGTGCCTTCAACACCAGAAAAAATCTCCGAGAGACTATCTGACATAATGGCAGATGAATCCACATCACTCCCTTAAGGAAACGGGAGACATCAGAGTATACAGCCAAGGACATCCCTTGAGCACTCCCAATGTAAGTTGCCAGGGACACTACCTGAACCTTGAGAGAGTTCAGGGCTAACCTTGATCCAGACTGGGCTGAAAAAAGGACAAGACTGCCACTATGTCTACTACCACCCCAGAGTAACTGTTTTTGGACAGCCTGCACCTCTCAAGGTCCAAGCCTTAAACAAGTGCATACCATGGTCTATGTGGCCAGTCTGGAGCAACTGGAATTGTCAGGCCTGGGAGACCAAATCCTATACAGAAGGTAGCATACTAAGCGTCAAAAGGAAGGGGGGGGGGAGATACATGAGCCCCTCCAGGGGCACTCCTGCAGCAAGGCATCCAAGCTCACTGCCTATGGACTCCTCCTACAGCTGAAATATTTCTCCACTTTGGTATTAGAACATAAGAACATAAGATATGCCAAAGTGGGTCAGACCAAGGTCCATCAAGCCCAGTATCCTGTTTCCAACAGTGGCCAATCTAGGTCATAAGTACCTAGCAGTTTCCCCAAAAGACACAGGTTGCTCAATGCTTGTATTGGGTCAAGCAGTGATATCCCGTGTTCCTTTTAATAATGGTTTATGGACTTTTCCTCCACGAACTTGTCCAAACCTTTTTTAAACCCAGCTACACTAACAGCTTTTATTACATCCTCCGGTAACAAATTCCAGAGTTTGATTACACTTTGAGCAAAAAAATATTTTCTCTTATTAGTTTTAAATAGGTCACCCTGTAGCTTCATTGCATGTCCCCTAATCTTTTTATATTCTGATGATGTAAACAATCAATCTACTTTTACCTGTTACATTCCATTCATTAATTTATAGACCTCTATCATATCTCCCCTCAGCCATCTCTTTTCCAGGTTGAAGAGCCCTAACCTTTTTAGCATCTCTTCATAGGAGTATCCTTCCATCCCTTTTACCATTTTGGAGGCTCTTCTCTGTAACTTTTCTAATAATGCTATATCTTTAAGATACGGCAACCAGAATTGCTCACAATATTCAAGGTGCGGTCACACCATGGAACGATACAGAGGCATTATAATATCCTTTGTTTTATTTTCCATTCCTTTCCTTATGATACCTAGCATTCTATTTGCTCTCTTGGCCGCCGCTGCACACTGGGCGGAGGGTTTTAACATGTTATCCACAATGACGCCTAAATCTTTTTCCTGGGTGGTGGTTCCCAATGTGGAACCTAGCATCATGTAACCATAGTTTGGGTTGTTCTTTCCTGGTGCATAACTTTGCACTTGTCCACATTAAATTTCATCTGCCATTTGGATGTCCAGTCTTCCAATTTATCAAGATCCTCTTGCAATTTTCCACAATCCTCTTGGGTTTTAACAACTTTAAATAGTTTTGTATCATCTGCAAATCTGATAACCTCACTCATTATTCCCTTTTCCAGGTCATTTATGAATATGTTAAAAAGCAGCGGACCCAGCACAGATCCCTGGGGTACTCCACTATTTACCTTTTTCCAATGGGAAAATTGGCCATTTAGCCCTACCCTCTGCTTTCTCTGTTGTAACTAGGTCCTGATACACAATAGTATATCACCTCCTATCCCATGACTTTTTAGTTTTGCCAAAAGTCTCTGATGAGGGACCTTGTCAAAAGCTTTCTGAAAGTCTAGATACACTATATCAACCGACTCACCTTTGTCTACCTGTTTATTCACATCTTCAAAAAAACATAACAGATTAGTAAGACGAGATCTTCCTTGTCTAAAGCCATGTTGGCTGTCTCCTATTAAGCCATGACTATCTACATGCTGAGTAATTTTGTTCTTTATGATGGTTTCTATAATTTTTCCCAGTACTGACATTAGGCTCACTGGTCTGTAGTTTCCTGGATCACCACTGAAA
The DNA here is from genome assembly GCA_033557465.1 of Ichthyophis bannanicus. NCBI lineage: Eukaryota > Metazoa > Chordata > Amphibia > Gymnophiona > Ichthyophiidae > Ichthyophis > Ichthyophis bannanicus. Next base: position 939,400,090 of record CM066034.1, read on the forward strand.
CCCTTTTAAAAATTGGCGTTACATTGGTATTCTCATGAGTGGCCATCAAGAAGAATACTGGAAGGCTCCACTTCTGCACTATGAGGTTAAGCATGTAAAGACTTAACTCCCATTCACTGGGAATCACAGAATTCCAAATCAAGAAGCTTGTCTGTGCATTGTTGACACCTGCTATGTGGGCTGCAGACAGGACTATCAGAAGCTTCTGTATCCAGTGATACAGTTCTGCTACCTTGAGAGCCATCTCAGCACTATGAGATTCATCCTACTCATTGACATACTCCACAGCTGTGGCATTGTCTGAGATGATGTTGACCACTTTGTCCGCCAGGTGAGGCCAGATTCTCTCTAGTGCCAGTTGGATAGTCAAAGAGGGGACCATAGACCTTCAACAAGCCAACCTAAACAATGGGCTCCCCAGTCTTTCCAGAGAGTGCTGAACCGAGCAATGAGGTACTTCAAATGGTGTGAGGGGGATCAGGCTGATCTTGGGATAGTGGATCACCAACCCCAGCTTTTCCAGCCAGCAAATCAACAGATCTGTGCTGTCCCTAGATTTCTCCAGGGAGTCCAACCAAATCAGCCAGCTGTCCATGTACAGATGAACACGGATCACCTGCCTGCACAGAAACACCACCAACACCATGACCTTAAAGAAGGTGCAAGGAGCTATAGCCAGGCTAAAAGGCAGGCAAAACTGGAAATGGCTGCCCAGAACACAGAAGTGAAGAAATTGCTGGTATTGCTGCCAGGGAGGAATAAGGACGTACCATTTGGCAAGATCCAAGGTTTTCAATTGGCTTAAATAACAGCTCCTAAAAAAGGGGGCCCCTCCACCAGGCTCCCTCTCTGTCAGAACCATAAGCCATTTCAAATGGTCATGGGGCCCACTGATGGAAGCAGCAGTCAGGACCAAAAAAAATGGCATCTCCTGTGGGGGTGCCCAACATGCTATAAAAAAGTATCCCAGGTATCCTTGCCACAATCAGGGATAAAAATAGCTGTGCTGGAGGTCACAGGCTACATCAAGCCATAGAGCTGAACACTACAGTGGCAAAGATTAAAAAAGACTGCAAAATATTCCACCAAAAAAGTAAGCAAGTCTGCGGCACAAAGGGAGTCCCAAAAAAGGAATCCCAGCACTTGGGCTGACTGGGGAAACCAAGCAGGGAAGCCCCAGATGCCCATGCAGGCCTAGGAGGCCCAGCTGCCAAAGAAAGAGCTCGGGTTTATTGTATTTTTTTTTTTTTACAACTGTTTCTTTCAAAGCAGTATGAAAGTCAAATAGATCCCATTGACTTCAATGGGGGAATAAACACTGCAGATAAAAGGTAAAGATAAAAAGCGCGCAGATAGAAAACAGCAAGAAAGATAGGGGAGTCTATGCCTGACTTATCAACCCTCCTCAGGGGTGCTGTGAAGTCCTCCTGTCCAGTTTCTGGCCCACTAAGCACTAGGAACCCATGGGTAACAGCACTGGACACAAGGCAAGCTGTCAGCTCAAGAAGATGGGGGCACATCCAAGCTTTGAGCAACACTGAACCTACAAGTCTCAGTCAAACAGGCAATAGCACCTTGATGTAGGCCAGAGGAGACAGGCCTTTCTGTACTGCTGCACCAGTGCAAATGTTTCACTACCTGCTGCAAGCAAATATTGGTTTCTCCAAGTGTTGCATCAGTAGATACACTGAGTGATGATATCACTGAAAGTTGTTCAAATCTGTCTGCTGGCAAGGGAGCATAAAGACTGTGGGCCTGGTTTTCCCACAAAAGTTCCTCAAATATCACCAATATTACCAATTGCCTGGGCACATGGGAGTCGTGCACCAGAAAAATAAAAAGGAACTCAGATCACAATTATTTGCCAGCAACAATAATTCTTTTATTTGGCACAAGCAAAAGCTGTAAGCACAGATACACAAGTGTCTATCTGAGGGATCTGAGTACAGGCAGCGTTCCCTATAGGGTTGCCAACTTTTTCACCGAGAAAAACCCGACACCTGTGGCTCGCCATGCTCCACCCATTCTCCGCCCCTAGTCCCACCCCTGCCCCGCCCCCAGCCCCACCCACAAAAATTACCAAGGATACGTGTAGGCTAACTTCCTTGGTCAGATAATAATTAAACTGGGAACCCCAAAATCCAAACATGAAATGTACAACACTGGAGAAATAAAACTATAAAGTAATTTCCTCTTGCACTAAACAAAAACGCAAAGATGTTAGCAATACACACTTCCCAGAACAGACATATTCCAGTTAATAAATTCAAAATAAAAAGTATTTTTCTACCTTCTGTTTGGGCGTTTTATTTTTCAGTTGCAATTGCTCCAGTCACTTTCTTCTGGTTTCTTCGTGTCTTCTGCGAGCTATCCATTTGTCCTTTCTTCTATTTTAGATGTTTTCCATTCTCTCTCTATTTCTGCTTTAACATACTGATTGTTTCCCTTTTGCTCTTTCCCCCAATTCTTTCCTTATTCCTTTATCATCCGTTTAAATTTCACCCTTCCATTCTCAAGCCCCTCTTACTCTCCCAATACCGGCCCATCATAGACTTTTCTTCCACACAAAGTATTTTTTCCCCTCTCCATTCTCATTCCCCATCCATTCTAGTCCTCCCCCCAAATCAATTCCCTTATAGTTCTAGGCCCACCCAGCATCCACTCCCTTCTAGTCCCATTCTCCCATGCCCCACATCAGCCCATTTCCAGTCCTATTCCAGCTCTTCATCAGCCCATTTCCAGTGCTAGCCCTCACATCACAGGCCATTTCCAGTCCTAGCTCCCCCCCCCCCAATCACAGCCCATTTCCAGTCCAAGTCCCCCATCACAGCCTATTTCCAGTCCTAGGCCCCCCCCCCCACCATCACAGCCCATTTGCAGTCCGAGTCCCCCCGCACCATCACAGCCCATTTGCAGTCCGAGTCCCCCCGCACCATCACAGCCCATTTGCAGTCCTAGCCCCCCTAATCACAGCCTATTTCCAGTCCAAGATCCCCCTTCCTCCACCATAGCCCATTTCCAGTCCAAGTTCCCCCCCCCCCCCATAGCCCTTTTCCAGTCCAGGTCCCCTCCACCCCCATCACAACCCATTTCCAGTCCATGTCCCCCCCCCCATAACCCTTTTACAGTCCAGGTCCCCCCCCCATCACAGCCTATTTCCAGTCCAAGTTCCCCCCCCACCATTGCCTTTTTATGGTCCTGTTCCCTTCAACCCCATAAAAACCCATTTCCCTTCCTTGTCCCCCCCCCCATAACCCTTTTACAGTCCAGGTCCCCCCCCCCCATCACAGCCTATTTCCAGTCCACGTCCCCCCCCTGTGCCCTTTTCCATTCCACTTCCCCCCCCCTAGCCCTTTTCCCGTGCAAGTCCCCCCCCCTTATCCCTTTTCCAGTCCCAGTCCCCCCCCCCTTAGCCCTTTTCCAGTCCAAGTCCCCCCCCCCTTAGCCCTTTTCCAGTCCAGGTCCCCCCCATCACAGCCAATGCAGTCCTTGCCCCCCCCCCCGACCAGCATCGCGGCTGTCTGAGGCTTCAGAGGGAGCCGGGGAAGCCCGCGCGAGGCCCCGGCTCCCTCTGAACAGCCACCAGCGTGAAGAGCCTTTTCCTTCACGCTGGCGGCTGTTCCTGTGAAGCCGCGAATGCTGGGAAAGGTTAAAGGGCAACCTTTAACCTTTCCCAGCATTCGCGGCTTCACAGGAACAGCCGCCAGCGTGAAGGTAAAGGCTCTTCACGCTGGTGGCTGTTCAGAGGGAGCCGGGGCCTCGCGCGGGCTTCCCCGGCTCCCTCTGAAGCGGAGAAAAGCCGTTTTTTTTGCTCTGGCCGCTCCCGATCTTGCGGCCAGAGCAAAAAAAACGGCTTTTAAAGGGCCGGTTTTGCCTCTGCGCTGGCAGCCGGCCTGGCCGTGGAAAAACCGGCCAGGCCGGCTGAAAACCGGCCAGTTGGCAACCCTAGTTCCCTATCTCATAGTGATGAGACAGAGAAGGCCGCCCCCTGAGCTCTGTAACTGCTTCCTTATATACCCTATACCCTCTGTAGCAACTCCTGCACAAAAGTTTTGTACCGTGTGCAAAGGTTGCTGTACTGTCTGTAAAAGGCTGGAAGGCCATGTCAGAGGCCTGTTTCCTTTGGGGCAAAGGAGGGCCGTGTGCAAAAGTCTGCAGAGGGTCTTTCCTTTGGAGCAAAGGCTCATTCTTGGGATCCACCCTTATTAGCATATTAATGGCTTTTATTCTTGCTAGTGTTGAGTCATTCTGGCTACACCCTGCCATCCCCTTTGTTTCATTAATCACTGGCACTGTAGTTTTCAGGGCTTATGAATAGTTTTGTATCACCAGCTTTGTTTGGCCTGTTTAACTTGTCCAGGCTTGCCCAACTTGCTGAGGCCTGTTCAATCTGTTCAGGCCTGGGCTATCTTTTCTTAGCTGGGTCCATTTTTTTCTGTGCACTCCTGCTCAGAATATGGTTCCTCTAGCTTCACTCTTGTTGTGCTGGGCTCTGGGTACTCATTTTCTTAGCCCACATGCTTTTCTTCCGTGCCATCATAATGTATTACAATCTCAGGCAAGGATGCAGCCATACTAGACATACCTGTCAGCCAATTTCCCTTCAAGACGCGTATGGACTTAACTAGCAGTCTAAGGAATGGCAAATACTCATGCATTCCTGCACTATTTCTGAACAGGCTCCACATTTAGCAGAGCCTTTTCTAAAATAGTGCCAGAATTGTGTAGATTGTGACTTCAATGTCTTAATTCCAATCTCCACATACTATCTAAAATGTGCCTTTATATATCTTATTAACCATCAGGTCCTTGGCTGGCCTGTCCACTAAGTGGGCTAGGTGGCTGCCTAGGGTGGCAGACCATGTGCTTCGGCACACACGGCCTGCCACTTCTGACCTCCCTCTGACAGGAAGTTGTGTCGGAGGGGGATCAGAAGCAGCAAGCCATGTGTGCCCGTGCCGAAGCACATGGCCTGCTGTGAGCCGCTACCACTACCACACCAAGCTGATCCATCCCACCAACCCTGCCAATGAAAATCAGTGTCAGTGGGGCGCAGTAGTGCAGGGGGTAGCATGGTGTGGCATGGGAGGGGGAAGGCGTGGCGTGGCATGGCTTGGAAGGGGGGGGCGGCACAGCCGGGGCTTCTTCCTGGGGTGGCAGAAACCCTTGGGCCAGCCCTGATCAGGTCAATATTCAAATACCACTTTCAGCAATTTTTAAACACCAACCACAGCATTTAAATCTTCACGTATATGTCTAGCCCCTCACACAAATGATGCCTACTCTGAATGTATACATTACTCTGTACTGAATTTTCACTAAACTGAAAATAAAAGAAAAATAACGTTTTCTGACTAGAGACCAACTTACTTGCAGCCCTAAGAGATGGAGGACTGTTTTCATAGTGGCTGTCTCTTTCTTGGTGTAGGGGCTCTTGGTCATTCTGTTGCACACTATGGTTTCCAGTGATCTGTCACAGTTGCTGTATGTCTTGGTCTCCCAGGAATAGTCTCTCCTTTCAGCTTGCAGTTCCCTCTGTCTCTCTCTGTTTCTGTTGCTGCTTCTCCTCAGAGAGCTATGTAACTGATGCAGTGCTATACAGGCACATGTAAGAGACAGTCCCTGCTCATTTGCCTTGTAGCGCTATAAGAATGATCAGTAATCTGAGCTTGCTTCCTGCAGTCTGTAGTACTTCTCACAGCTCCAGTCTTGGGTCTTTCTTCCTGCTGAGTTCTGCTCACGGCTGAGCCCTTCACCGAGTCTCTCTCCAAATGGCCTCTGTCTCCAAGCTGGACTCCCGGACTCTGCTGCTCCTCTGCTTTTCTTCTGGCAGAACTGCTCCAAAGAAGACTACATATCTCTTTTCTCTGCTTTTCCCTTCTCACTTCCCTTCAGCTTCTGGCTTACTCCTTTGGGGACTCTTATTGTCCTTGCTCAGCTCATCCGCTCCTCATAGGCGTGGTCTTCTGCACGTGAGTCCAAATGCTTCCTATCTCCTACTGCTGGGTGGTGGTGATGTTGCACCGCTATCAGGTTGGCGATTTGCGACTAAAACTGGGCCAGCTTTTGGCTCGCCTAGTTTTGGCTGTGGATGCTGGCCGTGTATTGGTGCAGTGTTGCTGCTAATTCGTTGGCCTCAGCTGCTCAGGGGCATGTACGGCAACACTGGATACTCAATGCTGTCACACTGTGACATTGAATATCCAGTGTTAAGGGTTGGCGGGAGGGCTATATGCTGTAGCGGCTCATAGCCTGCCCAGCTGAATATCAGGCCCTTTGACTTCAGGTAAAAATAGTTCAATATCAATTGAAGTGTGATGGTACTTGCAAGTGCTTTGGAGATGTACCTGAGAGGTGTTTATAATGTAGGACACTATTTTTGTATGTATTTTGTAATGAAGGTAAACTAAAAATGCCAGGTAACTTATTTTACCTTTTTAAACCTACTATGTACTCAACTGTATTATCTATTTCAGTTTGAGTGTTGCAGCACAGTTAAGCTGTTGCTATTGCTTATTGCTAAAGTAATATACTGTTTTACCCTTCTCTGGCCCTATTCAAATCCAGGTCAAAATCCCACTTCCTTGAGGCTGCTTTTGGATCCTGATGCCCCTCACTCTCCCATTCTATAATGTGTTTCTTACCATACTCTAGTCCCCAGTTTTGAGATGTTTTTTCATCTTGATTAGATTGTAAGCTCTGATGAGAAGGAACCGTGTCTTACATCTTTATGTACAGCGCTATAGCGTACACCTTGTAGCGCTATACAAATGATTAGTAGTAGTAGTGAATCCAAATGCTTCCTATTGCCTACTGCTGCAGGCATGGGGTTCCATGTGCTTTCTTTTTAACTTTTTTTATTCTTCTTTTCTGGTGGGGGGGGGGATCTTGCTCCTCTCTTCTGAGGGGGGCTCTTCCTACAATAGTGCTCCAGTGGGAACCTTCTTCCTCTGAGAACATAAGAGATGCCATACTGGGTCAGATCAAGGTCCATCAAGCCCAGTATCCTGTTTCCAATAGCGGCCAATCCAGGTCACACGTACCTGTCAGGATCCCAAAAATGTACACAGGTTCCACGTTGCTTATCCCAGGGTAAGCCACGACTTCCCCTGGTCCTCTCTAATAATGGTTTATGGACATTTCCTCCAGGGACTTGTCCAAACCTTTTTAAACCCAGCTACACTACTAACTTTTACAACATCCTCTGGTAACGAATTCCAGAGGTTGATTACACGTTGAGTGAAAAAATAGTTTCTCATATTAGTCTTAAATGGGTTACATTGTAGCTTCACTGTGTGTCCCCTAGTCTTTCTACTTTTTGATGGAATAAACAACATTTACCTGTTCCACTCTATTCATTCATTCATTTATAGACACCTATCATGTCTCCCTTCAGCTGTCTCTTTTCAAAGTTGAAAAGCCCTAATCTTTTAAGCCTCTCTCTAGAGGGGTATCCTTCCATCCCCTTTACCATTTTGGTAGCTCTTCTCTGTACCTTTTCTAATTCTGCTATATCCTTTTTAACATATGGCAACCAGAACTGCACAAAATATTCAAGATGTGGTCGCACCACGGAACTATACAGAGGCATTATTTATTTATTTTTATTTATTTAGCTGTATTTATATCCCGCTTTTCACCGGGTCAAAGCAGTCAATTATAATATCCTTTGTTTTATTCTTCATTCCTTTCCTTACGATTCATAGCATTCTATTTGCTTTTTTGGCTGCAGTTGTGTACCGGGTAGAGGGTTTCAAAGTATTATTCATGATAACACCTAAATCTTTTTCCTGGGTGGTGGTTCCTATAATGTGAAAACTTGCATCTTGTAACCATAATTTGGATTGTTCTTCCCTAAGTGCATAACTTTGTATTTGTCCACATTAAATGTCATCAGTCATTTGGACATCCAGTCTTCTAATTTATCAAGGTCCTCTTGCAATTTTTCAAAATCCTCTTGTGTTTTAACAACTTTGAATAAATTGTCATCTGCAAATTATTCCTATTTTCATGTCATTTATGAATATGAAACATAGAAACATAGAAAAATGACGACAGAAGAAGATCACATGGTCTATCTAGTTTGTCCTTCCATATCAACAACTACAACAGTCCCCTTTTTTCCTTTAGAGATCCTCTGTTTGTCCCATGCTTTTTTGAATTCAGATACTGTCATCTCTACCACCTCCACTGGGAGACTATTCCATGGATCCACCACTCTTTCCGTAAATAAATATTTCTGCATATCACTCCTGAATCTATCCCCTTTCACCCTCATCCCATGTCCCCTCATAGAAGAACTTGCTTTCAATTGAAAGAGGCTCTCCCCCTGTGCATTTATGCCACAGAGGTATTTAAACGTCTCAAGCATATCACTTCTATCCTGCCTTTCCTCTAAGGTGTACATATTAAGATCCTTAAGTCTGTCCTCATATGCTTTATAATGAAGACCACTAACCATTTTAGTAGCCACCCTCTGTACTGACTCCATCCTGTTTATATCCTTTTGAAGGTGCGATCTCCAGAATTGCACAGAATACTCCAAATGAGGTCGCACCAAAGATTTATACAGAGGCACTATCACTTCCTTTTTTTCTGCTCGCCATTCCTCTCTGTATGCAAGCATCTTTCTAGCTTTTGCTGTCACCTTTTCTACCTGTTTAGCAACTTTAAGATCAGACACGGCCTGATATCTGGTCAAGATGGACATGTAAGAGCGGTGCTCCGGAGGGCAAAGACAAGAATCCTGTTTTTCTGCAACATTTGATCATATAATTCCTACCTATGTGGTTGCCATTCGATCATGGATATGTCAGGTCCCAAGCAGACGCAGTTAGATTTCCAACTTTCTCAAAATGCTAGTGCAAAGAGATCCAAGACGGAACCTCTCTCACCTCACAAGATGGCGGTCATCTGAGATGGCCCTGAGACCTCGCAGGAGATCTTGGCTGAGATTTGAGCAGTCAAAGAAATGGTCAAAGCCAATGGAAAATCACTAAGGGCAATGCAGGAAGATATCAACGCTTTGAGATCTTCATTAGAGGCAAATACATCCCGATTGGAGATGGTAGAGAAGGTGCTGGCATCACATGAGGAGAGACTTGAGGCCGTCAAGAAGCAGGCCAAGTTGATTCGCTCACTGCAAAGAGAGGTGGAAGATGCCAATAATCGCTTGCGGCATAACAACATAAGAGTGCTGAAGGAGCAGAGGGGCATGATTTGATATCCTTTCTGCAGGCTATGATTCCAGATATGTTAAAGTTGCACTTCATTGTGACGTTTGAGGTTGAGCGTGCCTATAGAGTGATTATGCAATTCAAGGCCATAAACAAGCATCCACGCCCAATTATCCTGAAAATGTTATGCTTTCAACAAGTGTTGCAAATAATGGGAGCTGCCAGAGCACTCTCAGCTTTGGAATATTAGGGGCATAAACTCCTGTTCTTTCTGGACTTTGCGAGGGCAATGGTGGATCGGAGAAGGAGTCTTTTGGCGCTGTGTCCACGCTTGATACAACTGAAGGCCCGCTTTGGATTGCTATATCCTGCTCGCATGAAAGTCACGCTGCACAACCAGACCAAGACGTTTCATGATCCTAGGGATTTATGTGCATTTCTGGAAGAAATGGAGTCAGCGGTGATGCCGTGAAGGACATATTGTATCTTCTGTTTGCCACAGTTTTACAGCGCTTGTCTTCTCAGTGGTCGACTGGCCTGAGATCATGGGAAGGCGAAGTATCCACGCAGAAGCGACACAAACGGGTTACACTGATATTTCCTGAGACATTTGTGCTGTTTTGTCTATAAGACATTATTTCTACTTTTAAGATGGGATTTGGGCAAGATGTGATATTCGGAGTATTGTAGGAGAGTGGGAGTATTGGGTCATTGAGCCCTCCGTGTATCTTGTCCTAGTGGGCTCACCCACTAAGTTTTGTGTTTTATATAGCCCCCCTGGAATGGTGTCTTTTTTTTTTTTAATTTTATTTTAATTTCTAAAGTTGGTGTTTTCATTGCGTTTGATCATATGATGGGGCCTTTGCTCGTTTCTTGGGCTATAGATGCAGCCATACTTTAAAAGCGCTTGAGAAGATGTCCTATAACTGAATAACTGAATTATTTCTGTAAGTAATGAGTGCTTCTTCGGAGATATATTTAGTATGTTCCTTTCTGGGATTAGGTACCTAAACGTTAAGGGCATTAACATTCGCTACTAAGAGGAGTTCTTCTCTTCTATATGGTAGAATAGAAGCTGTTGACATCTCATTATTGCAAGAGACAAATTTGAATGTAATGAAGTTTTGAATTCTAGCACACCAGCCTGATTTCAAAGGAATTTCTGCTGCCCATGTTACAATCTCATTCACTCACTTTGATTTAATGAGCTCTATACACAGTAATGTGGTCGTCGGTCTGATTTTTGGTGGGGTCGTTTTGAAGATATAAATGTCTGTCACTCATAAAGTGAATTTGTAATAGGAAAACTACTAGTGTTCCTTCAAATAAAACATGTTGTTAATATGGATAGAACTTTAGCTCAGTTCTCAGGGAGAAATAACTGCCTAGATTTGCTCATGGGAAACTTGGGTGTGACAGACAGTGGGAGAAGGAGTTTCACTGAATAACTGACCTATATTACGGTTTGGTCAATATAAGGTTCATGATAGGTACATGTTCAATATGTAAATGAAAATTAATGTTGGTCTCATCAAGGAGATGACAACAAATTGGGATAATTGACATAGGATTGACTTAACATTCAGTTGCACTGCGCTTAAGCATAGACTCGTATTGGGTGGTGCTGGGATTCGGGGCCACTCTTTCCTGATCTGGGGTCGGTTTTCAATCAGCAAATCGGCATTTCATATTTATAAAGGAAATGCCAGTTTGAATTGGCTCCATATTTGAGAGTGGCCCTTTCCTGTTATTTCCTGTTATTTCTAATTGGAAACATACTACTGAATTTGGTAGACATTTATGATAACGCAGTTATGTCTATAATTCTCCGTAATGGAGTTCTGGCTCCTTTATAGCCCTTGCAGGCATTATAGGTTTGCAGTTTCATTTGGCTCTTGATGATGGTAGGATAATGGGAGGGACAGGATGGAGTGGGCTGTGTTTTGTCTTATTTGTGTATTTGTGAATATTTGTGAATATTTGTGTATTTTAATTTTATTGCAACCTGGCTATTTTCTTTTATGTTTTGCTCTTTTGTTTGTATTTTGTTGGAAAATATAAATAAAGAAATAAAAAAAAAAAAAGATCAGACACAACCATGTCTAGGTCCCGCTCTTCTTTAGTGGACAAAAGTACTTCACCCCCTATACTATATTGCTCCCTTGGATTGCTGCAGCCCAAATGCATGACCTTCCATTTTTTAACATTAAATCCCAGCTGCCAAATTCTAGACCATTCTTCAAGCTTAGCTAGATCCCTCCTCATGTTATCTACACCTTCCTGGGTGTCTACTCTATTGCAGATTTTGGTATCATCCGCAAAGAGGCAAACCTTACCCGACAGCCCTTCCGCTATATCACTAACAAAGATGTTAAAAAGAATCGGACCAAGTACATCCCTAGGGTGCTCAGTTTATAAGTCGCCTGTGAGGAACGGTGTCAAAGGCTTTACTGAAATCTAAATACACCACATCTAGGGCTCTCACTCAGTCCAACTCCCTGGTCACCCATTCAAAGAAATCAATCAGATTTGTCTGACAAGACTTGCGTCTGGTGAATCCACGCTGCCTCGGATCCTGTAATCTGCTGGACTCCAGAAACCTCACTATTTTCTCTTTCAGCGGCGTTTCCAATAATTTACTCACCACTGAAGTTAAACTAACCGGACTGTAGTTTTTAACCACATTTTTACTTCCACTTTTGTGTAAAGGCATCACATGAGCCTCTTTCCAGTCCTTTGGCACCGCTCCCGACTCCAATGAGGCATTGAAAAGGTCAGTCAGTGGAGCTGCTAGAACGTCCCCAAGTTCCCTCAGTATTCTAGGGTGTATCCCATCCGGTCCCATCACTTTGTCTACTTTAAGTTTAGCTAGTTTCTCACAAACACAGTCTTCTGAAAATTGTTCAAGATGCCCCTTGCTTCTGTTCCTGTTTGTGGGTGTTTTCTGAGGTCCTGTTCCTGGTTTTTCATCTGTGAACACAGAACAGAAATATTTGTTAAGCAATTCCGCTTTATCCTCTTCAGCTTCTACATATTCCTACCCTTCACCCTTGAGTCTGACAATAGCACTTTTGCCCTTCCTCTTCTCACTAACATATCTGAAAAATGTCTTATCCCCCCATTTTATTGAATTGGCTATTTCCTCCTCTTTTTGAATCTTTGCTTTCCTGACTACTTTGCTAGCTTCTCTAAGTTTTTCCAAATATAGATGCCTGTCTTCCTCTCTATGTGATCTCTTGTATTTCATGAAGTCCTCCCTCTTTTTCTTCACCTTTTCAGCAACTTCTTTCACAAGCCATAGCGGTCTCCTTTTCCTTTTACCTTTATTTACCATTTTAACAAAAAGGTTGGTTGTCCTTAAAATATCCCATTTCAGTTTTACCCACTGTTATTCTACATCCCTCAGCTGTTCCCATCCCGCTAACGACTCCCTGAGGTATTGGTCCATCTTGGCAAAGTTAGTTTTCCTAAAGTCTAAGACCTTTGCTTTTGAGTGGATTCTAACAGCCCTAGTCCTAATATTGAACCACACCATCTGGTGATCACTGGATGTAAAATGATCTCCCACTATAACATCAGAAACACTTTCACCATTGGTAAGCACCAAGTCCAGTAAGGCCCCTTCACGTGTAGGGTCTGTTACCAATTGCCTGAATAGTTCTTCCTGTAGAGAATCCAGGATCACCTTACTTCTAGATGATACTGCAGCAGGAATGTGCCAATCAACATCTGGCATATTGAAATCACCTATCAGTAGCAATTCCCCTTTCCTAGCAATGCTGTGTATGTCTTCAATTAACTGTCCACCTCTTCCTCTTGTGAGGGAGGTCTGTATATCACGCCAATGTAAATAGATTTCTCTTTCTCTCTTTCTAGTTTAACCCACAGTGTCTCCTCTCTCCCTTTTAAGCTCTGTAATTCCAAAGCTTTAATATTGTTTTTTTACATATAGTGCCACTCCTCCTCCCCTTCTTCCTATCCTGTCCTTTCTGAATAAAGTATAGCCTGGTATAGTTACATCCAAGTAATCGTTTTCTGTGAACCATGTTTCTGTAACTGCCACTAAATCCAAGTCAGCCACTCCCACCAAAGCTTCAACATCAGGGATCTTATTTCCCATGCTACGGGCATTTATACATACCGCTTTCCATATGTTGCCCCTTTTACCCATTTCCATAAAGGTATTTAATGTTTCACTTACCTGGGGGCTTTCTTCACACATCCCCAACAAATCTAGTTTAAAGCCCTCTTCAGTAGATTTGCTAGTCTACTACCGAAGACGCTTCAACCTTTCTTGGACAAATGGACACCATCTCTGCTCTGCAACCCTTGGAACAGCATCCGATGGTCCAGGAAACCAAAACGCTCTCGATGACACCATCCACACAGCCATGCATTCATTTTCAGGATGCGAGCTTCTCTGCCTTGGCATTTACCCTCAACAGGGAGGATTGAAGAGAACACTACCTGTGCACCTATCTGCTTCACCCTCTGTCCCAGAACCATGAAGTCACTTTTGATATGCTCAGAGGGATACCTGGCAGTATCATTTGTTCTGACATGGATTAGCAACATTGGGTAATAGTCAGTGGGCTTGATGAGTCTCGGCAAACTCTCCTTAACATCTCGGATTCTGGAACCTGGCAGACAGCATACCTCTCTGGACATCAAATCTGGTCAGCAGATGGATGCCTCAGTACCCCTCAGAAGAGAGTCACCAACCACCACTACCCTTCGCTTCCTTGTGGTCACTGATTCTGCAGCTTTGGGGTACTTGAGCTCTGGTTCTTCCCTTTCCAGGGCTGCTTTCACCTCCTCCACTTCCAGGGCTGCATACTGGTTCTTTGGTTCAAGGACTGGAGAAGTAGGATTGGTGATTCTGCAGGCCCTGGTGACTTGTGTCCAACCTTCATATGTTAAAAAGCAGCAGGCCCAGCACAGATCCCTGGGGTACTCCACTATTCACCTTTCCCCATTGAGAAAATTAGTCATTTAGTCCTACTCCCTGTTTTCTATCTTTTAGCTAGTTTCTGATCCACAATATTACACTGCCTCCCAGGGCTGGTGCTACTTGGTAAGCCAGGCAAGCACAGCAGGGAGATACCTGGGATAAGGGGTGCCGCAATTGCAGCTGTATGTCCCATGCAGGGTCTGAGCCTCCCTTTGCCCTTGCTGCTACTTTAACAGGCAAGCCAGTGAGGGACTGGCTTGGGGCGCACATCCTTTAAGGGGCACCCAATGCTTCCTTCACTTATTTGCCCTTTAAAGCGGCTGAGCACAGCTGGGGGAGCATTCTCTTTTGCTACCACAGCTGTGCTGCTTCAAGAGCCACGGTCCCGCAGCATTTCTAAAGTTAGTACAAGCATTTCCTGTTTCTCACAGGAAACAGGAAATGCTTGTATTAACTTTAGAAACCCCACGGCTCTTAAAGCAGCACAGCTGCAGGAGAAAAGGAAAATGCTGTGCCGGTTGTGCTCAGCCGTTTTAAAGAATGAATCATTGAAAGAGGCTTCAGGTGCCTGCCTGAAGGAGATACATTTGTTCACCATCACCAGCCAGAAAAACTCCCCAATATAATTTTTATTATTGAATTTGGAGACCAAATCTTTATCAATTATATTTCAATAAATAAGTAAACTTCATCAAAATAAAGGGTTTCCACAAAAATGAGTGAACACCATCACTTCACCACTACTCAACGGTACCAATTCTGCAGTAACAGAAAACAGCAAACTTGACTGGAGGGGGTAAAAAATGGCCACAAACAATTGCTCAAAGGTACTTAGCTTGCAACAGTCAGCTCTTCAGGCAGAACGGTCACCCAACAAAGATCTCTGTTTTGCCATTCATGGCTTCATCAGGGGTGATTCTTACAAAATGTTTGTTCTCGGCATTCATTCCCGCAGCAAGAAACTGCCTCAGTGCCGCCATTTTTAAATCTTCAGACAGTCAATCAAGGAAAAGTAGGAGGAGCCACACTGTGTTTTTTAATCCAAAGAAAGAGGACAAAGACAAAGAGAAAAGGACCACCCCAAAAACAGTGCACTATAAAAATAAGATATAAAAAATGCTCCAATCTATTTTGTTATTTAAACCAACAGGTTCCATAGCATTTAAAAGAAAAATCACCACTGCTCTTGTTGAAGCAGAATTTTCCCACGATCACCACAGTGCAAAGAGCATGGAACTTGATCAGTTGCCAAGCAGTGCAGATCTGCAAACGCATGCATATGCCGAATACAATCCTAAACCAGTGGTGCTTCATTCCGCTGTTTCAATAAACTGTACTTAAGTTCTGAAAGATGCAGCGTCAAAGGTCTGGTAGTTTTACCAATATAGATTTTATCACAGGACAGCATATCAGGGAGGAGTGGCTCAGTGGTTGGGACAGGTTAACGAAGGCCAGGGGTTTAATTCCCACATGGGGACAAGCAACCTCAGGCCACAGCGACTAGGGTCTCTAGTCACATGGCCACTCCTTGTGTCCTTGGGCAAGCCACTTAACCCTCCATTGCCTCAGGGACACTTAGGGGTATGTTTACTAAACCGTGCAATTGTGCGGGGCGCACTTGAGCATGCGCTAAGGTACCTTAGCACATGCTAATAGTGCATTTTTGTGCCCCACACACATGCGCGCTGCACTAACGGGCCCGCACAAGTGCGCGGCGCGCTGAAGTGCGATAGAGGTGTGGAAAGGCATTCCGAGGGCGGAGGAAGACTCCCGAGGGGCGGAGGGACGGGGTCAATGGGTGGAGAGTGGGAGGAGAGAGGCTCCCCGCACAGGAGCGGGGCTGAATTTCCAGCTTAAAAATACCGCGAGTGAAAACCTCGCGTTAGAGCCGATTTAAAGGGAAGAGAAACCATTTCCGTCAGCAATGTACAGCAAAACCGGGGAAACCTACATAAAGTGAGCAGTGTGATACATGTGCACAGAACAAAATAGCAAATAAAACTTGAAAATGACAACAAAAGTCAAAAAAATTATAATCCAGCTGGCCAATAGTGATATCAATGAGCAACATTAAAAAACACTCTCAGGAAAGCTCAAAAAAAAAGAAATGATTTTTGGAAGGGTCTACGCTCCGTAGACCCTTCCAAAAATCATTTCTTTTTTTGGAGCTTTCCTGGGAGTGTTTTTTAATGTTGCCCATTGATATCACTATTGGCCAACTTGGTTATGGTTTTTTCCCCTTTTTTCGAGGTCATTTTTGAGGTTTATTTGCCCTTTTGTCTCCATACAAGGTGAATGAGCCCACAGTAAAATTGTGCAGAGCAGGGTTTCTGACTCGTTCGGACAGGTTTCCTATCTCCAGGGACTGCACTGTCTCTGTGGCCACAGTGTGGTGCAGCGGACACAGCCAGTGCCAGCAGGACTAGAGGGTCACAGGTTCAAATCCCAGCTGGGGCTCCTGCCAATCCAGTCCCCATATTTTACCCACCACTAAACAGAGATAGTAAAGACACTCTTTTATTGCAGAGAACATAAGCATGGTTCAAACACCTATATTTTACCCTACACCGCACACACACCATAACAATGGGCATTATCTACAGCTGAGTCCCCCAAATCCAGTCCTGGAGTGCCACAACTCAATCAGGTCATATGCTTTTTCCAAGATGAGGACATGTCAGCATGTTGGCGGAAGGGTACAGGTGGTGGAGGGGGCAGTGGCTGCTAGCCACAGCAGACAGTGGCCTAGCCCTGTGCAGGCTGGCACGTCCACTGCAACAGACAGGCTCTGTCAGATGTACAGTCATGGACTCCCCAGGAAACACAGCTTATCTGTGGCAACATGGTGGTGCAGTGCACACAGACAGTATGTGCAAGAACAAAAGGTCACAGGTTCAAAGCCCAGCTGGGGCTACTGCCAATCCAGTCCACATATTTTTCCCACAACTAAACCGTGATAGTAAGGACAAACCTTTATTGCTGAGAACATACGCATGGTTAATACGCCTATATTTTACCCCACCGAGCACAGACACCATAAACAGGCGCATTACCTATAGCAGAGTCTCTCAAATGCAGTCCTGGAGGGCCACACACCATTCAGGTTCCATGCTGCCTCTAATAAAGATGCCTGTGCTGCATATCTATGCACCACCCCCATGGTATGCAGATGTAGCTCATGCATATTCATGAGGGACAGCATGAAAACCCGAACAGTGTTTGGCACACCAGGAGTGGAGTTGGGAACCTCTGCCGTAAAGCAGCAGCCAACAGGGGCAGACACACCCACACCCACACCCACAGGCCCCATTGGCCAATGCCTCCTGGAGAGGCAGGACATTGGGCCCTGCGTGCATCTCCCAATACTAGCACTTGCATACCTTAGCAATGCAACCCTACACCTGGGTATACGGTACACAGCTCTCAAACGTTTGCTATGAGTACTGGCAGATAGAAATTCCTACGTTAAGCACAGTTTGCTGATTGAGCTCCATCATAACAATCATTCTGATGTCTGCGGTGTGTGCTTCAGGTCTGGTCTCTTACAGTGTTTACCACCCTGGGGAGTGACCCCCAACAGTATTGCGTAGCATATGCATGCCTGTACTGTGCCCAGGACTGGTGTGGTGGGCATGGCTGCTGAACTCCTCTATAGTAGCACAATGCTGGCATAGGTGTGGGAGTGTGTGTCTGTCTAGACCAGGGGTGGGCAAACCTGGTCCTGGAGGGCCGCAGACCAGTCGGGTTTTTGGGATATCTCTAATGAATATGCATGAGATATATATGCATTAGAGATATCCTGCCAAACTGACTGGTTTGTGGCCCTCCAGGGCTGGATCTGGAGACCCCTGCCTTACACCTCTGTCATTTAAGATTGTGAGTGGACAAGGTGCAGATGTCCAAGACATCAAAAAGGTTAGATAGAATTTGTCACAGTCCTCCTCACTTCTCACCACCACCAAAAAATTGTCTGAAGGGTGTCTTTTTCCCCAGCTGTATTGGGGTTGATGGTCCCCTCTATTGCCACCATTGCAGGGAGGTAGAATGTGGATCTGTTGATGGGGAGCCCTGTTTGCCACCCTCAGCCCTGGAGGAGGAGGGTGGTAATCCTCCTAGGGTTCCATGGGGCAACACCTGACTGAGACAGACAGATATATCCAAGGTGTTTCTGCAAAAACTACCTATCTCACACATCAACACTGTTTTGTACCTGCATCATGGCCTCTTTCAGCCATGGAAGGTGCTGTGGACCTGGTGCTGGGCGCCTCACCGTACCCTCAGGGTGAGCACGGTACCCGCACAATGTGACGGTGTGTAGCTACTCTGTGCCAGTAAAACACATGGTCTGTACCCCCTACCAGGCCGAGGTGCTGTGGGGTGCACATGGTCACTTCCCCCTATCAGGCTGAGGTGCTGTGGGGGTACATACCCCATCTTGTGTTTATCTGTGAACAGCTGATTTGCATGTGCAGTGCATCATGGGTACGGGTAGGCTAACCCTATCCTGGTGACCACAGCAGACTGTCTGTGTGGTGACGTGCAGGCTCTCTGCAGCCAGCCAGGGGCTTGCTAACAGCTGTAGCCCAATGGTTACTTTACTGCCTGTGAAGCCAGAGGTCATGGGTTCAAACCCACAGTGGGGTTATTTGATAGGGCTGCCCAAAGCATTGTCTCTTTTTACTGTACATTTTTGCTGCTAGCAAAAACACCCTCAGCGTACTGTACCCATAAGGTGCCTCTGAGGGCGCTTTATAGGGCGCCCTATAGGGCACCTTATGGTTCCCGTCCATATAAGGTGCACTATACATTATCCTGTGACACAACTTATAGGGTGCCCTATAGGGGACATTTTAGGGTGCCGTGGCGGACAGTGCACTTTATAATGTGCCCTATGGAGTGCCCTATAGGGTGCCTTATACGGCATTTTCAATTACGGCACGTGAGGGCGTGTTTGCTGGCAGCAATTAATAAAATAAAAATAAAGTGCTGCAGGAAACAAAATGTACATTGCAAAGCTGATGCCTCAGCCAGCCTTACGTATTAGGCACCCTGGGGAGCAAACTCATGACCCCTGTATCAGCAGTCAGTGCATGAACCATTGTGCTCCACTGCTGCTCCTCCTTGCATGTCAGCGCACCTACTTATGCTTTTCATTCCTTACACTGCACAGTGCTGCCATCAAAAACAGTACTCTGACCTTGAGGTACCTCATACGGCACCCTATAAAGCACCCTATAAGCAACATTCTTGGGTGCCTTGGCGGACAGTGCACTTTAAAATGTGCCTTATGGGGCGCCTTATGTTAACACGCTTTGAGAGTGCGTTTGCTAGTAGTGTTAATTAAAATAAATATAAAATGCCTCCTAAAGCAATCTTCCCCATACTATGTAATGCCTCAGTCAGCTGTCTTCATTGTGCACTGTGGGGTATTGAGCCCCTGATCCCTGCACCAGTGGTCAGTGTCTTAACCATTGCGCTGTGGCTCTGCTCTTCTGCTTGCACATCAGCGCGCCACTTAAGCCTGCCGTGCAGCTTTCTCATGCGCTAATGTGCGGGGCACACATGGGCGCCACGCACCTTAGTGCATATTTAAATCCCGGTTTTTCTTTTTCAGAAAGAAACGCCCACTCCTTATATGGCACCCGCACACTACCGCGGCCCGCACTTTACCGGGGTTTTAGTAAACATGCCCCTTAGATTGTGAGCCCTTCAGGGACAAGGGAATAAAAAGTACCTGTTAGTATACATGTAAACAGCACTGATTCTAAAGAACACAATATAAAAAAATATCAACAAGCAACATAGTTTGATGTACATCATGTATTGAACTTTAAAGAAAAAGTTTTGCCAGTTACTGTAAATGTACTGATCTCATCCATTATGGGGCAAAATGTACAGTACCCATATCGTGTATGCCCTCCCACACCTATCAAAGGCACCCTTGGAACAGCAGGGCAGAGAACATCTCTTTAAGTTTCGACCTCTTTGGTATGCAATTCTAGGGCGCAAATGGGCAAAAGTTGAATGTACTGACAATACCAGCCAATGTTGCCATATTGATGCGGCAATCTTCAAAGACAAGGTGGAGCATTGCAACACATAAGTAAAATGTTCAGACTAGGCACTAGACTCCAGTCTAGAAGAAGGGGCCAAAAGCCATTCCCCATGATTATGGGAAGCTCATTTGTATGCCCTCTTTACCACTGCTCAAGGGTAACCAACAAATTTATTTGCCATTAAAGATGCTTGCCTTTGAAACTCTTCTTTAGTGGAGCATTTTCTCTGGCAAAGTAACAGCTGAGAAAAAGGCAAACTATTTCTTAAAAATATTGCATGGAAACTGTTATACTGTAACAACGTATTCCTACCTGTAGGTTTTGAGAACAATGTAGTTACGAATGTATCTTCCATCTTACATAAAGATACATCTAAAAAATGTATAACATTTTCACCATAAACCATGTCAAATTTAATTGCAGAATTGCAACCATTCAGATATGAAAAGAATGTTTGAAAATCCTCTTTCGTTCCTCCTCATAAAGGAAAACATCATCAATGTAATGCTTCCACTCAGTAACAAAAGACATGTATTGTGAT
Source organism: Ichthyophis bannanicus (assembly GCA_033557465.1). Lineage (NCBI taxonomy): Eukaryota > Metazoa > Chordata > Amphibia > Gymnophiona > Ichthyophiidae > Ichthyophis > Ichthyophis bannanicus. The sequence goes on from CM066034.1 coordinate 939,420,814, forward strand.
GGATACACCTATCTGTTCTCAAACCCTTGCATGTACACATTAGCCAGGGATGGGAAAAAGTCGCCATCCCCGAGATCTATTGATAAAAAACGATCTTTATATAAAAAATAATTTTGCTGTTTGTTGCCATTTTTTGCCCCTCCAGTTAAGTTTTCTGTCTTCTGTTACTGCAGAATTGGTGCCATTGAGTGATGATGTTCACTCTTTTTTGTGGAAATGCTTTATTTTGATGAAGTTTATTTATTTTATTGAAATATAATTGATAAAGATTTGGTCTCCAAATCTTTTCTAGCTGGTGATGGTGAACAAACGTATCTCTTTTGGACAGGTTTCTGCCATATAGAGTGAATTTGATAGAACTACTGAGGCCTTATCTCTCCGTTTAAAAAGTTTTAGAAAATTTTGAAAAAATTAGTCATATATTTTGAATTAAGGTGGCTGTTCAGACAGACTGATGAAGCTGCTCAGTGTTTTGGAGTATTAGGTTTGGCCTTAATAATTTACTTTAGTTGATTGTTAGAGCTATAATTTATGTGTAGGTGACCAAGTGGGTTTTTTTTGGTTAGTTTTGCACATACCATGACAGTCATAAACTTCATTTCTAAGCCAGGGTATGTGGAGTGTGATCTCAGTCTCTCATATTTACTGCTAATGCTCGGCGTAGTATTTGTATCATGCCAAAGAGATCCTCCCTCTGGAGTTCGTAAAATGTTACGTGTATGGGTAATTTATCAGGGTGTACTTAGAAATTCTTCTTAATTAAACCTGTGCACCCAACATGATAGAAAATAAACTCGGTATCTTTCTGCCACATTTCCTTGGTCTCCGACTGCATTGTTTGGCACTTGAGGATCTTCTCCCTTTCAATGCAATCACAGAATAGTCACTTGGAACTGACACTCTATAATCAATGCTGCTCTGGGATTGATTCCTGTCTCATAGTTCTCACTGTAGCTTCCATTCTGCATATATCCAGGGATAGCAGTGGCTTTCTCCAGGTCTGTCTTATAATCGTTTATTGGCTTTTTCTCCAGGAACTTGTCCAAACCTTTTTTAAATCCAGTTATACTAACTGCTTTTATCACCTCCTCCTTTTTTGTTGGATTTATAAAAGAGCTTTGCAACTGTACATAAGGAGAGCGCGCGGTGGTAGTACCTGTAGCAACAACAGCAGGCGAGATAAGAGGTATGACAAGTTAAGTGGTTGTAACCTTTGTAGACCACTTTTTCGTTAAATAAATAAATACACTGATTTTGTTTCCTTCGATCACATTAACCTTTTGACTATCACAGCCCGCTCATGCAATGTTCAATATTTATTTATTATTTATTTAGTATGCTTCTATACTGCTGTTTTAATTCCAGCTAGGCATTTTCCCCTTCCCTGCAATTTTCTTGTTATAATATTTGTTTTGAAGGAGAAATACTAGCATCATGTGAACAGAGTTCATGAAGAGGTTTTGGGAAAGGGATGGTGCAGCCGACCATTAATAGTATTGAGGGGGATGGGTGCCGATCTGTAGATTGCAGGAGGAGGGGGGGGGGGGCAAGAGACCCTAGCACTGGCCCTGTTGCCTCCTATCTCATGTCTTTTTAATTTTGCTAAGAGTTTCTCATGGAGGACTTTGTAAAAGGCTTTCTGAAAACCCAGATACACTATATCAACCGACTCACCTTTATCTACCTGTTTATTCACATCTTCAAAAATATATAACAGAATAAGACAAGACTTTCTTTGGCTAAATCCATGTTGACTTTCTCCCATTAAACCATGTTCAGTAATTTTATTCTTTATAATGATTTCTACCATTTTGCCCAGTACTGTCATCTTGGCTCATCGTTTGTAGTTTCCTGGATCATCCCTGGAACCCTTTATAAAAATTGGCGTTACATTGGCCATTCTTCAATCTTCAGGTACTACAGATGATTTTAATGATATACAAGATTGCAGACCTATTAGTAATCTGTGAACTATCAGTTCTTTTAGCACCCTGGGATATATACCATCTGGTCCAGGTGATTTGCAACGCATTTGTTTATTAAACAGTTCTAATACATCTTCTCGGTTTATCGAGATATGTTTCATTTCCTTTAAATATGGTATTTAAATGGTTTCAGGCATGAGTAACTTCCCTACATCTTCTTCAGTAAAGGCTGAAGCAAAATATTAATTCAGTCTGTCCTCTATGGCCATGTTCTCCCTTAGCACCTCTTTTACCCCTCTCCCTACAACAGTATCTGGACAGGCATCCTTCTTCTGCACCTGTTTTCAATAGGGGCTTCGCTACACTGCAGGACTGGAGTAAAAAAAGCAGGTATAATTGTGTGGTTTGGCTTCTCCAGGCCTGGCCTGGCACTAGTGCTGCTCTCCTCATCCCTGCTGCTGTTTGACACTCACTGGCTCTCCTACTCTTCAGTGGCTGCAGTCACCCTCAGCACATCCCATCGACATCATTCCCACCCCATTTGCTGCTGCTGCCATAGCTTCTTTGGACACAGCTCTTTATTCTGTCTCCAAGGATCTATTAAAAACATCCTTTAACTGCCCTGCAAGAACCTCTCTGAGCTCTTTCACTATCCTGGGATGTATCCCATCCAGTCCCATGGCCACTTTCATTTTTGCAAGCTGTTCTAACACATCATCTTCTGTGAATGGTGTGGTATCTACTTCATTCCCATTTGTAAGCTGTCAATCACAGGTGGTCCTTCTCCAGGATTTTGTTTAGTAAAAACAGAACAGAAATATTTGTTTAGCATTTTCGCTTTTTCAATGTCACTTTCAACCAATCTGTTCCTGGAGCTTTTGAGTCCTGCAATTCAACCTCTGATTTTCCTCCTCTCCTGAATATACCTGAAAAAAGGTTTTGTAGCCACACTTCACATCTTTAGCCATCTTTTCTTCTGCCTTTGATTTTGCTATCCTTATTTCTCTTTTTGTCTCTTTTAGTTTTATTCTGTATTTTTTTCCATATTCCTGTGTTTGTGAACTTCTGAATTTTGGGAAAGCTGTGTTTTTTGCCTTTATTTGTGCAGCCACTTCTTTGGAGAAACAAATAGGTTTCCTTTTCCTCTTGTTTTTATTTACTTTCCTTATACAGTATATGTATCTGTTGCCCCTTTTATTGCTTCCTTTAGTTTAGCCCATTGCAATTACACTTCCCTTACCTCCTCCCACCCTGCCAACTCTGCCTTCAGGCACTTGGCCATTTTACTGAAGTCAGTGTTTTTTAAGTCTAGGACTTTGAGCTTGCTGTGATTGGATTCCACCTTGGCTTTTATCTCAAACCACACTGTGTGATGATTGCTGCTGCTCACATGGGCACCCACCTGGATATTCGACATGCTACCTCCGTTGGTGAGTACTAAATCCAGCATCGAGCTTTCCCTGGTTGGTTCGATCACCATTTGTTTAAGTAACGCATCTTGGAAGGCAGCCACAATTTTTTACTTCTTCCCAGATTTGCAGAAGGAATCTCCAATCCACATCAGATAGATTAAAGTCACCCAGTATGATCACTTCCCCCTTCATGGCTATCTTTGCAATATCAATAACCAATTTGCTATCCATTTCTTCAGTTTGAGTTGGAGGCCTGTAGACTACACCAGTAGGGATGATAGTGCCATCGCCTCTTTTCAACACAATCCACAGCACTTCTTCTTTTCCCCACGTCCCCTGCATTTCAGCAGCTTTAATATTATTTTTGACATATAGGGCTACACCTCCTCCTTTTCTATCCTATCTCTTCTAAACAGATTATAGTCAGCAATGGCTCTATCCAATTAATGCAACTAGTTAAACCATGTTTCTGTATTGGCCACAATGTCCATTTCCACCATTAGTTCTTCCAGGTCAGGAACTTTGTTGGCTAGGCTTCGAGCACTTGTGCTCATTGCTTTCCAGCATGCGGTAAGATGCGCTCTCCTTTACTGCAGCAGTTTATTCCTGATTTTCCTAAGTTATCTTACTCCCAAAACTGTAAGAAATTTTAGCACAGGAAACAGCATAAAAGCACTGTGCTAAAGGGTCGCACAGAGGACATTCAAAATTCTGTATACAAAATGATTCCTGTTGTAAAAAACTGTGCTAAGATCTAGTGCAGTGTTTTATTCTCCTTGTAGTACTGAATTCTTATGCTAGCACAGGGCTGGTGTGAAGATGCAGAGTGGTAGCAGAATAGTGATGTGAGGGGAAGTGCGGCACTTCACCTTAGATCGCTCAAGATCCCTGGTGGCCCTAGACCTCCTGGAACCCCTGAACCCCCACCTACCTCCAGAACTTTGAAGGTGGGAGCACTGTTCACTTGCTTCTGTCTCCAGCACTGCCATCTGCCAAAATGACAGCTCATGATCCCTAGCGGTACATCATGTGTATGGTCAGCCTACCAAATAAGGTAATTTTCCCTATATAAGGAGGGTTTGTGGGGTTTGTGCAACTACTGGAGGCTCTCTGGTCATGGGCCTTCCTGATCTGGGGTGCCTGGACCAGGGCCACCTTGATGCAAAGTGTCCAAGTCAAGGCCATACTGATCCAAAGTGTCTGACATAGGACCATTCTGAGTCCCAGGCCAGGGTCACCTTGACCCTGTGTATCTTGGGGCAAGGCTGCCATACCCTGGGGTGCCCGGGACTGGGTATCCTGGACCAGATAGCCCTAGAAGAAGGATCAAAGCGTCAAAGGGATCAGGTGGGTTTGAGGCTCACTGAGCCATCAGGGAAAATTTTGCAGGGTGGGGTTGGGAGCTAGGGGTGGGAGTCAGTCTGGCATGCCCATTTTTTATTGTCTTCCTTCCTGTCAGTGTGTGAGTCAGTTCCTGCTTAAGCACTGACAAAAAAGGAAACATTTTACTCCCGATGCAGCAAATAGCAGCAGAGTATGCTGTTTCTTTTTTGTGATAGTGCATACTTTTTAACACAGCAGTAATTTGCATGCCATTAGAGTTCTGCATTCATATATCACCTAGGCCTAACTGTACTTAAGCAGGTACTCACAGAGAGCATGAGATGGACAGTGATCTATTCCTCCCCATATTGCCAGTTCTATTATACCATCCTGAACAAAGCAGCTCGTTAGCTCTGTGATTTAAAGCTACTGAGTTTCAGGAACAGCATGCTGCAGACTTACATATAAAAGAATTAGAATGTGAAATTCAGTGGATAATGGCCACAGATAGATATTGAAGCATTTAGTTTAAATCATCTACTAAACAGAGTCCCAGAATCAGACTTCTAGAAGTTTCTTTTAAATAAAAAGCTGACTATGGGGAAAAAACATGATTGCCTCTTATTTAGACAACTATAAATCTTAAAGCATTTAAATTTAGCTCATGCCTTTGTCATGAGCAGCTCAAGGTGAGTTACATTTAGGCACAGCAGGTATTTTCCTGTCCGCAGCCAGGGCTGGCTTGACCATTAGCAAACTAGGCAGTCATTTAGAGTGCCAGTGATTAGAGGGCGCCCACTGCTGCCGCTGCCATCCCAAAACGTGTAACAGTGGCAATACTTTAAGAAAGGCACCGTGGTGCATTTGTGCTTCTGCCCCCTCCCATTCCACTTCCTTTAACAGGAAGTGAAGTTGGAGCACGAACAGCACCACGGCCCAAAGAGAAGGTAACTCTGGTGCTGCTTTAAAAGTATTGCTTCTGCTAACCATGCTGGGGAGGGGCCGCAGTGGTGGCAATGGGGGTGGGGACTGGAGCAGGGGCGGTAGTAGGAATGAGGTTTGCCTAGGGTGCTTGCATTGGACCTGTCCCCAGCAGGCTTACAATCTAAATCTGTACTTGAGGCAATGGAGGGTTGGGTGACTTGCCCAAGATCACAAGGGGGCGGTGGTGGGATTTGAATCTCATTTGCCCTAGTTCTCAGCCCTGCTGCTTTAACTACTTCTCCCCATCTCTCACCTTAGAAATTGAAGCTTTCATAATAGGTATATTTACCGGTGGAGGCAAGAATTCTGAAAAGACCATCCATCTTCATAACCAGCATTCAAATAGTTGTTGGCTTCTGTTACTTCTGTTGCCATTCAATGGCTATTTTGCTAAACAGGTAAGGTTATCCGACTTTTTTCAGGCAAATCTGGGACACTCATCCGAAGTGTATATGGCGGGAAGAGGGAAGGGGAGAAAGGGACACCTTAGTTGCAGGTTTGAGCAGCAAGGCGTGCCCTCCCATTCATCCCATGAAAGCAACAATATCACTTCCAAGCAGACAGACTGACAGAGAAATTAAAAAAGTAATGCATTTCCCCCGTACTGTGCAAAATATAAAGATAATGAATGTGAATTCTAAAAACTGACCTATTCAAATCACTAAATTAAAAAGAATTTTTTTCTGCTCCCTCTTTCCTCATTGCTGGAATCAAGGAAAGGAGGCTACCAAACAGGTGGGAGTCGGGGTCACAGCTCTAAAATCGGGGACCTCTGGCAACTTTATAAAAAAGGTGATCCTATTATTCATATAAATGTAATGTATTCATTAAATAAGCCACTTCCCACAAAAGCATTGAGCAGTTTACAGTATATATTTATCGTCACATTCTCTGAAGGTACTACACAAAAAGATATTTTTAGGGGTTCTTGCTGCTTTAAATGGTGAAACACAGCAAACAACCAACAAACAGAGCACCTGAAGAAAAGTAAAGATTACTGGAGGATAGGGGAAGACTGTGCTCAGGGAATAAACTGAAGTAAAAAGACATTGAAGCAACAAGGCAAAATAAGCGAAAACTAGCATTTTCTTTTAGTAAAACACCTTTATTAGATGATCCCCTAAAATATACAGTCTATGTATCATATACAACAAGATCCAAGAGAAAAAAATATAGCTGGTCATTCTAAATCCTTGGCTTTAAAGTATCCTTTACACTCTCCTCTGCTAGTTCTTCCCCTTCCCTTCTCCTCCTTCTTCAGATGCGTTCCTGAGAGAAACTCATATCAACAATTGGTTATTGCTGTGGACTGACAAATAGCACAACAATTTAACAAAGTGGGGTTTATCTTCAGTGAGAAGGTAAGTTCTCAGAGATCCACTTTCTCTCCTCGCGAATGCAAGTACAAAATACTGTAAATTGATCTGGTAGTTAATGCTCTCTGACTGCGAGGCTGGAAAGCTGGGTAACAGGCCCCTCTCCGCACAGTACTTGTGCCATGAGTAGAAGCAAACGAGAAGTCTTTCTCACTGCCTTAGGCTAACGTTTCACTTCTATCTCCTCTCCTATGGATAAGCCAACAATTACAGTTTTCTTGGTACACTGGTTGCTACTGGACTCCTTCCCTTCCCCACAAACCTTCCTTGGCTACGTATTCCTTTAGTTGCAGCAAGATGATTGTCCAAACCTTGCTGGCTTGTGGATGACTGCTATCCTGTAGTAAGTGGCCAGTTGTTCCACTTATTTATATTTTATTTAAAAACATGTATATACTGCCATATGCACAACACATTTAAGGCGATGCACAAAGCATGAAAAAACACACCCCCATGAGTCTAAACAAAGTAAAACTACCAATGGGAACTCTGTATCTCATTCCCCCCTCTACAATCCCAAGCCAGCTCTACCTGCATCACACCCCACTATTCATTGAAGGAAAGCAGAAGGTTTTCAGCCCTTTTTTAAAGGCAGAAAGACTCTATTCCTTCCACAAACTGAGGGGGAGTGTGTTCCACCACAAAGGGGCGGCCACCACAAAGCACCTTGCTCTCCACTTACTCTGTCTCTCACAGTTAAGGCCAGGGACCACCAACTGCATACCTCAACTCAACCACAACTCCTGACCAGAACAGTACCAAGCAAGCTCCACCAATAGGTAACTTGACCCTTGATTCCTCAGAGTCTGAAATAAAGGGAAGGGGAAAGCAGCTGTCAAATTGATGTGCATCCTTAGGAGGAAAGAATAAAGTTCCCTTCTCAAGTCTTGCTGAGTACCTTCACGTGGTGACCCCATTGTATAACATCTATACCAAATCTCAGCAAGGCGACACTACAATTAAAGTATGTTAGGAACGAAGAAGAAAAATACATGCCGCACGCCGCCCAGGATAAAAGGGTGCCTACCTGTAGCTTATGCACTAGGGCTAACGATCATGGTTGTGGTAGTGCAAGTGCTACAGATGTAAATGACATCCCTACCACAGATAAAGGCCATAGTGAGCCTGTTCATGGACCCACTGTGGCAGGAGATAAACCACAGAAATTAATGAAAAAGTTAAGAGGATTAACTACGGTTAAGCGGAATTCTGCAGATAAAGAGGAGATAATGTACTGCTATTTTTATACTACAATTTAAATCAAGAGGATATGCAAAGAGAGTCCCTCAAAAGCTGGAAGAAAGAGGAAAATTGTCATTAGAAAAACTGCAAAAAATAATAAATGCAAATTTAAGATTTTTAATTTTAAAGATCAAAGAAAAGAAGTATGTGAATGATAACATCTTGAAGCAACTGAGGAATTCCGAGGACAAAGAAATACAGGGAGGAGGGGACCTAGGTGAGAATACCAGAAGAAAGGAAGACACAGAAAAGGAAAGAGAGGTTGAGGGGGTGATGGAGTTGAGAGATTTGGAACTGCAGGAGAGTGAGCTGAATAAAGGAAGGGTCAACAAATTAACTGAATTGGAGGAAGCAAAGGAGGAAGAAGAAAGGGAAGAGGAAGACCCAGAGGTGGAGGAATTAATGATAGAACTCCTTGTCCATATGGAAAGAGATGAATATGCTGGGTTCCAAGCAAGGGAAAGATTACCCAAGCTAAATTTAACTCCTAAGGCTAGAAGTATGATAATTAAGATGAACAAAGCTGTATCCAGTATAAAGGGACCATTTATTGACATCACTGGAATTAATCAAATACAATATTGTGCAGCTAAAATTATTATTGCAAGAATACTACCAACTAGAGTGCAAGGCCAGAAGAAAAAGAGAACAATAACAGTTCCTCCTTGGAAAAAACGCATTGAAGGAAAAATATAATCATTGTGTGCAGAGGTATCCCTGATGGATGGGTATCAAAAAGGATTAAGATAATCAAAGATATTAAGGAAGGTCCAAGACAGCAAGCTGAAGCATGCTGCATTAACAGAAGAAGACCTGAAATTTATATGTTCCAACAATAAATTGAAAATAGTGGCAGAAGGGCAAAACCTTTGGCGATATGAAGAAAACAGGAAAGAAAGATATCAGAATAAACTATTTAGAGAGAACCCAAAACAATTCTACAGGGAACTGGGGAAGAGCATTAATATGGTAAAAGCACCTCCAACCAAAACTGAAACCTTCTGGAGAAAGCTATATGAGGACCCCATATATCGCAATCACAAAGCAGAATGATTACCCAGCATACAGAAGACACTACAAACCTATGGAATGGTCTGTAGTAATAAAGGAAGAGCTGGAAAGCAGGTTAAAATGAGCCCCAACTTGGAAGAGCCCTGGCCCAGTTGGAGTAACCAACTTTTCACTCAAACAGTTAACATCACTCCACCAAGACCTGCAGAAATCGATTGCATCACTCCACCTGGCGAACTGCAAAAATCAATTGTTCGAGCAACCAGACTTAACACCACAATGGCTTGCTACAGGAAGAACTTTTCTCCTTCCGAAGGGAGACCTGACTAACTTTCCTAAAAATTATAGACCAATAACCTGTTTACCTACAATCTGTTTACTGCCTACTGACTGGAACACACTTTTGCATTATGGGAGTAACCATCCAAAACCATTAAAGGATTCATTGCCTTTTTCTCAATTTATAAGATACAGACGTAATTGTTCAACAACACAGGAGTACAAGTTACAAGCGAAAAAGTTAATGCAAGATTTTGAGGACCGAGGTTATCCTCGTTCGACCATTAGAGCAGCCTATAAACGTGCCCTATACAATAATAGGGGTTTATTGTTACAAACGAGATCTCGAGGTCCACCAATCGATGATGACAGCATTAACTTCGTCACTAAATACTCACCTTTCAGTGGGGAAATCAAACGGATCATAAAAAAACAACTCGTTTGTGGAAACCTTATCTACGTCTCTGATAGACGATGCGGAGGAGAGGGGACAGGTTCAGCTGGAGCGAGTTCACCGAGTCGGAGCTAGGCCGGTGAATGATCGTCGACCCCGGATAGTTCTTGCTAAATTTCTACATTACCCACAAAAGGAGGCTGTCCTGAGAGCAGCCAAAAAATCAGGTGCTGTTGAACAAGATGGCATGAAAATACGTATTGCACAGGACTATTCCGTAGCTCTGAGCCAATGCCGGAAGGCTTATGCGCCTCTGTGCCAGATACTGATCGAGGCCAAGGTCCGGTTCTCTGTGCAATACCCTGCTCGGTTGCACATTGTGCAAAATGGAGTGCACAAGGTTTTTGAATCGGCGAGCGAAGCAGCCCCCTACATAGAAAACCTGAGGAGCAGGGACAAAGGCTCTGTGTCAGAGTAATGTGGTGGATTTGATCAGCAGCGTGGTGGCGATCAGCTACGCCCCATGTTTGACGAGGCCCACTGGATCCAGTTGAGTCCTTTTGCTTGGGGTCCTCGGAGGACTGCTTATGGGATATCCCCCGTACCTGCAGAAGGGGCCTAGCTATAGACTGTGAGCAGGGGGACGACGAGTTGTGTCCCCAAGGGGCTCCCCTTCTCTGATTCCTGAACATGGCCGGGGCGTTTTTCCTACGGCGTTGGAGGAGAGCCTGCTCCCAAAAATGTGCTGTGCATGCAAGAGCGGTACCATAGCGGCTTGTTGGAACTGTCTGCTTTGTTTGGGACTAATAATATCGCTGTGTGTGCGCTAGTGGTGCTGCTCCCGACTTCAAGCTGGAGAGTAACATAGGAGGTGAGACATTTGGGTCAGCTTGGCTTTTGGGCCTCCCTCCTTCCTGCACTACCGTGTCAAGTTGGGGAGTGGCGAGGAACGCAGAGGAAGTCTCTCCCCGGATGTCAGTAACTGCGGTTGCTCAGGACTTTGGGAGGGGTGTTAATTGTTCCCGGGGTTGTATTATTTTGTAATATGTTCTGGCAATGTATGTCGTTGTTGCAAACTGTTTTGTTTAGCTGGGGATTGAGCGGGTGGGGGGAGAGGGAGGTGTAGATAAGTTGAGGTGTGGATGAATGCGGGAGGGGGGAGATTGGGGTATGAAAGAATGGGGGTAGAATGGGGGTGAAAAGCGGGGTTTGGGTTTGAGTGGGGCTGTGGGACAGGAGGGCTAAGCATCTTTATAACAGAGAGAGGGGGAGGGGGTCCGGAGCACATCAAGCGTGACCCTTATGAGAGGGAAGCTGGGGGAGTGGAAGAGTAGGATAGGGGTTCTGGAGAAGGGGGGAGGGATGTGAGGGGAGGGGGGGAGGAGGGCTGGGGAGGGGTAGAAGGGGGAGGGGGAGGGGGAGGGGGGGTTGGGGGGAGGTGGGGAGATGGGGGGGGAGTGAGGGTTGGGGGATCCAGAATACACAGAAGAACTATCGATTGTTTCTAGTAATGGAAGATGGGAGCACTTCATTGGGTTGGGGGGGACTTCAGGCTGGGGAGGTTCCGCCCTATTTTTACTGCACGATGGATAAATATAACCTGTTTAAACATAGTCCAACCTGAGGGTTGCTCCTGGAATGTGTGTGGAGTAGGTAACCCTATTAAGAGATATAAAGTGTTGCAGGCCTTAGCCAGGCTGAAATGTGACGTTGCTATGTTACAGAAGACCCACCAGATGGCCGAAGAACATGCCAAATTGCAGAAAACATGGGTGGGGCAGAGTTGGGGTGCCCCGGCTAAAGAGAAAAAGGGTGGAGTGGTCATTCTGATTAGTACTCAGGTTTGTTTTGAGTTGGAAAAGCAATTCTCGGACCCGGAGGATAGGTACATTTTGCTATATGGCTGCCTTGAGGGCCGGCCCATAGTGTTGGGCAACCTGTATGGACCCAATGTGTTGGATCGGGAATTGTATGCCCGATTGGCTTCTCGGGTGGAGCAGTTGCCGGATGTTCCATTGATTTTGGCTGGAGATTTGAATGGGGTGCTGGATATAGAGCTGGATACATGTGGAGGTGGGAGTGAAAGAGTGCGAGCCCCGACTACTAAAGCACTGTGGGGGTTGTGTCATCGCCTGGGGATGGTAGATCCCTGGCGCCTGTTGCATCCGCTTGAGAAAGATTTTACTCATCAGTCGAGAGCCCATGGCTCTAGTGCTCGCATTGACTATGTTTTGGTCTCTGAGAGGCTCTTTGCGCAAGTACGTGACGCACAAATAGGCCCCACAGCGGTGTCTGATCATGCTTCGGTTTGGGTGGATTTATCATGGGGGGGCTCGGCTACATCGACGCGTATTTGGCGTTTTCCCATGGGGCTATATCATGATGCTAACTTCCATAATCATCTTGCACAATGTTGGAAGGAATTTATGACCCATCATGAGCAGCATAAAGACGAACCGGAGTTGCTCTGGGAAACGGCTAAAGTAGTGCTGCGGGGAAATATCATGGAATATGCTGCGAGAAAGCGTAAATTGCTGGCGGTACAAATTGTTCAGCTTGAGAAACAGGTAGTACGAGCTCGGCGGCGTTGTGCGGGGGACCCTAGCAGGGCTAACAAGCGCAGACTTTGGGAGCTGCAAACCTCTCTTAATGAGCTGTTACATCAGAGAGCGAAGAAATCTCACATGTATTACCGATATCAATTATACCGCTTTGGTGATAAACCTGGGAAACGCTTGGCACGCTGCCTTCAAGGCAGCCGGGGGGCTCGGTTGATCGCAGCGCTTCGGGATGAGCAGGGTTGTTTGCAGAAGGCTAATACGGCCATAGCTCGATCGTTTCACTCCTTTTTTCAGCAGCTATATGCACGACGGGAGGGGTCTCTTACTGATATGCAGAATTATCTGCGGGGGGTACAATTACCCAAAGTGACGGCAGACCAACGGGCGTACTTGGACGCCCCGGTCACGGTGGAGGAAGTCGGTAGAGTCATTCAGAGAGCTGCCTGCTGTAAAGCGCCCGGCCCTGATGGGTTTGGGGCAGAGTTTTATAAACTGTTGGGGGATCTTGTGCCCCCAACGCTAGTGGCGATGTATCACCGTAAAGTGGCACAGGGGAATTTTGAATGGGGCACTAATCATGCGTACATCACTTTAATATCTAAACCAGGAAAGGATCCCACCCAAGCGTCATCCTATAGGCCCATCTCTCTGTTGAATTTTGACCTGAAAGTGCTGGCTAAGGTTTTGGCGGATAGACTTGCCTCTGTTTTAGGGGACTTGGTGCATAAATCACAAGTCGGCTCTGTTAAGGGGAGATATGCCGTGCGAAACCTGCGGAAAATATTGGCATCTCTTGAGTGGGTGCGTGAAAGGGATTTGCCTTCGTTGTTAGTTAGTTTTGATGCGGAGAAAGCATTCGACCAGGTGCATTGGGATTATTTGAAGTGCCTTTTGCCTTACTATGGGCTGGGGGACTCCTTTTGTAAGATGGTGGAGTTGCTCTATGCGGACCCTACAGCTGGAATTCTTTGTAATGGGGTGATATCGGATAACTTTAGACTGGAAAGGGGCACGCGCCAGGGTTGCCCGCTTTCCCCCTTGCTCTTTGTGTTGACTTTAGATCCGCTAATACGGAGAATAGAGGAGTCCTCGGGTATTTGTGGCGTACGCATTGGGTTACATGAGTTCAAAGTGGTTGCCTTTGCAGATGACATGCTGGTTCATCTTACGAGGCCCCAACAATCGCTGTCCCGGCTGCTGGAGGAGTTTTCCCTCTTTGGCAGATTTGCAGGCCTACGTCTTAATCTGGACAAGTCGGAGGCTTTGGATGTGGGTGGGAGATTAAAAGAGAGCTGGCAAGGGAGTTTCCCGCTTCGCTGGGCCGCCGAGTCCTTTGTTTATCTAGGTATTTTGCTGACCAGGACGCCTTCTCTGCTTTATAAAGTAAATTTTGAGCGAGTTTTTTCCAAGCTCCGAGCGCAATTACTGGCTTGGGCACCCCTTCCGTTGTCCCTATTGGGTAGAGTAGCTGCCTTGGGGATGGTAGTTCTCCCCAGAGTGCTTTATTGGATGCAGACACTCCCGGTGTGGTTATTGAGATGTGACTTGTGGCGTCTCGAGCGGGAAATTCGAGGGTTTCTTTGGAAAGGCGCTAGAGCACGCATTCCGTTGGCCAGGATGAGAGGGGGGTGGAACTCGGGAGGAGTTGGGGTTCCGGATCTTTGGAAGTATGCGTTGGCCTGTCAGGCCCGACACCTTGCCGACTGGCTGGGGGATACTGAGGTTTATACGCCCCGAGATTTAGAGGAGGCTTTTGTGGCGCCGCAAACTCTGGATGCGGTGTTACATTTGAAGCGCATAGCTCTGCCGGTTCGCCTGACAGGTAGTGTCTTGATACAGGCGACACGGCGTACGTGGCAACAGATAAATAAATGTTGGGGACGCAACCCTGAGGTTTCCAGCTGGCTGCCTCTACGGGGAAACGCTTGTTTCACCCCGGGCTCCGACTCAGTTTCCTTTCGGCACTGGGAACAGTCGGGGATAAAGCGCATTGGACATGTGGTGGATCAGGATGGGAGATGTAAGGCTTTGGGTGCACTTTGTGGGGAATATGGCTTGGACCCTGGGAGGTCTGTTTTCGCTTACGCGCAACTGTCTCATTATGTCGGATCGTTGTCAGGGCGCGAACTGCATGTGGAGCACTCGGTGAGGATTCTTGAATTTTTTGCCCTAGGGACGGAGTCTCCCCCGACTATAGCTATGTTAAAGAAGCAGCTGGATCTATTTGATCCGCCTCCTGACTATTTGGCGGTGGAGCATTCCTGGGCGAGAGAACTGGGCCGGGAGATACCCCCAGGCTCTGTCCGGGACGCGCTGGGTCGGATTGCGCAATTGGTGGAGGGGGCCCGGTGGCGTGAGATTCAGTTTAAATGCATTATTCAAGCCCACTTTTCTCCGAGGCGAACGCTGAGAAGCTGTATTACAACTTATGGGGGGTGTCCCAAATGTTCATGCTCTTTAACGGACCTGGGTCATATGTGGTGGGGTTGCCCCCTTATTCGCCGATACTGGTTGCGCATTGGGGAGTATCTTAGTGGCTTGTTACAGCAGCGGGTCTGCTGGACGGGACCGTTGGTAATACTGGATCAGATGGGACCACTCCAAGGGAAGATGGGAGAGAATATTGGTGCGGAAGGCCTGTCTGGTGGGTAAGGGCCCTATTCTTCACCGATGGAGGGAACCTACGGGCCCCACGTTTTGCGAATGGCGCAACAGCCTGCATCAGTTTATGCTTATGGAACGGAGGAGTGCGCAGCGGCACCCCTGGAGATGGGCCACCTTTTTGATAGTCTGGATGCCTTATATTCAGTGGCTGGGGCCTAGAACCCGCAGTGAAGTGCTCAAAGTGGGGTAGTGGTTGGTTGGGGGGAGTGTTGCTCCTTGGTATGGTAATATTGTGGAGATTCTGGTCCCTGGGGGGGGGGGGGGTTGGGGGGAATTTGGGATCATTTGGTGTGGATCTGTGTTGTTCAGTTTTTTGATGCCGTTATACTCCCAGGGTGGTGGACAAGACACAGCCCTACCCGGGAGGTGCTATTGTATAAGAATGGACATTGTTTGGCTGTTTTGTTTGTAGTTGTCTTATATGATACTAATAAACAGATTTTGAAAAAAAAAATACAGCCTGCTGTTCTATCGGGAGCCAGTGAAGATGAACCAATATATCCTTTACTGACTCCCATCTACACTGCCCTGAAATGACCCTCGCCACCGTATTCTGCACTACCTGAAGTTTCTGCAACAGATACTTTGGTAGCCCCACATAGAGCAGGTTACAGTAATCCAACACCAACATTGCCAATGCCTGGATCAGAATATACAAAGCCCCCTCATCTAAGAACAGCTGCAGCTGCCGTACCAAATGGAGTTGCCTATAAGCTCTCCAAACCACTGCCAAGACCTGGGACTGAAAATTCAAATCCAAGTCAATCACCACACCTAAATTATGGATTGCCTTCTACCAGGCTAATCTAACTCCTGCAATTTTCAGCCCTTCCTTCAATACTCCATCCTCTCCCTCCAAATACTAACAATGCTGATTTGTGGGTGTTCAACACAAGTCGATTGGCTTTCACCAACTCTCCAGTTCCTCCAAACAGGTGTTCACTGCCTCCACAGTAATCTCCATTGACCAGTCAGAATCCACCACTACTTGGATGTCATCAGCATATAAAAACCAGTGAAAGCCATGGTTTCTCACCAACTGCCCCACAGGGCTCATAAAAATATTAAAGAAGCAAGGAGATAATGCCAAGCCCTGTGGAGCTCCACAGACCAAGTGACGTACTGCAGACCTCTCCACGCCCCAGCACACCTTAAACCTGCAAAAAGGCCGCTAACCATCTCAACACCCTACCCCCTATCTCCATCTCTCTATCTTTCCAACTAAATATCCCAATCTACTAAATCAAAAGCACTTTCAGTCTGCAGAATATGAAGAAACGCTGCTCTTGCTAGGAAGGATTCTGAAATTGTAAGTATAGACCTACTGTTAATTTCTCAGTCTCTTGGGTTAAAGGGAACTCTTTGGGTTTAAATCAACAAAATCTCTGTCTATTTTAAAGTTCTGTGTTTTTTAAGACATACAGGGCACTCTTTTAGCAAGTTAGAGTTTGTTTTAAGTCAAAACCTAAGACCCAGTCAGGGCTCTGTATTAGCAAATTAACTTCTATTAAGTGTTTCTTTCCTTCCTACCCACCCCAGGCATAATCTTATATTTATAGGCTCTTACAGCCTTGCAGAGACAGAGGCAGTCAACTTAATTTTCAGGTGTAGCTGGTTATCCTCATCAGGTATAGCTTTAAGTAAGTAAACAACTTAAATATCCTAACAGAACCTTAAAACTTAGATGCAGACAGCAATCCAGCAGTGAGAAGGGGGTTATCCAGTCTTTTGCATTGTGTCACATGTATGATTTTTCTCTCTGTTGACAAGGGGTCTTACGTGTACTCTAGGTGCAAGGAACTCTTTGCCCTCAGGGAAAAAGTCTGATCCCTGGAGGCTAGAGTAGCATACTTGGAAGGCCTAAGGAAGACAGAGAGGTATATTGATGAGACCTACAGGGATGCAGTACTGAAGTTCCACCTCCAGTCTGGCAACCTCTCTGTTGTTATGGAGGTGAGAGGTCACATGAGCCTCACCCTTGTGTGGCAGGAAGTGATCCAAAAACTAGAATCTGTCCTCCAGGTGATATAAAACTCTCTCGTACTGAGGGGGTTTCTCCAGGGACATCTGTCCATGAGGGAAGGTTTAGCATGGCCATTATAGTTGGTGATTCAATCATTAGGGATGTAGACAGCTGGGTGGCTGGTGGTTGGTGCACGTGAGGATTACCTGGTAACATTTCTGCCTGGTGCGAAGGTAGCGGACCTCACATGCTACTAAACAAGGTTTTAGATAGTGCTAGGGAGAAGCCTGCTGTCTTGGTATATGTTGGTATCAGTGACATAGGAAAGTATGGCAGGGAGGTTCTGGAGGCGAAATTTAGGCTTTTAGGTAGGAAGTTAAAATCCAGAACTTCCAGGGTGGTATTCTCTGAAATGCTTCCCGTCCATGCACAGAACCCAAACAGCAGACAGAGCTCTGCAGTCTCAATGTGTGGATGAGACGATAGTGCAATAAAGAGGGTTTTGGATTTGTTAGGAACTGGGCAACATTCTGGGGAAGGAAGGGGCTTTTCTGCAAGGATGAGCTTCATCTTAACCGAGATGGAACAAGGCTGCTGGCATTAACCTTTAAAAAGGAGATAGAGCAGCTTTTAAACTAGATAATAGGGTAAAGCAGGCAGCCACCCAAGAGCGTATGGTTCAGAAGGATGTATCCTTGAAGGATGCTAGCAAAAGGGGTAAAGTTAGGGCATTCCGTTACAGAGGTTACAATAAAGATAAAAGTAACCCAGATGTCCTTAAGTACAGAGGAGACAGCTTAAAGATTCTAAATTACCCCATCAACTGATAGCCAAATTAATATGAATAAAATACAAACCTCTAAAATGCTGTATACAAATGCTAGAAATATAAAAAATAAGATGGGAGAGTTAGAATATATAGCACTAAATGAAAGTTTAGATATGATTGACATCTCAGAGACCTGGTGGAAGGAGGACAACCAATAAGACACTGTGATACCTGGGTGCAAGCTATATCACAATGATAGGGTAGATCAAATGGGTGGAGGGTTTGTGCTCTGTGTTAGAGAGGGCATTGAGTCGCACAGGATTAAAGTTTTGCAGGAAACAAAATACACTGTAGAATCTCTATGGATAGAAAAAGGGGAAGGTGATGGCAGTGGGGCTGCACTAACATCCGCCTGAACAGATGGATGATAAAATGCTAAAAGAAACGAGGAAGCAAACAAAAGTTACAACACAGTAATAATGGGTGATTTAAATTACCCTGGTATTGACTGGGTCAATGATATAACAGGACATGCTAGGGAGATAAAGTTTCTAGATGAAATAAATGACTGCTTCTTAGAGCAGCTGGTTCATGAACTTATAAGAGGAGAAGCTATTTGGAACACAGGATCTGGTCCAAGACATAAGGGTGTTGGGGCCACTTGACAATAGTGATCATAGCATGATTGCATTTGATTTAATAAATGGACGGAGGATGGCAAGGAAATTCACAGTACTACCTTTTAACTTTCAAAAGGGAGATTATGATAAAATGAGGAAAAAAGAAAAAAACAAAGGAGCAGCTGCAAAGGTTAAAGATTTGTATCAAGCATAGCTGTTGTTTAAAAATACTATCTTGGAAGTGCAGAGCAGATGTATTCCACGCTTTAAGAAAAGTGTAAGGAAAGCCAAAAAACTGCCAGCATGGTTTAAAGGTGAGGTCAGACAGGCTGTTGTAGCCAAAAAAACATTTTGCTGGAAATGAAAAAAAGAACCAATGACGAAAATGGGAAAAAAACAAAAGTAGTGGCAAGATAGATGCAAGGCTTTGATAAGGAAGGCAAAGAGAGAATTTGAAAAAACGCTTGCTGTGGGAGGGAAAATGTACAATAAAAACTTTTTCAAGTATATTCGCAGCAAAAACTCTGTGAGAGTCAGTTGGACCATTAGATGATAGAGGAAGAAAAGAGGCGCTAAGAGGGAACGAGGCCATAGAAGAGAGACTGAATGAATTCTTTGCTTCGGTCTTTACTGAAGATGATGTAGGGAAGTTACTCATGCCTGAAATGATATTTAAAGGTGATGAATCAGAAGAATTGAAAGAAAGATTGATAAACCAGGAAGATGTATGACAACTATTTGATAAACAGAAGAGTAGCAAATTACTTGGACTAGATGGCATACATCCAAGGGTGCTGAAAGAACTGAAATATGAGATTACAGACCTACTGTTAGTAATCTGTGAACTATCATTAAAATCATCTGTAATACCTGAAGATTGGAGAATGGCCAATGTAAAGCCAATATTTAAATGTGGATTCCAGGGGTGATCCTGGAAACTACAGACCTACAGCCTAACATCAGTACCGGGCAAAATGGTAGAAACCATTATAAAGCATAAAATTACTCAGCAAGCAGATAGTCATGGTTTAATGGGAGAAAGCCAACATGGATTTAGCCAAAGAAAGTCTTGTCTTACAAATCTATTTTTTTAAAGGTTGAATAAACAAGTAGACGTAGATGAGCCAATTGATATAGTGTATCTGGATTTTCAGAAAGCCTTTGACAGGGTCCGTCATGAGAGACTCTTGGCCAAATTAAAAAGTCATAGGTTAAGGAGGCAGTATGCTATTGTGGATCTGGAACTGGTTAAAAGATAGAAAGCAGGGGAACCACGTGACGCATGAGCGGGTGAGACGCATCTCTCCTTGCTCCGGGGCTATCTTGCCTTTCTATTGATCTTTGACCCCCCCCCCCCTGGCTGTAACCCCACCAGAGCATCGGGGGTGATACCGCAAGATTTGCTGCCGGTGTAGAGCAACTTACTACTCTCCGCAATGCCTCTCACGGCCAGGAAGGAGCGGGAAAAGGTGGCGAAGTCGGGGGTGGCCTCCGCGAGCAAGATGGCATCCACCATGATACAGCCGCGGTCGCCGGATGCGGAGAGCGTGGAATCGAGCTTGGAAGAGTTAGCGAAGGAGGTTGCTAAATTCCTGGAGCCGAAATTTGACCGCATACTGACCAAGCTCGAGGCTGTCGGAGAGACCCTGGCGGATTTTGGTCAACGGGTCGAAGAACTTGAGCATCGGGTGTCCGCGATTGAGGAGGCCGAGGGGCTGCAGACACGTGAGCACACAGCCATGCAGAAGACTATTGAGGCCCTGAAGGAAAAAGTGGATGATTTAGAAAATCGTTCACGCAGGAATAATCTGCGGTTAGTGGGCATTCCTGAAGCACACACTGAAAACTTGCTGCAGGCGCTGGTGGAGTCTTGGCTGCCCAAAGAGCTTGGGTTGGAGCAGCTGGTGGGAGAAATAAGAGCTGAGCGGGTGCACCGTATTGGGCCTAAGTCGGAGGCTTCACAGCGACCCCGAGTTGTGATTGCTCGCATTTTGAATTTTCAACACAAGTGGCAATTGCTCCAGGCCTATCGCAAGAAGCGTTCACTATTGCTGGACAATCACAAAGTCCTCATGTTTCAGGACTATTCGGCTTCTGTAGCGGCGAAGCGCAAGGAGTTCTCCCCCTTTTGCTCTACTTTATTCCAGCGGCAACTGCGGTTCACACTGGCCTTCCCCGCGACGCTACGAGTGTTCCATGAGGGGAGGAATCATGTTCTCAGCACTGTGGCAGCAGCCCGGAAGTTTGTGGAGGCCTTGGGGAGCCCGGTGTCTTCGACTTGAAGGGACATCTGCCACCTGACACTACCTTAGTGTTGTATTGGCCTGTTCGACAGGTTTGGCTAGTGCAGTGGCTTTGGCATGCTGATAACTGGGTGATTTCCTAATTGCTGAGCCTGGAGGAGACACTGCGTGGCCGCGCCCGGCCCTACGCCTCTCACTTGATGTTTGGGACTTTCTCTGCTATTGTGGGGCTTGTTACGAGGTGTGAGGTGGGCGGTGGGTGGGGGGACTGTATTGTATATATTTTTTTTGGTTGATCTTTATTTATGAAGGTTTATCATCACATTAATGGGGGAATATCAGTGCCAGTGTCCTTCAGAGGGGTGAAGCAGATGTAGTTTTGCTGCGAGATAGATGAGATCCGGTGCAGAGTCCACTGTAGGATCGCTGGTTTGAATGGGGACTGTATTGGCTTTAGTTTGTCTTGGGTGGGGGAGGGGGTATACTCATCGAGAGTTGTGCTGTGTATTTGTGGGGGGGGGGGCGAGATAGCCCTGCTGCGCACAAGAAGTGGGCCCCGAGCCTGGCGCAGTTAGCCGGGCGTGCTGCTGGGTATGTTTTACCTTGGGGGTGGGTGGGGGGGAGGGCGGGTGGGAGGGGGAGGAAGGGGGCGGGGGGTGGGAATTGAGGGATGTATGGAAGGATGTGGGGGGTGTTCAGGGGGAATATTGCTGTGAGTGTTCGGGGGTATATGAGAGGGGGGGTAGGTATGCAGTACAGACAGAGAGTGAGTGTGTTCTATGGTGGCTATGGATTAGCAAACAACAGCGCCTATTATCCAAACACTTATGCGCCCGGAGGGAGAGATTGATGTTTGACTGTTCTGAGTCGAGGCTGGGCGACTTGGAACGTTGGTATGCATGGGAGTCCTGTTGGATGAGACGTACATGGTGTGAGCTGAATGAGTGATGATCTACGTGTCGTTTCTTGGAACGTAGGGGGGCTGAATACGCCTGTAAAAAGGACGAAAGTGCTGCAGGCCCTGAAGAAGGGACATACACATATAGCTTTATTACAAGAAACCCACTTAACTGCGGTTGAACACACTAAGTTGAGGAAAGATTGGGTGGGGCAGGTATACGCCGCTTCTACGAAGGTAAAGAAGCGTGGAGTGGCGATTTTGGTGAAAAAAGGTTTAACACTGGAGGTGATTAGAGAGGAGGCGGACCCGAATGGGAGGTTCCTCTTTCTACATGCCAAGATTCAGGGACAAGAGCTACTCCTGGGAAACATCTATGCCCCAAATACATATGATCACCGTTTTTTCCAGTTACTCCTGGGGAAAGTGTTAGGGGCCCCGACAATACCTTTGATACTGGCGGGGGATTTTAACTGCCCGCATGACCCGCTCTTGGATAGATCCGCTGGGGGGGTTTCTCCTGGGGCTTGGCGTAATAAAGGGGTAGATTACCTGTGTAAGTTGGGGGGCTTGGTGGACTCCTGGAGGGTCTTGCATGGTGGGGAAAAAGATTATACACATCTGTCGAGAGCACACCAAACCTGGTCCCGGATTGATTACATCTTGATTTCGAGAGCGAGCTTAGGAAAAGTGGTCAAAGTGGAAATTGATCCTATTGTAGTGTCCGATCATGCTAAGGTGGTGTTGGATTGGAGAGGAGGATCCCAGGGTGGAGCCCGTTGGGCATTCCCGGGGCATCTTTGGCAAAATGAGGCTTTCCGAACCTATTTGATCCACCAGTGGGAGGAGTATCTTAGTCGGAATGACACCGGAGAAGTGGATGCAATGACCTTCTGGGAGGCTGGGAAAGCAGTGCTCCGGGGACTCATTATAGCGTATGTTGCAAGGGAGAGGAGGAGATTGGACGCGCGGCTCATGGAGTTATCACGCCAATTACAGGAGGCGAAGCGAGCGGCTGTGGCTCGACCGCAGCTCCTCGCGGCATATTTTGAAGTGCAGAGAGCTCTTAATGAGGTGCTCCAGGAGCGTGCAGTACAGTCGCTACAATATTATCGCCACCAATTATTTCGTTTTGGTGATCGGTCGGGACGTCTACTGGCGAGACTAGTTAAACGTAGAGGAGGCATCCAGGGGGTGACTCGGATCCGGGACAGCCAGGGGGTGCAGCAGACTACCATGCCAAAGATTGTGCAGGTGTTTCGTCAATATTATCAGGATTTATATACCCCAGATGCGGAGAATAGAGAACAGGAGAGCGCGTTTCTTACAGCCGTGTCTTTACCTCGAGTGACGGAGGCTGAACTTCAGGCTTTAAATGCTGGGATAACTTGCGCAGAAATCCAAGCAGTGATAAAGAAAGGGAAAGCACATAAAGCTCCGGGCCCCGACGGCTATGGTGCAGAGTTCTACAAGATATTGATGCCCCATATTGTGCCTACTCTGATGGCAGTGTATCAGGAGGCGCAGGAGCGAGGTTCATATCCGCGAGATATGCGAACGGCGGCCATTACTATCATTCCAAAAGAGGGCCGAGATCCGGAAGACCCTGCATCTTATCGCCCCATCTCTTTAATCAACTATGATATGAAAGTGGTGGCCTCGGTCCTGGCGGCCCGGCTACAAGAGGTTTTGCCCCGGCTCGTTGGTGCCCATCAATCGGGTTTTGTTAAAGGCCGGGATGCTTTTACTAATATTAGTAGGGTACTTCTGGGCATGGAACATTGTCTGCACCAGGGGGCGCCTCTTCTCCTGGTGAGCCTTGATGCCGAGAAGGCTTTCGACAGAGTGTCGTGGGCTTATATGTTCGAAACGCTCAAAAAATTTGGCTTTGAGGGTGCCTTTCTTTCGTGGGTGAGAGCGCTATATGCGGGACCGCTGGCATGTGTGGCCAGTGGGGGAACTTTCTCGGCACCATTTGAACTCCGCAGAGGTACTCGGCAGGGTTGCCCGCTGTCGCCCCTCTTATTTGTTCTGCAGTTGGAACCTTTACTCCTGGCTCTCATCGCGGAGCCTGAGATACACGGGATTGAATGGCCGCAAGGGGGAATCAAGGTCAGCGCGTTTGCTGACGATATGCTTTTGTGTTTAAGTGACCCTCAGCCTTCACTGGAGTACGCTTTGGGAGTGATTCAGAGTTTTGGCTCGTTCTCAGGGCTCCGGATTAATCTTAGTAAATGTGTCGCATTAGATGTAGGGGGCCGGGCGCGAAGACAATGGCGAGGGTTTTTTCCTTTGCGTTGGGCAAAGGGGGAATTTCGCTATTTGGGGATTCAGATACCAGATCAGATCTCCCGATTATATGATGTCAATATCCGCCCCATGATGCAGAGATTGGCGGCTGTACTGCATAGGTGGCGAGATCTTCCTCTCTCGCTCATGGGGCGGCTGGCTTTGTTTCAGATGATGGAGGTGCCCCGTTGGATATATCTTTTACGCCATTTACCTCTGTGGCTGTTGCGGCGGGATGTCATATTGTTTCAGCGCTATCTCAGACAATTTCTATGGCGTGGTAGGAGAGCACGAATCCCGCTCCAGGTCTTGATGAGTAATAGGGAGGAAGGGGGACTTGGACTATTCTCGATCCGGGATTATAATTTTCTTGCTTTGTTGCGGCCCTTGCGCAATTTGATCCGGGGTGGGGAGGGAGCCCTGCCGTGGGGGTTGATCGCGACACTATCGGCGCCCTATCATCCGGCCTACTTGCTACATAGCCCTCCGATGGGCCTACCGCGTTTCTGGCGGCACTCGGTATATCTTAGTGCGTTGAGACAGGCGTGGCGCTTTCTATGTCAGAAGAAGCGAGTGCCTTGGAACAGTACGGAGTGTCTGCCCTTGAGGGGGAATGCTGATTTTGCGCCGGGTGCCCTGGGAGGACTTCCAGGCAGTTGGACAGCGGCTGGACTGGGACATCTGGGTCAATTGCGTATGCAATCTCAGGAGGCATTGGACTCCTTTCAAACTTTATCCCGGCGCTATCAGCTTGCGCCTCACTCCTTCTACTTCTATTTGCAGGTGCGACACTATATACAGTCGCTCCAGCGGTCTATGGGTTTTCAGTTTCGAGATAGAGGGGTGTGGGATCTCATAGCGGACGCAGATGACAAGTTTTCGCTCCGCTCCTGGCGTGAGGAGTGTTGGCCGGGGGGGGACCGGACTCCGTTGGAACGACTGGCACAGCAGTGGTGCAACGCTGATGATGTGTCCCTTACGGTAGAGTTACTCCAGACTGCTTTCCAGCATCTCAGGCTCCTCTCGGAATCGATTAAATTACGTGAAATCCAGTATAAATTGTTATGGAGGGCATATGTACCCAACACACGGGCTTTCCAGATGAAGTTGCTCTCGACTGATGTCTGCCAGCTGTGTGGCACTCATAAAGGGACCTTACTCCATCGTTTTTGGAGCTGCACCTGGATAACTCAGTTTTGGGGGGAGATTTACACTGAGCTGCGCGCCTGCAGACCTATGATAGGGGAGCTCACGTATGACTGGGGTTTGTTTGGGGTGTGTGCTATAGCTTCCAGGGAATCCTCTCCGGATTTGACTGCAGTGTCTAATGGGGGTGGGCAAAGACCCAGACATGATAGTACCGCTGCCTCCAGTGGAGTGGCTACTCGGCAGCTTTATACTAGAGCCTTCCTGATTGCGAAACAGTGTATCCTGCGACATTGGGTGGACGCCCGCCCCCCGGGGATTCGGGAATGGTGCAGAACTCTTTTAATTCTGAGAGACCACGAGCTGCGCACAGCGAGACTCCTGGGGGCCAAGCAGAAGGCGCATTGTGAGAGTATCTGGAGAGGGGTCACGGAGCATCACTTCTCAGCCCGGGGGCTCCTGGGGGGTGAGGGACAGATAATGAGGGGGTGTGATGTGTGGGGAAACTTGAACTCTGGGTGTACGAGTGTTAAGACTTGCAAAGAGTGTATGAGTGTTAAGACTTGAAAGGGATTACTGGGCTGAATGTCTGTACTGTGGGAGGGAGGGGCCGGGAGGGATGGGGGAGGGGGGAGTAGTTTGGGGTATTCTCAGGTTTGTCTGCAAAAGGGATCTGGGGAGAGGGGGGGGGGGTTGATGGAGCTGCCCCACTGCCATTGACAACTATTTCAGGCTTCCCGCTTGAGATGTTTTGTGTTGTCTGTTTCAATGGGGGCTACGGGGATGACCTGTTTTTCTGTTAATGTTATACTGTTGGTTCTCTATGTGAACCCCTGTTCCTCTCTGTATTTGTGAAAACTTAATAAAATGATTTGCACTAAAAGATAGAAAGCAGAGAGTAGGGATAAATGGCCAATTTTCTCAATGGAGAAGGGTGAATAGCAGAATACCCCAGGGATCTCTGTTGAGCCAGCTACTTTTTAACATATTCCTACATGACCTGGAAATAGGAATAACGAGTGAGGTGATCAGATTTGCAGATGACACAAAATTATTCAAAGTTGTTAGGACACAAAAGGATTGTGAAAAATTGCAAGAGGACCTTAATAAATCGGAAGACTGGACGTCCAAATAGCAGATGAACTTTAATGTGGACAAGTGTAAAGTTATGCACCTAGAAAAGAACAATCCAAAGTATAGTTACACGATGCAAGGTTCCACATTAGGAACTACCACCCAGGAAAAATATTTAGGAGTCATCGTGAATAACACGTTGAAACCCTCCAGCCAGTGTGCAGCAGCGGCCAAGATAGCAAATAGAATGCTAGGAATCATAAGGAAAGATATGGAGAATAAAAGAAAGGACAGTATGCCTCTGTATAATTCCATGATGCGATTCTGTTTGCCGTATCTTAAAAAGGATATGGAATTAGAAAAGGTACAGAGAAGAGCCACCAAAATGGTTAAGGGGATGGAAGGATACCCCTATGAGGAGAGGCTTAAAAGGTTAGGGCTCTTCAATCTGGAAACAAGACGGCTGAGGGGAGATACGATAGCGGTCTATAAATTAATGAATGGAGTGGAACGGGCAAACGAAGATTGATTGTTTATGCCATCAAAAAGTAGAAAGACTAGGGGACATAAAATGAAGCTACAATGTAACCCATTTAAAATCAATGAGAGAAAATATTTTTTCACTCAACGCGTAATCAAACTCTGGAATTCGTTACCAGAGGATGTAATAAAAGCTGTTAGTGTAGTTGGGTATAAAAAAGGACAAATTCCTGTAGCAAAGGTCCATAAACCATTATTAAAGAGGACCTGGGAAATCCACTGCTTGCCCCAATACAAACATTATGGAACCTGTGTGCCTTTTTGGGAAACTTTTAGGTACTTGTGACCTGGATTGGCCACTGTTGGACACTGGATACCTGGCTTGATGGACCTTGGTCTGAACCAGCATGGCTTATATTATGTTCCTATGTTCTCTTAATGCTCACCATGGCTTCCATTCTGCTTATACCCAGGGATAGCAGTAACTTTCTCCAGGTCTGTTTTAATAAGAGTCTATACTTGTCCAAAGCTTTTTTCAACCCAGCTACACTATCTGCTTTTATTACCTTCTCCTTATTTGTTGGATTTATAAAACAGCTGTGCAACTGTATATGCAGAGACAGAGAGGCAGTAGTACCTGTGGCAACCATAGAATGTGGGAGAAGAGGCACAGGAAGCTAAATGATTGTAACCTTTATAGATCTTTTTTTGGTTAAATAAGTAAACATATTGATTGTGTTTGCTTCGATCACATTAACCCATTGCTATTACAGCCTGTTCATACAATGTTAAATATTTACTTCTCAGTACTTGTTTTTATTCCAGCTATACATTTGCCGCTTCACTGCTAGTTTCTTGTTACAACATTTTATTTAAAAAAGAAATACTAGCATCACATGAACAGAGTTCTCAAAAGAGTTTTGGGAAGAGGGGGTGTAGCCTATCATTAATAGTAATGGGGGAGGGGAGCACTGATATATAGGTTGCAGGGGGATGCCAGAGACCCTGTCGGTGCCCTTTCTGTACTTGTGCCCTGTGCATCTGTACCGCTCACACAGCCCTTGGTACGACCCTGACCTGTAGAGCTGATTTCAGTGATTAGAATCAAGACTTACAAATTTATTTATTTATTTAACAGATTTTATATACCGCCTTATCCTTTAATCAAAGCGGTTAACAGAGATATAACACAACATCTAAACATTAGGTATAACTAACACTTAAATATCAAACACATAGGGGTATGTTTACTAAACCGTCTTAATGTGCGCTCTGTGACGCTATCGCGCGATAAGGTACCTTAGCATGCGATAACGCGCGCAGCGGCGCAAACGAGCGCTGAAGGCGGAGAAAGGCTCCCGGAGGGCGGAGGAAGGCTCCCCAGGGACGGAGAGAAGGGGTCAATGGGTGGAGAGTGGGAGGGAAGAGGCTCCCCGCACACTAACGCTGTGAAATCCGAGGCTGAAAACTAACGCCAGTGAAACCCTGGCTTTAGAGCTGATTTAAAGGGAAGAGAAACCATTTCTGTCAGCAATGTACAGCAAAACCAGGGAAACCTACAAAAAAGTGATAAGTGTGATACATGTGCACGTAACAAAAGGGCAAATAAACAGTGAAAGTGACCAGAAGAAAACGGAAAAATAAAATAACCAAGCTGGGCAATAGGATCTCAGTGGGAAACATCAAAAAACACTCCCAAGAAGGCACCAAAAAAAGGATATGAATGCTGGAAGGGTCCATGCTCTGTCCCCATACAAGGTGAATGAGCCCACAGTGAAATTGCGCTGTGCAGGGTTTTCCTCTCCATCAGACAAGTTTCCTATGGCGTGCACATGTGCGGCAACAGCAGGGCGGGCATGTCGGAACAGCCAACTGGACAGATGTTTGGAAATCGGATACAGAGGGCTGCAGGCGGCACATGCTGTGGTGCAGCTGGGGCACAGTTCGGACTAGGCAGATGCCTAGGTGGCACTTAGGAATGCTGAAACTGTACAGCAGCCAGACAGCAACTGATGAGGGCCCAACATGGGCACGAATGTGTTTATCACAGTGTCACAGGGGATAGTACCCAGCAGGTACCTCCAAGGGCACAGACCATTGGCAGGCGGTGTTGGGGGGGAAGCGTGGACGTCTATGCAGGCACCCCTACCCCAGAACACGCACCATAAGCAGCCGCCTACCTGCACACTGGATGGCCTGAGACTGCGCACCACCAGCACCACCAGCAGAAGGGCATGTCAGCATGGTGGCAGAGGTGTACTGGTGGTGGAGGGGGGCAGTGGCAGCTGCCCAGATCAGACCATAGCCTAGCCCTGTGTAGGTGGGTGCCATGCACTGCAACAGACAGGCTCTGCTGGACGAACAGTCATGGTATCACCAGGGAATGCACTGTCTCTGTTGCAACACGGTGGTGCAGTGCACACAGCCAGTGTGTTCAGAGGCAGAAGATCACAGGTTCAAGTCCCAGCTGTGGTTCCTGCCAACCCAGTCCCCATATTTTACCCACTACTAAAACGTGCTAATACAGACAGATGACGTAAATATGCCCAAAACACCTACATTTTACCCTACAGAGCACAGACACCATAAACAGGCGCATTACCTAGAGCAGAGTCCCCCAAATGCAGTCCTGGAGGGCCAAACACCATTCAAGTTCCATGCTGCCTCTAATAAAGATGCCTGTGCTGCATTTCTATGCGCCGCCCCCATGGTATGCAGATGTATCTCATGCATATTCATGAGGGACAGCATGAAAACCCGAACAGTGTTTGGCACACCAGGACTGGAGTTTGGAACCTCTGCCGTAAAGCAGCAGCAAACAGGGGCAGACACACCCGTACCCACAGGCTCCATTATCCAATGCCTCCTGGAGAGGCAGGACATTGGGCCCTGCGTGCATCCCCCAATACTAGCACTTGCATACCTTAGCAATGCCACCCTAAACCCGGGAATATGGTACACAGCTATCAAAAGGTTGCTATGATGGCAGATAGCAATTCTGAAGTTAAGTACAATTTTCTGATTGAGCTGCATCATGGCAACCTTTCTGATGTCTGTGGAGTATGCTACAGGTCTTGTGTCTGACAGTGTTTACCACCCTGGGGAGTGTCCCCAACAGTATTGCGTACCATAGCCATGCCTGCACTGTGCCCAGGACTGGAGTGGTGGCCAGGGCTGCCAAACACCTCTAGAGTTGTACAATGCTGGCATAGGTGTGGGAGTGTGTGTCTGTCTTTCCAGTGTGTGGTGGCTGCAAACACCCTCCACAGCCCACACTGCCAGCACTGTTGCCAGTATTGGCCTGCCAATGTGCATAATGAGGAGCAAGGTACCATGGGTATAGCCCGGACAAGATGCATCTGCACAGGGCATAGGGCAATGGCTGGGACATTGTAGTGCCCGGCCACCACCTGCACAGACAGGGTGGCCACAGCATGTCCTGCTGGGAGATCACTCTCACCCTGACTGAGCAGTGACCACGGCATGGCTAGGTTCCCCCATAGTGCTCTATGATGTTTCTCTTATGTGATATTTATGGGTTCTCTTTTGGGGCCCAATCACTGACCTATCTGCTTGGTGTGTATGCTGACATCCCAGTTCTGGGTGCATGCATCTCCTCCAGGAACATGCACTATGGACTAGCTAGCAGACTGTCTGCAGCTAGTATGTGCTGTGCTGGAACACCTTGCAGGGTGCAGTGGCTGGAGGCTTGCTGCAAGAGAATATCAGATAGTGGTGGGGTGCAGCTGAGCATTTCCGGGCCTAATGTCTGTCTGCTTTTGCTTTGTAGATGTGTACAGAGCTGTATTGACTGCCCTGTAGGGTGTCTGTTCCCCAGCAGGACTGCGGTTGATGGTCCCCTCTACAGCTGCCATTGCAGGGAGGTGAAATGTTGATCTGTTGGTGGGAGACCCTGTTTCCCACCCTCAGCCCCAGAGGGTGGGTTGGGTGGTGGTATATAATCTGCCTATGGGTCCATAAGGGCTAAACCTGACTGAGAAATACAGATGTATCCAAAGTGTGTCTACAGTAACTACCTATCTCACACACTAGCATTGCTGGGAACCTGCAGCATGGCCTATTTCTGCCATGGAAGGTGCTGTGAACCTGGTGCTGGGCGCCCCACCTCACCCTCAGGGTGAGCACAGTACCTGCACAATGTGACGGTGTGTAGCTACTCTGTGCCAGTAACACACACGGTCAGTTCCCCCTACCAGGCCGAGGTGCTGTGGGGGTGCATACCCCATCTTGTGTTCATCTGTAGACTGCTGATTTGCATGTGCAGTGCATCATGGGTACAGGTGGGTTAACCCTATCCTGGTGATCACAGCAGACTGTTTGTGTGGTAACATGCAGTCCTTCTGCAGCCAGCCAGGGACTTGTTATCTGCTGTAGCCCACTGGTTACTTCACTGCCTGTGGAGCCAGAGATCATGGGTTTAAACCCATGGTGGGGTTATTTGATAGGGCTGTCCAAAGCATTATCTATTTTTAATGTACATTAGTGCTGCCAGCAAAAACACCCTCAGCGTACTGTAACCATAAGGTGCCTCAGAAGGTGCTTTATAAGGCACCTTATGGTTACCGTCCATATAAGGTGCCTTATAAGGTATCCTATGGAACGCCTTATAGGGTGCCCTATAGGGGACATTATAGGGTGCCATGGCGGACAGTGCACTTTATAATGTGCCCTATGGAGTGCCTTATAGGGTGCCTTATGCGGCACCTTAGGTTACGGCACGTGAGGGTGTGTTTGCTGGCAGCAATAATTAAAATACAAATAAACTGCCTCAGGAAACAACACTTACATGTCAAAGCTGATGCCTCAGCCAGCCTTATGCATACTGGGGGATCAAACTCATGACCCTTGTATCATCAGTCAGTGTATTAGCCAGTGTGCTACACCTCTGTTTCGATGGTCACATGTCTGGGCACCTACTTAAGATTACCGCGCGTTAACGCGCTTAGCGGCGCTTTGCCTGATAATGTGCGCAGCAGCGCGCATTATCGCACTGAGGTAGGCTATGGCCTAGCATGGCCTGCTACTATGAAAGACCTGTAAGTTAGGCCTGGATCCTAACTCCTATTATAACTAGAAAAGAACCAAAAAATCTGTGGAAAATGAGAAAGCTGTTTTAAACTGCTTAATAAGGAGTTTTTATGAATCCATAAGTCTTCTATTATTCTCTTGTGTGTGAAAGAACAGAAATGTTACAGAATATGCATTCCAGAAGCCGAAGTTAACCTTGCAGTAGAAAAGTAACGAGATTTAGAACTGTACCATTGTTCAAGCAATCCTAAAGGAGGGGGCCGGTTGCTAGGCTCCGGAGGGATTTCTAATTGGACAGGTGCAGGGAATGTAAGACCAATGAGAAGTTTGCATGTATCAAGTTAGAACCAATAGAAAGCTTTCATGTATCAAACTGAAAAAGAGGTATAAATGGTTATGTCTCTGTACAAACTTTCGCCCAGTTACTTTGAAGCTTTGACTGACTGGGCCTGTGCACATTAAACTGGCTTGGACCCTGTCAATTGACTCCTGGATTTATTCATTGACTGCACTTTGCTACAACATATTTTTGGTGCATTGGCCGGGAAGTGCGAGTGGTAAATGGTATTCAATTGAATAATCCACGTAATTCGCCTTGAGGTTTGGTCCGGTTGGAACCATGTCTGTCCGACCGCAGGGGAACTTCTCAGGCGCTGCCGATCACTTTGTATCGGAGAGGGTTCTGCCTGCCTCGGCGGGCCATCGGGTCCAGCTGGCTAACACCTCCGACCCGGGGGAGTCCAGGGTCCAACCCACGAACTGGTTTGGTATCAGGAACTGGATCCGGTGAGTAGATATTTTCTTGTTTAAAAGTCAGTGCAGCCTGGGGAAACAGTCTTGCATGAGTATGCGCAGGACTACTTTGGTATATTTGGTATAGACTAACTGGGAAAAATCTTGCATAAGTATGGGCGAGACAAGGGAGCCTGATCACCTCCCATAAGGGCGGTCCTAGTAAGCTCCGCGTAAGAGAAAGCGGCAGCTGAAGCCATCGATCCTTCTTGTTTGGAATAGTCAGTTAGTCAGAAAACCTGGGCACTTGAAATATTGAAAAATTATTTCTTGTTAAAATATGATTGCTTGTGTGAGTGAGAGGTCTTGAAATACAGGCCGAGCGAGAGCGGACATCTGAGAAGCGCAGTTCCTGTTTGTCTGTTCTTACTGTTTGTTGTTTGTCTCTGATTTTTGTTATCTGTTAAAACCGCGAGTTTCCCTTCTGGTATGATGTAAGATTATTCTGTTGGGTAATTTGTGACAGTTTACCAATTAAGAAATAGTATTAAGAAGGCAGGAATCGCGTTTAAATCAAGAAGCTGTTTCATTCATTCTGGTTTTTTGTTCCTTCAGCACACATGAAGCTAGCTAGCGAGAGAGACGGGGCGTGTTTGAAGACAGGAATGTGCAGTGTCTTTGTAGCTGGGTTAATTTGTGCTTATTTTAGGAAAATTGTACCTGTTTTATTCAATATGTTTTAATAGTGATGTTCCTTCTGCTGTGGTCATGTATTATATATCATTTAATAGGAATGTTTAGTCAGAATTTTGAATCCCGATAGTTTTGGGCTTAGCCTGGAAAGGGTTAAGTTCTTATTAACCCCTTTTGAGCTCCTCAGCTGTTCTTGATTATATCTCAGCCCTGCTTTATGGTACGGACCAAGTGAGGAGGATTTTGTAGAGCTAGTATTACGTGTTACGGCATGTTACCTTAAAAGAAATACTTTATTCCGATCAGATAGGCAGATTTTATGGTCCAAACAGAAACAATAGAGAAATTCAGGAAACTGCTTTTGTTTTCCCTTTGTCCTACGAAGTAGAGGTTAAGAACCATTCCGAGCCAGTAGTACCAGATCGCGACTTGAAAGTGATTTAAATCCTGAGTGGATAAGGAGTTCATCGTGTTTGAATTCTAGTTCCTGATATACTGCAGCAAGCACCTCATAGAAGACATACTTATTGTTAATAAAAAATAAGATAGAAAAAAAAGTGTATATGTATTCTAGATATCCACCCACTTCATGGCAAAAGTATTCAGAATGTCTTTTGAATATCTGCTTCCTAAAACTGTAAGATTTAAAGTAATTTCTTTTGCAGAGACATGCTGATTACGGCTGGCAGTTTGTTTTCATGCCAAGTAATTTTATTCCAGTCATACGTAACAGATATGTGGCCGTCATGTTAGGAGCTATAGTTCTTTCTGTTGGGATTGTTGTTATAACATGTTGCAAAATAATAGTTTTATATTTTAAGGACTTTATCTAAATTGTTCTTATTTAGAATGAGCACACACATCTATTATGCTCAGTGCACAGGGAAATGCAGCCCGCCCCCTCTGTCTGTAGACAAGCACATGGGGGAGAGGAGGCCGATTAGGACTTTGCTGAAGACTACAGACATAAGCTGTCTCTGTCCCTATTAGAAATGCTCTGTGAAAGGGGGGTGGCTAGTGTTAGTTACTTCATGGCCCCGTAGTTTCCCATGTTTATTAGATTGTACAGAGAATGTTCTCTGATCAATTCCCCTACATAGGATTCCTGGTTAAATCTTTGAAAAAAAAACAAAACCCTGCCCGTTTATTATCTTTATAGGCCAATTCCCTCAGCTCTTCCACCACCCCGAGCAGAGCCTGGGGCGGAGAGGGGGGGGGATACCTCCCTGCAAATGTCACCAGCCACCTCCGTAGCAGGAGGACGTGCACCCCCTCTTGATCGAAAGCCCCGGCACAGTTAAAAGTACTCAGAGAGGCCGCGGAAGTGAAAGGCCTCAATTGGGTGTGAATCAGTGCGCCCATTGCAGAGAAGAAGGACATTAGAGAAGTGAATGCCCGTATTTTGACTCCACCCGCAGGAGGGGAGGAGGGAGTACTTGATTTTAGAAAAAAAATAAACCGAGCACAGTGTTCCAGCAAGAGAGGGAAGCAGCTATAGAGTGAGTGGCAGCCGAAGAGGGCTACAGCATGGATGAAGACTAGGCCAGACCGGACTCCAAGTTTCCCTGGGTCCCCAGGAGCCTATGGTCAGTCTGAAAATAGAGGACCAATATATGGACTTTATGGGGGATACAGGAGCAGAATACTAAAGCCAGTAGCCCCTTTGTTTTCTTGATGCATCACCATTGTCAGAGCTACTGGGGCTAAGGCCACAAAGCCTCTCCTGCAGAACCGCATGTGTGAACTAGGGGGACAGAAAATAACGCACCAGTTCTTGTATATGCCTGAATGCCCTATTCCACTTCGGGACCGAGACATGCTTGTTAAGCTCCAGGCCCAAATATCTTTTGCTGAAAGGGGAGAAATGCAAATGACTGTGAACCTAAAGCCTGCTGGATTGATGGTGCTGATTGTTCCCCGAGAAGAAGAGTAGCGGTTCTATAGTGCATCTCCAATCAAGCCAGCTAGTTCCTGTATACCTACCAACCTCATAGCCCCACCTGAAGTATGGGCAGAAGATAATCCACCTGGCCTAGTGAAGAACATAGCCCCTGTCATTGTCACCCTCAAGCTGGGAGTGGAACCAGTGCATGTGAAGCAGTATCCTCTCCCTCGACCAGCCATTGAAGGAATCCACTGCCATTTGATGAAACTGCTGAAGTATGGACCTCTCAAGGAATGTCAGTCACCTTGGAACACCCCCCTTCTCCCAGTTAAGAAACCTGGGACAGGGGATTACCGCCCAGTACAAGATCTGAGGCGAGTGAATGATGCAACTGAAACTATACACCCAGTGGTACCAAAATCCTTATATTCTCTTGGGACTGATCCCCGCTGAGGCTACTCATTTCACCATCCTGGACCTGAAAGGTGCCTTTTTCTGTGTGCGCCTAGCCCCTACCAGTCAACTTTTGTTTGTTTTTGAATGGCAAGACTCCACAACAGGAAGGCGGGGCCAACTCACCTGGACTAGATTACTTCAAGGATTCAAGAATTCACCTACTCTCTTCAGTGCTATTTTAAATCAAGATCTTTCCAGCTACTATGTGAACCCAGGAGAAAGGGTTCTTCTCCAGTATGTGGACAACTTGCTTATAGCCACCAACTCAGAAAGTGAATGTCTACAAGCCACCAGTGAACTCTTGCACCTTTTTAATGACAAAGTCTCAAGAGCCAAGGCGCAATTATGTCAAACAAGTTAAATACCTAGGATTCCAGTTGTCCAGCAGAATTAGACGCCTGGGACCAGAACGCAAAGAAGCTGTATGCAGTATTCCTACTCTAACCACCAGGAGGCAAGTGAGAGCCTTCTTGGGTGCCGCAGAGTACTGTCGTATATGGATCCCCAATTTTGCACTGCTAGCAAAACCATTGTATCAAGCTACAAAAGGAATGGAAAAGTCTCCATTCGAATAGGGACTTGAACAGGATGCAGCCTTTTGATCTTTGAAAACCGCTCTGATGTTATCACCAGCTCTGGGTCTACCAGATGTCCAGAAAACCTTTCAATCTCTATGTTCATGAGTCACAAGGAAATGTTCTAGGAATGTTGACTCAATCTCATTGGATCTTGGCAACGACCAGTAGCCTATTTGTCAAAACAATTGGATGTAATTGCAAAAGACTGGCCCCTTGTTTGAGAGCTGTTGCAGCTACAGCCCTCCTAGTGAGCAATCTTCAAGTTACTGTACCACACTCTGTTCTAACCATTATGAAACACAAAGGAAACTTCTAGCTAATTCACGAATGTTGAGGTATCAGAGTATGCTGTGTGAAAACCCCCAGATACAATTGAAGGTCATTCAAGCTCTGAATCCTGCTACATTGTTACCAGTTGGTCTTGAACCCCCTGATCATGACTGTTTAGAAACTATGGACACTATATTCTCAAGTCACCCTGATTCGACTGATGTTCCTTTGGAGAACCCTGGACGGACTTTCTTTGTAGATGGAAGCAGTCTTGTCACCATTAATTGACATTGTTGTGCCAGATATGCAGTAGTGACCCTTGATCTGGTAGTTGAGTCCTCAGCTCTGGCCCCAGGAACTTCAGAACAGAAAGCTGAACTGATAGCTCTTGCTAGAGCACTAACAATAGGAAAAGGGGCTCTGTCTAAATGTGTACCCAGATTCCAAGTATACCCTTACAACCTTGCATGCACATGGGGCCCTGTACAAAGAATGAGGGAGGATAACCTCAGGAAGCAAGTCCATTAAGTATGGCCCCAAGATATTGACATTATCAGATTTACGAGGGGGTACCCAAAAAAAACAGGAATTATTTTTTTAAAGCTATTTATTTCAAATTCTTTACAAAACAACCTTATCCCCTTCAAAATACTCTCCATTACAACTGATACATTTGTCCCACCGGTGCTTCCACTGTTCGAAACATTTTTTGTAGTCATCTTTAGAAACGGCTGACAGCTCCTCCCTCTTTTTTTTATTGACTTCTTCAATGTTGTCAAATCGGTGTCCTTTCACGCCCCTTTTCATGCGTGGAAATAAGAAAAAGTCGCACGGAGCCAGGTCAGGTGAGTAAGGTGCGTGGGGCAGCGGAACCATGCCATTTTTAGCCAAAAACTGTCTAACAGAGATGGCTGTGTGTGCAGGTGCGTTGTCGTGGTGGAAGAACCAGTCTCCTGTCTGCCACAAATCGGGTCTTTTTTGACGAACACTGTTGCGCAATCTTCTTAAAACTTCCAAATAAAAGGTTTGATTGACGGTCTGACCTGGGGGAACAAACTCTGAATGAACTACCCCCTTGGCATCAAAAAAGCAAATCAGCATTGTTTTGATGTTTGATTTGACTTGACGACATTTTTTTGGACGGGGTGCGATGACGTCTTCCATTGGCTTGACTGTTGCTTTGTTTCTGGGTCATAACCATAGCACCATGACTCATCAGCTGTAATGACCTTTGACAGAAAATCTGGATCAGTTTCAAGCTGTTATTTCAAAACACGATATGTTTCAACTCGATGTTCCTTTTGATTGTCAGTCAGAACCCGAGGAACAAACTTGGCAGCAACCCTTTTCATTCCCAAATCTTCCGTTAAAATTCGCTGAACCGAGCTCCAAGATAACCCACTAATCTCTGACAGTTGATCAATTGTCTGTCGACGGTCTGTGAGCACAAGCTCTCTAATTTTTTCAATATTTTTGTCGATTCGGGCAGTTGATGGACGCCCAGAACGAGGTTTGTCATCAATTGACATGTCGCCATTTTTAAACCGAGCAAACCACTGGTACACTTGACTTTTTCCCATAGCGTCATCTTGATAAGCTGTTTTCAACATTAAAACAGTTTCAGCAGCATTTTTACCGAGTAGAAAACAAAATTTCACAGCTGCACATTGTTCACTTAAACTTGTCATCATAAAAAAAGAAACAAGAACAAAACAGCACTAGCAAAAACAATCACTGCAGATGAACAGAACAAGCCAGGTCGACAACACAGGCGGCACTGAACTGACAATGAGTTGCACTATACACGCCTAGCGGCAGAAGTGCGTACTACACAAGCTCCGCCCACGGCAATGTTATTCCTGGTTTTTTTGGGTACCCCCTCGTATACTGCCTACAGATTTCAGAATTTAGGAAAAGTAGAATGTATGAATAGAACCCTGAAATCTCAGTTGTCCAAACTTTGCCAAGAAGTTCACCTGAAGTGGCCCCAGGTTCTTCCTATAGCCCTTCTTAGGATATACTTAGCCCCTGCTAAGTCTTTAGGAGTTTTCCCTTTTTAGATTCTGTATGGGCGACCCCT
The DNA here is from genome assembly GCA_033557465.1 of Ichthyophis bannanicus. Classification (NCBI taxonomy): domain Eukaryota; kingdom Metazoa; phylum Chordata; class Amphibia; order Gymnophiona; family Ichthyophiidae; genus Ichthyophis; species Ichthyophis bannanicus. Next base: position 939,459,210 of record CM066034.1, read on the forward strand.
GCCTATTGTATAGGAAATAAAGGGAGATATGGAACAGATTAGATCTGAAATTACTAGACAAAAACTATTGGTTTTAAGTTCTGTTTTGCAGAGTCTTCATATGTGGGTACAAGACCAGCTGCTCATCCATCTAACAGAACCCCTGCATCCTCTCGAGCCTGGAGTCTCGGTGTGGATCAAAGAGTGGAGAAAGACACCATTGACACCGCATTGGAAGGGACCTTATGTTGTCATCTTGTTAACCCCAACAGCAGTTAAAGTTGCAAAACTCGAACCCTGGATTCATCACAGTTTAATAAAGTCAGCAGCCATTGATAGCAATGTAGAAAGGAAGGCAGTTACAAAGATATTAGCTATGTGGCAATATTACCCTATACCACACGATGATGCTATTACACCTGTATAATGTGTTAATTGACTAATGAGTGATTTAATTCTCACCCTTTCTCACTTGCGGGTGAAAATAATCAAAGGGGGGAATGAGGTAGGCTATGGCCTAGCATGGCTTGCTACTATGAAAGGCCTGTAAGTTAGGCCTGGATCCTAACTCCTATTATAACTAGAAAACTGCCGCCTTTGATACAGTCCATCATGGAATCCTCATAAACAAGCTTGAATCGATAGGGATATTGGGATACCCCCTAAAATGGTTCTCCTCCTACATATCAAACAGAATGCCACAGGTTCAATTCAATGGCGAAAAGACTGAAGCATTCTCTCAGACGCAAGGCATACCTCATGGATCAGCTCTCTCAGCACTACTTTTCAACATTTATATGCAGCCCCTCTGTGATATTTTCCAACAGCATAATGTCAAATACCACATCTATGCAGATGATATTATGATATACACGCAACTGGATACAGTCGACCCTAACTATACGCTACTTGAAACATGCCTGAATGAAATGTTGCAATGGTTACAGCAAAACAACATGACAATCAACCATAAGAAAACTGAGGTGATGTTTATTTCCAGCAAACCAAACTTTGAACCTCCCGCGACAATTACACTCTGTAACAATACATACCACACAAAGAATGAGATCAAATACCTGGGAGTCACATTTGATAACAACCTAAAGATGGAAAAGCACCTACACAAAACCAACAAGGCCATTTTCCACAAACTTAGAGTTATACAACCTCTACGGAACATCCTCGAACCTCACGATTTTAGGTCTGTTGCGCAAGCACTCATTAGTCCACACTTAGACTACTGCAACGCCATCCTCCAGGGTCTTCCAAAGAAAACGCTAAACATCCTACAAATGGCCCAGAATGTGGCGGCAAGGATCATCATGTGAAAAAGCATTGCTGAACACATCACACCTGTATTGATCGAGCTGCATTGGCTCCCTATTACGGCCCGGATACAATATAAAACATTGATAACCACACACAAACTCATACATAACATAGCTCCATCCTTTCTCTCCACCCTTATCAGCACGCACCCACCCAACAGAGACAGAAGAACCGTCAACTCACACACCCTACATGTTCCACCTGACATCAGATCCGTCAAATCTAGCACTAGCCGCCGAGCATACTCTTACTCTGCCCCGACCCTCTGGAATCAACTGCCGCCTGAGCTCAGAGCGACCAAAGACCTTAATGCATTCAGGAAAAAGCTGAAGACTCATCTATTCCAGTGCTATTACAATTTGATGTAAATCCCAGGGGAATACAAGATGTCACAATTTGCAACAGGAATTCTGTTAGGAAAAATGTACATATGTAAATCTCTGTCTCCTCTCCTATGACCTTATTACTGTGTGCCGTGCTTTCCTTTCAAATCAATGTAATGTTACTACGAAATTTCTGTCTTGATTTGGCAATTTTCAATCTGTAATCAAACCGCTGCTGATCGCTGGAAGCTGCGGTATACAAATGTATTCTAAATAAATAAATAAAAGAACCAAAAAATCTGTGGAAAATGAGAAAGCTGTTTTAAACTGCTTAATAAGGAGTTTTTATGAATCCATAAGTCTTCTATTATTCTCTTGTGTGAAAGAACAGAAATGTTACAGAATATGCATTCCAGAAGCCGAAGTTAATCTTGCAGTAGAAAAGTAACGAGATTCAGAACTGTACCATTGTTCAAGCAATCCTAAAGGAGGGGGCCGGTTGCTAGGCTCCAGAGGGATTTCTAATTGGACAGGTGCAGGGAATGTAAGACCAATGAGAAGTTTGCATGTATCAAGTTAGAACCAATAGAAAGCTTTCATGTATCAAACTGAAAAAGAGGTATAAATGGTTACCGGTATGTCTCTGTACAAACTTTCGCCCAGTTACTTTGAAGCTTTGACTGACTGGGCCTGTGCACATTAAACTGGCTTGGACCCTGTCAATTGACTCCTGGATTTATTCATTGACTGCACTTTGCTACAACAGCGCGATACTCCCGTTTTGCTGCTTTAAGACTGAAACGCCCACTCCTTTTATGGCAGCCTGCACACTATCGCCGGGCGCACGTTAAGACGGTTTAGTAAACATACCCCTTAAAATTTTAATTTGATTACAATGGGACTCTGTAAAAGAGCTATAAGTGCAAGGAGGGTTATTTTGATTAAGTTAAGAGAAATGAAAACTATTACAGGAAGGGAAGAATTAAAGTTAGAGGAGATAGAAGAGAAATCAAGGGAACTTATTTAAAATAAAATGAGTGATCTATATATACATTGCCATATTGCATTGAGGATGCAAGTTCACAATCAGGATTGGCAAAAAGGTCTCCCACCTGGAACTAAGTAACTTAATAGCACTGAGAAAAGGGTTGTAAAACTGAACAATCAGCAGACTGGATAGGCCGTAACGCCAGCCCAACTATTAGACAAATGAAGCAGTTGCCTAGGGCAGCAGCTTCTGAGAAGGGGGTACAGCAAAGAGCGAGGCAGTCAAAGCTATGCAATAGATTTTGACAGCCGGGTGGGGGGAGGGGTGTCACTGCTCCCAGGCTATGATTGGAGGGATTGCTGTTTCCGAGATCTGCCTCCACTGATTGGAAGGGGTCTCCACTCCTCTGCTACTAAGCCACTGCTCAGACCTTGCAGCCATACTTTACCCAGGGTCAGTGCCTTTCACTCTTTTAGCCTGAAGCTATTGGGTGGTAGTTCTGGAGTTTCTGGGGCAGAAGGACCCTCCACCACCTAACCAGAGACCAGGAGTTAGGGAGAAAAAGGAAGAGAAACATGCAAGCCCTCTTCTCTGTAAGAACTGAAAAATGTTTCAGGACTGAGTGACTTGCACCTCCCAGCCAACTCTAAGTCAGAGTAAGAATTTACATCTTCCAAGGATTCCCTCCAAAATTCTTATCATCCAAGTACATTTCCTATCGTATGTACCTCTTAGTTTACTGAAATAATTCTGTTATTTGCGTGGGAATGTAAAATCTCTTCCCATCAGTATAACTCGCCAATTTGCAAGGCCCTGCCCTTCTGGTGTGCTCCTCTTCACAGGCGTTGCCAGGTTATCACCCTGAATGTAACATTTTCTTATCAAATGTAACATTTCTCCAGTACAGAAGTGTGCAGCATGTGCTCTCTGTTATGAAAGCTGTTTCAGTCAGTTAAAAAAACCCTATTTTTCTACTTTTCCCATACCCTGGGCTTTTGTCAGAATCTTTCGAACTCTTAAACCATTTGGGGGGGAGGAGGGGGTTCACCTTTATTCTTAAGAAGACAAAAGTTTGATTTTTAAATCTTACTTTAAAGCAAAGAATGCCTTGTTCTGTGGGTACAAAGTATTACTGTTCTCGGATGTGGTTCATTCCACACATCTGCGCCATAAGGCATTTCTTCATTTAAAAGCTTGAGTACTGGCATATGGAACTACCTTTTATTTCAGGTTGCCATGCAAATACTTGATTACTGTGGCTGGGAACAGATGTGTCTTCTTATGGCCTTCACATCTGTGAAGTTTCCTTTTTGGAAAGTGATAAGGTAGACTGCATTTATTTATGTCTTTAGGTCTTCTTATTTATGTAACTCCTTTCTCATTACATATTACCCTACATGTGCATTAAGATTGTCCTAAGCATGCTTTCTAATCCCAACCCAGGCCAAATTGAGATTTGAAACATTTCAACAAAATACAGCTTCCAGCTGTCTTGCCACCTCAGTTTGGGATTCTCTTCCAGTCAACTTTCTTGTAAAAAAAATTTGAAGTAAAAATGAAGGCCTGGCTGTTCACTCAGGCGTTTCCTACATAATGACAGATAACAGTGTTGCCAGATGATGTTAGAAGTTCCAACCCAAAGGGGGTATAAATAAATAGCCCAAACAGCAACATGCCCTTATTTGCATCCTCCCCTTCCCAGATTGGCTGGTGTGGCAGTCAAACATTTCCACCCTGCCACATCCTAATGGTTAGCTCCCATTTTCCAGCTCTGGTCAGGGACGGCCCGTCCATTGTGCGAGAATGTTGTTCGCACAGGGCCCCGCACGAACTTCATCCTCGCACAATGGATGGCTTCAGAGTGAGCCGGGAAAGCACGCGCAAGGCCCCGGCTCCCTCTGCACAGCTGCCAGCGTGAAGAGTGTTTTCATTCACGCTGGCGGCTGTTTCTGTGAAGTGTGTGAGTGCTGGGAAATGCCCTTTAACTTTTCCCGGCATTCAATGGGCTCTGATGGGAGGGTAAACTGGGACTGGAAATGGGCTGTAATGGAAGGGAAGCTTGGACTGGAAATGGGCTTTGATGGGGGGGGGGGAACTTGGACTGGAAATGGGCTATGATGGGGGGGTCTAGGACTGGAAATGGGCTGTGATGGGAGGGTAAGCTGGGACTGGAAATGGGCTGTGATGGGGGGCTAGGACTGGAAATGGGCTGATGGGGGAATCTTGGACTAGAAATGACTGATGGGGGCTAGGATTGTAAATGGGCTTATGGTGACTGGAATTGGACTGGAAATGGGCTGTGATGGGAGGGTAAGCTGGGACTGGAAATGGGCTGATGGGGCTGCTTGGACTGCAAACGGGTTGATGGGGAGCTGGAATAGGACTGGAAATGGCTGATCGGGAGTTTGGACTGGAAATGGGCTGATGGGGGCTGGAATAGGACTGGAAATGGGCTGATGGGGGGCTAGGATTGGAAATTGGATGATGGTGGGAACTTGCACTGGGAATGGGCTGATGCGGGGGCTGGAATAGGACTGGAAATGGGCTGATGGGAAGGGCTAAGTCTGGAAATGGGCTGATGGGGGGAGCTTGGACTGCAAATGGGCTGATGGGCTGAAGTAGGACTGGAAATGGCTGATGGGGGAATAGGACTGTAAATGGGCTGATGGGGGCTGAAATAGGACTGGAAGTGGGCTGATAGGAGCTGGAATAGGGCTGGAAATGGGCTGATGGGAGGGGGGCTAGAATTGGAAATTGGCTGATGGGGGAGCTTGGAGTGGAAATGGGCTGATGCGGGGCTGGAATGGGCCTAGAAAGGAGCATATGGGGGGCTAGGACTGGAAACGGGCTGATGTTGGGGCATGGGAGAATGGGACTAGAAGGGAGCAGATGCTGGGTGGATCTAGAACTAGAAGGGAGCTGATTTAGGGAGAGGACTGGAAGGGGATGGGGAATGAGGATGGAGATGGAGATGGGAAAAGATATTTTGTGTGGGAGGGAAAAAAATCTACGATTGGCCGGGTATTGGGAGAGTAAGTGGGGATTGAGAATGGAAGGGTGAAATTTGAGTGGATGATAAAGGAATAAAGAAAGAAACGGGGGAAAGAACAAAAGGGGAACGATCAGTATGTTAAAGCAGATATAGAGAGAGAATGGAAAAAAATCTAGAAGAGAGAAGAAAGGACAAATGGACAGCTTGCAAAAGACACGAAGAAACCAGAAGACAGTGACTGGAGCAATTGCAATTGAAAAATAAAATGCCCAAACAAAAGGTAGAAAAATACTTTTTATTTTGAACTTATTAACTGGAATATGTCAGGTCTGGGAAATGTGGATTGCTAACATCTTTGTGTTTTTGTTTAGCACAAGAGCAAATTAATTTATAGTTTTATTTCTCCAGTGTTGTACATTTCATGTTTGGCTTTTGGGGTTCCCAATTTAATATCTTCCTATTTCTAAATTGTGATCCCTTGTTATTTGTGTGGTGACCGTCTATGTTCTGCATGAGTAACCAAGCTGAGGTATTCTGTTCATGTAGTTTCTATTTGACAGTCCCACTTGTTCTCTTTCCCCAGTGAGATGTATTGGTATTCTCTGAGATGTATTGATTTAATATTTGCAGTGTTGTCTTTTTGATAAGAAGGGTTTGGTGCTTTATGAGTCCTGGTAGTGCCGTTATGATACGGTGGGTTTGCTAGGGGTTCTAAATGGTCAGTGTTTATAATACTTCCTAATGGGCCTGGTGGTTGGCACTGGAATATAGTAATTTAGAAATCTAGTAGTCTTTCTTTATCCAGACATTCTTTAAGAGGCATGTTTACTAAAAGCACATTATGCAAATGAGGCCCCCCATCCCCCTTAGGGCTCTGAGTTTTGACCACTGGTTTAGGCATTTTATATGCTGTGCATCAGAGTGATTTATGAAGATATACACACACTTTTTTAATCCCTTGTCCCTGAAGGTCTCACAATTTAAGTGTACCTGAGGCAATGGACGTTTATGTGGCTTGCCCAATGCCACAAGGAGCAGCCATGGGCCTAGAGGCACCAGTCCCTCCAGCCTGAGGTTGTTTATCCCATGTAGGACTTGAACCCCTGGCACTTGGGCTTGAGATAGCCTGTCCCAACCACTGAGCAGCTACTCCCACCAGTGAGGTAGAGCTAAGGCTGTGATTATTGCACTGCTTCTGAAATGGTGTGCCTTGCTGGAGATAACCGGGGCATGGCTTTATATGGTCTCATGAGATTCTTGCCCACCTCTATTGGAAGAGTCCTGGAAAGTAGCCCTCTGCTTCCCATTGCAGCCCTTACCTCCTGAGCTGCATATAGGGCATAGGAGGGGAGGGAGTGAGCTTGGAAAATGAGGTTATTTACCTGTAACAGGGGTTCTCCATGGATAGAAGGATAAGTCAGCTAGACAAGGGTGATGTCATCCGATGGCATCTTGGACAAAATTGCTCTCCAACAGCCCAGAAGAGTCAGAAGACTTCTGAACATGCACCAGCTACCCCCACAACAGTGCTCACCCCTTCCCACCTCATTCCATTCTCCAGCTGCAGGCAGGTTCATCCTAGAGGAGAGGCAGCAAGTTTGTGTGGCTGACTTATCCTTCTGTCCACGAAAACCCCCTGTTACAGGTAAGTAACCTTACTTTCTCCATGGACAAGCAGGATGAGTCAGCCACACATGGGTGACTCCCCAGCTGAAGGCTGTGAAGGGTTGCATAGTTTTCTTCACTCTTCACAGCCCATTAGATGCTGTGGTAGGATGAAGCTGTCAAATTAGACCAGTTAACCAGTGGAGATGTTTATGTGATACAAATATGCCAAACTTCATTTGGCCCGACCTGTAGCAAACTTGTGAGTGGTGAGTATAATTGCAATAACTGTATGGAAGGGTGGTAGTGTGCTTGGAGCATCCATAGTGACCAACTGAGCTCAGGGCAGGGGTTGGACGTCAAAGTTGCTTAGTTTGAAAAAAAGGATGACTAGACTATAAGCCCTTAAGAGCAGGAACTGTCTCTTGTATGTTTCTGTACAGTATTGTGTACACCTTGTAGCACTATATAAATGATAAGTAGTAGAAGTACTAATGACTGTTCCTGGATAACCAGCTGACTGTGTTCTTGTAGTCTAAGGGAGGTTGTGTATGTTTGGATAACCCTAAAACTGTGCTTCAATAGTCAGGAGTGCCTTCCAGGATCTAGAAGCAAGAATGCGGATTGTGCTGGATTTAACCCATCTGTTTAACCCAGAGGTGCAGTTGGTTGGTAACACGTGGCCCCAGACTGGGCGGGCTGTTGTGGCACTGAAACTTCAGTGCTCTTGAGTTTTGATCTTTTGGAGTCATTTGCATTGTTCAGGTACTCGTTAACAGTCAAAAAGCAGCTGATCTGTGATAGAAACAGGAAACATTGCATGAAGATATTTGCTGAAGAGAGCTGCTTTATAAAGGATTGAAAGCAGGAGAGCTTAGTGCAGCAATTTTCAACCATTGTTCTATGGCACTTTGGTGTGCCATAGGAGTTTGGGAGAGGGTCATTTATTAGTAGGTAAACTGGCTAAAAGCTCCCCAGTGAAATAAGAGACCAGCTGGCATTTTGTAGACTATGTGGTCCTCCTGAGACCAGGTGCATGTGTCTTGACATGGTCTTACTTGTCATGAGGATTTTCAGTAGTCTGTTCAGTGTTGGTGAGAGAGCCCCAGAGCAATGTAATGCCGAGCTTCACCACCAAGGAAGCCATGTCTCTTCACCCTCCACACTCCCCCTGGGGAAATGTCCCCTTTAATGTGAATGACTTTAAGAGGGTGGGGAGGACAGTAGGTGGGTCTCTTTGTTCTGCAGGAGGCTTTTGAAGTATGCAATACAGAAGTGGAGGCATACATATGTGGGATGTGGCCGATCCCTGATGTGGGCTTTGTGTCCTGTCCATTCGATGAGGGTCTAGATGGCAGTTAATGGTTGATCAAGTCCAGAATCACCCATCCGGACATCCCTGTAAGGTTTATACCTGTTGGCATGTGTAGGCGGGGCCCCTCTCAGTGCCCTTCATTAGGGTTGTGTCTGCTACACTGCACAGGTTACTCTATCCAATGAACTTGGCTAGGGTTGTTGCATCCACCACTCCAAGGGCAGTGAAAGTATATTTTACACAATTTGGAGGGATTCCATAGGAATTCTTATTCTAGGGCTATTTTCTGCTGATACCATGCACTTCACATAAAATGATCGAAGCTCCCAGGAAACTAAGTAATGCATTGCTTGAGGACCTGAGGGTCATGGCAGAGTTCTTCAACTTTTGGGTGTAACCCAATATCTGAGCAGGGCCCTCTGAAGCATTGGCTTATTGCCTTAGATTGTGGTTTGTGTGTGGACCTATGGTATGTGTGATGACATCTGTCATAAAGGATTGCCAAATGGATAGACAGTCAACCCATATCAGCCTTGGAAGGAGGGGTGGAATGATGGTGGACTAATTTCTTTTGAGTGTGTCCTGCTGATGGGGGGGGGGGGGGCGTTCAAGGCAGGGTTAGTTACTGAAGATGCTGTCAAGAGGAGGGTAAGAAACCCCATACATTCCACTGTCTGGCAGGACCCCCTAAACTAGCGTCGGTACGGGACAGTTTCTCCAAATGGGTTAGTCTTGCACATATCATGACAGTCATGAATCTCACTTCTAAGCCAGGGTATGTGGAGTATGATTTACTGCTAATGTTCGGCATAGTACTTGTATCGTGCCAAAGACAGCTTCCTTCTGGAGTTCGTAAGATATAACATGTATGGATAGTTTGTCAAGATGTGCTTGGAAATTCTTCTTTATCATGCCTGTGGCTCCCAATACAATGGGAAATATTTCTGTATCTTTCTGCCACATTTTCTTGGTCTCTGAATGCATTTCTTGATACATCAGGATCTTCTGCCTCTCCATGCGATTTACAGAATAGTCACTTGGAACCAACACCTCTATTACCAATACCTTTCTGGTGTTTTTCTCCTTTACCACTATGTTGGGTTTCTTCGCATCCACTTTCTTATCCGTCAGAATGGAAATGTCCAGGTGATCATAGCCTCTTCATTCTCTGTAAACTATAGCAGTTTTTAAGCTAGATAATAGAGGAAAGCCGACAGTCGCCAAAGAACACATGGTTCAGAAGGATGTATCCTTGAAGGATGCTAGCAAAAGAGGGAAGTTAGGATATCCCAACAGAGAGGTTCCAGTAAAGATAAAAGTAACCTAGATGCCCTTAACTATAGAGCTGAAAGATTCCAAATCACCCCTTTCAACTGATAACCAGATTAATATGAATAAAATACAAGCTTTAAAATGCCTGTATGCAAATGCTAGAAGTCTAAAAAATGAGATGGAAGAGCTAGAATATATAGCACTAAATGAAAGGTTTTATTTATTATTTATTTATTTATTTATTTATTTAATTTTCTTATATACCGCGCTATTTGTCATCAGTGCGGTTTACATTGAAACAATACAACAATTGGTCAGATATAACAGACCTATTACAAGTAACAGGAAAATTAACATGGAAGTAAACAGGGAAATCATTTATATTTCTAGAAAATACATGTTGGAGATATATAAAATCTATACAGTTAGTTAGGGTAGGTATGAGGTTAAAAGGATGGGGGAGGGGAAGGGGTGTTTAGGTGTTTGAAGTGTGCGATGAAAAGGTGGTGTTTAAGGGCTTTTTTGAATTGTTTGATGTCTTTAATTGCTCTGATATTGAGAGGGAGTTTGTTCCAACATCTAGGAGCATAATTCGAAAAAGCCCTATTGATGGATGATTGATTAGCTTTTAAGGAAACTTTTGGTATAAGTAGTGTGTCAACAGCTGGAGATCTCCTGGACCTGTTATTTGTTGTGTGTATGATGAGATCAGAGATGGAATCTGGAGAAATATTATTGAAGGCCCTAAAGGTGGTAAGGATGGCCTTCTATTGGATTCTACAGTTTATTGGTAACCAATGAAGCTTCTCTAGAATGGGGGAAATATGCTCACACTTTGATGATCCGCAGAGGACACGAGCAGCTGCGTTCATGGCTAATTGTAGAGGATTAATAGTTATATTTGGTAAGCCATGGAGTATTATGTATGTTAGCATAATCAAAGTGTGGCGTGACTAGAGCTTGAAAGATGGTGCGGAAGTCATCAGACTTCATCATTTATATTCTCTTATATACCGCGCTATTCTGCATCAGTGCGGTTTACATTGAACAAACTGAAATTACATTGAACAGGGCATTATAACTTGGAGATAACTATTTTACAGGGAACATGGGCTATGGAGGGTTAAGTGGCTTGCCCAAGACCACAAGGAGCACCTGTGAGACTAGAAACCCCAGTCCTTCCGGCCCAAGGTTGCTGTCCTCTAGTGGGATTTGAACCCCTGACCTTAAGTACCTTGCCCCAACCACTAGGCCACTCCTCCACTCCACTCCAGGTTACATATGATTGGCATCTCAGAGACCTGGTGGAAGGAGGACAACCAATGGGACATTGTGATACCTGGGTACAAACTATATCGCAATAATAGGATAGGTCAAATTGGTGGAGGGGTTGTGCTCTGTGTAAGAGAGGGCATTGAGTCACATAGGATTAAAGTTTTGCAGGAAACAAAATACACTGTAGTATCTCTATGGATAGAAATCCCATATAAAAAATGGAAGGCGATGGCAGTAGGGATGTACTACCAACTATCTGGCCAGAATGAACAGATGGATGATGACATGCTAAGAGAAATCAGGGAAGCTAAAAAAAGTTACATCACCGTAATAATGGGTTATTTCAATTACCCCGGTATCGACTGGGTCAATGTCACCGCAGGACATGCTAGGGAGATAAAATTTCTAGATAAAATAAATGACTGCTTCTTGGAGCAGCCGGTTCATGACCCGACAAGAGGGGAAGCTATTCTGGACCTAGTCCTTAGTGGAACACAGGATCTAGTGAGAGATAAGGGTGTAGGGGCTACTTGACAAAAATGATCATAACATGATTGCATTTGATTTAACAAATGAAAGGACGGCAAGGAAATCCACAGTACTAACTTTTAACTTTCAAAAGGGAGACTATGATAGAATGAGGATATTAAAGAAAAAACTAAGAGGAGCAGCTGCAAAGTGTTGAGAGGGACTTGAAATGGGGTACCAGAGACCTTTGAAGAGTTAATATGGAGAATGGCTTAGAATTCACTAGCAGCCTGCAGAAATATGTGTATCCAAAACCAAGGCCATGTTTAGCAGAATGGGACAGAATGTTTTTGCTTCTTTTAATTCAGCTAAGCAATATGTCTCTGCTTACTCTGTCCCATAACAAGACTTGTAACAAAAGTGGTGCTGACAATGCAATTTTTCTCTCAATAAATGAGGTGCTCTGGTCTAGCTAGATGGAAGAGGATTTACAGGAACTGCTCGGGTTTGCAGGACTGTAGACTCCCTTTCCTTAAGGCCTTAAGAATACGGTGTTTTTTAACATAATTCTGTGTGTGTGAATTGTTTTATTAATTATTACTACTCTTTCTCTCCCATTGCTTTGAGTGAAGGGATGAAGCCCAAAAGCCCAGGTTCTGTTGCTGGTGAGGGGTGAAGAAGGATAAATTCGCAAAGGTTAAAGATTTATATCAAGCATGGGCGTTGTTTAAAAATAGTATCTTGGAAGCCCAGACCAGATGTATTCCACACTTTTAAAAAAGTGGAAGGAAGGCCAAAAACCTGCCAGTATGGTTTAAAGGTGAGGTCAGAGAGGCTGATGTAGCTAAAAAAGCATCTTTCAGGAAATGGAAAAAGGAGCCAAATGACAAAAATGGGAAACAACATAAGCACTGACAAGTTAAATGCAAGGCATTGATAAGGCAAGCAAAGAGAGAATTTGAAAAGAATCTTGCTGTGGAAGCAAAAACGCATAATAAAAACTTTTTCAAGTATATTCATAGCAAAAACCTGTGACCCAGGACAAGCATTGTGGAACCTGTGTGCCTTTTGGAAACCTGCCAGGTAGTTGTGTCCTGGATTGGCCACTGTTGGAAACAGGATACTGGGCTTGATGGACCTCGGTCTTACCCATATGGCATTTCTCATGTAAGTATGTTCTTAATTCTCTTATGGTCATGATCCCACTTCTTTTCTGGAACAGTGATGTAGTGTTTACAGAGTTTCCAATGGATGAGGCATGCTACTTTGCTGTGCCTTTCTGTATAGAAATATTCCACCATCAGATCTTCACAGTCAGCTATGAGGTGGGTCATTGTTTCCTGGTCTTTCTTACAGAATCGACTTATGTCTGTTTGCTCTGGGGAGAGCCTTGTACTCCAGCCACTAGTGGTATGGTAGATAGGTGCCATATCCTGATTGAATAATCTCCTTCATTTTCTTGTCTTTTTTATTTGTTTTTTTTTGGGGGGGGGGTAGGGAGGATGGGCGGGTTGTGTGTATGCATCCACGGAGAGCTCTGGGAACCAAAGAGAGTTTGGGAGGGATGCAAGTATCTGGTGGATATGGGGATGTAGCCACTGCAGCTCATGAATGATGGAAGAGGTGCACTTATATTGATAAGGAGATTGGAAGGTGCAGTAGGAGAACCAGAAGTTCTGATCACTGAGGTCAGGAGTGTTATCAAGTCAACATGGTAAAAAAGGAGAAAGTTCCTTATGTCAACAGGGGTGACTGGGCTATGGATTCATTCGGAAACCCTCAACATAGGGCTTGCTTTGTTGTTTTGTTTCATTTTAAGGGCTGCAGAGGTGTGAACCATGGTTGCCACGGTCATTCTGCAGGTACAATCTTGGCCATGTTCCTGGGGACTGTCATGGCACTGAATTGCTGGAACAGGAACAGAGTACCATGTTGCATAAGATAACTCTGTCCATTATGCTGAGTGGAAAGACTAGAGTCACCACCTCCCTGCCCCTCAAGGTGAAACTGGGTTGTAAAGTGGTTACAATTGCCAGGGTTTCTCAGTACCAAAGTAGGTGCCAGCTCTGATCGGATTTCTCAATCAAATCCCCGTTCAGGAGTTTGAAGCATTGATGATGAAAGGAGTGGTAGAGGGATTTGGATCTGGCTTTGATAGTTCTTGACTCACTGCTCTAAACCATTAGGTTGCTTTCACCCCAACTGGTTTTCAGAGATTGACTGCTCCGAACATGAACTGAGGTGCTGCTTGGAGAAGCCAGGGCATGAATCCTATAATACAAGGCCAGCAGTTATCATGGTGTTGATGAGGATTGTGCCGTTAGCCCTCCTATGGAAGAAAAACCTCAGAGCTAGGATGCGTCACAGCTATGGCTGCACCCCTATGAGCTGGGGTCAGGGAAGGGCAAGCAATCAAGAGGGCATGAGATAGGCCCTGGGGGACACTAACACTGGGAAAAAAATCTGACTACAGGGTTCTAGGATCAGTGATCCAATTACTGAGACACAGAGCTTACTGCTATTCCCAGGGCTTGGGGAGGAGGGTGCTGTGACTGCTATGGGGCCCCTAGCCTCGAAGGGTTGATGGGCACAGGCAGATCAAATGCCTTGGTGCCCCACCTTAGTGCCATGCCCCCAGTGCTGTGACATAGGGGTTGGACGTAGGGGGTAAGGGTTCTGAGGCAGTGGGCTCGAGTCATGTAGGCCTGAGATTCGATGTGCATCGTGCATTGAGGCAGGAGGATACTGAAATTTTCCTCATGGATTGGGGCTTGATTGGACTGAATCTCTCAGTACATCTTGATAGATTGTTTATCCATGTTAGATGCTATGGGCAACTTCTTGGCATGGTGGCAATGTGACAGTGGGTGTTAACAGCTAATTTGTGAAACTTAAGTGTCAACTCCACCCTGGCTAAGTCAAGAAACTAGTCTGAAACCCAGCACTTTATGGTGAGAAGGCAGGCATCCCACAAGAGAAGCAGTTGTATCTCCATTGAGGATCAAGACAGTCCAGGTGTGCACAAACTAGTTTAGCTGGGGACACACTATGAATTCCAAGCCACTCTCTGGGTGCAGCAGCACAAAGTGGTGGTAGCTCCGTCAGTTCAGAAGATGAGGTTAGTATGGCTAAGGAGTAAGACCTATCCCTGTGGATAGCAGCAGCATGCTGCCATTTTGCTAGGGGCATCAGCATTGTTTTGCTACACTGAAGACTGTTCAGTGGCTGTAAGGGCCCTTAGTGCCTATGGGAAGTGTTGTTGCAACCAGAACTGAAGCCCATCTCTATCTGATGAGGCTGCTGTCAGCTCCATGGCCTTGTTCTCTATGCTGCCTTCACAGCACACGAGAGGACATCCCAGTGCATTGGCTATGCTTCATCCCCACAATGGAGGTGCAGTCAGCGTCGCTTGAGGTGGTGCAAGGTGCGGAGCTGGGACAGAGGACCAGAAACTGAAATAGGAGTTCTCGGGAAGGTTGGCACGGACCCCAGCAGGCATGCGCTGTACTATCAGAACTAGGTGGCTGCCCGATCCATTGCTGAAGATGCTGTGTTACTCATTCATATCTGGAAGTCCACAGCCCTCGTGTAGAGCTCTACGGTAGAGAAAACCAGCTATCACTACTGCTGCTTTTTTTTTTTTTGCAGGCCTGGCATGAGAGCCTGGAGGGGATCACAATGAGCTGGATCTCACAAGGTAGCATCGGTAGGCAAGATTCAGGCCTGCCGCAAGCCTGGATCGGCACACTCCCCTAGTCAGGTGACCTGGCCTTCTGCTTCTCCTCTGTTCCAATCTTCCTCTCCTGAGATGAAGTACTGAAGGACTGTACCGGCTGGCCATAGAAGGGTGAACCAGACACATGACCAGAAGATGGGGAAGTCACCCAGGTAAGGGTTAGCTAGTCATCAGCCCATGCACCACGTGGAATCTCATTAGTAGTTGAGATCACAAGTCAGAGGGGAAAAAACAGAGGCAAGAAATATTAGGACAACAACAAAATCAAGAGGAAAAAACAATAAGAAAGAGAGCAGAAATATCTGTCCGCATGGTCAGGCGGATAGAACAGTGAGGTGGGAAAGGGGTGGGCACTGTGGTGGGTGTGGCTGTTGGAGAGAAATTTTGTCCATGGCACCGTTGGATGATGTCACCTATGTGTGACTGACTTAACCTGCTTGTCCATGGAGAACAAATAGAGTAAAGCCACTGTGCTCCCTAATCTGCCTCTCCCATCCTGATATTCAGGGATAGGAAGGGAAGGGTGTGATTGGAGCAGACCGTGCAGAACAAAGAAAAGCACCTACATTAGCTGCTCCAGCCTCTCTCTTGCTCCCCAGCATCAAAATGCAGAGTTAGAGATCACTGTTGGGGAAGAAAGGAACCTCACACAGTATGTTCAAGCATCAGACTGAAGCCAGCATAATGAGGCACACACACAACCTGTGCCGTGGAGTCAATGCTGACTTCTGGCAACCTCTGGGTTTTCTTGGCAAGGTATGAGCAGAAGTAGATTGTTAGGCCTTTCTTCTGAGGGTAAAATGACTTGCCCAAGGCCACAAGGAATACTAGTGGAAATTGAACCCTGTTTTTTCAGTCACTGTTCTAACCACTAGGCTAGTCCTCAGTGCCACAGGTAAAGAAAAATGTTACTGTCCTCCTCCTGGTGGGAGGGAGTGAGATTAAGGCTTATGCAAAATTTGGTTTGGTATGGCATGACAATTGAAAAAACTCAAAAATGTGTCACAAAATAAAAAAGGTTGAGAAGTACTGGACTATTTTCTGAAACTAGAGGGTTGGGGGGGTTCACTTTATTTTCTGTAATTTTCTTGCCTAATGTGGCACCAAAAATTGCAACCCATAACTTGCAAAAATTGCAACCCATAACCCCAAAAATTGCAACCCATAACTTTTCCCACAGACTGGGTAAAAAAGTTGCCCAATTGTAATTATAAAACCATGGTAATGGCAACACTGACAGATAACAGCCTAGAAGGAGAACTCCTCCCTCAGGTATTTGGATGTTTTAGGAAGGAAATGTTGTTCTACTACTTTCTCCTCCTATTATTCATTCTTTTCTCTTCCTTGAATTAATGTCTCTCCTGGTGTGCAGCTATATTTAATGCTGTAACCGCTATGACAATTGCTTGAATAGCGGTATATCAAATCAAAACTATTGAAGATACCATCCTAGCTCTAAACACAACTACTGCGCACACAGATCCTTGCCCTGCACACTGGATAAAGGACCTGCGATGTGACATATCCTCAATTATAGCCAGAATATTAAACCAATCCTTTACAACTGGCTCTTTCCACCTATTCTCAAGCAGACCTCTGTAAGACCTCTGTTAAAGAATACCAAACTTGATCCTCAAAAGGTGGAATCTTACAGGCCCATATCTAGCATACCTATGCTAGCAAAAATCATCGAGAAAATAGTGCACAGGCAATTACAGGATCATATAGACACCTCAGTCCCACTGGATCCGGCCCAACATGGATTCAGAGAATCACATGGAGTGGAAACACTACTCACAACCCTCTTCAACAACATAATCTCAGGTGTGGATAACATACGCCAGGGTTTCGCTCTTGTCTTTCTAGACATAGCAGCGGCTTTTGACTCGGTATGCCACGAAATTCTCATCTGCCGGCTAAGGGAAAAAGGCATCTGCGGAACAGCACTCGAATGGTGCAAATCTTACCTTTCCGGTAGATGGCAGCATGTCCGAGTCGACGGGGCTACATCTGAACCATTCCAACAAAGTCAAGGTGTACCCCAAGGATCCTCCCTATCCGCATTGATGTTTAATATATATATTCAACCCATCTACGACATCATCAGATCCTTCAATGTCAGTTACATGATATATGCAGACGATGTGCTATTATATATGCCAATATCATTGGATTGCCTAGACCTCACCCCTCTGACTAACTGCTTCGACACCATATCAGCATGGCTCCTATCACAAAACCTGAGAATACAACACAAAAAGACGGAAGTCCTTTTCGTCTCGAGGAACACCAACTTCACCCCTCCTAGTTGTATTAACGTAAAGGATGCCCAACTCCAAGTGAAACCTGCAATATGTTACCTTGGAGTAACGCTAGACCAAAACCTTGACATGAAGAACCACATAGCCAATACAGTCAAGGCAATCTACTTTAAAATCAGATCCCTCAGACACCTACGCACGCTACTTGAACCGGATGATTTCCGTACCATTTATCAAGCCCTTATACTTCCCCACTTCGACTTCTCAAACTCCATACTACAAGGACTCCCCCGGTCTACCCTGAACCCCCTGCAGTTGGCCATGAACAGTGCAGCGCGTGTACTCCTCGGGTCATCCAGGAGAGACCACGTGACACCCCTTCTAAAACAGCTACACTGGCTCCCCATTCAAGCAAGGATCAGTTTCAAGACCTTACTGCTAACATTCAAAGCGGCTAAGGGGCTCACCTCTTCCTCTCTCTCCAACCTCATACAACCACTTGCACCAAACAGGCCACGAAGAACAGCAGAATTGAACATGCTAGTTATCCCAAATGAAACCACAAGATGCACCAGATCAACAGCTAACAGAGCCTTCCGACTCTGCGCCCCAACTTTATGGAACACCTTACCAGCACAAATCAGAGCAATACCCAATTTGAGTCAGTTCAGAAAGGCACTAAAATATTTCCTCTTCCTTAAATATCTCAATGACAGCTCCGAACATAACCCCCAGGCGAATAGCAGAAGTGGTCAAACAGGCAGACCCTCGCAACAGGCCAACTTCACAATGTAAATAACAAGCAGTTCCATGTACTGTTGTACCACCTATGTATATAGTTAACCATGATATCCCTTATCAGATAAACCACCATTGTATTTAGTTACCCTATTTCTCCAAGTTATACTTCCTGTTAAATGTAATGACCAGACATATGTAAACTGTCGGATGTTTTCTGTTCAATGTAAACCGCGCTGATGTCTAATAGTGCGGTATATAAGAATTGTTAATAAATAAATAAAATAAAATAAATCCTTTTAAATAAAATAAATAAATTATTTATTTTATGGTACAGCTTTATCAGCTTGCTGGGAGAGAGTTAAAGATTATGATAAAAGGTACTCACAGTCGAAGTTTTTATTCTCTTCAAAATTACTATGCTTTAAGTTCCCTCATATTTAACCCTCATCTCATGCTTGTGGGCTAGACACTTATTTGACATTAGTATGTAAGTACTTGGACCCGATTCAAACGGATTAATGCATTTAGCAGACCTGCTAACCATGTTAATCCCCCTGGCCGGGATTTTCAGCGGTGCTAACACGATTAGTGTACCATCAGCGCACGCCTCAATGCTAGCCGGCAAGCATCGGGTTGTTCTGGGGGTGGAGCGGAGTTGGAACCTGGCGATAACTGGGCAGTGGTGATATTGAGCCGCTGCCTGGTTATTGAAACGTGGCACAGGAAAGACTGGCCTAACTTTTGCCGCAGAAGCTGATCTGGCAGTGGCTGAATATTGCCGCTGCTTGTTTAGCTTCATCGCAATCCAGGCAACCTGGATATTCAGTGCCGGGATCTGGATGTGACCCTGGCATTGAATGGATGTAAATATAAGCGGCGGTGGCTGGCTCTTTAGTAGTGCTAGCTGTCACTGCTGAATCTCGGGCTCTTCATGTTTTGTATTTTCCTATATATATATTATTTGCACGTTTTGTTGAAATGTTAAACTTTTGAAATTAATTAAAAAAGAATTAGGTAACACCCAGGGGTGGCCCAAAGGTGTTGCAGAGCCATGTGCGGAGACTAATTGTGGGGCCTCATTTGTATAAATATTTGCATATCCACTGGGCCTCATTTGTATAAATCTAATTTATTTTATTTTAAAATGTATATGCTGCGCATCTAACATTTTAAGCGGCTTTCAAAGGAGTCCTTCACAAGTCTCTCTTTTGTCCTAACAATGACTTAGGAGCATGTTTGCTAAACATTAATGTGTGTTAAGTGTCCCTGTGTCCATGGACACAAATGGGTGTTGCTGCACTTTGCACAAATTCAACATTTGTGAAAGCACATTAACCTTTAGTAAACATCCCTCTTAACGAGTGCCTGATATTTCTGCATTACTATCCTCCAGTACCAACTGCCAGGTGCATTACTACAAAACCCTGCTCATTTAGAACCCATAGCAAACCTACCATAGCATAACAGCACTACCAGGACTCACACAGCACTTAACCCTATTTATCAAAAGGTAGCGCTACAAATATTAAACCAATACATCTCTTACTGGGAAAAGAGAACAAGTGGGTCTACTACACAGAAACTAGATGAACAGAATAGCACAGTTCTGTCATACACACAAAACAGACATCGTCACCAAATATAGAACAAGGGGAACCTCAAAAGCCAAACTTTGAATGCACCACAACACTGGAAAAATTAAACTATGAAATTAATTTCCTCATACTGAACAAAGCGCAAAGACATCAGCGCACATTTCCCAGAGCTGATATATTCCAGTTAATAAATTCAAAATAAAATACTTTTTCTTCTAGTTTTTGTTGTTTGATCATTTTGGGCCCGATATTGTATTGGGCAGGCTATAAGTTCTTACAGTGCACAGCTCTGCCCACCGACCCTTAACACTGGATATTAATGCGTGGCAACGGCATTGACTATCCGGCATCACCGCACGTTCCCCGGAGCTGCCGAGGCTAACCAGGTAGTGGCGATATTGCACACCTACCCTGCTAGCATCCATGGCTAAAATTAGGTGAGCCAAAATCTGGCCTTGTTTTAGCCATGGATCGCCAACCTGATAGCAGCGCAATATCGCCGTTACCCGTTTAGCAGCACTCTCTGCCCCAAAATGCCCCAATATGTCCTGATGCTAACCACAGAGCATTGGGGCATGAGGGGGGCTTTGAAGAAGATAGCCGATGGCACTAACCATATAAGTGCCGTTGAATATCCCGATTTAGGAATTTACATGGTTTACTGGGCTGTAAACTATTTTAATGCTCTTCGAATATCGGGCCCTTTATTTTTTAACCACAATTGCCTCAGTCTTTCTCTTTTGCATTCTTCATGTCTTCTACTAACTCTCTATTGTCTGCTATAAATTTGTCTTTTCTTCTCTCTTCTATTTTTTTCCCATTTTATGACTATATCTGCCTCTGACTTACTGATCTTTCATTTTTTGTTCTTTTCTCCATTTCTTTCTTTACTCATTCATCTACTCCATTTCAACCCTCTGTCCTCAATCCCCTTTTGACTTTTCACCTAGCAACTTTCCATCTACTCTTCTAATTTCCAGCCCAGTCCCCCCATTTCTCATCTCACTCCTTTGAGAGTCTCTTATTCTCCTCTATCTTTCACTCACTCATTACCATATTTGAACCCTCTAATCATCATCCTCCTCTCACTCATCTCCTTGCCAGCTTCCCTTGGCCTCTCTCACATAGTTCTATCATACCTACCATTTCCCCCTCTCTCTCCACCCCAATTCAGCATCTCCCAATCCCTTCACCCTTCTGCTTTACCCCTAAAATCTAGCATCTCGTGCTTTCTCTTCCACCTCCCCACCATAGATCACTCCCCTATAGACCATCAGCTTTCTATTCCTTTCCCCTTCTCCATTCTGTCCCCCTGCAGTGGTCCGGCATCTGTCCTATCTCCCTTTACCCACATTCAGCATATCCCATCTCTCTTTTTCTCCCTCTCTCTGTCCTCTCCCATGGGAAAAAATATCGTGTAGCACCATCCCTGACATCTTCTTTCTTTTTCAGAATCAGCGGCAGAAAGATCTCATAGCACCATCCCCGGCTTTATTTTTCTCTCTCTGAGTCAGCATGCAGCAGCCAGAGCTGCCTGTAGCTTTCATTTCCGGTGATTGGCCCCGCGCATTGGAAGTGAGTGCTACGGGCAGCATTGGCTGCTGTTGAAGACTCAGAGAGAGAGAAAGATGAAGCTGCAAGATGCCAGAGCTGTATGCACAGTGAGTTGTGTTAGCTCCTGGGACCACTATCTGAGTCCCCACTTGCTCTCCCATTACCCAGCCAGTCAGATTCTGTCTTCTTCTTTTCTCCCACACAATTTTGAAGTCTCCACTTAAGTCCCAGTCTCTGCCCTCCCCCATCTCCCTGTCCCAAGTACTGCCTCCTACATCCCTTCTGCACACCCACCTAGTTACTTCTTTCTCCGATATTCATTAACTCTCTCTTTCCTCCTTCTTACTCCAGCATTCATTCTTATACCTCTCTCTTTCAACTCTTCCCTCTGTATGACCTTTTTTCTTCCCTCTCACACAAAATATGTTACCTTCTCCATCCTCACTCCCCCAGCTTCTTTTTTTCTTCCACCAACCCCACCCCTACCCCCACCCTATCTAGTCCTCCCCCAGCATCAGCTCCCTTCTAGTTCCAGCCCTCCCAGCATCTGCTCCTTTCCAATTCCATTCTCCCCATCCCTCAGTATCAGCCCATCTTCAGTCCTAGTCCCTCAGGATCAGTCCTCCTCTAATCCCAGTCTCTCCCAGCATCATCTCTCTTCCAATCCCATTCTCCCATCCCCCAACATCAGCCAATTTCCAGTCCTCGCCCCTCAGTATCAGTCCTCCTCCTCCAGTCCCTCCCAGCATCAGCTCCCTTCCAGTCCCTCCATCTACCAGTATCAACTCTCTTCCAGTCCCAGCCCCCCCCCCAGTATCAATCCTCCTATAGTCCCAATCCCTCCCAGCAACATCTTCCTTCCAATCCCAGAGGCCCCATCCCTTAGCAGCAGACTATTTCCAGTCCTAGCCCCCCAGTATCAGTATTCCTCCAGTTCCAGTCCCTTACAGCATCCGCTCCTTTTCAGTCCCTCCATCCCCCAGCATCAGCCCTTTTCCAGCCCTAGTCCCTAGTATCAGCCCCCCTCCAGCCCCACTCCATCACAGTATTGTCTTCCTTTCAATCACAGTCTCCCCATCCCCAAACATTAGTCAATTTCCCGTTCTAGCCCCAAGTAGCAGCCCTCTTCCAATGCCAGTGGCTTTTCACTCACCTCATACACACACACACACTCACACACACACATGGCCCTACACTATGGGGAGGTCCCGCGAGTGCCTGACTGGCTTAAGAGGGAGTTGGTGAGACCCCAAGCCCAGCTTCCCGACTCACCTCTGCACAGCTGCAGGAGTAAACAATCACTGGAGCATTTTCTTTTCTTTTCCTCACGGCTGTGCTAAGTTTCAGCTGCTGGCATCACTCACTTTATAGAAGTTAAGCAGGGGCACTTCCTGTCTCTTGTGGAAAACAAGAGGTGCCCCTGTTTAACCTCTATGATCTGAGCGACGCCAGCAGCTGAAGCTTAGCACAGCTGCAGTTAGTAAAGGAGAATGCTCCAGTGGCTGTTTATTCCCGCGGCTGTGCAGAAGTGAGTTGGGGAGACGTTTTCAGGCCTCACCTGCTCCCTCAAGTCAGTCAGGCACACATTGGGTCCCTTGAGGTGAGGGGCCATATGTGGGTGATGTTCTTGCACATGCCTTGGGCTGGCCGTAGTAATACCTAAAAATAAAGGTAGTGGGGTCTTCCATGCTTCATGACCAGCAATCCTACATTTTCTTGCAAACATGGCCAGAATAACCCCTGAGCCCTTCCACCACTACCAAATACAGACAGACTTTGACAGATCAGAAAAAAAGCTCCATCCCAAGTACTCCTTATACTTCAGAAACAGAAAAGCTAATGAATTTGAGGAAGGAAAAGATTTTAGTAAAATTCCCCCCAGGGTTTGAGAAAGTAAAGGAAAAGGTTTTATTCAGCTTTCGATTGAAACAAATTACCCAAACAGAAGTTACAAACTCCTGTAGTGTAATATGATTCCTCAGTGGGTAACCTGTTAACCACACTACTTAAGAGCAGAGAGAACTACAGGAGGGCAGGGACATGCAGATTTCTTTTCATTGGTGGGTAAAAGAGTGCATACTGCTGTTATTTATTTACACAGACAAATCATAATTTAATTCCAAAGTTGAGAAGTATATATGTTGGAAGATGTACTGGGATTGTGAGAGGGTTTCAGATCTGTGTTGATGGGAGAGGCAGACCCTCTTGCCCTGATTTACAAGGCAGGGAAGAAAAAATCCTGACTGACTCACTGTAAGAAAATCATTTAAAATACAGGGGGAGGACTTGAACCTTCCCTTCTCCTTTGTTGTCTGACTATTGTTTTCTCTTTTTCAGAGACACGGGGTTTTTTTTGTTTCCTGGGGAAAATGAAGGGAAATCCCACCAGCTAAAACCCTTCTTCCTCAGGTGGAAGCACCAGGCCCCAAATCTTTAGGGACTGATAGAACCTGCCCAAGAGAGACTACTGCCAGTTTTGCCCCAGTCCCAGGAACGCCTGCTAGGATACGCTATGCTTTGGTCGGAAGCTATGATAAAATTTACTTCACAACTTCTGACCCAGGCAGATTGAAAAAGGACGTAATGAGAGGGAAGTGTTTCCAGAACTTGGGAGAGCTCTACTGACAAGTGATGGAATGGTGGGAGAAGACTTCATTTTGATGGAAACCTAGTTGGTATAAAGAGCAAGCCTAAAAACAGCTTCCTGCTGGCAAAGCCACTGTACCACAGCGGAAGGCACGGTTCTATAGCCATGCACCATAGGTAGTGCCAACCCAACCATCAGGCAAGCTAGGCGGCCACCTAGGGCAGCAGCTTCTGGGACTGCAAGGAGCAGGACATTCAACTTTAAACAATAGATTCTGACAGCCGGGGGGGGGGGGGGAGGGGGAGGGGTATATGCCCTAAGGTTTGCCTAGGACGCCAACACATTGAACCAATTCGGGGGCCAGCCCTGACCATAAGGAGGATAAATCTCTGGATAAATAACCCAGGGTGAAATGTACACAATAGGGGGAGAGAGACTGGTGTGCACAGACCAGGAGAAGGACCTTGGTGTGATTATTTCTGCGGATCTCAAGTGGCAAAACAGTGCGACAAGGCGGTGGCAAAGGCCAGGAGGATGTTGGGTTGCATACAAAGAGGAATTACCAGCAGAAAGGAAGAGGTACTAATGTCACTGTATAGGTCACTGGTGAGGCCTCACTTGGAATATGGTCTCCAAATCTGAAGACAGTACCTTACAAAGGATATAAAAAGACTGGAAACTGTTCAGAGGAAGGCAACCAAAATGATTTGGAGCCTGCGTCAGAAGCCTTATGAGAAGAGACTTGAAGACTTAAATATGTACACGCTGGAGGAGAGGAGGGATAGGGGAGATATGATTCAGACCTTTAAATACTTAAAGAGAATAAATGAACAAACAAACCTCTTCCAAAGACTGGGAAGCTGTAAAACTAGAGGGCATAACATGAAGGTGCAAGGGGGTAAATTGAAAGGCAATATCAGGAAATACTTTTTCACTGAAAGGGTGGTGGATGCTTGGAATGCCCTCCCGATGGAAGTGGTGGGGGCAAATACAGTGACAGAATTCAAAATGGCATGGGACAGACACAGTGGATCCCTTTACAGCAACAGGATAAAATCAAAATAAACTTAACTAATTTCTCAACATACAGGGGTGTCCTACATGGAGCGGTGGGTTCACCCCTAAAACAAAGATATGAAAACAAAGACATGGGGAGAGTTCACCCCCTAAAACAAAGACATGGGGAAGGATGGCCTGCACAGAGCAGCAGGTACACCTACTCTTGCCATCTTACTGGGCAGACTAGATGGACCATACTGGTCTTTATCTGCCGTCATTTACTATGTTATTATGTTACCTACATTAATAGTGAAAACTGCAGCTTAGGCCACCACACTACACCTTAAGGAGTAAATGAGAAACCAGGACAGAAGAATCTTGGAGACAAAAGGAGTAGAAGGGAGCCTCTGATCCTAGAAAAGAAAGGAGAGGATGCAGTGGATGTCCCCTGGAATGAAGACAAGCAGGACCAAGCCTAAGGGATGCAAGGCCTGCAATCACATCCATGTCTAGCATCCTGTTCTACCTGGTATTCAGGGAAGGAGTTGGCAAGGAGAGTTTCTCCACCTGGAAGGGAAAATCCAACTAAACCTTACTTGACTGTAACTGTTGGTTTTTATTTTTGTTCTGCCAGTATGTTTTTATTGTTGTCAGGGACCCCTCTAGTTTTTTTCAATGAACCCTTGCTTCAAATCACCACATCTGGCCTGATCTGATTTATTGAGAGTGAGGAATAGAGCCAGTGGATCTAAGATGCTGACAGCCTTTCGGTTTTATTGGTTCTGACCTAGAACTCTAAAATTCCCAGGGAATTAGGCTTGCATGGACAGTGCTATTTTCTTTAAGTTGTGGCCCCAGTCTGCCAAATAGCTGTAAACAGCCGCTGTGAGGGACTCCCAGACTGGCGGGGCTTAGACAAAACTAGGGTTGCCAACTTTTTGAGAGACAAAAACCCGCCATATGTCACACCTGTGCCCCGCCCCTGTCCCTCCCCTTGCCCTGCCTTCCAAAATAACTGCAGTGGTGACAGCAGTGCAAACTTCAGCACTTGCTGGTGACATTGGAGTAGGGGGGGGGAGTGGGGAGTACAAGAGGTTGCACCATTCAACCCCCACTGAATCACAGTCCTCTTTTCAAGTCTCCAACACACACATTCTCCACCATACTATATTAAATCCAAACCTATATTATATATACACAGAGCCCTTCCCCCAGCATCTCCTTCAGAAATGAGTGCAGAGCAGAGCTAGGATATTTCCCCCTTAGTGTCATCTGAGTAACAGCAACATCAACCCTCTCAGTACCAGGCATATTGAGAAGCAATATAAAACTCTACCAAAAGGTTGCTCAGGACCTAGAGCAAATCTACCATGCCAACAGCAACTTCCAAACCTCACACATCAAGGTCTGTAGCTAGGAAACAGTGAGCCCTAGAACATCAGTACACCTACTGAGAAAACTAAGCAAGCTTGCCTTGCATCCTTACCCATCTGTAAATGACTTGGCTAGTGCTGGCGGCTCGGCTCACCCACACTCACCTCCTACAGTCTCACTCCGTGCTTGCACAGCAGGGCACAACAGCAATGGGCCATCACGGATACCAAGGTCAGCTGGGTCACCACTCTGGCTGGCTGACAGGCACTATTGTGACCAGTGGCGTGAACTAACATTTACGAGGTCTTCTCTCCACTTTGTCTCCTATCCCTTCACCCTACATTCTCCTCTCCCTTATCCTGCTGTTCCCTTACCCCCCTTTCTCTTACACCTACCCTCTCAACCCCCTATTACTTTCTCTTCCCCTCCTTTTGCCATATCCGCTCTCTTCTTGACCGCACTCCATATTCCCCTCTGACCTATCCCTTACCTCTTCCCTTCTTGTGCCCCAAACTTCCCTCATCCTCCCCACCAACTGTTACACTTCATCTTAGTTAAAAAAAGGTAACTACCACATTCTCACCTGTCCGCAGACTCGATCGCTCATCCAATTTTGGCCAACTTATCACCTCTCTCAAACCTGCAGGTTCACTCTCTCAGGTTAATCCCATTCTCAAGCTTCCCCCCATTCTGTCAATCGGAGTGGGTATGGGTGGGATATATGGTGAAGGGTTGGTTTGAGGGGTGGGAGGGTGTCTAAAAGTGCTTTATTGTGGTCTTTGCATGCACCTGAATGAATGCAAGGGTGTGAATGTGTGTGTAACTGAGTAGATTTGCAGGAAGATGGGGTTATGACTATGGGGGCGTATGTGTGTGACTGGGTGCTGTGCAGTATGAGTGTGTGGGGGATGTCTAGTGTGTGGATGGAGTCAGTGCATGAATGTGCTGTGTGTCTGATTGGATGAGGATGAGTGTGTGTGTAAGGATTTTGTGTGTGTGTGTATGTATATGATTGCATAAGGAGTGAGAGTGTGTGGTGTGTTTGAGAGTATGTGATGCCTCAGTCACCCATTTTCTCCCTCTTCTTACCCTCTCCCTCCACTCTTCTGTTTCCTCTCACCATACTATATTCCCTTCTCCTTTCTTTATTTTCCCTCCAATCTGTCTCCCCTCTTCTTCTTTTATTCATATCCCCTCCCTTGAAGGGCCAGCCCAAGGGTTTCTGCCGCCCTAAGCAGGAACCCGGGCCTTGCTGCCCATCCCCCACGGATGCCGCCCCCTTCCCTGCTGACACCACCCCCTCCCAGCCGCCGCCGATTCCGTCTAGGGAGGGGGAGGCGGGCAGCGACTGTATTTCCAAAAGCTGCAGCTTCTGCCACCGCTTTTGGAAATACTGCTGCTGCCTCCCAGCTTGCCTAGTGGATGGGCCAGCTCTGCTCCCTTGCCTTCACCCTCCAACTGAAGGCTGATGACTACACCCCTCACACTCAGACTTTGCCACTCATCCACTCCTCCCCAGCTCACACTCTCACACTCCAGACATATCTCCTCATTCTGGTCTTCACCAGGCTCATTCCCTCTCCCCATTCTTCTGGCTCGACTTCCCAGACTCATCCTCTCTCATCTCCCTTCCAGCCCCTTCTTGCCTGTTGCTGCTGTGACTTTTCCTGTGTCAGCATCGACAGTGGCAGGGCCTCCTAAGCTTAGGCCTGTATATCATTCTGCTCCTGTATATCAAAGCTTAGGCCTGTATATAATTCTGCTCCTGCGTGTGGCCCAGCCAGTCCCACCATCTTCTGACATCACATTCAGGTACCTAGGTACTGTATTTCCCTGTCTGGCTTACAATCTAAGTTTGCAACTTAGGCAATGAAAGGTTAAGTGGCTTACCCAAGGCTAAGAGGAATGTCAGTGGGATTTGAATTCTGGTCAGCTGCTGCCTTAACCACTCGGTTACTCCTCCACTATACTAGCCCAGTAACAACTAGAATTTTAGGTCCTTCTTGCTTTTTATTAAAACTAAAAATCCCATGCTTCACTTTCGATTCCAAAATTAGATGACAGTCCAATAAATTATGCAGTCCTCCAGACATAATGTCGTGTTTTGAACAACAAATCATATACTCAATTCTGCGTCAGGGAATACTAATAAAAAGAGTTTGGTCCTCATTTTGCCATTTTAGGCAGCGCTCATACTGCTTATGCCAGTAATCCTCTCTTTGCTTATTATTTGGACTCAATATTGCCTCAAAACAGCCAAGTTTTTTTTATAGTCTCCTCCCATTTTTTCCACATTTTCCCTCCCTGCTCCCAAGAAGGTCTAATGTCTGTACCCTTAATCTAGGCTTGGTTTCTGCAGGATTGGTTTTAATATTTTATAAAGACAGATAGGTGCCTATGTGTCTTTATAAAATAGGCATCTTCCTCTCCAGTTAACCTAGGCACCCTGTTATAAATTTACCCTCATAATGGGGTTCTGCTACATACTTGGCAAAGCACTCTGCAGTACAAACAGCCTGTCTGTACCTTGCTCGTTTTGAAATGCTGACTCTTATCAAAAGCTGTTGTGGTCAGCAAGAAATCTGGCAAATGCACCTCACTGTCAAAGAAAAAGAAAACTGAGCAAATGCTGTAGGTGATCCTGCTGCGGCTGTAGGATATTACTTGTGTGGCTCGGCAATCCTTGGGAAAGGTGCAATCTGACTTTCACCTGACCTGCTAATATCCTAGTTTTGCCCAGCTCTACCTTTCACTTTCACAGAGAGCAAGCCAGGTGCATATGCACAGGGGTCTGCGTTAGCAGCACGTATATCCTGCACAGAAAAAAAAAAACAGGCTGACACTGCTCATGTGCTGGAATATGGTTTCAGCGCACTTCTCCTGCCATTTTGTTTCAACACTGTCTTCAGCAAAGGCTGGAAAACGTTGTGGGGGCTGTATGCTGAAGAAACAAGCATAAGCTCCTCACCAGTACTGACTGTAGACCTGTGAGCTAACCCTTAGCCCTTCTCCTCAGACCTTGCGTTAAAACCCCAGCATTGAGTTCAGCCTTCTGGTCTTCTGCGCACTTTTCTGTATCTGCACTGCGTAGTTAATTGTTTTATTGCCTTCCATTTAAATGGATTTAAAAACATTGTGCACTGCGGTTAGTACAGCCGTTTGCACATTATGCACATGCTAGATCCCTTCCTGCAATCTGCGCCCATAGTAGCACAGAAAATTGTGCATAAAGATTGCATTATTGCCTGCGCTAATGGCAGCTCACTTCGCTGCAGTGAGTCCACAGTGTTACCACTACTAATACTTATCATTTGTATAGCTCTACAAGGCATATGCAGCACTGTACAAATACGTATAAGAGACAGTGTCTGCTCATCAGAACTTACAGTCTAATCAAAATAGACAACACAACAACTAGGGACTAGGGCAAGTCTAGGAGGAATGATAAAAGGACAACAAAGGGATCAGGATCCAAAAGCAGCCTTGAAGAGGTGGATTTTTAGCCTGGATTTGAGTAGGACCAGAGAGGGAACCTGATGTAATGGCTCAGGTGCTGTGGTTCGTTCCAGGCATAGAGAGCAGCAAGGTGGAATGAACAAAGTCTGGAATTGGCAGTGGCAGAGAAGGACATAGAAAAAAAGGGCTCTGTCAGAAGAGCAGAGTTCCCAAGGAGGGTTGTAGGGAGAGATAAGAGAGGAAAGGTAGTGAGGAGTCAAGAATGAATGCCAGTAGGCTTTCGAGGGATTCAGTGAATCCCCAGCCCTGCCTTGATTCCGGGGTTGTTGTTTTTTTTGTTATGCTTGCAGCCTAATTCAAGTGGCAGGTGAGAGTATTCACTTTAGCCATCTTTCCTCTTTCTCCCGCCACCACTGCCACCACAATAAAAAACAAACAAACAGTAAAGGTGAAGCCATTGTGATTCAGCCATTCCTTGAAGGTCCTGAGTGTCCCGTCCCCTTCAATGCATATCTTCACATCAGAGGGGTGGAACCAGCAAGGCCTTTGAGGAGTGCTGGAGTCATGGAGGTCGCTGTTTCTAGTATTTATTTTGTGCCACCAGCCTGTGGAGATGCGGTGGTCGCAGCAGGGATAGTTATGGATGGATATGGGCTTGTAAGGAAAATACAGGAACGTGAGATAAGAGGTTGGATGGGCAATGCAGGGACCATGTGGCAGGCGGAGGGAAGAGAGGTAGGTGACAGGCAATGCTAGACACGGGGGTGGGGGAGGATTACGGAGACCAAAAGGATCTGCTGGACTTGGGGGGGAAGGGTCCTAGGAGGATGGAGGGGAAATGTTAGACAAAGGGGGATCATAGGAAAACAGAGAGAAGATGCTGGATGCAGTGGTGAGGGCCTAGGGAAGCAGAGCAGAGATGTTGGATGCAAGGGGAATAGGGAGGCAGAGGTTAGATGCTAGATCCTGGGGGAATAGGGAGGCAGAGGTTAGATGCTAGATCCTGGGGGAATAGGGAGGCAGAGGTTAGATGCTAGATCCTGGGGGCATAGGGAGGCAAAGGAGAGATGATGGGGATGGAGGATAGGTGCAGGACACAAGGAGAGCAGGTTGTGGAGATAGAGGGGAGATACTGGATACAGGGGACCATTGGGAGAGAGAGGAGAAATGCTAGACATAAGGGGGAGGTGCATAGAAAAATGGAGAGGAGATGCTGGATACAGAGGGCATAGCGAGGCAGAGATGCGATCCTGGATGTGGAGGGGGCATAGGGAGCCAGAGGCTAGAGAGATAGAAGGGAATGCTGGACACAGGGAGATAGGGAGATAGAGATTTTTGAGACTAAGGCAAGATTCTGGATATGGGAGGGGGGCATAGGGAGATGGAGGAGATGCTGGACATGGGGGGGCAGAGGAAGATGGAGGGGAGATTATAGACATGCATGAGAGGTAAGGAGACAGAGGAGAGATGCTGAATATGAGGAGGTGGTCACAAGGAGATGGAGGGGAGATGGAGATGGGGGTAATAGGGAAAGAGAGAGATGGAGAAGTTGGACATAGTAGGGCATTGGGAGAGAGGAAGAAGAGGTGCTGGACACAGGGAGGATAGGTAGGTAGAGAGAGAGAGGGGGGAGATGTTGGATAGGATAGAGATATTGGACATCGGGGGGAGGGGAAGAAAGGGAATAATGGGTCGGGGAAGTAGAGAGGTGGGGAATGGGAAGGATGGGATGAGGGTTGTAAAGGTTTAGGCAGATGGAGTAAAAAGAGAAGGATGGAGTACTGGATAGTCCGAAGGAGGAGTGAAATCTGAGTGGATAGAGAAAAAAATGGAAAAAAGCTAAAAGGAAAAGATCACTACCCTAGACAGATGGAAGTGAAGAAAGAAGAAAGGGAGAGAAGACGTGACAGATGGACTGGAGATCCTAGAAAGAGAGATATGAGATGACAAAGGAAAGCAGAAGGCAGAGACTTGGACCAAGATGAACAGAAAATAAAATGGTCAGAAAACAAAGGTAAAAAAAAAAAATATTTTCAATTTAGCAACAGAAATATGTTAATTTCTGGGATTTCTATGTGCTATCTTTATATTTTGCACAGTACGGTGGGAAATGCATCTCTTTCTATTTATCTGGTGTTGAACTACACACAGAGTCTGGCTTCTTGGGGTTTTGGTTTAAATTTTCTCTACATAATTCTGTTTTTAGTTTGTAGTGGTCACTTATTCTGTACTTGTTGAGGGCCTGTCCAGTGCATTTTCTAGAATAAAAGGTGCCAGTATTCATATGCAGGGCCCTTTCGTTAATACAGGAGGACCATGGGTCAAGTTTTGCAGGCAACGAAAAGGATGCCGAAACACCGTACCACCACATATACCCTCAAAAAAAGCCCTGGGTCTATCTAGTGTGTGGCCAGGTGTTCGGTTAGCATAGAGTTTCTGTGTAGGGATCTGTACTGTAGTATTCCAACTTGTTTGGTTTTCCAGTAGGTGTAGGTTATTCTTGGGCCCACTGTAATATTTACAGTGCTACCTTTTACTGGATAGGTTTGTTGTGTGAGTTTTGGAAGTTGTTACCATTACAGAATGGTGGATTTGCTCTATGGGTCCTGAATGACTTTGTTGGGTTTTATATTGGTTCACATCACAGTATGTCTGGTACTGGAGAGGCTTTATGTTGCTGTTATTAAGATGACATAAGAATCTTATCTTTTTTGTACATTGAGTTCTATGGGGAAATGTCCTCTGCAACCATTGTTTTGTTGGGGAGAGGTTTCTGTAGATATAGAATATATGTTCAAAAATAAAAAACGAGAACCATAGTACAAAGTTTAGGTAAGTACTGCATCGCAGTTTCAATGGCATTGCCGCTGCTATAGGTCCTGGAGAAGGGGTGGCAGCAGTGGCAATGGGGGCAGGACTGGCAGGATGGAAGGCTTGCCTAGGGGACCTCCAGTCCTTGCACCAGCCCTGATTGAATCCCCTACTTTAAATGTTACCACACACCTTTGATGTAGGTACTTATAGGTCAGTAGGAAAAGTTTGAACTGGATGGGGAAATGGATAGGAAACCAGTGAAGTGATTGAGGAAAGGGGTTAGGTGAGCATAGCAATACTGGCAGAAAATTAGCCATGCAGCTGAATTTTGAACAGATTGAGGGGGAGAAAGATGATTCAGGGAGAGACCAGTGAGGAGCAGGTTGGAATAGTCAAGACAGGAGGTGACTAGAGACTGGAAAAGGGTTTTAATAATGTAAGGTTACCAGATTTTTGAGGGTCAAATCTGGGGCACATGGAAATTAGGTAGTGTTTTGTTACTGAGGAACGGGCGGGGTAGATACTCTACTTAGAGTTTCAGATGATCAATTCCATCTTGCCTGTGGAAGCTAAATCACTCCCAGTCTAGAAATACATACACACAGACCATAATACATTTGGACTGTGTTGTAATATTCGTCGTTTGTTAATTAATATACTCTTTCAGAAAATAAAATAGTTTTCCAGCCTTTGCTGTCTTGGGTATTATTTTCTGTTCAACTTCTCTTTATTAACTCTCTGTTTCACTTATTTAAGCCTGTTTTTTCTTGTCTCACTCAGGGCAACTTCTCCAAATGGGTTAGTTTTGCACATACCATGACAGTTGTGAACCTCACTTCTAAGCCATGGTATGTGGAGTATGATCTTAGTGTCTTAGATTTACTGCTAATGCTCAGCGTAGTACTTGCATCGTGCCAAAGAGAGCTTCCTTCTTGAGTTCATAAGATGTATCATGTATGAGTAGTTTGTCAAGATATGCTTGGAAATTCTTAATCATGCTTGTCACTCCCAGTACAATGGGAAAGATTCCTGTATCTTTAAGCCACATTTTCTTGGTCTTTGGCTGCATTTCTTGGTACTTCAGGATCTTCTGCCTCTCCACAAGATTCACAGAATAATCACTCGGAACTGACACCTCTATTATCAATGCCGTTTTGGTATTCTTCTCCTTTGCCACTCTGTTGGGTTTCCTCACATCCAGTTTCTTATCCTTCAGAATGGGAATGTCCCAGGGATCATAACCTCTTCATTTTCTGTTATTCTCTTAGGGTCATGATCCCAGTGCTTTTCAGGGACAGTGATGTAGTGTTTACAGAGTTTCCAGTGGATGAAGCATGCTACTTTGTTGTGTCTTTCTGTATAGAAAGTTTCTGCCATCGGAACTTCACAGCCAGATATGAGGTGAGTCACTGTTTCCAGCTCTTTCTGTCTGTTTTGCCAGTGTTTTCAATGCTCGCTGTAAACCATCTCATCCATAATCTGCTGTCCTGGGCTGCAACTATCAGTCTTTCATCCTTCAGTTTCAGTTCATCTCTCCTTAACCATTCTTATGTGGCTGTTCATTTTCCTTTTTATTTTCCATTTTGATTGATCCTTTTTGTCCCTTCAATGAATGCTTCATTTTCCCACTTTTTTCCTGGCATTTTCCCTTTTCCATGTTCTATCATTCTTACCCTTTCCTCTTCTCCCTTCTTTCCACTTTTTCCCCTAACCCATTTGGAGAAATTGCCCTCAGAGTTTGTAAAATACAGTTGTTAGTGTCCTCCAAATAGTTTATTGTTCTTGAGAATAACTTTAAAAAGTGTGCATCCCGTGCTGATTGCAAGGTTTTGTCTGAGGCCTGATCTGTAGCATTTAGTGAGGTGAGTGCTGCCTCCTTGGAAGGAGGGCTGTTTTCTAGTGGCCAGTAGTGGCCAGATAGTCCTTTAATGCCTTGATTTCCTGGCTCTGGGGGACATCCTGGAGCAGTGGGTCAATCTTCTACCCGGTGGCTGGCTCCTAAGCATTGGATGCACTGGTCATGTGTGTGTGTGCGTGCTATTCATTTTCCTCTCACAGACTGGCATTTCTTGAAGCCTGACTTAGGCATTCTTTTTGTTGATGTCTTCTGCTTTGTAGATGGATTCTTGGAGAGCTGGGCAATCTGTCTTGCTGGCAAGGTGGAAGAAGAAAGACTGGCCAGGCTAGGGGCAGGCCAGTAAGGTGGGGCTACCTGCACATGCTTAGAAAGGTTCACTTTTCTGAGCTCTGGAGAGCACTTCCATCTATGGCGCCGCCCGGAGGACGTCACTAGGTGTGGCTGACACATCTTGCTTGTTGTGACAAGGCAGAGCCCCAGAAACAGGAGAAAATGGGTTTAAATCACTTTCTGTCACCTCAGATGCTTGGAGAGGCAGGACAGGAAGGGGTTAAGTTTCCTGTGCACAAACTTTCTCTGCAGAGAAGAGCAGGGAAAGAACCACACCCTAGCTCTAGGCTAACCCAGAGACATAGCCAATCAGGGAGGTGGGAGGAGTCAGACCGGATTGGGCCACTCTGCACTCATAACCAGGAAGCAGCAGTTAGTAGGCAGGAGGGGCTCGAGGAGCAAAGACGGGAGCAGCAAGCCCTCGAGGAGCAAGGCCTGGAGAAGAGGAACTGGTTACAGAGCAGTACAAGCAGAAAGGCTGAGCCCAGAGGAACTAAGGAGAGAACCAGGGAAGGGAGAGTTCCTGCAAGTGGTCCAGGAAGAGACACAGGCAGACCTCAGCTCCATGAGAGAGAAAACCTTGGAGGTGACCCAGAGCTGGATTCAGAAGCCTGGAATACTGACTTGGAGTCAGGGGAGTTCCCCAGAGGCAGACGCTGCAAAAACCAGGTCAGAGCAAACTCTTCTAAGCCTTGTAAAGTAAATAGCTTTGAGAGAAGTCAGTCTATAGGAACTGACAATAGACGGCTTGCTAAAAGAGGCAGGGGTATACAAGACCCTGAATATAAACCTGAAGTTAATAGAGGGAAGAGGGGCTATAGAAAAGTCCCTGTTAGAAAGCTGCAAACATTTCCCTGCGATAGACAGCATGAGCTAAGCTCTAGTTCAGAAGAGCACACACCTGCTTGCCAGCAAGAAGCTAATTGGCAGCAACCGTGCAGAGAGCTAAGAGAAGCCTTTGAAGACCAGGCAGAGCTGAGGGATCTTACAAAGCAGCTACCTAAGGATTTGTATGATAGAGTGAAGAACTATAAGTATTCCTAATTGATGATTGAGTGCTGAGAAGCCTTAAGCCAATGTTCTAGAACTTGCATGAGAGACAGCAGTGTTCTAGTGAATGGAATGAATCAAAGCTTCATGTGGTACAGCTGTGAATAGAAGGCAATATAGAGAAACTGCTCCTACACAAGAAGGCAGTCATTAATAAGCCAGAGTTGTGGAGATTGCCATTTCTATGGGAAGCTGTTTGACACTAGAAAGAAGTACAACAGGAGAAAGATTCTTTA
Organism: Ichthyophis bannanicus; assembly: GCA_033557465.1. Taxonomy (NCBI): domain Eukaryota; kingdom Metazoa; phylum Chordata; class Amphibia; order Gymnophiona; family Ichthyophiidae; genus Ichthyophis; species Ichthyophis bannanicus. The sequence continues at coordinate 939,495,347 of CM066034.1, forward strand.
TTACCAGTAGATACTGAGAAAGCAGTACTAGAAGATTGAAGCCCTGTTGTAGTAGTGAAGCTGGAAGAATGATGAAAGTTTGTAAATATTTTATGTGTCCCTGAGAAGTATCAGGAGAAGCTATATAAACACTTGAACTTTTATTTGGTACAGAAGGTTACCATTATACTTCTGTGGCGGGGGAGTAAGTCCTGTACGGTGTCCTTTGCTATACTTTGTGCAAATACCTTATGCATGAATAAAGCATTACTTACTTTGGAAACCCAACCTTGGCTGTCGTCACTCACTCCACAACTACAGTAGGAAGGCTTCAGCACTAACAAGGACTCTTTTAAACTCACCCCACTGTGTGGCTCACATCCCCTTGGCCTGCTTACGCCACAGGCTAGGCGGTGCATTGTCACATAGAGGGGGATGGAGTTTTGGCGTAGTTGTTTTGGATTATAAAAAAAAAAAAAAATTGCTGCCTTGCACAGAAGAAGTGATTAACTACAGATACCAGTAAAGTTCTGAAGAGTGGACACTTTGAAAAAAAAAAAAAAAAAAAGGGGGGGGGGGTTTTCACCAAGATACCTGAAGAGCTTACCAGTGCTGCAGATTACAAGTTTCAGCTGAGGTGGACCAGAGTTCCTGTTATTAAGGCTACCATACTGCTGACAAGCGAGATACTCCACTTGTAGCAGGTAACCCGTAGCTAAGAGGGTCATCTTAGGACACTGCTACAAGGGGGTGGTAATCTGGCAGAGCTAAACTGGGAGCAAAGGAAGGTGCTTTTGTGGTGGTGCCGCACTTGGTGTTTCTTTTTCTATTCCCTACAGGTACATCGAAATGGATCCCACAACTTTGATGGATTGGGTAGCGGAGAGATTCCAGGAGCAGGAGGCAAGATCGGTGCGGACCCAAGAGAAGATGGCGGCGATGATACGTGCCCAGCAGCAGCCGGTGTTGGACATGCTAGGATCCTGGATGAAAGAGCAGAAGCGGACGTCGGAGACTCTACAAAATGTGACCAGTTCGCTAGGAACTGCCACAGGACTTGGAATGCTTGGACAGGGAATGTTATCATTAGGCCAGTGGTCTAAGGACGCTAATATTGATGACCACCTCGAAGTGTTTGAGCGCATAGCAACCATGAGCGGATGGCCCAAAGAACACTGGGTTATCCGATTGGCTCCATCCCTCACGGGAGAGGCTCTCACGGCCTACAAGGAAATGCCCAGTGCTCTAGCCAATGATTATGGAGCTGTCGTTGAAGCAATACGAGACAGATTAGGCCTAACACCCGTGGTGTATCGCCGACTTTTAAGAGGGTGCAGGTTAACCCCAGGCGAGACACCACAGGCCTTATGCCATAGGATAAATGCTTTGGCATACAAATGGCTATCTCCACAAGGTAAGAGCATAGACACAGTAATAGATGATATTATACTTGAACAATTCTTAGAAGCACTACCCCGGGAAGTACAGTCCTTCCTAATCCTCCAAGACTGCCACAATACTAAGGACGCCGTTGCCCTTGCTGACCGGTTCCTAGAGGCGCAGGCCTTAGGTCAGAGGAGGAAAGGTGTTCCAGAAAGTACAGTCTTGAGGGAACAAGGAATGAAGGGAGGAGTACAGATGGGTGAATCTTCATCTAGGCCTTTGTTTAGCCCTGGTATGAATGAGCGAAAGTGTTTTGCCTGTGGTCAAAAGGGACACCTCAGGAGGAATTGTAGCACTAGGCTAGCACTAATCACCACCCAGTCCAAGGAGGTTGGGGAGGGGTTCTTGCTGATGGTCACAGTAAATAATATCCCGGTTGAAGCCTTGTTAGATTCAGGCGCAGACCAGTCTATGGTCTCGGAAAGCCTATGGAAGGAGATAGGACCTCAGAGTCGGAGTGATAAAAAGCACCCTGAGGATAAAATTAAGATTCGATGCGTGCACGGTGCTGCTACAGCATACCCAAGGCACACAGTAACAGTAAAGGGAATGGGTTTAAGTAAGGACATCCCAGTAGCGGTGGTACCAAGGTTGCCCCATCCTATTGTATTAGGCAGGGATTGGCCGCAATTTCGAAAGGGCCTAGCTAAAGGTTTAGCGGCTACTGCAGAGGCCAAACACCCTGAACACCCTAGGGTAGAAAAGGACCCTGAGAGGAAGGAGCATGGGGAAAAACTAGTAACCACCCCTCAGAGAAGCCAACCCAGGCTAGGGATGATTCCAGCCCCATTATTTGCGAAACCTCAAGAGAAGACAGCTAGGGAGAGAATCTCTGTTCAAGACCCTCCCAATAAGAAAAACACATTTGTCTTGAAATGTTGTAGGGTCACCCCTAATGCAAGGATTCCTAAAAGAGCCACAGAGAATGCTGCAGGTTTCGACCTCTATAGTGCAGAGGACACTATAGTCCCTCGACAGGGTAGAGCCTTAATAGAGACCGGTATACAGTTGGAAATTCCGCCAGGTTGTTATGGGCGAATCGCCCCACGGTCCGGCTTAGCTGTGAAGGACAGTGTTGATGTAGGTGCAGGGGTTATAGACCCAGATTTTAGGGGTGTGATTAAGGTTTTACTTCTCAATTTTTCACAGAAGGAGTTCAAGGTGACAGTAGGAGATAGGATAGCCCAGCTTATCATGGAAAGGGTGGGTTTTCCCTCAGTAGAAGAGGTCACGGAATTGAACACCACCGTGAGAGGCTCACGTGGCTTCGGGTCTACTGACCGAGCCGTGTTGTTAGGCTTGACAGACACCAAAGGGGAAGAGAAAACAGAGATGGATCTGGGACCCCAGCTAGAGGAGTGTAGGGCCAAAGGCCCTAAGCCTGCAAAAAGAGGGAAGCTATTAGTAACTAAGGATAGCGAGGAAGGATGGAGGCTAGGCTTAGAGCCCACACATAGGGTTTTGCCGGCTCCCTCCAGTGAATGCGTAGAACCCCAGTTTCCAAGGGAATCTAGGGGCGAGTTACAACACATGTCTCAGATAGCGCAAGACAATATGGCAGCCAGCCAAGTTAGACAAAGAAAATATTATGACCATCCCACTCAACCTCAACAATTAGAGGTCAGCGAAAAGGTCATAGTAATGGTACCGGGTCATCACCCGAAGTTTAAAACTACCTGGAAAGGACCCTGCCGGCTTGTCCAACAGGTAGGACCAGCCACTTATACTGTGGAAACTAGAGGAGGGAAACAGTATAATTTCCCCGTGAATGTTTTGAGGTTATGGCACGAGCATACAGCTTTACCTCAGTTAGCTATAAGAAAGGATACAACTGCTAGTCCTGATCACCAGAGTAAGATTCCGTGCTGTTCTGCATTTATTCAACCAGCCCGGAATATCTTAAATGGGGGGTTATGTGACAAGGCAGAGCCCCAGAAACAGGAGAAAATGGGTTTAAATCACTTTCTGTCACCTCAGATGCTTGGAGAGGCAGGACAGGAAGGGGTTAAGTTTCCTGTGCACAAACTTTCTCTGCAGAGAAGAGCAGGGAAAGAACCACACCCTAGCTCTAGGCTAACCCAGAGACATAGCCAATCAGGGAGGTGGGAGGAGTCAGACCGGATTGGGCCACTCTGCACTCATAACCAGGAAGCAGCAGTTAGTAGGCAGGAGGGGCTCGAGGAGCAAAGACGGGAGCAGCAAGCCCTCGAGGAGCAAGGCCTGGAGAAGAGGAACTGGTTACAGAGCAGTACAAGCAGAAAGGCTGAGCCCAGAGGAACTAAGGAGAGAACCAGGGAAGGGAGAGTTCCTGCAAGTGGTCCAGGAAGAGACACAGGCAGACCTCAGCTCCATGAGAGAGAAAACCTTGGAGGTGACCCAGAGCTGGATTCAGAAGCCTGGAATACTGACTTGGAGTCAGGGGAGTTCCCCAGAGGCAGACGCTGCAAAAACCAGGTCAGAGCAAACTCTTCTAAGCCTTGTAAAGTAAATAGCTTTGAGAGAGAAGTCAGTCTATAGGAACTGACAATAGACGGCTTGCTAAAAGAGGCAGGGGTATACAAGACCCTGAATATAAACCTGAAGTTAATAGAGGGAAGAGGGGCTATAGAAAAGTCCCTGTTAGAAAGCTGCAAACATTTCCCTGCGATAGACAGCATGAGCTAAGCTCTAGTTCAGAAGAGCACACACCTGCTTGCCAGCAAGAAGCTAATTGGCAGCAACCGTGCAGAGAGCTAAGAGAAGCCTTTGAAGACCAGGCAGAGCTGAGGGATCTTACAAAGCAGCTACCTAAGGATTTGTATGATAGAGTGAAGAACTATAAGTATTCCTAATTGATGATTGAGTGCTGAGAAGCCTTAAGCCAATGTTCTAGAACTTGCATGAGAGACAGCAGCGTTCTAGTGAATGGAATGAATCAAAGCTTCATGTGGTACAGCTGTGAATAGAAGGCAATATAGAGAAACTGCTCCTACACAAGAAGGCAGTCATTAATAAGCCAGAGTTGTGGAGATTGTCATTTCTATGGGAAGCTGTTTGACACTAGAAAGAAGTACAACAGGAGAAAGATTCTTTATTACCAGTAGATACTGAGAAAGCAGTACTAGAAGATTGAAGCCCTGTTGTAGTAGTGAAGCTGGAAGAATGATGAAAGTTTGTAAATATTTTATGTGTCCCTGAGAAGTATCAGGAGAAGCTATATAAACACTTGAACTTTTATTTGGTACAGAAGGTTACCATTATACTTCTGTGGCGGGGGAGTAAGTCCTGTACGGTGTCCTTTGCTATACTTTGTGCAAATACCTTATGCATGAATAAAGCATTACTTACTTTGGAAACCCAACCTTGGCTGTCGTCACTCACTCCACAACTACAGTAGGAAGGCTTCAGCACTAACAAGGACTCTTTTAAACTCACCCCACTGTGTGGCTCACATCCCCTTGGCCTGCTTACGCCACAGGCTAGGCGGTGCATTGTCACATTGTCCATGGAGAACTTTAAAAAGTGATGCTCGCAAGTGAAAAGAGTTTTATCTAGGTAAATCCCCTGCTTGAAAATTTCCTGTCTTCAGTTGTAGGAACAACATGTGGATTCTTAGCCATCTTGGAGGAAGTATTCCAGGGAATATGCATAAGTTGGGGGTTAGGGGGGGGGAATGAATGTAAGAATATGTATTTTCAAATCAATGCACACCCATATCTAACAAAATTCCACTCATACCAAAGGTAGGGCTGGTGTGATCCAATAGGCAAAGTAGGCGGCCGTCTAGAGCACCAACATTTTGGGGCACCCATTGCCGCTGCTGCCACCTCTCTCCAGGATCTGCAGCAGCAACAATGGCAGCAATGGGATTTGAGAAGAAGCAACGGAGGGGGGGGGGGAGGCAGCAGGATTGAGGACTTGCCTAAGGTGCCTCATATCGTTTCACCGGCCCTGACCAAAGGAAGATATAAGTGACCACAAGTACTTTGGGGCTTGTTTACAAAGCCGCGGTAGCGATTTCCGATCGTTATCGGAGCCGCAGCCCCATTGATTTCAACGATCGGAAACCGCTACCGTGGCTTTGTAAACAAGCCCCTTTGTTTCTACTGCAGTTTTCCAAATGAAAGTTTTGCACATTCCTCCTTTGAAAACTGGTGCAAGGACTGATACTCAGCTTGTCTAGATGTGTTTTTACACTTCATCTTGCTCTAAAAGATTTCATTGCTGCATTTCTTTCCTTTTTTTTCATATGTAGCCATCATCTGCTGCCTCTGAGCCAAGGAGATGCCAAGGGTGGACTATCTCAGTGAGATCTGCAGCCCCAACGAGTGAGACTGAAGACCAAAAAGTGTGATTTTTAAAACAGAGTGTCTGTGTTATAAATTCAGAAATATTTAAGTGTTGCATTGCTTTGCAAGCGAAAGAAGCACCATAAAATGATATTTGCTTTTCTCTGTTGCCTCTTAAAGAGTATAGAGAGAGAGTGAAGGCCACATGAGGACAGGTTCGAAAGGAATTTGCCCCAGGAACTAATCTAATACTTACCCCGGGACAAGCATTGTGGAACCTGTGTGTCTTTTTGGGAACCTGCCAGGTACTTGTGACCTGGATTGGCAACTGCTGGAAACAGGATACAGGGCTTGATGGACTTTGGTCTAACCCAGTATGGCATTTCTTATGTTCTTATGGATTTGCTCACATAAATTTCTTGGGCTGACAACTGTCCTCCACCCAATGGCTGGACTAGCTGCATAGATTTCACAGCACGTGTACTTTTAGATGCAGTGAAATTGGATGAGGCAGGGGAAGGAAAGTATTCAGGAAGGTGAGACCAGATTTCCTCCTCCTGGTGAGGCCACTTGACTTTTTATCTCTTAGGGTTCCCTCTCAGTGTATTGGCACTGAGGCTCAGATGATTGAGAGATGGGGCTCAAAACGTGTGAGAGAGAAAGCCCTCAAGTGACTGTAGCATACTTGGCATCTTTGGGGCCAGGAGGTAGAATATGAAAAAATAAACAGGTAGGAAATACACTCGGCTGTGGGTTTCTAAACACGCATGCTAATGGTGTTCTTTAGATAGCTCTCCAATCTTAAATTTTAGCTGAGCTCTGTCCAGTTTCTGTGCTGATACTAGATCACAGAGGAATGGACACAACTCATCTATAAGGTGTCCATTATTTTGTTTTGTAAAGAACACCTAAAACAGGAACATTACGTCCAGTTGGCAGTTTGTGAGCTGTGAGGAAAGCTACAGTGCTCCTCCCTTATCCTTCCTCCCTTGAGACATGAGGCAGAGCTGCTTTATCTAGCTCTGAAATAATTAATGTGCTTAATGTGAGAAACTGTTGAGATCTGCAGGTGTCCTGAGATAAGGGGAAAGAGGGATTTAACAGGAATTCCTTTAGTAGTGCATATGATAACAGCACTTGCCAATGTAGGTGCTGATGATGATCCTATCCGTACCAGTGCCCCACAAGAAGTGGAACAAGTACTGCCAGTACTGTGTGCACATTCAGCAACAGTAAACTGGCAGCTTGAACTTCTTAGATCACAGAACTAGGATAGCTCAGAGCTGGTTAGGCAGATGCAGGAAGGTTTGAGTTCTGTTCACCATGAGACTTCTATAGATTAGGGGAGTAGAGGAATGTGTGTGAGTAGCACCAATGTTCTTCCCTTAGATTCAGATTGGTGGGGTGAATTTTTTCTAATCTCCACCCCCACATATATTCATTCACAGACATACACTCTTTCTCACGCATACTCTCATATTCTCCCATCTCGACCAGATTTGATCATGCTCTCACTTCCCTCCCTACTCCACAAGAGAGGCCTAAGCACCCTCCCTAACACTAGCAACCTCTATTCCTCCCACCCTTTCCCCTGCTTTCCTTCCCTCTTTTTGGTCTGGCTCATTCAATGGTGCCTTCCCTTCCTGCCTGCTTGTATGTGATGATGTCATGTCATTCTCCTCCTCCTCTTGGCTGACGCACACCAACTAGGGTTTGATCCAGTCCTGGGTTTACCCCACTGCATGCAGAGATTTTCCATTTCCTATGGAGTGCAATGGAGGAATCAGAACTAAATGTCCCTGAATACAATGGGGTAAACCCAGGACTGGATCAAGACTATGGGTGCATCTGGAGCCAGCTGGCAACCCTAAAACCAACGTTGATGCCGCATACTCTTCTGCCTAGCCCACACAGACTAATATAACGTTCTTTCAGTTCTGCATAAACTGATACAGCTCTGCATCCTCCTGCTTGCAGCCCAATGTGAACCTGCTGCTTTCTTTTTTTCTTTTTTGGGCCTACACAGCCAGCACTTGAGATTTTTCACTGTTTTCCCAGACACCTGAAAAATTATACAAAATCCTGAGTCTTGAAGTGAAATCCCTAATGTTCTCAGATATGCGAGTAGGGGACCACGGAAGACCAAGTGCTATGGGCAGCAGAAGGCAATAGTAAATTTATGCAGAATTCTGCCAAGAAAATGTCATAGGTAGCATGGTAGAGCCTCAATTTCCAAGCCCTCAGAAATGGCCAGAAAGAGAATAACAAAAACTAATGCTCTTTTTTTTTTAACAAAAGGTGTCAGGGCTCAGATGCAGAGCTATCCTTTGGGGCAGGGAGTAAGAGGTGAAAAACTGGGTAGACCAAAAGACTTTCTCTGCCTTGGGGGCAGTGCTGTACACAGAGTTACCAAGTTACTCGGTTCCATAAGTGAGATTTTAAACCACTCCTGGATTTCTGACAATCGCATCCTGATACACTTTGGGATCTGCAGCATTTATTCCAATGGGTAAAATAAGCAACTACAAATATCATACTGCAAAATGCAATATTTAAAAGCAGAACTGGAAAAAATCTCACTCCTGGAACTGGGCAACTTGGCAACTCTGTATATGCCTGTAGTAGCCCTGCCTTTGTAATTTGCTGCAAAACTCAGCCACGGTTCAGTCCTCCCAGAACCCGTCTTCCTTCCCACTGGCAGGGGGCATAAGGGAGCAGCACATTTACTCACTGCCACATCCTCGGTAGCCAAAAGCACCAATGGGGGAGGGAGGGGCATGAGGGATAAAGGCAAATATGTTTGGAGGGGACCAAAAAGCACTGGGGTGAAAGGGAAGGCGTTTGAGAGAGTGTACAATACATGCATTTCTCTTTTTTTTCCTCCCTTTCCCCACTGGTGCTTTTCACTTTCCCTTAACATAAGCAGGCAGAACTATCCCTCTGTCTTGCCCCAACAGTCATACACAGAACAACAAAATTGGTCCATTCAATTAGTATGGGTACATAAGGCTGCAGTTTTATTCATGTCAAACTTGTGCAATAACAATGAGGGGGCGGGGACCCAGACGAGTCACCCGAACTGATGCGTGGTAACTGCCACATGATTCTTGCCATCTGCGATGGGGCATGCTATGCTGAGCCTTGCCAAGCTGAGCTAGGCCCATGCCTGTGCCCATTGCCTTATCTTATCCTCTTTTGGGGCTGTCCCTACTGGGCAGCTATCGCTCAGGGAAAACTCGCCTGAACATTTTGCCTTGGTGCCAGCTGACGCCCTGCCCCTTGGCCAGGATTAGATGTCAGTCTGCAATTTGGCTCAGGTAATTGCCACAGACTCAGGGAGCTTCGACTTTCCTATGTCCCACATTGCAGGGTTCCCACCCCCTTGACTCCGATCATCCATGCGCACTATGGGGTCATGAGCTGGCTGCAAGAATGGCTTCCAATGTTTCATGGATGTCGTTGATAAACAGATCCAGCTCCACATCTGACAGATGGATGTGGTCATTCCTGAAACAGCCAGAAATTGAGGGTGCATCCAGTTGTGACAGATTTGTCATATCCCAGTCCATAATGCAGTGCATTGCAAAAGCATTCATTTCCTCTGTGTTTATCCTGTTTTGTCACATTGCATATTGCAACCTGGAATTAAAATGGAGTTTTGGTGGTTAGCACCAAGTGATAAACAACATGCCTACGACTTTGAAGGTGCAAAATATCCCTTATTGTGACACAAACAATAATTAAGACCAAAAAAACTGAAAGCAGGAGTGTGCATATGTATTCACCCCCCCCAAAGTCAATATGTTGTAGAGCCACCTTTTGCTGCAATTACAGCTGCAAGTCTCTTGGGGTATGTCTCTATTAGCTTAGTACATCTAACCACTGGGATTTTCACCCATTCCTTAAGGCAAAACTGCTCCAACTCCTTCAAGTTAGATGGGTTGCATTGGTGTACAGCAATGTTCAAGTAATGGCACAGATTCTCAATTGGATTGAGGTCTGGACTTTGACGAGGCCATTCTAAAACATTTAAATGTTTCCCTTTAAACCAGCTTTAGCAGTATGTTTAGGGTCACTGTCCTGCTGGAAGTGAATCTTTGTCCCAGTCTCAAGTCTCTGTCAGTCTGAAACAAGTTTTCCTCAAGAATTGCCCTGTATTTAGTGCCATCCATCGTTCCTTCAGTCCTGACCAGTTTTCCTGTCCCTGCCAATGAAAAACATCCCCACAGCATGATGCCGCCACCACTGTGGGAATGGTATTCTTGAGATGATGGGAAGTGTTGGGTTTGCGCCACACATGGCGTTTCCCATGATGACCAAAAAGTTCAATTTTCATCTCATCTGATCAGAGAACCTTCTTCCATGTGTTTGGGGGGGGGGGGGGTCCTGCCACATGCTGTTGTGCAAATTCCAAATGTGTTTTCTTATTTCTTTCTTTAAGCAATGACTTTTTTCTGGCCACTCTTCCATAAAGCCCCACTCTGTGGATTGTATGGCTTAAAGTGGTCCTATGGACAGATACTCCCACATCCGCTGTGGATCTTTGCAGTTCCTTCAGTGTTATCCTTGGTGTCTTTGTAGCATCTCTGATTAATGCCCTCCTTGCCCGGTCTGTGAGTTTTGGTGGGCGGCCTTCTCTTGTCAGGTTTGTAGTGGTGCCATATTCTTTCTATTTTGTTATAATGGATTTAATGGTGCTCCATGGGATATTCAGAATTTGAGATATTTTTTATAAATGCAACCCTGATCTATACTTCTCCATAACTTTGTCTCTGATTTGTTTGGAGTGCTCCTTGGTCTTCATGTTGCTTGCTTAGTGGTGTTGCAGAGTCAGGGGCCTTTCAGAATAGGTATATTTGTACAGGCATCATGTGACAGATCATGTGACACTGACTGCAGACAGGTGGAGCCTAATCAACTAACTAAGTGACTTCTGAGGTTTATTGATTGGACCAGATCTTATTTAGAGGTTTCATAGCAAAAGGGATGAATACATATACACTCACAACTTTTCAGTTTTTACTTGTTTTTTTATATATACAAGGTATTTTATTATCATTTCACTTCACCAATTTGGACTATATTGTTAGTTCCATTACCTAACATCCAAATGAACCTCCATTTTCATTCCAGGTTATACGTAATGTGATAAAACAGAACAAAAACCAAGGGGATGAATACTTTTGCAAGGCACTGTACAGCCAGGCTGACCTGCCGGTTGATTTTTTTGAGCTCTCTAATCCAAAGACGGGTGTCAGTTTAGTTTAGTTTTGTTTATTTGCATTTGATATACCACCCTGTGCAAAAATCGTAGTGCATATCATTTGTGCAACTGTGAGGTAGCATAATGCAATCAATTCAACAATGCAAAACAACAAGTGTGCAATAAATCCAACAATGTGACACAACACATAGTCCAAAACAACAATTTTCGGGTTTGGTAGCAACTGGTATGCGTGGCCTCTGGTTCCTCCACTCATCATTGAGCGGGTTCCGTAGGGCCCACAGTCAAGGGTGCCGTAGCAGCGGATAGGACTGCTTGGCCAAAAGAGCCGTCGTTCTCCACATGGATGTCAAGGCAGTAGTGTTTCTGGAAGGTTAGTTGGGAGGACCAGGTAGCGGCTCTGCAGATCTCGCTCACCGGTACCTCCTGTGCGCAGGCCAGAGAAGCGGCTATAGCGCGGAGCTGATGCGCACTCGCCTTGTTAGATGGGAGTGCGCCGGCCTTCTGCAGGCAATAGGCGACACAGGCTGAGATCCAACGGGAGAGCGTGCGTTTTGAGACAGGTCTTCCAGGCCTGTTCGGGTCAAAGGAGATGAAGAGCTGGGTCCCCAGTCGAATTGCGGACGTCCTGTCGAGGTAGATGCGTAGGGCGCGTACGCAATCCAGGGAGTGAAGACGTTGCTCTTCGGGAGAAGAGTGTGGGGCTGGAAAGAAGGATGGCAGCTCCACCGCCTGGTTGACGTGAAAAGCGGAGGCGACCTTGGGCACAAACTTGGGATGAGTCCGTAGGGATGCCCGGTTGTGGTAGAGTTTTGTGTATGGCGGGTGTGCTACCAGAGCCTGCAGCTCGCTGACCCTCCGAGCTGAGGTGATGGCGACCAGGAAAAGAGTCTTCCAGGAGAGAAATTTTCCGGGCGCTGTGGTCAAAGGTTCGAACGGTTCCTGCGTGAGCTGTTGCAGGACGACGTTAAGGTCCCATGAGGGTACCGGTTTCTGTACCGGAGGTTGCAGATTCCGAAGCCCTCTCATGAAACGCGTCACAATGGGAAGCGCGGATATGGAGCCTGAACTTGGGTATTCCGGGCTTTCGTGTAGAGAGGCAATGGCCGCGAGATGTACTTTGATGGATTGCGGTTTCAAGCCGGAGCTGAAGAGGAAGGCGAGATAATGTAAAACAGTGGGTATCGGGCAAGAGGCTGGATGGACTCCTTGGTCCTTGCACCATATACTGAAACGTTTCCACTTCAGACTGTAGGCCTTTCTGGTTGACGGCCTCCGCGAGGCCAGAACAATCTGCTGCACCTCCGAGGATAGGTTTGAATCATGGAACGTCAGCCTTTCAGCCTCCAGGCTGTCAAGGCTAGTGTCTGGAGGTTGGGGTGCCAGGTTCTGCCCCCGTTCTGGGTTAACAGGTCTGGTCGCAGTGGAAGGCGAATTGGGGGTTCTTGGGCGAGCTGCAGCAGTAGGGAGAACCACATCTGTCGCGGCCAGTAGGGAGCGATCAAGATCACGTGCGCTTTCTCCTTTTTTTTTTTTTTAATGCTTTATTTTCGTTTTATAACAACAAAGGAAAGGAAGACATACAGCTAAAAGACAAATACATACATAGAATGTGATACATACACCAAAGTAAACCCCTACCACCCCCCTCCCCCCTGCTTCTTCTCTAGAAACTAATCATTCCCGAAAACGGGCGTGTACTGACATTATTGTGGTACAAGACCTAACGGTGATCTGAAACATGATGAGTATACATTAAACAGACATGCCGGAGCAATGAGCAGAGTGTACATAATCATTGAGCATCTGCCATTTAGACAAACGAGAGTGAGTTTGGATATGGGGAATAGCTCTCCGAGATATCTGCTCATATTTACTATATAAGCAGACGAGGTTCCACCATTCATTGGCAGTAATTCGAGAGCTATCCTTCCAATTCCTCGTGATTAAACATATGGCTATACCCAGCATGAAATCAAGGAGAAAGCGACCCTTCTTAGGAAGAGAGGGGATCTCCGCCACTGAGCGGAGTCCCACAATCTTCCAAGAAAGAGGCTCGTGGAGGTGTAAGATAGATTGAATACGACCCCAGACCCGCCCCCAGTAAACCTGCAGTTGAGGACATTTATAAAGAACATGAGCAAGGGTTCCCACAGCAGTATGGCAAGACCAACACTGGTCCCTAGCAGTTGTGTTCCATTTGGCTATTCTTTCTGGAGTATAAAAGCATCTATGTGCAAAAAAGAATAGAGTTTGGGTTACAGAGGCGGATAGGGAAACCCGCACTACTTTGCTCCAGAAAACGCTCCATTGCACAGGGGTTAAGGTGGTTTGCAGTTCGCGTTCCCAGGCTTGTTGAGCTCTACAAGTAGCAGTATCGGTACCCTGACATAATAATTTATAAAAGTTAGAAGCTACCCCATGTGTACTACTAACAGAGTGAATTAGTTCTAATAGCCCGTCCTCAGTAGGGGCAGAGGACGGCAGGATTTGAGCACTTTTGAGGCAGTGTTGAAGCTGCATCAATTGAAAGTAATGTTTCGCTGGTAACGCAAATTCCTTTTGTAAATCAGAAAAGGTCTTCCAACGAGCTGCAGAGAAGAGTTGTTGGGGTGTCCAGATCCCCCTAGAGTACCAGGGTTTCCATGCAATCGTTTTATTTAGGACTTGAATTCTGGGGTTATTCCACAGCGGGAGTCCGTCCGGAGGACATACGTTTGGACCCAGTGACAGAATGAGAGTGTTAAAGGCCGCAAGAGTATCGACAATCATTGGGGGATGGCGAGTGTCTACTTGATGGGACATGCCGGGGAGATGGATCAACGGAATTGGGCTACTTAGCTCCTCTTCAATGTCAAGCCAAACTGGTCTGTTGTCTGTTGGGGCAGCTAGCCATCGGGCACCTTGTTTAAGTAGGAAGGCTTGATGATATCTAAGAAAATCAGGAAAGCGGGTACCCCCTAGTTCCTTCGCAGACTGTAGTTTTCGTTTAGCTACTCTTGGTGGTTTTCCCTGCCAGAGATAGCGGACGAGAAGGCCCTCTATGTCTTTGTAGGTGTGTAGCGGGAGGAAGCAGGGCAGCATTTCTAAAATATAGTTCACTTTGGGGACTATCATCATTTTGACGGTTTCTAGGCGGCCCCACCATGTAAGGGATAAGGGAGACCACCGATTTGTGAGCTCACGGACTTTGGAGACTACCTCCTTGGCATTAAAACTAATAGTGTCTTCTAAAGGAGAACAGTAGTGGACGCCAAGATATTTCACCATGCGGGATTGCCAAAGGAAAGGAAAGGCCCGCATGTCAGCCTCATGTACCCAGCGGTTCAGTGGGAATGCTACGGATTTGGTCCAGTTTATTTTATAGCCCGATAATTGCGAGTATCCATCAATCAGGTCCAAGACAGCCGGGACCGAATCAAGGGATACAAAGAGCATAAGGTCATCTGCATATGCAGAGAGTTTAATCTCTCTGTGACTGAAGGGGACACCTCGAATACGTGCGGACTGTCTAATAAGGAAGGCGAGGGGTTCAAGAGCTAGATCAAAGAGCATTGGTGATAGGGGGCAACCTTGACGCGTGCCTCTTTGAAGATTAAAAGGCCGAGACTTAATGGCATTTACACAAATACTGGCAACGGGTTGAGAATACATGACTTGGAGGTATCGGAGGAAGCCCTCCCCAAAGCCATACCATCGGAGAACTGCAAATAAGAAGGGCCATTCCAGGCGATCAAAGGCTTTTTCAGCATCTAGGGAAAGACCCACCCATGGGTGGTCTAAATTGGCAGCACTGGATAGCACATGGCACAAGGTCCGAGCATTGTCAGCGGTGGAGCGGCCGGGTATAAAACCACATTGGTCGGGATGGACTAAGGTGGCCATCCTGTCAGATAGCCGGGTGGCCAAGATCGTTGCGAAGATCTTATAATCGGCATTAAGTAGGGAGATTGGACGGTAGTTGGCGGTTAGCAGCGGGTCTCTGCCTTCTTTCTCAAAAACTACCACATTAGCTGCAGAAAAGGATCCCAAAGAGGATGTATCTTCCGCAAGGGCAGTAAAATAAAGTTTTAAGTAGGGAACTAAATCTGCACTGAACGTTCTGTAGAATTCTGTCGGGAGACCATCAGGCCCAGCGGCTCGACCCGAGGCTGTTCGTTTTAGGGCAGAGTGGATCTCTGAAGTAGAGAAGGGTTCATCCAGCGCATCCCTATCAGCTTCAGAAAGGGTCGGCCGCTGAATACCAGAAAACAAGCGCTCGAAGGTCTCGGATGAGAACTCACATTCAGATTGATATAGACGGGTATAGAAATCCCGAAAAAGTTCTACGATATCGGAGTCTGTGGTCAGTATGCCCCCTCCCTGTGGGGCGCGAAGGGCCGCTACGCGTTTGGCTTCTTTTTGACCTTTCAAGGCATTGGCTAAAAGTCGACCGGCTCGGTTGCTTTCACGGTAATATGTCCCTTGCTGAAGTGCAATACTCTGAGAAGCTGCAGTTGAGAGGATTGCATTATATTGAAAACGGAGACGCTGTAAGCGAACTAAGACGCATGGATCAGTACGTGAAGTTAGAACTCGTTCGCCTGCTTTGATTTGTTGGTCTAGTATAAGGAGCTGCTGTTTGCGTTGTTTCCGCAGGCGAATTTGATAACTAGTGATCGTTGCACGAATGGCCGCCTTAAAACCCTCTCACCAAGCCCAATTTGCAGTGTCCTGGGGTAGATTAAAGTGAAAGTAGTCCTGTATGGCTGCACGAATTTCTAACTGGAACTCTGGTTGAGTTAATAGGGCTCTATCAAAGAACCAGGCCCCCGAATTCCCTTGGGGCGCAGTGGTGTGTAATTGAAAAGAAATAGCAGCGTGATCTGAGATATGTTGGGAGTGAATCTTTGCTGTGTCTACCTGAGGAACTAACAGTTTTGATATTAGAAAGAAATCTATGCGAGACTGGGATTTATGAGGGGAAGAGAAGAAGGTGAAGTCAAGCTCATTGGGGTGTAGTAACCTCCATAGATCGACTAAAGCAAGATCTTTGATCATAGAGGTAAGCGTAGTGTGACTCTTGGGGGGACCACTCGTCCTAGGCGGCTGTTTGTCAATCAGGGGATCAAGAACTAAATTGAAATCCCCCCCAATTATCAATGAAGTATTAGCAGAGGCCTGCGCAACCTGAGCAATGGTAGCAAAGAAGGCAGGGTCATCTACATTAGGAGCATAAAGGCATATACATGTAACTTCAAGGTTACCTATCTTGAGGTGAGCCCTAGACCATCTGCCTACTGTATCTGAACTAGTCGCAATAATAGTAGCATGCAGAGATTTCCTAACCAGTATGGCAACCCCACATTTCTTAGAAACAGCTGGGGAATAGGCGGCCACCATGTAAGGTTTAACATTGAGTTTAAGAGTTTCCTTCGAATTTAAATGCGTTTCTTGGAGGAAAATCAGGTCCGCAGTTTCATGACTTAGATAGCTCAGGATTTTCTTCCGTTTTATCGGATTATTGATGCCTTTTACGTTCAATGATAAAATCTTACATGGTGCCATCAATCGGTAATAGACATTTTAGGTAAGGGCGCTTGAGAACATACAACATAAGCAGAATCTGTACAGCAATGACATAATCACCGAGTATGCTGGCTAATACACCCCATATTGAAAAGCATGTACCAAAGTAACTTAGAGAAGAAGCAAAACCCCCAAAGAATATGGCGACCATATGTCTGCGGGAGGAGGCCCTAGAGAGGAGGATGAAGACATGAAAAAAAAAAGAGAAGAAACACCAGAGTCCATAATTAACACTGTCTCTGATATTCAGCGAGGCTACTCCGGGTAGATGGAGTCGGGTCACAAACATCATCAAAAGAAGGCAACAAACCGCCCTCGACAGACTCCTCGCTGGACCGTGGCAAATCCAAGATGGCGGGTACAGCGGATAGGAGAAACTGGTAGGAACACTCTGAAAATCAGCGCATCAAGTCGGCTTCTTTAGCATCCAAGAACTCCGCTAGTAGATCAGGGTCCTCAAATGTTCTTGTCTGATTGTGTAACGTGACTCGGAGCTTGGCCGGGTACATCAGGCCATAGCGTGCTTGTAATTGTTGAAGCCTCGGCCGGAATTCCAGAAAGCGCTTTCGGCGATCAACCGTGGGTTTAGCCAAGTCAGGATAGAAGGAGATCTTGTGGCTCTCAAACTCCATATGGCCCTTTGCCCGAGAGGCGCTGAGAATTTGCTCCACATGTTGATATCTCAAAAGTCGAAAGATGATAGGCCGCGGGGTCTTCCTGTTGAGCGTTATGTTTGTAGGTACACGATGAGCGCGATCGATCTCCAATTCTTTGGTAAAGGTGATTTGGAGCAGAGAAGGGAGGATTTTATATAGAAACTCCTTCATATCTCCCGATTCCGCTCCCTCCGGTATGCCCACTAGTCGCAGGTTGTTGCGGCGCGCTCTATTATTGCCATCTTCCACTTCTTTCTGCAAGGCCCGCACCTGGCGTTCAACTTTGTCGAGTTTGGACAGCCGGACCACATGGGAATCTAATATGCTCTCCATTTTGTCCTGACGCGAGGAGAGCCCCTCTAGCCTGCCTTGCAACACACCAAGGTCTTCCCGCAGCGCTCGGAGTGCTTCCCCGTTTGACTGCACGAGGTCTTTAACCCCTCTGATCTCTGCGAGGATCTCCTGCTGCATTTCGGGGCCCTCGCGTAGAGCCAGCCCCTTCTGCGGGGACGGGGGTTCAGTTTTGGAGCGTTTGCCGTGAGAAGCCGCTGGAGATCCAAATTCCAGGCGCGTAGGTTTGGTCCCCGCCATCTCACCGATGTGCCCCGGTAAGATCAGAGCAGAAATTCAAGAATGTCCGATGTTAATTCAGGATTCTGAGTAGGCCTCTCGGGAGCCTCAGCGTTATGCGACCATCCCGCTGGACATCAGGCTCCGCCCCCCTCGCTTTCTCCTTGATGATGTGCTGTATCGTGGTTGTCAGGAGAGGAGTTGGAGGAAATGCGTACGCCAAGTCCCACGTCCCCCATGGGATGGCAAACGCATCCGAAGCCACTCTCTGCTGTGACGGGTGCTTGGAGCAGAACAAGGCGCATCTGGTGTTCGCTTCGGTCGCAAAGAGGTTGATCTGGGGAATTCCCCAGTGCTGGAAGAGGTTGCCTGTCACTTCCATGTGGAGCGTCCACTCGTGAGGTTGGAGCTGTCTGCTGAGCCTGTCCGCCAAGGCGTTCTGATCCCCGGGGAGGTAGGTCGCCTGCAGGACGCAGTTGTTGGATAGTGCTACGGCCCATGTCTCGAGGGCTTCCTTGCATAGTGTACGGGATCCCGTGCCTCCTTGCTTGTTTATATAGAACATGGTAACTTGGTTGTCTGTTTGCACCAAGATTGCTTTCCCCGCCAGGTGTGTCATGAATGTCTGAAGGGCATATTTGACGGCCCGGAGTTCGAGAACATTGATGTGGAGGGCACGCTCCGCTCTGGTCCAGGCTCCTTGCATGCTGAGATGCAGTAGATGAGCCCCCCATCCCGTTGAGGATGCATCCGTGGTGAGGATGAGCTGGTGAGTGAGGGGTTGCAGATGCTTGCCCACTGAGAGGTTGGTTGAATTTATCCACCAGCGTAGGCTCCGGATAACATTGACCGTGATCGGTACGCGGGTATTGAGTGGTTGGGAGAGTTGCTTCCAGTGGGTCCGCAGGTGCCACTGAAGGGTGCGCATGTGGAGTCTCGCCAGAGGGAGGACCGAAGTCATCGCCGCCATGTGGCCTAGCAGGCGCAGGATCTCGCGGGCTGAGGTGTGCTTTTCCGCCGACACTTTCCTTGCCAGCTGCACGATGGCACTGATACAGAGCTCGGGCAGAAAGGCCTTGCAGGCCTTGGTGTCGATTATCGCCCCGATGAACTCCGTCCTCTGCACGGGTTCGAATCGTGACTTTTCCTTGTTGAGCAGGAATCCCAGTATGACTAGTAGGTGTGCAGCTTGGCGGACTGCTCTGCGGAGTTCGGGGGCAGAGTTCGCAGACAGGAGCCAGTCGTCCAGGTAAGGAAAGATGGCGACGCCTTGCTTGCGGAGGTGTTCAGCGGCGACCGCCACGCATTTCGTGAATACTCTGGGTGCTGGGGATAGGCCAAAGGGCAGCACTCGATACTGGTAATGGCATCCCATAGCGATGAATCTGAGGTATTTCCTGTGAGAGGCATGGACGGGAATGTGGGAGTAAGCATCCTGTAAGTCCAGTGTAGCCATCCAGCTTCCCGCTCTGATGAGAGGAAGGATGGAGTTGAGCGAATACATCCTGAACTTTTCCTTTCTGATGAAGTAGTTCAGGTTTCGGAGGTCCAGGATGGGACGGAGGCCCCCTGACCTCTTGGGGATAAGGAAGTACCGGGAGTAGAATCCATTGTTGATTTGATCCGTGGGAACCTTCTCTATTGTCCGGGCCAGGAGAAGCTGCTGGAGGAGTTCCGAGAGTGGTTGTTCCTGATGGAGTGGAGGCTAGCTGGTGGGTTGCTTCTGCTGCCGTGGAAGGGAGGAGAAGCGCAAGCGGTAGCCTGTCTGTATTATTTGAATGACCCACTTGTCCATGGTGATCTCCTGCCAGGCCGAGAGGAAGTAGGACAGGCGACCCCCGACTGGGTGGTCTGCCAGTCCCAGTGAAGGGCCCAGCCAGGCCGGGTAGTCAGAAGGAAGAGGTGTCTTTCCCGGATTGGGAGGGGTTGGTTTGTTTCTGTTTGCGTTGTCGCGGCTGCTGTCTTTGAAAAGACTACTTGTGATAGGTCTGCTTGAACCTGGGCGTCTGCCACTGTCGGTTGGAGCCATAATATTGTTTTGAAGAGGAAAAGGGTTTCCGGGAGTAGCTCCCTTTCCGTGACCAGGAGGGTCGTTCGAGCCCGTCCGCAGCCAGAGTCTTCAAAGTGGTGCAGTCGTCTTTCAGACCTTTCACCGTGTCTGCGACTTTGTCCCCAAAGAGGGAGTCACCCGAACAGGATGTATCGGCGATTCGGTCGTGGGTGTTATCAGAGAGCCCTGATGCACGAAGCCATGCCCAGCAACGGGCAGAGATGGCCGTGCCCACTGTCCGTACGGCTGTGTCAAATGAGTCAAAGGCTGTACTCATCAGGTGCTTGCTGCACTCAGCTAGCTCCTGGATGGAGGTTGAGGCAGATGTACGTGAGTCCTTGGGAAGATCCTGCAGATGGCGTTTGAGGTCAGCCAGGAGGGCGTCCTGGAATAGGACATGTTGAAATTGATGCGCTGCTATCTTGGCACTAAGCATTGCGCCTTGAAATACTCTCTTCCCCACGTCATCCAGACGCTTGGGGTCCCGGCCTGGTGGATGTGCGGCTTGGACATGCGTGGACTTAGCTCTTTTGAGTGCTGATGCCACCACTATTGACTGGTGGGGTAATTGAGGCTTGTCAAACCCAGGTGCCATGTGGATAATGTACTTACTGTCCAGGCGTCTGGAGCAAGGATGGCCAGATGCTGGGGATTGCCAGAGAGTCAACTGCTTTTCCTTCAACTTGCGGTGAAGGGGAAGAGCCATGGCTGGTTTAGGGCCACTGAGGTATTTCATGACCTCAGGTTCCTTCTCATCTGGTGTGTCCTCTGTGGCCAGCCCGAGCTTGGAAACCATCTTTCGAAGAAATTTTGGATATGTGAGATCTTCCAGCACTGGTGCCGGTGGATTCTCCATCTCATCCGCTTGGTTCTTGGAGGTGTCAGAGTCTGGTCCTAACTCCTCCCTTTCGCTTCCCTCGGAGTCCAGCTGCACCGGGGAAGGTGCCTGCGGTCTAGAAGGTGCTGGGGAAGGAGTCCGTGCTCTGGTGGGCGACAGGCTAGGGGCTCGTGGAGAGAGGGAACGCTCCGAGCCAGGCCGTGCCACAGGGGAAACATGTGCCCGATCCTGGTCCAGTCGATGGGGGGCAGTTTGTTCCACAAGGCGAGAGAGCAGATGAAGAATGGCGGAGGAGGTGGAGTCAGAAGACCGGCTGCTTCTATGCCTCCTGCTGCAGTCCGAGGTGGATCTCCTGCTCCTCTTGTGTCTACGGGGGGACCCACTGCGGGAACCTCTTGACCCCAACGGAGCTCGATGTCTGTGCTTTGCTGCCCTCTTCCTGCCCTTCTCGCTGCCATCGCGCTGTGACTCTCTGCCGCTGGAGCAGCGTTTGGGGCTCCCCTGGCGCTGATATGAAGCGCAGTCAATGCCGTTAGAGCGGTGTCTGCTTCTCCCGCGCCGGGGCTCTGTCTCGGCGCAATTGCCATCATCTGCGCTGCTGCCGCACCGGGGCTCAGCCTCGGCACGATCGCCGTCATCTGCGACGCTCCGGGGCTCCTCTGCCGCGGGATACAAAGATGAACAAGGCAGGGGGGAGGGAAGTCTGCGCCGAACCTCGGCAGCACGAATCCTGCTTCCCGCGCCAGACCGGAGCTCCTCTGCAGCGAAAAAAGATGTGCTGGGCAGGGGGGAAGGCTGTCGGCACTGGTCGCTTGCGGCGGAACAGGAACTGCTGCACCCAATCAAGAAAGAGGGGGCGTGTCCGGAGGCAGAGCCAGGCGGGTCAACGAGGACGGCGCCATTTTGAGAGGCTTCGGGAGGACCGCATGGCCGGGGAGAGCAGGCCAGATTGCTGCTTACCGCAGAAGGGCTTACCCGGGGGCTAGAGGCCTCTCCGGAAGCATGTAAACAGGCAGGAGCAGCAGCACTTGATCCCCGGAGAGCGGGAGCCTTTCCTGGATCAGTCCTGTGCCGCTTCTCATGCCGGGAACGGTCTGCAGACCTGGAAGGCAGATCGGGTCTGGGGTGCTCCTTACTTTTGTGATGCTCCTGGTTCCGGTTGGCAGGGACCATGCTCGAGGCCGCAGCGGAGGAGAGCAAATCCTGCAGGGCGTGCTCCCGGTGCTTCCTTGCCCTGGGAGACATCCGGGCACAGCTGGCACAGTTCTCTACCTGGTGAGAGGACCCCAGACATCCGATGCAATGCTGGTGAGTGTCTGATAAGTTCATCTTTCTATTGCAGAGAGGACACTTCTTGAAACCGGGTTTCGGCATGAAGTTAGAAGTTAGTGATAGGTTTGTAATGGAGAGCTAGAAATTCCATCTTGAGGCAGGGCGGAAGAAAAAGAACTGGCCGGCTAGGGGCGGGCCGGGGGAGGTGGGACATCCCACATGCTCAGAAGCTTCTGAGCTATAAAGCACTTCCGTCATGGCGCCGTCGGATGACGTCACCAGGTGTGGCTGACACATCCTGCTTGTCCTAGGAGAAACATCCACCCAACAAATACAGAACCAACCCACTAACCTCCCCCCTCCCCCCTATCTAAACAGCCCCACCCTCCCTCCTACCTAAACAGGCCCAGAGCCTTGCCCCACCCATCTAAAGAAGGAAGTAAGATAAGAATAAGCTGACTCCTGTATATATGTAAATAGAAAGTTGACACACAAGTTTCTTTGTTCAATATGTTCCTTGTAAATAGTTAATACCACTGTTCCATGTAAAAGTTGATCAATTGTTAACTGTAAACCGCCCTTGATCTCTGGAAGGGGTGGTATAGAAGAAATGTATAAATAAATAAACAAACCATATCGCTCCTATCCTCAAACAGCTCCACTGGTTACCACTCCCCAGCATGATCAGATATAAATCCTTACAACTCACAAAGCACTTCACGCACACCCAGTCACTTCCCTCCATTCCCTACTGCAAACTCTCACCCCAGACTGACCCCGAAGATCCTCCACAAACAACAAGCTCACTATACCCCACTGTAAGATAAAGTCCTCCCAACAGACTTGCCGTTGAGCATTTAAATTCTTTGCGTCATTACTCTCGAACACCTTACCAGATGCCATAAGAAACACATTGACCCCTTCTCCTTCCAAAAACACCTAAAACCCCTCCTTTTTACTGACCACTACGGACCAACTACTTATTTCCTCCCTCAAAGACCCACACTATATGGCACTATGCCAGAATTATCTCTTGTAGATAGTTAAATTGTTACCAGCTCTGTATATAGTTCTTTATTGTTCTATGTAACTGAATATTTGTTCAATGTAAACCGCTTTGACCAGGTGAAAAATGGTATATAAACCCAGTTAAATAAATAACACATGATAAAATAAAACCATCACTGGCATCTGCCCGGTGACAGGCAGGGTCTGATTTCTGGCTGGCCCAGTGATATTTCCCCTATCCTGAATGGGCAGCACATGTATCACATGCTGTACCTCTCTGTTTCCACCATTAGTTTACTGCTAGGGGGGCTGTTCCATCACTAGGTGTGTGCTTGTGCCTGTTCGCATGGCTTGGCTCTCTGTGGCCTTGTTATATGACATATCACTACTGACCCTGGCAGGGTATCATTGCCTGGTCCGATGTGTCTGCCAGCAGCACATGGGGGGACTGACTAGCATCAGATCTGTACTGCGCTTGCACTCTGTGGGTATGGAACCTTTCAACACATACCTGGGCACTGACATCTCTCACACCCATACCTATTGGGGCGTGCACCTGTCCTGTATGGTGCCTGCTGTATGCCTGGCTATCCTCTGGTCTGTATGCATATGCTAGCTGAGTCCTGTGGTTTCATTCCTTTTCAGGGTCCTCCCTGTGGGCATGCTCCCCTGTTTGGGCCATTGTGAGCATGGGATGGGGGGAGCTCTGTGTCAACTTACCAAGTAGCCAGCCTCCTATGATCTCAATGATGTCCAGCATGGATGGGAACCCAGCCACCCCATGAAATTCCTGCATCATCTGTTGCCTCTGCAGTTGTGTGTGCAGGAAGCTCATGTATACTGGGAGGCACCTCATGAATGCTATCAGGAACTGCTTCAGGCATCTGGAGACCTCAGGCCTCCTGCTGCTGCCAGCACCGACTGGAAACTACCTGATCCCAAGAAGGCTAGTGCTGTGGTGACCTTTGCATGCAGTGGCAGGGCCTGTCCCCTGTATGTGCTGCTGGCAAGGTGGGGCTCAAGTTCCATGCATAGATCATGCATGGCTGCCTGATCAAACCTGCAGCTGGTTACACAGAGGTCATTTGTGAGATCCAGGTACTGGCTTCTCAGCCTGGACACCCTGGGATAGAGATGCCACCTTGCAGCTCTTTGCCTCTCTTCCTCAGCCCCTTACAGCAGGGCCATCACAGTCCACAAGGTGATGTCACCCATAGCTTGCTCCTGCCCTCCCCATGGTGCCCACCCACCACCAGTTATGGCTGACACTGGACAGGACGTGTCTTGGTGAGGATGCATGAATGACACAGTATGGACCAATATAGATGGGCAGGGATATATGCATGTCACAGTACAGACTGCAGTACATGTATTGTACTTTCACTGTGCGCGTAACAACTTGCGTGCATCTCCTCATAGTGAAAGGTAATATGACTTGCTTATCCATGCACACTAGACAAGTGCTAACCTTTCTCCTGTTGATATGGTGGGCTCAGGAATCTGGCAATGGGTGCTGGTGGAATTTGAACCCTCTAACCTTTGTCATCAGGTCACAGCTGTGAGCATTAGCATAGCCTGCCATTCCATCATGTCTGTGTGGTTCAAATGCTGCTGGGCATACATTCTTCTAGAGGATACAGTGCCACTTGATGGGTTACTGTGCAGAGACGGCCAGATGTTTCTTGGCATGGATCACTCCTGCTATGGAAAAAGTATGGGGCTCACGACAATATGGGGCTCACGACATCTTGCCATTCTGACGGCTGTGGGGATATTTGTGTAACACATATACATCAGTGAGTACAATGGATGAGTTTGACATACAGACTGATGGACACATAGAGTACTTTTGCTGTGCATGTAACAGCATTCATGCTTCTCCCCCTAGTAAAAGGTAACATGACTTGCTTGTCAAAGCAAACCTGCATACATATTGCAAACATTTTCCCATCTCCATTCCCGGGTACATATGTGTCTCTATGGTATTCCACACATTTGTATGTCTGACATTGGGCCCGTCTCCAGACTTGCCACACCCTCACACTTCATACATGCATCTCCTCTTTCTACACACTATTTGTACATGTGGCTCTTTGGCTGCTGTGCTCACTGACAGTCTGTTGCTCATAGAAACATGATGGCAGAAAAAGACCACATGGCCTATCTAGCCTGCCTTTCCATATTGACAACTACAATAGTCCCCTTTTTTCCCTTAGAGATCCTCTGTTTTTGTCCCATGCTTCTCTGAATTCAGATACTCTCCTCATCTCTACCATTTCTACTGGGAGACTATTCCACAAATCTACCACTCTTTCCATAAAGAAATATTTCTGCATATTATTCCTGAGTCTATCCCCTTTCACCCTCATCCTATGTCCCTTCGTAGCAGAGTTTGCTTTCAATCGAAAGAGGCTCTCCTCCTGTGCATTTATGCCATGGAAATATTTAAACATCTCTATCATATCTCCTCTATCCCACCTTTCCTCTAAGGTATAGATATTAAGATCCTTAAGTCTGTCCTCATATGCTTTATAACGAAGACCATCACCTTCTGCACTGACTCCAACCTGTTTATATCCTTTTGAAGGTGCGGTCTCCAGAACTGCACACAATGCTCCAAATGAGGTTGCACCAAAGACTTATACAGAAGCACTATCACCTCCTTTATTCTGCTTGCTATTCTTCTCCCTATGCACCCAAGCATTCTTCTAGGTTTCACCGTCACCTTTTCTACCTATTTAGCTACTTTAAAATCTTCAGATACAATCACGTCCAGGTCCCGCTCTTCATTTGTGGACTGAAGTACTTCCCCCTCCCCCCCCCCCTACACACTGGATTTTTGCAGCCCAAATGCATGAATTGTTTTAGTATTAAATCTCAGCTGCCAAATTCTAGACCATTCTTCAAGCTTAGCTAGATCCCTCTTCATGCTATCTACTCCTTTCTCGGTGAGAAGGTGAGAGACAGAATATTAATTACTTCACCTCTTCATGAAGTGCCGGAATGCCACTCTACCCCGTTCCAGCAAAATTAAGTCCTGGTCTCCACCAAGATTAAGCATACCTAAGCACTCAGAATCAGTGAATGGGTGGGGGGGGGGGGGGGAGAGAGACTCAGTACTACCAGGTTCTGCAAAGCAGGGCCCTTTAGTCAGCCATAGCTGTACTACACCCTCTGGCTAGCTACAAGTTCCTCATCTTCACTTCAACCCAATTACAGACTGAACAGACTTAAACAACCTTCATCTGCAGGAAACTGAGAAATATTAGTTAGAGGAGGTCTGCACTGTGACATCATCAGACCAGTGTTCTCAGTCTCCATATGCTGGTAAGTAAGTATAACCCACATGTTTGGGCTGGACTGGACTGGAGGAACAATGGGGATAAGTTCATTTAGTATGCAGAAACTTTGTTGTTTGAAACATGGAAGAAATAAAAACCGATACAGTAAAACTAAAGACTTAATTTTACATTTTAAAATGTAATTATGTCTGTTTACATTTTAAAAGGGTAGTAAAGTTACTGCACTTTTGAACTTTACTACCAGTTTTAATGCATTTCCCTAGATAAAGATATTTAGACTCAGGTTGTAGTATGGATTAAGTTTATACAGATGTTTTAACCATCAATATATTATCAGTTTGACTGTTTTGACACTCTGATAAGGCAGTATATAAAAGCAGATAAATCATTAAAATGTTTACTGCATTGGGTGTTAATGCTTCTTTTAATCAAGTGGTTCTGTGAAAGTTTTAGGAGGTCCTCATTCTGCATGGACAAGCAGAATGTGTCAGCCACACCTGGTGACATCATCTAATAGTATCATGGGACAGAGTGCTCTCCTAGAGCTTAAAAAGGCTAAGCTTTCTGAGCATGC
The DNA here is from genome assembly GCA_033557465.1 of Ichthyophis bannanicus. Lineage (NCBI taxonomy): Eukaryota > Metazoa > Chordata > Amphibia > Gymnophiona > Ichthyophiidae > Ichthyophis > Ichthyophis bannanicus. The sequence continues at coordinate 939,522,099 of CM066034.1, forward strand.
CCTGCTGTCCCCACCTCTGGGCTCGCCCCTACTTGACTTAGTTTCTTTTCATCCGTCCTGCCAGCAGGATGGAATCTCAGCTCTCCTAAAACTACTATGATCAAATCAACCATGGATAAAGAAAAAGGAAAAAGAAAAGAAAACAAAGAAAAAGCTATCAAACCTGGGTTCAAGACGTGTCCAAGATGTGGAAGGAAGATGAACTCCGAGGACTCCCACGACCGCTGTATCCACTACCTGGTGGAAGCGCACCACGTGAAAGACTGCCCCTACAGTGTCTGCATGTACCCCAGGGTCCACAGGTCATGCAGCTACTCTCTTCAGGAGTTACTGTCCTTCTCTGAAAGCCTTAGCCACTCCACTGCCTCCGCATGCAAAGCTGAGAAACCGAAACCTGACGGAAAGAGCAGCAAAGGTGAAGGGAGCAATGTGGCGCCGCCAACATGGCCGCCACTAAGACTCCAGCCCTCTCAGCATCCCCTTCAAGCTGCTCTCCCTCCAAAGGCTATCAGACTGCCCAAGCAACAGCACATCCCTCTGAAGCAAGGAAGAAACAGGACAAAAGGAAACTGTCTCAGGACTCCGCGGCAGACAGAGTTCCCTCTGTAAAGTCTGTAAAGCTTCCCTGCGACAGTAAGATTGTCAGCAAGGAAACTCTGCCCTCTCCAGCACTATTGGACAGCCTCAGAATGACATGGTCCATCACCATGCTGATGAGAGGTCTCCACCCCGCTCCAGCTGCATTGGACAGCACATGTCCAGCTCCATTGGGCAGCACAAGTCTCCACCCCACTCCAACTTCATTGGCCATCAGAAGCAGGACTCAAGCCTTCACTGCACCGAGGGAACTCCCCTCCAGCTCCCTGACATTGGAGCCAAACTCCTCACAGCCTACAGACCATGCTGGAGACACAGAGAGCAGCTCCAGCGCAGAGAGTTCTAATGGCAGCAGGCCCAGAGAAAGGAAACGCTGCAGGACACACATAACTCACAGCTTCCACTCCCCCAAACCCTCCCTACGCTGGCAATGACCCAAAAGCCATGGGAGGAACAGCCACCTCCAGCCCTGCACCCCCAGAAAAATGAGGAGCAGTCATCACCATTCCTGCACCCTTGGCAAGGACAGTCAGGCAAGGACAATCAGGCTGTATTGCTAGGGCTGCTCTTAGGGCTCAAAGCCCAACAAGGTGCAGGCCAGACTTCTCAGACTACAGGGCATGCAAAGCCTCTCCAGGGACTTCTCTGTCTCTGCCTAGGATGCCCTTGCCACCAAAATCCCCTACGCCACTTGGCTTATCCTCAAACCCACACACAGACAGTGAAGGGGAGCATGCAGAGGTCCTGTTGCCCTCGAGCAGCTCGCACCAGTCCTCCAGCAGGGAGCACTTCCCCCCCCCTCCACCATCACCAACACCACCACCACTACCACTGTCTCCACAAGAGGATCTGACATATCCCAAGTTCCTGCAGAAGCTGTCCACATGCCTAGCGCTATCACCAACAGACATGCTAGATCCCAGGAACGAAGTACTCGGCTTGCTCAAGTTCCTCAACACACCCAGATTCATTATTTCCATCCCAGTACATCACCTGCTCCTGGGAAATCTTACAAGCTTTTGGCAGGAACTGGCATCCAGTGCAGTCACTTCACGCAGACTTGAAGCACAGTATCAAGTAAAGCCTATCCCGGGGTTCAACAAGACGCAACTTACCCACCAGTACATAGTGGTGGAGTCTGCTCTGAGGCAATCCAAGAGCTCCCGCTCCCAATCCAATTCCACCCCCTACCCCCACCCGAGAAGGATTACAGACTCCTAGATGACTCTGGTAAGAAGACTTGCCAGGCAGTAATGCTAAGTGTGAAGATTGCGGCCCACACATTCCAACAGGTGCTGTACCTGGACATGATCTTGGACAGCCTCAAAGGGGCAATTGAGGGGCTCAGCTAGGATGCCAAGACCACCTTCTAGTGCCTCCTAGGTGACCTGAAGGAGTGTGGCAAGTACCTCATCTGCTCTGCCTTCGACTCAGCAGCCAGGACAGACACCACGAGCACTGCCTCCAGATGCATGGCCTGGCTCTGGGCATCAGGACTTCGAGAGGATATGCATGAGTGCTGGCAGATGCCCCCTGTATGGGCGACAATCTTTTCAGCGCAAAGGTCAAGGAAACTGTAGATGACATGAAGGACTGCTGCTCCACTTACAAAATCCATGGCCTCTGAAGGCATGGAGCACAACTCCAGCACTCGCAAGCAGCAGAGCACGTTCTAGTGCAGATCCTAACCTCCTCCAAGCGCTATCAGCCATCCCACAAGTGGCAGCCGCAACAACCCAAACACCAGCAATACCAGCCTTCTCGAAGTGGATACGCGACAACATGTTGTGAATCCAAACCGACAACCAAGTTGCCATGTTCTGCATCAACAAACAAGGGGGCATAGGTTCCCTGCCCCTCTGCAGAGACGCTGTCCACACGTGGACCCTCACCCTCAGCATAAACTGCCATCTGCAAGCGGTTTACATGCCCAGTGTGGACAGCCAGTTAGCAGACAAGCTCAGCCGCTAGCTGCTGCTGCACAAATGGTCCCTCAATGCAGGAGTGGTAGAAACCTTGTTCCAGCGCTTGGGCCAGCTGCAGATAGACCTCTTCGCCTATCCCTCCAACACCAAGTGCCCAAACTTCGCTCCCGACACCCATCATGAAGGAGGATGGCAGTGGATGCCTTTGACCTACACTGGAGAGGGGACCAGCTCCTCTATGCTGATCTCCAGAATCATACAGAAGACTATTCACAACCAGGCCACAATCATCCTCATCGCACTACTCTGGCCCAAGCAGATGTGGTTTCCCCTCCTATGCCAACTGGCAGACAGTCCATCTGTCAGACTGTCTCTGAGACCAGATCTCATCACCCAGGACAGGGGGAAGACCCTCCATCCCAACCTGACCACACTCACGCTAACTGCCTGGAAATTGAGAGGTCCAGATTGTCATCCAGTGGAGGTTCAACAATTCATCCTTGCTGCCCAGTGGGACTCCACCCGCCGGTCCTATGTGATGAAGTGGAAACGATTTGACTCCTGGTGTGCAGAGGAAGGCCTCCACCCAGTCTCCTGTCCCCTCTTGCAGGTCCTTCGATACCTTGCCAACCTGGCACAGACAGAGCTCCAGACCTCCTCTGTCAGAGTACACCTCTAAGCTACTGCCGCCTTCCATGACCACATAGAGGACCTTCCCATCTCCAAGCATCCTCTGACATCCAGATTCATGAAGGGCCTAGCCAACCTATGGCCACCAGTATGGAAACTGGTGCCACAGTAGGACCTAGCCATTGTTCTACAAAACCTTACAAGGGCCCCTTTCGAGCCACTAGCTGACGCCCCCCTCAAATACCTCATATGGAAAACCCTGTTCCTCTTGCATTCAACTCTGCCAGATGGATCAGTGAGCTGTAGGCCTAGGTCGCTCACCAGCCGTACACCATCTACTGCCAGGACCGTGCTACATCGCAGAAACATCCTAAGTTCCTGCCTAAGGTGGTAACCACATTCACATCAACCAAAGCATTGAGCTCCAAACCTTCAACCCAGAGCTCCATACCACCCTGGAAGACTGCTGCCTGCATACCCTGCACTGCGTGCGGATACTATGCATCTATCTGGACTGGACTGAAGGGCACCGCAAAGGACTGCAGCTCTTCATTTCCTTGAACCTGGGCAGGACAGATCACCCGATAACTAAGAGGACCCTCTCCCGCTGGATCACTGTGTGCATCGCCTTCTAATACTCCCAGGCGGGAGCACAACCACACGCAACAATGCACGTGCACCAATTCTGGGCCATGGCCACCACCATGGCCAATCTCCACAATGTCTCTATAGAGTACATCTGCAAGACCACAACGTGGTCATCCGTACACAACTTCCAGAGGCACTACTGCGGGCAAGCTTTGAGCACGAGCGTGCCATCAGTGCACAGATGCAGACTGACTAGTAAGGGATGCTATTACCTAATGATTATCAATTGACTAATGAGTGCTATTATAGTCAAACATGCTGTTATATTGTTATGCAGATCAATAATGTTTTATCATTAAAATCATCTGTAATATCATTAAAATAGTCTGTAATACCTGAAGATTGGAGGAAGGTCAATTGGGTTCTAGGGATTTAAAGCTAAACAATACAGTCTGATCACCTGGGGCGATGTGGGGTAGTATAAGGCTTGCCCAGCATGCCACCGCCTTCAAGCAACTCTGGAGCCGGTGCTGTTTATGGCCCTTCTTACCCTTCCTGGTACTCTTAACCATGCTACTCCTTCTATGCACGTCATGACAGCTAATTCCCGCATCCAAGCAGAGCAGTGTCGTCTACCTCCTCTTGTGTCCTTTGGTGCATGCCTGAGGAGCAAAAGCTTGACTAGTACTGTCTTGTTGCCTTTTAATTTTAGCAGAAGAGATGCAGGATGTTCTTTCGCACAAGTCCGATAGCGTCCGTTCTCTTCCATCAGGCCAGCCTCTGCTTTGGAGAGACTGCTTCCCCCTGACGAAAGTGGAGAGCTCTTTAAAGGGGAACTCCCTCGAAAACCAACTTTCGAGACCACAGTGGGCAGGCCTTAGTGGTCAGATTGCATGGATCAAGTGGTCGGAATCTACGTTTTCATGAAGACAAAAGTATCCGGGCAGTCTGGCGTACGAAAGGAACACATGCAGGTTGGAAGTAGATTCTTGGTAAGCTGTAACTCAAGGATCCTTCCTGTCCTGATAATTATTAACTGTGTAACGGGGGGCAGATGGCTTCCTCTCTGTAGTGGGATCTTTGCTAAGGGCCCACGGAAAAAAAGCCTGCCGCTGCCCACGGAATCCAGGCATCTCGGTTCAAAAAGCAGTGGAAGCTGTTGACTTTTAATCCTGACCACCAGCAGATGCTTTAACGGGAGGATGCTGAAGGGCCTCCCCTCTGGCAAGTAGGTAGAAGGTTGTTGTGGGAAGACTAGATTGGTTGAATTTGCCGAGCTGGTTTGCCAGGGCATGAAGGAGAGATGGAAGGTAAAGCAAGAAGCCCAAATTTGTTGTAAAAGTGGCCAAACCTAGACGCAGCTGTGGAGCTTGTGGCCCTGCCATTCTGCCACTGCTGGAAGGAGCGTGGGGTGACCATCTGAGTTTTTGAACTAGGCGTGGGTCTTGAATAATTTTCCCTTTGGTGGGAAGATACTGTAGGTGCGGGGACAAGGAGCGTTGGCATTTGCCGTGGCAGCCGAGCACAAGTCACCCCAGCAGCCAGGCAGCTGAAATAGCTCAGTTGGGAGCATGTTAGACTGAAAATCTAAAGGTCCCTGGTTCGATCCTGGGTTTCAGCAGCACCTTTTTCCGCTTGGAACCATAATAGATGAGGGTAGGGAAAGACCAGTTGGCCCATGGGTTGTGCCGAGTTTTACCCTCCTCAATGCAGAGATCTGACCAAGCTGTAGACCCCTTGCAGGACATCAGTGCCTTGGGTATCTGCTTCTTCGTAAGTTTTCCGCTGTGGTGGATTCATAAAAACAAAGCTTTCTCGTCACAGCGCAAGACGGACTCAGGCTCTTCAGAAATCATTTTCAGACTGGGGATTCCTTGAGCGGATGCTTAAGAATAAAAGGCAAGATGGAAAATGATTGGCCTACTAGCAGTGAAATTAGCGAGAGTCTAGAGAGAGTCTAGAGAGTCCCAAAAGGTGATTTTTGCTGTGTTTGCTGCATAACTGAGTCTTTGTCTCCAAATAACTGTGAGTCTGTCTCCACATATTTGTCTTTCTTTCTAATTGTCCTCAGTGGTGGGTTTCCTTACCTACTCCATTGCTGTTAAAGTTTTAAGGTTTTAAACTTTCTCTTAACCTACCTGCAGGGGCTACCCCTCCCCTCCCCCCTGCTGAGTTACTGTTGTGAACCTCCATTTTTCTGAGCTGCATGTGGGTTTGCTTACATTGCCTTCTGTTCCTTAAGAGGAGGAGTGCTTTTATAGAGCTCTCCCAAAAGGTGATTTTTGCCGTGTTTGCTGCATAACTGAGTCTTTGTCTCCAAATAACTGTGAGTCTGTCTCCACATATTTGTCTTTCTTTCTAATTGTCCTCAGTGGTGGGTTTCCTTACCTACTCCATTGCTGTTAAAGTTTTAAGGTTTTAAACTTTCTCTTAACCTACCTGCAGGGGCTACCCCTCCCCTCCCCTCTGCTGAGTTACTGTTGTGAACCTCCATTTTTCTGAGCTGCACGTGGGTTTGCTTACATTGCCTTCTGTTCCTTAAGAGGAGGAGTGCTTTTTTAGAGCTCTCCCAAAAGGTGATTTTTGCTGTGTTTGCTGCATAACTGAGTCTTTGTCTCCAAATAACTGTGAGTCTGTCTCCACATATTTGTCTTTCTTTCTAATTGTCCTCAGTGGTGGGTTCCCTTACCTACTCCATTGTGTGTGCCAATAGTTCAGGAACAGCCTACTAGCCAGTGACACTTAGGTTCCCGCCCACCCTACCCCTCGCCCCACCCACCCCAGGGGCTACATTGCCTATATAGTGGTCACAGACGTGCCATCTATCATTCCAAACTTGGGTTAAAAGCCACATCGTATTCATCTTTTCTTCTTCTTCTTCCTCTTCTGAGACTGCATAAACATGTCGTGTATTCAGTGCAATAACTGCGGTACTTTCATTCAAAGACAAATCATTTGGAGACTAAGAGCTTGTCCTATATGTCTAAAGTCAGCTGCCATGCATGAAGAACTGACTCTACTAAGGAAAGACCTAGCTGCCATGCATATAGAAGTATCTCTACTGAGGGAGGAACTGGCTGCAATGAAACACACCTCTTCTAGGATACAAACTGAACAAACTCCACCACCGCTCCCACAAAGAATCAAACGCCCCAGGAACAAATGGATCACAGTGGGTTCTGGTAGATTGCGACCTGTAACACAAAGACATCCTATACATCAAGAGATATCCTTGCACAATGCCTTCTCTGCCTTGGCTAATGAGGATGCCCAATTCAAAGAAACTGAAGGGCCTTCAAATGAGTCAGACAATGCCCAATCCCCTGCTAAAGCACTAAATATGAAGAAAACCTCACCAAACAGAAAACTACTACTACATGGAGATTCCATCATCAGAGGCACCAACTTGGGAACACAGTTCAAAGGAGAGAAGATAGTCATGTGCCTACCAGGCTCTTCAGCCAGCAGGAATACATACCAAGTTGTTGAATTACTTAGTGAAAAAAGTGAACATTCCAAACTTGATGTTGTTATCCACCTAGGCACAAACGACCTGGCTAGGAACAGTGCCTCTACAGCCCAAAAGGACTTCCAATATCTGGGGGAGAAACTCAAGCACGTTGTTAACACTGTTGCATTCTCAGAGGTTCTACCTGTTCTTGGTAAGGGGACAAAAAGACTGCATCGCATTAACAGCTTTAATACATGGCTCCAGACCTGGTGCAGAAAAGAAGGATTCGGATTTATTGGCAACTGGGACAACAGATGGACCAACAAGAGACTATACTGTGCTGATGGACTACATCTCTCTTCCGCAGGGAAAAGAATCCTAAGTGAAAAATTCAGGCAGTATGTGGACATGCATTTAAACTAGGAAAAGGGGGTGACGGATGTGGAAGGTCAACATCTGCATGCCACCCCCAACAAAAGCAGAACAACATCAGAAACAGCCACACTTTTAAACCACACATCAAAAACATGTGGGAGGAAGTGGGCAGAACAAAATCAATGCAAAATACACACAAGCCAGGAAAGTGCTGGAAAGCATGAGCACAAATGCTCAAAGCTTAGCCAACAAAATTCCAGACCTGGAAGCCCTAATGGTGGAAACGGACTTGGACATTGTGGCCATTACAGAAACATGGTTTAATGAATCACATGATTGGGATATAGCCATAGCTGGCTATAATCTATTCAGAAGGGACCGAGAAAATGGAAAAGGAGGAGGAGTAGCCTTGTATGTCAAAAGCAATATTAAAGCTACTGAAATGCAGGGGACATGGGGAAAAGAAGAAGCGCTCTGGATTGCGTTGGAGAGAGGAGATGGCACTGTCATCCATATTGCTGTAGTCTATAGACCTCCGACTCAAATTGAAGAGAGAGACAATGAATTGATTATAGATATTGCCAAGATAGCATCAAAGGGGGAAGCAATCATATTGGGTGACTTTAATCTACCTGATGTGGATTGGATTACTCCTTCTGCACATCTGGAAAGAAGCAAAAAAATTGTGGATGCTCTCCAAGATGCATTATTTAGACAAATGGTGATGGAACCAACCAGGGAAAGATCAACGCTGGATGTAGTGCTCACCAACGGTGATAGTGTGTCAAATGTCTGCGTGAGCAACAGCGACCATCACACGGTGTGGTTTGAAATAAAAGCCATGGTACAGGCCAATCATAGCAAGCTCAGAGTCCTAAACTTCAAATACACTGACTTCAATAAAATGCAGAGTACATAAAGCAGGAGATGACGGGGTGGGAAGAGATAAAGGAAGTGGAATTGCAATGGGCTAAACTAAAGGAGGCAATAAAAGGAGCAACAGATAAATATGTAAGAAAAGTAAATAAAAGCAAGAGGAGAAGGAAACCTATTTGGTTTTCCAAAGAGGTGGCTGCTCATATAAAGGCAAAAAACACAACTTTTGCAAAATTCAAAAGCTTGCAGACAGAAGAACACAGAAATGAATACAGGATCCAACTCAAAGAGTCTAAAAGAGTAATAAGGATAGCAAAATCAAAGGCAGAGGAAAAGATGGCTAAAGATGTTAAGGGTGGCAACAAAAATTTCTTCAGGTATATTCGGGAAAGGAAAAAGATCAGAGTTGGAATTGCAGGACTCAGAAGTGCTGGGAAAGGACTCGTGGAAAATGACACTGGAAAAGCAAAATTGCTAAACAATTACTTCTGCTCTGTGTTTACTAAAGAAGATCCTGGGGATGGACCAGCTGTGACTCCCAAATATAAAAATGGGAATGAAGTAGATACCACACCATTCACAGAAGAAGAGGTGTTAGCAGGGCCGGATTTACCTATACGCCATGTACGCCATGGCGTAGGGCCCACAGCCCGCAGGGGCCCACAAAAAAACAACAAGTTCATTTTTTTAAAATAAAATTTAAAAAAAAACCTGGTGGCTGCCGCCGCGGGGCCCCCTCTGCTGCCGCGGCAGCACCGACTGACCCGCGGGGGCCCCGTCTACAAGCTGAAGCCGTCGGGTCGGGTCGGGTCGGGTCGTCCCTCCCTCCCTCCCTCCCTCCCTCCGTGCAGGCTGCAGGCTGTGAGAGACGTGAAAGGAGAGTGTCTCCTCGCGTCTCTGTTAAGCCCGCAGGGGCTGATGGGAAATTTCCCATCAGCCCCTGCGGGCTTAACAGAGACGCGAGGAGACGCTCTCCCTTCGCGTCTCTCACAGCCTGCAGCCTGCACGGAGGGAGGGAGGGAAGAACGAACCGAACCGACGGCTTCAGCTTGTAGACGGGGCCCCCGCGGGTCAGTCGGTGCTGCCGCGGCAACAGAGGGGGCCCCGCGGCGGCAGCCACCAGGTTTTTTTTTAAAATTAAATTTTACTTTAGGCCGGGGGGGGGGTAGGACTGGTAATGGGCTATGGGGGGGTAGGACTGGTAATGGGCTATTGGGGGGGCTGGGGCTGGAAATGGGCTGGGGGGGGGTTAAGGCTAGAGGTGGGCTGATGGGGTTAGGACTGGTAATGGACTGTGGGCTGTTGGGGGGGCTTAGAACTGGCAATGGGCTTTGGGGGGGTTAAGACTGGTAATGGGCTGTGGGCTGATGGGGGCTGTCTGGTAATGGGATATGGGGGGGCTAGGACTGGAAATGGGCTGGGGGGTTAAGACTGGAGGTGGGCTGATGGGGTTAGGACTGGTAATGGGCTGTTGGGGGGGGTTAGAACTGGTAATGGGCTTTTGGGGGGGGGTTAAGACTGGTAATGGGCTGTGGGCTGATGGGGGTTGTCTGGTAATGGGCTCTGGGGGGCTAGGACTGGAAATGGGCTGGGGGGTTAAAACTGGAGGTGGGATGATGGGGTTAGGACTGGTAATGGGCTGTGGGCTGATGGGGGGGGGTAGGACTGGCAATGGGCTATGGGGGGCTGACTGGAAATGGGTTGATGGGGTTAGGACTGGAAGTGGGCTGATGGGGGGTTAGGACTGGTAATGGGTTATAGGGGGGGCTTAAACTGAAAATGGGGTGATGGGGGGTTAAGGACTGTAAGTGGGTTGATGGGGGGCTAGGACTGGTATTGGGTTGGGGGGTTGCTAGGACTGGAAATGGGCTGATGGATGGCTAGGACTGGAAATGGGCTGATGCAGGGACTAGAAGGGAATGGATGCTGGGTGAGGCTGGAACTAGAAGGGAGCTGATGTTGGGGGAGGATTAGAATGGGATGGGGCTGGAAGAGTAAAATGGAGAAGGGAAAAATATTTTGTGTGGGAGGGATAAAAAATCTACAATTGGCCGGGTATTGGGAGAGTAAGTGGGGATTGAGGATGGAGGGGTAAAATTTGTGTGGATGAAATAGGAATGAGGAAAGAGCAAAAGGAGAAAGATTAGTATGTTAAAGCAGATGTAGAGAGAGAATGGAAAAAAATCTAGAAGAGAGAAGAAAGGACAAATGGACAGCAGACGATGGAGAGTTAGCAGAAGACACGAAGAAACCAGAAGAAAGTGGCTGGAGCAATTGCAGCTGAAAAAAATGCACAAAAGGTAGAAAAATATCTCTTTATTTTGAATTTATTAATTGGAATATGTCAGCTCTGGTAAATGTGCATCATTAACGTCTGCGCTTTGTTTAGTACAAGAGCAAATTAATGTATAGTTTTATTTCTACAGTGTTGTACATTCCAAGTTTGGCTTTTGGGATTCCCAGTTTAATTATTGTCTTCCTGTTTCTAAATTGTGATTACTTGTTTGGTGATGGTCTATGTTCTGCATGTGTAACTGAGCTGAGGTGTTCTGTTTATATAATTCCTATTTGACATTGCCACTTGTTCTCTTTCCCCAGTAGGTCATGTATTGTTGTTCTCTGAAATGTATTGGTTTAATATTTGCAGTGTTGCCTTTTGATTGGTAGAGTATGGTGCTTTGTGAGTCCTGGTAATGCTGTCAGGATATTGTGGGTTTGCTATGGGTTCTAAATGGGCAGTGTTTGTAGTAGTTCCTAATGTGTCTGGCAGTTGGCACTGGATTATAGTAATGTAGAAATCTTTTAGTCTTTCTTTATCCATACACTCATTAAGAGGCACGTTTACTAAAAGTTAGTATATGGTAACATTATGCAAATATTTATGCAAATGAGGCCCCTTATGCAAATGAGGCCCCGCACCCCCCTTGGGCCGCCCCTGCTGGGGGCCCACAATTTTTGTTGGCGTAGGGCCTCACTCAAGGTAAATCCGGCCCTGGGTGTTAGAACAACTTGCTAAACTGAAAGTGGACAAGGCCATGGGACCGGATGGGATACATCCCAGGATACTGAAAGAGCTCAGAGAGGTTCTTGCAGGACCGTTAAAGGATGTCTTCAACAGATCCTTGGAAACAGGAGAGGTTCCTCAGGACTGGAGAATGGCTGATGTCGTACCTCTACACAAAAGTGGTGACAGGGAAGAAGTGTCAAACTACAGGCCTGTGAGCCTTACCTCGGTGGCGGGAAAAGTAATGGAGGCACTCCTGAAAGAGCGAATAGTGAACTTTCTGAAAACCAACAGCTTGCAAGACCCGAGGCAACATGGTTTTACCGAAGGACGATCTTGCCAAACAAATCTGATCGAGTTCTTTGACTGCGTGACCAGGGAACTAGATCAGGGGCATGCAATGGATGTCATCTACCTGGATTTCAGCAAAGCCTTTGATACTGTTCCTCATAGGAGGCTTGTCAACAAACTCAGTAGCTTGGGGATGGGTCCCAAGATGGTAAACTGGATTAGAAATTGGTTGACTGACAGACGATAGAAGGTGATTGTACATGGAGCTCACTCGGATGAGAGGAAGGTGATTAGCGGGGTGCCCCAGGGTTCGGTCCTGGGCCCGGCACTGTTCAATGTATTTGTGAGTGATATTGCTGAAGGACTGAATGGAAAGGTCTGTCTTTTTGCAGACGACACAAAAATTTGCAACAGAGTGGACTCCCCCGAGGGAGTGGTTAACATGAAGAAAGATCTACAAAAGCTGGAAGACTGGTCTAAAGCTTGGCAACTACGATTTAATGCAAAAAGTGCAGTGTCATGCACTTGGGTAGCAGAAATCCAAGAGAAATGTACGCAATAGGGGGAGAAAGGTTGGTATGCACAGTTCAGGAAAAAGACCTTGGTGTAATTATCTTTGCTGATCTCAAGGTGGCAAAACAGTGCGACAAGGCGGTGGCAAAAGCCAGGAGGATGTTGGGCTGCATACAAAGAGGGATTACCAGCAGAAAAGAAGAGGTACTTATGCCACTGTATAGGTCACTGGTGAGGCCTCACTTGGAATACTGTGTTCAGTTTTGGAGACCATATCTTGCAAAGGATGTAAAAAGACTGGAGACTGTTCAGAGGAAGGCGACCAAAATGATTTGGAGCCTGCATCAGAAGCCTTATGAGAAGAGACTTGAAGACCTAAATATGTATACTTTGGAGGAAAGGAGGGACAGGGGAGATACGATTCAGACCTTTAAATACTTAAAGAGAAATGATGAACAAACAAGCCTCTTCCAAAGACGGGGAACCTGTAAAACTAGAGGGCATAACATGAAACTGCAAGGGGGTAAATTGAAAGGCAATGTCAGGAAATATTTTTTCACTGTAGGGTGGTGGATGCTTGGAATACCCTCCCGATGGAAGTGGTAGGGGCGAACACGGTGACGGAATTCAAAAAGGCATGGGACAAACACAGAGGATCCCTTTACAGAAATAGGAAAAAAACAAAATAAACGGTACCATCTAACTTCTGAACCATATAACGTCTCAACAAATAGGGATGTCCTACATGGAGTGGTGGGTTTACCCCTGAACAAGGATATGGGGAGGGGTGGCCTGCGTGGAGCGACAGGTGCACCTACTCTTGCCATCTTGATGGGCAGACTGGATGGACCATGCTGGTCTTTATCTGCCGTCAACTACTATGTTACTATGTTACTAGCACCAACACGACACGAAAGATTTGACTCTGTCCACAAAAAAGCAGCCTGCTGGTTCCGTGGAGTCATGGTTAGCACTCTGGACTTGAATCCAGTGATCTGAGGTCAAATCTCAGTAGACCCTGTTGACTTTTAAAGCTGAGGGCCAGCATACACCTAGAGAGGAGGATACTGAAGGGCTTCTACCCAGGTAAGTAGGGTAGAAGCTTGTGGGGAAGACTGGACTGGCTGAATTTACCTAGCTGGTTTGCAAGAGGGTGAAGAAATGCAAGAACTCTAGTTGTGTCGTATAAGTGGCTCCTCGTTGCCTTTTGTTCTCCCCTTTGCTTATCGCTCCTCCTCTTTTCGCTACCGTACCTAGAGGAAGTTTGTCAGCCTGCCTTTGCAGATTCTCCAGCATCTTCCTGGGTTTGAGAGTGATCCCTCATCTTATCGGCGGCGCCAGCCCAACCATCGGGCAAACTAGGCGGCCACCTCTGGCAGCAGCTTTAGGAAGAGAAGGGAGACTGCAAAGAGCAGGGCATTCAAAGCTAAACAATACAGTCTGATGAGCTGGGGCAGTATAAGGCTTGCCCAGCGTGCCACCACCTTCAAGCAACACTGGGGCCAGTGCTGCTTATGGCCCTTCTTTCCCTTCCTGGTACTCTTACCCAATGTTACCTCTAATTTTCTGTAGGCTGTGTGCGCATAAAATATCAGCTATGCAGCTTTTGAAGGAAGGTTAAATTTTTGTGCGCCACATAACGACACGCAGAGTTATATACTTTAAAATTTGACTACACATCAGAATACAGTATGTACACCACATTGATTGCACTAGAAAACATTGTAGAACTTGTGAAAACCGTAAATACATAACAACTTTTAAATTTTAAGATGTCTGTGTTGTTTTCTATCAGAATCAGAACCGTAATTTTTGTGCGCTCTGTTGTAAAGTATGTGCGCGCGCACACGCGCAGAGCTTAGAGGGAACAGTGCTCTTACCCATGCTGCTCCTTCTATACACGTCATGACAGCTAATTCCCGCATCCAAGCAGAGCAGTGTCGTCTTCCTCCTCTTGTGTCGTTTTGTGCGTGCCTGAGGAGCAAAAGCTTGACTACTACAGTCTTGTTGCTTCTTCCCCCACAAGCTCCCATGTTAAAGCAACAGGCATGCGTGGGATTCAAACCCACCACTTTTTGCACCCAAAGCAAGTGCTTTCCCTCTAGGCCAAGTAACCAGGTGGGTGTTTCCAGCTTTTAGCAGAAGAGATGCAGGATGTTCTTTCGCACAAGACTGCTAGAGTCCGTTTTCTTCCCCCAGGACAGCCTCTACTTTGGAGAGGCCGCTTCCCCCTGACCAAAGTGGAGAGCTCTTTAAGGGGGAAATCCCTCGAAAACCCACTTTCGAAAGCACAGTGGGCAGGTCTTAGTGGTCAGATTGCATGGATCAAGTGGTCAGAATCTACATTTTCATGAAGACAAAAGTACCCGGGCAGTCTGGGGTACGAAAGGAGCACATGCAGCTAGAAAGCAGATTCTTGGTAAGCCTTAACTCAAGGATCCTTCCTGTCCTGCTAATTATTAACTGCGTGACGGGGGGCATATGGCTTCCTCTCTGTAGTGGGATCTTTGCAAAGGGCCCACGGAAAAAAAGCCTGCCGCTGCCCACGGAACCCAGGCATCTCGGTTCAAAAAGAAGTGGAAGCTGTTGACTTTTAATCCTGACCGCCAGCAACGGGAGAATTTTGAAGGGCCTCCCCACAGGTACGTAGTTAGAAGGTTTTTGTGGGGAGACTGGACTGGTTGAATTCGCCAAACTGGTATGCCAGGGCATGAAGGAGAGGTGGAAGGTAAATTGTTGTAAAAGTGTCCAAACCCAGACGCAGATGTGGAGCTTGTGGCCCTGCCTTTCGGCCCACTGCTGGAAGGAGCGTGGGGGTGACCATCTGAGCTTTTGAAGAGAACTAGGCTTGGGTCTTGAATAACTTTCCCTTTGGCGGGAAGATACTGTAGGTGCGGGGACAAAAAGCGTTGGCATTTGCAGTGGCGGCCGAGCACAAGCCACCCCAGCAGCCAGGCAGCTGAAATAGCTCAGTTGGGAGAGCATTAGACTGAAGATCTAAAGGTCCCTGGTTCCATCCTAGATTTCAGCAGCACCTTTTTCCGCCTGGAACCATAATAGATGCGGGTATGGAAAGGCCAGTTGGCCCATGGGTTGTGCCGAGTTTTACCCTCCTCAGTGCAGAGATCTGCCCAAGCTGTAGACCCTTTGCAGCACATCAGTGCCTTGGGTATCTTCTTCTTGGTAGGTTTTCCGCTGTGGTGGATTCATAAAAACGAAGCTTTCTCGTCACAGCGCAAGACAGATTCAGGCTCTTCACAAATCATTTTCAAACTTGCGATTCCTTGAGCGGATGCTTAAGAATAAAAGGCAAGATGGAAAATGATTGGCCTGCTAGCAGTGACAGTAGCGAGAGTCTAGCACCAACACGACCCGAAAGATTTGACTCGGTCCGCAAAAAAGCAGCATGGTGGTTCCATGGTGTAATGGTTAGCATTCTAAACTTTGAATTCAGTGATCTGAGTTCAAATCTCAGTGGAACCTGTTGACTTTTAAACCTGACTGCCAGCATATACCTAGAGAGGAGGATACTGAAGGGCTTCTACCCAGGTAAGTAGGGTAGAGGTTTGTGGGGGAAGACTGGACTGGCTGAATTTACCTAGCTGTTTTGCCAGAGGGAGAAGAAATGCAAGAACCCTAGTTGTGTCGTATAAGTGCTACTTGTTGCCTTTTGTTCTCCCATTTGCTTATCGCTCCTCCTCTTTTCGCTACCATACCTAGAGGAAGTTTGTCAGCCTGCCTTTGCAGATTCTCCAGCATCTCCCTGGGTTTGAGAGTGATCCCTCATCTTATGGGCAGCGCCGGCCCAACCATCGGGCAAACTAGACGGCCACCTCTGGCAGCAGCTTTAGGGAGAGGAGGGAGACTGCGAAGATCAGGGCATTCAAATCTAAATAATACAGTCTGATGAGCTGAGGCAGTATAAGGCTTGCCCAGCGTGCCACCACCTTCAAGCAACTCTGGGGCCAGGGCTGCTTACAGACCTTTTTTCCCTCTGTCATCCAAGCAGAGCAGTGTCGTCTTCCTCCTCTTGTGTCGTTTTGTGCGTGCCTGAGGAGCAAAGGCTTGACTAGTACTGTCTTGTTGCCTCTTTCCCCACAAGCTTCCCTGATAAAACAGCAGGCATGTGTGGGATTCAAACTCACCACCTTGGGCTCAGAAAGTGAGTGTCTTTCCTCAAGGCCAAGGAGCTAGTGGGGTGATTTCTGCTTTTAGCAGAAGAGACGCAGGATGTGCTTTCGCACAAGCCCGCTAGCGTCCTTTTTCTTCCCCGAGGCCAGCCTCTGCTTTGGAGAGGCCTCATCCCCCCGACCAAAGTGGAGAGTTCTTTAAGGGGGAAATCCCTCGAAAACCCACTTTCGAAAGCACAGTGGGCAGGTCTTAGTGGTCAGATTGCATGGATCAAGTGGTCGGAATCTACGTTTTCATGAAGACAAAAGTACCCGGGCACTCTGAGGTACGAAAGGAGCACATGCAGGTTGAAAGCAGATTCTTGGTAAGCCTTAACTCAAGGATCCTTCCTGTCCTGCTAATTATTAACTGTGTGACGGGGGGCATATGGCTTCCTCTCTGTAGTGGGATCTTTGCAAAGGGCCCACGGAAAAAAAGCCTGCCGCTGCCCATGGAATCCAGGCATCTCGGTTCAAAAAGCAGTGGAAGCTGTTGACTTTTAATCCTGACCGCCAGCAACGGGAGAATTTTGAAGGGCCTCCCCACAGCTACGTAGTTAGAAGGTTTTTGTGGGGAGACTGGACTGGTTAAATTTGCCGAGCTGGTTTGCCAGGGCATGAAGGAGAGGTGGAAGGTAAATTGTTGTAAAAGTGGCCAAACCCAGACGCAGATGTGGAGCTTGTGGCCCTGCCTTTCGGCCCACTGCTGGAAGGAGCTTGGGGGTGACCATCTGAGCTTTTGAAGAGAACTAGGCCTGGGTCTTGAATAACTTTCCCTTTGGCGGGAAGATACTGTAGGTGCAGGGACAAAAAGCGTTGGCATTTGTCTTGGCAGCCGATCACAAGCAACCACAGCAGCCATGCAGCTGTAATAGCTCAGTTGGGAGAGCATTAGACTGAAGATCTAAAGGTCCCTGGTTCAATCCCAGGTTTTAGCAGCACCCATTCCACCTGGAACCATCATAGATACCAGTATGGAAATACCAGTTGGCCCATGGGTTGTGCCAAGTTTTACCCTCCTCAATGCAGACATCTGGCCAAGCTGTAGACCCCTACAGCACATCAGTGCCTTGGGTATCTTCTTCTTGGTAAGTTTTCCGCTGTGGTGGATTCATAAAAAAAAAGCTTTCTCGTCACAGCGCAAGACAGACTCAGGCTCTTCACAAATCATTTTCAGACTGGGGATTCCTTGAGCGGATGCATAAGAATAAAAGGCAAGATGGAAAATGATTGGCCTACTAGCAGTGACAGTAGCGAGAGTCTAGCACCAACACGACACGAAAGATTTGACTCGGTCCGCAAATGAATAGCATGGTGGTTCCATGGTGTAATGGTTAGCACTCTGGACTTTGAATCTAGTGTTCTGAATTCAAATCTCAGTGGAACCTGTTGACTTTTAAACCTGACAGCCAGCATACACCTAGAGGGGGATTACCCAAGGGCTTCTACTCAGGTAAGTAGGGTAGATGCTTGTGGGGGAAGACTGGACTGGCTGAATTTACCTAGCTGGTTTGCCAGAGGGTGAAGAAATGCAAGAACTCTAGTTGTGTAGTATAAGTGGCTCCTCGTTGCCTTTTGTTCTCCCCTTTGCTTATCGCTCCTCCTCTTTTTGCTACTGTACCTAGAGGAAGTTTGTCAGCCTGCCTTTGCAGATTCTCCAGCAACTCCCTGGGTTTGAGAGTGATCCCTCATCTTATGGGCGGCGCCGGCCCAACCGTCGGGCAAACTAGGCGGCCACCTCTGGCAGCAGGAGAGGAGGGAGACTGCGAAGATCAGGGCATTCAAAGCTAAACGATACAGTCTGATGAGCTGGGGCGGTATAAGGCTTGCCCAGCGTGCCACCACCTTCAAGCAACTCTGGGGCCGGTGCTGCTTACGGCCCTTCTTTCCCTTCCTGGTACTCTTACCCATGCTGCTCCTTCTATGCACGTCATGACAGCTAATTCCGGCATCCAAGCAGAGCAGTGTCGTCTTCCTCCTCTTGTGTCATTTTGTGCGTGCCTGAGGAGCAAAAGCTTGACTAGTACTGTCTTGTTGCCTCTTCCCCCAAAAGTTCCCTTGGTAGCGGACCTGACGTGCCACCTAGATAAGGTCTTAGATAGTGCTGGGGAGGAGTCTGCTGTCTTGGTACATGTTGGTACCAATGACGTAGGAAAATGCGGTAGGGAGGTTCTGGAGGCAAAATTTAGGCTTTTAGGTAGGAAGTTGAAATCCAGAACTTCCATGGTAGCATTCTCCGAAATGCTTCCTTTTCCGCGCGCAGGACCCAAAAGGCAGGCAGAGCTCCGGAGTCTCAATGCGTGGATGAGACAATGGTGCAGAGATGAGGGTTTTAGATTTGTTAGGAACTGGGGAACATTCTGGGGAAAGGAGGGGCTCTTCCGAAGGGATGGGCTTCACCTTAACCGGGATGGAACCAGGCTGCTGGCATTAACCTTTAAAAAGGAGATAGAGCAGCTTTTAAACTAGATATTAGGAGAAAGCCGACAGTCGCCCAAGAGTGGATGGTTCGGAAGAATGTATCCTTGAAGGATACTACCAAAAGCAGAGAGGTTCCACAAAAGAGTAAAGTAGCGCAAATGTCCTCAAGTATGGAGCAGACAGAGCTTAAAGATCCCAATTTACCCATATCTAACAATAGCCAGATTAACATGAATAAAATACATTCTCTAAAATGCTTGTATGCAAATGCTAGAAGTCTAAAGAAGAAGATGGGAGAGTTAGAATATATAGCACTAAATGAAAAGTTAGATATGATTGGAATATCAGAGACATGGTGGAAGGAGGACAACCAGTGGGACACTGTGATACCTGGGTACAAACTATATCGTAATGATAGAGCTGATCAAATTGGTGGAGGGGTTGCGCTCTATGTTAGAGAGGGCATTGATTCAGAAAGGATGAAAATTTTGCAGGAAACAAAATCTGCTGTAGAATCTGTATGGATTGAAATTCCATATAAAAGGGGGAAGGCAATGGCAGTGGGGGTGTACTATCGAGCATCTGGCCAGAATGACCAAATGGATGATGAAATGCTCAAAGAAATCAAGGAAGCTAACAAACGTTACAGTGCAGTAATAATAATGGGTGATTTCAATTACCCCGGTATCGACTGGGTCAGTGTCACGTCAGGACATGCTAGGGAGATAAAGTTCCTAGATGAAATAAATGACTGCTTCTTGGAGCAGCTGGTTCATGAACTGACCTGAGGGGAAGCCATATTAGACCTAGTCCTTAGTGGAACACCAGATCTAGTGCAAGAGATAAGGGTGTTGGGGCCACTTGGCAATAGTGATCATAGCATGATCGCCTTTGATTTAATTAGTGGAGGAGGGATAGTAAGGAAATCCACAGTACTATCCTTTAACTTTCGAAAGGGAGACTATGATAAAATGAGGAAAACAGTTAAGAAAAAACTAAAAGGAGCAGTTGCAAAGGTTAAAGACGTACATCAAGCTTGGGTGTTGTTGAAAAATACTATCTTGGAAGCCCAGACCAGCTGTATTCCACGCTTTAAGAAAAGTGAAAGGAAGTCCAAAAAACTGCCAGCATGGTTTAAAGGTGAGGTCAGAGAGGCTGTTGTTGCCAAAAAAGCATCTTTCAGGAAATGGAAAAAAGAGCCAAATGACGAAACCTGGAAACAGCACAAGCACTGGCAAGTCAAATGCAAGGCATTGATAAGGCAGGCAAAGAGAGAATTTGAGAAGAAGCTTGCTGCGGAAGCAAAAACGCAAAATAAAAAGCTTTTCAAGTACATTCGTAGCAAAAAACCTGTGAGAGAGTCAGTTGGTCCATTAGATGATAAAGGGGTTAAAGGAGCACTAAGAGGCGACAAGGCAATAGTGGAGAGACTGAATGAATTCTTTGCTTCGGTCTTTACTGAGGAAGATGTAGGGATGTTACCCATGACTGAAGTGGTATTTAAAGGTGCGGAAGAATTGAAGGAAATATCAATACATCGGGAAGATGTCTTACAACTATTAGATAAACTGAAGAGTAGCAAATCACCTGGGCCAGATGGTATACATCCAAGGGTATTGAAAGAACTGAAATATGAGATTGCAGACCTGCTATCAGTAATCTGTGAACTATCATTAAAATCATCTCTAATACCTGAAGATTGGAGGATCGCCAATGTAACACCAATTTTTAGAAAGGGTTCCAGGGATGATCCGGGAAACTACAGACCGGTGAGCCTGACGTCAGTACCGGGAAAAATGGTAGAAACCATCATAAAGAATAAAATTACTCAGCATGTAGATAGTCACGACCTAATGGGAGACAGCGAACATGGCTTTAGACAAGGAAGATCTTGTCTTACTAATCTGTTATGTTTTTTTGAAGGAGTGAATAAACAGGTGGACAAAGGTGAGTCGGTTGATATTGTGTATCTGGACTTTCAGAAAGCCTTTGACAACGTCCCTCATCAGAGACTTTTGGCAAATCTAAAGAGTCTTGGGATAGGAGGCAGTGTACTATTGTGGATCAGGAACTGGTTAAAAGATAGAAAGCAGAGGGTAGGGCTAAATGGCCAATTTTCCCAATGGAGAAAGGTGAATAGTGGTGTACCCCAGGGATCTGTGCTGGGTCCGCTGCTTTTTGACATATTCATAAATGACCTGGAAAGTAGAATAACGAGTGAGGTTATCAAATTTGCAGATGACACAAAACTATTTAAAGTTGTTAAAAACCAAGAGGATTGTGAAAAATTGCAAGAGGATCTTGATAAATTGGAAGACTGGGCATCAAAATGGCAGATGAAATTTAATGTGGACAACTCCAAGGTTATGCACCTAGGGAAGAACAACCCAAACTATGGTTACACGATGCAAGGTTCCACATTAGGAACCACCACCCAGGAAAAAGATTTAGGGGTCATTGTGGATACCATGTTAAAACCCTCGGCCCAGTGTGCAGTGGCGGCCAAGAGAGCAAATAGAATGCTAGGTATGATACGGAAAGGAATGGAAAATAAAACAAAAGATATTATAATGCCTCTATATCGTTCCATGGTGAGACCGCACCTTGAATATTGTGTGCAATTCTGGTCGCCGTATCTTAAAAAGGATATAGCGATTTTAGAAAAGGTTCAGAGAAGTGCCACCAAAATGGTAAAGGGGATGGAAGGATACTCCTATGAGGAAAGGCTAAAAAGGTTAGGGCTCTTTAACCTGGAAAAGAGACGGCTGAGGGGAGATATGATAGAAGTCTATAAATTAATGAACGGAGTGGAACGGGTAAACGTAGATCGATTGTGTGGGCTTACTAGCCCCTCCCCTCACCAGTAACCTACTGGGCTCTTGAAGCTACGGAAAACTACGTTCAAAACAATGGCAAGGTTATCAAAAGACAGCATTAAAATACAACACAATTCTATAAAAATACACCAAAGCTTTAGTGGAGAGAAACAAACAGAACCAAAGTTCTCCTTGTTTACTCTAACTACTAGCCATGGTTCACTTTATTTATAAGGCTCTTTTAGATGATACAGCATAATTTCACTTTATTATGACATGTCAATT
Source organism: Ichthyophis bannanicus (assembly GCA_033557465.1). Taxonomy (NCBI): domain Eukaryota; kingdom Metazoa; phylum Chordata; class Amphibia; order Gymnophiona; family Ichthyophiidae; genus Ichthyophis; species Ichthyophis bannanicus. The sequence continues at coordinate 939,544,040 of CM066034.1, forward strand.
ATTATGTCTCTATCACATCATAGGTCAACTTTAATCAGTGTGGGTCAGTATGAGGAGACATACATGGAGTCCAAGACATAATTGTTTACCGCTACATAGGTCAATATGAAGAGACATACACATATTCCAAGACATAACTGTTTACTGCTGACTGCTTGATATCTAATAACCCTGAGTACTTTAGCTAATAACCCTGAGACAGAGAGGCTAGAGTACAAGCTGCCCTTTCTTGTTTACAGGACATGTACCTCTTCACCTACTTAGTAAGCAAATATATGAAGTTTATTTCTAAGCAAGGTTCTGAACAGAATTAACTCTTTCTCAGGTTTAGTCAGTGTAATAGTATACACTACCCTGTACAAACGAACATGCTTTCAGTCCCTCCTCTGATTCTGTAAAGAATCATTTCTAAAGTAAGGAAACACATATATTGCCATTAAAAAGAATTAAAATTAGATTCTAGGTCAATCCGTAACATCAATGTAGGGGTCAGAGATTCTACTGATTTCTTACAGAAAGCTGTGAAAGGTGAAGAGGTGGAAAGAAACCAGTGCTGACATAGAGAAACAGCCCCAAAGTAAAGCTGATAGTACATAGAGGATTAATACTCCTAAAATGAGAATTCCCAAAAACCAAGCAAAGAAGCTAATAAGCCATGCAAAGGCCTGGATAATGAATTACAAAATGAAGAAACAGAATCAAAAAAAGCTGAAAAGGATCTTACATAACTCTCACTTGAAACAAAAGTATGGTTACTAAATTTATCCAATAGGCCTTTTACTATTTTTCCCATTATTATCAAGCACATTACAACAACAACTAACTATTACGTTACACACACCATTTTCCTTTGCTAGGAGAAAATCTAAAGCCATTTGGTTCTGGGCTGCATAAGCTGACACTTTGTTTACTGGACCTTGCAATACACACTAATTGCCTCAGTAAAAAGCAGAGCAGCCACTATGACTTCATCCTGAAGGGAAACATCCCTTTTTCTTCCTAAAGATTTGTTCAGGATTGATAACAAATTAATAGTTCAATTCACTATGGGGTATCCACCAGGGCTATATAGCAGGTACCTGACCAACCTCTGGGAAGCTCTGTATACACAAAAGTACCACACACACAAAATAATCTCCTTCTAAAACCACTAAGCTCTCTGCTCAGATTGTCAAATTCGGGGGCAAGATATATTCTGTATACAATTACTCAAAACCACTTTAACTCTGGTTAGGTATGCTTAGGTCAGATCTAGAGGCATCCAAAAGGGTAGCCAGAACTTCACACTTGGTTCCCTTTAACTGGCATTAATTGTAAATTACTGAAATATAGGAACCTGTACATAGGATCTTCATACCTATATCTTTAATTATTCTAGGTTCTGTGTTCATATAAGAAGGGTTGCAGAGCAGAGATGATATCCATCTGTCCAAGAAAGGTCAACGCATCTTTGGTAGTAGACTGGCTAATCTACTGAAGAGGGCTTTAAACTAGATTCGTTGGGGATGAGTGAAGAAAGCCCCCAGGTAAGTGAAAGCCCCCAGGTAGGTGATATATTAAATACCTTTATGGAAATTGGTAACAGGGGTAACATATGGAAAGCAGTGTGTATTAATGCCCGTAGCATGGGAAATAAGATCCCTGAAGTTGAAGCTTTGGTGGGAGTGGCTGACTTGGATTTAGTGGCAGTTACAGAAACATGGTTCACAGAAAACCATGACTGGGATGTAACTATACCTGGCTATACTTTATTCAGAAGGGACAGGGTAGGAAGAAGGGGAGGAGGAGTGGCACTATATGTAAAAACTACTATTAAAGCTTTGGAATTACAGAGCTTAAAAGGGAGAGAGGAGGCATTGTGGGTTAAACTAGAAAGAGGGAAAGAGAAATCTATTTGCATTGGTGTGATATACAGACCTCCCTCACAAGAGGAAGAGGTGGACAGAGAGTTAATTGAAGACATTTGCAGCATTGCTAGGAAAGGGGAAGTGCTACTGATAGGAGATTTCAATATGCCAGATGTTGATTGGCACATTCGTGCTGCAGTATCATCTAGAAGTAAGGAGATCCTGGATTCTCTACAGGGAGAACTATTCAGGCAATTGGTAACAGATCCCACACGTGAAGGGGCCATACTGGACTTGGTGCTTACCAATGGTGAAAGTGTTTCTGATGTTGTAATGGGAGATCATTTTGCATCCAGTGATCACCAGATGGTGTGGTTCAGTATTAGGACTAGGGCTGTTAGAATCCATTCCAAGGTGAGGATCTTAGACCTTAGGAAGACTAACTTTGCGAAGATGGGCCAATACCTCAGGGAGTCGCTAGTGGGATGGGAACAGCTGGGGGATGTAGAAAAACAGTGGGCAAAACTGAAAGGGGGTATTTTAAAGGCAACCAACCTTTTTGTTAAAATGGTAAAGGCAAAAGGAACAGGAGACCGCTATGGTTTTCGAAGGAAGTAGCTGAAAAAGTGAAGAAAAAGAGGGAGGCCTTCATGAAATACAAGAGATCACAGAGAGAGGAAGACAGGCATCTGTATTTGGAAAAACTTAGAGAAGCTAGCAAAGTAGTCAAGAAGGCAAAGATTCAAAAGGAGGAGGAAATAGCCAATGCAATAAAATGGGGGGATAAGACATTTTTCAGATATATTAGTGAGAAGAGAAGGGCAAAAGTGGTATCGTCAGACTCAAGGGTGCAGGGGGGGAATATGTAGAAGCTGATAAGGATAAAGCGGAGTTGCTTAACAAATATTTTTGTTCTGTGTTCACAGATGAAGAACCAGGAGCAGGACCTCAGAAAACACCCACAAATAAGAACAAAAGCGAGGGACATCTTGAACAATTTTCAGAAGACTGTGTTCGTGAGAAACTAGCTCAACTTAAAGTAGACAAAGCGATGGGACCGGATGGGATACACCCTAGAATACTGAGGGAACTTGGGGACGTTCTAGCAACTCCACTGACTGACCTTTTCAATGCCTCGTTGGAGTCGGGAGTGGTGCCAAAGGACTGGAGAGAGGCTCATGTGGTGCCTTTACACAAAAGCGGAAGTAAGGATGTGGTTGAAAACTACAGGCCGGTTAGTTTAACTTCGGTGGTGAGTAAATTATTGGAAACGCTGCTGAAAGAGAAAATAGTGAGGTTTCTGGAGTCCAGCGGATTACAGGATCCGAGGCAGCATGGATTCACCAGAGGCAGGTCTTGTCAGACAAATCTTTTTTTTTTTTTTTTTTTAATATTTTATTTTCCTTTTATAACACAACCAAAGTAAAAGACATATAGAAAGATACAAATACAAAACCATACATATAAAAGCAACCCCATATTTCCCCCCACCCCCATGCTTCTTCTCTAGGAAAGGAATACAACGTTCGGGTAATCAATGATTAGTTCTCATTCTTTGTAAACCAGTATAGAGCGAGTGAAGATCATAATAAATGAGTGTACATGATAAATGGAGTTAAACAGTTAGATGAGAGCATTTGGCAGTTTGCACATATTCATTGAGCAAATTCCATTTAGAAACATGATGCAAGGTTTGGGCGTGGGGAGCCATTCGGCGTGGTATCTGTTCATATTTACTATATAAACATACAAGATTCCACCACTCATGGGGACTTAGATGGGAGCTATTTTTCCAGTGTTTCGTGATTAAAGATATAGCTATACCCATCAAGAAATTTAGCAAAAAGCGGCCCGACTTTGGAAGAGAGGGGATCCCCGCCGCAGAGCGAAGTCCCACTATCCGCCAAGAGAGAGGCTCGTGAAATTGTAAAATGAGTTGAATACGACCCCAGACCCGACTCCAGAATTGCTGTAATGTAGAACATTCATACATTATATGAGCTAGTGTGCCTGTGGCGGCGTGGCAATTCCAACACCTGTCATTAACATTGGCATTCCATTTGGCAAGCTTCACAGGCGTATAGAAACTTCTATGTGCAAAATAGAAAAGTGTCTGGGTTATCGATGCTGACCGGGAAACCCGAACAACTTTACTCCAGAAGAGGCTCCATTGCTCAGGAGTTAGTGTGATTTGTAGCTCCCGTTCCCATGTCTGTTGGACTGCGGGAATGCTACTGTTCTCATGATTGCTTAACATTTTATAAAAGTTAGAGGCTACGCCAGATTGACTCCCAATAGAGCGAATTATCTCTGCTAGACCTTCATCATTGGTTTCAGTTAGTGGAAGAATCCGAACACTCCTAAGGCAGTGCTGAAGCTGCACCCATTGGAAATAATTTCTTGCTAGTAAACCAAATTCCTCTTGCAATTCTTTAAAAGTTTTCCAGCGCTCGCTGGCAATCAATTGGTAAGGCATCCATATCCCTTTGGAGTACCAGGGGGTCCATGCTATCGGTTTATTTTGTATTTGAAGGCGCAAGTTATGCCATAGCGGGAGTCTATATGGCGGGCACTGTTGTGGTCCCTGAGACTGAATGAAAGTGTTAAAGGCAAGTAGTGTATCCACAACCATTGGTGGATGGTGGGAATCTAGTTGGAAGGTCATGCCGGGAAGGTGGGTAAGAGGAATTGGCCTACAGAGTTCCTCCTCAATGTCGAGCCAGACTGGTCTACCTTCTACCGGGGGGTCTAACCAATGGGCACCCTGTTTAAGGAGGAAAGCCTTATGATATTTAAGAAAATCTGGGAACCGGACCCCTCCATTTTCTTTGTCCGCCTGTAACTTACGTTTAGCTATCCTTGGTGGTTTGCCATGCCATAAATAACGAATCAGGAGACCTTCTATATCTTTGTAGATGTGTGCAGGCAGGAGGCATGGTAGCATTTCTAGGATGTAATTTATTTTGGGAACCATCATCATTTTGATTGTTTCCAGTCGGCCCCACCATGTGAGTGCTAAAGGAGACCACCGGTTGGTAAGATCGCGCGCTTTGGAGATTAGCTCTTTAGCATTATGGCTAAGAGTATCCTCTAATGGATAACAATAATGAACCCCCAGGTATTTGACCATACGGGGCTGCCATACAAAGGGGAAAGCCTGCATGTCTGCAGCATGGACTCGATGATTCAAAGGGAAGGCAACAGATTTAGTCCAGTTAATCTTGTATCCCGAGAGTAGGGAATAGCTATCAATCTTGTTTAAAACAGCAGGGACGGAGTCCAAGGATACAAAAAGCATGAGATCATCTGCATATGCAGAAATTTTAATATCTCTATGTTGAAAGGGGGCTCCATGGATATCTGTGGCCTGTCGGATGAGGAGGGCTAGGGGTTCAAGTGCTAGATCAAAGAGCAGAGGAGATAAGGGACATCCTTGCCGAGTGCCTCTGTGAAGATTGAACGGTTGAGACTTTGTGGCATTGGCAGAAATAGTGGCTGTCGGATGTGCATACAGAGTTTGAAGGTATCGGAGAAAGCCTTCCCCAAACCCATACCAGCGGAGAACCGCATATAGAAAGGGCCATTCTAATCGGTCAAATGCCTTTTCGGCATCAAGAGAGAGGCCGACGAGGGGTTGATCATGATGCGCTGCTGCAGCTAGTATATGACACAAGGTCCTGGCATTATCAGCAGTGGACCTACCAGGTATGAAACCACATTGGTCTGGGTGAATTAGAGCAGGCATTTTATCGGATAATCTAGTGGCCAGAATGGTTGCAAATATCTTGTAATCAGCATTAAGGAGGGAAATTGGACGGTAATTTGCAGTCAGCATCGGGTCTCTCCCCTCTTTCTCAAAGACTACAACATTTGCCGTCGAGAAAGATCCTGTAAAGGAGCTATCTTTGGCCAAAGCAGAGAAATAGAGTTGTAGGAATGGGGCCAAATCAGCGCTGAAAGTTTTGAAAAATTCTGCCGGGAGGCCATCTGGGCCGGCAGCCCGACCCGAGGCACATCGCTTGAGTGCAAATTGAATTTCTGAAAGAGTAAATGACTGGTCTAGTGACTCCTTGTCCTCTACAGAAAGGGTCGGTCGTTGTATACCAGCTAATAGCCGGTCAAAAGCCTCTGGGTCAAATTCACATTCTGATTGATAGAGGCGGGTGTAGAAATCCCGAAAAAGCTCTACTATCTCTGTATCATTTGTGACTAAATTCCCCCCCGTTGGACTACGCAGGGCCGCTACGCGTTTGGCTTCTTTTTGACCTTTCAGAGCGTTAGCTAAGAGTTTACCGGCACGATTGCTTTCCCGATAGTACGTCCCTTGCTGTAGTTCAATATTTTTGGCCGCTGCAGTCGTTAAGAGCGAGTTATATTGGAAACGCAAGCGTTGCAAGCGAATCAACACACCTGGGTCAGCACGAGAGGTAAGAACACGTTCACCGGCCTTGATCTGCTGCTCTAGTGCTAAGAGTTGCCGTTTACGCTGCTTCCCTAAACGGATTTGATAGCTAGTGATGGTTGCACGGATAGACGCTTTAAAGCCCTCCCACCATGCCCAGTTCATTGTATCATGGGGTGAATTAAAGTGGAAGTAATCTTGTATGGCAGCCCGTATGTCAGTCTGAAAATCCTGCTGTTCAAGCAGGGTCCGATCAAAATACCAAGCCCGTGGATTATCCCTCTGTGCACTAGTGTTCAAAAGGAAGGAAATAGCAGCATGGTCTGAGATGTGCAGAGAGTGTATCTTAGCTGTATCCGTGCTGGAGATTAATGCTTTGGATACGAGGAAAAAATCTATCCTGGATTGTGACTGATGTGGGGGGGAGAAAAACGTGAATTCTAAGTCCGAAGGGTGTAGCAGCCTCCACAGGTCTACTAAAGCTAGATCTTTAATCAAAGACGCTAGCGTGAGGTGACTCTTGGTGGGACCACTCATTCTGGGTGGTCGCCTATCTACCAATGGATCAACCACCTGGTTAAAGTCGCCTCCTATTACTAACGAAGTATTGGCAGAAGCTTGTGCAACCTGGGCAAGGTTAGCAAAGAAAATAGGATCATCCACATTAGGAGCATATAAACATATACATGTCAGTTCAAGATTACCTACTTTAAGGTGGACTCGGGACCACCGACCCTCAGTATCAGAACTGCTATCTATAACAGTGGCTTGTAAGGATTTCCTAATCAAGATGGCTACCCCACATCTCTTCGCTATAGCGGGAGAGTAGGCGGCCACCATGTAGGGTTTAACATTGAGCTTCAGTGTCTCCTTGGCATTTAGATGCGTTTCTTGGAGAAAAACCAAATCAGCATTTTCGTGACTTAAGTAACTAAGGATTTTCTTCCTTTTTATCGGATTATTAATACCTTTGACGTTCAATGACAAAAGCTTACATGGGGCCATAGAAATAACTGAGTCTATTCAAGACAAAAATATCATAATGCACACAATTTCCATTATCCCCCATCTTGACTGCTTGATTCAGAGAAGACCTAACCAAATCATATACAATAAGCACTATATCTGGTATTCCCCCAAACCAAAAGTAAACACCGAAGTGTATTAGAGAAGAAGCATAACCCCAATGATTAATGGCGACCATATGTCTGCGGGAGGAAGCCCCGACGAGGGCCAAACATTCTACATATTAACTGTAATAGCTACATAGGCTCCGGAGCCCACCGAGGTGCATGCTATGGAAAGGTCCCTCACAGGAGAGTCCGACGGTCAGCAGGCCATGATAAGCTAGGCCGCAGGGCCTCCGATCCAGGCTGTATGTGCAGCGTCGACGACACAAAATGGCGACCAGTTCCAAATCGATGGGCAAATGAAAGGTCCCTGGTTCAGCGCATTTGGTCCGCTTCTTTGGCTTCCAAATAGGCCGCAAGCACGTCCGGATCCTCAAAAGTCCTGGTTTGATTATGAAGAGTAACTCTAAGTTTCGCCGGATACATTAGGCCAAAGCGCGCTTGAAGCTGCTGCAAACGCGGTCGAAATTCGAGGAGTCTTTTCCTGCGGTCCACTGTGGGCTTCGCCAGGTCGGGGAAGAATGAAATCCGATGGCTCTCATAATCCAGCCGGGGGTTTGCACGGGCAGCGTTTAGAATTTGTTCAACTTGCTGATATCTCAACAATCGGAAAATGATGGGCCGAGGGGTCTTCCGGTTGAGCGCCAAAGTCGTGGGTACTCGATGGGCCCGATCAATCTCCAAATCCTTGGTGAACGTTGTTTTAAGCAAGGAGGGAAGCAATTTAGAGAGGAACTCTTTCATATCTCCTGATTCTGCTCCCTCCGGAATTCCCACGAGCCGTATATTGTTGCGACGGGCTCGGTTGTTACTGTCCTCCAGCTCCTTCTGAAGGGCCTGCACTTGTCGTTCGACCTTGTCCAATTTTGCCAAGCGGACCGCATGCGAGTCAAGAGTACCCTCCATTTTGTCCTGTCTCAGCGATAACCCCTCTAGCCTTTCCTGTAGCTTGCCGAGGTCTTCCCGCATGGATCTGAGTGCTTCACCGTTGGATTGCACAAGTTCTTTCACGCCGCGGATCTCATCTAAGATCTCCTGCTGCATCGCGGGACCCTCCCGGAGTGGAACCATCTTCTGTGGGGACGGCGGCTCAGTTTTAGAGCGTTTGCCATGGGAGTTCGTTGAAGAACCGAATTCTAGACGCGCTGGCTTGGGCCCCGCCATCCCCCCGAGGCACCCCGGTAGGATCAGAGCCCGATTGAAAAGATAAGTTGTATTAAAGTCAGGATTCTGAGTAGGCCACTCGGGAGCTTCAGCGTTAAGCGTCTATCCCGCTGGACATCAGGCTCCGCCCCCCCTTGTCAGACAAATCTGATTGATTTCTTTGACTGGGTGACCAGGGAGCTGGACCGAGGGAGAGCTCTAGATGTGGTGTATTTAGATTTCAGTAAAGCCTTTGACACTGTTCCTCACAGGCGACTTATAAACAAACTGAGCACCTAGGGATGGACCCTAAAGTTACTGCTTGGGTTAGAAATTGGTTGGGTGGGAGGCGACAAAGAGTACAGGTAAATGGAGCTCACTCTGAGGAGAAGGATGTTACCAGTGGTGTGCCCCAGGGATCTGTCCTTGGTCCGATTCTTTTTAACATCTTTGTTAGTGATATAGCGGAAGGGCTGTCGGGTAAGGTTTGCCTCTTTGCGGATGATACCAAAATCTGCAATAGAGTAGACACCCAGGAAGGTGTAGATAACATGAGGAGGGATCTAGCTAAGCTTGAAGAATGGTCTAGAATTTGGCAGCTGGGATTAAATGTTAAAAATGTAAGGTCATGCATTTGGGCTGCAGCAATCCAAGGGAGCAATACAGTATAGGAGGTGAAGTACTTTTGTCCACTAAAGAAGAGCGGGACCTAGGCGTGGTTGTGTCTGATGATCTTAAAGTAGCTAAACAGGTAGAAAAGGCGACGGCAAAAGCTAGAAGGATGCTTGGGTGCATACGGAGAGGAATGGCTAGCAGAAAAAAGGAGGTGATAATGCCTCTGTAGAAGTCTTTGGTGCGACCTCATTTGGAGTATGGTGTGCAATTCTGGAGATCGCACCTTCAAAAGGATGTGAACAGGATGGAGTCGGTGCAGAGGGTTGCTACTAAAATGATTAATGGACTTCATCATAAAGCATACGAGGACAGACTTAAGGATCTTAATATGTACACCTTAGAGGAAAGGCGGGATAGAGGTGATATGATTGAGATGTTTAAATACCTCCGTGGCATAAATGTTCAGGGAGAGAGCCTCTTTCAATTGAAAGCAAGTTCTGCTACGAGGGGACATGGGATGAGGGTGAAGGGAGATAGATTCAGGAGTGATATGCGGAAATATTTCTTTACAGAAAGAGTAGTGGATCCATGGAATAGTCTCCCAGTGGAGGTGGTAGAGATGAGGACAGTAACTGAATTCAAAAAAGCATGGGACCAACACAGAGGATCTCTAAAGGTAAAAAGTGGACTGTTGTAGTTGTTGTTATGGAAGGACAGACTAGATAGGCCATGTGGTCTTTTTCTGTCATCATGTTTCTATGTTTCTATATGTCACAAAACTCTTCAAAGGTCTTAGGCCTAACTCTTGGTAGCAATCCATGCTCAGTAGCTGTCACTGTTGGAAAGCAAACAGCACATTCTTTGAGAAATTGAAATGTTTTTGTCACCAAGTGTAAATGTGCCTCAAAAATATTTGGATATTCCATCTAACAACCTCATGATTCTGAATGCAATACTGCTTCATTAATAATATGTCACAGCATATCTAGGACCAGATTAGGAAATATGCATAGCCAATATGCAAAGCAACAAAGATATTCTAAAACAAACTAAAGATGTACCTACTCTTCTTAATACTTTTCTTAGGATGATTAAGAGATATACTATAGCTATACTGGCCAATTCTCAATTACTTTATTAAGTAGAGGTTAAGTACCTAAAGGTCATTACATATATATCAGGAAAATACTAATCTAAACTAACCTCATCCCTCTAGGTCTTACTATAAATAAATAAAAGCATTTTAAATGCTAAATAAAAACATTTTACATGAATAGTCCATTTAGAATTCACTTAATACAATAATCTCTCTGTAATGTCACTGTTGTTCTTTCAGAGAATACTTTAAATCATAAAGTCCTTTTCTTCAATATCACTGTTGTCCAATAAGTCTCTGCGTTGCAAACTCTTGATTCACTGACACAGGAAGCCACCTTCTGAGCTTGTGAGGAGGCCACTGTATAAGATGCATCCAACGAGAATGTCTTTTCACTTTACAAGCTGAGTATCCCACCAGGAACACACGACATAGACCAGGAGCTTGGGAGCTGGGAGTGTCTTCGGATGCAGTCTTAATCAGGACCCAATCTGGTGACTTCACCTCTGCTGAAATAATTCTGCGGATCCCGGATGTAAAGAGCTTGTCATCTCGTTAAGGAGTCACTTGCAATAAAAAGAAAACAAAACAGGACTGAGTGCATCCGTGCACAATAAGTTAAGCTATCGCTGCGCAACACTTGGGGGTCTGGGATAACTGCCAAGGCATATGGAGAAGGAGCTAGACATCCATTAATTATTTCAAATGGTGTCAGGCTAGAGGAAATACACACTGCCATAAGGGCAACAGGGAAAACGTTTTTATTCAATCGGAGGCTGTATCAGAGTGCATAAGTGACCTTTTTGGAATACGACCTCCCTCCTCTGATACAGGGCAGATCTACAAAACAGGTTGCAAAATCAAAATAAAATGAATTCAGTAGGCAGGCACATGTATACTGTCCCTAAACTAACCCTACAATGCCAATCTTGAAACAGTTTAAACAGATTGTACCAATGAAAACAATAACAAAAAGACAAAATGCACAACCACGGTGGTAAAACGTCTGCTGCAGAAACAAGGCAAGTAGAAACAAAAGACAGTCAGGGCAAATAAACAGATGATTCGTTTTCCAGCTGCCCGGAACATCACGAAGTCCAAAACTAGGTTTCAAAGGAAGTATCTTCAAAGAAAGATGAAAGAGAAAACAAAGTCATCTTTAATGGTGTTAAATATTGCAAAGTCAGTAACACTGATGCTTGAAAAACAGCATGCCGTGCTTTTATTTTTCCCATTTGTCTGCAAAACGGTTGTCCTTTTGCAAATACTTCTGCTAGCTGCTGCTGTAGAACCAGAAAACCAGGAAGTTTCATTTGTAAAAAAAACACTGCTATTAAACTATGTAGACATTGCGAGAGTCCCAAAGTTATTTCATCAATTCGCTCTGGTTTACAACCAATCAGGAAAGCTCACACAGATAACAGAGACATCAGAAATAGCCACAAACAATTTGAATAGTTTACAATAACCATGGCACTCTTCCCAGTACATTTCTACATTTAAAGCAAACCTCCCACTGCGATAATGTGGAAGCTATGCAATAACAACATGTTGGGAAACAAATTGCAGTTGAGACAGATTTAACCCTCAAACCTAACTGAGCAATGTAAGCTAATAAAGGACAAGAAATCTGACTAATAACATACGTAATTTAGTCTACATTAAAAACAAATCATTCACATAATAAACTAAAGAGGAATGGTTGAGTCTTACATCAAATAATAAGAGCAGAAGAGCAAGGACAGAGAGATGGCCAGCAGAAAAGCAGTGACTCGAAACAAAGCTGCTTGCCAAGTCATACTGAGAATAAGTAGGTCGCAAATCTACAACAAAAGTCCAGGGAGAAATCACATTATTTACTGCGCACAGGTTCTGCACAAATCCATAAGTCTTACCGTCAGCCTTCCGCAGACAGTTTCACCTTTAGCACAGGAAGAACTGAAGTCTTACATAATGAAGTGACACTTTGTGTCTGGAGATCTTCAAGCATAGAACAATTTTCTTCACCAGCGGCTGCTGGCAGTGAACACAGCATGAGTCTAGGAAACTGCATTCCAGGTTTCACGACGATCTTCATAGGCGGGATAGAAAGGCATCCGATATCTGATCCCGACACTGTCCATAACATAGAAGAAAGCTTTCCAGGATGGCATCTGCAGGAAACAGCACTTCAGAGAGAAAATACAGCTGGTCTTCACACTCAGCCAGGATAGAGTGCAATCAGCAGCTACCAGAGGGCTCTGACCATCAAGACTCCGATTCCGGAGACAGTCTCGCTGCAAATGCTCAATAACAAGCTTATCTGAACTGTCTCGCTGAGGATTCCTATGACCTTCTCTTGCTCCGATCCTATCCCTCCCCCTGCTCCTGGGAGAAGTTGAGCAATTTAGTCATTTCACAACAAATGTCAGCGTACTGTACTGAAACTTACAGCAGCTGTTCTAGCCGGCCAATCTGTTATTGAAGCTTTAAAAAAATACCTTTTACTCACGGGATTTAACCATTTACAAAAACAATTAGTGAATCCTGCCTTAAAGATGTTAATCTCAACCAATCCTTTCACAAATTTGCATACTACTGTAAGTAATTCTAACAGAAAATCATCTTTTTTTTCTGTTATTAACCACTAAAACAAAATTATCTCTTTGAGTTTTCTCTTGGAAATTTATCACAGGGTATGTCACAAACTGGATAAAAAATCAGCTGGGTTATAAAATGCAGTTCTAAGCAAATTATCTAAAGCAGCCCAAGTAGAACATGAACTATTATGCTGATGTAAAACAGTTTGAAGAAAACTTATAGCACCATGTAATTGAATACATTTCTCTCTATAGGTCATAAAAGGCTTATTCAGACCCTTTTCAATATCATCAACAAGTTTACTAGAAATTCCCAATTCCTTTGTAGCAGAAATATCATTTCTTACTGTTTCCTTTAAGGAATCTATGATATGTACAGTACATTCTATTTCACGACTAAGAAGGGCATTCATTTCTCTGAGCTGAGAAACATTGCAAGTACCAAAATTCTCAATTTGTGCATTCCCCAATATTCTTTGCTTATTCCTCATCTCATATCTTAATTTCGCTGCATGGGTGACCATCTCCCCCTCAGAAACTACATAACTCTCAGAACAAACAAGGGGAGACGTCGGGAATACACCTGGATCTCTTCCAGCTCCAATTGCAGCCACCTCTGCATCATACTCTGGAGAAAAAATGACTGGGACCTTCCCTGCCCAGACATTATCAATCTCTTTCTCCTGTGGTTCACCCGTTTTAATAGCATTCACTAATCCAAACAATTCATTCTTCAAATTATGTGCCATTCGCTGCCACCAACCAAACACCAGCCCTTCACGGGCATCACATACTCTGTGTTTAGCCTGCAAAGCACATTTCAGATAACGAAGCTTATCTATAGAAAATGTTCCCTCCAATGGAAACTGTAAAAGCACATTATCATTAGTCACTGAATACCAGTGCACAACATAATTAGTAGCCATATCTCCATACTTCTCACGCATACAATAAGAAGGGCTACCAGTCCGATTAGCTAAACCCATAGCCTTAACATGCCAGTCACACAATTGAGACAACTCTTGTTTACCTAACAGATTGCTCATTGCTGGCACCATAAAATACTCACAAACACCTTCCGCCCTTGCCAGGAATGTTGAAATCTGTAGAACGGACACGGCACCAACTGTGGACTTACTAGCCCCTCCCCTCACCAGCAACCTACTGGGCTCTTAAAGCTACGGAAAACTACATTCAAAACAATGGGAAAGTTATCAAAAGACAGCAATAAAATACAACACAATTCTATAAAAATACACCAAAGCTTTAGTGGAGAGAAACAAACAGAACCAAAGTTCTCCTTGTTTACTCTAACTACTAGCCATGGTTCACTTTATTTATAAGGCTCTTTTAGATGATACAGCATAATTTCACTTTATTATGACACATCAATTATTACGTCCTATCACATCATAGGTCAACTTTAATCAGTGTGGGTCAGTATGAGGAGACATACATGGAGTCCAAGACATAATTGTTTACCGCTACATAGGTCAATATGAGGAGACATACACATATTCCAAGACATAACTGTTTACTGCTGACTGCTTGATATCTAATAACCCTGAGTACTTTAGCTAATAACCCTGAGACAGAGAGGCTAGAGTACAAGCTGCCCTTTCTTGTTTACAGGACATGTACCGCTTCACCAAATTAGTAAGCAAATATATGAAGTTCATTTCTAAGCAAGGTTCTGAACAGAATTAACTTTCTCAGGTTTAGTCAGTCTAATAGTATACACTACCCTGTAAAAACGAACATGCCTTCAGATTGTTTACGTTATCAGAATATAGAAAGACTAGGGGACATGCAATGAAGCTACAGGGTAAACTATTTAAGACTAATAAAAGAAAATATTTTTTCACTCAACGTGTAATCAAACTCTGGAATTTGTTACCGGAGGATGTAGTAAAGGCTGTTAGTGTAGCTCAGTTTAAAAAGGTTTTGGACAAATTCCTGGAGGAAAGGTCCATAAACCATTATTAAGAAGTGACCGAAGATATCAATGCTTGACCCAGTACAAGCATTGTGGAACTTGTGTCTCTTGGGAAAACTGCTAGGTACATATGACCTAGATTGGCCACTGTTGGAAACAGAATGCTGGGCTTAATGGACCTTGGTCTGACCCAGTATGACATATCTTATGTTCTTAGTAAAGCAACAGGCATGGGTGGGATTCAAACTCACCACCTCTTGCACACAAAGCGAGTGCCTTTACTCAAGGCCAAGGAAACAGTGAGGTTCCTGCTTTTAGCAGAAGAGACACAGGATGTTCTTTCGCACAAGACCGCTAGTGTCCATTTTCTTCCCCGAGGCCAGCCTCTGCTTTGGAGAGGCCTCTTCCCCCTGACCAAAGTGGAGAGCTCTTTAAGGGGGAAATCCCTCGAAAACCCACTTTCGAAAGCACAGTGGGCAGGTCTTAGTGGTCAGATTGCATGGATCAAGTGGTTGGAATCTACGATTTCATGAAGACAAAAGTAGCCGGGCACTCTGGGGTACGAAAGGAGCACATGCAGGTAGAAAGCAGATTCTTGGTAAGCCTTAACTCAAGGATCCTTCCAGTCCTGCTAATTATTAACTGTGTGACGGGGGGCATATGGCTTCCTCTCTGTAGTGGGATCTTTGCAAAGGGCCCACAGAAAAAAAGCCTGCGGCTTCCCACGGAATCCAGGCATCTCGGTTCAAAAAGCAGTGGAAGCTGTTGACTTTTAATCCTGACCGCCAGCAACGGGAGAATTTTGAAGGGCCTACCCACAGATATGTAGTTAGAAGGTTTTTGTGGGGAGACTGGACTGGTTGAATTTGCCGAGCCGGTTTGCCAGAGCATGAAGAAGAGGTGGAAGGTAAATTGTTGTAAAAGTGGCCAAACCCAGACGCAGATGTGGAGCTTGTGGCCCTGCCTTTCGGCACACTGCTGGAAGGAGCGTGGGGGTGACCATCTGAGCTTTTGAAGAGAACTAGGCCTGGGTCTTGAACAACTTTCCCTTTGGCGGGAAGATACTGTTGGTGCGGGGACAAAAAGCGTTGGCATTTGCAATGACGACCGATCACAAGCGACCCCAGCAACCATGCAGCTGAAATAGCTCAGTTGAGAGAGCGTTAGACTGAAGATCTAAAGGTCCCTGGTTTCAACAGCACCTTTTTCTGCCTGGAACCATAATAGATGCGGCTATGGAAAGGCCAGTTGGCCCATGGGTTGTGCCGAGTTTTACCCTCCTCAGTGCAGAGATCTGGCCAAGCTGTAGACCCCTTGCAGCACATCAGTGCCTTGGGTATCTTCTTCTTGATAAGTTTTCCACTGTGGTGGATTCATAAAAACGAAGCTTTCTCGTCACAGCGCAAGACAGACTCAGGCTCTTCACAAATCATTTTCAGACTGGGGATTCCTTGAGCGGATGCTTAAGAATAAAAGGCAAGATGGAAAATGATTGGCCTACCAGCAGTGACAGTAGTGAGAGTCTAGCTACAACATGACACGAAAGATTTGACTCGGTCCGCAAACACACAGCATGGTGGTTCTATGGTGTAATGGTTAGCACTCTGGACTTAGAATCCAGTGATCTGAGTTCATATCTCAGTGGAACCTGTTGACTTTTAAACATGACAGCCAGCATACACCTAGAGGGGAGGATACTGAAGGGCTTCTACCCAGGTAAGTAGGGTAGATGCTTGTGGGGGAAGACTGGACTGGCTGAATTTACCTAGCTGGTTTGGCAGAGGGTGAAGAAATGCAAGAACTCTAGTTGTGTCGTATAAGTGGCTCCTTGTTGCCTTTTGTTCTCCCGTTTGCTTGTCGCTCCTCCTCTTTTCGCTACGGTACCTAGAGGAAGTTGGTCAGCCTGCCTTTGCAGATTCTCCAGCATCTTCCTGGGTTTGAGAGTGATCTCTCATCTTATGGGCGGCGCCGGTCCAACCATCGGGCAAACTAGGCGGCCACCTCTGGCAGCAGCTTTAGGGAGAGGAGGGAGACTGTGAAGATCAGGTCATTCAAAGCTAAACGATACAGTCTGATGAGCTGGGGCGGTATAAGGCTTGCCCAGCGTGCCACCACCTTCAAGCAACTCTGGGGCCGGTGCTGCTTACGGCCCTTCTTTTATTTCCTGGTACTCTTACCCATGCTGCTCCTTCTATGCACGTCATGACAGCTAATTCCGGCATCCAAGCAATGCAGTGTCGTCTTCCACTTCTTCTGTCGTTTTGTGCGTGCCTGAGGAGCAAAAGCTTGACTAGTACTGTCTTGTGGCTTCTTCTCCCACAACCTCCCCTGGTAAACAGCAGGCATGTGTGGGTTTCAAACTCACCACCTCCTGCACACAAAGCAAGTGCCTTTCCTCTAGGCCAAGGAGCCAGTGGGGTGGTTCCTGCTTTTAGCAGAAGAGACACAGGATGTTCTTTCGCACAAGACCGCTAGCGTAGGTTTTCTTCCCCGAGGCCAGCCTCCGTTTTGGAGAGGCCTCATCCCCCTGACCAAAGTGGAGAGCTCTTTAAGGGGGAAATCCCTCGAAAACCCAGTTTCGAAAGCACAGTGGGCAGGTCTTAGTGGTCAGATTGCATGGATCAAGTGGTCGGAATCTATGTTTTCATGAAGACAAATGTACCCGGGCACTCTGGGGTACGAAAGGAGCACATGCAGGTAGAAAGCAGATTCTTGGTAAGCCTTAACTCAAGGATCCTTCCTGTCCTGCTAATTATTAACTGTGTGACTTGGGGCATATGGCTTCCTCTCTGTAGTGGGATCTTTGCAAAGGACCCACGGAAAAAAAGCCTGCCGCTGCCCACGGAATCCAGGCATCTCGGTTCAAAAAGCAGTGGAAGCTGTTGACTTTTAATCCTGACCGCCAGCAACGGAAGAATTTTGAAGGGCCTCCCCACAGGTACGTAGTTAGAAGGTTTTTGTGGGGAGACTGGACTGGTTGAATTTGCTGAGCTGGTTTGCCAGGGCATGAAGGAGAGGTGGAAGGTAAATTGTTGTAAAAGTGGCCAAACCCAGACGCAGATGTGGAGCTTGTGGCCCTGCCTTTCGGCCCACCGCTGGAAGGAGCATGGGGGTGACCATCTGAGCTTTTGAAGAGAACTAGGCCTGGGTCTTGAATAACTTTCCCTTTGGCGGGAAGATACTGTAGGTGCGGGGACAAAAAGCGTTGGCATTTGCCGTGGCGGCTGATCACAAGCAACCCCAGCAACCATGCAGCTGAAATAGCTCAGTTGGGAGAGTGTTGGACTGAAGATCTAAAGGTCCCTGGTTCAATCCTGGGTTTTAGCAGCACCCTTTTTCAGCCTGGAACCATAATAGTGTAGCAGCAGAGCGCAGACAAACCAATGATACCAGGAGTCTGTTCAGAAGGTCCAAATCATTTACTTGTGCACAAGTCTCAAGCAGAATCAAATTCAAAATGGCTGAGCAATGGTTTCTAGCAAAACTACAACTTTTGTAGACTTCTTCTCCATTCTAGACATAGGCAAACATTTCATTGGTCCCGGTAACCCCCCGTACACCTTCTATTGGTCCCGGTACCGATATGGCTATCCAATGATGTCCTTTGACTGGGCTTAGCACCTGCTTACCCCCCTTATATTCCCAATTACAATGGTCAGTTCACCAACTTAGATACTTTTCTCTTCCAAGGCCATTTAACTAGTTAGAACATGTGGGAAAGCAGGGCACTGTAACCTTTCTTTCAGCAGAGTTAATTAATTTCATAGAAGCTGTGTTCTCTTATCAATAGCAATTAAACTTATTTTTCTATATTTTTCTGAGTTTCGATTCTGCTCAGCTAGGCTGATTATGCTTTGTTAAGTTTCAGTTCTATAGTAGCAGCATTCTGGGGAATGTGCAATTCCTATGGGCCTCTCCACAGGCTTCATTTACAGGTCAAGCTATTTAGGCCTGTCTGCTTATTTCAGACACCATGGATCATAGGCCTTCGTCTACCACATTCCCCCCTTTGATTAATCTCACCCTATTACTGATAAGGTGTGAGAGTTAAATCACTCAATAATTATACTGTGGTCGGGTTCCGACCATGTATAGTAGGATTAGGGTGCCATAAGGCTAAAATCTTAGTCGCGGCTTTCCGCTCTACGGTGTTTTCAATGACACTGTTAATGGAGCGCATACAACAAGGGATTATACATGGTAATAATAGAAACAAACCTACAACTACTAGGATTATCATAAAGAAAGTAGTGAGTCCCCCTAATCCAGAAAAGATAGATTCAATCCAATTAGGTATTCTAAGCCCATGCCAGGTTTGTACTGGCACATAAGCTTGTTTTCTCATATTTTCTGCAATGTCTTCAACTACTTGACCCTTATCATCTATTTTTAAACAACAATTGGTTAAATTCAATTTTCCACATACCCCGCCTTCAGCTGCTAGTAAGTAATCTAGCGCCAGGCGATTTTGATATAGTGCGGTACGCATTTGTGTGCTCTGTCTAGCTAAGAGTGTGAGTGCTTGACTAGTTTCATTAGTTATGAGTTCAACTACTGCTTGTAAGTGGATAATACGATTAATCATATATACAGGGGTCCGATAGCCCCACATACCATCGTCATTCCATGTGGCCGGTCCATAATAGGCAATTATTCTCTCAGGTGGCCAATCTTCTCCATCCCACTTCTGCCACTTACCTATCTGGAGAGCTGCTCTTTTCTGTCTCTTAGTGTATACTGGGTATCCTAATTGCTCTCCATGTTCTGTGGGTAACAAAAAGAAAGAAGGTCGAATGGTTCCTAAGACACATGCTCCTCCCCAGTGGAGAGGGAGGCGGGCATATGCTCGGGTTCCACAGATCCAATACAAGCCAGGTGGGGCTTGCCAAGCATGGGGTAGGGCAAGATTTGTCCATAGATCAGCAAGTTCAGGAAATTTTGCAAATGGATTGGTGGGTTCAGATTCATTAACTCCTGACCACCAAGACGTCTGTTTCGTGGTGTCATTATAGAACTTTTGACTGAGACAGACCAGCTGTCCCACCTGTAGATTGAACTGAGGTCCAGTTCTGGCATAACATAGACATCCAACTATCGAGTGTGCTAAGACCCATTCACTAGTAGTCTTATGCAGTTCAGTGTGATTATAAGTCAGTGAATAATTCAATTCTTTGGCTTCCCATGGCCACTGATCACCCATCTTAGTTCCACCACAAAAATAGCAATCCGAAATATGTAAGCTGGAGACTACTGCTCCCGCTAATTCTAGAAACAAATTCTGGGAAGGGTGAGGGATATCAAACTTATTTACATGCATAGTCTCGTAAAAAGTGTTATGTATATGGTATCGTGACGATCTATGGGCCTGGGTGTTCAATCTAATATACACAATGGTTCCGGGATCTGACCCGGAACCTGCAATTCTGAGTCCAAATTTATACCCTTGCTTCCAAGCACTGGGATTTACTACAATAAACTCAAATGGATTACAAGCTCCTTTCTTGCAATGCTTTTCTATATCCTTCACATATGGCTTTTGCAAAATCGCCATTCGATTGTCTCTGGTATTTTCTACCATACCGGTTTTCCACGTGGCATAGAAAACACATTCCCACTTTGGGCAATAGTAATCTGCAACCGGGGATGTGCTATATTCATTGGCTAAAACTCGTTTACCTGTACATTCTCCCCATCCAATGGTTCCCTCTGGACACATATACTTATCATTAAGAGCATAAGTTTTTTCCCAATCAGCACATTTTGAATGACTATCCCTATTGATAGCATCACAAGCATCAAAGTACAATACAGCAAGCTTAGTAGGGTCGGGGAGTGGGGAGGTAGCATTAAGTAAGTCTCCATCTGCATCATTCCATCGTATTTCTAAAGTATAGTAAGATGGGTTTTGATGCGGATTATAGCAAACTTTGATGTTTCCTTTAGTACAAACATTCAGTTCGGTGGTGTTATAAATACACCAGCTTACCGTACCAGTACAGGTATAGTAAGAATGGTAAAGCAAGGTCTGAGTTACTTTCATTCCAGTCCGTGTGGAAGTAATGCAGGCAGTACATGGGGGTAAAGCAAGAACAAGTCCAAAGTTCCCCACGCAAGCAACCTAAACAAAGTAGAAATAATGATGCACACACCACCACCTCTTGCACACAAAGCAAGTGCCTTTCCTCTAGACCAAGGAGCCAGTGGGGTGTTTCCTGCTTTTAGCAGAAGAGAGGCAGGATGTTCTTTCGCACAAGACCGCAAGCGCCCCTTTTCTTCCCCCAGGCCAGCCTCTGCTTTGGAGAGGCTGCTTCCCCCTGACCAAAGTGGAGAGCTCTTTAAAGGGGAACGCCCTCGAAAACCCACTTTCGAGAACACAATGGGCAGGCCTTAGTGGTCAGATTGCATGGATCAAGTGGTCGGAATCTACGTTTTCGTGAAGACAAAAGTACCAGGGCAGTCTGGCGTATGAAAGGAGCACATGCAGGTAGGAAGCAGATTCTTGGTAAGCCGTAACTCAAGGATCCTTCCTGTCCTGCTAATTATTAACTGCGTGACGGGGGGCAGATGGCTTCCTCTCTGTAGTGGGATCTTTGCAAAGGGCCCACGGAAAAAAAGCCTGCCGCTGCCCAGGGAATCCAGGCATCTCGGTTCAAAAAGCAGTGGAAGCTGTTGACTTTTAATCCTGAACGCCAGCAGATGCCTTAACGGGGGGATGCTGAAGGGCCTCCCCTCAGGTAAGTAGGTAGAAGGTTGTTGTGGGAAGACTGGACTGGTTGAATTTGCCGAGCTGGTTTGCCAGGGCATGAAGGAGAGGTGGAAGGTAAAGCAAGAAGCCCAACTTTGTTGTAAAAGTGGCCAAACACAGATGCAGATGTGGAGCTTGTGGCCCTGCCTTTCGGCCCACTGCTGGAAGGAGCGTGGGGGTGACCATCTGAGCTTTTGAAGAGAACTAGGCGTGGGTCTTGAATAACTTTCCCTTTGGCGGGAAGATACTGTAGGTGCGGGGACAAGGAGCGTTGGCATTTGCCGTGGCGGCCGAGCACAAGCCACTCCAACAGCCAGGCAGCTGAAATAGCTCAGTTGGGAGAGCGTTAGACTGAAGATCTAAAGGTCCCTGGTTCGATCCCGGGTTTCAGCAGCACCTTTTTCCGCCTGGAGCCATAATAGATGAGGGTAGGGAAAGACCAGTTGGCCCATGGGTTGTGCCGAGTTTTACCCTCCTCAGTGCAGAGATCTAGCCAAGCTGTAGACCCCTTGCAGGACATCAGTGCCTTGGGTAACTGCTTCTTGGTAAGTTTTCCACTGTGGTGGATTCATAAAAACGAAGCTTTCTCGTCACAGCGCAAGACGGACTCAGGCTCTTCACAAATCATTTTCAGACTGGGGATTCCTTGAGCGGATGCTTAAGAATAAAAGGCAAGATGGAAAATGATTGGTCTATTAGCAGTGACAGTAGCGAGAGTCTAGCACCAACACGGCACGAACGATTTGACTCTTTCTGCAAAAGGGCAATCTGCTGGTTCCATGGTGTAATGGTTAGCACTCTGGACTCTGAATCCAGTGATCTGAGTTCAAATCTCAGTGGAACCTGTTGACTTTTAAACCTGACCTCCAGCATACACCTTGAAGGGAGGATGCTGAAGGGCTTCTACCCAGGTAAGTAGGGGTAGAAGCTTGTGGGGGAAGACTGGACTGGCTGAATTTACCTAGCTGGTTTGCGAGAGGGTAAAGAAACTCAAGAACTCTAGTTGTGTCGTATAAGTGGCTCCTCGTTGCCTATTGTTCTCCCCTTTGCTTATCGCTCCTTCTCTTTTCGCTACCATACCTAGAGGAAGTTGGTCAGCCTGCCTTTGCAGATTCTCCAGCATCTTCCTGGGTTTGAGAGTGATCCCTCATCTTATGGGCGGCGCCGGCCCAACCATCGGGCAAACTAGGCGGCCACCTCTCGCAGCAGCTTTAGGGAGAGGGAGGGAGGCTGCGAAGAGCAGGGCATTCAAAGCTAAACAATACAGTCTGATGACCTGGGGCGGAATAAGGCTTGCCCAGCCTGCCACCGCCTTCAAGCAACTCTGGGGCCGGTGCTGCTTACGGCCCTTCTTACCTTTCCTGGTACTCTTACCCATGCTGCTCCTTCTATGCACGTCATGACAGCTAATTCCTGCATCCAAGCAGAGCAGTGTCGTCTTCCTCCTCTTCTCTCGTTTTGTGCGTGCCTGAGGAGCAAAAGCTTGACTAGTACTGTTTTATTGCCTCTTCGCCCACAAGCTCCCCTGGCAAAGCAGCAGGCACACCTGGGGTTCAAACCCACCACCTCCTGCATACAAAGTGAGTGCCTTTCCTCTAGACCAAGGAGCCAGTGGGGTGTTTCCTGCTTTTAGCAGAAGAGAGGCAGGATGTTCTTTCACACAAGACCGCAAGCGCCCCTTTTCTTCCCCCAGGCCAGCCTCTGCTTTGGAGAGGCTGCCTCCCCCTGACCAAAGTGGAGAGCTCTTTAAAGGGGAACGCCCTCGAAAACCCACTTTCGAGAACACAATGGGCAGGCCTTAGTGGTCAGATTGCATGGATCAAGTGGTCGGAATCTACGTTTTCGTGAAGACAAAAGTACCAGGGCAGTCTGGCGTATGAAAGGAGCACATGCAGGTAGGAAGCAGATTCTTGGTAAGCCGTGAGTGTGAGTTCTAGCTGTTTATTTAATTATTTACTGTTTGTCGAACTGTTTGTTTGTTTAATTATTTATTGTTTGTCTTAGTGGTGTGCTAGTTCAGCCTTCTCAGCTGTACTTACCTTGCCTCTCTCAACTAACTGGGCTTTGTGTGGTAGCCATTTGAATTAAATCTCTCTCCCCAGAACCTGCTGTTTGTTAAGCTTTTTTCCTGTCCTTGCCTGCCTGAGTGAATCCTCCCCCTCCCCCCCTCCCCCTGAGGTATTGTGTAGCCTTCTTCCTGTTTTCTCCACGTGTGCATAGGCTGTTTTAGTTTGCTTTTCTCTGATCAGAGAAGGGCTGAACTTTTACAGAGCTCTGCTAGTGAGTGGATATTTGCCTCCTGGGACATCTTACTGTGAGTTCTAGCTGTTTATTTAATTATTAACTGTTTGTCTAGCTGTTTGTTTGTTTAATTATTTATTGTTTGTCTTAGTGGTGTGCTAGTTCAGCCTTCTCAGCTGTACTTACCTTGCCTCTCTCAACTAACTGGGCTTTGTGTGGTACCCCCATCCCCCTGCTGAGGGTTCAGGACAGGGTACCTTGTAACTGCCCTCTTTAATAGGACTTATCTCCCTCCCTCCCTCCCCAGCACCCACCCACCCCTGGGGTAATTGTAGTTTTATAGGTACTTGCACATCTTAGAGGAAAGGGGCTGCTCTCAGGTGCAGCTCTTAATCCAAATCAGTCATACACAGAGGACCTGAGATTAATTAAGCTTCAGGTACACAGGGTGTATTAGGGGTATTAGATACACTTTTATTAGTATAAGCATCTACACCAATCCTTATTATATACCGAATTTAAAAGACCTAAACACAAGCTTTAAACTAAGATGCAGACAGAGGTCCAGCAACGAGATGGGAGTTCTCCAGTCTTTTGCATTGAGTGTCACATGTATGATTTTCTCCCAGTTGGTGAGAGGTCCTACATATGCACTAAGTGCAGGGAGCTCTTTGCTCTCAGGGAACGAGTCCGTTCTCTAGAGGCTAGAGTAGCAGACCTGGAAGACATAAGAAAGACAGAGAAGTACATGGACGAGACCTACAGGGATATAGTCCTGAAGTCCCACCTCCAGTCTGGCAGCATCCCTGTTGCCATGGAGGAGAGAGGTCACGTGACAGGAGAGCATCACCCTGGTGTGGCAGGAAGTGATCCTGTAACTAGGACCTGTCCTCCAGGTGATGTAAAACCCTCTCGCACCGAGGACGTTTCTCCAGGGCCATGTCCCCATGAGGGGAGGGTCAGGACAGCTGTTATAGTTGGCGATTCAATCATTAGGAATGTAGATAGCTGGGTGGCTGGTGGACGTGAGGATCGCCTGGTAACATGCCTGCCTGGTGCGAAGGTAGCAGATCTCACGCACCGCCTAGATAGGATCATAGATAGTGCTGGGGGGGAGTCTGCTGTCTTGGTACATGTTGGTACCAATGACATAGGTAAATGTGGTAGGGAAGTTCTGGAGGCTAAATTTAAGCTTTTAGGTAGGAAGTTGAAATCCAGAACTTCCAGGATAGCGTTCTCCGAAATGCTTCCTGTTCCACGTGCAGGACCCAAAAGACAGGCAGAGCTCCGGAGTCTCAATGCGTGGATGAGACAATGGTGCAAGGATGAGGGTTTTGGATTTGTTAGGAACTGGGGAACATTCTGGGGAAAGGGGGGGGGGGCTCTTCCGAAGGGATGGGCTTCACCTTAATCAGGATGGGACCAGATTGCTGGCATTAACCTTTAAAAAAGAGATAGAGAAGCTTTTAAACTAGAAAATAGGGGAAAGCCGACAGTCACCCAGGAGCGCATGGTTCGGACAAAGGTATCCTTGAAGGATACTACCAAAAGCAGTGAGGTTCCAAAAGGGAGTATAGTAGCCCAAATGCCCTTGAGTAAGGAGCAGACAGAGCATAAGGATTCCCAATTACCCATGCCTACCAATAGCCAGATTAATATTAATAAAATACAGTCTCTAAAATGCTTGTATGCCAATGCTAGAAGTCTAAACAATAAGATGGGAGAATTAGAATATATAGCACTAAATGAGAGGTTAGATATGATTGCACTCTCAGAGACATGGTGGAAGGAGGATAACCAGTGGGACACTGTGATACCTGGATACAAACTATATCGTAATGATAGAGCTGAACAAATTGGTGGAGGGGTTGCGCTCTATGTTAGAGAGGGCATTGAGTCAGAAAGGATTAAAGTTTTGCAGGGAACAAAATTTGCTGTAGAATCTCTATGGATTGAAATTCCATTTATGAAGGGGAAGGTGATGGCAGTGGGAGTATACTATCGACCACCTGGCCAGAATGAACAAATGGATGATGAAATGCTCAAAGAAATCAAGGAAGCTAACAAAAGCCACAACAGAGTAGTAATAATGGTGATTTCAATTACCCCGGTATCGACTGGGACAGTGTCACAGCAGGACAAGCTAAAGAGATAAAGTTTCTAGATGAAATAAATGACTGCTTCTTGGAGCAGCTGATTCATGAACCGACCAGAGGGGAAGCCATACTGGACCTAGTCCTTAGTGGAACGCCAGATCTGGTGCAAGAAATAAGGGTGTTGGGACCACTTGGCAATAGTGATCATAGTATGATCATGTTTGATTTAATCAGTGGAGGACAGATAGTAAAGGAATCCACAGTACTACCTTTTAACTTTCAAAAGGGAGACTATGATAGAATGAGGAATATAGTTCGGAAAAAACTAAAAGGAGCGGTTCCAAAGGTTAAAGACTTACAGCAAGCTTGGGTGTTATTTAAAAATACTATCCTCGAAGCCCAGACCAGCTGTATTCCACGCATTAAGAAAAGTGGAAGAAAGTCCAAAAAACTGCCAGCATGGTTTAAAGGTGAGGTCAGAGAGGCTGTTGCTGCCAAAAGAGCAACCTTCAGGAAATGGAAAAAAGAGCCAAATGATGAAAACTGGAAACAGCACAAGCACTGGCAAGTTAAATGCAAAGCATTGATAAGGCAGGCAAAGCGGGAATTTGAGAAGAAACTTGCTACGGAAGCAAAAACACGAAATAAAGACTTTTTCAAGTACATTCGTAGCAAAAGGCCTGTGAGAGAGTCAATTGGACCATTAGATGATAGAGGGGTAAAAGGGGCAGTAAGAGGAGACAAGGCTATAGCAGAGAGACTGAATGAATTCTTTGCTTCGGTCTTTACTGAGGAAGATGTAGGGATGTTACCCAAGACTGAAGTGGTATTTAAAGGTGATACTGCAGAGGAATTGAGAGAAATATCGCTACACCGGGAAGATATATTACAACTATTTGATAAACTGAATAGTAGCAAATCACCTGGACCGGATGGTATACATCCCAGAGTGTTGAAAGAACTGAAATATGAGATTGCAGACCTGTTATTGGTAATCTGTGAACTTTCATTAAAATCATCTGTAATACCTGAAGATTGGAGGGTCGCCAACGTAACACCAATTTTTAAAAAGGGTTCCAGGGGTGACCCGGGAAATTACAGACCGGTGAGCCTGACGTCAGTACCAGGGAAAATGGTAGAAACCATCATAAAGAACAAAATTACACAGCATGTAGATAGTCATGGCCTAATGGGAGACAGCCAACATGGCTTTAGACAAGGAAGATCTTGTCTTACTAATCTGATCTGTTTGTTGAAGGTGTGCATAAACAGGTAGACAAAGGTGAGCCGGTTGATATAGTGTATCTGGACTTTCAGAAAGCTTTTGACAAGGTCCCCCATCAGAGACTTTTGGCGAAGCTAAAAAGTCATGGGATAGGAGGCAGTGTACTATTGTGGATCGGGAACTCGTTAAAAGATAGAAAGCAGAGGGTAGGGCTAAATGGCCAATATTCCCAATGGAAAAAGGTGAATAGTGGAGTACCCCAGGGATCTGTACTGGGTCCGCTACTTTTTGGCATATTCATAAATGACCTGGAAAAGGGAATAACTAGTGAGGTTATCAAATTTGCAGATGACACAAAACTGTTTAAAGTTGTTAAAACCCAAGAGGATTGTGGAAAACTGCAGGAGGATCTGGATAAATTGGAAGACGGGGCATCCAAATGGCAGATGAAATTTAATGTGGACAAGTGCAAAGTTATGCACCTAGGAAAGAACAACCCACACTATAGTTACACGATGCAAGGCTCCACATTAGAAACCACCACCCAGGAAAAAGATTTAGGAGTCATCGTGGATAACATGTTAAAACCCTCCGCCCAGTGTGCAGCGGCGGCCAAGAAAGCAAATAGAATGCTAGGTATCATAAGGAAAGGGATGGAGAATAAAACAAAGGATATTATAATGCCTCTGTATCGCTCCATGGTACGACCGCACCTTGAATATTGTGTGCAATTCTGGTCACCGTATCTTAAAAAGGACATAGAGTTATTAGAAAAAGTACAGAGAAGAGCCACCAAATTGGTGAAGGGGATGGAAGGCTACTCCTATGAAGAGAGGCTAAAAAGGTTAGGGCTCTTTAACCTAGAAAAGAGACGGCTGAGGGGAGATATGATAGAGGTGTATAAATTAATGAATGGAGTGGAACGGATAAACGTGGATCAATTGTTTACGCTATCAGAATATAGAAGGACTAGGGGACATGTAATGAAGCTACAGGGTAAACTATTTAAGACAAATAGGAGAAAATATTTCTTGACTCAACGTGTAATCAAACTCTGGAATCTATTACCGGAGGATGTAGTAAGGGCTGTTAGTATAGCTGGGTTTAAAAAAGGTTTGGACAAGTTCCTGGAGGAAAGGTCCATAAACCACTATTAAAAAGGACCCAGGATATCAATGCTTGACCTAGTACAAGCACTGCAGAACCTGTGTCTTTTGGGGAAACTGCTAGGTACGTATGACCTAGATTGGCCACTGTTGGAAACAGGATACTGGGCTTGATGGACCTCGGTCTGACCCAGTATGGCATTTCTTATGTTCTTATGTTCTTATGTTCTTATGTAACTCAAGGATCCTTCCTGTCCTGCTAATTATTAACTGCGTGACGGGGGGCAGATGGCTTCCTCTCTGTAGTGGGATCTTTGCAAAGGGCCCATGGAAAAAAAGCCTGCCGCTGCCAAGGGAATCCAGGCATCTCGGTTCAAAAAGCAGTGGAAGCTGTTGACTTTTAATCCTGAACGCCAGCAGATGCTTTAACGGGGGGATGCT
Organism: Ichthyophis bannanicus; assembly: GCA_033557465.1. Taxonomy (NCBI): domain Eukaryota; kingdom Metazoa; phylum Chordata; class Amphibia; order Gymnophiona; family Ichthyophiidae; genus Ichthyophis; species Ichthyophis bannanicus. Next base: position 939,572,642 of record CM066034.1, read on the forward strand.
GAAGGGCCTCTGCTCAGGTAAGTAGGTAGAAGGTTGTTGTGGGAAGACTGGACTGGTTGAATTTGCCGAGCTGGTTTGCCAGGGCATGAAGGAGAGGTGGAAGGTAAAGCAAGAAGCCCAACTTTGTTGTAAAAGTGGCCAAACCCAGACGCAGATGTGGAGCTTGTGGCCCTGCCTTTCGGCCCACTGCTGGAAGGAGCGTGGGGGTGACCATCTGAGCTTTTGAAGAGAACTAGGCGTGGGTCTTGAATAACTATCCCTTTGGCGGGAAGATACTGTAGGTGCGGGGACAAGGAGCGTTGGCATTTGCCATGGTGGCCGAGCACAAGCCCTTTCAACAGCCAGGCAGCTGAAATAGCTCAGTTGGGAGAGCGTTAGACTGAAGATCTAAAGGTCCCTGGTTCGATCCCGGGTTTCAGCAGCACCTTTTTCTGCCTGGAACCATAATAGATGAGGGTAGGGAATGACCTGTTGGCCCATGGGTTGTGCCGAGTTTTACCCTCCTCAGTGCAGAGATCTGGCCAAGCTGTAGACCCCTTACAGGACATCAGTGCCTTGGGTAACTGCTTCTTGGTAAGTTTTCCACTGTGGTGGATTCATAAAAAAAAGCTTTCTCGTCACAGCGCAAGACGGACTCAGGCTCTTCACAAATCATTTTCAGACTGGGGATTCCTTGAGCGGATGCATAAGAATAAAAGGCAAGATGGAAAATGATTGGCCTATTAGCAGTGACAGTAGCGAGAGTCTAGCACCAACACGGCACGAAAGATTTGACTCTGTCCGCAAAAGGGCAATCTGCTGGTTCCATGGTGTAATGGTTAGCACTCTGGACTTTGAATCCAGTGATCTGAGTTCAAATCTCAGTGGAACCTCTTGACTTTTAAACCTGACCTCCAGCATACACCTTGAGGGGAGGATGCTGAAGGGCTTCTACCCAGGTAAGTAGGGGTAGAAGCTTGTGGGGGAAGACTGGACTGGCTGAATTTATCTAGCTGCTTTGCGAGAGGGTAAAGAAACTCAAGAACTCTAGTTGTGCCGTATAAGTGGCTCCTTGTTGCTTGTTGTTCTCCCCTTTGCTTATCGCTCCTCCTCTTTTCGCTACCGTACCTAGAGGAAGTTGGTCAGCCTGCCTTTGCATTTTTCTCCAGCATCTTCCTGGGTTTGAGAGTGATCCCTCATCTTATGGGCGGCGCCGGCCCAACCATCGGGCAAACTAGGCGGCCACCTCTGGCAGCAGCTTTAGGGAGAGGGAGGGAGGCTGCGAAGAGCAGGGCATTCAAAGCTAAACAATACAGTCTGATGACCTGGGGCGGTATAAGGCTTGCCCAGCCTGCCACCGCCTTCAAGCAACTCTGGGGCCGGTGCTGCTTACGGCCCTTCTTACCTTTCCTGGTACTCTTACCCATGCTGCTCCTTCTATGCATGTCATGACAGCTAATTCCCGCATCCAAGCAGAGCAGTGTCGTCTTCCTCCTCTTCTGTCGTTTTGCGCGTGCCTGAGGAGCAAAAAGCTTGACTAGTACTGTCTTGCTGCCTCTTCCCCCACAAGCTCTGCTGGCAAAGCAGCAGGCACACATGGGATTCAAACCCACCACCTCTTGCACACAAAGCGAGTGCCTTTCCTCTAGACCAAGGAGCCAGTGGGGTGCTTACTGCTTTTAGCAGAAGAGAGGCAGGATGTTCTTTTGCACAAGACCGCAAGCGCCCCCCTTTCTTCCCCCAGGCCAGCCTCTGCTTTGGAGAGGCTGCTTCCCCCTGACCAAAGTGGAGAGCTCTTTAAAGGGGAACGCCCTCGAAAACCCACTTTCGAGAGCACAATGGGCAGGCCTTAGTGGTCAGATTGCATGGATCAAGTGGTCGGAATCTACGTTTTCGTGAAGACAAAATTACCAGGGCAGTCTGGCGTACGAAAGGAGCACATGCAGGTAGGAAGCAGATTCTTGGTAAGCCGTAACTCAAGGATCCTTCCTGTCCTGCTAATTATTAACTGCGTGACGGGGGGCAGATGGCTTCCTCTCTGTAGTGGGATCTTTGCAAAGGGCCCATGGAAAAAAAGCCTGCCGCTGCCAAGGGAATCCAGGCATCTCGGTTCAAAAAGCAGTGGAAGCTGTTGACTTTTAATCCTGAACGCCAGCAGATGCTTTAACGGGGGGATGCTGAAGGGCCTCTGCTCAGGTAAGTAGGTAGAAGGTTGTTGTGGGAAGACTGGACTGGTTGAATTTGCCGAGCTGGTTTGCCAGGGCATGAAGGAGAGGTGGAAGGTAAAGCAAGAAGCCCAACTTTGTTGTAAAAGTGGCCAAACCCAGACGCAGATGTGGAGCTTGTGGCCCTGCCTTTCGGCCCACTGCTGGAAGGAGCGTGGGGGTGACCATCTGAGCTTTTGAAGAGAACTAGGCGTGGGTCTTGAATAACTATCCCTTTGGCGGGAAGATACTGTAGGTGCGGGGACAAGGAGCGTTGGCATTTGCCATGGTGGCCGAGCACAAGCCCTTTCAACAGCCAGGCAGCTGAAATAGCTCAGTTGGGAGAGCGTTAGACTGAAGATCTAAAGGTCCCTGGTTCGATCCCGGGTTTCAGCAGCACCTTTTTCTGCCTGGAACCATAATAGATGAGGGTAGGGAATGACCTGTTGGCCCATGGGTTGTGCCGAGTTTTACCCTCCTCAGTGCAGAGATCTGGCCAAGCTGTAGACCCCTTACAGGACATCAGTGCCTTGGGTAACTGCTTCTTGGTAAGTTTTCCACTGTGGTGGATTCATAAAAAAGAAGCTTTCTCGTCACAGCGCAAGACGGACTCAGGCTCTTCACAAATCATTTTCAGACTGGGGATTCCTTGAGCGGATGCATAAGAATAAAAGGCAAGATGGAAAATGATTGGCCTATTAGCAGTGACAGTAGCGAGAGTCTAGCACCAACACGGCACGAAAGATTTGACTCTGTCCGCAAAAGGGCAATCTGCTGGTTCCATGGTGTAATGGTTAGCACTCTGGACTTTGAATCCAGTGATCTGAGTTCAAATCTCAGTGGAACCTCTTGACTTTTAAACCTGACCTCCAGCATACACCTTGAGGGGAGGATGCTGAAGGGCTTCTACCCAGGTAAGTAGGGGTAGAAGCTTGTGGGGGAAGACTGGACTGGCTGAATTTATCTAGCTGCTTTGCGAGAGGGTAAAGAAACTCAAGAACTCTAGTTGTGCCGTATAAGTGGCTCCTTGTTGCTTGTTGTTCTCCCCTTTGCTTATCGCTCCTCCTCTTTTCGCTACCGTACCTAGAGGAAGTTGGTCAGCCTGCCTTTGCATTTTTCTCCAGCATCTTCCTGGGTTTGAGAGTGATCCCTCATCTTATGGGCGGCGCCGGCCCAACCATCGGGCAAACTAGGCGGCCACCTCTGGCAGCAGCTTTAGGGAGAGGGAGGGAGGCTGCGAAGAGCAGGGCATTCAAAGCTAAACAATACAGTCTGATGACCTGGGGCGGTATAAGGCTTGCCCAGCCTGCCACCGCCTTCAAGCAACTCTGGGGCCGGTGCTGCTTACGGCCCTTCTTACCTTTCCTGGTACTCTTACCCATGCTGCTCCTTCTATGCATGTCATGACAGCTAATTCCCGCATCCAAGCAGAGCAGTGTCGTCTTCCTCCTCTTCTGTCGTTTTGCGCGTGCCTGAGGAGCAAAAAGCTTGACTAGTACTGTCTTGCTGCCTCTTCCCCCACAAGCTCTGCTGGCAAAGCAGCAGGCACACATGGGATTCAAACCCACCACCTCTTGCACACAAAGCGAGTGCCTTTCCTCTAGACCAAGGAGCCAGTGGGGTGCTTACTGCTTTTAGCAGAAGAGAGGCAGGATGTTCTTTTGCACAAGACCGCAAGCGCCCCCCTTTCTTCCCCCAGGCCAGCCTCTGCTTTGGAGAGGCTGCTTCCCCCTGACCAAAGTGGAGAGCTCTTTAAAGGGGAACGCCCTCGAAAACCCACTTTCGAGAGCACAATGGGCAGGCCTTAGTGGTCAGATTGCATGGATCAAGTGGTCGGAATCTACGTTTTCGTGAAGACAAAATTACCAGGGCAGTCTGGCGTACGAAAGGAGCACATGCAGGTAGGAAGCAGATTCTTGGTAAGCCGTAACTCAAGGATCCTTCCTGTCCTGCTAATTATTAACTGCGTGACGGGGGGCAGATGGCTTCCTCTCTGTAGTGGGATCTTTGCAAAGGGCCCATGGAAAAAAAGCCTGCCGCTGCCAAGGGAATCCAGGCATCTCGGTTCAAAAAGCAGTGGAAGCTGTTGACTTTTAATCCTGAACGCCAGCAGATGCTTTAACGGGGGGATGCTGAAGGGCCTCTGCTCAGGTAAGTAGGTAGAAGGTTGTTGTGGGAAGACTGGACTGGTTGAATTTGCCGAGCTGGTTTGCCAGGGCATGAAGGAGAGGTGGAAGGTAAAGCAAGAAGCCCAACTTTGTTGTAAAAGTGGCCAAACCCAGACGCAGATGTGGAGCTTGTGGCCCTGCCTTTCGGCCCACTGCTGGAAGGAGCGTGGGGGTGACCATCTGAGCTTTTGAAGAGAACTAGGCGTGGGTCTTGAATAACTATCCCTTTGGCGGGAAGATACTGTAGGTGCGGGGACAAGGAGCGTTGGCATTTGCCATGGTGGCCGAGCACAAGCCCTTTCAACAGCCAGGCAGCTGAAATAGCTCAGTTGGGAGAGCGTTAGACTGAAGATCTAAAGGTCCCTGGTTCGATCCCGGGTTTCAGCAGCACCTTTTTCTGCCTGGAACCATAATAGATGAGGGTAGGGAATGACCTGTTGGCCCATGGGTTGTGCCGAGTTTTACCCTCCTCAGTGCAGAGATCTGGCCAAGCTGTAGACCCCTTACAGGACATCAGTGCCTTGGGTAACTGCTTCTTGGTAAGTTTTCCACTGTGGTGGATTCATAAAAAAGAAGCTTTCTCGTCACAGCGCAAGACGGACTCAGGCTCTTCACAAATCATTTTCAGACTGGGGATTCCTTGAGCGGATGCATAAGAATAAAAGGCAAGATGGAAAATGATTGGCCTATTAGCAGTGACAGTAGCGAGAGTCTAGCACCAACACGGCACGAAAGATTTGACTCTGTCCGCAAAAGGGCAATCTGCTGGTTCCATGGTGTAATGGTTAGCACTCTGGACTTTGAATCCAGTGATCTGAGTTCAAATCTCAGTGGAACCTCTTGACTTTTAAACCTGACCTCCAGCATACACCTTGAGGGGAGGATGCTGAAGGGCTTCTACCCAGGTAAGTAGGGGTAGAAGCTTGTGGGGGAAGACTGGACTGGCTGAATTTATCTAGCTGCTTTGCGAGAGGGTAAAGAAACTCAAGAACTCTAGTTGTGCCGTATAAGTGGCTCCTTGTTGCTTGTTGTTCTCCCCTTTGCTTATCGCTCCTCCTCTTTTCGCTACCGTACCTAGAGGAAGTTGGTCAGCCTGCCTTTGCATTTTTCTCCAGCATCTTCCTGGGTTTGAGAGTGATCCCTCATCTTATGGGCGGCGCCGGCCCAACCATCGGGCAAACTAGGCGGCCACCTCTGGCAGCAGCTTTAGGGAGGGAGGGAGGCTGCGAAGAGCAGGGCATTCAAAGCTAAACAATACAGTCTGATGACCTGGGGCGGTATAAGGCTTGCCCAGCCTGCCACCGCCTTCAAGCAACTCTGGGGCCGGTGCTGCTTACGGCCCTTCTTACCTTTCCTGGTACTCTTACCCATGCTGCTCCTTCTATGCATGTCATGACAGCTAATTCCCGCATCCAAGCAGAGCAGTGTCGTCTTCCTCCTCTTCTGTCGTTTTGCGCGTGCCTGAGGAGCAAAAAGCTTGACTAGTACTGTCTTGCTGCCTCTTCCCCCACAAGCTCTGCTGGCAAAGCAGCAGGCACACATGGGATTCAAACCCACCACCTCTTGCACACAAAGCGAGTGCCTTTCCTCTAGACCAAGGAGCCAGTGGGGTGCTTACTGCTTTTAGCAGAAGAGAGGCAGGATGTTCTTTTGCACAAGACCGCAAGCGCCCCCCTTTCTTCCCCCAGGCCAGCCTCTGCTTTGGAGAGGCTGCTTCCCCCTGACCAAAGTGGAGAGCTCTTTAAAGGGGAACGCCCTCGAAAACCCACTTTCGAGAGCACAATGGGCAGGCCTTAGTGGTCAGATTGCATGGATCAAGTGGTCGGAATCTACGTTTTCGTGAAGACAAAATTACCAGGGCAGTCTGGCGTACGAAAGGAGCACATGCAGGTAGGAAGCAGATTCTTGGTAAGCCGTAACTCAAGGATCCTTCCTGTCCTGCTAATTATTAACTGCGTGACGGGGGGCAGATGGCTTCCTCTCTGTAGTGGGATCTTTGCAAAGGGCCCATGGAAAAAAAGCCTGCCGCTGCCAAGGGAATCCAGGCATCTCGGTTCAAAAAGCAGTGGAAGCTGTTGACTTTTAATCCTGAACGCCAGCAGATGCTTTAACGGGGGGATGCTGAAGGGCCTCTGCTCAGGTAAGTAGGTAGAAGGTTGTTGTGGGAAGACTGGACTGGTTGAATTTGCCGAGCTGGTTTGCCAGGGCATGAAGGAGAGGTGGAAGGTAAAGCAAGAAGCCCAACTTTGTTGTAAAAGTGGCCAAACCCAGATGCAGATGTGGAGCTTGTGGCCCTGCCTTTCGGCCCACTGCTGGAAGGAGCGTGGGGGTGACCATCTGAGCTTTTGAAGAGAACTAGGCGTGGGTCTTGAATAACTATCCCTTTGGCGGGAAGATACTGTAGGTGCGGGGACAAGGAGCGTTGGCATTTGCCATGGTGGCCGAGCACAAGCCCTTTCAACAGCCAGGCAGCTGAAATAGCTCAGTTGGGAGAGCGTTAGACTGAAGATCTAAAGGTCCCTGGTTCGATCCCGGGTTTCAGCAGCACCTTTTTCCGCCTGGAACCATAATAGATGAGGGTAGGGAAAGACCTGTTGGCCCATGGGTTGTGCCGAGTTTTACCCTCCTCAGTGCAGAGATCTGGCCAAGCTGTAGACCCCTTACAGGACATCAGTGCCTTGGGTAACTGCTTCTTGGTAAGTTTTCCACTGTGGTGGATTCATAAAAACGAAGCTTTCTCGTCACAGCGCAAGACGGACTCAGGCTCTTCACAAATCATTTTCAGACTGGGGATTCCTTGAGCGGATGCATAAGAATAAAAGGCAAGATGGAAAATGATTGGCCTATTAGCAGTGACAGTAGCGAGAGTCTAGCACCAACACGGCACGAAAGATTTGACTCTGTCCGCAAAAGGGCAATCTGCTGGTTCCATGGTGTAATGGTTAGCACTCTGGACTTTGAATCCAGTGATCTGAGTTCAAATCTCAGTGGAACCTCTTGACTTTTAAACCTGACCTCCAGCATACACCTTGAGGGGAGGATGCTGAAGGGCTTCTACCCAGGTAAGTAGGGGTAGAAGCTTGTGGGGGAAGACTGGACTGGCTGAATTTATCTAGCTGCTTTGCGAGAGGGTAAAGAAACTCAAGAACTCTAGTTGTGCCGTATAAGTGGCTCCTTGTTGCTTGTTGTTCTCCCCTTTGCTTATCGCTCCTCCTCTTTTCGCTACCGTACCTAGAGGAAGTTGGTCAGCCTGCCTTTGCATTTTCTCCAGCATCTTCCTGGGTTTGAGAGTGATCCCTCATCTTATGGGCGGCGCCGGCCCAACCATCGGGCAAACTAGGCGGCCACCTCTGGCAGCAGCTTTAGGGAGAGGGAGGGAGGCTGCGAAGAGCAGGGCATTCAAAGCTAAACAATACAGTCTGATGACCTGGGGCGGTATAAGGCTTGCCCAGCCTGCCACTGCCTTCAAGCAACTCTGGGGCCGGTGCTGCTTATGGCCCTTCTTACCTTTCCTGGTACTCTTACCCATGCTGCTCCTTCTATGCATGTCATGACAGCTAATTCCCGCATCCAAGCAGAGCAGTGTCGTCTTCCTCCTCTTCTGTCGTTTTGCGCGTGCCTGAGGAGCAAAAACGCTTGACTAGTACTGTCTTGTTGCCTCTTCCCCCACAAGCTCTGCTGGCAAAGCAGCAGGCACACATGGGATTCAAACCCACCACCTCTTGCACACAAAGCGAGTGCCTTTCCTCTAGACCAAGGAGCCAGTGGGGTGCTTACTGCTTTTAGCAGAAGAGAGGCAGGATGTTCTTTTGCACAAGACCGCAAGCGCCCCCTTTCTTCCCCCAGGCCAGCCTCTGCTTTGGAGAGGCTGCTTCCCCCTGACCAAAGTGGAGAGCTCTTTAAAGGGGAACGCCCTCGAAAACCCACTTTCGAGAGCACAATGGGCAGGCCTTAGTGGTCAGATTGCATGGATCAAGTGGTCGGAATCTACGTTTTCGTGAAGACAAAATTACCAGGGCAGTCTGGCGTACGAAAGGAGCACATGCAGGTAGGAAGCAGATTCTTGGTAAGCCGTAACTCAAGGATCCTTCCTGTCCTGCTAATTATTAACTGCGTGACGGGGGGCAGATGGCTTCCTCTCTGTAGTGGGATCTTTGCAAAGGGCCCATGGAAAAAAAGCCTGCCGCTGCCAAGGGAATCCAGGCATCTCGGTTCAAAAAGCAGTGGAAGCTGTTGACTTTTAATCCTGAACGCCAGCAGATGCTTTAACGGGGGGATGCTGAAGGGCCTCTGCTCAGGTAAGTAGGTAGAAGGTTGTTGTGGGAAGACTGGACTGGTTGAATTTGCCGAGCTGGTTTGCCAGGGCATGAAGGAGAGGTGGAAGGTAAAGCAAGAAGCCCAACTTTGTTGTAAAAGTGGCCAAACCCAGATGCAGATGTGGAGCTTGTGGCCCTGCCTTTCGGCCCACTGCTGGAAGGAGCGTGGGGGTGACCATCTGAGCTTTTGAAGAGAACTAGGCGTGGGTCTTGAATAACTTTCCCTTTGGCGGGAAGATACTGTAGGTGCGGGGACAAGGAGCGTTGGCATTTGCCATGGTGGCCGAGCACAAGCCCTTTCAACAGCCAGGCAGCTGAAATAGCTCAGTTGGGAGAGCGTTAGACTGAAGATCTAAAGGTCCCTGGTTCGATCCCGGGTTTCAGCAGCACCTTTTTCCGCCTGGAACCATAATAGATGAGGGTAGGGAAAGACCTGTTGGCCCATGGGTTGTGCCGAGTTTTACCCTCCTCAGTGCAGAGATCTGGCCAAGCTGTAGACCCCTTACAGGACATCAGTGCCTTGGGTAACTGCTTCTTGGTAAGTTTTCCACTGTGGTGGATTCATAAAAAAGAAGCTTTCTCGTCACAGCGCAAGACGGACTCAGGCTCTTCACAAATCATTTTCAGACTGGGGATTCCTTGAGCGGATGCTTAAGAATAAAAGGCAAGATGGAAAATGATTGGCCTATTAGCAGTGACAGTAGCGAGAGTCTAGCACCAACACGGCACGAACGATTTGACTCTGTCTGCAAAAGGGCAATCTGCTGGTTCCATGGTGTAATGGTTAGCACTCTGGACTTTGAATCCAGTGATCTGAGTTCAAATCTCAGTGGAACCTCTTGACTTTTAAACCTGACCTCCAGCATACACCTTGAGGGGAGGATGCTGAAGGGCTTCTACCCAGGTAAGTAGGGGTAGAAGCTTGTGGGGGAAGACTGGACTGGCTGAATTTACCTAGCTGCTTTGCGAGAGGGTAAAGAAACTCAAGAACTCTAGTTGTGCCGTATAAGTGGCTCCTTGTTGCTTGTTGTTCTCCCCTTTGCTTATCTCTCCTCCTCTTTTCGCTACCATAACTAGAGGAAGTTGGTCAGCCTGCCTTTGCATTTTCTCCAGCATCTTCCTGGGTTTGAGAGTGATCCCTCATCTTATGGGCGGCGCCGGCCCAACCATCGGGCAAACTAGGCGGCCACCTCTGGCAGCAGCTTTAGGGAGAGGGAGGGAGGCTGCGAAGAGCAGGGCATTCAAAGCTAAACAATACAGTCTGATGACCTGGGGCGGAATAAGGCTTGCCCAGCCTGCCACTGCCTTCAAGCAACTCTGGGGCCGGTGCTGCTTACGGCCCTTCTTACCTTTCCTGGTACTCTTACCCATGCTGCTCCTTCTATGCATGTCATGACAGCTAATTCCTGCATCCAAGCAGAGCAGTGTCGTCTTCCTCCTCTTCTGTCGTTTTGTGCGTGCCTGAGGAGCAAAAAGCTTGACTAGTACTGTCTTGTTGCCTCTTCCCCCACAAGCTCTGCTGGCAAAGCAGCAGGCACACATGGGATTCAAACCCACCACCTCTTGCACACAAAGCGAGTGCCTTTCCTCTAGACCAAGGAGCCAGTGGGGTGTTTCCTGCTTTTAGCAGAAGAGAGGCAGGATGTTCTTTCGCACAAGACCGCAAGCGCTTCTTTTGGGGAGGCTGCCTCCCCCTGACCAAAGTGGAGAGCTCTTTAAAGGGGAACGCCCTCGAAAACCCACTTTCGAGAACACAATGGGCAGGCCTTAGTGGTCAGATTGCATGGATCAAGTGGTCGGAATCTACGTTTTCGTGAAGACAAAAGTACCAGGGCAGTCTGGCGTATGAAAGGAGCACATGCAGGTAGGAAGCAGATTCTTGGTAAGCCGTAACTCAAGGATCCTTCCTGTCCTGCTAATTATTAACTGCGTGACGGGGGGCAGATGGCTTCCTCTCTGTAGTGGGATCTTTGCAAAGGGCCCATGGAAAAAAAGCCTGCCGCTACCCAGGGAATCCAGGCATCTCGGTTCAAAAAGCAGTGGAAGCTGTTGACTTTTAATCCTGAACGCCAGCAGATGCTTTAACGGGGGGATGCTGAAGGGCCTCCCCTCAGGTAAGTAGGTAGAAGGTTGTTGTGGGAAGACTGGACTGGTTGAATTTGCCGAGCTGGTTTGCCAGGGCATGAAGGAGAGGTGGAAGGTAAAGCAAGAAGCCCAACTTTGTTGTAAAAGTGGCCAAACACAGATGCAGATGTGGAGCTTGTGGCCCTGCCTTTCGGCCCACTGCTGGAAGGAGCGTGGGGGTGACCATCTGAGCTTTTGAAGAGAACTAGGCGTGGGTCTTGAATAACTTTCCCTTTGGCGGGAAGATACTGTAGGTGCGGGGACAAGGAGCGTTGGCATTTGCCGTGGCGGCCGAGCACAAGCCCTTTCAACAGCCAGGCAGCTGAAATAGCTCAGTTGGGAGAGCGTTAGACTGAAGATCTAAAGGTCCCTGGTTCGATCCCGGGTTTCAGCAGCACCTTTTTCCGCCTGGAACCATAATAGATGAGGGTAGGGAAAGACCAGTTGGCCCATGGGTTGTGCCGAGTTTTACCCTCCTCAGTGCAGAGATCTGGCCAAGCTGTAGACCCCTTGCAGGACATCAGTGCCTTGGGTAACTGCTTCTTGGTAAGTTTTCCACTGTGGTGGATTCATAAAAACGAAGCTTTCTCGTCACAGCGCAAGACGGACTCAGGCTCTTCACAAATCATTTTCAGACTGGGGATTCCTTGAGCGGATGCTTAAGAATAAAAGGCAAGATGGAAAATGATTGGTCTATTAGCAGTGACAGTAGCGAGAGTCTAGCACCAACACGGCACGAACGATTTGACTCTGTCTGCAAAAGGGCAATCTGCTGGTTCCATGGTGTAATGGTTAGCACTCTGGACTCTGAATCCAGTGATCTGAGTTCAAATCTCAGTGGAACCTCTTGACTTTTAAACCTGACCTCCAGCATACACCTTGAGGGGAGGATGCTGAAGGGCTTCTACCCAGGTAAGTAGGGGTAGAAGCTTGTGGGGGAAGACTGGACTGGCTGAATTTACCTAGCTGGTTTGCGAGAGGGTAAAGAAACTCAAGAACTCTAGTTGTGTCGTATAAGTGGCTCCTCGTTGCATGTTGTTCTCCACTTTGCTTATCGCTCCTCCTCTTTTCGCTACCATACCTAGAGGAAGTTGGTCAGCCTGCCTTTGCATTTTCTCCAGCATCTTCCTGGGTTTGAGAGTGATCCCTCATCTTATGGGCGGCGCCGGCCCAACCATCGGGCAAACTAGGCGGCCACCTCTGGCAGCAGCTTTAGGGAGAGGGAGGGAGGCTGCGAAGAGCAGGGCATTCAAAGCTAAACAATACAGTCTGATGACCTGGGGCGGAATAAGGCTTGCCCAGCCTGCCACTGCCTTCAAGCAACTCTGGGGCCGGTGCTGCTTACGGCCCTTCTTACCTTTCCTGGTACTCTTACCCATGCTGCTCCTTCTATGCACGTCATGACAGCTAATTCCTGCATCCAAGCAGAGCAGTGTCGTCTTCCTCCTCTTCTCTCGTTTTGTGCGTGCCTGAGGAGCAAAAGCTTGACTAGTACTGTCTTATTGCCTCTTCCCCCACAAGCTCCCCTGGCAAAGCAGCAGGCACACGTGGGATTCAAACCCACCACCTCTTGCACACAAAGCGAGTGCCTTTCCTCTAGACCAAGGAGCCAGTGGGGTGTTTCCTGCTTTTAGCAGAAGAGAGGCAGGATGTTCTTTCGCACAAGACCGCAAGCGCCCCTTTTCTTCCCCCAGGCCAGCCTCTGCTTTGGAGAGGCTGCCTCCCCCTGACCAAAGTGGAGAGCTCTTTAAAGGGGAACGCCCTCGAAAACCCACTTTCGAGAACACAATGGGCAGGCCTTAGTGGTCAGATTGCATGGATCAAGTGGTCGGAATCTACGTTTTCGTGAAGACAAAATTACCAGGGCAGTCTGGCGTACGAAAGGAGCACATGCAGGTAGGAAGCAGATTCTTGGTAAGCCGTAACTCAAGGATCCTTCCTGTCCTGCTAATTATTAACTGCGTGACGGGGGGCAGATGGCTTCCTCTCTGTAGTGGGATCTTTGCAAAGGGCCCACGGAAAAAAAGCCTGCCGCTACCAAGGGAATCCAGGCATCTCGGTTCAAAAAGCAGTGGAAGCTGTTGACTTTTAATCCTGAACGCCAGCAGATGCTTTAACGGGGGGATGCTGAAGGGCCTCCCCTCAGGTAAGTAGGTAGAAGGTTGTTGTGGGAAGACTGGACTGGTTGAATTTGCCGAGCTGGTTTGCCAGGGCATGAAGGAGAGGTGGAAGGTAAAGCAAGAAGCCCAACTTTGTTGTAAAAGTGGCCAAACACAGATGCAGATGTGGAGCTTGTGGCCCTGCCTTTCGGCCCACTGCTGGAAGGAGCGTGGGGGTGACCATCTGAGCTTTTGAAGAGAACTAGGCGTGGGTCTTGAATAACTTTCCCTTTGGCGGGAAGATACTGTAGGTGCGGGGACAAGGAGCGTTGGCATTTGCCGTGGCGGCCGAGCACAAGCCCTTTCAACAGCCAGGCAGCTGAAATAGCTCAGTTGGGAGAGCGTTAGACTGAAGATCTAAAGGTCCCTGGTTCGATCCCGGGTTTCAGCAGCACCTTTTTCCGCCTGGAACCATAATAGATGAGGGTAGGGAAAGACCAGTTGGCCCATGGGTTGTGCCGAGTTTTACCCTCCTCAGTGCAGAGATCTGGCCAAGCTGTAGACCCCTTGCAGGACATCAGTGCCTTGGGTAACTGCTTCTTGGTAAGTTTTCCACTGTGGTGGATTCATAAAAACGAAGCTTTCTCGTCACAGCGCAAGACGGACTCAGGCTCTTCACAAATCATTTTCAGACTGGGGATTCCTTGAGCGGATGCTTAAGAATAAAAGGCAAGATGGAAAATGATTGGTCTATTAGCAGTGACAGTAGCGAGAGTCTAGCACCAACACGGCACGAACGATTTGACTCTGTCTGCAAAAGGGCAATCTGCTGGTTCCATGGTGTAATGGTTAGCACTCTGGACTCTGAATCCAGTGATCTGAGTTCAAATCTCAGTGGAACCTGTTGACTTTTAAACCTGACCTCCGGCATACACCTTGAAGGGAGGATGCTGAAGGGCTTCTACCCAGGTAAGTAGGGGTAGAAGCTTGTGGGGGAAGACTGGACTGGCTGAATTTACCTAGCTGGTTTGCGAGAGGGTAAAGAAACTCAAGAACTCTAGTTGTGTCGTATAAGTGGCTCCTCGTTGCCTGTTGTTCTCCCCTTTGCTTATCGCTCCTCCTCTTTTCGCTACCATACCTAGAGGAAGTTGGTCAGCCTGCCTTTGCAGATTCTCCAGCATCTTCCTGGGTTTGAGAGTGATCCCTCATCTTATGGGCGGCGCCGGCCCAACCATCGGGCAAACTAGGCGGCCACCTCTGGCAGCAGCTTTAGGGAGAGGGAGGGAGGCTGCGAAGAGCAGGGCATTCAAAGCTAAACAATACAGTCTGATGACCTGGGGCGGAATAAGGCTTGCCCAGCCTGCCACTGCCTTCAAGCAACTCTGGGGCCGGTGCTGCTTACGGCCCTTCTTACCTTTCCTGGTACTCTTACCCATGCTGCTCCTTCTATGCACGTCATGACAGCTAATTCCTGCATCCAAGCAGAGCAGTGTCGTCTTCCTCCTCTTCTCTCGTTTTGTGCGTGCCTGAGGAGCAAAAGCTTGACTAGTACTGTCTTATTGCCTCTTCCCCCACAAGCAGCAGGCACACGTGGGATTCAAACCCACCACCTCTTGCACACAAAGCGAGTGCCTTTCCTCTAGGCCAAGGAGCCAGTGGGGTGCTTCCTGCTTTTAGCAGAAGAGAGGCAGGATGTTCTTTCGCACAAGACCGCAAGCGCCCCTTTTCTTCCCCCAGGCCAGCCTCTGCTTTGGAGAGGCTGCCTCCCCCTGACCAAAGTGGAGAGCTCTTTAAAGGGGAACGCCCTCGAAAACCCACTTTCGAGAACACAATGGGCAGGCCTTAGTGGTCAGATTGCATGGATCAAGTGGTCGGAATCTACGTTTTCGTGAAGACAAAAGTACCAGGGCAGTCTGGCGTATGAAAGGAGCACATGCAGGTAGGAAGCAGATTCTTGGTAAGCCGTAACTCAAGGATCCTTCCTGTCCTGCTAATTATTAACTGCGTGACGGGGGGCAGATGGCTTCCTCTCTGTAGTGGGATCTTTGCAAAGGGCCCACGGAAAAAAAGCCTGCCGCTACCCAGGGAATCCAGGCATCTCGGTTCAAAAAGCAGTGGAAGCTGTTGACTTTTAATCCTGAACGCCAGCAGATGCTTTAACGGGGGGATGCTGAAGGGCCTCCCCTCAGGTAAGTAGGTAGAAGGGTGTTGTGGGAAGACTGGACTGGTTGAATTTGCCGAGCTGGTTTGCCAGGGCATGAAGGAGAGGTGGAAGGTAAAGCAAGAAGCCCAACTTTGTTGTAAAAGTGGCCAAACACAGATGCAGATGTGGAGCTTGTGGCCCTGCCTTTCGGCCCACTGCTGGAAGGAGCGTGGGGGTGACCATCTGAGCTTTTGAAGAGAACTAGGCGTGGGTCTTGAATAACTTTCCCTTTGGCGGGAAGATACTGTAGGTGCGGGGACAAGGAGCGTTGGCATTTGCCGTGGCGGCCGAGCACAAGCCACTCCAACAGCCAGGCAGCTGAAATAGCTCAGTTGGGAGAGCGTTAGACTGAAGATCTAAAGGTCCCTGGTTCGATCCCGGGTTTCAGCAGCACCTTTTTCCGCCTGGAACCATAATAGATGAGGGTAGGGAAAGACCAGTTGGCCCATGGGTTGTGCCGAGTTTTACCCTCCTCAGTGCAGAGATCTGGCCAAGCTGTAGACCCCTTGCAGGACATCAGTGCCTTGGGTAACTGCTTCTTGGTAAGTTTTCCACTGTGGTGGATTCATAAAAACGAAGCTTTCTCGTCACAGCGCAAGACGGACTCAGGCTCTTCACAAATCATTTTCAGACTGGGGATTCCTTGAGCGGATGCTTAAGAATAAAAGGCAAGATGGAAAATGATTGGTCTATTAGCAGTGACAGTAGCGAGAGTCTAGCACCAACACGGCACGAACGATTTGACTCTGTCTGCAAAAGGGCAATCTGCTGGTTCCATGGTGTAATGGTTAGCACTCTGGACTCTGAATCCAGTGATCTGAGTTCAAATCTCAGTGGAACCTGTTAACTTTTAAACCTGACCTCCAGCATACACCTTGAAGGGAGGATGCTGAAGGGCTTCTACCCAGGTAAGTAGGGGTAGAAGCTTGTGGGGGAAGACTGGACTGGCTGAATTTACCTAGCTGGTTTGCGAGAGGGTAAAGAAACTCAAGAACTCTAGTTGTGTCGTATAAGTGGCTCCTCGTTGCCTGTTGTTCTCCCCTTTGCTTATCGCTCCTCCTCTTTTCGCTACCATACCTAGAGGAAGTTGGTCAGCCTGCCTTTGCAGATTCTCCAGCATCTTCCTGGGTTTGAGAGTGATCCCTCATCTTATGGGCGGCGCCGGCCCAACCATCGGGCAAACTAGGCGGCCACCTCTGGCAGCAGCTTTAGGGAGAGGGAGGGAGGCTGCGAAGAGCAGGGCATTCAAAGCTAAACAATACAGTCTGATGACCTGGGGCGGAATAAGGCTTGCCCAGCCTGCCACTGCCTTCAAGCAACTCTGGGGCCGGTGCTGCTTACGGCCCTTCTTACCTTTCCTGGTACTCTTACCCATGCTGCTCCTTCTATGCACGTCATGACAGCTAATTCCTGCATCCAAGCAGAGCAGTGTCGTCTTCCTCCTCTTCTCTCGTTTTGTGCGTGCCTGAGGAGCAAAAGCTTGACTAGTACTGTCTTATTGCCTCTTCCCCCACAAGCTCCCCTGGCAAAGCAGCAGGCACACGTGGGATTCAAACCCACCACCTCTTGCACACAAAGCGAGTGCCTTTCCTCTAGGCCAAGGAGCCAGTGGGGTGCTTCCTGCTTTTAGCAGAAGAGAGGCAGGATGTTCTTTCGCACAAGACCGCAAGCGCCCCTTTTCTTCCCCCAGGCCAGCCTCTGCTTTGGAGAGGCTGCCTCCCCCTGACCAAAGTGGAGAGCTCTTTAAAGGGGAACGCCCTCGAAAACCCACTTTCGAGAACACAATGGGCAGGCCTTAGTGGTCAGATTGCATGGATCAAGTGGTCGGAATCTACGTTTTCGTGAAGACAAAAGTACCAGGGCAGTCTGGCGTATGAAAGGAGCACATGCAGGTAGGAAGCAGATTCTTGGTAAGCCGTAACTCAAGGATCCTTCCTGTCCTGCTAATTATTAACTGCGTGACGGGGGGCAGATGGCTTCCTCTCTGTAGTGGGATCTTTGCAAAGGGCCCACGGAAAAAAAGCCTGCCGCTACCAAGGGAATCCAGGCATCTCGGTTCAAAAAGCAGTGGAAGCTGTTGACTTTTAATCCTGAACGCCAGCAGATGCTTTAACGGGGGGATGCTGAAGGGCCTCCCCTCAGGTAAGTAGGTAGAAGGGTGTTGTGGGAAGACTGGACTGGTTGAATTTGCCGAGCTGGTTTGCCAGGGCATGAAGGAGAGGTGGAAGGTAAAGCAAGAAGCCCAACTTTGTTGTAAAAGTGGCCAAACACAGATGCAGATGTGGAGCTTGTGGCCCTGCCTTTCGGCCCACTGCTGGAAGGAGCGTGGGGGTGACCATCTGAGCTTTTGAAGAGAACTAGGCGTGGGTCTTGAATA
This sequence comes from Ichthyophis bannanicus, assembly GCA_033557465.1. Classification (NCBI taxonomy): domain Eukaryota; kingdom Metazoa; phylum Chordata; class Amphibia; order Gymnophiona; family Ichthyophiidae; genus Ichthyophis; species Ichthyophis bannanicus. The sequence continues at coordinate 939,590,112 of CM066034.1, forward strand.
ACTTTCCCTTTGGCGGGAAGATACTGTAGGTGCGGGGACAAGGAGCGTTGGCATTTGCCGTGGCGGCCGAGCACAAGCCCTTTCAACAGCCAGGCAGCTGAAATAGCTCAGTTGGGAGAGCGTTAGACTGAAGATCTAAAGGTCCCTGGTTCGATCCCGGGTTTCAGCAGCACCTTTTTCCGCCTGGAACCATAATAGATGAGGGTAGGGAAAGACCTGTTGGCCCATGGGTTGTGCCGAGTTTTACCCTCCTCAGTGCAGAGATCTGGCCAAGCTGTAGACCCCTTACAGGACATCAGTGCCTTGGGTAACTGCTTCTTGGTAAGTTTTCCACTGTGGTGGATTCATAAAAAAGAAGCTTTCTCGTCACAGCGCAAGACGGACTCAGGCTCTTCACAAATCATTTTCAGACTGGGGATTCCTTGAGCGGATGCATAAGAATAAAAGGCAAGATGGAAAATGATTGGCCTATTAGCAGTGACAGTAGCGAGAGTCTAGCACCAACACGGCACGAAAGATTTGACTCTGTCCGCAAAAGGGCAATCTGCTGGTTCCATGGTGTAATGGTTAGCACTCTGGACTTTGAATCCAGTGATCTGAGTTCAAATCTCAGTGGAACCTCTTGACTTTTAAACCTGACCTCCAGCATACACCTTGAGGGGAGGATGCTGAAGGGCTTCTACCCAGGTAAGTAGGGGTAGAAGCTTGTGGGGGAAGACTGGACTGGCTGAATTTATCTAGCTGCTTTGCGAGAGGGTAAAGAAACTCAAGAACTCTAGTTGTGCCGTATAAGTGGCTCCTTGTTGCTTGTTGTTCTCCCCTTTGCTTATCGCTCCTCCTCTTTTCGCTACCGTACCTAGAGGAAGTTGGTCAGCCTGCCTTTGCATTTTCTCCTAATATAAATAAATGAGTTGCTCCACTCTAACTTACTGCTAGATGTAAAATATTTGAAGGAATGTTCCTCATTCAACTTTTAATGCCCAATTTGTAGTCTCAGATTCACACGGCACTGATTATCATAAGATTCAATGAAAATCAACGTGCCTAGAAAACATCAATGACTACTGGGATAATTTATTTTTTTGTATAATGCTGATACAACCCTTCTGTGCTTGTCTTCCCTTATGAAAAAAAAAATATATATCTTTATTGAATAATATTTTCAAGATGCCATTTCTCTTTGTTGGTTACAACTATGTTGTTTTTTTGCAGATAAATATATATATATTCATATTGATAAACTTATCTTTTTATGTTGGTTCTTCTTGTGCTTGAGAATACTAATTGTTCTCTTGGCGATAAGCACTGATTTGTCTATACTCAACGCTCCATTTGGCGCCTGTGCGTTTCACTCCCTGGTTAGGAGTTTCATCAGGAGATCTATATATGAGCAAAAATAGCATTATAGATGACGGGACAAAAATCCATTGAAATTAGCTAGTTGTTTTACAATGCCTAATACAAACGTGCTGACCTTAAAACTTTTAAAACCAATATTACAAAACTATAGTTAAAAAGCTAGTTAACTGTTCAAACCTGTTTCTTTATGTTTGTACCACCTCTTTGTTAACTGCTGCCCACGTCTCTCTGTGGTTTTCATAGCAAAAAACGCCGCGCATGCGGGTTTCTCTCCACTGCCTCCTTTTAAAGTGCTCAGCTGTTCCACCTAGATCGGAAATCATTTACACACTTGCCATTCAATGCACGCATTTAAACCTAGTGGTTGAACTGTGTTTAGGGTGAAGATCCAGCGTTGTTCGTGGAACAACAAAATTTCATCCAGTGTTTTGCCTTTTTTAGATTTACTGATGTGGTCAATACAAAAACAGCGGAGTTGTAAGAAATCATGATTCAGTTCTATACAATGTTGTACTAGAGGTGCCGTCATGATTTTGTTTTTCAACCGGCTCTTATGTTCTTGTATCCGGACCCTGAAACTACGGCTGGTCTTTCCAATGTATAATTTTTGGCAGGGACATTTGATTGCATAAATCACAGATGTAGTGTTACATGTCGTAGTTTTTTTGAGTGTGTATTTTTTATCGGCATAAATAAACTCTGAAATTTCCTCTGTTATCTGGCAAATAGTGCATTGTCCACATGCTGTATGACCAGCAGGCTTTGAGTCCTCTGTTGATATGCATGGAGAAAATGTTTTTATTGGACTCAATTGTTCTTTAAAATTGTTGTTTCTTTGCCAGACACATCTGATGGTATTCTCTGTCAACCCAGGAACTGTTCTCAATATGTGTAAATTCTTTGTGACTAGCCTCTGAATACGATAACTGAGAGGAGAATATCTTGTGACTAGATTGATACTGTCATCCAACTTGTTTCTTCTAGTGGGACATACCAACCAAGTTCTGTCGTTGTTCAGGGCTCTTTTGTACGCCCGTGTTACAATATGTTCAGGATAGCCTCTATCGATGAAATCTTTAAACAGTTGTTTTGATTTATTTTTAAAGTCAAACTTGTCCGAACAATTACGTCGGAATCTTAGAAATTGTGAAAAAGGGAGACTATTTTTTAATTTCATTGGATGTGCACTAGTATAATGTAAAAAAGTATTTCTAGTTATGGGTTTTCTGTATATAGTGGTTTCCCATTTTGTCTGTCCTTTAATTACTGTCAAATCCAGAAATGTAATTGATTGTGAAGCTATAGTGTGGGTGAACTTGATGGCCGTATTACATCCATTTAACCAGGTCACAAATGCCTCTGCTGCTTCAATTGATCCTTTCCAAAGTGTAAAAATGTCGTCTATAAAGCGCATCCATAATATGATTTGTGAAGCCCATGGGGATACTTGTAACCATTCTCGCTCAAAATCCCCCATGAATAGATTTGCTATAGATGGGGCACACGAGGCCCCCATTGCAATGCCAGATGTTTGTAAATATATATTATTCTCAAAATGAAAAAAAAATTTTTGTATGACCAGTTTAGACAAGTCCATAAGAAATGTAAGATGAGTGTCAGACAAGTCATTTCTACTCCGTAATGATTTTTCCACTGTATGAAGAGCTTCTTGCTGAGGTATACTAGTATAGAGCGCCGTGATGTCTAAGGTCATGAATAATACATCTGTCTCTAACGCCCTTGAATTATGCTGTTCTAATTTCTCTATAAAGTGGGAAGTGTCTCGAAGGTATGATGGAATTTCCTTCAATAAAGGTCTCAAAAAACTGTCGAGATAAACGGAGAGTGGTTCCAAAATGGATCCCCTTGTCGACACTATCGGTCTACCCGGTGGTCTTAAAAGACTTTTGTGTATTTTCGGGACTAGATATAACTGAGCTATAGCTGGAGCTTTGATGTTTAAAAAAATCATCTCTTTCTTAGAGATCAATTTTTGTTGAAAAGCTATTGTTGTTAAATCTTTGATGACATTTCGTACTTCTTGAGTAGGGTCTATTTGCAGCACTTGATAGACCTGGGTATCTGATAATTGGCTGGCTGCCTCTCGTAAATAATCCCTTTTGTTCTGAATAACTATAGCGCCACCTTTGTCAGCTCTAGAGATGACGATGTCATTCCGTTGCTTCAATTCTCTCCATGATTTCCTCTCATTTTTTGTTAATACATTATGTGTTAATCGATGTTGATCTTCAAGCTGTGAAAGATCTTTTAAAATGACTTCTTTGAAAGTGTGTATAGCCGGAATTAGTGGACCAGGAGGGACCCATGTCGATTTTAATGGAAGAGGTATCCTATGTGCAGAAGGGATGGATTCTGGAAGCGGATTCTGATGAAAGTAACCCTTTAAATTAAGTTTTCTAATAAAGGCCTCGAAATCTATACGAAACTGGAACGGGTCATGAATCAAAACAGGTACAAAGGACAGGCCTTTCTGTAATACTTGAAGTTGATCTTTCGGAAGAGGAATATCGGAAATATTTATCACTGCCGTAGAATCATTGTCTAGTTGTTGACCTGATGTTGTAACTAATCGCGTGTTCTGTTTCTCGTGACAATTTTTTTCTTTTTCTTTTTGTCTGAGGCCTCTTCTGAAAAATCCTCTGTCGATGATCTATTGGATTCAGTACTAGTATTGTCCTCTGAAGATGCTGAAAACGTCACTTTCTTTTTTGTTTTTTGTCTTCTGTTTTGATTCATCCAAGGGTATACATACCCCTTGGTATAATCTTCGTGGTCTCTTTTAAATTTTTTATTTTTGACTAGAGTTACTTCTTGTCGTAATGTTGTCAGTTGTTTGGTTATTTCTTCCCATTTCTGTTTAAACGTGTCTTCCGACTCCGCTTTCTTAAGCTTTATAACTAATTGATCTGCTTCTATAATATGTTGTTCAAGTACCTTCTTGGTGTTTTCTGCAATGAGGACCATGAGGTCCAAAGAACATTTATTTAAAATGCAATTCCATTTGTTCACAAATTCTGAATCAGTAGCAAATAGACGAGGCTCCTTATAGACTCTCAGTCCCCTCGGGATTTGACATCTATTAACGTATTCTATCATTGACAGCCTATGAAGTTCCGATCTAACTATCTGCCTTTGTTTCTTTAGAGCCCTGAACAACGACAGAACTTGGTTGGTATGTCCCACTAGAAGAAACAAGTTGGATGACAGTGTCAATCTAGTCACAAGATATTCTCCTCTCAGTTATCGTATTCAGAGGCTAGTCACAAAGAATTTACACATATTGAGAACAGTTCCTGGGTTGACAGAGAATACCATCAGATGTGTCTGGCAAAGAAACAACAATTTTAAAGAACAATTGAGTCCAATAAAAACATTTTCTCCATGCATATCAACAGAGGACTCAAAGCCTGCTGGTCATACAGCATGTGGACAATGCACTATTTGCCAGATAACAGAGGAAATTTCAGAGTTTATTTATGCCGATAAAAAATACACACTCAAAAAAACTACGACATGTAACACTACATCTGTGATTTATGCAATCAAATGTCCCTGCCAAAAATTATACATTGGAAAGACTAGCCGTAGTTTCAGGGTCCGGATACAAGAACATAAGAGCCGGTTGAAAAACAAAATCATGACGGCACCTCTAGTACAACATTGTATAGAACTGAATCATGATTTCTTACAACTCCGCTGTTTTTGTATTGACCACATCAGTAAATCTAAAAAAGGCAAAACACTGGATGAAACTTTGTTGTTCCACGAACAACGCTGGATCTTCACCCTAAACACAGTTCAACCACCAGGTTTAAATGCGTGCATTGAATGGCAAGTGTGTAAATGATTTCCGATCTAGGTGGAACAGCTGAGCACTTTAAAAGGAGGCAGTGGAGAGAAACCCGCATGCGCGGCGTTTTTTGCTATGAAAACCACAGAGAGACGTGGGCAGCAGTTAACAAAGAGGTGGTACAAACATAAAGAAACAGGTTTGAACAGTTAACTAGCTTTTTAACTATAGTTTTGTAATATTGGTTTTAAAAGTTTTAAGGTCAGCACGTTTGTATTAGGCATTGTAAAACAACTAGCTAATTTCAATGGATTTTTGTCCCGTCATCTATAATGCTATTTTTGCTCATATATAGATCTCCTGATGAAACTCCTAACCAGGGAGTGAAACGCACAGGCGCCAAATGGAACGTTGAGTATAGACAAATCAGTGCTTATCGCCAAGAGAACAATTAGTATTCTCAAGCACAAGAAGAACCAACATAAAAAGATAAGTTTATCAATATGAATATATATATATTTATCTGCAAAAAAACAACATAGTTGTAACCAACAAAGACAAATGGCATCTTGAAAATATTATTCAATAAAGATATATATATATATTTTTTTCATAAGGGAAGACAAGCACAGAAGGGTTGTATCAGCATTATACAAAAAAAGAAAAAAGCCCAGTAGTCATTGATGTTTCTAGGCACGTTGATTTTCATTGAATCTTATGATAATCAGTGCCGTGTGAATCTGAGACTACAAATTGGGCATTAAAAGTTGAATGAGGAACATTCCTTCAAATATTTTACATCTAGCAGTAAGTTAGAGTGGAGCAACTCATTTATTTATATTAGGTATATATAGCTCCGGAAAGACCACATACAATTTTTTGCATTTTCTCCAGCATCTTCCTGGGTTTGAGAGTGATCCCTCATCTTATGGGCGGCGCCGGCCCAACCATTGGGCAAACTAGGCGGCCACCTCTGGCAGCAGCTTTAGGGAGAGGGAGGGAGGCTGCGAAGAGCAGGGCATTCAAAGCTAAACAATACAGTCTGATGACCTGGGGCGGTATAAGGCTTGCCCAGCCTGCCACCGCCTTAAAGCAACTCTGGGGCCGGTGCTGCTTACGGCCCTTCTTACCTTTCCTGGTACTCTTACCCATGCTGCTCCTTCTATGCATGTCATGACAGCTAATTCCCGCATCCAAGCAGAGCAGTGTCGTCTTCCTCCTCTTCTGTCGTTTTGTGCGTGCCTGAGGAGGAAAAAGCTTGACTAGTACTGTCTTGTTGCCTCTTCCCCCACAAGCTCCCCTGGCAAAGCAGCAGGCACACATGGGATTCAAACTCACCACCTCTTGCACACAAAGCAAGTGCCTTTCCTCTAGACCAAGGAGACAGTAGGGTGTTTACTGCTTTTAGCAGAAGAGAGGCAGGATGTTCTTTCGCACAAGACGGCAAGTGCCCCCTTTCTTCCCCCAGGCCAGCCTCTGCTTTGGAGAGGCTGCTTCCCCCTGACCAAAGTGGAGAGCTCTTTAAAGGGGAACGCCCTCGAAAACCCACTTTCGAGAGCACAATGGGCAGGCCTTAGTGGTCAGATTGCATGGATCAAGTGGTCGGAATCTACATTTTCGTGAAGACAAAAGTACCAGGGCAGTCTGGCGTACGAAAGGAGCACATGCAGGTAGGAAGCAGATTCTTGGTAAGCCGTAACTCAAGGATCCTTCCTGTCCTGCTAATTATTAACTGCGTGACGGGGGGCAGATGGCTTCCTCTCTGTAGTGGGATCTTTGCAAAGGGCCCATGGAAAAAAGCCTGCCGCTGCCAAGGGAATCCAGGCATCTCGGTTCAAAAAGCAGTGGAAGCTGTTGACTTTTAATCCTGAACGCCAGCAGATGCTTTAACGGGGGGATGCTGAAGGGCCTCTGCTCAGGTAAGTAGGTAGAAGGTTGTTGTGGGAAGACTGGACTGGTTGAATTTGCAGAGCTGGTTTGCCAGGGCATGAAGGAGAGGTGGAAGGTAAAGCAAGAAGCCCAACTTTGTTGTAAAAGTGGCCAAACCCAGACGCAGATGTGGAGCTTGTGGCCCTGCCTTTCGGCCCACTGCTGGAAGGAGCGTGGGGGTGACCATCTGAGCTTTTGAAGAGAACTAGGCGTGGGTCTTGAATAACTATCCCTTTGGCGGGAAGATACTGTAGGTGCGGGGACAAGGAGCGTTGGCATTTGCCATGGCGTCCGAGCACAAGCCCTTCCAACAGCCAGACAGCTGAAATAGCTCAGTTGGGAGAGCATTAGACTGAAGATCTAAAGGTCCTTGGTTCGATCCCAGGTTTCAGCAGCACCTTTTTCCGCCTGGAACCATAATAGATGAGGGTAGGGAAAGACCTGTTGGCCCATGGGTTGTGCCGAGTTTTACCCTCCTCAGTGCAGAGATCTGGCCAAGCTGTAGACCCCTTGCAGGAAATCAGTGCCTTGGGTAACTGCTTCTTGGTAAGTTTTCCACTGTGGTGGATTCATAAAAAAGAAGCTTTCTCGTCACAGCGCAAGACGGACTCAGGCTCTTCACAAATCATTTTCAGACTGGGGATTCCATGAGCGGATGCATAAGAATAAAAGGCAAGATGGAAAATGATTGGCCTATTAGCAGTGACAGTAGCGAGAGTCTAGCACCAACACGGCACGAAAGATTTGACTCTGTCCGCAAAAGGTTAATCTGCTGGTTCCATGGTGTAATGGTTAGCACTCTGGACTTTGAATCCAGTGATCTGAGTTCAAATCTCAGTGGAACCTCTTGACTTTTAAACCTGACCTCCAGCATACACCTTGAGGGGAGGATGCTGAAGGGCTTCTACCCAGGTAAGTAGGGGTAGAAGCTTGTGGGGGAAGACTGGACTGGCTGAATTTACCTAGCTGCTTTGCGAGAGGGTAAAGAAACTCAAGAACTCTAGTTGTGCCGTATAAGTGGCTCCTTGTTGCTTGTTGTTCTCCCCTTTGCTTATCGCTCCTCCTCTTTTCGCTACCGTACCTAGAGGAAGTTGGTCAGCCTGCCTTTGCATTTTCTCCAGCATCTTCCTGGGTTTGAGAGTGATCCCTCATCTTATGGGCGGCGCCGGCCCAACCATCGGGCAAACTAGGCGGCCACCTCTGGCAGCAGCTTTAGGGAGAGGGAGGGAGGCTGCGAAGAGCAGGGCATTCAAAGTTAAACAATACAGTCTGATGACCTGGGGCGGTATAAGGCTTGCCCAGCCTGCCACCGCCTTAAAGCAACTCTGGGGCCGGTGCTGCTTACGGCCCTTCTTACCTTTCCTGGTACTCTTACCCATGCTGCTCCTTCTATGCATGTCATGACAGCTAATTCCCGCATCCAAGCAGAGCAGTGTCGTCTTCCTCCTCTTCTGTCGTTTTGTGCGTGCCTGAGGAGGAAAAAGCTTGACTAGTACTGTCTTGTTGCCTCTTCCCCCACAAGCTCCCCTGGCAAAGCAGCAGGCACACATGGGATTCAAACTCACCACCTCTTGCACACAAAGCAAGTGCTTTTCCTCTAGACCAAGGAGACAGTAGGGTGCTTACTGCTTTTAGCAGAAGAGAGGCAGGATGTTCTTTCGCACAAGACGGCAAGTGCCCCCTTTCTTCCCCCAGGCCAGCCTCTGCTTTGGAGAGGCTGCTTCCCCCTGACCAAAGTGGAGAGCTCTTTAAAGGGGAACGCCTTCGAAAACCCACTTTCGAGAGCACAATGGGCAGGCCTTAGTGGTCAGATTGCATGGATCAAGTGGTCGGAATCTACGTTTTCGTGAAGACAAAAGTACCAGGGCAGTCTGGCGTATGAAAGGAGCACATGCAGGTAGGAAGCAGATTCTTGGTAAGCCGTAACTCAAGGATCCTTCCTGTCCTGCTAATTATTAACTGCGTGATGGGGGGCAGATGGCTTCCTCTCTGTAGTGGGATCTTTGCAAAGGGCCCACGGAAAAAAAGCCTGCCGCTGCCCAGGGAATCCAGGCATCTCGGTTCAAAAAGCAGTGGAAGCTGTTGACTTTTAATCCTGAACGCCAGCAGATGCTTTAACGGGGGGATGCTGAAGGGCCTCCCCTCAGGTAAGTAGGTAGAAGGTTGTTGTGGGAAGACTGGACTGGTTGAATTTGCCGAGCTGGTTTGCCAGGGCATGAAGGAGAGGTGGAAGGTAAAGCAAGAAGCCCAACTTTGTTGTAAAAGTGACCAAACCCAGACGCAGATGTGGAGCTTGTGGCCCTGCCTTTCGGCCCACTGCTGGAAGGAGCGTGGGGGTGACCATCTGAGCTTTTGAAGAGAACTAGGCGTGGGTCTTGAATAACTTTCCCTTTGGCGGGAAGATACTGTAGGTGCGGGGACAAGGAGCGTTGGCATTTGCCATGGCGGCCGAGCACAAGCCACTCCAACAGCCAGGCAGCTGAAATAGCTCAGTTGGGAGAGCGTTAGACTGAAGATCTAAAGGTCCCTGGTTCGATCCTGGGTTTCAGCAGCACCTTTTTCCGCCTGGAACCATAATAGATGAGGGTAGGGAAAGACCAGTTGGCCCATGGGTTGTGCCGAGTTTTACCCTCCTCAGTGCAGAGATCTGGCCAAGCTGTAGACCCCTTGCAGGACATCAGTGCCTTGGGTATGTGCTTCTTGGTAAGTTTTCCGCTGTGGTGGATTCATAAAAACGAAGCTTTCTTGTCACAGCGCAAGACAGACTCAGGCTCTTCACAAATGATTTTCAGACTGGGTATTCCTTGAGCAGATGCTTAAGAATAAAAGGCAAGATGGAAAATGATTGTCCTACTAGCAGTGTCAGTAGCGAGAGTCTAGCACCAACACGACACAAACGATTTGACTTAAGAACATAAGATATGTCATACTGGGTCAGACCAAGGTCCATCAAGCCCAGTAGCCTGTTTCCAACAGTGGCCAATCTAGGTCATATGTACCTAGCAGTTTCCCCAAGAGACACAGGTTCCACAATGCTTGTACTGGGTCAGGCATTGATATCCTGGGTCCCTTCTTAATAATGGTTTATGGACCTTTCCTCCAGGAACTTGTCCAAACCTTTTTTAAACTCAGCTACACTAACAGCCTTTATTACATCCTCCGGTAACAAATTCCAGAGTTTGATTACACGTTGAGTGAAAAAATATTTTCTTTTATTAGTCTTAAATAGTTTACCTTGTAGCTTCATTGCATGTCCCCTAGTCTTTCTATATTCTGATAACGTAAACAATCGATCTACGTTTACCAACTTCCTTCACCCTCGTCAATCCGGTTTCCGTCAGAGCCACAGCGTTGAAACCGTCCTCTTCGCCTTCACCAACGCACTGCCTGTAGCTCACGACTGTGGTGACATCTCGGTGGCATTAGCCCTTGATCTCGCTGCTGCCTTCGATTTAGTTGACCACTGTCTCCCTCTTCTTCGCCTTTGGGATGCAGGCCTATGTAGCACAGTCTATCACTCGTTCCACTCCTTTCTCTCCTCTCAGTCCTGTGCAGTTCTTTCTTCCTCTCCCTCCATCCCTTCCTCTGACCCATTTCCTCTTCCCTGTGGGGTTCCCCAAGGTTCCGTCCTGGCCCCTCTCCTCTTTAATCTTTTCCTAGCTTTCCTCGCTTTACTGATACAACAATCTGGAATCTCCGCTTTCTACTACACAGATGATATAGTTCTTCTTTTTTACACTTCCCCTGCACACCCTGACCTTTCTACACTTAATTCTTGCCTTTCTACTGTTGCTCATTGGCTGACCCGGAACTGCCTCCACCTCAATCTGACCAAGACCACTGTGATCTGGTTTCCTCATGGTAGCCCACCCCCCTCACTGGCCCCCTGTTTCTCCGGTACTCCCATACCTTTGGTTTCTATCTTCCACTACCTAGGCGTACTCCTTGACTCCGATCTTACCTTTCAACCACATGTCTCTCACGTCACCAAGACCTCCTTCTTTTTCCTTCGCCAAATCCGTGCGGTTCGACCCTTTCTCTCTCCACCTGCTCTCGCTACTTTACTACTATCACTTGTTATGTGACGCGTCGACTTCTCTAACTCCATTCTCACCGGTCTCTCCACAGCTCAACTGAACAGACTTCAGAGGATCCAAAACACTGCTGCCCGTCTCATCACTCACTCCTCCCCTCGAGATGACGTAACACCTCTTCTTCTCCACCTCTATTGGCTGCCAGTTTCCTTCCGCACCCAGTTTAAACTGCTCACCCTTGTCCACAGGGCACTTTATACTAACACCCCACAATATTTGGCAGATCTTATCCATTTTCACACCCCCAGACATACCCCTTGTTCATTTCACCTTAACCGCCTTACACTTCCCCCCCCCCCCTCCCGTGCCCACCTCCAGACCACCTGCTCCTCAGCTTTCTTTTTCGCAGGCCCTGCCCTCTGGAACTCCCTCCCCACTTCCCTTCGTTTAGAACCCCATCATACCAACTTTAAACGTGACCTAAAGACCCACCTCCTTTCATTGGTCTTTAATCTTCCCTCCCCTCTCGTGTGAGTCTCTCCTTCTACGTTTACTGTCCTATTTTCCTCTTTTCTCCCCTATTCTGTCAAGGATTGTAAATTCTTTTTTCATTTTCCTGGCCTTGTGCCTCCTGTTTTTTTTAATTTATTGTATTGTAAACCGCTCTGATTACCACAGAAGGGCGGTCTATCAAGAGAAATAAACATAAGCATAACCCGTTCCACTCAGTTCATTAATTTATAGACTTCTATCAAATCTCCCCTCAGCCTTCTCTTTTCCAGGTTAAAGAGCCCTAACCTTTTTAGCCTTTCTTCATAGGAGTATCCTTCCATCCCCTTTACTATTTTGGTGGCTCTTCTCTGAACCTTTTCTAATAACGCTATATCCTTTTTAAGATACGGCGACCAGAATTGCACACAATATTCAAGGTGCGGTCTCACCATGGAACGATATAGAGGCATTATATTGCATTTTGTTTTATTTTCCATTCCTTTCCTTATGATACCTAGCATTCTATTTGCTCTCTTGGCTGCCGCTGCACACTGGGCCGAGGGTTTTAACATGTTATCCACAATGACGCCTAAATCTTTTTCCTGGATGGTGGTTCCTAATGTGAAACCTTGCATTGTGTAACCAAAGTTTGGGTTGTTCTTCCCTAGGTGCATAACTTTGCACTTGTCCACATTAAATTTTATCTGCCATTTTGATGCCCAGTCTTCCAATTTATCAAGATCCTCTTGCAATTTTCCACAATCCTCTTGGGTTTTAACAACTTTAAATAGTTTTGTTTCATCTGCAAATTTGATAACCTCACTCGTTATTCTACTTTCCAGGTCATTTATGAATATGTCAAAAAGCAGCGGACCCAGCACAGATCCCTGGGGTACACCACTATTCACCTTTCTCCATTGGGAAAATTGGCCATTTAGCCCTACCCTCTGCTTTCTATCTTTTAACCAGTTCCTGATCCACAGTAGTACACTGCCTCCAATCCCATGACTCTTTAGTTTTGCCAAAAGTCTCTGATGAGGGACCTTGTCAAAGGCTTTCTGAAAGTCCAGATACACTATATCAACCGACTCGCCTTTGTCCACTTGTTTATTCACACTTTCAAAAAAACATAACAGATTAGTAAGACAAGATCTTCCTTGTCTAAAGCCATGTTGGCTGTCTCCCATTAGGCCATGACTATCTACATGCTGAGTAATTTTATTCTTTATGATGGTTTCTACCATTTTTCCCGGTACTGACGTGAGGCTCACCGGTCTGTAGTTTCCCGGATCACCCCTGGAACCCTTTTTAAAAATTGGTGTTACATTGGAGATCCTCCAATCTTCAGGTATTAGAGGTGATTTTAATGATAGTTCACAGATTACTAATAGCAGGTCTGCAATCTCATATTTCAGTTCTTTCAACACCCTTGGATGTATACCATCCAACCCAGGTGATTTGCTACTTTTCAGTTTATCTAATAGTTGTAATACATCTTCCCGACGTATCGATATTTCCTTCAGTTCTTCTGCACCTTTGAATACCACTTCAGTCATGGGCAATGTTCCCTCTAATTTTCTGTAGGCTGTGTGCGCATAAAATATCAGCTGTGCAGCTTTTGAAGGAAGGTTAAATTTTTGTGCGCCACATGACGACACTCGGAGTTATATACTTTAAAATTTCACTACACGTCAGAATACAGTATGTACACCACATTGATTGCACTAGAAAATATTGTAGAACTTGTGAAAAACTTAAATACACAACAACTTTTCAATTTTAAGACGTCTGTGTTGTTTTCTATCAGAATCAGAACTGTAATTTTTGTGCGCTCTGTTATAAAGTATGTGCGCTCGCTCGGCGAGGTGTGTGCGCGCGCACACGCGCACAGCTTAGAGGGAACAGTGGTCATGGGTAACATCCTTACATCTTCCTCAGTAAAGACCGAAGCAAATAATTCATTCAGTCTCTCCACTATCACCTTGTCGCCTCTTAGTGCCCCTTTATCTCCTCTATCATCTAATGGACAAACTGACTCTCTCACAGGTTTTTTGCTATGAATCTACTTGAAAAAATCTTTATTTCGCGTTTTTGCTTCCGCAGCAAGCTTCTTCTCAAATTCTCCCTTTGCCTGCTTTATCAATGCCTTGCATTTGACTTGCCAGTGCTTGTGCTGTTTCCAGGTTTCGTCATTTGGCTCTTTTTTCCATTTCCTGAAAGATATTTTTTGGCAACAACAGCCTCTCTGATCTCACTTTTAAACCATGCTGGCAGGTTTTTGGACTTCTTTCCACTTTTCTTAAAGCGTGGAATACAGCTGGTCTGGGCTTCCAAGATAGTATTTTTCAACAACACCCAAGCTTGATGTAAGTCTTTAACCTTTGCAACTGCTCCTTTTAGTTTTTTCTTAACTATTTTCCTCATTTTATCATAGTCTCCCTTTCGAAAGTTAAAAGGTAGTACTGTGGATTTCCTTACTATCCCTCCTCCACTAATTAAATCAAAGGCAATCATGCTATGATCACTATTGCCAAGTGGCCCTAACACCCTTATCTCTTGCACTAGATCTGGTGTTCCATTAAGGACTAGGTCTAATATGGCTTCCCCTCTGGTCGGTTCATGAACCAGCTGCTCCAAGAAGCAGTCATTTATGTCATCTAGGAACTTTATCTCGCTAGCATGTCCTGCCGTGACACTGACCCAGTTGATACCGGGGTAATTGAAATCACCCATTATTATTACTGCGCTGTTACTTTTGTTAGCTTCCTTGATTTCTTTGAGCATTTCATCATTCATTTGTTCATTCTGGCCAGGCGGTCGATAGTACACCCCCACTGCCATTGCCTTCCCCTTTTTACATGGAATATCAATCCATAGAGATTCTACAGCAAATTGTGTTTCCTGCAAAACTTTAATCCTTTCTGACTCAATGCCCTCTCTAACATAGAGCGCAACCCCTCCACCAATTTGATCAGCTCTATCATCATGATATAGTTTGTACCCAGGTATCACAGTGTCCCACTGGTTGTCCTCCTTCCACCAAGTCTCTGATATTCCAATCACATCTAACCTCTCATTTTTCCTGGATTTGAGAGTGATCCCTCATCTTATGGGCGGCGCCGGCCCAACCAGCGGGCAAACTAAGTGGCCACCTCTGGCAGCAGCTTTAGGGAGAGGGAGGGAGCAACTCTGGGGCCGGTGCTGCTTACGGTCCTTCTTACCCTTCCTGGTACTCTTACCCATGCTGCTCCTTCTATGCATGTCATGAGAGCTAATTCCCGCATCCAAGCAGAGTAGTGTCGTCTTCCTCCTCTTGTGTCGTTTTGTGCGTGCCTGAGGAGCAAAAGCTTGACTAGTACTGTCTTGTTGCCTCTTCCCCCACAAGCTCCCCTGGCAAAACAGCAGGCACGTGTGTGATTCAAAACCACCACCTCTTACATCCAAAGCAAGTGCCTTTGCTCTAGGCTGAGGAGCCAGTGGGGTGCTTCCTGCTTTCAGTGGAAGAGACACAGGATGTTCTTTCACACAAGACCGATAGCGTCAGTTTTCTTCCCCCAGGCCAGCCTCTGCTTTGGAGAGGCTGCTTCCCTCTGACCAAAGTGGAGAGCTCTTTAAAGGGGAATGCCCTCGAAGACCCACTTTCAAGAGCACAGTGGGCAGGCCTTAGTGGTCAGATTGCATGGATCAAGTGGTCGGAATCTACGTTTTCATGGTAAGCCGTAATTCAAGTATCCTTCCTGTCCTGCTAATTATTAACTGCGTGACGGGGGCAGATGGCTTTGTCTCTGTAGTGGGATCTTTGCAAAGGGCCCACAGAAAAAAAGCCTGCCACTTCCTAGCCTGCCACTGCCACTGTCTAGCACTCTAGACTCTGAATCCAGTAATCTGAGTTCAAATCTCAGTGGAGCCTGTTGACATTTAAACCTGACCGCCAGCATACAGGCTCTGTACCTTCACATGAGGCAGGAGTTTACAGGCCTTCATGCCACATACAGCATAGGTGTCCATTAGCTAGCAGTTACGGAGGTCACCATGAATGGGAAGTGGGTCACTGGACACCTGATCCACAAGGTCATTGGTGCATTGGCATACAAGTCTGGTTCAACCACAGATCTACATTGTAGCTATTGGCTGCATGCGTGATCTGTATTGCACGCTCTTGTGTGCAATGAGACTGTGTTGGTATATCTTGCCCTTTCTGGCAGGTGGACCCTTTTTCCCTTGGCTCTTGGACAATGGCAGCTCTCCTAGTATGGACAGCTGTGTTGCAGGAACAGGCTCTGATCTGCTGTGGCTTTGTTATGAGGATAATCATCCACTAATATGGTCTTTTTTCAGAGCGAAAATACCTGTTGAATTTTTTAATATGCCACACTCTATTATTATCCTAAATATTACTCACTGCTTTGTGTTTAGATCGCTACAAAGATTCAACAACGCACACAGCATATATACAACAGAGTGCTTTCAAAATAACCCCCCCCCCCGAAGAAACTCAATAACAGTGAAACGCAGACAAGGCATTCAAACATGTCGTTGGGGACAATGTATTAAAGTTAAGCACTGTTTTTTGTTTAGATGACACTCGAAAAAAATCATTTGGATTAAGTTTGGTTAAGAAGTAATACTTTAAAGCAACACGATAAAAGGTCAATGATGCAAAAGGGCGCAGGAACACCAGACACGTTAAAGTCTGAACTGAAGCGCCCATAAAAGTCTGAGACCTTTGTTGCTTACAATTAACGCAAATACTTTAGAAATATCCAACAGTTAAATATTTTAGAGTTTGTGGTTATGCAGAAACAGTTGAAATGATATAACATCACAATCTTTAAGGATAATAATAGAGCGTGGTATATTAAAAAATTCAATAAGAGGATAATCAGCAAAAGGAGTGGAGGCCCCCATGATGGGTGACAGAGGTAGTTCAGCTACCCATAGCAGAAGCGGCCACTGCCATCACTGCTCATGTGGTGTATATTTCTGCTGCACATTCAGTTCACAGCCATTGTTAAAGCTTAAACTATCACCACCCCAAAGAGCCAATCAGAGACAGATACAGCCATCAGCCTGCATGCATCACCATACCCAGGGACATTAGGTGCATGCACGCCACAGCTGTCACAAGGCTGCTGCTGCACACATAATACTCATGCTCAGTGCAGCCTATGTCTGTGAGACACTCTCACCAACCTGAAACAACAAGTGCAAGACATGAGCTGTCAGACAACTGCAGGTTTGATCAATTTATAACACAATGTGGCTGCATAGTCAGTCCAGGGTCACACCACAATCAGTGTGATGGTGGCCTATCAGCATTCTCTGCTGTTTGCACTCTAGTCAGGCTGATGGCTATCACATGTTCAACCATTTGTTCCATGTACATTCCCTCTTGCACATGTGTACCCTGGGGCAATGATGTTGTTTCATGTATTTCCAGCATCCTCTCCCCTTCATTTGCATCACATGCTGCTGTGGGACTGAGGTGCATAGTGGACTGGCTGATGTGCTTCATTCATGCTGTAGATGCATGGTCATCACAGAAAACTACATCTTCCACGTTCCCAGATGCTGCATGGCTCTACTCTGCGTGTGGAGGTGAGCAAGACACCAGCAGCTGTGCCTTTGTTCATCCATCCTAGTTTCTCCCTGCCACAAGACCGTGTTGCCATGGCATGAGAAGCACATGTAACCAGTCCCACTGCAGGTGTGTGCTCTGCTGTTGACAGCTGCTCACTGTGCCGATGTAGATGTGTATAGTGCAGCTTGTTTGTGTGGATGTGCGTACCCTTATTGGACAAATGTTTGGTGGTTGCACATGTTGGTATCATACCTGCACTGTGGTAGAAAAATGTAGTCATGGGGACAAAATCCACTGCCAGGACACAAACCCACAACCTTCTCTGGTCAGTAACTATATGAGTGCACCACAGAACTTCTGTACTCCCACAACTATCCACACTAATTGCATCATTACCATCAGATGAACCTTTGCAGATATTGTATTGCTCATGCCACACTGAAAATGGCCAAATCTTTTGTCATCCGAACAGGTTGGTGTTGTACGTACACTGTGGGGTATCATGTTGCCACAGGGACATGGTAAAAAAAAAAGAAACAGATCCACTGCCAGGACACAAACCCACAAGCTTCTGCTTCTTTACACAGTGACTGTACAGGGTGCACCACAGTGCTGCCACATTACTACAAACATCCATGCTGACTGCATGCTTCACATCAGAGGAACCTTGGCAGCTATTATATTGCACATGGCATACTGGACATGGCCAAAGCTGTTGTCAGCTGCACACAGGTAATACTCCCTCCCGCCTTACCTCCCACACCATGCTGACATGCCGATGTGCCATCAGTGTTGGTGATGCCTGGGCCTACGCCTCAAAACATGCAGATACGCGGGTAGCTAGGGTGTGGGCTCCATGTGGGCCAGAGGCATATTTGGTGAGGCACACATCACTACCCCCTGCCAATCAGCCTCTACAGGATCCCCATCACCACATGGCAGTTATATCTCTCCTTGACCTGTGTATGGCACAGCTGTGTGGTGTTGTGTTTGGGATATTGGGAATGTTGTCTGCAGTGACTGAGGTATTTGTTGTTGAATTGTCTATAGCATCTGACTGCTGTGGGACTAGGGGATATGCACTGCGGCTGCTGTGTTGGCCTTTCCGGACCACTATGTGAACATATGTTGTCCTTCTACCCATCATCACACTCCATTAGCTGCGTATGTAGTACAGGCTGCCAGTGTTATGGTTTTCCTGTATTTCTTGCCAGGTTCCTGGGGAGGGTCCCTAGTGAGGGTCACAGCTTTGTACTGTGTGGCCCATTGCATGGCATTGTCTATCATGTGTGTTTTTTGTGGTACTTACAAGGCACCTGTGCCATAGTTTGTACACTGTTGGTCACAGGATACAGGGCATTATGGACCTTGGTCAGACCCAGTCTTGCATATTTACTGCTCTTCTGTTCGTATGTGCCACTTAGGCAGCCGCCTAGTCTGCCCTGTGCCCCCGTAACCCCAACAGTGTGTTCCACCTGCACCCTCCTATGTACCATTTGCACCATCAACAAAGTGCCCTTTCATACCTGGGCACTCTGCTGTTGGTGCAAATGGTGCACTACTATCACTTTCTTGGGCTCACCTGTCTGTGCAGCATATTGCATACGTTTAAATAGGCTCTCTCTCCTCACTGTGCACCCTTACCAACAGGTTTTCACTGGCAGTAATGTTCCTGGTGTTAAGATGCTGGCGGTAATGTAGCAGGGCCTAATTTCCGCTCGCTCCCTGCCCACTGACCCCTTCATGGTTCACAGAAAACCATGACTGGGATGTAACTATACCAGGCTATACTTTATTCAGAAAGGACAGGGTAGGAAGAAGGGGAGGAGGAGTGGCACTATATGTAAAAACTAATATTAAAGCTTTAGAATTACAGAGCTTAAAAGGGAGAGAGGAGGCATTGTGGGTTAAACTAGAAAGAGGGAAAGAGAAATCTATTTACATTGGCGTCACAAGAGGAAGATGTGGACGGAGAGTTAATTGAAGACATACACAGCATTGCTCGGAAAGGGGAAGTGCTACTGACAGGGGATTTCAATATGCCAGATGTTGATTGGCACATTCCTGCTGCAGTATCATCTAGAAGTAAGGAGATCCTGGATTCTCTACAGGGAGAACTATCGAGGCAATTGGTAAAAGACCCCACAAGTGAAGAGGCCATACTGGACTTGGTGCTTACCAATGATGAAAGTGTTTCAGATGTTATAGTAGGATATCATTTTGCATCCAGTGATCACCAGATGGTGTGGTTCAGTATTAGGACTAGGGCTGTTAGAATCCATTCAAAAGTGAGGGTCTTAGACTTTAGGAAAACTAACTTTGCCAAGATGGGCCAATACCTCAGGGAGTCGTTAGCGAAATGGGAACAGCTGGGGGATGTAGAAAAACAGTGGGGAAAACTGAAAGGGGATATTTTAAGGGCAACCAACCTTTTTGTTAAAATGGTAAATAAAGGTAACAGGAAAAGGAGACTGCTATGGTTTTCGAAAGAAGTAGCTGCAAGGTGAAGAAAAAGAGGGAGGCCTTCATGAAATATAAGATATCACAGAGAGAGGAAGACAGGCATCTATATTTGGAAAAAAACTTAGAGAAGCTAGTAAAGTAGTCAGGAAAGCAAAGATTCAAAAAGAGGAGGAAATAGCCCATGCAATAAAATAGGGGGATAAGATATTTTTCAGATATTTATTTATTTACATTCTCTTATATATTGCGCTATTCTGCATCAGTGCGGTTTACATTGAACAAACATTGAACAGATATGTTAGTGAGAAGAGGAAGGGCAAAAGTGGTATTGTCAGCCTCAAGGGTGAAGGGGAGGAATATGTAGAAGCTGATGAGGATAAAGCGGAATTGCTTAACAAATATTTCTGGTCTATGTTCACAGATGAAGAACCAGGAACAGGACCTCAGAAAACAGGAACAGAAGTGAGGGGCATCTTGAACAATTTTCAGAAGACTGTGTTTGTGAGAAACTAGCTCAACTTAAAGTAGACAAAGTGATGGGACCAGATGGGATACACCCTAGAATACTGAGGGAACTTGGGGATGTTCTAGCAGCTCCACTGACTGACCTTTTCAATGCCTCGTTGGAGTCGGGAGTGGTGCCAAAGGACTGGGGAGAGGCTCATGTGGTGCCTTTACACAAAAACGGAAGTAAGGATGGGGTTGAAAACTACAGGCCGGTTAGTTTAACTTCGGTGGTGAGCAAATTATTGGAAACGCTGCTGAAAGAGAAAATAGTGAGGTTTCTGGAGTCCAGCGGATTACAGGATCCAAGGCAGTATGGATTCACCAGAGGCAGGTCTTGTCAGACAAATCTGATTGATTTTTGACTGGGTGACCAGAGAATTGGACCGAGGGAGAGCCCAGATGTGTTGTATTTAGATTTCAGTAAAGCCTTTGACACTGTTCCTCACAGGCGACTTATAAACAAACTGAGCACCCTAGGGATGGACCATAAGTTACTGCTTGGGTTAGAAATTGGTTGAGTGGGAGGCGACAAAGAGTACAGGAAAATGGAGTTCACTCTGAGGAGAAGGAACTTAGCAGTGGTGTGCCCCAGGGATCTGTCCTTGGTCCGATTCTTTTTAACATCTTTGTTAGTGATATAGCGGAAGGGCTGTCGGGTAAGGTTTGCTTCTTTGCAGATGATACCAAAATCTGCAATAGAGTAGACACTCAGGAAGGTATAGATAACATGAGGAGGGATCTAGCTAAGCTTGAAGAATGGTCTAGAATTTGGCAGATGGGATTAATGTTAAAAAATGTAAGGTCATGCATTTGGGCTGCAGCAATCCAAGGGAGCAATATAGTATAGGGGGTGAAGTACTTTTGTCCACTAAAGAAGAGCGGGACCTAGTGTGGTTGTGTCTGATGATCTTAAAGTAGCTAAACAGGTAGAAGAGGCGACAGCAAAAGCTAGAAGGATGCTTGGGTGCATACGGAGAGGAATGGCTAGCAGAAAAAAGGAGGTGATAGTGCCTTTGGTGCAACCTCATTTGGCATATAGTGTGGAATTCTGGAGACCGCACCTTCAAAAGGATATACACATGATGGAGTCATTACAGAGGGTGGCTACTAAAATGGTCAGTGGTCTTCATTATAAAGCATATGAGGACAGACTTAAGGATCTTAATATGTATACCTTAGAGGAAAGGCGAGATAGAGGTGATATAATTGAGACGTTTAAATACCTCTATCGCATAAATGCACAGGGGGAGATCCTCTTTCAATTGAAAGCAAGTTCTGCTACGAGGGGACATGAGATGAAGGGGAAAGGGGATAGATTCAGGAGTGATATGCGGAAATATTTCTTTAGGAAAGAGTGGTGGATCCGTGGAATAGTCTCTCAGTGGAGGTGGTAGAGATGAGGACAGTATCTGAATTTAAAAAAGCATGGGACAAACACAGAGGATCTCTAAAGGAAAAAAGGGGACTGTTGTAGTTGTTGATATGGAAGGACAGACTAGATAGGCCATGTGGTCTTTTTCTGTCATCATTTTTCTGTTTCTATGTTTCTCTCCAACCCCTCTCCGCCCATAGTGCACTGAACACTGAGTGTAACGTTAGCGCACCCTGTAGTGCGCAGTAATGTCACCGATGTAACGTTAGCATGCACTAACATTACATTTGCTACATTACCGCTGCTTAGTAAATATACCCCTAAGTTTGTTTTCTTTTTCAGTGGCATTAAATGCAGAGTCAGACTTCTTGGAGTTTCAATTTCAATTTTCGTCTGCATATTTTTTTCCAAAGACAAAAGATAAAACAGGAAACTAAGAATTTGGAAGACAACATTATGGCCAACTGACTGAAAAAGATCTGTGTTTATACCAATACTAAAGAAAGGTGATCCAACTGACTGTGGAAATTATCGCACAATCGTATACCAGAACACCTGATCGTTCTCTTGCACAATCTGTACATTGATCAAGAAACAACAGTTTGAATGGAAGAAGGAGAAACAGAATGGTTTAAAATAAGCAAAGGTGTAAGACAAGGCTGCATACTTTCCCCCTACCTGTTTAATTTAGATGCAGAACAAATCATCAGACAAGCAGGATTGTATGAAGACAACAGAGGTGTGAAGATTGGTGGAAGACTCATCAACTATCTTCGATATGCTGATGATACCACATTACTGGCTGAAAGTGAAGATGATCTGAAACATTTGCTTCTCATGATCAAAGAACATAGTCTCAAAATGGGCCTGCACCTTAATGTAAAGAAGACAAAGATCATGACAACTGGCAAAATCAGCAGGTTCATCGTTGAAGGAGAAGAAATTGAAATTGAAATTGTGAACAACTTTAACCTACATGGATCAACTATCAATAAAGAAGCAACAAGCAGTCAAGAAATCCGACGATGCATTGCTCTTGGCAGAATGACTAGGAAAGACCTAGACAAGATTCTCAAGAGCAGAGATGTTTCTCTCCATACAAAGATTCGACTTGTTCAAGCCATGGTATTTTCAATAACATCATATGGATGTTGGACAGTGAAAAAGATAGACAGGAAGAAAATTGATGCCTTTGAATTATGGTACTGGCGGCAAATACTGCGTATACCATGGACTGTCTGAAGAACAAACCAGTCCAACACTCAGGCACGAACCCATGTCAAAGGGAACAAAACCAGTACAGAGACGTGGAGTACTCAGAAGGGTAAAACAAATTTTATTAAGAAAACATATGCCACTGGCCCGACACAGGCCGTGTTTCGCTGCCTTCTTCAGGGGCTTAAAGTGGACTTAAAAGCTGAAAATACATAAATATACATATTAATAACACCAATAAAACAATAATAAAACCATAATAGGAATGCATCAGCCTTAGAATGATATTAAATATATAAATAACATACACATTAATAATTAAATAACATATAAAGAATCAACATATAAGCTTAAAAAATAAGTTGTATATGCAGAAAATTATATAAAACCATAAAAGCATTTTACATAACATATAAAATTATTATAAATAATTAAAAAAGAATTAAAAAGAATAACTAAAGCCATTGAAGTTAAAAGTGACACGTACCTGCTTTAATCCTTGAAAATATATCTAATACTACACCTTTTTGGGAGAGGAAGAGAACATGTATAGATCAGAAACGTTTAAATGATCATCCACTGAAATATGACAGAAAACAAGCGCACATAAAAAAGACCAATTGTATTAAGGGAAAAGAAGGGGAAGTGTATCAGTGGAGTACACACCAGAAACCAATAACTTTTGTGTTCCCAGGTGCAACTAAGATAAAAAAATGCATTCATAAATCTTTACCTTTGATTTGTTATTTTCCAACGCGTGTGAAATAGGAGCGAACTCCTATACACTATACAGCAAATTGGAAACTCACTGAGAAACCAGCATCTGCACTAAAAAGCCATAAAAGCAATTACTAAATCATATATGTGCCTAAACACACAAAACAAACAAAGTTTAAGGGCGTGGGCAGGGTCCCGGCGCCAGCGCGTAACCGGGTGCTCGGCGCGGCGCGGTACCCTGCTCGAGGCCGCGGGAGGTGGGGGGGTGGCGACGCGTCAGCAAGCGAGCGCGTGTGGCATTTTTTAAAATGATTGGCTCTGCTGGATCGAGGGGCGCGTGCGGAGCCAATCAGGAGGAGAGCTCACATGTGCTTCGGCGTTCTCGAGTGTCGCCAAGCACATGTGAAGAGGCTGGAGGGTTAGCAGTGCCATTACCAGGTTCTAGCGCTCGTAAATCTTTTTCTTTTGTGCAGCATTTTGTTCCAGTGGAGGAGTGCAGGAGCCGGTGAGCGAGGCGGAACTACCGGGAAGCGGCTTGGATTCGCTGTGCGCTGACTCGGCTGCGACGGTTCTGGTTTGTTCAGCAGTGGTGTGGAGCAGCGGCGGTGTCAACAGTCTGGTGAGTGGGGCGGGCCGCGCAGTATAGGTGTCAGGCTCGCTTGTGTGAGTGTTTGAAGGGGGAGGGCCTGGGAGACGGTTAGTCAGGTCCCTCAATTGCTATTTTCTTTTCATTGTTCTCGTGCTTCGCGGCTGGAGGCGGCTGGCAGTGCCCTCATGGCGGGAAAGCAGGCTGTTCGGGGGCGCGGAAGCAGCAGGGCTGGTGTGGGCAGACAGTTAAGGGGGCGAGATGGGCAGGGGGTAAGCAGCGGGGGACGTGCCGGGCAGCGGAGCAGGCCTGGAGGGAGAGGCGCTGGGCGGTGTCGGGGTTTTGGAAGGGGGAATGGAAGGTCTCCTGTGTCGGTAAGTAGGGCCCGGGGAAGTGGTGCAGGCCACGTACGGGGTTCGCGATCCCGAGCGGGGGCAGGGGGTCCTTTAGATGTGTCCGTGGAGCCTTCCTCAGGGGGTTTGGAAGTAGAGCGTGGGGATGCTGTGGGGGAGTTTGGGGGGGCGATGGACAGCAGGCAACAGCAGGAGCAGGAGTTGGGGTTGGGAGATGGCTCTTGGGCACGGTGGGGGGCTAGCAATACTCCTGGACTGGGCTCAGGGTGAATGGCGGGCAGTGGCTGGTTTTTGCCGGGAGAGATGTCAGCTATGCATGGGGGATTTGGGATGTCTGGGCGGCAGGCAGGTTGGGAGCAGTGGTTGGGTGGCGGGCAAGGCCCTTCGCAGGCAGACTGGGCGGGGGCTTGGCACCCATCCTGGCCGCTGGGATTCCCTCCTGTGGGTTTTCCCTTTTTGTCTTCTCAGGTGCCGCTGATGTCTACGCCTAGTCAGGTGTCCATTCCTGCTGCATCATCGGGCGTGCGGAGCGCAGCTACTGATACCACTGCCACGAGGGGAGCGATGAGCGTAGATGAGCATGTGCAGGACGCAGGTGTGCAGCGGAGGCTGGAAGGTCCTGGATCGGGAGTGCCACCCTTGTTGGAGAGCGGAGCCTCAGGAGGCGGGACCGGTGAGTTAATGCTTGAAGAGGGTGGGGAGGGATTGGCGAGTGGGGTGCGGGTTGAACGGTCTGGGAAGGCACATAGGAAACGGAAGCACACATGTCGGCAAAAACATAGTTTGTCATCGTCTTCCTCCTCGGCTTCGGAATCGTCGTCAGCCTCTTCGGAAGCGGTTGCGACGGGGAGGGGGGGGGTTGGCGTGGGGGTTGGGCGCTTCGGGGGGACATACGGGTGCTGGCTCTGCCTCAGTGTCGGCATTATCAGAATTATGGGTAGGTGTTCCCAAAAAGTTGCGTAATAAAATTTGCAAAAGGAGGTACATTGATATTTTTTGTTTGATGGAAGGTCGTAAGCGTTCCGGTGAAAGTAGGAAGAAGCCTAGAGAGGAAGAGAAGGCAGGGCATCTTAAAAAAGTATCTTGTAATCTTGTCAATTGGATGAGGTCGTTCTTGCAGTTGGCGAGTGTGTGGGGCCGGAGATTCCCGGAGCAGTATGGGATGTTGCTATCCTATGCTGATTCCATACTGGAAGCGTCACAAGCTCACGAAGGTTGGTCGTGGCTTAATTACGACGAGAAGTTCCGGGATAAAATGGAGGAGAATAGGTCTCT
Organism: Ichthyophis bannanicus; assembly: GCA_033557465.1. NCBI lineage: Eukaryota > Metazoa > Chordata > Amphibia > Gymnophiona > Ichthyophiidae > Ichthyophis > Ichthyophis bannanicus. Next base: position 939,615,806 of record CM066034.1, read on the forward strand.
TACTTGGGGTATGCAGGACATTAACCTCTGGTTGACTCAGATGTCGGTCAGGTCTGGGGCGGGAGGGGGGGTGGAGTGAAGGCGGGGTCGGGGGGGGGGGGTGGCGGGAGTTGGTCGTTCCTTTCGTGGTGGAGTCTCTCCAGTACAGCTGAGAGCGGCTTCGGGAGGAGTCGGTGACGTCTGTTGGCGGTTTAACCGGGCCACCTGTCTATTCCCAGACTGCAAGTTCCAGCATGCGTGCTTGGTGTGCGGAGGGCCCCATGCAGCAGCAAAGTGCGTTAAAAATGGGGGTGGCGCACCCGGGGGGCTGGGGTCGAAATAACAGGGCGCTGAGGGAGCTTGCTCCTTCGCCGATACGGGTGGCGGTGTTGAGCAGTTGGCTTCTTCGTTACCCAAGAAAAAAGGATAAGTTGACGTTGCAGTTTGGCTTTAAATTTGAATTTGTTATTCCTGTGCAGGGTAGGGCTGTTGGCGGATCAGCGCGGGATTCTCCTAGTGTACGGCGCTGGGCGTCGGTGGCCAGAGAAAAGTTAGCTGCGGAATTGCGGTTAGGTAGGATAGCGGGGCCTTTTCTGCATCCTCCTTTTCGAGATTTCGTAGTGTCTCCATTGGGCATTGTTCCTAAAAAAGAACCTGGGAAGTTTCGGCTTATCCACAATTTGTCTTCGCCACTGGGGTCTTCTGTGAACGATTTTATCCCTCGCGATTTTTGCACAGTGCGGTATGCCTCTTTTGACAGAGCGGTGGACTTAGTCAGGGGAGCGGGTCACGGTGCTTTGATGGCGAAGGTAGATATCGAGTCGGCTTTTCGTCTGTTGCCAGTACACCCTTCCGCTTTTCAGCTGCTGGGCTTCCAATTTGAGGGTGCTTTCTATTTTGACAAGTGTATGCCGATGGGCTGTGCCGTGTCATGCGCTTACTTCGAGAAATTTAGCACCTTTTTGCATTGGATGGTGGTGCAGAGAGTGGGATGTTCGGAGGTGGTACATTATCTTGATGACTTCTTGTTTGTTGGTGCAGCTGAGTCACCAGTTTGCAGTGATCTGTTGGAGGGCTTTGTGCGGTTGGCGGATGAGTTGGGTGTACCATTGGCTGTGGGCAAGACGGTGGGCCCAATGACGAAGCTTACCTTTTTAGGAATTGAACTAGACTCGCTGGACATGGTCGCCAGGCTGCCATGGGAGAAGGTTCTGAAACTGCGGGCGTTGGTGGCTAATGTCTTGGCCTCGTCTAAGCTAACCTTAAAGGAGTTGCAGGCTCTTATGGGATCTCTTAATTTTGCATGTAAGGTCATTCCTATGGGGCGGGTATTCCTCAGGCGATTGGCAGCATCGACATCGGGGGTGCGGAAGCCGCATCACCGCATTCGAGTCTCTCAAGGCATGAGGGACGATTTGAAGGTGTGGGATGTCTTTTTGCGGGACTTCAATGGGATGTCTCTTTTGCAGGCAGCTGAAATTTCGAGTGATGACTTGCAGCTGTACACGGATGCGGCAGGGGGAGTGGGGCTCGGCATTTATTTTGACGGTGCGTGGTGTGCGGACGGATGGCCGTTGGATTGGGTGGATGGGGGTCTAGTTTCCAACATTACGTTCTTGGAGCTTTTTCCAATGTTGGTGGCGTTGGAGTTATGGCCGGACAGGTTGAGCAACCACAAGGTTGTGTGGTGGTGTGATAATGAGGCGGTTGTCCATGTCATCAATCGTTTTTCTCCGCGTTGTCCTTTGGTTGCGTCCCTGATGCGTCGGGTCCTGCTGGCCTGTTTGCATCTGAATATTGACTTGAGGGTGCGGCACATACCTGGTCATTTTAATGAAATTGCTGATGCTCTTTCCCGTTTGCAGTGGGAGCAGTTTCGGAGGTTGGCGCCAGAAGCGGACCAGGAAGGGTGCGCGGTCCTTTGGAGCTTGTGGAGCTGTGGCCTGACGAGATGAGGACCCTTCTGCGCAAGTCGATGGCTGCTCATACCTGGACGGCTTATCGGCGGGGCTGTGAGAGAGTCATGGAGTTTCTGCATGCGAATGGATGGGAAAGTGGGGTGGTGCCGGATCAGTTATTGGGGAAGTATGTCAGTTGGGCGAAGGCGGAGGGTGTAGCTAGATCAGCTGTGGAGTCATTTAGCGGGGTTCGGGTTTTTTGCTAGGGCAGCGAGTTGCGCATCGTCTGGTTTGGGGTTCCTGGTGCGGAGGCTTTTACGGGGGTGGGAGCGTGAACAACCGCAGTTACGGGATTGGCGGTTACCGATTACGCACGACTTACTGTGGCGGTTGTGCCATGAGCTGCCGGGGGTGGCAGAGTCGCCGTATGAGAGTTTGCTATTTCGGGCTGTTTTTTGTTTGGCATTTTTCGGGGCATTTTGGATGGGCGAATTGGTGGTTGACTCAAAAAGATCGGGCTGGGGTAGTTGTTTGCGGTGTCAGCATGTATGGTTCAGAACTGGCTTGCTTCGTGTGTTGTTGGCCAAATCAAAAACCGACCAAAAGGGAAAGGGCCTATGGGTGCTCTTGAGAGAGGTTGGTGGGTTGACATGCCCCGTAGCTGCTATGCGGGAATGCGCCCGTTGGCAGAGGGTGGCTTTTTTGTGCATGAGGATGCCAGGGCTCTTACGCGTTTTCAGGTCACGGCGGTTTTGCGCAAGGTGTTACGGCGGTTAGGTGAGGACCCGCTGCTTTTTTCTGCACACTCGTTTCACATCGGGGCGGCGACCAGCGCGGCGGCGCTGGGTTGTTCGGGGGAGCAGATACAGAGTATAGGCAGATGGTGGTCTAGAGCGTTTATGGGTTATGTACGTTTGTAAGGCGCCCATCTTGGGCAGCTAGGGGGGGGGTTCTACTAATGCTGTTATCTTTCTTGCAGATGGGGGATCGAGTCTTCAGGAGTGTTGGATACTGGGACACTCCTTCGTGTTCTGGGCAGGGCAGCGTGCTGCAGAGCGTCCTATTGGACGGAATTTAGGACTGGATCCAGCAGTGGCGGTGATTTCATGGCTGGGCGAGCAGGGGCTGCGGTGGATGCAGTTTATGCCTTTGCTTCGTCACCACGGGCGCATCCGGGCTCATCCATCGATCTTGCTGGTGCATCTGGGCGGTAACGATTTGGCGGCTTGGTCCTGTAAGCAGTTGATCAGGGCTGTCAAGAAGGACTTTGCTGCAGTGCTTCGTTGTTCTGAAGGCGTTATCTTAATATGGTCGGATATTATTCCCAGACCGGCGTGTTTGGGTCAGCGGAGATGGTCCCGTGGCCTCACCAAAATTAATCGTCAGATCGAGCAAGGGGGGTATCAGGTTCAGCACGATTGGGTGGAAGTGTCCTGTGCCGGGTTGTATAGAGTGGACGGTGTCCACCTCTCTCCGGTTGGCATGGACTTGCTACTGAACGACTGGCAGGAGGTGGTGGAGCGTGTGTGCATTGCACGGTAGACTGGTCGCAGCTTCCAGTTGGAGGGGGGGGGCGGCACAGGTATGGGGGGGCTACCTGTGCCGGTGGCGGGATCCCGGAGGTTTCCGGGGTCCGGAGCATTAGGCGACTTGGGACGGGGGCGGGGTGCCCTTGACCCAGACAACCCCTCAAAGACTTTTGCTAGTAATATGGCGAAGTCGGATAGGGGTGGTAGCAAATTTACCGGTGATGTAACCGTGGCTGGAGCGGAGGCGGGTCGCTTTGCTAATTGCATGGCTGGTGACACGTGGCTCCAATGGGGGGGTTTGATTTTACCATTATTACTGTTTAAGGTTCAAGTTGTTGTTTGGAAATAAAGCTGCGACCAGTTTCTACCATGATTGGCTGTCGGTGTATTTATTGGAAGTGGGTTTAAATGTTGCTGGAAGTAAGAGGCGCTATTAGATGTGAAAAGGGGGAGCGCTGCGTCCAGCTACCCGGTTACGGGCACCTCATCTTTTATTACCTGTTACCTTGCCACCATTAATCTTCCAATAAATACCCTCAATAAATATAATAAAAGAATGTAATAAATACCTAAAAATGAATCAATATAAATACACATTCAAAAGGAATTTAACTAAATTAAAAGTATTGGCAGCAAGCTTCTAACTCTATGTAAACCATAGTGAGGGTTTCCTTATATCTCAATTAGACTTCATAAAGTCAAGGAAAACGCACAACGAGCCTTGCTGAAAAACGCCAGAAGAAACTTTTGTAAAAGATTACTTGCAGCTTTCACACCATCGAGGCAATATGGTTAATTCAAAATCAAACCTTAGAAAACCGCCGACGCCGACGCATACATTCTGAAATAAAAATGTGTTTATAAATATGATACTGATGTCAAGAATCGTCACAAAATTACTGCCATCAATTCAGGCTTAGTCCGGACTTTCAAAAAAAGGGGTATATACTTTAAGGGGTATGTTTACTAAAGTGCGATTCGCGTTAGGAGCCGCGGTAGAGACAGAAACCCCAAATAAGGACATGGGCGGTACATCGTTACCACTAACGCGCGTTCCAAAAACTAACGAGCGAGACAGGGCGCCGTGGCGCGTTACCGTGCGTTAATCCTAAGAAGGCGTACAGATACAAATCACAGAAACAGAGCTGTAGCACAATGGTTACCTCACTGACCACTGTCACAGGAAGCATGGGTTCAAATCCCCTGGGTTCCCCAGTGTGCCTAATGCAGAAGACTGACCCAGGCACCATCCTGTACATTATGTAGGGAATGAGGAGGCAAGTCTTTCTTTACATTCAGTAGTGTTGCCAGCAAACACACCCTCACAGTGGTGTAACCGAAGGTGCTGCAGATGGCACCCCATAATGCACTACACAGGCTACATTATAAAGTGCACTGTCCCCTGAGGCACACCAAAATGTCCCCTATAGAACACCATATAAGGCAACTTAAAGGGCGCCAGATAAGGTGCCGCATGGGGCGCCTTATGAGGCACTGTAAGGTTATATTACGCTGAGGGGGTTTCGCTGGCAGCACTAATGTGCATTAAAAATATACAATGCTGCAGACAGCCCAATAAAATAAGCCCACTGCGGGTCTGAACCCATGACCACTGGCCCCACAGGCTGTGAAGGAACCATTGGGCTGCAGCCCCATAGCTACCAACAACCCCCTGGCTGGCAACTGAAGGGCATCAGGACACCACCCAAATGGCCTGCTATGTTGGCTAGGATCTGTCCCAATGCAAGCATACCCATGGTGCAATGCACATGCAGATCAGCAGTCCAGAGATGAACACAAGGGGTATGTACCCACACAGCCCCCTGGCACAGTAGGGCGAAATGACTGTGTGTGTCACTATCACATAGTAGCAACAGACAGTAGCCCAACAGGGTGCCCCATAAGAAGTTAGAAAAGGCATCCCCTAAGGCAGCTTGATCTGTAGAACAATGGTTAAGACACTGTCAGATGGTGCAAGGTCTGTGAGTTCAATTCCCCTGTGGCTCTAAGGACTAAAGCTGTCTGCAACATTACCCTCCCCAAACCATAGTCATTGATTTGGATAACCAGTCAGCACTCTGTTAAAACCATAGATATCCTCCATTTTTGTCAGCCACAACCAACCTGAGAGGTGGGAGAAAATGCCCACCTCCCCTCATTGGGAGGGCCCTTTTAATCAAGAAAGCCTCAGCCCTCAAAAGAAAAAAATAGTGTGAATTCACATCCAGAACCATGTTTGAGAAATGTACAAAGTCAAATATATCCACAAATCATGTAATAAAGGAAATAAAACGTCAAACCGTGCTGGAAACAAGGCAGGTAAGAACCGAATTGTTTTGCCATCATACTCCTGCAGGAAACCCCACCACGCCATGCATTGTTTGGCCCAACTCTGGGCCCTGTATCAAGTGAATGTGTACCTGCCAGGCGGGGGTATCTGTGGATGAGTCTGCGACATTACCCTCACACCAATTCAGTGATGTCAGAAGCAGCTTGTTTTGTACGTCTAACAGGTTCTGCTGGCAAACACACACTCACAGGGCTATAACCCGAAGGTGCCGCATAGGGCACCCTACAAGGCACACCAGAGGGTAAAGGTAAATGTGCACTGTCTGCCAGGGCACCCTATAGGGCGTGTTACAGAGCGCCCCATAGGTCATGCTATAGGGTTCCCGATGAGGCACCATGAGGATTCTGCACTGTGAGGGTGGTGCTGCTGTCAGCACCAATGTAAAGTAAAACTACAAAATGCCCCCCAAAGGGCCACCAAAAAATCCTTCTGTGGGCTGAAACCCATGACCTAGGGGCCTCCACAGGCATTGAAGTAGCTAGTCGCCCATATTGCTAGTGCAAATAACACAGTCCCAATAATGAGGTGGCCAGCCCATGGAGCAGAACTGTGAAATGCTCAAAACCCCCACACCGGATCCACAGCAGTTGCACTATGTACATACAAAGAATGCTTGTCAATGAAACAAACCAAGGTCTCAGCAAACAAGGGCATATGGCAAACACAATCAAGACCAAGGCCAAGATCATTACCAAATATAAAAGGCCCAATAACATCACAGACCTGTTTCATAAACCGAAAGCCACTGGCAAAAGCAAAAGCAAACACGAACATACTATGAATATGTGGAGAAAGAATATGCAGATGTCTGTACCACCAGAACCAATAACCCCCTGATTGGCCAAAGAAAGGGCGCCATGTCACCACCCAAAGTGCCTGCTGAGGGGTTAAGGATATGGGTGTAAGCAACAATACCCATGGTGCACTGCACATGTACATCAGCAGTCCCGAGATGAACATAGGAGGGGGTAGGCACCCCCACAGCGCCTGGCCCTGAAGGGAGAAATGAATTCATGCGTCACTGCCATAGAGAAGCAAAAGACAGTAGCCCAACAGTGTGCCCAAGAAGAAGCTTGAAAAAGGTGACCAGTATGGTGCCGAGAAGGGTGTCCCATGCTAAGTGCAATATGAGGAACACAGGGATAAGAGAGTGCAGCTGGAACCCAGGCCCATAGAACCATATGGCACGGTGCCCCAAAAAGGGTATGTGGGCCAAGGTCAGTGTGCCCTAGGGACTGCAAGTGGTGTCTGGAGGACCTGCAGGACCTGCGTGGAACAGAGACGGATGTAGTACGAACACCACATAGAACCCACAGTAAAGACAATGAACAGGTGACTGACGGAGGGAGAGTAGGGAGTTACTGGACCCTCACCCCTGCGGACATCCCATGTGTCTGGCAGCAGCGCAGACAAACATGCTGCTGGCAACAGCAACACACCAAAGGTTGGTGGCACCCTAGAGTACTAGAAAAAGAGTGTGTGGCAGGTGAGGAGAATATGTGTCCCCCAGTGGAGGTGGCCAGAGGAGTGGGCCTGCCACGCAGAACAGGCACAGGCCCGCCAAGCACAAAGAGATGTAATGCAAACAAGGGTAGCAGTGTAGGATATAGGGTGACAGTGCACAGCAACATACAGGACATGTCACATCAAACTGATCAGATAGATGGACCAAAGGATGGTCCGCAACTGTGATGAGGATGATAACAGCGGCCAGGACATAGAAGCCAAGAGATGACTGTTACAGCGACCACAGGTACCAGTGCAGGAAAGGCAGCAAAACAGGAGAACAGAGAGAGTGAAAAGCCATGACCACTAGGATGGAAAGCGCTGCAGAAAAAACCTAACTACAATAACACCATTAGGCACACAGAAATGGATGCAGACAGGACCACAGCATGTCACCATACAAAACTACAGCTGTGTGTCAGGTGCGGGCACCCCAAAGACTAACCAAGATGCAGTACATATGTAGAGCAGGGGTCCACAGCCAACATCACAGTCCACAGGTGGGATGGGAGGCACATATGAACAGCTCCACACCCACCACAGGAAATATAATGCAGTGTAAACAACATGCAATATATCAGGGGAGCGACACATGAGGGCTGGAAGGGGCCAGGCCAATGGAAAGCCATGTGGATGGGCTGTGGTCAAGGACAATGGACTGAAAGAGGAGCATGTGCATGACCAACCAGTTCAGTGATGTGGCCCAGACCAACCGGCAGCAGCGGTCCCAATAAACAGGCAGCCCCACCCCAGGAGGGAAACCACAAAGAGTCAAGACAATGTGGCACACAGGCTACAAACAGGCCACACTGACATGCACAGCTCAACCATGGAAGGGTGGGCGGAGATGTGATGGGGCTGCACACAGCATATGGGCAAGTAAGCATCAAACAAGGAAGGGAAAGATCAATGCCAGGTGTTGCCCAAACTGGCAACCTCCCGAGTGACAATGAAATTGGTTGACCAATATACCAAATATCCAAAACAACAAAAGTGCAAACAGTCGTCCACAAAAGGCAGTCACCAGACCCAAGCAGCCATTGTATCCTGCATCCCGGTGCACCATATGACCTGTAGAAAGACATGGGGCCTGTGTCGCTGCCCACGTCGCCAGCACACACCCAATCCATTTTGCGAGTCCACCCACCTGTTGCTTCCTGTGGAGCCTACACACCATGAGCACCCCCCACTGGTGCAACCCCAAATCCTATGCCGCATCTCATCAACAGTCGCTAACATACAGTAATATGTGATGTGGAGGGCTTCACCACGACATGTCCCCACAGTGTTCGCACCCACCGTATGCACAGCAGTCACCATCCCCAGCCACGAAAAGAACATGGTGAAAGCATGCAGAGTGACAAGGCAACATGCCATGTCAATAGTTATGTATCAGGGCTACATATGCATGTACAGCTCATCCCCCCCCCCCTTACTGCAAGAAACGAAATACCCAGACAGTCCATGGCAGCAACGGTGGCCCAGTCCCCCCAGTGACAGTCAAAATAGGCCAGCAATGATTTTGAGAAGAAGGCCTGTGTCCAAATTGCAGAGGCCCCTATCCCTGTGGCAACAACATCCAGGGACAGTCTCACAGGGGTGCTGTGTCCACGCACATATGGATGACGGGATCTCCAGATGCAGTGTAGTAGATGTGTCATGTATGTTGTCTGTGTCCTGTGTGAAAATATGTAGATATCAGGAAAGGGAATGGCACACCAACCCACGGCCCCTGTAGGTCTGAAAGGAGACAGTCAGATAGAAAGAGTTCACCCCAGAATGCATAGATAGCACCACATGACATGGCCACAACACTGAGCACAGTGCACATGGACCACTGCAGGAGATGTCTCTGAAGACCAGGACACCATCCCAATATGTTCATGTAAATGCACATGACACACAGGCACCACTGGGGTCCAGAGCATGTCCAGCAGTGGTGGCGCACAGAGACAACAACGAAAGACATGATGATAGCAACAGGCCAAATGCAGCGCCAGCACGTGGTGTATGTCCCAGAGTTTGGAAGCTGAGGCCTACCTGAAAGGTAGAGCTGTGACCTGACTGGGAATGTCTGTGTCAGGCAAGAGCACAAAGAGCCCCAATAGAGGCTGCAGACATCAATGGAGTGCGGACATTACCATGTGGAGGAGTGGCCTAGTGGTTGGGGCAAGGTACTTCAGGCCGGAAGGTCAGAAGTTCAAATCCCACTAGAGGACAGCAACCTTGGGCCGGAAGGACTGGGGTTTCTAGTCCCACAGGTGCTCCTTGTGGTCTTGGGCAAGCCACTTAACCCTCCATAGCCCATGTTCCCTGTAAGATAGTTATCTCCAAGTTATAATGCCCTGTTCAATGTAATTTCAGTTTGTTCAATGTAAACCGCACTGATGCAGAATAGCGCAGTATATAAGAGAATGTAAATAAATAAATAAATGTGTGCATGGGTAGCTGTGAGTGCAGCATCACTGGAGAGGTGGCCATACACATCCCTGAAACACACATAGGCAGTGAAGCGCTGAATGATCGGTCATGTAGACAGGTCAAGCAGACACAGAGACATACACTGTGAGACAAGGTATGCATGCCAGAAGGTGCAGATGGCAGGACCCCCGACAATCACCGACAAGTGGAGACCCCCATCACAGTACATGCATGAGTGCCACGCATCCTGCTAATGCCACAATGGCAGTGAGTGATCCACATGCTCTCAAACAATACAATGCCCTGTGCCTGTGTACTCACACAGCCTGTCATTATGTGCAGCAGATACAGCATTAAGACTCCCAAGATGTGCACAGGTAATGGCCACATGTGTGACAAACGGAAGCTAAGGGTGATGGAGTAGTGGGCCAGAGACATGTGCAGCACCATAGGAGCAGTGGATAGAAATCAACATATATGTGTCAAACCATGACGACAGCAATGCAAACCGCACTGCATGCCAACTCACCCGAGTCACCTGCATGTTGCAGTGATGTACACACACTCCCCACACGCAGCACAGCATCGGGCAGTATGGTCAGCCAATCCCTGGGGGCCCGGAAAGCAGAAGTTCATCCTGGGGAGGCAAAAAGACATCAGACACATCAAGACATGTCACGGTAGTGCTGCACAATCCATACACCAGCTCACACATGGTGAACCCAGAGACACGTCCCCAGCACAAGCAGAACTTACAGGAGAAGAGCTCCTCGATCAGATGTTGCCTGGCTGCCATCCCCGCACGTGTGTCACCATGGCCAGGTGCAGGAGGGCACACAGGATCCACCCCGAGATCCTCATTAATATCGACTGGAACATTGTGCCTGAGAGCAATGTTGTGGAGGATGCAACAGGCTAGTATGATCTTTGCCACAGTCAGGGGCCCGTACTGTAAGGCCCCGCCAGTCCTCTCCAGATACCTGAAGCGACTTTTGAGAACGCCAAAGGTGCACTCAATGACTGAGCGGCTGGAGGCATGGGCCTCATTGTACCGCATCTCTGCACCTGTCCGAGGGAGACGCACAGGGGTCAGCAGCCAGGCACGACACCCATATCCTGCATCACCTGCAAACAGAGATGGCAGAAAGTCACACGTGAGAAGATGAACCTATGGAACCCATGATGTAGCAATGCACAAATGGACAGCAGAGAAGCATGGTCACACACATCTGATGGCACAGCTTTGCACATGATGGGGGTGCACCAGAGTCTGCATCCGGGAGTCCAAAAACACACTGGGTGGGAAAAAGATGCGCAGTTGTGCAAGTCATGGAACATCATGATACATGGCACACAGGGGATATGTCAGTGGACCACAACCCCGGGGGGGCCAGGTGGGAGTGTCAGTGCAGACAGGCCAAGGCAAACAGTCATGCAGCAGACATGTGTGATAGCAGGTTTGCACACAGCCCATGACACGTGTCACCCCCTACATGGCAAATGAGGAGGCCCCATACACACTGTACAGCATGTGTATGGTCCTGTGCCCCCAAACCTCCAATGTCCCCCCCTGAATGGCACATGCACAAACCCGTGGCACATGGGGTGGGAAATGGACACAACACACAGGCAGACATATGTCAAACCTCCAAAGGTGTAGGAGCCACATCCATGGTGGGGACACACCATGCGTGTCCGGATTGCCCCTGTACACGGGAGTTTGTGAAGTGAACAGCAGAGGCAGGGTACAGCCAACACCACATGGGTGCGGGGTGACCCAGATGAGCAAGAACACGCACATGGTAGGCAGGGAGACGTGTGGTACCGCACATAGGTATGTGACCACATTCCAGGTGACAGGGTGTGATGTAGTCACAGGCCCAGAATAGGCTGCACCAGGAAACAACAGCACAATGTCATGCATGCAGAGGACACAGGTGACAATGGTGCCCCTGCGAAACACATATGGTAGGTACACATAGGATGTGGGGAATACCTACCCAGCAGCACATAGTCCTCATATTGCCTGGCCTCAAACTGGCCGAACAGTGCTGAGTTCTGCAGGATATAGGAGTCATGGGCTGACCCCGGGAACTGCGGGACAATATTCAGGATACGCATACCTGCATCACAGACAACCTGCACATTGAGGGAATGGAAGTGTTTGCGGTTGCGGTACACAACCTCCCTGTCACGTGGCGGGACGAGGGCAACATGTGTGCAATCTTTTGCGCCCATCACGTGTGGTATCCCTGCAATCTGCTGGAATGCATGTCCCAGGGTCACCCAATGTTGCCTACTGTTGGGAATGGCAATGTAATTCCCAACCCGGCTGACCATGGCCTGCAGTACCTGATGGAGGCAGCGAGAGAACGTTGGCCTACTCATCCCACCCACTGCGGCCACTGAGGATTGGAAACAGCCAGAGGCAAAGAAATGTAGGGCAGCAAGGAGCTTGGCCAATCCTGGTATAGCATGTGACCGGGCAGTCAGGGGTTCGAGGTCAGGTCGTAGATCCTCATAGAGCTCCCTAATAGCCCCTGTGTCCAGCCGGTAGAGGGAGATTACCTGGTCCTCCCTGATGTTCTGGAGCATGGCGTTGCAGGCGGGGCTGCCCCTCAGGATGCCTACGGCGCCGTCGTTCCCCCACACCCGCCTGTGGACCCCCCACAGCTGCAGGCCTGAGTTGCATCGGGTTAGGACCCATGCCCAGTGCCGCAGCCCCAGGACCATCATCTCTCTCTGCCAGAAAGCGCAGCCCAGCTAGCTCCAGCAATGCAATGACTGCACCACCTGCATTCACAGTCTGAGACATGATAGACACAGGATGGGGGACAAGTGGCTGGGAAATAGGGTGCGGGGCGGGCACAGAAATCACAATAACGATACACACCTGGTCAACTAGGAACATCCATCACAGCCAACACCCTGTAGTCAGCAATGTCCTGTAGTCAACAATGTCCTGTAGTCAGCAACGTAGCGCGCGCAGTGGCACGCCTTCTCCCGCATTTCACCCGACAAAAGCCATCCCAACAAAAGCCATTGTTGTGTTCCCCTGTGACGCAGCATGGTGTAAAGCTACTGCGAGGTATACCCCTTTCCAAATATGGAAAACGCCAAGATGTTACAGGGACGTTAACCGCGTTCACACGCGTGTACACGCAACGCACGTCCCATGTAATGTGCGTCACGAAAACGTAACCATTCCCCAACGCGCGTAGTAGCGCGCAGAACAAAAATATACGGGTACTACCACAGAAAAAAGATGTACCACCACAAAATTGGATTATAGGAGGAGGGCACGTGTCGTGTGTACACCCAGGGCTGAATCGGAGGAATACTGAAAAGCTGGAAACCATGCACAGTAAGGCACGTAGGGTACATAATCACGTCACGTCCATGCGTGCGCAGGAGAGCGCATCGCTGCGCGCGTACGCAACGCGCCCAGAGCCACACCCAAAACATACCTATATATACCTAGGGAGGACAAAATGGCACGCACCTCAGCACACATCTGGTATGGAGACCACCAACCAGATCTCTGAGAATGCCGGACCACAGCAAATACAAGCAATGGACACAATTGCTGATGACGGTGAGAGGCCAGGCCCATCTGGCCTACAGCAAACCCCACGTCAACAGGCCACTGCCACAATGGGGCAAAGGCGGCGCCGGCCAACACTCCCAGAGGAGTTGCGCAAGAGGGCAGTGAGGTTCAGCCAGGAGGAGAATGATCTCCTCCTGGCCAGCATCCTGGAGCGTTACGAGATACTCTTCGGCCAACACAGCTCAACAACATCAGGTGCCACACGTGCCAGGGCATGGGCGGAGGTGCAGGCGGAGGTGGCAACCGCAGATGGCCCACACCGGGATGTAGAGAGCCTCAGAAAACGATATTGTGACATCAAACGGAACATCTGTAATGAGCTTGCAAGGGAGAGGAGAGGGGCCCAGAGCACTGGGGGAGGCCCAGCACAGGTCGCCAACCTGACTGCACTGGAGCAGCGCCTGGCAGAAAGGCTAGGGTCCATGTATATCCATGGCCTGCCCCCTGAGTTGGACACAGCGCACCCAAGTGCTGGTAAGTGTGAGAGTGAGCTGCACCAGTGGGAGCCTGCAAACGCACATGTGTGGGGGTGGCCAAGGGTGGAGTGGGGTGTGGGTGGCATGATTTGGCAATATGAGGACCCAGGGGGCGGCACAGGCATACGGCCAGCTTCTGGCCCATGACCCATTGGGGGAGACATGTCCATGGTGGGCAGGGAGTGGCACAGCAAAGTGGATGGGTGCGGTGGCAAGGAGGACAGGAGGACAGGCCCACAGTACCAGCAGAGGCTGCCAATGTGTTGCAGGGGAGATGGTGCAGGGCTGGTGGAGGCAGCACGGCCACACAGGTGGTAACGTGGCCGACGGGACAGCACAATGCACCTGTGTCTAACATGGACTGTGTTTGCAGGGCTGACAGCGGTGACGGGGCTGCATGGGGTGTATGGCAGCATGCAAGGGGGGAGGGGACAGTGGAACTTGCAGGGCAAAGGGCCCCACGGCATGGATAGAAAGGTAAGGGGGGGTGGGAGGGAGGGGCCCCTGCCAGGACCCATGTGGCTCACCCACACACATGTGCCCTTAGGGGAGTGGGACGGGTGTAGACAGGCAGTCATGCCTCATATTACCTATGTAACATTGTGGCCTACAGGTGACATATGCGCTATTGATGCAGCAGAGGAGGCGCCAGGGGACAATCAGCCCTGGCCGTGCACCCCCATGGACCCTGTGCCGGAGGTGGCCCAGGTGGAAGCAAATGTTCCCCCCACCCCCCCAGGGGAGGACATCGGGACTGTCACACAGCCTGCCATTGGAAGAGGAACGACCACCAATGACGCCACGGGGGAGGTGTCTGCAGAGGCTGACCAGCGAACCAGGGAAGCGGCGCTGTCCACTGTGTCAGATGTCATTCTACAAATGCAGGCGCACTCCGCAGCGGCACAGAGGGATGCAGAGGGTGAGTGTCAAACTGTGTTTTGTTGTCAATGCCTCTGCATAGGTGGTGGATGTTTTTCAATCTTACAATGCACTACCTGCTGTCTCCACAGGTATACGGCATTTACTGCGAGCGGGGCTGAGGGAACAGCGTCGGCAACGGCGTGCGCAACGGCGCCACCAGCGCACGATGTCCGGGGTCCTGGTGGGGATGCAGAAACTGGTCACAGCAGCGCAAAGCATGGCTGCGAGCTTTGAAATAATAGCGGCACACATGGGGCCGACGCCACCATCACCACCACCTCCACCAGCACAGGCGGCAGCAGCAGTAGCAACGGCGGCAGCAGAGCCACCGTCATCACAGGGTGGGAGGGGCCGCGCAAGGCGTGGCAGGGGCAGGGGGAAATAAACCGCAACACAAGCGGCTGTAGCACGTCATGTCTCCTGTGTTGCTTGTGGGGGGAAATATTACGCACAGCCCACCGGGGACTGACCCTGGGGCCTTCCCGATGCAAACTATTCTGCCAGACGGTGTAGGCACCGACACTGCTGTGGCCAGCATGGGATGCCCCACCTGCTCTTGGGTGCACACCAGCAGGCACACACTACCCAGCAGCTGTCGCCAACATCTGTTTTCCTCATACGTTCCCCGTGAGCCGGGGGGGGGGGGTTACAACCGGTCATGGGCTATAGAGGGGGAAAGGGCATGACATGAGGTGGGCTGTGGGTGATGGGGGGGTTGTGTTGGACAGGTAATGTGCATTGGGCTGATTGGGGGGGGGGGGGAGGGCTGCCAATGGCCTATTCGGGGCTTCCTGGAAATGGCCTGATGGGGTTAGTACCGGACTTGGGCGGTTTGGGTTAGCTTGGATTGAAGATGCGTGGTGGTGGGGTTTGACATACAGTGGACCCATGAAGGTGCAGGACCGTTACATGGGCTCATGGGGGGGGGGGGCTGGACTGGTATCTTGGTGGGTGGAGGGGAGCTAGGATATGGCATGGGCCGAAGTTGTTTCCAGGAAATGAATTGATCTGGCATCATAGGGTCCTGGAAGGAACACATGAGCTGCTGAGGGCACCCGGACAGAAATGGGGTGGCTATGCCCCACTCACTTTGATATGCCATCTTTTATGTGAACAGGATAGGACTGCACATATCCAGGTTTCGGACAACACCAACGAGATCAAAGCACAGCAGATACACTTACCCAGACTGCGACCATAGCTTTGAGGTATGTACTGCATACCCTCAGTCATTGACAGGTACTACTGAGTCTACAAGCTGTCCTCTGATGACCATAGACTGTAGCACAGGCACATTTGGGATGACAGTCTAACTGCCAGTCTCCTCTGTTATATATCCTACTGTGTCCGAAACCTGTCCCTGTGGCTTCTGGACAACCCTCAGTATAGCGCACATGACAGCACACGTGTAGGCTTCCCCACATGCCAACCACAGGTTAGGCTCCTCCCTTGGGACTAACAGCTGGCAATTTGCATAATATCCTGACCCTTAAGGGATGCCCCTCAAGCACATGTTTGGAGGGGCAGACCATGTGGTAGCAGGGATCAGTGCAGAACTGCTGTCCTGTGTTATGTTTAATCTTATTTATTTTCTATAGACGATTGACAGCAGTCACCCTTAATGCAGTGGAACCCCCTGAGCCTCATACAAACAACACCTCCCACAAACATGACATACACAAAGAATGGACCAAATTAAGGACCCAGCCCATGTCCCCCTGCGGCCATGTCCACTCTGTTCACCCCTAGCCCTGTGCACTTGACGGCTCAGTGTCCATTAGCCCCCTTGCTGTGTCCATGCCAGCATCCACCCTGGTCTGTGCCCATCACAGATGCTGCACATAGCCTTGCATGTTCCACCACAGCTGACCCCTAGGCAGTTTAATGTGTGTGCGTTTGGCCATGTGTGGCACTGGCCCATGTGATGCCCGTAATATCGCTCCACCCATGACAGGGGTACAGTACCCTGCATCCTCCCGTTGTATCTCACACGGACACGCATGTGGGTGCCCACATGTGTCAATCACACAACACTGACCCATAGCAAGGAGGGATATCTGGACACCACAGTTGACTGTTAACAATGTAAACCTTTATTTACAATACACATTTGTCGCCACATTTGGCAGTGCCCAGCATGCTGACATTGCTGTCAGCCAACCCTGCTGCCCACGGTCAGTGTGGCAGGCCATTGCATGGGCTGTCACAGGGCGGGTGTGCAATGCGCATCCGCATGCTACACACCCCGGGGACCCGTCACATGGTGGCTGATCTGGCGCGCCACCAGCTACCTGCTCCTCCAGCAAGCGCAGCCGGTCAGCCACCATGGTCAGGGTTGCCAGGACCTGCCCCATGATGAGTGCGTGCTGCCTCTGGGCATGTGCATGCGCACGCACAGCTGCTGCCACGCGCAGCCCGCACATGCAGCCACACAGACACAGGTCTCCCCGTGTCTGTGTGGCTGCATCCACGGTGCGCCTGTCAGCGGCTATGTGTGCCATGCCCACGTCCAGGAGGGACGAATCGCCATCACCATGGTGCAGGTGGCTGGCGCCCCCGTAGCCCTGTGACAGCCCATGCAGATGGGCACATGGCACACGCGGCACAACCCTCCCCGCACCCGCCCCATCCCCCTCCAGCTCCACGTTGCCCAGATCATCTCCCTCCGGCCCCTGTCCCCCCAAAGCAGGGCCCCTCCCCTCCCAACCCACCTGCACCCGCCCCTCTGCCCCCTGCCCCCCCAACACCTCTGCCCTCTCCCCCTCCCCCACCTCCCCCCCGCCCTTGCCACCCGAATCAGCTCCATTTCTTCCTCTCCAGGCCCCCCCTCCTCCTCCCCCTCGGCGTCGGTTGCTGCATCGCCCTCAGATTGCGGGGTGCCGTGCTCCTCCTCCATGGCCACTGGGTCGGCCACCACCTCCTGTCCGACGTCTCTCTGCGGCTCCTCCTGCCCCGCATCTTGTCCCACAGGCTCCTCGGCAGCACGTGCATCCGCTGTGGGAGAAGGGAACACGTGTCATCTCCATGGTCACACATCAGCCACAGCAGTCACATACATCCTGTGGTCATGACAGCCAGTGCCCCACAGGGCAATGTCACATCACTCACCGTCCTGTTGGGCCATCCTCTGTACACGACATACAAACTGGGGATATCTTGCCCTCAGCTCCCGCGCTTTCTTACGGAGATCCTCGACCTATTGGAGTGACAACACATATTGACATTAGGGGACACACACCCTTTCGGGGCCTCTGCCGCAACACATATATTTCTCAGTATGCAATATAGTTAGGCCCTATGATCACAGACTGGGGCATTCCCCACAGCACCAGGTTGAGGGGTAGGGCTCTGAGGTGAGGCCTACTGCATCCTGGGGATATGGTTTGCCCTTGTGTTCACAGACTGGGGCATTCCCCACAGCACCAGGTTGAGGGGTAGGGCTCTGAGGTGAGGCCTACTGCATCCTGGGGATATGGTTTGCCCTTGTGTTCACAGACTGGGGCATTCCCCACAGCACCAGGATGAGGGGTAGGGCTCTGAGGTGAGGCCTACTGAATCCTGGGGATATAGTTTGCCCTTGTGTTCACAGACTGGGGCATTCCCCACAGCACCAGGATGAGGGGTAGGGCTCTGAGGTGAGGCCTACTGCATCCTGGGGATATGGTTTGCCCTTGTGTTCACAGACTGGGGCATTCCCCACAGCACCAGGATGAGGGGTAGGGCTCTGAGGTGAGGCCTACTGCATCCTGGGGCTATGGTCTGTTTCCTGTACTCACAACAGGGACAGATACCATAGCACAAGGACGTAAGATGGAGTCCTCATTTGGGGCCTGTAGCATCCTTGGGCTATAGCTGAACCCTGTATGCACAAACAGGGACAGATACCATAGCACAAGGACGGAAGATGGAGCCCTCATTTGGGGCCTGCAGCATCCTTGGGCTATAGTTATGTCTTTTACTCACCAACAGGGACAGATACTATAGCACAAGGACGGGGGATGGGGCCCTCATTTGGGGCCTGCAGCATCCTTGGGCTATGGTTATGTCTTTTACTCACCAACAGGGACATATACCATAGCACAAGGACGGGGGATGGGGCCCTCATTTGGGGCCTGCAGCATCCTTGGGCTATAGTTATGTCTTTTACTCACCAACAGGGACAGATACCATAGCACAAGGACGGGGGATGGGGCCCTCATTTGGGGCCTGCAGCATCCTTGGGCTATAGTTATGTCTTTTACTCACCAACAGGGACAGATACCATAGCACAGGGACGGGGGATGGAGCCCTTATTTGGGGCCTGTAGCATCCTTGGGCTATAGCTGAACCCTGTATGCACAAACAGGGACAGATACCATAGCACAGGGACGGAAGATGGAGCCCTCATTTGGGGCCAGCAGCATCCTTGGGCTATAGTTATGTCTTTTACCCCCTAACAGGGACATATACCATTGCACCAGGACGGGGGATGGCCCCTGAGGTGGGGCCTGCTGTATCCTGGGATGTGTGTTGGCCTTATGATCGCAGACAGGGCCAGGTGACAGACCCCTGTGTGTCTCTTGGCATCTGTGATGGGCCTGTGGTCCTCTGTGGATAGGGCACATCATTGAGGCTACAACAGCGGCACATACCATAACAATGTGGTCTGTAATTCACCTGTACGATGTTTGCAGGTACCTCCTGTGGCCAGGGGGATTCTGTTTTGGGGGGTAGGACAGACCTAACTCCCAGCTGGATGCGGAGACACCTTGCAGTCCCTGTTAGTGCATAGTTGATTGTTGATTTGGTTACATGGTGTTCCTCTGCATATCCTGGGTTGGGGTGCCTGTTCCCATGAACTTACCTCACGTGGGTAGTCAGAGCTTCTGTTGTACCTAATAGTGAGGCGCTCCCATGCCCTTCTGACCCTGACCAGATTCTGCCTTCTGGATGATCCAGGGAATAGGTGTCTCTGTCTGAGG
Source organism: Ichthyophis bannanicus (assembly GCA_033557465.1). NCBI lineage: Eukaryota > Metazoa > Chordata > Amphibia > Gymnophiona > Ichthyophiidae > Ichthyophis > Ichthyophis bannanicus. Next base: position 939,635,454 of record CM066034.1, read on the forward strand.
CAGAATAGCTCTGTGAGCAGGTAGAGCTCCCTTTGAGTGAATGCAGGCTTCCTTGACATTGCATCCATGTCTTCAGAAAGAATTTCTTGTGCGTTGGTGCGGGCGTGGCTACGTGCGTTGGTACGGGCATAGCCACGTGCCTTGGTGCGGGCGTAATAGCGTGCGTGGGTACGTGTGTTGTTACCAGCGTGGGCACTTTATATTACAAACTCTTGCACCTATTAATTATGCTAACAGATGAAAGTGTGCTGGCCTATGGTTTATCAGAGCCTGTGAGCAGGTGCTGGATTTTAAACCCCCAGGTTTTAGTACTGCTGCTACATATCCTAGGTAAAGTCTTTGGGACTCTGCTCATTACAGGGTCTGCTTTATGTTTCCTAGCCCCTTCTGCTTCACACATCTCGCATTAGCATACATTCACTTTCCTTTGCCTAGAGGTGACCATGACGTAGAGATGTATCTGACATTTCTGATGTCCCTTTTGTTTAGATGTATTGAGGGGAATGTGTGGAGACAGGGGCACAGAGGGAGTCCCAGATTAATTAGATGTAGGGTTGACATTGGGAACAATGTGGAGGTGTTGTGATTTTGACTGTTTGGGAATGTATAGCATGGATTTGCTCCTTTTCATGTGTGCTCTTTCACCTTCGGACTATTTCCTCTCTGGGCTTTGGGCAGAGAACATTGGCTTTGATTCTGTATATCACCTCAGATAATATTTTTTTGCAGACACCACTGCTCCGAGCGGAAATGCATCTGACAGCCCTGCCACGTATCACCACAGTGGGTTCAAACCCATAACCTCTGGCTCCACAGTCGGTGCATTTGACAGTGGGTTGAAGTTATGTCTGTATCTGTATCTCCTTCTATATGACTGGCTGACTACAGAGGGACGTCAGTTCACCACACAGTCCATCTACAGTAGTTCACAGGGTGGGATTGGGCCAGTCACACCCATGATGCACTGCACATGCAAATCAGCTGTCCACAGATACACACCATGGGGAATGCACCCCCACAGCACCTCGGCCTGGTGGGGGAACTGACCATGTACACCCCCACAGCACCTAGGCCTGGTAGGGGGTTCTGACCGTGTGTTTTACTGGAACAGCGTAGCTACACACCGTCACATTGTGCGGGTACTGCGCTCACCGTGAGGGTGCAGTGAGGTCCACAGCACCATCCATGGTAGACATAGGCCATGCTGGACATCCACAGCAGTGTTAATGTGTGGGATAGGTAGTTTCTGCACAAACACCTTGGATATATCTGTCTGGCTCAGTCAGGTGTAGTCCCTATGGACCCCTAGGGGGATTCTGGTGGTAAACAGGGTCTCCCATCAACCCCGGTTCTGCTGTGGGAGAGACACCTCCTCAGGGCAGTTACTGCAGCTCTCTACATATCCATAGCACAATAGCAGACAGACATTAGGCCTGCATATGCTAGGCTGCACCCCACCACTATCTGATATTCTCCTGCAGCAGGCCTTCAGCCACTGCACCCTGCAAGGCTCTCCATCAAGACACATACCAGCTGCTAACAGTCTGCTAGTTGGTCCATAATGCATGTTCCTGTTGGAAATGCATGCACCCAGAACTGGACTGGGATGGCAGCATACACAAGCAGATAAGTCAGTGACTGGCCCCCAAAGGGAAACACATACATATCACATGACAGAAATACTATATAGCACTATGGGGATGCCTAGCCATGCTGTGGTCACTGCATAGTCAGGGTGAGATTGATCTCCCTGCAGGACATACAGCGGTCACCCTGTCTGTGTAGGTGGTGGCCGGGCACTAATATGCCACAGTCAGTGCCCTATGCGCTGTGCAGATGCAGCCTGCCCAGGCCACCCTGTCTGGGCTATACCCATGGTACCTTGCTCCTCATTATGCACATTGGCAGGCCAATACTGGCAACAGTGCTGGCAGTGTGGGCTGTGGAAGGTGTTTGCAGCCACCACACACTGTAGAGACAGACACACACTCCGACACCTATGCCAGCATTGTGCTACTGTAGGGGGGTTCAGCAGCCCTGCCCACCACACTAGTCCTGGGCACAGTCCAGGCATGGATATGGTCCGCAATACTGTTGGGCGTCACTCCCCATGGTGGTAAACACTGTCAGAGACCTGACCTGTAGCACACACCGCTGACATCAGAATGATTGTTATGATGGAGCTCAATGAGCAAACTGTGCTTGACGTAGGACTTGCTATCTGCCAGTACTCATAGGAAACATTTGATAGGTGTGTACCGTATACCCAGGTGTAGGGTGGCATTGATAGGGTATGCATGTGGTAGTATTGGGAGATGCACACAGGGCCCAATGTCCTGCCTCTCCAGGAGGCATTGGCCAATGGGGCCTGTGGGTGTGGGTGTGTCTGCCCCTGTTGGCTGCTGCTTTACGGCAGAGGTTCCCAACTCCAGTCCTGGTGTGCCAAACACTGTTCGGGTTTTCATGCTGTCCCTCATGAATATGCATGAGCTACATCTGCATACCATGGGGGTGGTGCATAGATATGCAGCACAGGCATCTTTATTAGAGGCAGCATGGAACCTGAATGGTGTGTGGCCCTCCAGGACTGCATTTGGGAGACTCTGCTCTAGGTAATGCGCCTGTTTATGGTGTCTGTGCTCGGTGGGGTAAAATATAGGCGTATTAACCATGCGTATGTTCTCAGCAATAAAGGTTTGTCATTACAATCACGGTACAGTTGGGGGAAAAATATGTAGACTGGATTGGATGTTGACCCAGCTGGGCTTTGAACCTGTGACCTTCTGTTTTTGCATGCATTGTCTGTGTGCACAGCACCACTGTGTTGCCACAGATATGCTGTATTCCCTGGGTAGTCCATGACTGTACATCCAACAGGGCCTGTCTGTTGCTGTGGATGTGCCAGCCTGCACATGGCTAGGCCACTGTCTGCTGTGACTAGCAGCCACTGCCCCTTCCATCACCTGTACCCTTCTGCCAACATGCTGACATGTCCTTATCTTGGAAAATGAATATGACCTGACTGAGGTGTGGCACTCCAGGACTGCATTTGGGGGACTCGGCAATGCCCATTGTTATGGTGTATGTGCGGAGTAGGGTAACATATTGGTGTTTGAACAATGCCTATGTTCTCTGCAATAAAGCGGTGTCTTTACTATCTCTGTTTAGTGGTGGGTAAAATATGGGGACTGGGTTGGCAGGGGCCCCAGCTGGGATTTGAACCTGTGACCCTCTGGCCCTACAGGTACTGGCTGTGTCTGCTGCACTACACTGTGACCACAGAAACAGTGCAGTGCCTGGAGATAGGACACCTGGCCGAAAGAGTCAAAACCCTGCTCTGCACATTTTTACTGTGGGCTCATTCACCTTGTATGGTGACATAGGTGTACATAAACCCCGAATATGACCTCGGAATAAGGGGATAGAAACATAACCAAGCTGGCCAATAGTGATATTAATGGGCAACCATGGAAAACACTCCCAGGAACGCTCATAATTAAAATTAGGGAATGATTTTTGGAAGGGTCTACGCTCCGTGGACCCTTCCAAAACTCATTTCTTTTTTTTGGAGCTTTCCTGGGAGTGTTTTTTATGGTTGCCCATTAATATCACTGTTGACCAGCTTGATTATAGTTTTTTAGGATTTTGTTGTGGTCTTTTTCCATTCCTATTTGCTATTTTGTTCAGTGCACATGTATCACACTGCTCACGTTTTGTAGGTTTCCCCGGTTTTGCTGTACAATGCTGACGGAAATGGTTTCTCTTCCCTTTAATATGCCTTTAACGGCAGGTTTTCATTCGCGTTGGAATTGAGCTCTGAAATTCAGCGTGTTAGTGTGAGGGGAGCCTCTCCCCGCCCACTCTCCGCCCACTGACCCCTTCTCTCCGCCCACTCTCCACCTTCTGCGCTGTTTTAACGCGCAGCGGGGGTTTACAATCGTTAACTGCGGTTAACACGCGTAACGTACGTTTAACGATCGTTCGCACGTCAGAACACGCGTTATGACGTGCGAACGATCGTTAAACATACGTTACGTGCGTTATTCACGATTACCGCACTTTAGTAAACATACCCCTAAATGTTAAACAAATTACTAAATCAATATAAAAACAAAGAAACACATTTACAACTTTCATACCATCCAAAAAAAGGGGGGGTTTCTCGCTACCAAATCAAGTTTTAGAAGAACGCCGACACATCCGCTTTCACTCAGAGATGTATTTTTATGACTCCATGCAATGTCATCGAGCCTTTGACTATATGCATATCATGTTAGAAATTTCTTCTATCTAACCTTAATTGATGACCCGATTAGATTTCTTCAAAGCAAATCAGAAGTAGTGCATAACAAATCTTGCTATGAAACGAAAACACTTACTGCTTTTCCACCATCTGAACAATGTGGCTGCCACGAAATCAAAACTTCAAAAGATGCCAGCACATGCGCACTCACTTAGGGGTGTGTTTCTAGCATTGTGGTCCTGACGTGTATAAATGGCGTAACGAATTCAGCATCCTACTAGTGGTGAAATAAAAATATATATTTATTCTAAAAGCCACAATGTAACTTTACAATGTAAACAAGCACACAAAATTCCTGGGAAGACTAGTCATAACGTTACAAACACAAGAAAATATATATAAATCTATATGTAAAACCTAGGGAAGGAGAATATCTCCTCCCCTGAACACTACTTATAGAAAAACTGACAGATCTCGTTCCATGTTGAGGCCATTAGGGTGCAGACTATTCATAGTAAAAATATATCTCTCTTCCAAACGCCGTATTGTTTTGTCCACATCCCCACCTCTCCAATTCACTTTTACCTTTTTAGCTACAAAACATTTTAAATCAGAAATTGTGTGCATTAGCTCCAGCCAATGATTGACCAGGGATTTATCAATCAATTTCCTTTTTATGCAACTCCTATGCTCAATAATTCTATCCCGAACAGGACGGATGGTCTTTCCTACATACATTTTATTGCATGGACAAAGGATCACGTAAATAACGTGACTCGTAAGGCAATTAGAAAAATCATCTAAATAGAAAATCTTTTTATTCACTGGGTGAATAAATTGTTTTTTAATCGTTAAGGAGTGGACACAAACTGAACACCGACCGCATGGAACATGCCCTTTATATTTAGAAAGATAGTGCCTTCTGCATTTACAGAGCGGAAGTAACATATTTCTTAAATTTGCATTGCGCTTATGCGCTATTGTAAACTTTTGATCATGAAAACCTGGTAAGGACTGAATCAAATACCAATGTTTTCTAATTATTTTCTCTATCTTGTATGATTGCTGAGAGTATAACAAGGGACAGACAATGCCTACATCATTCCTCTTCTCTTGTTGTTGGAGCAAAACTTCACGATCAGTAAGCTTTGCTCTATTATAGGCATTTAGCACATATCGGTCAGGGTATTGCCTACCTCTAAACCTATCTTTCATAATGCTTGCTTGTTCCTCAAAGTCTTGGCCAGAAGTACATATCCTACGTGCCCTCAAAAGCTGGCTAACCGGTAAATTGCGTTTGAGTGCTGGATTGTGGAAACTTTGATAATGAAGAATTTGATTTCTGTCTGTTGGTTTTCTATAGAGTGGTCACAAGGCCTTTATCTGTTTTTTTAATCAATAAATCCAAATACGATATTTGGTGTTCATCATAGGTTACCTGAAACCGCAAATTATTGTCACAGGAGTTGATCCATTCATTAAATTCATTTAATAGGTCTATTGAGCCATCCCACAAAATAAAAATATCATCTATATACCTGATCCAAACTCTAATATTTGATTTAAACTGATTTATTTATTTATCCATTCTTATATACCGCGCTATTCAGAGTCAGTGTGGTTTACATAAAACAATAATATTTGCATTACATCAGAACAATGATATCAATGCTTACATTGTAACAGGAAAATAAACTTGGATTGAACGGGGAAGAAGAAACTAATAAGCCATTAACAGGGTTAAATAACAGAGTTAAATTATGAACTATTTACATATTTACAGGTTAGAGTTAATAGGGAGTCATGTATAGGAATGTGGAAACAGTGAGATGTACCTGGCGTGGTAGTCAGGCATATTCTTAGTTATGAGGCAGGTTGTGAGAGTGAAGGAATGGATGAAGGAATGTTAGTGTGGAGGGGGGTTAATGAGGTGAGAGAAATGAAGGAGGAATAAATGATGCTTTAAAACTTTTCTGAATTGGCGAAGGTCCCTAATTGCTCGGAGGTGTGGGGGAAGGCTGTTCCAGATTCTCGGGGCGTAGAATGCAAAGGCTCTGTTCCTGGTTAGTTGATTACACTTTATGGATTCGCGAGGGATAGTAAGAGAGTTGGCGATTGCTGATCTTCTCAGCCTGTTATTTGGATTGATTGTGAGGAGTGCTGAGATGGATGACGGAGACAGTTGGTTAATGGCCTTGAAGGTTATGAGTAAAGCTTTATAAATTAGTCTGCTGTGTAGCGGTAACCAGTGAAGTTCCATCAATATGGGCGTGATGTGATCATTCCTGGCTGTGCCGCTTAGAATGCGTGCTGCTGCATTCATGGCCATTTGGAGCGGGTTAAGGGTGCTCTTAGGGAGACCATGAAGGATTATATTCGCGTAATCAAAATGAGGGATTACTAGTGCTTGGAATATAGTTCTGAAGTCTTGTGGTGCCAGTAGGGGTTTAAGGTGCCTTAATGTTAAAATTTTGTTGTAGACGGATTTGGTCATGTTCTTTAAATGCTCTTTAAAGTTAAATTGGTTGTCTAGTGTGACTCCCAAATACCGTATGGCTGATCTGCATGGGAGTTCTGCATCTCGTACCTTCAAGGTGGCAGGGGGGGAGAAGTTCTTGTTCCTGGAGATAAATAAGACCTCCGTCTTCTTGAAGTTTATCCTCAAATTCTGGGATAGGAGCCAGTCGGTAATTGCGTTGAAGCAGTCGACTAGTTTGGAGATGTCAGGATGCATAATTTTAACCGGGGTGAACAGTAGGACATCGTCTGCGTAGATTAGGCTGAGGATGTCAAATGAGCGGATAATGTTGCAAATCAGCTGCATATAGATGTTAAAAAATAGGGCAGATAGGGAGGAACCTTGGGGGACTCCTTGCTGTTGCTGGAAAGGCTCCGATGTTGATGGTCCTACTCGGACATATTGTAGACGATTGGATAGATAAGATTTGCACCATTCCCATGCAAGTCCTTGAATTCCTTTTTCTTGAAGTCTGGAGAGGAGTAAATCATGGTTGACAGAGTCAAAGGCTGCGGCTATATTGAGGAAGATTAGAATGAACCCATCTTCAATGTTATCTATGCCTCTGGATAATGTGTTGGAGAGTATGGTAAGTAATGATTCTACACCGTGCGCCTCCCGGAATCCGTGTTGATAAGGGTCAAGAGGGGCTGTTGTATCAATATGTTGTTGCATCTGTATTTGAACAACTTTCTCTATGAGTTTAGACAGTAGAGGTATGCTTGAAATCGGGCGATATGATTCCGTCTTGGATGGATCCAGACGATTGTTTTTGAGGAGAGGACGGATGGAGGTTTGTTTAAGCGAGGCAGGGAAAACTCCAGATGCAAATAAGAACATAAGAACATAAGACATGCCATACTGGGTCAGACCGAGGTCCATCAAGCCCAGTATCCTGTTTCCAACAGTGGCCAATCTAGGTCATACGTACCTAGCAATATCCTCAAAAGACACAGGTTCCACAATGCTTGTACTGGGTCCACGTGTCTCCTGTGATGATGTGAGCTAGGGTAGGACTAAGTTCTTTGCGCAGCGTCCTGATCCAGTAGGCCGGACATGGATCATTAGGTGCTGTAGTGGTGTTGATCGAAGAAATAAGGTCGGAAATGTATTTCTCTGCTGGGGGGATGAATTCTATAAGAGGCGACTGCGTGATAGGTAAGTGGCTAGACATGGGGCTAATGACAGCATTTGTTGTAAGGGTTTTGGACTGGAGGTAACTAGAATATAATTGCGGATGAATTGCGGCTGTCTGTCTTTAATAAAAGTTTCTTCAAAGTTAAAAACATATAGATTTGCTATATCGGGGGCCACTGAAGACCCCATCGCTACCCCTTTTATTTGTTGATAAAATATATCACGAAAGCAAAAGTAATTCTCGCAAAGGGCCGTACGTGCTAATTCCAACAGAAAGAAAGTTGCGATACGCTTATACATCTCCCTATTTATTAGATATTGTTCAATGATTTTCAAGGCTTCCTTTTGCGGTACATTTGTATAAAGTGATTCTATGTCAAGTGTAAGGCAGTAGCAACTAGATTGTCCAGAGACCTCTTTAATGAGTCAGTAGGATCTTCTTTAAGACGTATATAAAACGTTTCATCTTTCAATTGTCTTTGGACTTCACTAATATATATATTAATCTTAGGGGTATGTTTACTAAAACCCCGGTAATGTGCGGGCCGCGGTAGAGTGCGGATGCCATATAAGGAGTGGGCGGTTCGTGCTGAAAAAGAAATCCCGGAATTTGCATATGCGCTAAGGTGCGCGGCGCCCATGTGCGACCCGCACATTAGCGCATGAGATGGCTGCGCAGGAGGCATAAGTGGCACGCTGATGTGCAAGCAGGAGAGCAGAGCCACAGCACAATGGTTAAGGCATGTACCAATGGTGCAGGGATCAGGGGTTCAATCCCCCACAGTGCCCAATGAAGACAGCTGGCTGAGGTGTTTCTTTAGGAGCCAGTCTAATATTGTGCGGAATAAGGCAGCTCGCTGATGGGCATTATGCGGCGCACTAATGTTTTTGGAGGCTATTTAATATTTGGCGGCATAAGTGGCGCGCTCTCTCACTTGGATTGCAGCTTGTCGTGCTGTGAGGGCTTGCGTGCATCAGTGATGCTGAGAGCTAAACTATCGGTAGTTTAACTACTGGCAGGGTCTCCTAAGATGGACAGGTCTCAGCTGAGGTGCCAGACCAAGACAAACCACCCATCTGGGCAGCAGCAGAATGGGACAGTGTTGACGGCAGAGGATCACATTTTTGTGACAACGGCAACAACACCAAACTTAAACTGCGCGGAAGAAAGGCCCGGCAATCTACTTCTGTATCTTGCCATGAAAACCCAATGGATAGTTACAACAAAACAAATTGTGCTATGGTGCTGGAAGATGAGACCCCCAGGTCGGAAGGCACTCATCTAGCTACTGGGGAAGAGCTGAAGACTTTTCAGAGTAAAGCCAGCATTTATGATGTGGTTGGATCAAAGCCCTCGGGAAGTCTGACTGCTGATGTAGCTGCACATGAAATGAGAGTCAGAAGCTGTAAAGATGTCTTACACATTGGAACATGGAACGTACGAAGCATGAACCAAGGAAAGTTGGAGGTGGTCAAGAATGAAATGGAACGTGTACAACTTGATCTGTTGGGTGTCAGCGAACTGAAATGGACTGGCATGGGGCACTTTGCATCAGATGATCACATGGTCTACTATGCTGGAAATGAAAGACAAAGAAGAAATGGTGTTGCATTTATAATAAAGAAGAAACTTGCAAGAACTGTAATGAAATACAATGCAGTCAGCGAACGCTTAATCTCTATTCGTCTACGAGGATTGCCTATCAACACAACTATAATTCAAGTATATGCCCCAACAATAGCTGCAGAAGAGAATGAAATTGAAGAGTTTTATGAACAAGTACAAGCTGAAATTGACAGAACATGCAAACAGGATATCCTGATAGTCATGGGTGACTGGAATGCAAAAGTTGGCAACAAAGAAGAAGGCAAAGTAGTTGGAAAATATGGACTTGGCAACAGAAATGAAGCTGGAGAAAGACTGATAGAATTTTGCAAGACCAATGATCTATTCATCTCAAACACCTTCTTCCAGCAACACAAGCGGCGACTGTACACATGGACTTCACCCAATGGATTGTATAAAAATCAAATTGACTACATCTGTGGAAGTCAGCGATGGAAAAGCTCTTTAACATCAACAAAGACAAAACCTGGAGCTGACTGTGGTACAGATCATCAACTACTAGTATGCAAACTCAAGCTAAAGTTGAAAAAGAGCAAACCACTCATGAATGCAGCAAAATATGACCTTGAGAATATACCACTGGAATTTAAAGACTGCCTGCAAAATCGATTTGCTAATTTAGATACAAATGACAGAGCTCCGGAAGAGTTATGGAATGACATCAAGAAGGTTGTGTTGGAAGAAAGCGAGAAGTCTCTACAAAAGGTGAAAAAGCAAAAACGGCCAAAATGGATGATGGAAGAAACTCTGAAAATTGCCCAGAAACGCAGAGAAGCTAAAGCCAGAGGAGAAAGAAAGACAGTCGCAGAACTTAACAGAGATTTCCAACGTGCAGCAAAACAGGACAAGGAAAAAGTACTACAATGACACTTGCAAGGAAATAGAAGCAGAAACTATTAGAGGAAGAACAAGATCGACTTTCCTAAAGCTACGAGAGTTAAAGAAGAAGTTCCAGCCTCGAACTGGAATGTTACAAGATGCTCAAGGTTCTATGTTGAATGATGCTGAGAAGATCAAGAAAAGGTGGAAGGAATATACAGAGTTTTTATATGATAAAGATCAAGTGGACCAACAGCCGTTTCAACCTGTACCTTATGATCGGGAACCATTGGTGATGAAAGAAGAAGTTGAAGCAGCATTGAAAGCCTTATCAAAGAACAAAGCACCAGGCATTGATAGCATTCCCATAGAAGTATGGCAGCAATCTGATGCAGCTGTTACCGTACTCACAATGCTCTGCCAAGAAATATGGAAGACAACATCATGGCCAACTGACTGTAAAAGATCTGTGTTTATACCAATACTAAAGAAAGGTGATTCAACTGACTGTGGAAATTATCGCACAATCGCTCTGATTCAACATGCCAGCAAGATTCTACTGAAGATTATTCAAAAGAGACTACAACCATACCTGGAACAAGAACTACCTGAAGTGCAAGCAGGGTTCAGGAAAGGGCGAGGAACGAGAGACATCATTGCAGATGTGAGATGGATCCTTGAAAAGACTAAAGAATACCAAAAGGATATCTATTTGTGCTTTATCGACTACAGCAAGGCTTTTGACTATGTAAACCATGAGAAACTCTGGGCCACATTAAGAAGCATGGGTATACCAGAACACCTGATCGTTCTCTTGCGCAATCTGTACATTGATCAAGAAGCAACAGTTCGAACGGAACAAGGAGAAACAGAATGGTTTAAAATAAGCAAAGGTGTAAGACAAGGCTGCATACTTTCCCCCTACCTGTTTAATTTATATGCAGAACAAATCATCAGAGAAGCAGGATTGTATAAAGACAACAGAGGTGTGAAGATTGGTGGAAGACTCATCAACAACCTTTGCTATGCTGATGATACCACATTACTGGCTGAAAGTGAAGATGATCTGAAACATTTGCTTCTCACAATCAAAGAACATAGTCTCAAAATGGGCCTGCACCTTAATGCAAAGAAGACAAAGATCATGACAACTGGCATAATCAACAGGTTCATCATTGAAGGAGAAGAAATTGAAATTGTGAACAACTTTAACCTACTTGGATAAACTATCAATAAAGAAGCAACAAGCAGTCAAGAAATCAGATGACGCATTGCTCTTGGCACAATGGCTATGAAAGACCTAGATAAGATTCTCAAGAGCAGAGATGTCTCTCTCCATACAAAGATTCGACTTGTTCAGGCCATGGTATTTTCAATAACATCATATGGATGTGAAAGCTGGACAGTGAAAAAGACAGATAGGAAGAAAATTGATGCCTTTGAATTATGGTGCTGGCGGCGAATACTGTGTATACCATGGACTGCCCGAAGAACAAACCAGTCGATACTAGAGGAGATCAAACCTAAGCTTTCTTTAGAAGCTCAGATGACAAGACTTCGACTTTCATACTTTGGACACATCATGCGAAGAGAGAGATCATTAGAGAAAGACATTATGCATGGCAAGATAGAAGGTCAACGCAAAAGAGGAAGGCCAGCAATGAGATGGATCGATACAATAACAGCAGCTACAGGTACCAGTCTGTCAACAATGAGCCGCCTGCCTGAAGACCGAACACAATTTAGGATAGCTATCCAGAGGGTCGCCATGAGTCGACTCCGACTCGACGGCACTTAACAACAACAAAGTGGCGCGCTGATGTATAAGCAGGAGAGCAGAGACACAGCACAATGGTTAAGGCATGTACCAATGGTGCAGGGATCAGGGGTTCAATCCCCCACTGTGCCCAATGAAAACAGCTGGCTGAGGTGTTATTTTAGAAGACATATAAATAATGGATGGCATAAGGCGACGCGCAAATGTTTTTGGAGGCATTTAAATATTGGGCGGCATAAGGCTGCGCGCTGATGTGCAAGCACAGGAACAGAACTACAGCACAATGGTTAAGACACTGACCAATGGTGCAGGGTTCAAGGGTTCTATCCTCCACAGTGCCCAATGAACAAGGCTGTATGAGGCATTACATATTATGGGGAAGATGGATTTAAGAGGCATTTTATGTTTATTTTAATTAGCACTACTAGCAAACGCACTCTCAAAGCGTGTTAACATAAGGCGCCCTATAAGGCACATTTTAAAGTGCAATGTCCGCCAAGGCACCCTAGAATGTTGTTTATAGGGCGCTTTAGAGGGTGCCGTATGAGGTACTGCAAGGTCAGAGTACTGGTTTTGATGGCAGCACTGTGTAGTTTAAGGAATGAAAGGCATAAGTAGGTGCGCTGACATGCAAGGAGGAGCAGCAGTGGAGCACAATGGTTAAGGCACTGACTGCTGATACAGGGGTCATGAGCTTGCCCCCCAGGGTGCCCAATACATAAGGCTGGCTGTGGCATCAGCTTTGCAATGTACATATTTTTTCCTGCAGCACCTTTTTTGTATGTTATTAATTGCTGCCAGCAAACACGCCCTCACATGCCGTAATTGAAGGTGCCGTATAAGGCACCCTATAAGGCATGCCATAGGGCACATTATAAAGTGCACTGTCCGCCACAGCACCCTAAAATGTCCCCTATAGGGCACCCTATAAGTTGCGTCACAGGATAATGTATAGTGCACCTTATATGGACGGAAACCATAAGGTGCCCTATAGGGCACCCTATAAAGTGCCTTCAGAGGCACCTTATGGGTACAGTACACTGAGGGTGGTTTTGCTGGCATCAAAATATGTACATTAAAAAAAGATAATGCATTGGACAACCCTATCAAATAACCCCACTGTGGGTTTGAACCCATGACCTCTGGCATCACAGGCAGTGAAGTAACCATTGGGCTACAGCTGCTAGCAAGCCCCTAGCTGGCTGTAGAGAGCCTGCATGTTACCATACAGACAGTCTGCTGTGGTCACCAGGATAGGGTTAGCCCACCCATACCCATGATGCACTGCACATGCAAATCAGCTGTCTACAGATGAACACAAGATGGGGAATGCACCCCCACAGCACCGCGGCCTGGTAGGGGGAAGTGACCATGTGCACCCACACAGAACCCGGCCTGGTAGGGGGTACTGACTGTGTTTTACTAGCACAGAGTAGCTACACACCGTCACATTGTGCGGGTACTGTGCTCACCCTGAGTGTGCGATGAGGTGGCCAGGGCCAGGTCCACAACACCTTCCATGCCGGAGGTCCAAAGCAGTATTAATGTTTCAGATACATAGTTTCTGCAGAAACACCTTGGATATCTCTGTCTGTTTCAGTGAGGTGTAGCCATCATGGACCCCTTGGTGGGCTATGTACTACTACACCCCTCCTCCAGGGCTGAGGGTGACAAACAGGGTCTCCTATCAATAGATCCACATTGTACCTCCCTGCAAAGGTGGCAATAGAGGGGAACATCAACCCCAGTCATGTTGAGACACAGACACCCCACAGGGCAGTCAATGTAGCTCTATACACATCCATAAAACAATACCAGACAGACATTAGGCCTGGATATGCTAAGCTGCACCCCACCACTATCTGATATTCTCCTGCAGTAAGCCATCAGCCACTACACCCTGCTCCATCAAGACACATACCAGCTGCACACAGTCTGCTAGTTAGTCCATAGTGTATGTTTCTAGTGGAGATGCATGCACCCAGAACTTGGATGTCAGCATACACAGCAAGCAAATAAATCAGTGACTGGGCCCCAAAAGAAAACCCATATCCATCACATGAGAAAAAATACTATATAGCACTATGGGGGTGCCTAGCCATGCTGTGGTCACTGCACAGTCAGGGTGAGCGTGATCTCTCAGCAGGACATACTGAGGTCACCCTGTCTGTGTAGGTGGTGGCCGGGCACTAAAATGTCCCAGTCAGTGCCCTATGCCCTGTGCAGATGCACCCTGGCCAGGCCACCCTGTCCGGCCTATATCCATGGTACCTTGCTCCTCATTATGCACATTGGCAGCCCAATACTGGCAACATTGCTGGCAGTGTGGGCTGTGGAAGGTGTTTGCAGCCACCACACACTGGATAGACAGACAGCCACCCCCACACCTATGCCAGCATTGTGCTACTATAGAGGCGTTCAGCAGCCATACCCACCACACCAGTCCTGGGCACAGTACAGGCATGGATATGGTACGCAATACTGTTGGGGGTCACTCCTCAGGGGGGTAAACACTGTCAGAGACCAGACCTGCAGCATACACCGCAGACATCAGAATGATTGTTATGGTGGAGCTCAATAAGCAAAATATGCTTAACGTAGGACTTGCTATCTGCCAGTTATCATAGAAAACGTTTGATAGCTGTGTACCATATACCCAGGTGTAGGGTGGCATTCCTAAGGTATGCAAGTGCTAGTATTGGGAGATACAGGCAGGGCCCAATGTCCTGCCTCTCCAGGAGGCATTGGCCAATGGGGCCTGTGGGTGTGTGTGTGGGTGTGTCTGGCCCTGTTGGCTGCTGCTTTACGGCAGAGTTTCCCAACTCCAGTCCTGGTGTTCCAGACACTGTTTGGGTTTTCATGCTGTCCCTCATAAATATGCATGAGCTACATCTGCATACCATGGGGGTGGTGCATAGATATGCAGCACAGGCATCTTTAGTAGAGGCAGCATGGAACCTGAATGGTGTGGGGCCCTCCAGGACTGCATTTGGGAGACTCTGCTCTAGGTAATGCGCCTGTTTATGGTGTCTGTGTTTGGTGTGGTAAAATATAGGCATATTAACCATGTGTATGTTCTCAGCAATAAAGGTTTGTCCTTACTATCATGGTTTAGTTGTGGGAGAAATATGTGGACAGGATTGGCAGTAGCCCCAGCTGGCCTTTGAACCTGTGACCTTCTGTTCTTGCACACACTGTCTGTGTGCACTGCACCACTGTGTTGCCACAGATATGCTGCATTCCCTAGGGAGTCCATGACTGTACATCCAACAGAGCCTGTCTGTTGCGGTGGACGTGCCAGCCTGCACAGGCTTAGGCCACTGTGCTGTGGCTTGCAGCCACTGCCCCCTCCACCACCTGTACCCTTCCGCCAACATGCAGACATGTCCTTATCTGGGAAAAAGCATATGACCTGATTGAGTTGTGGCACTCCAGGACTGAATTTGGGGTACTCGGCTGTAGGTAATGCCCATTGTTATGGTTTGTGTGCGGTGTAGGGTAAAATATGGTTGCTTGAACCATGCTTATGTTCTATGCAATAAAGGAGTGTCTTTACTATCACTGTTTAGTGGTGGGTAAATCTATGGGGACTGGGTTGGTAGGAGCCCCAGCTGGGATTTGAACCTGTGACCCCCTGGTTCTATAGGCACTGGCTGTGTCTGCTGCACCACACTGTGGCCACAGAGACAATGCAGTCCCTGGAGATAGGAAACCTGGCCGGACGAGTCAGAAACCCTGCTCTGCACAATTTTACTGTGGGCTCATTTACCTTGTATGGAGATAAAAGGGCAAATAAACCTCATAAATGAAATCGAAAAAAGGGGAAAAATACCATGCCCAAGCTGGGCAATAGTGACATCAATGGGCAACATTAAAAAACACTCCTAGGAAAGCTCCAAAAAAAAGGAATTCTTTTTTTGGAAGGGTCTACGGAGCGTAGACCCTTCCAAAAATCATTTCTTTTTTTTGGAGCTTTCCTGGGAGTGTATTTTATTGTTGCCCATTGCTATCACTATTGCCCAGCTGAATTATAATTTTTAAAATTTTTGTTGTGGTCATTTTCATGTTTTATTTGCAATTTTGTTCTGTGCACATGTATCACACTGCTCACGTTTTGTAGGTTTCCCCGGTTTTGCTGTACATTGCTGACGGAAATGGTTTCTCTTCCCTTTAAATGGGCTCTAACGCGAGGTTTTCACTCGCGGTATTTTTTTTGCCGAAATTCAGCCCCGCTCCTGTGCGGGGAGCCTCTCCCCTCCCACTCTCCACCCATTGACCCCGCCCCTCGGGAGCCTTCCTCCGCCCTCCGTAAGCCTTTCCACGCCTCTCTCGCATAGTAGGTACCTTAGCGCACGCACAAGTGCGCCCCGCACAATTGCGCAGTTTAGTAAACATACCCCTTAATCTTCCTAAAAAACTTAAATAAATCTATCTGAGTTTCAAAGGGACAACAAATGTTCTCTAGACCTTATGATTTTACTTATTAGTACGGCTAGATTAAAAACTTTTTTATCAACCAGGAATCCCAGACTATAGATTTATCTGTAATTAAAAAGAAATCGTCTTGGATTCCCCCTAACACTTATCCGACTATTGCCACTTTTGAAAGAATAGTTTTAAAAGAGGTGGGGTTATTACCCCATAAAGACAAACCATCCTATCATAACTTAACCATGGGAGAAAAAGAAGCTATAAAATTCCTACAAAGTAACAGCAATATAATTATTAAGGCGGCGGACAAAAGGGGTGCTATTGTTATAATGGATAAGGAGGCATATATTAGTGAAGTCCAAAGACAATTGAAAGACGAAAAGTTTTATATACGTCTTAAAGAAGATCCTACTGACTCATTAAAGAGGTCTCTGGACAATCTAGTTGCTACTGCCTTCGAATTGGGTCATTTGACTGAGAAGGAGAGATCATTTTTAACAGTACAATTTTCCATAACTCCCACAATATATATTTTACCTAAGATACACAAATGTCTAAAAAAAAACCCCGGGGCGGCCGATTGTATCCGCCATAGGATCTCTATTGGAACCGATTTCAAAATTTATGGATATTTTCTTGCGACCTTATGTTCAAAACATGTGGTCTTATGTTCGAGATTCCACTCAAGTCATACAGATTCTTTCCTCTTTACAAAACTATAGCTCTGACTCCCTTTTGGTTACATTTGACATAGAATCACTTTATACAAATGTACCGCAAAAGGAAGCCTTGAAAATCATTGAACAATATCTAATAAATAGGGAGATGTATAAGCGTATCCCAACTTTCTTTCTGTTGGAATTAGCACGTACGGCCCTTTACGAGAATTATTTTGCTTTCGTGATATATTTTATGAACAAATAAAAGGGGTAGCGATGGGGTCTTCAATGGCCCCCGATATAGCAAATCTATATGTTTTTAACTTTGAAGAAACTTTTATTAAAGATAATCAGTTTAAATCCAATATTAGAGTTCGGATCAGGTATATAGATGATATTTTTATTTTGTGGGATGGCTCAATAGACCTATTAAACAAATTTAATGAATGGATCAACTCCTGTGACAATAATTTGCGGTTTCAGGTAACCTATGATGAACACCAAATATCGTATTTGGATTTATTGATTAAAAAAACAGATAAAGGCCTTGTGACCACTCTTTATAGAAAACCAACAGACAGAAATCAAATTCTTCATTATCAAAGTTTCCACAATCCAGCACTCAAACGCAATTTACCGGTTAGCCAGCTTTTGAGGGCACGTACGATATGTACTTCTGGCCAAGACTTTGAGGAACAAGCAAGCATTATGAAAGATAGGTTTAGAGGTAGGCAATACCCTGACCGATATTGCTAAATGCCTATAATAGAGCAAAGCTTACTGATCATGAAGTTTTGCTCCAACAACAAGAGAAGAGGAATGATGTAGGCATTGTTTGTCCCTTGTTATACTCTCAGCAATCATACAAGATAGAGAAAATAATTAGAAAACATTGGTATTTGATTCAGTCCTTACCAGGTTTTCATGATCAAAAGTTTACAATAGCGCATAAGCGCAATGCAAATTTAAGAAATATGTTACTTCCGCTCTGTAAATGCAGAAGGCACTATCTTTCTAAATATAAAGGGCATGTTCCATGCGGTCGGTGTTCAGTTTGTGTCCACTCCTTAACGATTAAAAAACAATTTATTCACCCAGTGAATAAAAAGATTTTCTATTTAGATGATTTTTCTAATTGCCTTACGAGTCACGTTATTTACGTGATCCTTTGTCCATGCAATAAAATGTATGTAGGAAAGACCATCCGTCCTGTTCGGGATAGAATTATTGAGCATAGTAGTTGCATAAAAAGGAAATTGATTGATAAACCCCTGGTCAATCATTGGCTGGAGCTAATGCACACAATTTCTGATTTAAAACTTTTTGTAGCTAAAAAGGTAAAAGTGAATTGGAGAGGTGGGGATGTGGACAAAATAATACGGCGTTTGGAAGAGAGATATATTTTTACTATGAATAGTCTGCACCCTAATGGCCTCAACATGGAACAAGATCTGTCAGTTTTTCTATAAGTAGTGTTCAGGGTAGGAGATATTCTCTTTCCCTAGGTTTTACATATAGATTTATATATATTTTCTTGTGTTTGTAACGTTATGACTAGTCTTCCCAGGAATTTTGTGTGCTTGTTTACATTGTAAAGTTACATTGTGGCTTTTAGAATAAATATATACTTTTATTTCACCACTAGTAGGGTGTTGAATTCGTTACGCCATTTATACACGTCAGGACCACAATGCTATAAACACACCCCCAAGTGAGTGCGCATGTGCTGGCATCTTTCGAAGTTTTGATTTCGTGGCAGCCACATTGTTCAGATGGTGGAAAAGCAGTAAGTGTTTTCGTTTCATAGCAAGATTTGTTATGCACTACTTCTGATTTGCTTTGAAGAAATCTAATCGGGTCATCAATTAAGGTTAGATAGAAGAAATTTCTAACATGATATGCATATAGTCAAAGGCTCGATGACATTGCATGGAGTCATAAAAATACACCTCTGAGCGAAAGCGGATGTGTCGGCGTTCTTCTAAAACTTGATTTGGTAGCGAGAAACCCCCCCTTTTTTTGGATGGTATGAAAGTTGTAAATGCGTTTCTTTGTTTTTATATTGATTTAGTAATTTGTTTAACATTTAAAGTATATACCCCTTTTTTTGAAAGTCCGGACTAAGGGGTATGTTTACTAAAACCCTGGTAAAGTGCGGGCCGCGGTAGAGTGCGGGTGCCATATAAGGAGTGGGCGTTACGCGCTGAAGAAGGAAATCCGTGATTGACAGATGCGCTAAGGTGCGCGGCACCCTTGTGCGCCCCGCACCTTAGCGCATCAGACAGCTGCGCGGGAGGCATATGTGGCACGCTGATGAGCACCCAGAAAAGCAGAGTCACAGCACAATGGTCAAGGCACATACCAATGGTGCACGAAGCAGGGGTTCGATCCCCCACAGAACCCAATAAAGACAGCTGGCTGAGGCATTAATTTATGAGGCAGTGAAATAATGGGTGGCATAAGGCGGCGCGCTAATGTTTTGGAGGCAGTCTAATACTGGGCGGCATAAGGCGGCGCGCTGATGAGCAAACAGAAGAGCAGAGCCACAGCACCATGGTTAAGGCATGTACCAATGGTGCAAGAAGCAGGGGTTCGATCCTCCACAGTGCTCATTGAACAAGCCTGGCTGAGGCATTACTTTAGGAGCCATCCTGGCATAGGGCTGTGCACTGATGGGCATTAGGCAGTGCGCTAGTGATTTAGGAGCCTTTTCGAAATATTGGGCGGCATAAGGCGGCGCGCAGATGTGCAAGTACAGGAACAGAGCCACAGCACAATGGTTAAGACACTGACCAATAGTGCAGGGATCAGAGGTTCAATCCCCCACAGTGCCCAATGAACAAGGCTGGCTGAGGCAATGCATGTTATGGGGAAGATTGCTTTAGGAGGCATTTTATTTTAATTATCAATAATAGCAAATGCACTCTCAAAGCGTGTCAACATAAGGCATCCTATAAGGCACATAGTAAAGTGCACTGTCCGGCACCCTAACATGTCCCCTATAGGGCACCCTATAAGTTGCGGCACAGGATAATGTATAGTGCACCTTATATGGACGGGAACCATAAGGTGCCCTATAGGGCGCCCTATAAAGCGCCCTCAGAGGCACCTTATGGGTACAGTACGCTGAGGGTGTTTTTGCTGGCATCAAAACAAAGATAATGCTGTGGGCAACCCTATCAAATAACTGCACTGTGGGTTTGAACTCACAACCTCTGGCTGCACAGGCAGTGACACAACCATTGGGCTACAGCTACTAACAAGCCCCTGGCTGGCTGCAGAGAGCCTGCACGTCCCCACACAGACAGTCTGCTGCAGCCACCAGGATAGGGTTAGCCCACCCGTACCCATGATGCACTGCACATGCAAATCAGCTGTCCACAGATGAACACAAGATGGGGAATGCACCCCCACAGCACCTCAGCCTGGTAGGGGGAAGTGACTGGGTGCACCCACAAAGCACCTGGGACTGGTAGGGGGTACTGACCGTGTGTTGTACTGGCACAGAGTAGCTACACACCGTCACATTGTGCGGGTACTGTGCTCACCCTGAGGGTGCAATGAGGCGCCCAGGACCAGGTCCAGGTCCACAACACCTTCCATGGCCAAAAGAAGCCATGACAGAGGTCTCAAGCAGTGTTAATGTGTGAGACAGGTAGTTTCTGCACAGAAACCTTGGATATCTCCATATGTTTCAGTCAGGCATAACCCCCAGGTGGGCCATGCACCACCCCCACCCCCAGGGCCAAGGGGGGCAAACAGGCCCCCCCCCCCCATCAATAGATCCACTCTCTACTTCCCTGCAAAGGTGGCAGTAGAGAGGACCATCAACCCCAGTCCTGCTGAGGGACATAAACCCCACAGGGCAGTCAATGCAGCTCTATAACATATCCATAACACAATAGCAGACAGACATTAGGCCTGGATATGGTACACTGCACCCCAACACTATCTGATATTCTCCTGCGGTAAGTCATCAGCCACTGCACCCTGCAAGCCATTCTAGCAAGACACACACCAGCTGCAAACAGCCTGCTAGTTAGGCCATAGTGCATGCTCCCAGTGGAGATGCATGCACCCAGAACTGGGATGTCAGCATACACAGCAACAGTTTTAGGTCTAGTTATTCAGAGGGTTAATAGATCTATTAATAGGTGATGCCCTCAAAAATGATCAGAAAGTTTTGTCTAAATAGGATCTCTATTGTTTTTTCGTTGCCTATAAGCTGGAATAAATCCTTCTTAATATGTATACTTAATTCCTTATAACTTATTTTATCATTCTTTATCAAATTTTTTTTATTTTATTTATATTCTTTTTTCTCAATCACTCAAACTACAGAAAAGGATAAAGTGCAGGTCTCAGACTAACATTGGCAGCGCTTATTTGCTAGTAGCAAAAAGCAGCATGTCTTCACGCATCAACGACCCTTTCAGCACTTATCCTTATACTAAATGGAATTAACTAGGAATAGCAGCATTTCCAACACTTCCTATTGAATACTTTCTGTTATCGTGTTCAATTTGTATTTTTCTCCGGTTGCTTATAACATAAAGATTGTGCTTATCTTTTATATCTTGAAGTTGTTCGATCGCCCCGACGCTACCAAAAGGGTACCGCAAAAATGCGTTTCGTATCTCTTCTTCAGGGGGGATATCTTACTTCACAGCACGATCTTAGAATAAAGCGCAAAATTTTCTTATCTGTGGCTTCTCAACCTTCTCTTCCTCTCATCTTTAGATTCATTCATCAAATGGCCACAGGACGCCGCGCATGTGGCCGTTTGATGAATGAATCTAAAGATGAGAGGAAGAGAAGGTTGAGAAGCCACAGATAAGAAAAATTTGCGCTTTATTCTAAGATCGTGCTGTGAAGTAAGATATCCCCCCTGAAGAAGAGATACGAAACGCATTTTTGCGGTACCCTTTTGGTAGCGTCGGGGCGATCGAACAACTTCAAGATATAAAAGATAAGCACAATCTTTATGTTATAAGCAACCGGAGAAAAATACAAATTGAACACGATAACAGAAAGTATTCAATAGGAAGTGTTGGAAATGCTGCTATTCCTAGTTAATTCCATTTAGTATAAGGATAAGTGCTGAAAGGGTCGTTGATGCGTGAAGACATGCTGCTTTTTGCTACTAGCAAATAAGCGCTGCCAATGTTAGTCTGAGACCTGCACTTTATCCTTTTCTGTAGTTTGAGTGATTGAGAAAAAAGAATATAAATAAAAGAAAAAAAAAATTGATAAAGAATGACAAAATAAGTTATAAGGAATTAAGTATACATATTAAGAAGGATTTATTCCAGCTTATAGGCAATGAAAAAACAATAGAGATCCTATTTAGACAAAACTTTCTGATCATTTTTGAGGGCATCACCTATTAATAGAGCATACACAGCAAGCCAAGAAATCAGTGACTGGGCCCCAAAAGGAAACCCATATCTATCACATGAGAGAAATACTGTATAGCACTATGGGGGTGCCTAGCCATGCTGTGGTCACTGCACAGTCAGGGTGAGAGTGATCTCTCAGCGGGACATACTGAGGTCACCCTGTCTGTGTAGGTGGTGGCCGGGCAGTAAAATGTCCCAGTCAGTACCCTATGCCCTGTGCAGATGCACCCTGGCCATGCCACCCTGTCCGTCCTATACCCATGGTACCTTGTTCCTCATTATGCACATTGGCAGCACAATACTGGCAACATTGCTGCCAGTGTGGGCTGTGGAAGGTGTTTGCATCCACCACACACTGGATAGACAGACAGCCACCCCCACACCTATGACAACATTGTGCTACTATAGGGGGGTTCGTGAGGATTGGGACTGCCTTGTGAATGTCTGCTGCTGCTGCTGCGAGCTGATTTAATACTGACTGCAGTTCATGATCACGGCAGTTCAGATAAGTTAAAAGTGGTTTTCTATGTTTTCACTTTTATAAGTATTTCAGAGGTGGCACCACTTCATGGTTTTTTTACCACCTTGCTTTGGCTCTAATGTGGGCTTTTATGGGACTATGAATATTTGATTAAAATGGAAGTTATGGCTTGTGATAAGGAAGCTTATCATAGCTCAGGAAGGAGCTATAGGAAAGGTGAAGTGACTCTGAACAAGCAACCTGTCAGTTCTGGTAGAAATAAGAAAAAGGAATTTTCCCATAAAAGACTACCAGTCCCAGAATGCACCAGGTTTCCAACAGCCATTAGAGGAGCTGAAGTGGGGAAAAGTGTGTTCAATCAGGAGGGCTATGAGGTAATCCCTAAGCACTCATCTCAAAGGGCAGGGCCTGATTCAGCACAGCTGTGCTGTGTTAGGGTGGAGCACTCATCTAGGCAGAATAAAGGTAGAGTTTATTCTACAGAGAATTATCATCATCTTCATGATCAGCTTGGATATCCTCATCTTGGACAGCTTCATCATCTGGAGGATCATCAGAAGCAGAAGCCAGAGTGGACGGACAGAGAGGGTAAGAAACCCTTTGGAAGAAAGAAGAGAAAAGCCTTTGGGAGGTCTAGAGGAGTCCGGAGCAGTACGTATACTGGGAGGCATTCCAAGGGCCAGCATACACCATTGGACTGGGGAAAGCCAGAGGAATGGTGCTGCAGAGCTAGGAATCTCCAGACGGTACCTGTGAGGGAGACGGCTGCACTTGGAAGGGACCCTAAGACCCGTGCCAGAAGGTATGTGAAGAGAGACCCAGTGTCCAGGGATCTGGATTGGAAGGCTGGACATAAGAACTGGACTACATACTGGCCAGGCTATATAGAGAGGAACTCTAACAGCAATGGAAGCTCAGGTATGAACACTGATCTATGCCCTAGCTATACCCTTGAAAGACAGCAGGGAAGCAAGTATTGTCCTGAGAGTGCTCCATTGAGAAATTCCTCTGTGCCAATCCATGATATTGAACCCATGATTGTTGAAGAAGGGGGAGAGGTTGCAGATGAAGGCTGTGTTTACATGGATTGCTCTCTGTCTAAACTCCTTTGGTAATTTTCTGTTACAAAGTACAGCAACCATCACAAAGAAATACAAACTGGTTCTTTAATCTACTCAGAAAAGCTCCTGAAGTAGGATTTGAGCCACGCCGTAGAAAGCAAGCCAGCTAAGGGGTTTCAGCTGGGTAACTGCTAGCAATTGAGCCTTACCTAATTGCTTGTGAGCTCTGAGGGAATCACTTCTGAGTCTATGTGGGAAGATATAAGAAATTAATCTGAAAAGAACAGTTTTTCCCTTCTTTGTGGATTTTGTTTGTTGTTTGATACACTGCTAAGAAAATATTAGCTAAAGCCTACAGAAAAGACCAGTTTGTTACCAACCAGGTCTTTATTCTTTTGCTTTGTTTGCCTGACAAGTTCAGCTGTTGTTTTTCCTGATTTTGTTTTTCTAAGTTAAACACTGAAAGCAAGTATCCTGTTTTATGTGCTACCAAGCATATCTGTGTTGGGAGAAATAACCCCATAAATAAATATCTTATTGGCTTTACTCTCAAGCACAACTAATTATTGTGAGCAGCTGTGTCTGGTGTGAATGGACTGCATTGCCCACAATCCCTTGCAAATCATATTGATATATGCACTTGCCAAGACTGTGAACATTCTCACCCAGGCAGCCGTCTGACAGGCTTCGAGAGGCTTTTAACCTTGTGGCTTTCAACCTCATGTCCAACCTTCCGACAAAAATTATTCTTTTTGGACATTTGTGCGTGCTCTATTATTTTGTTGGTTACTCCTTTTTTGATTTAGACTATAGGGGGGTTCAGCAGCCATACCCACCACAGCAGTCCTGGGCACAGTACAGGCATGGATATGGTACGCAATACTGTTGGGGGTCACTCTCCAGGGGGGTAAACACTGTCAGAGACCAGACCTGAAGCACACACCGCAGACATCAGAATGATTGTTATGATGGAGCTCAATGAGCAAACTGTGCTTAACATAGGACTTGGTATCTGCCAGTAATCATAGGAAATGTTTGATAGCTGTTTACCGTATACCCAGGTGTAGGGTGGCATTGCTAAGGTATGCAAGTGCTGGTATTGGGAGATACAGGCAGGGCCCAATGTCCTGCCTCTCCAGGAGGCATTGGCCAATGTGGCCTGTGGGGGTGTGTGGGGGTTTGTCTGGCCCTGTTGGCTGCTGCTTTACGGCAGAGTTTCCCAACTCCAGTCCTGGTGTTCCAAACACTGTTCGGGTTTTCATGCTGTCCCTCATAAATATGCATGAGCTACATCTGCATACCATGGGGGTGGTGCATAGATTTGCAGCACAGGCATCTTTATTATAGGCAGCATGGAACCTGAATGGTGTGGGGCCCTCCAGGACTGCATTTGGGAGACTCTGCTCTAGGTAATGCGCCTGTGTATGGTGTCTGTGTTTGGTGTGGTAAAATATAGGCGTATTAACCATGCGTATGTTCTCAACATTAAAGGTTTGTCCTTACTATCACGGTTTAGGTGTGGGAAAAATATGTGGACAGGATTGGCGGTAGCCCCAGCTGGCCTTTTAACCTGTGACCCTCTGTTCCTGTACACACTGTCTGTGTGCACTGCACCACTGTATTGCCACAGGTGTGCTGCATTCCCTGGGGAGTCCATGACTGTACATCCAACAGTGCCTGTCTGTTGCGGTGGACGGTGCCAGCCTGCACAGGCCTAGGCCACTGTCTGCTGTGGCTTGCAGCCACTGCCCCCTCCACCACCTGTACCCTTCCGCCAACATGCAGACATGTCCTTATCTGGGAAAAAGCATATGACCTGATTGAGTTGTGGCACTACAGGACTGAATTTGGGGTACTCGGCTGTAGGTACTGCCCATTGTTATGCTTTGTGTGCAGTGTAGGGTAAAATATGGGTGTTTGAACCATGCTTATGTTCTCTGCAATAAAGGAGTGTCTTTACTATCACTGTTTAGTGGTGGGTAAAACTATGGGGACTGGGTTGGTAGGAGCCCCAGCTGGGATTTGAACCTGTGACCCTCTGGTCTTACAGGCACTGGCTGTGTCTGCTGCACCACACTGTGGCCACAGAAACAGTGCAGTCCCTGGAGATAGGAAAACTGGCCGGACGAGTCAGAAACCCTGCTCTGCACAATTTTACTGTGGGCTCGTTTACCTTGTATGGGGACAAACGGGCATATAAACCTCATAAAACACCTCGAAAAAAAGGGGCAAACAGCCATACCCAAGCTGGGCAATAGTGATAGCAATGGGCAACAAAACAGAACACTCCCAGGAAAGCTCCAATAAACTGAAATGAGTTTTTGACCCTTCCAAATGAGCGTAGACCCTTCCAAAAACCATTTCTTTTTATGGAGCTTTCCTGGGTGTGTTTTTTATTGTTGCCCATTGCTATCACTATTGCCCAGCTGATTTGTAATTTTTAACATATTTGTTGTGCTCATATTTGCTTTTTATTTGCTATTTTGTTCTGTGAACATGTATCACACTGCTCACGTTTTGTAGGTTTCCCCGGTATTGGTGTACATTGCTGACGGAAATGGTTTCTCCTCCCTTTAAATCGCCTCTAACGCGAGTGTTTCACTCGCTGTATTTTATGTCCGAAATTCAGCCCCGCTCCTGTGCGGGGAGCCTCTCCCCTCCCACTTTACGCCCATTGACCCTGTCTCCCCGCCCCTTGGGGGCCTTCCTCCGCCCTCCGTAAGCCTTTCCCCGCCTCTATCGCACATTAGCGCACCGCACACGTGCGCGGACCCGTTAATGTGATGCGCACGCGTGTGGGGCACTTAAGAGCACTTAAGTGCATCATTGCCGTGCACTAATGTGCGCAGCGCACGTGTGCGCGGTTTAGTAAACATACCCCTAAGCCTGAATTGATGGCAGTAATTTCGTGACGATTCTTGACATCAGTATCATATTTATAAACACATTTTTATTTCAGAATGTATGCGTCGGCGGTTTTCTAAGGTTTGATTTTGAATTAACCATATTGCCTCGATGGTGTGAAAGCTGCAAGTAATCTTTTACAAAAGTTTCTTCTGGCGTTTTGCAGCAAGGCTCGTTGTGCGTTTTCCTTGACTTTATGAAGTCTAATTGAGATATAAGGAAACCCTCACCATGGTTTACATAGAGTTAGAAGCTTGCTGCCACTACTTTTAATTTAGTTAAATTCCTTTTGAATGTGTATTTATATTGATTCATTTTTAGGTATTTATTATTACATTCTTTTATTATATTTATTGAGGGTATTTACTGGAAGATTAATGGTGGCAAGGTAACAGGTAATAAAAGATGAGGTGCCCATTTGTTTGTTTTGTGTGTTTAGGCACATATATGATTTAGTTATTGCTTTTATGGCTTTTTAGTGCAGACGCTGGTTTCTCAGTGAGTTTCCAATTTGCTGTATAGTGTATAGGAGTTGGCTCCTATTTCACACGCGTTGGAAAATAACAAATCAAAGGTAAAGATTTATGAATACATTTTTTTATCTTAGGGGCATGTTTACTAAACATTCTTATCGTGCGGGGCCGCGGTAGTGTACCTGTGCCATATAAGGAATGGGCGGACCAGGCTGCCAAAAGAAAAAAAACGGGAGTAAGCAACCGGACGTGTGCGCGTCGCGGTAATGTGCGGGGTCGACATTAGCGCACCAAAAGGCAAAGTGGCGCGCTGCCGGGTATAGAAAACAACCGAGCCGTAGTACAACGGTGAAGACACTGACCAATAGTGCAGGGGCCATGGGTTCAATCCCCCATTGTGCACAACGACAAAGGCCAGCTGAGACAGCAACTGTAATGATTAAAATTGTTTTAGGAGGCAAATTAATTTTGAACGGCATAAGGCGGTGCACAGTTCTTTTTCGGCGGCATAAGGCAGCGCACAGTTCTTTTTGGGCGGCCTAAGGCGGCGCACAGGTCCTCTTGTGCGGCAGAAGGCGGCGCACCGGTCGTCTTGGGCGGCAGAAGGCGTCGCGCTGATAGGCACAAGGTGGTGCGCCGATAGGCACAAGCACAGGAACGGAGCCACAGCACATTGGTTAAAACACTGACCAATGGTGCCGGGAGCAGGGGTTCAATCCCCCCCCCCCCCGTGTACACTGAAGGCAGTTGTCGGTGTTTGTTTTCTATTGGAGTCACAGAAATTATGGCCGCCAGAGGTGCGTGCGCTGCTGTACGTAAAGCGGCGCACTAATGGTATTGGAGGCCTCTGATGACTGGGAGGCATAAGTCGCGCAATGATGGGAAAGCAGAGGAACCGAGCAACAGCATGATGGTTAGAACACTAACCAATGGTGCTGGGAGCAGGGGTTCAATTCCCCCCCCCACCCCCCCCCGTGTACACTGAAGGCAGTTGTCTGTGGGTTTTATTTTGTAGTCCCCGAAATTATGGCCGCCAGAGGTGCGTGCGCTGCTGTGCGTAAAGCGGCGCACTAATGGTATTGGAGGCCCCTGATGACTGTGAGGCCTAAGTCGCGCAATGATGGGAAAGCAGAGGAACCGAGCAACAGCATGATGGTTAGAACACTGACCAATGGTGTAAGGAGCAAGGCTGTGAACACCCGCAGTGCACACTAAAGACAGCTGGCTGAGGCATAGGGGGCTGTGGTGCTGGTCAGAAGGGTGTGTGGCAATGTTTTTTGAGGAATAATAATTTGGGAGAGGTAAATGGTGTTGTGCTGATTTGCAAGCACCCAAACACAATCAGTGTGCAATGGTGCAGGGATCAGGGGTGCAATCCCACACAATGGCAAATGAACATGTCTGGCAGAGACAGCACCTGTAAGGGGTAAGATAGCCCCATTAGGGTGTTATCGCATATCTGTGGAATAATTGGTTTCCAGCAAATGTACTCTCAGAGCACTGTAACATAACGTGCCCTTGAAGTCACCCCACAGGACACATCTCCAAATGCAGTGTCCACCACGCCACCCAACAATGTTGGTGAAATAGTGGCCGAGGGGGCGCCACATAGGGTGCCCTATGAGGCAGGGAAAGGTCACAGCACTCTTTCTGCTGTTAGCACTGTGCATTGTAACGTATGGAAAACATAAGTAGTTGTGCTGACACAGTTCGTGCATATGTGATTTATCAGTGAGGGACTGCAGACAGCCCCTGGCGTCTGATATCCACAGGGTGTCAGAGTTAATCTCATATTGCAATCCTTAGCCTGGGCCTGTCTGCAGCCCTTTGCTCCGAGATCAGCAATGGCAGACCTGGGTCAGTCATTAGTTACACACCAAGGAGGGGCTGCAGACAGTCCCAAGTGACGCATATCAACACAGAATCAAAGTCAATATCATCCATTAAACTGCCCCATTACCTCTGGAGATTGAAATCCACAGACTAACACAGCTCCATGACAGCCAAGGTCTGTTGAAAAAACACACACCCCTATGTCATGTATGTAGAAAACTGGTGAATACAGCAATGATGTTGCAGGGGTCATGGTTTGCTCCAGTTAATTAATAAGGGTGGGTGAGGTATGTTCCCACTCTGTGATCAAGTGTACAGCAACCACTCCTGGCATAGTGAGACAATTACACCCTTGTGCCATATATTATTGCACCTTTTATGGTGCAGCAGATGTAACATCACAAACATACCCTGTCAGCAAAGGTGAACTGTAATCTATTTCCATAGGCCATGTTGAAAGGCTGTCCACTCCCAGGCCACTATCGTAGGCACATCATAAGCTGTGTCAATCAAAGGTGTGCCAGAAGATGCCATAAGGACGTATAGGTAAAAGCAGAAAGCTGAGCCAATAACAGTAACATCCCCCAAGCTGAATGCAAACAGAGGAATGTGCTAAACACACACATAACACAAACACTGCACAGAGCAGAGAAGACAGACAATATCAAATTAAATGAAGGACCTACATAAGTTGATGGGCTGCCGAAAGCAGCTGCAGGCCATGTGACACCCATAAAATGTGAAAAACATATCATGGGCAGCTATATCCATGCACAGATTGATGGTAATGTACCCTGCTACACTGACAGTGTGAGACAGAGGATGTGCAGATGTGTGTAGTAGGGGAGTCTGAAATGGAAGAATATGTGAAATATCAGGATGACGGTGGAGTACAAGTGCTAGGCAGAGCACACACAGGAGAGGCAAGCAGGTTGAGATGCAATGCACGAATGTGTGTTAGTCGATGACGTGGTTTAGCAGCATGCACATCAGGGTAGGATGGCACATAGCTGGCAGAGAAAGGATGGATGGAAGGATGTCGCACAACTCAGTTAATGGTACAATGTGGGCATGCCACTGATGTACACACATATGACTATCACACTAATGAAAAGCACATATGCAGGACAAGCAATAAAATCCAACACTGCAGACAGGAACCACACAAACGACCAGTACTACAAATTTAGACGCCTAAAATGGTAACACACACCGCCCATGTGAGGTCACTATCAAAGTCTACATAACCAAAAAAACGCATGCAGTACACAAAACGCCTGCTGGCTGCCATGACAAACAAACACAAAAACAACTAATCTGTAGTAAATGCACATGCAGATACACCATGTACAGAAAGAATTTGCACTCTGTATCTTGCAACAACAACACCTGCACAAACACAATGAAATGTCCTGCACTGAATACAGCATGCAAAACAGGGATATAATTAAACACAACGCCATCAGAGGATGCTCCCTGGATCAGGTGAATAATCAGGAGAAGAACAGGAGACAGCTCAACATGCAATAAGGTTTAGCACACCAAACACCTGAATCTCATCAAAAAGAAAGGGCCACATGCAACAGGATGTAAAGACCCTAAAGTGTGAGGTCGTTATTACACAACAAATGTCATGGCTAGGCAACACACAGGATGCACCCTTTTCTACAGTGAAGACAGTAAAGGGTGTGTGTAGAGCTGAGGAACCTGTTGGTACCTCATGGCCGAGTGAGGCCATTAGAGATGTTAAAAACAAAACATGTGTGGAAAAAACATGCATACAGCACACGTCAAACACATGACCATAGCCAATAACAAAAAGCAATCAATGAGCACACTCTAACACAAAGATCCCAAAGGGCGTGTGTGGATGTCAAGCGTACATAGACAGTGATGTGCCATGTGGCTGTCACTAACACAGCTGGCACTGTACAAGGATGTGAGCATAGGTGACCCATGTACATGTCCAGCAAACAAACACATAAAGGGGATGTATGTTCAAATACCGGAGGACTAACATAGTGAAGTGAAACATGGCTTGCACACCAAACAAACAGTGAACAATTCACAGAAGCACCCCATGTGGCCCATGGCAGGTCATGTAACCCACCATCACCTAGCAACAACAAAAACATCATCTACACCCTGTGACATTGAAAGGAAAATGATGGATCCATGGGCTCACAAGGAGTCATGACTGATACAAAGTCACACATTGAGCATGATGACAGACCTGAAATGCAAACACCACACGAAACAAATATTGGGTAAATACAGAACTTTATTTGGTTTGCACATCACAAATAGTGTAGACAGTGCCATCATAATATCAGGGCTGGCCGCATCACCTCGGAAAGTGCTCAAAACCTTTAGCATGTCACAAAGCCACCTCCTACAGAAAGGTAACTTGGTTGACAACAAATTATCCACACCAGATATAATGTGCATCAGGTGCATACTCTGTACCTGACACCAGACCCCAAGCGCCCCCTTGCTGCTGCATGTCGCAAATGTGTCACCCACATATGAGTGCATGTACAGATGAGATGATGCATGCTGAAGACCCAATACACCTCATCTGTCCCTCAGAAAATACCCAACTGTCAAAACAGGGGTCAGACTAACTCCAAAAAGATATTTGGTGCAAAGGATTTTAATGTACAAAAACATGACAGAAAAGTAATGATGATACTCACATCCCAATGCCCGATATGGGATTACAAGCTACACCACTATGGACACAAACAATCATGTAAATCACAATAAGCATCTGCTAACAAATACCACATGCACATGACCACAGACATAATACCAACTCAACAACCAGCAGAAATATGCACATATTACACCATCAAGGAGGTCAACATGCAGTGTTGGTTTGGGGAAACAGTGCATCGTCACATATACCCGGATACATGGAATTTCCCAGTAAATAAGTAGTATTGACACCCACACTGCCACACTGCAAACATAATGTGGCAATGTGAGTGTCGCTAACACAAGCCATAGTCATGACCGTGAAGACGGGAAATGCAAGGTGTGTACAGACATGCAGACTGTCATGTATGCACAGTACGCAAACACAAGAAGCAGCATATAAATAAGGAAATAATGGACAAACATATCACCTAAATCCACACAGAAGCCATAGGTCCACATGTGGTGTCACAGAAACATAGTCAGTGAGATGCACAAGCACCAGCCACATGGCAACATGATACAGTGATGCCACACATGCATGTAAACACCCATGGGTCACTGAAAACATCATCCCAAGATGGTGTTGTGCTTGAAAACATTGGGGAGTTTAAATGGGGATCATGTCCAGGTGGCAAATAGGTTGACGTAGACAATAGGAGCACTCCATCGTTGGCCACATGACAAATACATGGGCTGTATGCTTGTGTTGTAAGCAAATCATTAGACTATCGTCGGTGCCATGTCACAGCCATGGTACAAAACATTAGACACCCAACTGTGACAAAATGTAACACCTACAATGTCCATGTCAGTTGCTG
Source organism: Ichthyophis bannanicus (assembly GCA_033557465.1). Lineage (NCBI taxonomy): Eukaryota > Metazoa > Chordata > Amphibia > Gymnophiona > Ichthyophiidae > Ichthyophis > Ichthyophis bannanicus. The sequence goes on from CM066034.1 coordinate 939,668,334, forward strand.
CTGCACAAGGGGGGATCATCGTAAAACGTCAGAATTGTATCTGAAATCCAAAAACTCATGTTAAAAGTGTCTTTGAGGCTCAAGACATGCATAGTCAGGTGTCTGTGATCAATATACCATAGTCCTTCTAAGTCCATGTGTGTCCCCCACAATGAGGAGCACGTCCTGCCAATCAATTGCATCAGCAGTGCTATCGACACCTCTGTCAGGGTGAAAGCAGTAGTCAAAAATCAATAATGTCTATCCCAGTCATGTGTTGCACTCTCAGAGGTAAAACATCCAATGGCAAAATGTCATAGCAAAGAGTTGCATGGTGGTCTGTCCTCAAACAGGTGGGTGTTGTTGACAACAGTTGCAGTGTAAGAGATGTGCCCGGTATGTCCACTGTCCTGTGTCAGGAGAGGAGAGGTATGTAATCGTCAGACACCTTTGAAAAGAAACACAAATGTCATAACGTAACAGCTGTGCAAATGCTGAAGAAAGGAATGCAAAGGCAAACAGGACCTGATAGCAATATGAAACATAACCATGTGGCCAACATCATTATGCCTCAACACAGACATGGTTGTCACATGGATATGTTAATGTCCATGCGCCTGTCACACAGGTGTGTTGCAGCTACACACCATATGCAGCTGTTCATGTGAGTCTAGAGAAAATGTTACATGCCCATCAGAACAACATTATATCATCAACAGTGAAAGACAGATGTAATGAACCCCAAAAGAAACCAATACACATACCGTGTGTGTGCATCAGGTGTAGCTCATCAATCGCTTGAGCCACTACACAACAATATCAGGAACACCTGAAGGTAGACAATGTCAGCAAAAGCTCGAGATTCACCATGGCAAGCCAAAGTTGATGACGGTCCAGATTATGTGCATATCTGTAAACACAAATGAAAACAGACCAGTGCTTAATGACAACAAAAGAAACATGTTTTCTCAATGCACACAACACATGTCCATAATGTTGACAACGTTTACACCACTATGTAAGAGGTAGCATAGTCACAACAGACACCCAGAGGCACACATCCCTAACATCACATGATAATGTATGATGTCGGAGCAATGCAACATCACACAGGGAAACGAGAAATACACACACCCACAGTATGGAAATGTCAAATTGACATCTGTAACACATGGCCTGCATGTGCACAGGTGTAGATCTGTAGATATAACGGCCCAGTGACCATGCAATGATATCCTGGTGTTGTCTGAGAGTACATTGTTTGGGGACAGAAAACGTGCAGCCAAACATCACAATACAACAACCTACACACACATGCAGGTCTGTTGCACATGTCACAGTGAAAGTGTGGTAGAGGACATGCTTAACCAAGACACAAGGGAATATGAGTGACACCAGCAAGAGATGGTTTACTGATGCTAAACCTAGAATATTGGAAAACAAATCATCTGTGCAATATGACAGATCAATAGGAACATATGATTTCAATTAGTGCGGTCACACACAATGTCTATGTACAACCACCTACCAAAACAAAATGCTTATTTGCTGATGTAGAGACACATGGCAAAGCACCAGACCAACACCATCCAAACCACGTATCTCCTCTGCACATGGAGACACAAGATAAGCAAACAAATGTCATGTTATAGCCGTGAATCACACACTGCACCGTCATGTCCCCAGCTATCACACCCCACAAGAGCCCACAATTAATGACTGCTCCCTATCACAATGTACAGATCACATACATGTCAGAGGCATCACGGAGATGTCTAACGAGATCCTGAGGTGTGTGTAGTGTCTCCGACCCCTCCCTTACCTCTCTGTCCGTGTACACACAGAGCAATTCAGGGGTATGCGCACACCATTCTGTTGTCTCAGTCGCAGAGTGCACTATAAACCTCTTATCACCATATTGTGACAAAAGACTCCTCTACCTGTTTAATGTTGTGCCAAAGTTGTATGTTAATCCACTTACAATAGGGAAAAGCATTGGAAATCTGCGCTCCCACCTCATGTATTCCCGTATCATAAACATATCCTGGTTTGTACATCTCATACCGTCTGTAATATTAACAGTTATGTGCTGATGATGTGCACAAATAACATGCATAATGTGTTGCATGTGTTAAAATGGACCACCCCATGTCTGCATGTGACAAACCCCTGAGGGCTGCATGCCATCCCAATGTGTGTTAGTCTGAACGTTGAAACATGCATACCCTACATGTGCACCTCTGATAAATAGCTGGCACCTACGTCTGTGTATGTAAGTCAACATAATCATGCCTTGCTTGTGTCTGCAAGATATTTGCTCATATGGTCTGTGTTCACGTTACCTACACACATACACAGCCTGTAGCTAACGCATGATGGATGATGTTGCAAGAGCATCAGCAAGATATGCCATCCAATCCATTAAATACCTGCTATACCACAAGCAACACCCACATGCTGTGATCCAACTGGCTATTGTAAAACACCCTTTGCTGTATCTGGCTGATACATCTCACCATGTGTGTAGATACCCATCACTGCAGTGAAGGTAGACTCACCAAGTTAAAAGTGTTTTATCACAACCCCCTGGCTGCACAATGCAGAAGGTCCCCATCCCTAACCATATCCATGTCATGGCTACCTGATCAACAATACATTTTGACACACGTCATGTTTGACATCCACATACCACCCAAACTGTTTATATCATCTCCCCATACTAGCATTAACTATGTTTATTGTGCTTTATGTGACATGTTGCTACACACATGAAGAGCACACAAACATAGGTATGTCACAGGAGCCTAATACCAACAAAAGCATCACAAATGTGTCTAATCTTAGCGCTCCACAATGGACAACAGTCAACAAACAGGGAGTGACTGTCCAACATGAACATATCAACATATGGCTGACACTGTGTGGCACACATATCATGTAAGATAACACCTTCTGGTCTGACAACAGCTGTTTATATCAGAAGCATACACTACCTGTGAATGTCACCCTCCAAACAAACCACACAGATACCAACAAACCCCCACATCATCTGCCACCAACTGCTGTTGTGCAAATCCCACATTATTTGTGGCACACCCATGGACATATGTGATGTTGGCATTTAGAGTCAACTGGTACTGCAGTGTGTCATCCAGATTCCATGTTAACATTAACACATAACACAATAAACATTACACACATTGTATAGCACATGTGTGTCGTAAGCGAATTAATACGTACATGAGAACAGCTCTGCAATCAACCTCCGCCTGAACGCTGAGCCCTCCCGTGTGTCACCACTGGCACGTACAGGGGGGCACAATGGATCCTCCTCAAGATCCTCATTAATTTCTGCAGGGATATCGTGCCTGAGAGCAATGTTGTGCAGGATGCAACAGGCTATGATTATCTCGGCAACAGTGCGTGGCTTATATTGTAAGGCCCCGCCTGTCCTATCCAGACACCTGAAGCGACTCTTCAAAACGCCAAAGGTGCGCTCTATGACAGAGCGGCTGGAGGCATGGGCCTCATTGTACCTCTGCTCTGCACGTGTCCGTGGCTGACGAACAGGAGTCAGCAGCCAGGGGCGACAACCATATCCTGCATCACCTGCAGAAAGAAATGTTGCATGTAAATGTAGGGGTCCATGTGACACAGTCCTGACAGCTGTGTCGACATGAGAAAGAAACCAACAAGACAGTGTGACAACAATATACAGCTGAAAACTATGCAGCTCTATCAGATATACATATGATGACATACAAGCTAAACATGGCTTATCCAGCCCGTAAACACATATCGAATATCACAAACGACCATAGTCACCCTTAAATAATGTGTGTGTGTGTGTGTGCTACATGCGTATGGTGATGCAGTTACTGTCCACATCTGTAAACCCACAATGGTGACACCACAATAGCAATCCAATGCTCCCATAATCACAGGGTATGTCTCATCAATAACCAAGGGAAAACACACAGCCATTTGCGTGTGGCACACATACACACCATGTATGCCATGGTGGTAGGTAAGAATGAAAAGCATATCACCTGTAGACATCCTGTTTATGAATGGCAACTTATGATGTTTATTTTGTCAGGCAAAATAGACTGTGTATTGTTGCGCGCCAATGCCTGTCATAGCCATACTCTTCCCAGTCCCCATCCTGTACACATCCCTCTGAAGGTGCGGTCGTCCAACATGCACACTGTACCCATCATTAGTTTGCCCCCAAAACATATGCATAGGCACATAACCGTCCGGTGTAGCTGGTTCCCATACCTCTGTGTATGCACCCACGTAGTCCCCTTGCTGTAACTGTACATTTTACACAATGTGATGTGAAATGAGAATGGCCAGACAAGATGACACAAACGTACCCTCACCTACAGTGTCAGAGGCTACTGTAAACACTACATATTGTTGCAAGTCTGCTGTGACATAGGCAATATGTCTGGCCAAATATATGCACACGTGTTTCCCCTGCTGGAAACCTCAACATCATCTATCAGATATTAATATACACCTACTCATGTCAGATATTGAGCCCTGGGTGACAACTCCAGCACAGAGTGCGTGCGTCAAACTGACACACACATGACATGTGTGTAATATTAGGGTTATCCAGAACCAGACATGTTCAATGACGGAGAAACATTATCCAGCAATTAAACATCATCACAGGTGTATGTGGTGGACAAAACCACCCCACCAACCACCCCATGTTTGCATATGCTACCAACATGCACTATGAGGTCATCATCAACAACATAGATGTCTGCACTGAGGTGGCAGCACATGTACAACATGTGCATATAACGGTCATAGACTGTGAGGATAATCATGATGTAGGGTTAATGTTTCTAGTCGTACCAGACGTACAAAAACATGTAATAATGTATACCAACACCAGTCCTGTGACTAACATCAATCATATGCAAAGTGCATGTGTCAAACTATAAAACACCTCTACTGTGATCACAAATAGAAACATGTATAATGACATACAGAAATAACAGACCCTGACATACTCACCCAGCAAGATACATTCGCCAAAACGTCCCTCCTCAAATTGTGTGAATATTGCCGAGTGATGCAGGATATAGGAGTCATGGGTGGACCCTGCAAACCTAGGGACCACATTCAGAATATGCTGATTTGCATCACATACAACCTGAACATTCAGGGAATGGTAGTGTTTGCGGTTGCGGTACGCTACCTCCCTGTCTCTAGGCGGGACCAGGGCAACATGTGTGCAATCAATAGCTCCCATCACGTGTGGTATCCCGGCTAATGCCTCAAAGGCCTGGTTCAGGGTCCACCATTGTTGCCTAGTGTGGGGTATGGCTATGTAATCCCCCATCCGGCTGACCATGGCACGCAGTACCTGGTGGAGACATCGTGAGAAGGTGGGCCGGCTCATGCCACCCACTGCGGCCACAGATGTCTGAAAACAGCCGGAGGCAAAGAAATGTAAGGCAGCAAGGAGCTTGACTAAACCAGGTATGGCATTGGACCGATCAGTCAGGGGCTCGAGGTCAGGTCTAAGATCCTCATAGAGACCCCTAATAGCCCTTGTGCTCAGTCGGTAAAGGGAGATGACCTGGTCCTCTCGCATGTCATGGAGCTGGGGACGGGGCCTGTAGAGGCGTGGCTGCCGAGCCTGCACCTCGGCACGCCTCCTGCGCCGTGCACGAACAACACAGGCTTGGACCGCCACCACAGCTGCAGGTCTGAGTTGCTGCGGGACTATACCCATGCCCTGTGCCCCAGCCCCATCGACACCATCTCCCGTGTCCGGCAACCCAAGCATCTGCCCACTGCACAGGACACATGCAGAAGCATAGACATGCGCCATAAACTCCTCCCACCAAACTAAGAAACAAATAACTATGTCACACACAAAAAACTATCTAAGCACTGTACAAACTACAAGACACACCAGACCATACACACACAAGACAATACAATCCTCAATACAAACACCAGCCAAACAATCTACACATACACCTGTTCGGACTCCCTTACTGTCTCTCACCAAACACACTTCTACTCTTCTCCGCCTACAACCCTCAACGTCGACAAGCTGTTCTCCCTCACCTATATTTCTTTTTCCTTGCCGTGACGTCCAAAGCGCATGCGCATCTGCTCGCAGACGAAGGTCTAGAGTCACGCGCATGCGTGACTCTACGCATGGGTGTCGGCATGTGCGTGGTGACACGCAGATGCGCATCGCCTTGCGTATGCGCAAAAAGCACCCAGACGCCCATGCGGGACTCCACGTAATGCGTATGCGTGACCATACACATACGTACCACTATTTCCCTCGGCGCATGTGTGTGTTGACGCCTGCAAACGCCCATGCGTATGCCGTCACACTCACGGCGCACGAGCGCGACGCACGAGCGCGTCCCACACGCCTGCACAAATGCGCATGTGCAAAAATCAAACGTGCAAATACCGTATAAATAGGCCTCAACACGTGGCACACGTTGAGGGATGTTAGAGGAGTTTCACAAACAGACACAGAGGTAAAGAGTGAGCCAGAGCCAGAGGATAAGTTAGAGGTAGTCCAGAGGAAGGAGTGAGACATAAAGGTACAGTGTGCAATAGGGAGTGAGGCTGTGGTGGCAAGAAGTCAGAGGAAGGCGGGATATAGAGATTGAAGCAGAGTCTGAGAGAGAGAGGCTGAGGTAGGGGTACGGCACAGGATAGAGGGAGAGGATAAATTAAAAAATCACTGTAGTATCTGTGTAAATGTGCTCATTTACTTGACACAGCACCTGTGTTACAGTGTACTGTATTGTGTCCTCTATTGTAGTGTTATTGTTATCTGTTGTGTGTGCTGTGTCCTGCTGTGTGTTGGTGAACGGGGGTTGTTTGAGAGGTGCCTGTGTTCAAGGTGGAGATGGAGAGGGACAGTGACAGAGAGGGCCAGTGTGAGGAGGCGGAGGATGTGGGGCAGCCAGTTGGTGATGAGTCACCCAGGGCACAGACTGAACAGCCTAGCCACGAACAGGCAGGGCCATCTGCTGAGCGACAGCCGTCACATTACAGCCAAACGGCCAAAAGAAAAAGGGTCCCTGTGCCAGCAACACAAAGGAGGAGAGCTGTAAAGTTCAGTGACAGTGAAAACCATATATTACTCTCCCATGTCCTTGACAACTACGATGTATTATTTGGCAGAATGAGCACACGCACATCTGTTGCAAACAGAATGGCAGTGTGGGAGGATCTGCGTACTGCACTGTGTGGGGCAGGGGGCCCCACACGTGATGTAGACAGCTTAAAAAAGAGGTTTTCTGACATCAAGAGAGGTGTCCGTCAGCACATGGTTGCTGTAAGACAACATGCTATGGGCACAGGTGGCGGACCCCCCCTCACACCCACACTCTCGCCCCTGGAACAAGAACTTGCAGCACGGCTGGGAGACATCTACCTTCGTGGACTGCCAGAGGCCCTGGATAGCGCACATCCACATGCAGGTATGTACACTAACTAATCTTTTCTTTCTCATGTACAATCTCCATATTCCGTACAGGGCAGTCCTATGCAAATACACTCCCATATGTGTCCACAAAATCCACATCATGTTACCATCCTGTTGTGATATGTGTGTGCAATATCCTTACCTCACCAGTTCTGTTGACATGTCTGGGGTTCACATCCAAACATACCTCCTCAACCCATCCCCCGAGAATATGGCATAATGAAGCACACACACACATGAGTCACCAGACAAAAAAACAACTGTGATTTCCATACACTGCATGACTGTGTTGGTCATTTCCAAGGCATGTTTGTATGACATGACAGCAATACAGTGCTGCATGTGCACCCCAGTGGGCCAAAGGTGATGCCTAGTTGCCATACGCTGCACTATGGGTCACTGCGAGTCACATGTAGCACTGAGAGAATCATATGACATACAAATATGACCCATACTCACAAACCAACACACACATGCAGTGATTTGCATAAAGCAGGTGTTAGGGTGGGGGCAGCAACACGCATGTGCGGAAATATGTTACAAAACAGAGGAATGGGATGCTATGGGCAAACATGTGCAATGTGACCATGAACAGGAAAAAGGACGATCTGCCACCTGTGCATGGCACAGCACACCCATGTGTCCCTAACCCAGACACATGGTGGTGACACACACGTATGGGAGTGTGTCCGGTGTCCGGTATGCAGCACACATGAACGGACGCAAAACATCCTGTCTGTGTGTTATGTATCACACATGTATACATATGTGGTTTGCTGAAACATATGTGTGCTCTCTCTGATTCCTCCCAATGCAGGTGACTACAGTCAAATGGGTGCGGAGGAAGAGGAGGAGGAGGGGGCAGAGGAGGAGCAGGAGCAGGATGAGGCGGTGGTGGAAGAGGAGGAGGGGGAGGTCTACATTGCAGCCCCTATGAGTCTGATGGAGGCAGAGGCTGCTGTCTCTGGGGGCAGCACAAGTGCTGGCGATGAGTCCCTGGAGCCACACGTGCGCGCCATGACACCATTGCGTGAAGCAGCAATAGAGACCAGCCAACCACCCATGCCAGCAGAACCAACACCTACACCTCTCCCGGATTTGATGATGGCAGAGTTGAGGGCCTATGGTGCATCATCACATCGTGATGCTGAAGGTGGGTGACAATAGACTGTCACAACCACAACACACACACCAGTAGTCCACAGTTGGTGTGTGTGTGGTGGCTGTTCAAACATTACCTCCACACGTTACATGTTCTGCTTGATTACCTTAGATGTGTGATACCCAAAGGTTGTAGGGTACCTGAAATGATAGCATTTTACCCCCAATAGAATAGTGTATGTTCAGGTTGATACACATGGATGCAGACATATGAGGAATGTGTCTGACGGCCCAGCACTCTATGACAACATAAATTGATACAGACATTGGGAAAGCTACATCCTGCCGCTCTGCAGATACCCAAATGTCTTGTACACAGCAGGATGACAACTTAGCCATAGTCTGCTGTATTAATGAGCATATGTTAAGCTATATGACCATTCCTCAATGTCTGCATTTGCAGGTAGCGGGAAACATAGCCATGTCTTTGTAGAGCTCTGATGTCCCCCTCTGTTGCTTCCCCTGCTCTGTCCAAACAGAAAAGCGTGTAAATGTACTACACAAAGGGCAATTTCCTTATCGGCCCCACTTATATGGAACTCTCTCCCTCCCGATGTGCGATCCATGGATGATTTAAAGGAGTTCAGAAAACAACTGAAATTTGTACTCTTCACTGAGTACTATGGCACAGACATCTAACAGTCTCTATTATTATAGCCTGCATGTAACGTGTTTTACTGTAACAGTTCCTTGATGTTGTGTATCCCAATTTTACCTTCACTCTTTAGTTTAGTCAGTGTATGCCCCCCTGTCTCTGTTCTCCCCTCTTGTGTCTTGGTAACCGCTGTGATTTAAGGAAAAGGCGGTATAGAAAACCTGTAAAATAAATATATAACTAAATAACTACACATTTGTTACATGGCCTACATTATCTGGACCAAAAACCCTCCTCTGTGTTACAGTGAGGGTGCACATGTATCACTCAGGAGTCACATATGTGCAGCAGAGGTGCACATGTACAGGTAAGGTGTGTCATCCCTGTGCCTACCAGACATCCCATTGCTTCATTAACAAACACATGTCCCTGTCAGAGAATGTGTTTTTCCCTCCACATGTGTCCTCAATTGTGATGTCATATCTCGACCTTCCTGTGTTCATCTCCGTTGGTGTCCAGCTGATGTATTTGTGGCTCGTGCATGCGCAAGCTCCCCTACACGATGGTTATGTGAGAGCTGTCATTGGCCAATCCTGTTGCCACAACTGTAGTATATGGGGTGTTTCTCCACAGCCTGTAAATCGTTGTGAGGGCATACCACATCTACGTCGTGTGATGTGCCCTCTGGGTTTGTCTGCCTGCCATATACTACTGTGGACATTATGTATATTGCCCCTCTCCATTTCTGTGATTGAGTCTGCCCTATCACATCACCAATCGTGTGGCATGTACATTAAATGTTTGTGTATGGCGTTGGAGTAGTGGAGATGTATGGAATATAACACGCTGTATCCCATGCACAGGCAGTCGACGTGTTCTGGAGCGGATACGCCTTGCAGTGGAGCAAAACACAAGGAGGTGTGTGGTGAGATCCGTCAATTACATGAGGCGGTCCAAAACATGCCCGTCACCCGGATATGTGAGGCCCTTGAGGGCATGCTGGATGTTATGCGCCGACTTGCTCCTGCACCACCACCAGCACGGGTTCGAGAAGAGGGTCGTGGCCGGGGGAGGGGGGAGGGGGCCCGACGTGTCAGGCGTGGGCGACCACGTCGCCAATAATGAAACATGATATATGCAATAACATGGTATAATCCTATTTTTGTTGATTTTACAATGCTCAGTTAGAGCAATTATGTATCCAGTTCAACATGTTTTTGAGGTGTTTGTTATGTGTGTCATGTCAAAAGCTTACATATGCAGATCATATGTTGTGTGGGTGTCAGGTAACACTTAAATTTGTAACGCACACACATTAGAATATCCATGTGTATATGGAAAGCTAATTTGAGACTTACGCTGTGACAATAAACAGCTGTATTACTATACATACAGTGTGTGTGTCCAATGAGTGTCCATGTTGTCCCATGTGTATCAGGGAGGCGGGGGGTGTTGTTGAAAACCCTATATGAGCTGCGCCCAGGTCATCTAGTGATGGGTACAGTATATGACCCACACACAGGTTCCCTGCTGCAAATACCTCAACAGAGTCAGCTACGATTGTCATGCTGCACACACATGTGATGTGTCACGTGCACCTTGTTTCCCAACATCCTTGGGGATGCAGCAGCACAGTGTGCACAGACATCCATGTGGTCACAGGGGGACTATGTTCCCAATGGCGTGTTTACGTCACATACTCATCACCGTGAGAAACCCATCATAGAACACTCATTGGTGGCATATATGTGGCTTTTACAATTGACCACATCAATAATATCCTTCCTACCAACACACCATAGGTACGTCTGTGACAGAGGCAGATATGGGTGGTCTGCCTATGTTTGAGACTCAGATATGTGAAGACCTTTGTTCCACATAGGACCATTCCTGTGCCATGTACATCAGTGAGACAGCTGCTACGTTGCAATGGTTACTGTAGACCCCTAATTATGAACATCTACACCTTATTTGGGGGCTGCTTTTGGTTTCACACACATGTTTGCACCACAGAAACATATGTGCACCCACACATATCACATGCTGACATCCGCACACTTTGCCTAGGTCAGACACGTGAGCATTACAGGTTTTTTTCAAAATATATTTTATGATGTAAAACAGAACTGGGATAAACTTTACAGATGTGGGAAGGGGGAAAATACCATCAACCTCCCCCCTCCCCAAACATTCCTCCCCTCCCCGCAAACGCCCACACGCAAATAGAAAACACACACACATAAAACAAACACACAGGTGACACCCACCCTCCCCCAGCATGCCCACTGATGAAGACAGGGCAGCACAGGGCACATGTGGTGACGTCACTAGCGCAATCACTGACGCCAGTGACGCCATTGAGGGGTGCTTGCCGACATGGCAGACGTACCACCTCGGCAACCACCCTCTCAATCACTCCCGCCAGCCACTGCTGGGAGTGACACATCTCATGTATGCGTTGCTCCATCCCATCCAAGGCCACAGACAGGTGGTCCACGCATATGCCACCACACACACACATTGTCAATGTTGTCTGTGTGGTGGCATCTGCATAGGGCCTGTCTGTGGCCCTGGATGGTGGAGGCAACTGCAGTGGCTGGGGGGAGGCCACAGTGCCCTGTGATGCCCTGTCTTCAACATCACTTTCCCAAACCCCTTCTGGGAAATCCTCCACCCCCTGATCCCTCCCAAACATCCCCCCCCCCTCCACATCACCTGCAGCCGCCCTCAACCCTGCCTCCCCCACAGACAACCCCTTCAGAATGTCCTTCTTGGCCCTCCTGTGTCCCTTTCTTCAGGTGATCCAGGTGTTTGCGCCTCCACCACCTACACCTCATCATCCTCGTCCACATCCTACTCCTCCTCCTCTGTGGTGTCCAGGACACCACCTCTGCATCATGTTGTTTTGGTGTCCTTCGGAAGAGGTGTGCAGAGGTGGTGGCCTCATCCTCGGTGTCATCACCATCTGTGGAACATGACAGCCATCAGCACGTTTTCTTCTGTCAGAAATATAGCACATCTACATAGGCAGGTAACACAAAGGCATCTCTGATAATGGGACATAAGTTACAGATACTTGACATTCTCATTATTATACATCATCACCCTTTTGTGAGTTCTCACCCTGGAGGCGCTGAAGGTATGCAGCATGGTGGAGGCGCAGCTCCCTGCCCTTCTTCCGGAGATCCTCGATCTGTGGATATGCAAAGGAAAGGTGAGGGCATTAGTGACTGGTCACCTTCTGCTGGTTTGCCCACACACACACACCACACACATCACTGTGCACAGGTCTTGCTGCTTCTGCGACAGTGCTGTGTGTGTGTGTGTCATGTACTGCATAGTTTGTCACCTGTCAGCAGGCAGTTCCATGGGCAACACGCATATGTCATGCCATGGGTTCTCCGCTGGTGACAAGGGAGCCTGTGTGTCACAGCTGACCCTCATCCCTTGTGACGGTGTGTGTCAGCATCCCACAGTGTGAATGCACTGCCCCTCCCCTGTCCAACATGTCTCTCTCAGGTGAGGTATCCCGCTTACACAGTATCAACATTGAGAAAAAGTGTGAGAGTGACACGGACATGGAGTTGGCCCCCCCCCCGGGGATTGGGGGGGCTGTTATTTCCTCATGCTGCTGTTACGCCAGGTAAACTCTGACAGGGGTTTGGCTATGCTGTCACCAGATACACACATAACATGGTCTATCACCTGGCTGCAACGTATATGTACATGCTAGTTTGTTTTCACAGGTGTGCTGATGGACTGTGGCTGCCTTCTTATTCCCCACCTCTTTCTATCGCATCCTGTGTGAGTGTCAGATAAAAGTGGGTGCACATCTTTTGGGTGTGGCCCAGGGCAGTCAGCCCAAACGGGCCATGCCTGGAAGGGCCTTCAGGGAAGCTTACATGGTTCGTGGGGGGGGGACCAGAAAGGCGTCTTAAGTATTCATAGTTCATTATGGCCTCTTGGCAAACGGGGGGAAACATACAAAGTGACATACTCCAGTTATCTCATGGCCTCACGTGTGTGTGTGGGGTTATGGAACCTCCATTTGTGTACATTGTGGACATATAGGTCAGATGACACACAAAATAAACATACACTGCCACACGGTGTTTCACGGCTCAATAGAGCTAGTGTCATGCATGAACAGACACAGTGACGGCGTGGCCTTCTTTTTTGATGGTTTGGCAATCCGATGTACCTAGGAAGAGCCATTTGTTGCACGGCCAACATCACAACACACACCTAGCACATTAGTTTGCTTATGAATGTCATTCGACTCACTGGACACTGTGAGTGTGTGGCTCGGCATGGCATCCTGGGGTTGTGCATCATCAATAGTAGACACACATGGAAGGCCTACCTCCTTTTGGTCACAGAACTTTCGGGGGTCACAGACCCACCTGCAGTAGGTTGCTTTGGTGTCTTGGCACATGTGTGGGGCAGTGGCCACCGGTGGCCAGTGATACCTGGCTGGCCTTGCGATCAGGAAGCAGTGGTCTGCTGTACATACCCGTATGCTGGCTGGCCCCTTTCATGACCTGTGGAGCAACATTGCACGAGTTTGTTGACGGCAGGCTGTTTGTCCCAGGGGGCTAGTCAGCGTTACACTGCATGTGCTGTTTGGTTACAACATCTATGTT